>OX421316.1:15822141-17178537 GCA_949125395.1 Diaphora mendica
GATTAGTTTAGCTAGTGGCGGGATAGCGAAGCTATCATATAATTTCTTTTGATGGTTTACTATTGAGGTAAAAGATAAATCTATTAAGCTACCTGTGAACTGTATGTATGTTGTAAGTACTGTATTTGTATTACCACCCCTAACAATATTCCCTATGTGCGAGTAATTGGATAAGAACCTCGCCCTGTGTGTAACACTAACTAAGCTGTGCCGCGCGGGGATGATTGTTTTTAGAGGGAAGAAAACCCTTTCTTGGTTAACGGCTTATGTACCTTGATTAGTATGAGGGTTGTAACTTATTTATATTTCAGTGCTGTATACAATATATAAATATATATTGGGGATTGATGACCCAATTAATCTGTGTAGTGTAATAAAAATGCTTATTATATTATTTATGTGGAAGAAGTAGTATCATTTAAATATACTTCCCTGAACTCACAGATGAGTTTGGACTCGTTTGATTCGTCTCGAGGCATTCCAGTAAAAGCTTGTTTTTAAAAATCTTTTTAATTTAATTTATTTGAAGTGAAAACATCTGTACGCAGGTTTGGAAGGGGAGTTAATTCATATTAAGTCGTCATAAAATATAGTCGAGTTAGTAGTAGCTGTAAATGTATGTACATATATATGTATGTAAATACATATACACTGCTGCGCCGGTAGCCAGTACACACAATATAAGCCGACAAATTGTTTATAGTTTTCAAGTATTCATCGCTGTCGGAAGTTATCATGACTGCTTTGTATTTGTTAATTTTCAAAACGAGTGCTGCACCTGATGGAAAGTGATTACCGCTGCCCATACACGTCTGCAACTCAGAAGTCATAAGTGTGTTGCAGACCTTTTAGCAAGGAGTACGATCTCTTCTGGAATATTTGAAGATTTTATCGATCTGAGAATAGCGCAGACTATAATTTGTACCACAGAATGATTGTGCAAGGCAGAATGTGCCTTAAATGCGCACAGTGGTTGAGTGTCAGTTATCTAAGTGATGGAAATGTTTTTTTTTTCACTTGGAACTATGGTGGAAGATCTCTCCTCTCCTGGTTTTTTTTTTTTCTTTTTTTTTTTAAAGACAACTCCCGCACTAGGAATAAATCCTGTGTCGCGGGGGACTTTACAAACATACATGAAACAGACACAAAGAACACCCAGACTCAGAACAACAATTTGTGGATCACACAAAGTGTTGTCCTACGTGGGATTTGAACCTACGACACTTGGCGAAGTAGGAAACGGCGTGGTGACCGTAAAACCACTAGGCCAAACGTGCAGGCAGCATTTTAATCAGTGAACTGTTAAACAAATAAGCTTTCTTCATTAAAGTTTTAACTATTGCAAATTATATTTTGTTACATAATATGTTATTTATATTGACACACTTATCACCTTATTTTTGGTCGGTTACAAATTCTTTAATAGTCTAAACTATTAAAAATGCAAGATAAAGGATAAGCTGAAAAAACCTCAATTGAAAATGCACGGTTAGAGATTTTTTTCAGTCTAAGGTCAAAAGCTTAATAAAAAAAAATGAAAAAGAAAAATTTCTTTGATTTTTGTAAGCAGAGAAACTACACTAACAGTGCTATAATTTGCTTCTTTAAATACTGTTAAAGGCGACTTTATTACGAGCTTGCCCCATTAATTAATGATTGTTATTGGAATGGTATTCTGATTTTATATCAAAAGTTACGCATAAATATTCATCGTTAATAATTATCATCATGATATTACAAAACAATATATTACGAATGTTAGAATAATTTATGTAGATTTGGTGTTATGTTATACATTAAATTTATATTTCCTCATCAGGTTAATAGTAATTACGCCTGTTTAAGTTTTTTATTTTCTTGCATTGTTAAGATTTGCTATTAAAAAAATACAAGGCACGTAAAGTTTCGTATCGTAAATTTGAGAAAAAGAATCATCAATACTTATTTGTTCTTTACAGAAAAAGAGGTTGCATTTCATAGCATAATGTCGTACGGTATTCTACTGTGGGGGAATGCTGCCGACATTCAAACTATTTTTGTACTGCAAAAGAGAGCGATTCGGGCACTATAATTTAGGCAATCGTTGTTCATTAAGGCAGAAATTTAAAGAAATAAACATAATGACAGTGGCAAGTCAATATATCTATGAAAATGTAATGTATGTTCAGAAAAACAAAGATAGCTTTTTGAAAAGAAGTGATGTACATTCTTTAAATACCAGGAATAAAAATAAACTTGTAGTACCCGCCACTAGGCTCCAAAAGATAAACAAGTCTTTTCGAGGTCAATGTGTCCGATTTTATAATAAAATCCCAAATAATATTCAAGATTTAAGTATTAACAAATTTAAATCCGCAATAAAACGTGGATTGTGTAAGAAGGCCTACTATTCAATTTTGGATTATATAGAAGATCAAAATGCTTGGGATTAATTAACGCAGGCTATTTCTTAAGGAAAAATTTGGTGTTGGCTAGTGTGTTTTTTATTATTATTATTTTTTTCTATTTTTTATGCTACATTTCATTTTCTCTTTTATTCGATTTTTTTTTCTTAATCTTGTTTTCTCTTCATTGTCCTTTTACCTTTTAGTACTTAATAACGGACATACTGGCACACATCAAAACAATGTTGTGGTACATGTAATAATGCCATCTATCTGTAATTTGCAAAAGAGTGGCCATGAGTTTGTTTGCCCTTTCTTCTCATAAGGCTCAACTCCTTGGAAATGGGCGGTTGTAGATCGGCACAGGCAAATACTCGTAATAGATTCTGTATGAGTTTAATTTTTATTAAGCTTATTTGCTTGCTATTTGACAAAACAGAGATTGTTGCTATTGTGTGTGTTGATCTATGACTTTAGAGTCTACATAAAAGACGATTTCAAACAATTTAAAAAATTTTATGAAATAAAGAGAGTTTGAGTTTGAGTTTGAGTTACCCAGTCTCCCCTACGTATGTGATATGTTACTTTGTAGAAATTTTCAGAACTTTATAAAGATTTCTATTAATGTTATCAGAAATATGTTAACACTAAAAAAAAGGTAATTATGCCCGTAACATTGCAAACTAAATATCATATCTTAAAAAGATAAGAGGTCAACCCTAAATCTACATATTTCATTTCAAAAATTTAAGCTATATAGTTCATAGAAGAGTATATATTTTATGCTTGTTTTGGTTTTGATCATGTAAGAGCTAATGTTTATATATAATATATGTATATAAAGTCAAAATTTGAACTATAAAATCTTGTTGAATCGGGAAATATAAAGAACGAACCGGAACACTTAAAAAACTCACAATAGAGATTAGGTAATTTATAAGTAGGTATATTAACATACAGACTAACATTTGAAATATAGGAAGAAGACACGACATGTTTTAACAATAATGATCTAATAATAATGTTTAAATTATGTATAAAATGGAATTCTATTTTTTTGTACGTCAATAGTTGGTGTATTTGCCAGTGATCACGCCACCGGAATAGGATTAATTGTGGAATGCATGTATGTATGTAGATGTGACTCGACAAGAGAGTTCATAAGATGCTCACCTTGACCGGATGTTACAGAGTAACTGATATCTTACCGGTCTTGATCCCTATGTCGCTGTAGACGTTATGAGTTTGACCTCGATTTGATCTTTGAAGTTTATTCTCTTTAAAAAGTATTTTTCAATCTTCTGTAAGAACTGTATCTATAGTATCTTTTCTCAATAGGTACTTGGAAAAAGACTAAAAAGCGAAAAATAAAAAAAAACTTCGTTTAAAAAAACCGACTTCAAAAACTAAAAAGTATAAAATAACTTAATTTGTATGTGCTACCTATTCCTAGGTTTAAATTCAGTGCCAAGCCAAATGTAATAGTACCTACTATTACCACTCTCGCTATATTTCGAGATGAACGTCAACGACGTCACCGACGCTTTTATCATACTATTACATTTTGGCTTGGCACCGACTTCAAACCTATGAATAGGTAGCACATACAAATTAAGTAATTTTATACTTTTTAGTTTTTGAAGTCGGTTTTTTAAACGAAGTTTTTTTTTATTTATCGCTTTTTAGTCTTTCTCAAGTCTCTCATCATCATTTCACCTAAATAACTTTAAAGAATACGACTAAAGGTAACATATATGTATAGAATCGAAAGGACTTCTGGTAATTTTTTGTAATAAAATCTCAAATGGACCATATATTATGAAATTAAATGATGTCTACAGAATATGAAGGCATGCAGACAATTGCATCAACTTAATTGTAGGCGCTCACGTTAATTTGAGGGTTTCCTTCGATTTCCTTGGGATCCCATCATCAGATCCTGATATGGCCGTGGCCAAGGGACCACATGGGGAGCATACCCTTTCGAATACAAAAATAATTTTCAAAATCGGTCCACAATTGACGGAGTAATCAATGTACATACATAAAAAAAAACCGATGAAATTGAGAACCTTCTCCTTTTGGAAGTCGGTTAAAAATATGATCGTATTAACAACACAGTCTGCTATAGAATCCCAAACAGATGTAAAATAGTTACCTAACCAAAAACATATTTATGTAGCAAGGACATTAATATAAGACATTTTTATTTTTATTTATTTATTTATTTATTTAAACTTTATGCACTTTTTTACATCGGCGGACTTAATGCCCAAGGCATTCTCTTCCAGTCAACCTTAGGGTGGTGTAGAAATTTTGTAAGGTAGGTTGTGCACAGAGGTTGGAATTTAAAATTAACTACAAAGACTACACGCAAAAATACAAAAAAAAAACATTACATACGTAATCATACATAGAATACATGTCATAGTCATACATATACACATACTTACATGTACACAAATATACATACACAGACACACATATACTTACGATATATTCGTACACTAGCTATGGATTAGTATTTTCTGCCATTTTGTTGAGAAGGAGCTCATGTACCTTCTTTTTAAAAGTAAAACGGTTTGTGGACATCCTGATTTCGGGTGGGAGCGCATTCCAGAGCAGTACCGCTTGGACAAAGAACGAAGAGTTCACGAAGTCGGTGTTGTTGTAGGGGCATAAGAGAAGCAGATTATTTTCTGAACGAAGATTTCTGTTGTGTTTAGAGGATAGATAACGGAAGTATGGCGCGAGATAAGTTGGAGCGAATAGCGAGTTGAGAAATGAGTATAGGGTAGTAAGTGCTCGCTGATTGCGGCGCAGGCGAATAGCTAACCATTTTAATTGTGAACGTAAATCAGATACATGGTCGTACTTCCGGAGATTATAAATGTATCGAATGCAGTTATTTAAAAGGCGGTCTAGTTTATTGAGGTGTTCTGCATTCAGGTCGAAGTAACACACATCACCATAATCAATTATTGGGATTATTAAAGATTGCATGAGAGTAGTTTTGATGTTAGTAGGCAGGAAGTTTTTCAGACGGTATAATGTTCGCAGGTTTCCAGTCACTTTCTGGCTGATGTAAGCAACTTGAGCTCGCCAGTCAAGAGTCAAGTCCATGAGTAAGCCCAGATCCTTTACTACAGAGCTGTACGGAACAACAGCACCATCAAACACAATCGGCGATATTGAGGTGGTATCGAGTCTACTCATTATGCGTTTGCTGCCTACTATTATCGCCTGACATTTGGTCGGGTTAACCGACAATCCAAATCTCATTGACCACGACTTTATGGCTTCCAAATCCCTGTTGACCTCATCGATAGCTTGATTTATGTTATCTAACCTTGCCTGCGAATAAACTTGTAGATCGTCAGCATACAGGTGATACGCACTCCGAAGTTGTTGGGTTATGAGGTTAATAAATGTTGAGAATAAGAGAGGAGAAAGAATGCCGCCTTGAGGGACGCCGGCATAGAGGTCGCACCAACTCGATGTCGAGTCATCAGCACGAACACACTGCTGTCGTCCCTGAAGATATGTGGAGAACCATTCCAGTGCCTCAGTAGGTACCTTAAGATATGTAAGGATAGACAGAAGGATTTCGTGACTGACGGTATTGAAAGCGTTAGAGAAGTCAACTAACACCAGGACTGTAACTTTGGTGTCCTCCATGCCCTTCCTGATATCGCCAGTCACTTTAAGGAGAGCTGTGGTTGTACTGTGACCGGCCCTAAAGCCGGATTGTAGAGGACTTAAAAGCTGGTTTCTGTGAATAAATTGTGAGACTTTTTATTTTTATGCCAGTCGTCGGGGTGATTTTTAGTGGAATCACCGCATACGCTTGCCTCCTATACTACTAAATACTAACGAATATCTAAGTGATAAAGATGTATTATTAAATACTACTGTCTAGACCTAAAAATAAATAATAGGTCTTTACCTATGAAATTGCCGTTTTGTATGCAATAAGTGAAAGTACTTATTTTTTCAAACTTTTTTATTTCTGTTATTCGAAGTAATCACCCATGCAATCGACGCATCTTTGCCAACGCATTGGCAGTTGATTGATGCCCTTCTTGTAAAAATCAGCTGGACGAGAGGCAACAAAATCTTCAAAGGCATTTTGCACTGCCTCTCGGGAATTGAATTTTTTACCTACTAAAAAGTTGTCTAAATTTTGGAAAAAGTAATAGTCGGTAGGTGCAAGGTGTGGTGAGTATGGCGGATGAGGGAGAGCTTCCAACCCCAGCTCTTGCAGCTGCTTCACGAAAACGCGCGACATCATACTACGCAACAGACAGTCTCCAAGCTGCAAGAGCTGGGGTTGGAAGCTCTCCCTCATCCGCCATACTCACCAGACCTTGCACCTACCGACTATTACTTTTTCCAAAATTTAGACAACTTTTTAGTGGGTAAAAATTTATATTCCCGAGAGGCAGTACAAAATGCCTTTGAAGAGTTTGTTGCCTCCCGTCCAGTCGATTTTTACAAGAAGGGCATCAATAAACTGCAAATGCGTTGGTAAAGATGCGTCGATTGCATGGGTGATTACTTCGAATAACAGAAATAAAAAAATAAGTACTTTCACTTATTGCATACAAAACGGCAATTTCATAGGTAAATACCTATTATAATTATAACGCTATTGTCTAGACCTAAGATTAGTTCATAAGATTTAAAATTTGTACACCAGAAATGGTAGAATATAAGGAACGTATTATAATGTGATAACATCTTTTGTACTATATTCTAACAAATAAATTTTTCTTTCCCGAATCCTTAAGGCGCAGAAGATCGAAGGAATTTTTCACCCCGTCAACAATAAAGGCGGATATTGTTCTAATATTGTTATAAGTTTTTTAATGATGTTGTGTTTTAATGGCATCTTCTTTCTTTTTAAAGCATTTAAAAAATATTATGTTTATGCACAAGCATGCATACACCCTGGCCCAATGATGATTAGAAACTCTTATAATTATTGCCTATAGCCGGTAGAGGCAGATGTTTTACCGCGGTCGTCGGAGGGCGTTTGGGATGAAGATTTTCACTAGGACCCAATTCGGTGCCGACAAACTTACGCCAGAAGCGCTGCCGACGCGCCGCCCTGAGTGATACTTTTGATCAATAGAAGTGTTATTCAAACTAATTTAAACTTTAATATTAAACTGTTTTTGAAATATTTAAAGATCAATCACCTTGGATAATAAATACACGGTGATTGATCTTTACTCACTCACTCAGCCTAGTGGTAAAACCTCCACTGCTGCAAAAAGAGAAAAGCAAATCTTGACACAAATCCTAAACCCTTCCGTCTCCCAAAGAATAACAAATCTAAGGATTATAAAACATGTTAAAATATATAAACAGTAAATAAAGTAAAAATAGACAAGGTAGCGGGAATTCCACCCCGCAAGAAATTCACACAAATAAAAGATAGTAGTACAACCTGAAATGACAAGGTCCTGTCTTCATGGACCGGGAAATAAAAAAAAATAAAAAAAACCGTTCCGTCTACTGCAACTGCCAAGGGGAGAAGCTGAGCACCACGGGACACAACGCCTTCAGCGACCTGTGCCCATCATCATCATCAGCCTATCGCAGTCCACTGCTGTACACAGGCCTCTCCAATTGCGCGCCACTTGGTTCGATCCTCGGCTTCTCGCATCCAGCTCATGCCAGCCGTCTTGCGCAGATCATCACTCCACCTAGCCTGTGGACGTCCTACACTACGTTTGCCGAGACGCGGTCTCCACTCAAGAACCCATTTACCCCAACGGTAATCAGTTCTGCGGCTAATATGGCCAGCCCACTGCCACTTCAGCTTGCTAATCCTTTGGGCTATGTCGATGACCTTGGTTCTCTGCCGGATTACCTCATTCCTGATGTAATTCCTCAGAGAAACGCCGAGCATAGCCCTCTCCATAGCACGCTGAGCGACTTTGAACTTGTGGACCAGCCGTGCCGTAAGTGTCCACGTTTCGGCTCCGTATGTCATGACGGGTAGGACGCACTGATTGAAGACTTTCGTCTTAAGGCACTGTGGGATTGACGATGAAAAGACCCGACGAAGTTTCCCAAACGCTGCCCAACCCAGCTGAATTCTCCTGTTCACCTCATCCTCAAAGTTGTTTCTACCTAACTGCAAAGTCTGCCCGAGGTACACATCATTTTGAACAACTTCGAGAACGGCACCGTGTACTGCGATCGGTTCCGGTAGTACATGTTCATTGAACATGACCTTGGTTTTGTCCAAGTTCATCCGTAGGCCGATGCGCACAGAAGAGTCAGCCAGGTCGTTCAGCATCAGTTGTAGGTCCTGCAGCGTCTCTACCATAATGACGATGTCGTCCGCAAATTGCAAGTGAGAGATGTATTCGCCATTGATATTTATGCCACGTCCTTTCCAGTGTAGCGTCTTGAACAAATCCTCCATTGCATTTGTGAACAATTTCGGGGAAATAACATCCCCTTGTCTCACTCCTCGATGCAATGGTATGGGCCTTGTTTGCTGATTCTGTACTTGGACGGACATAGTGGCGGCTTTGTAGAGACATCTCATCACTTGGATGTATCGCCAATCCACTTGGCAACGCTGCAGGGACTCCAGAACAGACCAGATCTCGATCGAGTCAAAAGCCTTCTCATAGTCCACGAATGCTAGACACAGGGGCTGATTATACTCCTCTGTCTTCTGTATAATTTGCCGCACTGTGTGGATGTGGTCTATGGTGCCATATCCGCTCCGAAATCCAGCTTGCTCCGGTGGTTGAAATTCGTCGAGTCTTCGCGCAAGACGGTTCGTGATGACTTTTTGAGAACAGCTTGTAGACGTGGCTTAAAAGCGAAATGGGTCGATAGTTCTTCAACCTGGTCTTGTCACCTTTCTTGAAGAACAAGATGACCACACTTCTGCTCCACGTCTCTGGAGTTCTCCCTTCAAACAGGACAGCGTTAAAAAGCTTTTGGAGCTCCCTCAGTACGGGCTTACCTCCAGCCTTTAACAGTTCTGTTGTAATGCCGTCCTCTCCAGGGGCTTTTCCATTTTTAAGCTGTCCAAGAGCCATCTCGATTTCGTCAATGCTGACTTCTGGCAGATCTTCGGTGTAGTGGCGTGTTAATGTGGCTCTAGAGTCCTCATTTTCGGGATCAGGTCGAGATGCATACGAAGCGTACAAACCGCCATAGAAACGTTCCACTTCCGAAAGGACTGCCGGCTTGGAAGTAACGACTTCTCCACTTGCTGTAGTCAACTTCGTCAGGTGGCTTCTTCCGAGAGATTGTACAAACACCTTTGACCCCCGATTTTGCTCGATCACTCTTTCGATCAAAAGAGTATTGGAGCATCGGAGGTCGTGTCGTACTAGTTTGCTGATCTCTCGGTTTAGAGTCCGTTTTGCCGACGAAGTAAGAAGTGGGTTTCCACGTCGTTCCTTCATTAGCCCTAGGGTCCTTTCCGAAAGCTTAGATTTCCTGCCCTTACGCTGCATTTTACAAAATCTCATACCTTCTTCCCTGAGGATTCGAACCACAATATCAAGGGTCTGGTTTACGCCTGTTGTGGTTTCCATAGCAGCAAATTGGTTTTCCAGATTTGACTGGAACTTTTCAGATCCCAGTGCGGCTTGGAGCAGAGTTGGTCGGAGCCTGGATTTCATCAATCGTACACGTTCAGCTTTGAAGTTGATATTCAGAGAGCCTCGGAAGAGTCGATGATCACTACCGGTGTTAAACGATCACTGAGACGTCTCTGAATATGTGCTTTCTGTCCATCATGATGAAATCGATCTCATTTTTAGTCATAGCGTCGGGGCTTCGCCACGTCCACTTCCTTTGGGGCCGTTTCTTAAAGAACGAGTTCATCAAGAACAACCATTGGCGTTGAAGTCACCCATAACAACGTTGTAGGGGGCTTTAGTAGTGAAGTGGAGGGCCCTCGATATGTCATCGAACATACACTCCACCTCATCGTCCGAGTGCCCACTCGGTCGGTGTGTCGGAGAGGTCGGTGCGTACATTTGCACTACCTTGAGGCTATACCTCTCGGTGAGCTTGACAATGAGGTACGCTACCCTGTTCGACACACTAGACATTTCCACAACGTTGCTAGACAGGGACTTGTTAACCAGAAACCCAACGCCACCTTGAGACTATTGGTCTCCCTCACGGAAGTACATGAGATGGCCTGAGTCAAGGGTTATGGTGTCCTCCCCCTCTCTTCGGACTTCACATAACCCCAAAATATGCCATCTAATTTTCTCAAGTTCCACCTCGAGTTGTGCCAGATGCGAGTCTAGCCGTAATGTGCGGCCATTAAATGTAGCCAGGGTCAGTCGGTTGTGGTGGCCTGCCGTAACCCGGAGATTCTTAGCACCCCCCCCCCGCGCCGTTACCATGGTCGCCACCATGACCAGGAATAGCGAGACTGCCGGGAACTGGGGGCCGTGGCTTATTTTGCAGCTGCATGGAGGTTAATGCCCATAATCACCACGCTGGGCAGGCGGGTTGGTGATCGCAGGGCGTAGTTCTTTGCACCGGTGACGCTGCTGCCCGTCACCGGCCTATTACATTTAACTACGCCTATTGGGATGGGTATACCGCCATCGGTCGGTTGCCAGAGCCTCCTTCGTCGTTCAGCAGGATGTACCGCGTGCAGGTGAGGTTGGCTTGAGGCGAAAGATTTGGGTTCACCCCATTACATCCCTGTGCCCGGTGAGGGCGATATGGGATAACATCGCGAGATCCACAACGCATTACCGGTGCTGAGGGCCCTTTGGCGAGAGTGATCTCCCACCCATCCTGCACTTGTAACCCGTAAGTCAAAGAAACTTTCCCCCAACCCTTCGCCGAACGTCCTGCACAAAAAGAACAATGCCCAAAATTAGGAATGAGCATAGAAACTAAATTTGCAAACTTAAATCTAAACCAATTAAAGGTAAAATAATTAGCAATAGGAATGAGTGCATAATTAAGAAATATTGTACAAACACAAACAAATTAGTTAATAAGAGTAAACAAGGCGGAACTTATATGATTCCAATACTATGATTCCAAAATAATGGATTATTTTAGTAAATCATAATATAAATGTCAGTCAAAAATGCAAAACAAAGATGTACAGTATTATAGAACAAATTTTCAGAGTTAAATTTAAGAGCTGTAATGTAGTTGTAAGGATAGTATGTAAACATAATTTAGAAATAAGGACGCAGAATGTCTAATCAAATTTAATAGTTGAGTAGTACATTACTGTAGTGAATAAATTCAGATTCAATTTAAGATTTATAATTTATGATATACCCCCCCTGAAACAAAAAAGCAGACAAAATAAAAAGTTAGAGAATAGAGAAGCCAGGAGTCCTACCTGGAGAGTATAAAAGGATAAATGGAAGAAGATGATAGTATGCGGAATAAAAGTACGAGCAGTAGTAATTGCGAGAACTGGAATGAAAGGTTAAGTTAGCAATAGGCTTCGATTATGTTGGAGGTGCTAGATTAAAAAAAAAACCGTTCCGTCTGGGCTGGGCTGCAGGGCGTAGTAGGCTAACGTCTTCTTTCTAAGGAGAAGCTTTTGTAAAGCAGTGGACTATTAAAGATTTTTGTTGATGATGATGACGACATACATTCAATAAATATAAACGGTAATGGTATCAAAAGAAAGTAATCCCACCAAAAAAAAATTCATGTAAAATGTTGCCAAGACTGGCTTACCCTGTGAAAAAGATCAGATCTCATGTATAGCCAAGGTTCTGAATCTACACGCCCTAACTCTACCAACTCTAACTTCATAAACTCTACATCTCAGTAAAAATATGTATTATAAATATATTGTTAAGCCTATGCGGACGACGTAGTCCTCGTCTTTAAGGGGGACACAGCACAGGAGGTCAGAACATGCCAATGCAGCTCTTTCCTACGTTCAAGAGTGGCGAGAACAAAATAAGTTACGTTTCGCGCCGCATAAAACCTGCGCAATGCTATTAACGCGGAAACGAAAGTATGACACACCGCGGCTGAGCATCCGAGGGGTCTGCATTGGAATGTCAAACGAAGTGAAAATTTTAGGTCTCACAATCGACCATAAGCTGACCTTTAATACGCACGTTACAAATGTGTGTAAAAAGGCCGCCGTTATATACGAGCAACTTTCGCGCGCGGCAAGGGTCAGCTGGGGTCTACATCCCGAGGTCATCAGGACCATTTATACAGCAGCCGTCGAACTCGTTATTACGCACGTCGCGAGTGTGTGGGCCCCTGCCGCGAAAAAGTTAGGAGTACGGAGGGCTCTGAGTGCGCTCCAAAGAGGCTTCGCCCTAAAGATGTGCGGTGCTTATCGCACGCTATGTCTCAACTCGGCACTAGTACTGGCCGGGATACTACCTCTCGACCTTAGAATACATCCGCTCTATACGAGGCAGTCGAAGGTCGTCTGGGCTAGTACTGGGTGAACGAGAGGTAGAACGCCTTGCACAGTTCACGGAGGTCTCTCATCTGTCTGAACATATGGCGATAAGTTTCACCTGCTTGACGACTCAAGCCGAGGTTGAAAGGTGCACCGTGCAGACGGTGCGTATATACACCGACGGCAGCAAGATTGACGTTAGGGTTGGGGCGTCCCTATCCATCTGGAGTGGCGCCGAAATCAAATCCGTCAAGCTTAGCCTGTCCGCGTACTGCACGGTATACCATGTGGAACTTCTCGCCATATGCAGGGTGACGGCGAGATACTGTAGCGTAACGAGAGCTCATTCGGAATCTTCAATAAATCTAGATCCGCGCTAGATACAAAAGTTAACCACGGGGTACTGCATTCGCTTGCAGTGAGAATGCGCGCGAACCTAAGGGTAGCTCTTGTAGTCCAAATAAAACTGTTGACTTATTTTTTATCAAAGCACATGCCGGAGACAGCGCGCGGACTTCCTCGCAAAGAAGGCAGCACTTTCGTGTCAAAGGTGGCCTGACTATGATCGGTGCCCGATCTCGTTCGTCAAGAGGGGTATCCTCCTCCATCACGAAAGTGTTTATCCCGATGCGGATCAAGATAACAGCTAAACTGACGCAGGTGTTCACCGGGCACGGGGGGTTTTTTCAATATCTGCACAGATTCAGGTGCAAAGATAGCCCAGCGTGCGTTTGTGATCCAAGCAAGGAGGAAAGCGTGGTCCACATATTACTGGAATTTCCGGCTCATGCCAGAATTAGGTATGGCCTAGAACAACAGGTAGAACTAAAAACATGCGAAGAGAATCTGGCTATTTTTTTTTTTAAGAAAATAAGAATATAAATAGTTATTGTAATCTGAGTCGTCAGAGACTTAAATAAGTAATAAAATTAAGTAGAAAATAAATTATAGAATTAGGTACAATAACTAATTTAAAAAATAACCCTAGACTAGGCACAGGTTGGTCTAGAATGTGCAAGGAAAGCCTGTAAAAAATTGTACAGCTAAATATCTCATTGAAGCAAACACACGCTGGCTTAGAATGTCCATGAGCAGCCTGTGAAGAAATTGTTTGTGTAGTTCTAAAGTAGTAGAATAGGACCCCATCGGGGCCGACACTATAATTTGTTACCCATAGTAAGTAAGAAATAGAAAATAACGAGCGATTAGCGAGACTTTAAGTCGAGTAACAGGATGCAGAAAAAAAACCTGAAGATTAATTCAATGTTGTTTCTAGTATCAACTCGAATTGAGAGCAATTTTCTAACTGCCACAGACTCCATCACAATTTTGAGTGTAGACTAAATGAGCAAAATTCAGTTTCATGATTACTCCCACGGAAAAGTCAAAAATTCACTCTTTAAAGATGTGCAGAACAGATCGAGAGACTTCACTGCAGTCCAATATCTTACACTTTATAAGGCATGGTTTAATTGCATATCGAATTTAGTTACCACATCTGGGCAGAGACATTAGTGTCGTAGACTGTCCTAGTCTTTTTTCCACTGGAGCGCATTCAATTGACTGATACTGCATTTCTAGAATCTCGCAGATCTGCTTGAGATAGACATTACATAGATAGATATTACATCTGACATAACTCTGTATTCTATAATGCGCCTTCTATCTAACATAATGAAACTTCCATTCTCATCACTTGGATAATTCGCACTATACCGAGGTTCGACGTTCAAGACACTTCTTGCCCTGCACTACCAATGTATGCTATTAAGCTAAATAACTATAAGGCGCCACAAGGTTAGTGTATAAAAGAATAATTGCGAGCATCGACTCTTCGGAATCAAGTTATCAAAGAGAATTTGTTCATTAAATATAACCGTAGTAATATACAAAAATACTTATATACGAGTACTTCGCATTTGGTGTATAAAGGTTTTAAGTGCATTGAGTAAGATGCTAGGTAACATCGTAAATATTTAAACCATTATGAGTTTCCTTTGCATGTATAAATAGCAATGATGCTATCAAAATTAATACAAGTGAATGATACCTCATCTACATTAACATTGAAGCATTCAATTTCATTTAAATAAATTGATAGTATGGATGCTGCCTGTGAAGAGGAAAAGGTATGTAATAATACCTTAATTATGTACATTTATATTAAATGTACGTAATTAAGATGGTCTTACTTACAATGTTGTATTGTAATCAACTGTAGTAAATGACATCAATATAATAGAGCTGTATTTACACTACGATTGCAACTCCCATTTACTATCTATTAAATTTTAAATATAATTTTACATACACATCTTTTTCATCGAATGTTTTCGGTAAACTGTTAACTTTCAAACATTTTAATACTACAGTTAAATGCCTAAAATATGAGTTCATGTTTTTTAGACATTTTTATCACACATCGTGTAGAAAATAGAAAATCAAATAAACTAATTGGTATATAATACATTTTTGCCCATTTGTGATTAGCTTTAAACCACGTTCGAATATGAGCATTTTAATCTTAAAATAAGAACTGTTTTAAGTAAATGTCATGAGCTGGAAGGTTGTACCATAAAATGTTTATTGGTGTGTAGGTTTTTGAGTTCAGCTATTTTAAAAATAGCGACGAATTCAACTAATTGACCAAAACACGTTATCTGTGATGTAAATGACAGTTACTAATATGTATAATTTAATATATAATTGATTTTTTAGACCTAATGTGTATTAATTTTAGGATCAAAACATTTTAAAGATTTGCATAAAATGATAAATGTTTTTATTTTATTATTAGTTAGTTTATTATTTACTAATCCCGCACTAAGAATATATCCTGTACTGTGGGCGATTTTAAAAACATACACGAAACGAACACAAGGAACATCCAGACTCAGAACACCAGATTGAATCCAGAATTCCAGAGCACTCAGCGCAGTCTCTATTTTAATTTATTATTTATTAAAAAATAAGACAAACTGAGTTACACATTTATTTATTTATGTCTATAGGTATTTTCAATAAATAATTACCGAATTGAGTTTTATACTAAGTAAATTGCTTTTCAATTTAATTATGCTAATGTGATTGTGCAAAATGTATGTCCCATCTTGGAGGACGTCGACTGTAATGTACAATAAACACAACAATTTTATGTAACCATCTGGAATTTGTAAGTTACTTATAGATATTATGTCTATAAACAACGACTTTGCATTTATTTCTAACTAGCGACCCGCCCCGGCTTTTACGAGTGGATTTCAGATGCCCCCGCCGACGACACGATTCGTGCATTTTAAATCTGTCATAACTTCGAATATATTCATTTAAATTAGGTATTGTTAAGGGCCATTTTGATCTATATTAAATGCACAATGTATTTAATTTACTTAATTGTATAAGGGCTCATTCTGTATTGCTTAAAATCACTTTATAAATAAGCCATTATTTCTATTCTCTATTTATATTCTATTAAAGAAACCCGCATCATAATCCGTTGCGTAGTTTAAAAGATCTATGCGTTTATAGGGACAGACAGAGGGTGGAAGCGACTTTGTTTTATACTATGTTATGATTTACACACAAAGTTGATAACGTAAGCGTTCGTACTCCTACATATGAGAGACTTCCATAAACAACGAAACAAAAAGGCGTTCAATGCTATCTATAGAAAATACACCGAGTAAGTTTTAATTTCGCGTCACGCAGTAAAAGTTCTCGCATTGATAAGTATGTTATATAAGTATATTTATTTACACTTCCCAATGTTAAACTATGGGTCACAGTCCGCAAGCTATGATCATCTCGTCTGGTTGAAGGATCCTCTCCAAGCAAACCTCTTAAACCTCCAAACCCGCGTCAACAGTAAATTATATGATAAATTGGTAGGACGGTAAGCAGGTTTTATAAGAAATTCGGGTAACAAATCACATTACTTCTACAAACTAATTATGTATAATTTTTAATTATGTTAAAATTTTCATACAATTAAATAACATTTACATTAATAAGCTCATAAAATTTGCATAAATTAACAAATTACACAGGAATACATTCCTCTATGGGAACATAATATATTAAACATCAAGTTTTAAGTTAAGCAACTTCAAAACTACCAATAAAATATCATAAAGTGGCAAAAGATAATAATATGAGACACTTAATTATCAACCGGATCTCAGTTTATCTGAATCATAACATCATATGTATATGGCAGAACACAATACTATTTCAATAATGGTTTGTGACTTCATCAGTAAGTGGAGGGGAGCGGAGTCAACAATCTGTTTTATTTCAGAACTAATTGTTGCCTGCGGCTAAGCCCGCGTATATGTCACTTATTATGGCAAATAGTAGCCTATGGGTTATTCTGATGTATAAGCTATATTACTGTAAAGTTTCATTCAAATTCGTATAGTAGTTTTTTGCGTGAAAGAGTAACAAACATATATCCATCCATTCATCCATCCATTGCTAGACAGTAAAAAACCTTTTGACAAGTAACTCTGTTTAAACATTTGATGGAAAAATCAAGGATTAGAATAAGTTAGCGAAAAAGTTTCAGATCTTCTCTAAGCAAAAATAATTCATCATCCACTGACAAAAATAATAATTACAACAATATACTGAAATGAAATGAAATGAAATGAAAATATCATTTCATTTCATTTCATTTCATTTCATTTCAGTAGCCTATGGGTTATTCTGATGTATAAGCTATATTACTGTAAAGTTTCATTCAAATTCGTATAGTAGTTTTTTGCGTGAAAGAGTAACAAACATATATCCATCCATTCATCCATCCATTGCTAGACAGTAAAAAACCTTTTGACAAGTAACTCTGTTTAAACATTTGATGGAAAAATCAAGGATTAGAATAAGTTAGCGAAAAAGTTTCAGATCTTCTCTAAGCAAAAATAATTCATCATCCACTGACAAAAATAATAATTACAACAATATAATGTAATGACAATATACTGTCAAAAAAAAACTAATCAGTAATTCAAAAAATAATGTTAACATATTAGGTAAATAAGTCGCTGCATCCAATAGCCCCATACTGAGTGACATACTCAAGAATTAAGGTAATAAATTATGAATCAAATAATTTCAGCCTTTAATATTGTGGTTTAATAGAGTCATTAATTTATAAAGTAGGTGAACTGGGTAAACTAAAAACTATTTAAAAAAATCATGCATCAATAGTCGCTACAAATCGTGTCTTTGCACAAACTAGTTCCATAAACATGTATGTATATTACACAAAATGAGACGACTGGAGCTAGTATATTTGTAGGCTTTACTTGTAGATTTTACTATTATCCATCTATTCAAATATGTCCCACATGATACACTATAATTTCTAAGGTCTGAAACGTTACGGAGGTTTACGATTTCTCAGTCCTTATGTTTTATCTTTTTTATTTTATTGAATAGGGGGCAAACGAGCAGACGTATCACCATCACGTCACCATCGTATCACGTATCATGATGGTAAGCGATTACCGCCGCTGTTGGACACCCGCAACACCAGAAGCGTCACAAGTGCGTTGCCGGCCTTTGGGGGACAGGTTGGGGATGGGCCTCCAGTATCCTCACTCACTCGGTGAAACATAGCGCAAGCGCTATTTCAGACCGGTTGTCTTTATGTGAGGCCGTGATATCACTCCAGTCGAGCCGGCCCATTCGTGCCGAAGCGTGGCTTTTTTTTTTAATGAAAAGACAACTCCCGCACTAGGAATAAATCCAGTGTCGCGGGGACTTTACAAACATACATGAAACGGACACACAGAACACCCAGACTCAGAACAACAATTTGTCGATCACACACAAAGTGTTGTCCTACATGGGATTTGAACCCACGAGACTTGGCGAAGTAGGAAACGGCGTGGTGACCGTTAAACCACTAGGCCAAATGTGCTTTCCCACGGTATTACCAAATAACCGCAGATTTGAGATTCACAGTGTGATCCGAAATAAAGTCGCGGTTACCTTCGGGCTATAAAGATTTTGTCATAATATCCAACTCTGAAAACTTTAGTAATGGTTTTTTATGTAAAAAAATATTGACTAAAATTTACCTCTTATTTCCTGCTCTCGTCATTCTGTAAGTTATGCCTATTGACGAACAACTTATTAGAATCGATCTTAGAAGTCTACGTTCAGTTCTAGCGTACTGTGAGGCAAAAGTTTATAGGACATGCATGCCACGACCATGTAAGTAGTATTAATCATAGAGAGTCGGCAACGCAGCATCTCCTACCGGCCTACGCAGGTTCTTACTCAACACATTGGCCATGTTCAGGTGACCAAGGAGATATCAGGATGAATCAGAACACCTAAAGTAAAGTTTTCGTTACAGCTTGAATCTGGGATTCAATCTCTCAAGGTATCCAATTAATTTAAATTAATATTTACTTGGATTATTGTTTTTTAAATGTATGGTATAGTACTTGGTATGCTAACTGTATCGTAAAATATTTATATTAAGTATCACTAGCACTTAAGCAACGAAAAAGATGTTGGTATACCTAGATCATGACATGTGCGTACTTGGTGTAGGTGTATCATCCTGATATCTCCTTGGTCACCTGAACATGGCCAATGTGTTGAGTAAGAACCTGCGTAGGCCGGTAGGAGATGCTGCGTTGCCGACTCTCTATGATTAATACTACTTACATGGTCGTACTTATGATTTTAGGTATAAAGACGGATCACCTGATAGTAGGTAAGTACCGCTCAAAATCAAGAGTTACAAGTGCGTTGCTCACCGTAGCGCAGGTCCCTTCACACCGAAATCAGAGGGAGAGAGGTTTGAAATCCGTTAACTTCAGTCACTCGGTGAAATAGAGTGAAAGGGTTGCCAACATTAGTTTACTACAATGACTTGGTATCACTCATGTCAAGACGGTCCTTTTAAAATAAGTCCCAGATACAATAAACAATTGAGTGTGTGCTTAAGACCGCACGGCAGAAGTAAAAACTTCATTGGCAATCGCAATCCTATTACGTACCGATAATAACTATAAAATAATAATGATAATTATTATGTGAATCGCCTAGAATTGCTGTGACGAAGCCCGCAGCGTGACGTATCAGCCTGACTTACTACCTAAGAAAAAATGTGCGTGCGGTGCGCCAAAAGAAGTTTTCACTTCAAAAATGTTAATTAAATTTCTTTCAAGTGGTGTTCTTTAGCTCTAAATTCTGAAATTAGAATATCATTATCGCTTAATTTGTAGCTAAGAAATAAAAAGATTTACCAGGTTTATTCTCTCCTATTAACACTATGTAGTAATTAACATTTATAAATAGTAATTAACATTTATGTTTTAGCCTTAATAAATCACTAAATATCAAATTTGATTTGTGTTTTATTTATTAAATTAAAGAAACGTATTTAAAGTTTAATATAATCTGGACTTGTAGGTGCAGCTGAACCCTGAACTTTGCAATTTTTTTTCTCACCAAGTTCTTTAAAAATAACTTGTGAGTCACATTCATACAGAACAAAAATACGATAACTCTATGTCCTGGAATGTAACATCAATCAAGCAAATCCAATAAAATTTCTTCTGATAACGTGAATGAGACTTTTGATGTATTGTTAAGTATCACTCGATTATGCTGAATTAGCAGTCAATGAATCATAAAAATAAAGTCGATGGCCGAAAGCATATAAATTATTAAGTTACCGCATCCGAATGAGCATTTAACGGCTGGCATTTGACTTTTGGGAACTACTGTTTACACATATTAAATATAATAATGAAATTAAGTGGACACTAACAATTTTAAATAATTTATCTATTCCATAATATCTCTATTAAAAATGTATATAACTGTATTAAGTTTTCTCATAATAATTTAATGTCTTATTTGACCTTGAAAACCAGAGAAGTTTACTTTGAGTTCGTGTAAAATATCAATCTGTGTATACATGATGTTTTTTATTAATTTGCAGTAATCTGTGGTTTATTATTCATTAAATAAACCTAACAATTATTCAAGGGCCTCGATAAGATTTTTGCCTCGAGTGGAATCGAACGCATTCAAAATACATGGTAACGAAATCTCTTTTGCTAGCTTACCAAAGCTGTCGATATTACACGGCTTTAAGAACTGTAGATATTACTACTAGAATATAATGTAGACGTCAGTAATGAATTTTTTTACTAATATGAAGATCCCGAACCGTTTAACTTTAGTATGTTACTTTTTGTATAATTAAATAAATTTTCATTACTATAGCGCGACCCTGCAGTGAATATTATTTCCCTTAGAAAGAATGTAAGCTACAAAGTTTACACTATTTTTGCAATAACACAAATAATGGTGTTATATACTCATTAAAAATAACACTGTCAGTACGTTTATGTTTAAAATGTTTAACGGTATATCTATTTTTGTTTTTTAAGGTACCTTTGTGGTTTATAATACCTTTAGAAATATGACAAATTGAAATTAACACAAAATTTTCAGTCTCCTCTTTGAGTTCAGCTGAGTGTATAACAAGAAATGTTTGCTTAATTTGGCTACATTTTAACACACTGGACAGGTTCATTAAAACTCCATGGGAGCTAACACTTATTACCACAAAGTTTGAAAAAAAATCATTTAAGAAAATTCGTTGATTCAACAAAGAAGATAGTTCCTAATTTTCTTTCTAAAATTGTGACTTTGTTTCACACCAAACCGAACATATGATTATATTGCTCGAATCTAATTCATTAATTTAGTGTCATTGACCCTAGACATAGACGCAGAACATGTATTCTGTGTTTCTATTATAATTTTCGGCTAAACAGATACAATCACAGGCAATATAAATAGTATGCGTCATATCGTATTCTGAATTCATTTCAAATGTATTTGTTGCGATAATGAACAGAAACTGTATGTTAATCGTGAAACTTTCATACTGCAACAAATTTTACGAGACTTAAAACATTAAATTAATTATTGTGTTGATAAAGTCGTACCATAAACATTTAACTCTCAAATTATGTATGACCGTATGTCACGAATAAAACATTGATTAATTGATAAGGTCTACCAATTTTTCTATATCAATAATACAAATTGGAACACAACTTTTAACTTACCACAAAGATGGCGCAATTGTTTATGAGTCACCTCGCTATCTTCCAATATGTGAATAAAGAGTTGATTTATGTTGTGGTCACTGTTCATACAATACAGTTACTCACACAAACTTATGTTATTTGCAGAAAGAAATCTCAATTCCAAATCTGATATTATTATTATATTGTCTCTGTAAAGTTGCAAGCGTTAATAGACTAAGAGATAATAGGATCTCAATCGAAATACGTCAGAAATCAGAGTATAAATGATTTTGATTGCAATTAAAAATGCCTAAATAATAGGTTCAACATCATTTTTTCTTAAATGTTCTAATTTGTTTAATAGCTCTTTTTTGTAAACTTTTTTGTAGTAGACATAATTTCTATACACTTAAGACTTTTAGCTGAATAAATTACATGCAAAAAATTATACTTCGGTTTCAAAAATTAACATCATGTATACAGTATCAATCTTCATATATTATACATGTCGTCAGTCTGATCTATATAGGAGCACCAAATAAATTATATTCTTATGTTTCTCAAACTATCACAACATTATTGATATATTTAGTTTAAGATTAAACACTATAATACTTTATTATATGTTAAAAGTATGCATTCTTGAATGAGGTCTTAATTGATGCAATGTTTTTTGTCTGAATAAGAGGCATGATATAATATATAATTATATAAAATATGGTACCCAGAAATATAAAACATTTCTTGATAAAACTCAGGCCTAAAAGACATGGTCAGTCTATCAAGTAAAGTACCATTAAGAAAATATTTCCTTAACGTCCACGGTTGCTTGGATGATTACATTCTAGGACTTCTTAACAATTTGCTTGTAAATTCTAAAATTTTGTCTTTTTTATGTTTCACTTGCTTCTTTTTACAACCAAGATCTAAACTTCATATACATGCAATACATGCATTGTATAATATTCTTCAACCAAACCGAAATGAAAAAATCGGATTAGTATAATTCTGGCTTATACACTAAGAGGTACCTGTGTGTACCTATTCCATTTATTTTCTCCGAACACAAGTCTAAGTTAATAGGAATTACTTTTCCTATTTAGGATTTTACTTTTAGGATTACCTACCCATAATTGTTAAAATGTAAGACTTAAATTATATCTTTCAATACATTGCCTTAAATAATTGCCGTTTTTAAAGTCGATTTTACGTCGAAACCTCGCATATTTCTAAAATAAAGAGTGAAAACACACAGACACACAAACAATAACACAATCCTTTGATACTTTTAGAAGAACACAATTCGTAAAATGTATTTTTGACAAAAAGAAAACAAATTAATGTAAAATATGTGTGTTTTAAATTCTTACCTCTGTTTAAAAAGGTCATTATAGAAAAAAACGAGTCAAACATAATGCAGTTAAAAGTGCAAAGTTCAGCACATTAGAAATATCATAACAATGTCTCATATTTCTGTTATACTAGAAATATACATAGTTCTATGCATAATGTAACATAATGTTCGTATTTTTTCTAGTTTTTAACCGACTTTGAAAAAAGGATTTATATCTGTTCGGGGATAACTTCGTCGTTTATGAACCGATATTGATGATTATTTTTTTAATGGAAAGGAGATATCCCATCGGTGGTACCATGATAAGGACACTAAGATCTGATGATGGTATGCAAGAGAAATCGAGTCGAACCTTGAAATCGGTTTTATTTTTGTTGAAATTTTAAGAGTTCTGTTCGTGAGGTTATGAGTTCAAAATATGGACTATCATACCCCCTATTCATCCTATGTTGTTGTAAAATCTGACTTAGGGAGCAAACTACGGAGAAAAACAGCTCTGAAAAGAAAAGAAAAACTTGTTACAAATTCTATACCAACCCATCTGGCCAGTCTGGTACAATTGGTCAGAACCTCCCTGCTAAAGAGAAACCTGTATCCAGCAGTGAACTACTAAAGATTTTTAATGAGATGTGTGATCTGAGTATTATGTTTCTCAAAAAAAGAATAGGGAAAACTAAAAAAAAACTTTTCTTTTCAGAAACAGAAACTAGCCGACTCACGCAACCTCGTTTGCGTCTCCTATTACACGTAGCGTGATAATTATGACCCCCTTTTAGATACATTCTTCATTGGTGCTCCGCTCCTATTAGTCTTAGCCTATGATGATATATAGCCTTCCTCGATAAATGGGCTATCTAACACTGAAAGATTTATTCAAATCGGACCAGTGGTTCTTGAGATTAGCGCGTTCAAACAAACAAACAAACTCTTCAGCTTAAAATATTAGTATAGATACTTATCTCTCGCGTAAATCAAGTTTTTCATCAAAAAAAATCAAGTTACTGAGTCATTTAAATCTAACAAAACCGATTTTTTTAAACAATCAAAAATATCTAGTAATCTTAATATTGATATTAATATCCAAGAATCATGATGTGGCAAAAAAACTCTTTTTTTTACTCACGTTGTTACTAATGTTACTACTGTATTGGCACTACTACGATAAGCAGTTATTTGAAGATAATTCAAGGCTAGGTACGCGATCATTGTTTAAAACTCTGGTCAATCGAACAATGTGAACTTCTAACCTGTCAATATAGCTGCATCTTTAAAACATGCCTAAAAGCGCGTAAACTAAAAACGATAATTTTGAGGTTCTTCAGATCCTTCATTGCTTTGAGGAATCGTAATTAAAACTGCGTATACACTTTTTTAAAGCAAGTAGCATCAAGTAATGAAATAATTATTAAACAATAAACTTAAAACTCAAATTTTCTTTTCATCTTAAGATTTTAAATTGCATCGAATGTAGAGCAGCATTAGATCTTGAGGATTTTAAGGAAATACATTTATAAAATTGTTAGTGTAAAAAATCACAATAACCAAGTTCTGAAAAGCTGTATTTTGTATCGTAATGTTTTTAAACAGCACTATGTTACGATTGAATTTTAGCACTCCAAATTAAAAAGTAAATTCTAATGGTTTAGTCCCATTTTTTTATCGTGTAGGGCTCATACTGTCTGTGTGTTTTTTTTTAACCTTAACATTTCCATCCCGTGCAATTTAAAAATCAAAGTAATATCCCCTGATCTAAACTGCATTATAAGATATTGCAAGATAGATTAGTAAATGAAAAAGGTAATGAAACAGTAATTAACAAGATAAATCAAACAGTTTATACTAAATAAACGTCAAATAACAAAAGCATATCATATAATCATGTTTATGATTCTAAATGTTTTCTAAATTCACTTTAACTAATTGTTCTCCATATAAAAGCTGCCTTATAGCCCTAGTTCGATCAAGGTGTTGTCTGTCACAATAATAAAACTTTATCATAATTAGTTTAGCAGTTAAGGCATGAAAACGTGGCTAACAGAATTACTTTAACATTTGTAACTATTTATTTTAAACGATTGCCTATTAATACATTTCAACTGTTTAAAGAGAGAAATGCAATGGTAGTACAAAAACTGCGACAGTCATTTTCAATTCCCTGATCTAAATTCAATATTTTTATTCATCTACAGGCAAGGTGAAAGTTATAAATATAACATTTAGTTCAAATAGCGAAAATAATATTATTGGTCACTCATATCATAATACTGTTTCCAGCTCTTTAAAAATTATTTCACTGGAGATTAGACTAAATAGTGCTTTAAAATTCATGCAGACTACAGGTATCTTCAATTGTCGCTGAAGATGTTACTGTAAAATTGAGAAACGCTGTACTAATGAATTAACATCAAACCAAACATAATAAACGAGACCAACTGGACCGTAAAGAAGTATAAAATTAGATTAAAAAAGGTATAAATACGCATTTACCTATTGAAGAGCACATTCTAATGTTATAAGTTCGCTAGATACCAGCGGAAATGCGCGTGTTTTTGGTAAGTATCGAGTTATACTTTGAAATCAGTAAAGTTTTATAAAAACAAGTTGACAAAATTTATGAATTTGAAAATGTTACAATTTAAATTTGACATTTATCATGAATTAAGAACACGTCTTTTAGTGTCAACACGACAATCACTTGAAATAAACGAATTTCTGCGTTTTTGTTTCAGGTACTTAGCCTGTCACTGGCTGTAGCCTTGGGAGATGTCCTGAGTAGTGCAAGGTAAAGTATTCGTACTTCACTTTAATTGTTGGTAACACCACAAATAGGTATACTAGTTATACATATTTATAAAGATAATATATTTTTATAGGGATCAATAAATTTATATCATTGGGACTTACAGTAGGTACAAATTTGTATTCCATTTATCATTTGGGAATGTTGAACGGAAAATCTGTAATAAGAAAAACCTGGATTTACTTTGAAATTAAATAATATATTGTATCATTCAAGACAAACGTTCAAATTTTCATATTGAAAAATAATTTTCAATAAATTTTCAAATAGATTACCAAATTTATTTTTAATAACTTTAATGTATTTAATTATGAAAACCTAATAATTTATGAGATTATTTTCATATGAATGATTATGATGACGTTTTTGCATTTGCATGGGTATTAAAAAAAATACAGTGTTTACTTTATTAAAATAATAAAAACTACAATATTACAAACATAGTTTCCTCATCGATTTAGACAGGCAAGCAAAAATTTTTTTTAAGTTTGATTTCCGTGGGCCTGCATCAAAATATATTGTAATGAACTGTATTCTTCGTTCCTTAATTATTTTTTTTTATATTTGAATGGAGCCAAAGAGAATCACCTTTAAAATGAAGATGATATAATTTTGTAAATGCGTTTTGTAAATGGAAACGTTGTGACAATGGTTTGTGACCAACAAAAAAACTATATAACTTTTCATAGATTCTTGCTTGTCAGTAAATACTATAGCTATAAATAAAATGATAATACCTTATATAGTATGAATAACAATTAAAAATTAATAATAAAGTGATTATTTAAACAAACTAAAAAAATAGGCTTTTAAAAATCGGTTACTAACAAACATACAGGTGAAGCCAATAACAGCGTGTTAAAATAATTTTCATATTAAAATAAAGTAACGTAATCTAATGTATATATTTTTTATTTTATACATAAATAAATTTTCAAGAAATGTGTGGAACGGAGACTCATAATAGTCAGCTGTATCGTATTATCGTCAAGATTTATCAAATCGCTGCAACTCTCAAAGCGTCCGTATTCAAACAGCCGCGTCAAAGCCTGCGGCAATTTAAACTACGTCAGCAAGTAAATGACTTAAAAAAAGTGTCTCAATAAACGTAGCATTCGACTTACATCCTCTCAATATAAATATTTCGGACATCTAATACACAACGCCATCTAGTCCTAAGCTTAGCAGAGCTTGTTTTATGGGTACTAAACAACTAATATAAATACATATTTTTTGTAAATACATACATTTTATGAATAGAAAACACCCAAACTCCGAAACAAATATTTGCAAGTCATACAAAGATTTGGTCCGAGCCGGGAATCAAACCCAGCAGACCTCAAGCACACCAGTCGCATACGCTACCACTGGGCTAACGAGGCAGTCAATAATATGACCTAAAAAATTGAGATTTCCATATAATTTCTGACACTACCACTGATATTAATAATTTTTATGGAGAGTTGAAAGTACGACAAGACCACATAAGACAAGTTTAGTAATAAATATCCAATAAATTGGTATGGTAGCTTTTGTAATCAGTTTAATAAAACAGTTAAAATACTATTACAGATCCTACTCGTTCCCAACGACAAGGCGGTACAACTATTACTCATCATCACCACTTTCAACATCAACTACTCCATCACCAAGAAGATATTACTACACTCCACAACGCGTCAACGACGATGCTGGACGTTACTATGACGATGCTGGCAGATACAACCCCAATGCTGATGACTCTGGTCGTTACGTGCCTGATAACTCTGGAGCCTACAAGTCAGTACTTAATATTCTTAGTTGATCGTTAAAAACAGCTAGCAAGGCTAAACCTTTTGCTATAACTCTTTAAAAATAAATAATAATAATACAGAAAAAAGTTCAGATCGACACATTAATTGTTTCTTTATAAAATTTTGGACGTAACTCTGATGGCCTCAGACTGGAGGAGGCGTTAATGTCTGCCACACAGTTTTTAACTAATGCAGATATTCTCGCACATAATGTTATTGTTTCTTTTCTTTTAGTTTCCAATAAAGATTATTAATATTATATTATTATTATTAATACAAAACTATCTTATTCAAAATATGAATGATGTTCCCTTAGTGGCGATCGAGGTGACCGTGGTGGTGCAGGTGGTTTCTACAGTGGTTCGAGTAGTGCGGGTGGTTCTGGTGGGGCTTATTCAGGTTCTGGTAGCGCAGGCGGTCCTGGTGGGGCTTATTCTGGTTCGAGTAGCGCAGGCGGCCCTGGCGGCTTCTACAACGATGATTCTGGCAGATATGTTCCTGACAACAGTGGCAATTACAAGTGAGTGCACATATTATGACCTAAACTATTAAAAGATTAGCAATTTCATATTATTAGTTTACTCTGTTTCATGATTCCATGCTACCTCGTTGGTCTAGCGTTTAGTCTATGCGACTGCCAATCAATAGGTCTCGGATTCATTCCCGGGCCGGGCCCAAAGTGTTGTTGGGTTTTTCTTCCAAGAAATTTTTAATAACAGCCCGGAGTATGGAAGTTTAGCTGTGTTTCATGAAAATATATGTCAATCGTTATTTCGAAGTTAGTGTCCTCAAATATACTAATAGCTAGTTCAACCTTCGAATGC
Organism: Diaphora mendica; assembly: GCA_949125395.1. Classification (NCBI taxonomy): domain Eukaryota; kingdom Metazoa; phylum Arthropoda; class Insecta; order Lepidoptera; family Erebidae; genus Diaphora; species Diaphora mendica. The sequence goes on from OX421316.1 coordinate 15,850,767, forward strand.
AGTTCGCCCTCAGGGTATCAGAGGTCTGATGAACTAGCCGACCTCAAAAATCGTGGGTATAATAAAGGCTAGGAAGAAGAAGACAGTCGTTTTATGATTCCTTAAAGTAAGTTTTGTAATAAACTATAAAATTTTCAATAAACCTCTTTAAAATAAAATAAACAACTTATATTTTGGAACCTTAATATTCGGAAATTCCATATTCTTATAGTTTACAATACTCTAATTTTAATTAACCTTCTACTAGTGGTGACCGCGGCGACCGTGGCTCTGCGGGTGGATTCTACACCGGAGACAAGTTCATCGGGTCTGGTAGCGGATCTGGTAGTAGTTCTGGTAGCGGATCTGGTATTAGTTCTGGTAGCGGATCTGGTAGTAGTTCTAGTAGTAAACCGAACAGTGGCTTTGGAAAATATGGTGCCGGTTCTGGATCTGGATCTTCTTCTGGAGCAGGAAAAGGATCTGGATCGGGAGCCGCTGCTGGAGCAGTGTCTGGTTATGGATCTAACTACGATTACCAGTATGGCATTATTCGTCTGAATAAAGAAGTTCAGCCCGATGGCTACCACTACCTTTACGAAACTGAGAATAAGATTCTTGCCGAAGAAGCCGGCAGATTGGAGCCAATTGAGAACGATAATGATGGCACCAAGGCTAAAGGATTTTACGAATACGTTGGCCCTGACGGTGTGACCTACAGAGTAGATTATACTGCTGACGAGAATGGTTTCGTACCCTATGGAGCCCATTTGCCCCAGAATATATTCTCAAGTTCCTGATTTATAAAAAAAGAAAATTAAATGTTTGTACATAAATTGTATACCAATTTTATATATCCTAGTATAATAAAGATACTATTTACGAAATTCATTAGTTTTCTCTTACTCATATAAACATTCTGCCATTTGGTTTGTAATGAATGTGACTCAGCATATAGCTTAGGTTGCAGTCTGAAATTTAGGTTTCAATGAAGTTATATAAAAAGTAGTTAATGATAATGATGACTGACACAGTCATTCATAATTTTTTGTATAAGAGTAACAACTGTAATGTAGTGGTAGTATTCCTTTCATGGGTGTATCCTAGTCCCCTTATTTTACATACAAGAAATATATGATGTGCTATTCTACTTTCTATCTACTGCACATATCTATGTATCTAATGGCTTTAAATAAGCAATTCTTGTATATATATTCTGAATCTCGGAAACAGCTCCAACGATTTTTCATGAAATTTAGTACTTTCATGCAAAATCGTTGGGGTTTCGGGTCGACTACTAGTTCAACCGCTTTTACCTAAATATTAGTTTTTCCACGGAGCGACTGGCATCGGACTCTGAGGGTGAACTGAATACGAAGGAAAACCAGTTGTCCGTATATTTGAGGTTACTGACTTCCCAATAATGATTGCCATAGATGTTCATGACAACTGGGTTCGACTGCGTAACGTGCTCTCCGAGAGTGGAGACGCGGGCGTGAAAAACCGCTAGATTTCCATACTCCAGGCTGCTATTAAAAAAAACTTGTAAGAAAAACCCTATAACACTTTTGGTCCGACCCGGGAATCGAACCCGATACATCTCGATCGGCATTCGTATACACTAACTGCTAGATCAACGAGGCAGTCATGTTGCCTCTCATTTAGTAAAGCAAGCTCTCGCTTAAATAGTTCCTTGCGTTCTTCCTAATAGGTGGCCAAATTATTAGGGACAGCATTGAGATTTTTGTATTTTCTAGTTTAATTAGATTTCTGTAACAAATGATTAGTTGTAGGCCTTTTATATATTTATTATTTCTATCTGTGTTCTATTGGGGTCACAAAAACTATAAAAATATTGTACAAAACTTTTTAAATTCTTTGTATGAATAATGTGAATATTAGTGAAAATTATTAATTAAATGTTGATATTTAGTGATGCCACCCTTTGCTGCAATAAGTACTTCTATGCATCGGGTCATGCTCTCAATACCTGTTTTTAGGGTTACGTAGCCAAATGGCAAAAACGGAACTCTTATGGATTCGTCGTGTCTGTCTGTCTGTTCGTCCGTATGTCACAGCCACTTTTTTCCGAAACAATCAGAACTATAATGTTGAGACTTGGTAAGTAGATGTATTCTGTGAACCGCATTAAGATTTTCAGACAAAAATAGAAAAAAAAACAATACATTTTGGGGGTTCCCCATACTTAGAACTGAATGGTAGCCATAGTAGAAGTATATGTCTATCTCTTAGGGATAACCCACAATAAACATTTTTTATTCCTTTCTTTTTACGAGAAATAATGGCTTATTTACGAAGCGATATTAAGTAATACACAATGAATCCTTATACAATTAAGTAAATTAAATACATTTTGCATTTAATATAGATGAAAATGGCTCTTTACTGTATCTAATTTAAATGAATGTATTCGAAGATATTACAGATTTAAGATGCACGAATCGTGTCGTCGACGTGGCGGGGGCATCTAAACTCCACTCGTGCGAAGCCGGGGCGGGTCGCTAGTATCAGATAAAATACTCCTTAAAAATGAGTTCAATTATTCAAACACATATAATTAAACTATAAATTACATAAATACGAACACTGTCCCTAATAATTTGGCCACTTACTGTAATGAACTTGCAGGAAGCTTAAATAAATAAATATTCTCAAGGAATTTAGTATGCTGAAAATTATTAAACTATTGACTTAAAGACTCGAAGTAAAACAAATCACAAATATACACCAGATCTCACGAGACTTTTTAATATGGACACATAACATTTCTCTTATAATTAATATTTTTTACAAAGCTATCACTTCTTGGCCATGGTGCACAGCTTTGCTTGTTACTATGAGAAAATGATAATTGATTATTTGGGTTTCGATCACTTAAAGGTGTAACATGTGGCTTGCGCACACTCAGTTTTTAACCGACTTTTAAAAGGAGGAGGTTCTCAATTTCAACGGTATTTTTTGTCTTTTTTTTATTTATGTACACTGATTACTCCGTCAATTATGGACCGATTTTGAAAATTCTTTTTGTATTCGAAAGGGTATGCTTCCCATGTAGTCCCATTGCCACCATATCAGGATCTGATCCCAAGGAAATCGAAGGAATCCCTCAAATTTGTTAGGCTCGTACTATGTTTTTCATATATTTTCTAAAGCTATTACAGTATTTACATTTGGTAGTCATCAGTTCATGATGATGAGCTGATGATGCAAGATAAAACTCCTTAACGGTTAGGAGTTGGAAGATAAATCTTTAAATGTCATGTGTATGTATGTTATCTTTAGTCGTATTCTTTCAAGTTGTCTTTAAAAAAAAAAAAAGTTATTTTAGTTAAGAGACTTGAGAAAGACTGAAAAGCGAAAATAAAAAAAGACTTCGCAGTCAGTGCGCGTAAAAAGTCAAAGTTCAACCGAATCGTAGTAGATTAAATATCGACGAGGAAGGAAAGAATGCTATTCTAAGTGATACTTTTTCGTTATAATTTATGAATTGCAATGAAGAATTTATTTTGAACTACAATTGTTGAACCCCTTAAAAACATGGAAAGGGCTCGAGTAAGATCATGTCAAAAACATCGTTTCTTTATCAGTATTATTTCTGTCTATAAACTTTGAGAATTGCAAGTTATTAGTTGAAACTATCTCTATATAGCAGGTATAAATTTTCTATTTTGAAATGATGGTGCTTATGAAAACCAGTGAGCTATTTTATATGAACAATAAAACAAGGACACTTTTTCTCAAGAAATTGTGAGTTGGGTCATGTGTGTGTGAATTTTTTTCACATATCTTGAGGTAATAAACAATTAATTTCTACAATGAATTACTATTCTAAGAACTCTGAAGGTTCTATTCGTCCATGTTTACTTTTTTAAAACGTATAATACTAGGAAAAAATTGGAAGTGATAGGGGATGGATATTTATGCAAGTTTAGCGTGTGTTGTTATATGAAAATAGTACCTACTTTTATAACTGTCTCTTAGCTCCAGTATCCATTTTTTACGTGTGGAAACCCCTTGGGTTGTCGCTCCACCGGTATTGCCGGTGGGGCAATGTGTTGAAATAAAACCGACAAAAGAACTAACTAACTACTAACCACACGTGGTGCTACGCTACGCCTGAAATATGAGGGATCCAGAAACGACTATTACTACGACATCCGAATGCAGCTTTGATATTCATGGCCAAATTCTATATTTTTTACATTAATACTCTTAAGGTGTACAAAAGCCAATATATGTAAATCTATATATATAAAAGCGAAATACCACTCACTTATTAATCACGAAATCTCAGAAACTATAACACCTACAAACTTGAAATTGAGCAGGTAGGTTCCTTATAGGGTGTAGACATCCGCTAAGAACGGATTTTACTAAACTCCACCCCTAAGGGGGTAAATCAGGGGCTGAAAGTCTGCGTGAGCGAAGCTGCGTGCAAAAGCTAGTACTATATATTTGTGCATATGTGTATTTAAGCCTATGTCTTGACAATGTCTATCCAGGATTTTATTAGTAGATTGAATTGAGGCAAACAGTTCTCAAATTTTTCAAATGAGAAACAACAGTTTTAATAAAATCGTATAGGTGTCGCTTTTTAATATTTAAGGTGTCCGATTCGATGTTAAGAGTCACGTATCACTAAACTCTAATATATTAGACTTCTCACACCTGACCTTTATCTTTAAAATGTAGCTAAAATGATTAAATTACCATGTGATTCTGAGCATTGAATAGTTTTTAAAATTATAAAAAATGAAAATTTTAATAATTCCTTTCAGACCATCTGGAAAGTATTTTGCCAATTTTGATCTGAACCTCGACTAAGAATCTGACCTTTAGATATCTGGCGCTTAAAAGTAAGTTGGAGTAATTTTAATTTTTACTTGTTGAGGATTTTAATCTTTTAGAAATTTGTTTTTAGTAAAAAAAATAACAAAACTTGAAAAACTTTGTTGCTACAACAAACTTTATACAGTTCGATTATAAATGAATATTATACTTATTCTATACTAGCTTTTTCCCAAGGCTCCACCCATGTATATGTCTGTTACCGCTATAAAAAGCAGCCTACGTCCTTCTCCAAGGTCCAATCTATCTATTTATCCTAATACAGTAAAACCTGGTTAAGTGGGACATCAAGGGACCTGCAAATTGGTCTCACTTATAGGGGTATTCTACCTACCCAGTGTCTCAGATATTCAGGTATAAATAAATATCTATCTCATTTATAGAGGGTTCCATTAATAGAGGTCAGAATACAGGTTATTTCAGTTATAGAGATGCGATTCTTAAATAAATAATTTATTATACAAAGTGAGTTTTATCATTATTGGGAATCAAAGAAAAGATAATAAAGGAAATGGAATAAACAAAAATATTCAAGCACGTTTTCACATATCAATTATAAAATCTGTCATTTTAGTTTGTCTTTTGGAAGTATTAAACATCAAATGTTTTTCGATGTTATAAATTTTACCAAATATGCTTTTGTCACCAATTGATGTCCTTTTAAAATAATTGTGCAAAGTTTCTAATGCTTTTACTGCTTTGCGTTTAGAATTTTTACTAAATTTCAGCAGCCCATTTCGTCGTCAGCTTCTACCTTTTTAAACAAATAAAACGATTTTATCTCAGTTACAGAGGTTAACGTATATAAAATTCACTCGCTGTCTGCTATAGAGGTAACTGTGAGTTACAGTTATGGAGGTTTCTCACTTATCCAGGTCCTACTTAACCAAATTTCACTGTATACTACATTAATACAAATTCGTTCAGCCGTTTACCGTGAAAGCGTAATAGACAGACAAACAGAGCTACTTTTGAGCTTATAATCTTAGTATGAATTAATTTGTGATGATTAAAGGGTATTTATTATTATCGGGTTCAATTCCCGGGTCAAACCATGTGTTTGTATGATCTGCAAATATTTGTTTTGGGAGTTTGGGTGTTTTCTATGAAAAAAATATGTATGTATTTATATCAGTTGTCTAGTACCCATAACACAAGCTCTGCTTAGCTTGGGACTAGATGGCGTTGTGTGTTAGATAAAAAAAAAAATATTTATTATTATTTTTTTATATTTTTTTGTACGTCGTCAGGCAAACAGAGGTATCTAATACCTTGAAATAAGTGATCGCGTTAATTCCCGTAAAAATAATAATTATTGCATTTATTATTTGATAAATTATGCGATGATTGGATTTTGCATATTCAAAACTTGAATAAATTAATTATTTTTTAAAAGGTGAATTATTTAATGGCCATTTCATGTTTCTATCTTTTGTTTGCACGTTTGATACAGAAAGGATAGTGACTTTGACATCATTAATTGAGTATTTATACCTATGTCTAACAACTCCAATTAGAATGAACTATTTGTTAGTTTTAATAAAATAATGACGTGATTATGTATGACCTTCCAAAATTTTAAATGTTTAAATAATATAAACACCTACTTAATATTTAAATATTAGTCCGGAAGAATCATCAAAGACTGCAATAACATGAACTTTATTATGAGAAATACGGAATATGTATTATTTTTTTTTAATAAATCAAGCCTATACCTACTATTCTAATTAACTTTAATGACATAAAAAACTTACCAGGTTGACTTTATATCAATTTCACTTTTAGATTATAATATTTCTAACTTTTAATTTTATTTGCCTTCTTCAGCTTGCTTCATCTGAATCGACTATGACCATGATTCCGTACTTTCTTCACCACATGCAGTAACACCAAAGCAGTAGTGATGACCGGTTGTCTTGCCTCAGGAGTAGGAGCAAAAATTTTGGTGAATTTTTTTATTGATAACTTTTAACTTTTAATTTTTCGGACATGTGGCACACAACGCCATCTAGTCCCAAACTAAGCAGAACTTGTACTATGATTACTTCATCTTCCTAGCCTTTATTATTCCCAAAATTATTTGAGGTTGGCCACTAGTTCAACCAGTTTTACCTGAACATCAGTTTTTCCTGAGGGTTGCGGACGTCCAAAGACAGTAGTCTTTTTATGAAATGAAAATGTTTATATTATTTAAACATTTAAAATTTTGGAAGGTCATACATAATGTTGAAGATATATCACCTTCATGGTCTTATGAATTAAGAACATCTTTTCAGTTTGAATATATTTTAGAATATGTCACTTATATTCCTATGTCTGCTTGAAGTGTTTGTGTTTTTATAAAGGTATTATTTTATTAATATATTCTGTATTTCCAAGTTACCACTGTGTATAATTCTCTGCTAATAATCCTCCCCAACAAGGGTTATGGCCCCAGAACCCAGGATGAATGGAAAACAGAAATAAAGTAAAATATTACGAAAATATAAAAACAACAAAATGTCGAACGTACGTGTGGAGTTACTAGTAGGCGACAACTACGATAGTTGGAAGATTCAAGTAGAGGCGTTGTTGATAAAAAACGACTACTGGGAATATGTGACCGGTGAGAAGCCAAAGCCAACGGATGAGGCCAGTGTGTTGATATGGGAGACTGCGGATAGAAAAGCCAAGTCTGAAATCGTACTGGCCATGGATTCGAGTGTGGTACGTCATGTTAGAAGGGTGACTACTGCAAGTGAGCTGTGGCGTAAGTTGGAAAGATTGTTCGCGTCAAGAGGTCTCGCGAAAAAGGCGACCTTGATGAAAAGGCTTATGTTAAAGAAGATGAGCGAAAATGAAAAAGTAAGCGAACATCTTGACTCATTTTTTGAGGCCGTCGATAAACTCGATGAAATGAATATCAAAATTCATGACGATTTATTAGCTATAATGCTATTATATAGTTTGCCAGCAAGTTTCGAAAACTTCAGATGTGCAATTGAATCGAGGGACGAGCTTCCAACACCGGAACAGCTGAGAGTGAAAATCGTCGAAGAATATAATTCGAGAGGAAATAACTCAAAAGTCGAAAGTATGGAAGGTGCTATGTATGTAAACAAATACGTAGAACCCAAGAAGGGACAAAAGACTGGACAAAAGGACAAATTTAAGTTTAAATGCTTTAAATGCCATAAATTTGGACATAAGGCTTCGGAATGCAAGAAGAAGGAGAGTACTTCGGAAACTAGATTAGTAGAGTCATGTGCTAGTGAAAAGTGTGTTGAAGCTTTAACCTCTGTTACAGTTTCAGATGAGTGCCGTGCTGTTGATATCAAACGCCGACACGAATGGCTGTTTGACAGCGGCTGCACTTCTCATATGTGCAATGACGGGACAAGGTTTGATGAGGTGCTGCCATCAAGCCAAGTATTAAAATTAGCCACTGAATCTTTGTCGTCCGTGCAAGGTAAAGGTACTGTTAAGATATTAGCATGTAACAATGATGGTACGCGTAAAATTGAATTCCAAGATACGTTGCTAGTTCCTGATTTACGTAATAGTCTCATTTCGATCGCCAAACTCACTGAACGAGGCTGCGAGGTTATTTTTAAGCGCAATATAGCCTACGCTGTGAAAAATGGTGAGGTTAAGCTAACTGCTGATAGGCGAGGGGATTTGTATTACTTGAAGGAGCTAGATGCCTCGGCATCGGTAGTATCAGGGAATGATGTGGATTCGTATGAATGGCATGAGCGTATGGGACATTTAAATGCTAGAGATCTTATAAATGTACTGAAGAAATCTGGAATTAACCTATCCAAGGTTGATAGTAACTTGCAGGATTGTGACGTGTGCGCTAAGGGTAAGATGATGTCGTTGCCTTTTGAGAAGTCCAGGGAGCCCTGTAGTGAGAAATTGGGGATCATCTATTCTGATGTATCCTATCCTTCCTATGAGAGTTCAATCGAAAGGAGGTAATAAATACTTCGTAACTTTTATCGACGACCATACTCGTTGGTGTGAAGTATTTATGATTAAAAATAAAAATGATGTATTGTCAAAATTTAAAATGTTTAAATGTCAGGTTGAAAATCTGACGGGCAGAAAAATCAAAACATTTCAAAGTGACAATGGTACGGAATTTAAAAATAAAGATTTTGATGAATTTTTACAACAAAATGGAATTAAGAGACGTTTTACTACACCCTACACGCCGCAGAGTAATGGAGTTGCAGAACGTAAAAACAGAACGCTCCTGGAAACGGCGCGTTGTATGTTGATATCTGCGGGACTGCCTTATAGTTTTTGGGCAGAAGCAATTGCAACTGCATGTTACATTCGTAACAGATGTCCAACAAAAAGTCTGAAGGGGAAAACTCCGTATGAAAAATGGTTCAATAAGCCTGTGAACGTAAGTTACCTAAGAACTTTTGGTACAAAAGTTCATGTCTTAGATAAGGAGCCAGGTAAAGATAAATTTGCGTTACGCTCTATTGTTGGCTATTTTGTAGGTTATCCAGAAGAAGCTTTTGGTTACAAGCTATGGGTACCGGAGTGGAGAAAGTTCATCGTGTCCAGGGATGTAAGATTTCAGGAAGGCAAGTATTTTGAAACTAAAAGTAAAGTCTCGGATCAATCACTTCTTGATTCACAATGTGAGGAGAATGTTGTGAGGAAGAGTATCGAGGTAGAAATTCCATTGGAAAGTCCATCAAATGTACCGACTCGTCAGAGTGAAGGAAGTCAATCCATTGTGTCAGCGAGTCAAGTACCGAGTACGTCGAGTACGCCTTGTACAAATAAGGAACCGTATACAATGAGAGATTTCAACGAAGTTCAGAACTTATCAGGACCATCGCATGAGGTACCAAGTACAGTAAGTACGAAAAGTGCTGAGAATGAGGAGAATGTAACTACTCTGAAGAGAGGGCCTGGTAGACCGAGAATTGAAAGAGGGCACATAGGTCGACCTCGTAAAATTTACAACATGGTCGAAGTTCAAGAAAATAGAGAAAATGAATCATCGACGATGGACGAAGATGACTTCGTGGACGCTGATGATTTTGCAGGAGCTCTTGAAACTTCATTGAAGGATGCTTTGTCTAGTGACGAAAAGAGTCAATGGGAAGAAGCGATTTTATCAGAAATTCGGAGCCTAGTGAAAAACGACACATGGAAAATCGTAAGGAAATCAATTGATCGTAATGTCGTAGGATGTCGATATGTTTTAACGACGAAGCTTAATATCGACAAAACTGAGAAAAAGAAGGCGAGACTTGTCGCGAAGGGATATAGTCAACAGGCAGATCTTGATTATCACAGGACATACGCACCGGTTGCAAGGATTTCAACCGTACGTTTATTGGTCGTATTAGCTGTCGAGATGAACATGGACATTGATCAAATATATATAAATACGGCATATTTAAACGGAGATTTGAATGAAGATATTTATATGAAGATTCCAGAATTGCTGAAAGAAAGTTTGGAAAAACTTGTGAAATGTGATGGTGTTACTAGCATAACAGGTGAGAAAGCAATGAAGATGCTTGAAGATATGAAGGAAGGTGGAAATACATGTAAATTAAAGAAGGCTTTGTATGGACTCAAGCAAGCCGGGCGTCAATGGAACATAAAACTTGACACGAAGTTAAGAGAAATGGGCTTAAAGCCGACTATAAATAAGCCATGCTTGTACCACAAGCGTAACAAAGATGGTTCAGATCTCTTCGTAGTAGTTTATGTTGATGATATACTTATATCGAGTCAGAAAAGGTCAGTTATTGATAGCTTCAAGCATGAATTAACCAAAAGGTTCGAACTGAAAGATTTTGGTCAAGCAAGTTTTTGTTTGGGGATAGATTTAAAGAAAAATGGGGACAAATACTATTTGTCACAAGAGAAATATATCAATGATATATTGAAGAAATTTAAGATGGAGAACTGCAATCCTGTGAAGACTCCTATGGAGATTGGGAAGCCAGTGTTGAGCACGAAGAAAAATGAGGACGGGAACTCATTTCCCTATAGAGAGCTGATAGGTTCGCTCATGTATCTGAGTGTTGCTACGAGGCCGGGTATAGCAAACGCAACAGCGAAGTTGGCGCAGTTCGTGGAGAATCCGCAAGAATATCACTGTAAAGCAGCGAAAAGGATTCTTCGTTACTTGAAAGGTACGATAAATTACAGTTTGGTATATAAACCGACTGGTTTGAGCATGTATGGGTATGCGGATGCTGATTGGGGTAGTTGTACATATGATAGACGTTCATTCAGTGGATACGTTTTCATTTTAGGAGGTGCAGGTAGATACCTGCACCTCCTAAAATGAAAACGTATCCACATGAGATCATGGGCTTCACATAAGCAACGCATTGTAGCAACGTCAACCTGTGAGGCTGAGTTTGTGAGTTTGGCGGAGGCTATGAAAGAGGCTGTGTACTTAAATAGCTTGTTGAACGAACTAGGTCTACATAATTTGTCTAAGGTAAGAATGCATGCTGATAACTTGAGTGCCATTTGCTTAACCGAAGATAATGGTGTTTATCACGCGAAGAGTAAGCACATTGATATACGTCATTTCTTTATTAGAGATGTGCTGCGTGAAAATAAAGCTATAAGTTTGGAACACTTATCGACTGATAAGATGTTGGCTGATATACTCACCAAGCCTTTGTCCCGTTTTAGGCACGAATCTATGATTTGTAATTTAGGTTTGTGTGTGCGGTAATTTAGGTAGTATTATTAATAAGCCCATGTAGTTGAAGGAGGTGTGTTGAAGATATATCACCTTCATGGTCTTATGAATTAAGAACATCTTTTCAGTTTGAATATATTTTAGAATATGTCACTTATATTCCTATGTCTGCTTGAAGTGTTTGTGTTTTTATAAAGGTATTATTTTATTAATATATTCTGTATTTCCAAGTTACCACTGTGTATAATTCTCTGCTAATAATCCTCCCCAACACATAATCACGTCATTATTTTATTAAAACTAACAAATAGTTAATTCTAATTGGAGTTGTTAGACATAGGTATAAATACTCAATTAATGATGTCAAAGTCACTATCCTTTCTGTATCAAACGTGCAAACAAAAGATAGAAACATGAAATGGCCATTAAATAATTCACCTTTTAAAAAATAATTAATTTATTCAAGTTTTGAATATGCAAAATCCAATCATCGCATAATTTATCAAATAATAAATGCAATAATTATTATTTTTACGGGAATTAACGCGATCACTTATTTCAAGGTATTAGATACCTCTGTTTGCCTGACGACGTACAAAAAAATATAAAAAAATAATAATAAATATTTTTGGACATCTAACACACAACGCCATCTAGTCCCAAGCTAAGCAGAGCTTGTGTTATGGGTACTAGACAACTGATATAAATACATACATATTTTTTTCATAGAAAACACCCAAACTCCCAAAACAAATATTTGCAGATCATACAAACACATGGTTTGACCCGGGAATTGAACCCGATAATAATAAATACCCTTTAATCATCACAAATTAATTCATACTAAGATTATAAGCTCAATAGTAGCTCTGTTTGTCTGTCTATTTCGCTTTCACGGTAAACGGCTGAACGAATTTGTATTAATGTAGTATACAGTGAAATTTGGTTAAGTAGGACCTGGATAAGTGAGAAACCTCCATAACTGTAACTCACAGTTACCTCTATAGCAGACAGCGAGTGAATTTTATATACGTTAACCTCTGTAACTGAGATAAAATCATTTTATTTGTTTAAAAAGGTAGAAGCTGACGACGAAATGGGCTGCTGAAATTTAGTAAAAGTTCTAAACGCAAAGCAGTAAAAGCATTAGAAACTTTGCACAATTATTTTAAAAGGACATCAATTGGTGACAAAAGCATATTTGGTAAAATTTATAACATCGAAAAACATTTGATGTTTGATACTTCCAAAAGACAAACTAAAATGACAGATTTTATAATTGATATGTGAAAACGTGCTTGAATATTTTTGTTTATTCCATTTCCTTTATTATCTTTTCTTTGATTCCCAATAATGATAAAACTCACTTTGTATAATAAATTATTTATTTAAGAATCGCATCTCTATAACTGAAATAACCTGTATTCTGACCTCTATTAATGGAACCCTCTATAAATGAGATAGATATTTATTTATACCTGAATATCTGAGACACTGGGTAGGTAGAATACCCCTATAAGTGAGACCAATTTGCAGGTCCCTTGATGTCCCACTTAACCAGGTTTTACTGTATTAGGATAAATAGATAGATTGGACCTTGGAGAAGGACGTAGGCTGCTTTTTATAGCGGTAACAGACATATACATGGGTGGAGCCTTGGGAAAAAGCTAGTATAGAATAAGTATAATATTCATTTATAATCGAACTGTATAAAGTTTGTTGTAGCAACAAAGTTTTTCAAGTTTTGTTATTTTTTTTACTAAAAACAAATTGCAGTAATACCACATGCAGTAACACCAAAGCAGCAGTGATGACCGGTTGTCTTGCCTCAGGAGTAGGAGCAAAAATTTTGGTGAATTTTTTTATTGATAACTTTTAACTTTTAATTTTTCGGACATGTGACACACAACGCCATCTAGTCCCAAACTAAGCAGAACTTGTACTATGATTACTTCATCTTCCTAGCCTTTATTATTCCCAAAATTATTTGGGGTTGGCCACTAGTTCAACCAGTTTTACCTGAACATCAGTTTTTCCTGAGGGTTGCGGACAGTAGTCTTTGGACGTCCGCAACCCTCAGGAACTGAACTCGAAGTGAACAGTGAACTGAATTCGAAGGTGTCGAAGTATACAGGGCGTATTGAGGGCACTGACTTCCCAATAAAGATTGCCATAGGTGTTTATGACAACCGGAACCGACGGCTTAACGTGCTCTCCAAGGTACGGGCGGGAAACACCTCCATTTTCCATACTCCGGGCTTCTATTAAAAAATTATTGTCAGAGACGGACAGACAAAACAGTTTGGGTTTGAAAAAGTATATAGGTGTATAGGTCTCTCTATCATAATTCTTTATAATGCCACACACACCGCATGTGCGCCTCATAAGTATACACCTTCAAAGAAAAAACAATAAATAAACAATAATGTAGTTCGAGCGTATCTGGATGGACTAGTATAAAAGTTTCATTATGTGCTTCTTTGATAGTAGACGTTTCGTCTTCTCTTCCAGTTACCGTGCCCAACAGAGTCCATAATTATTTCCCCTAATAATAAAATATTTGATCCGACCCGGGATTCGAACCCAGACCTCAAGCACAGCATTCGCATACGCTACCATTGTGACCGAGGCGTCAATCTTACGTTACGGACGCTTTTGCCGGCTAGGGTACTCCTCCGCAACTTCGTTCCAAAAAACAGTGCGAAACTTTCCTGTATTATCATATGTAGTAAAATATAATTAAATTTTGCCGGGCCGGTAAACAAGCTAAGGTAGGTGAACCGCAAGAAAGTAATAAATAATAAAAATAAAATAAAATAAAAAGCCTTTTATTTCTCGCATGATAATAATAATACATAATAATGAATTCTAAATTGATAAATTATAAATTATATAGATAAGGTTCAAAATTCAAATAATTAAAAGATGTATATAATTCATCATGCAGGCATGCAAGAACCCCTCTTATGTGAGGGTGAAGGCCTCCTCCAGACTTTTCCATATTACTTTATCTTTGGCAATTGCCTTCCAGTTTTTACCAGCTATTTTTATAATATCATTTTCCCAACGAGTTGCCGGTCTTCCTCTCTTTCTAATGCCTGCAGGGCCCCGCCATAACGTAAGTCTAGAAGCCCAGCGATCATCTTTCATCCTGGCTACATGGCCCGCCCAGCACCACTTTAACTTTTGTGAGAAATTAAGTGCATCTGTAACTTTAGTCGTTTCTCGTATGGTATTGTGCGGGATTTTTTGTATTTTTCTTACATTTGTAATACTCCTCTCCATACTTCGTTGGCAGGATCTGATTTTGTTTCTTATGCGAAGCGTGTATTTCCACGTTTGGCAACCATAGGTGATAGAGGGGAGCAGGCACGTATCCATTACTTTTTTCTTTAAATTCATAGGCATTGTTCCCTTTAGTATTTCTTTCAGGCTCCAGAATTTTTTCCATGCGCAAGAAAGTAAGAATATTTAAATATGTTGAAACGAGGTATATGCATTCTTAAAGCTAATTTAACAATTTCCCAAGCTCAAAACTACTACGCACCTATTCAAAATGTGAGGCTGTTTAATTCGACGCGTCTAACTTCCACATAATATATTATTAGGAAAAAAATACTTCTAGCCATTGAATGTGTTCTAACTTTAAATATCTTAGTACGAGTAAATGTAAAAGTTCGCGTATAATTAATATTTTACAGATGCTAGTTGTTAGTGAAGTGCGAGTTCATTGTCTGTCACGGCGCGGCGTTGACCTTTGATATAAGGTGTGCTCTCCAGTGAAAAATTATGTATTAATGTTAACGCATGGTCAAAGTGTATGACATTTCAAAAAGTTGAATGCCATTTTATACCTACTACAGGTTCCTCACACGTCGCAATGTTTGTGAATTCCTAAATAATCTATTCTTGACTTGGTTACTAAAAGTAGCTTTTGATATATGATGTTAAAAACATAAGTTTTATGACTAATGACACTTCACACATCATAAATAATATGTTCGTTCAAGGTAACGGATAAGCTCCTGACGATTTTTTTTTCTCTTTATTTTTAAGAGACTTCGACCCTAACAGGGTATCCCGGTCCCAATCCTGACGATTTTAATTTCCATTTATTCAAGTGAAGTAACATGTACAGTATTTGCTGGTGGCACCCAAACTAAGCTACGCTTGTATCTTGGGCTGCCACAAAATTAACATTATGCAACAGTGGAATTAGGCACGTACAGGATATATTTTCACAAATCATAATAATAAAAAAATAAAATAGGCTAAAAGATATATAATAAATAACAAAAAAAAAATTAAAATCAAAACAACAAATATTATCATAATATTTATCTAAGCACTATGTTTCCGTATTCAGATAATAACCCCTCAGTATCGAAGTAATCCAGGCCTACAAGAAAATCAGTTTAGCTTTAGCTGTGCAGATGGTGCAGTCCTTCAGAGAGCATTTAAATGATAAATTAATGTATGTGTGTTGGTGGCTGTACGATGTGAATATTTTTGCGAATGTGGTTTTAATAGATGGTGGAGGTATTTTATAGGTGCGTTTAGACTTAATATCATCATGTAGTGGCGAGTTTGTTATTGTTCTGCGTGTCAAAATACAGACATGGAGAATGAATAATTACCGCATTTGTAGCACCTTTGTTTCAGCGTACAAATCGTTGATGAAGTAACGGTAGGGCTTCTTTAACATCACCTTTAGATTGCTAAAGGTGATGTTAAAGAAGCCCTACCGTTCCCTACCGTAATCAGACTAGAAAGGCCTCAACGAGAATTGTCTCGTTGAGGCCTTTCTAGTCTGATTATCCTAGGCTATCCTATTTAAGGCTTGCACTTCAAGCCTTAAATGGAACGTCTCAGAGCGAGGTAACGCCACATGAGTCATGTTTTTGTCGTGCGTGCAGCCGGTTCCATCGAATTTTAAGACGTTGTCACGTCGAAAAGGCCTACTATGGCCTTAACCCTCTTCTGAGAGGAGACCCGAGTCCAGCAGTGGGACGTTATGGGTTGTTGATGAATGATGGAAAAAAATGGAGATATTAATTAATAGTCCACTGGTTTTAGTCATATCTAGCTAGGAGACTGATGCATTTAAGTTTTTTTAAATGTTGACCACTATACCCATTTTGGTTGAAGTTTAAGGTGGTGAAATTGAATGTAAAACCGGGAATTTGGCCAATTACACTCGTTTCAGATAATCTGCATTCGGTTAGCATAATGATATCTATGTATATCGATTTTCAGCCGCTGTAACAAGATAGTGAACGCATTGAAGTTTTTGTTAATACTTCTTATATTAATTAGGTCTTTACCTATGAAATTGCCGTTCTTCAGTACTGGTCATTTCAAATAAAAAAAAAATTGTAATGGCTCTGTATTCTAAATTCAAATTAATTTTGTTTTAAAACCATGACATTCTATTTACAAACTCAGTCTTTTGTTTTCTGATTAGCGTTGTATTTTCATTACATTTGAACATTTTTCGTCATAATGGATACTTTAAAAATTCGTGTAATTATGGAATATGAGTTCCGTCGTGGCACCAACGCAACACAAACGGCACGTAACATCAAAAACGTTTACGGAGAGAACTGTACAAACGAACGCACAACCCGTTATTGGTTTTCCCGTTTCCGTTCTGGAAATTTTGACTTGAAAAATGAAGCTCGTGGTCGTCCGGAGACTTTGGTTAACAATAATGAATTAAAGGCGATTGTGGAAGCTGACGAAACTCAATCTACAGCTGAGCTAAATGGGACTAATCCCGCCCACACGCCCACCACTGTAACTCCTGTACACCAGGATCAACAGCGGTGACCCACGAAAACACCGAGTTATGACACTCGGGAAGTCCCAGGAAAAATTTAACTGTCTTGGAACCCGCAACGAAATTAATCAGAAGAAAACTGGAGGAGTTGGAAATATAATAAGTCCACTTCCCTCCTTAGCAAAGCGGGAGACAAAATGGAGTCAAAATAGGCAGACGCCTTTTTCAAACCGGGAAGCACCACGGATAAAAATATTATGGGTCCTAAGTGAGCTATATTTGATTTCTATAGTATGTATGGCAGAATCGCTTAAACGCACGGAAATTCACCGCAGTTGACACAAGATCCCCATAATATACTACCCCAGACGTCATTTGTAAGCTATTTAGCATCATGTTACGTTCATTGTACCAAAGACTACATTCCCAGAGGATATGATGAGCCGACTGTTCACAGCTAGAATCAGGTGTTGAGCATTGACACAATGGTGAATCGACTAATTTAAATGAGTATAGTTTGCTCTTAAAGTTACCGTGGCCTGTAAGAAATTGAGCGACACAGTGATCTACCTCGAGCCATGTCCTTGACAACCTTTCGCGAACAGATGGAAAGAACTGGTAAAGGTGGCGCCCCTTAGATGATTCGTCCCATCGTTTCTGCCATTCATCCAAGAGGTCGTTATAGACATTGGTTTTTTGTTGAAACAATCTTATGATTTTACCGCGGTCTCGTATGCCCAAAAAATCGCATTCCATGTTTTGTAGTGTGGAATAGTACATGGCTGCACGTCTTTGCACCTCGAGATCGACCGGAAGAACACCTGCCAACACCGGTAAAGCCTCAGTGCTAACCGTCCTATATGCCTTGCACAAGAAAATCAATGCAGGTCGTTGGCCTTGTAACAGTTTGCGACGGACAGCACCTACAGTCGCCCTATCTGCCCATACAGGAGCACCATAGCAAATAGAACCCAAATAAGTAGCTCCATATATGATCTTTAGTGTATTATATGACAGACCCCATGTCGCAGTTGATATCCTCGTCAGTGCAAAGAAACTCTTTTTAGACTTTTCATTAACTGTTCTAATATGTTCAATAAATGAAAAATTTCTTTCTAAAACCAATCCTAAATAACAAACCGAGGTTTTATTTTTAATAGTAATATTTTCAAATTTAATACAAGGCGGTGATTTGAGGTTACCTTTCAGAAGTAGCTGGAAGGTTTTGTTTGGTGCAAACGTCAACCGATTACGCCCACCCCACCGAGATATTAAGTCCAAACATTCACTGGCCAGCCTCTCAAGCCCCGTTCTAGTATCCGACTCTATCAATAACAAACCGTCGTCCGCGTACGCATTCAGGGTACATCCGGACGGCACAGGCATTGCCAGAAAATCGTCGAAGCCTATGTTCCACAAGTATGGTCCTAGCACTGACCCTTGAGGACACCCCATCGTAAGCGCCTTCGACACAGAATGATGCCCAAGTCTCAATTTAGTAGTACCTTGTAATAAGTACGAGGAGATAAGGGAATAAATATTTTTAAAGCAACCTCTTAATTTTAATTTTAGCAATAGCATGGGCCACCACGCATTGTCAAAGGCGCCAGATATATCTAAGAAGATGCCTAAAACGTATTGAAAACTTGACTCGGTGACAGTTTTCCTTACAGATATAACCGCATCAGTTGTCGATTTTCCCAACGTAAAGCCGAATTGTCTATCATGAAATTTAACTCCACCCGGTAGAAGTCGTGGTACTACAAGACGCTCTAAAAGCTTTCCCAGCAATGGTAACAGTGTTATGGGTCGATAGGATTTAGGATCGTCCGGCGGCTTATCGCCGCTTTTTGGTATTATTCGAATATTACCGCACCGCCAAACACTAGGAAATACTCCTTCCGCAATGCAACGTTTAAAAACTGTTAAAACCGTATCACCCGAAAGTTTACAAGCTTCTTTTATCATTTTGTTTGATATTTTATCGTCGCCCGAAACCTTATTTAGTGGCAATGACCTAACAATACTGAGGAATTCGTCTGAAGATGGTAAGTCAGACATTGGAGACAATGGTGGTTCAATAGCCCACTGCCTAATTTGTCGGTGATAATCCGTGTCATCCTCCGGCCGATCGTCAGGCACAAGTGATTCTAAAAGATATTCTGTGGTTTGTTCTACTCCTGTAGTATAACTATTATTAATTTTGATGTTCTGTACGTATGCAAGGTCGATTGATCTATTTGCTTTAAATTCATGATACAAAGGTGACCAGGGACCCTCTCTATCGAGTTTATCAACAAGTTTACGTATTAAATTTCCCTTTGATTTCTCCACAGCAGCTCTATAATGAGACCTGGCAACTCTAAGAGCAATAAGAGCATTATTGTAAATATCTCCTGTTACGTTACGCTTTTTAATGTCATTTAGTTTTTTACGAGCTTTTCGATAGATTCTACGTAATTCGACTAATTTATAATTCCACCAATCACATCTACGAGTGTTAGTGATAGATCCACGGCCGATACAAACATCAGCACAATATGTGAAAGTATCTGATAATATGTTTGCGCTTTCCTCAGCTGATAGACCACTGCGACTGAAGTCTTTGGCATGTACTGCAAAGAGTGAACCAAATAAAGCCCAATTTGCCCCTTTAGTTTTATACCTAAAATTGTAAGGAGTTCTTTGTGGATATTGTGCAACCATTGGTATGAATTCGTACACGATTAAGCGGTGATCACTACAGGATGCGTCCGGTAGGACACGCCATCCAGATATCGAGACGTCGCCGCGCGTAAGCGTCACGTCAATAGAAGACTCACCCATTGGGCTGCAAAAAGTTGGTGGTGCATCAGGGGTATTGTGGATAGTAAGATTCATTTCCGCAATAAAATCTTCAACCGCACAGCGACGAGCCATGTCAGCTGCACGCAATTTGCCATACCATAAAGTAGAAGAAGCATTGACATCAGCGCCAATGATAATTTTGTGTCCTATGAGGGACCGCAAAACGAAACGTAAATGATGTAGATGAGGATCAATAGGATGTGAAAATTGAAAATAACAGCTCACTATGTAAACCCTACAGGTAGAGGATGAGATCTCAGCAACGGCGCAGTGTGACGTCATAAGGTTACGCAAAGATGTTACCGTAAAATTAGAACTTGCAACATATATCCCAGCCCGCGACCGGCCATCTAGTTGTACTACATAATTCCGCAATTGAGCGCTTTGATATTGCTCTTGTATAAGGACAATGTCTAACTTTTGTTCCAAAACTAAGCGATCTAATTCTGACGTGGCTATTTTATCATTATGAAGATTTAACTGGCCTATTGAGATATTATCCATTTTATTAAAAAGGTACTACAGCTACTACTGTATAAGCTATTCAGTAATTAGTATTTAGGATTAGCTGCTCTAATTTAAGTTTATATGTGGAGCAGTCTTGTGATCCACATCGATGGTCACATGGTTTTTTGTACCGGCTGCATTGTGCGCATTTCGGTTTAAAATCTGGTGTGTCCTTATCCGGGCAAGCCCTTGTATCGTGGCTGGCCGCGCAATTAGCACACGTAGGAGTTTTAATAGTGCAAAATTTTTGAACATGACCGAATTGTTGACAGTTTAAGCAACGAACTACTTCTAAGTCGTCTATAAACCTACATGTGGCCCAGTCTATATATAATTTATCTTTTGTGCTAGCCAAGTGTTTCCTAACCTCTGTCTCTAATTCTAAGCCTATCCATTGACGTCCGTTTTCCAGTTTACGATGCCTGACAATTTTGGTCGTTTTTAAAAAATCGCTTTCGCTTAATTTTAATTCGTCCTTGATATTCTGACGATATAAAGCTGTTAGGAAGGTACGATCCTCCATAGAACCGGGCACGTCTTTTACAATTATACGGGGCCTTCGGCCTTTCGGCTTTTCTAAGCGTAAGCCTACAGATTTAATGGCGTTTACTGCTTCTAGTTTTTTAAGCTGCCGTTCATTTGCGACCCGCAACACGACGCCTGCCTTTGCGGTTTTTTTGACGCCTACAATTTGAAAACCTTCGTCGCTAGGTTTAATAGCCTTCATGAGAGCTTCTTTTGTAGCTGAGCTAGCAGCAGCTTTTAATGTAAGCATTAAAACAATATTGATCCATTTGCGACAAATTGGCAAGGTAAAAAAGCTTGATAGATGAGTGCCCCACGACCTTAAAGATCGCCAGCGCAACGTACGCGTCGAGGCCTGCCTTGCGCTGCTTAACAGGCAAAGAAATGAAGGAATTTTGAAACGAATTGTTACGTGAGACGAAAAATGGATTCTGTTCGACAATCGAAAGCGCTCAACAAGTTGGTTAGACCCTGGTTCAGCACCAAGGCAATGCCCTAAACCAAAAATGACCCCTAAAAAGGTGATGGTCACTGTTTGGTGGTCTAGTGCGGGTGTGATTCACCACAGCTTTTTACAAAACGGCATGAGCATTAATGCAGATGTGTACTGTGAAGAACTGGAGAGAATGATGGAGAAGCTTGCACATCTGCAACCAGCTTTGGTCAATCGGTCGTCCCCACTGCTCCTTCACGACAACGCGCGACCCCATACTGCGCAACAGACAGTCTCCATGCTGCAAGAGCTGGGGTTGGAAGCTCACCCTCATCCGCCATACTCACCAGACCTTGCACCTACCGACTATTACTTTTTCCAAAATTTAGACAACTTTTTAGTGGGTAAAAAATTCAATTCCCGAGAGGCAGTACAAAATGCCTTTTAAGAGTTTGTTGCCTCCCGTCTAGCTGATTTTTACAAGAAGGGCATCAATAAACTGTCAATGCGTTGGCAAAGATGCGTCGATTGCATGGGTGATTACTTCGAATAACAGAAATAAAAAAGTATGAAAAAATTTGTACTTTCACTTATTGCATACAAAACGGCAATTTCATAGGTAAAGACCTATTATTTAAGGTTAGAAGTTTAAATCCGTTGACTAGATAGGCATCTTATATTTAAGTCAAGGTCGATATTGGTCCAATTTGTCAATTGGTCAATTATAGCCATGATTAATTATAAACATTGAGCATACAGCGAGGTTCAAAGTACAATGTTTTTGAATTTAAGGTATATAACGTTTTATAGTATGTAGGGACACACGATACACCTTCCTAGGTACTTAGGTCATCTTACTGTATCGCGTGGCTGCGCCCACGCGTATTAATATTAAGGTGCTAATATAAATCAGTCACAAATAAACCAAGTCAAGTCCAGTTGTCATATTCATTTATATCACTGCTCCCTTATGAAATACGCAAGTTGTCAAGGACACATATATTGACAACCCTACATTGGTGACCCTGAGTTAGAATTTTTTTGGAAGTACAGTGAACAAGAAAAATGACAGGATCTGGTGTTCCACCCGCGAAAGATATGAAGAATGTGGCCTGCGAGACCAGCGAGAAGGCGTTGGCTAGCATCACTGTCTCTTCGCGGATACCCGAGTTTTGGACGGATCAACCGCGACTCTGGTTCGTCCAGTACGAGGCTGTAGTGGAGAGTCAGAAGCTGACTGACGCCGCCAAGCTGAACCTGGTCGTAACGAAGCTTAGCAAAAGCGCTATACAACAAGTGAGTGACCTACTTTTTGCTCCACCGGAATCTCGGAAGTATCAGACCTTGAAAGAACGGTTGCTGGAAGTATTCGAGGAGTCGGAGACCAGGAAGCTACAACAAGTCATTGGAGAAATGGAACTGGGAGATCGGCGCCCTTCTCATTTGTTACGGCGAATGCGTGGATTGGCACGGGAGAAGATACCAGACGACACCCTCAAGCTTTTGTGGCAATCACATCTACCTACGGCAGCTCGAGCCATATTGACCGTGACGGATTCAAAGGATTTGGACATACTGGCGGCTATGGCGGATAAGGTCCTGGAGAGCACGGGTACAAGTACAGCTCAGATCTCTGAAGTCAAGGCCGCAGTTAATCCGGGGCAGTCGACATCAAGTAGCACATCGGAAATCAACTCAATTATGCAGGAGTTGGCTAAGATAAACCTGCGTCTGAAGGGTTTGGAGCGTGGTCGAAACATCGCACGCCGTCAGGGCGAATCAAGAAGTAGATCGGTGTCGAGGAGAGAACTCGGTTGCAGCACGGAAAAATGCTAATTGGTTGTGTTTTTACCATTTTCGGTACAGGGAGAAAGCGGCTAAGTGCGTGAAACCCTGTAATTTGAGCGAGGGTCAGAAGAATTCGGCGGGAAACTAGAGATGGTGCAGCCGGCGGCGGGACCCTGCACAACACACAACCGCCTCATAGTGTCTGACAAAAACTCAGGTATGCGATTTTTAATTGATACGGGAGCGAATGTGTCTGTAATACCGGTTTATAACAACAAAGTGCGTTATCGTAACAGTGATAAGGATAAATATAACTTGTATGCCGCTAACGGGACATTAATTAAGACTTTTGGTATTAAAATGTTAACATTAAATTTGGGTATGAGACGTCCTTACACATGGAATTTTATCATAGCAGACGTTAAACAGCCTATAATTGGTGCTGATTTTTTGTTACATCATAAATTAATGGTAGATCTCAGTGGACGACGGCTCTTAGACCAAATTACTAGCTTAAGTGTGTTAGGATCAATTGTAATGTGGAATGGATCGTCATTAAGCACGGTAGATAAAAATAGTGTTTATGCCGATATACTTTTACAATATCCAGAAATCACTAAACCTATGTCTTTTAAAGAGGACCCGCCAATTTCGGTGTTTCATCACATAGAGACATCCGGTCCCCCAGTTTACGCACGGGCTAGGCCTTTAGCACCGGAGCGGTACATGAGGGTTAAGGAAAAGTTTCAGCGTATGCAGGAGTTAGGTATATGTCGACCGTCGAAAGGCGCTTGGGCGAGTCCTTTGCATGTAGTACCTAAAAAAGATGGACAAGTACGTCCTTGTGGAGATTATAGAGCCTTAAACGCCATAACAAAGCCTGATAGGTACCCTATTCCTCGTATAAATGATTTTACATATATTTTAGATAATAAGGTAATATTTTCGCGACTAGACGTAAATCGTGCTTATCATAATATTTTGATTGCGCCTGAAGATATAGAAAAAACTGCAATTACGACTCCGTTTGGTTTATATGAGTTCACGCGTATGACGTTCGGGTTGCGGAATGCGGCTCAAACTTTTCAGAGATATATGAATAATTCTGTTTTTCAAGGTTTAGAGACACAATTCAGGGTAGAGGGTAAAGAATCTCGTGACCCCTTTTATTTCTGTTATATTGATGATATTATTATTGCTAGCCAATCGGAAGAATTGCATAAATTACATTTAAAAAGCTATTTTTGGCGATTAAATAAATTCGGCATTACGATTAACTTGGCAAAATGTTGTTTTGGTAGAAAAAAACTCGATTTCTTAGGATATGAGATTACCTCAACAGGTTTTAGTCCCTTACCAGATAAAGTACAAGCAATTACCGACTTTCCGAAACCCAAAACTGTAGAGCAGTTGAGACGTTTACGTGCCGCCTGCCAAGCACGACGACTTACAGGCAAAACTCGTTTATTAGTCCGGGTTCGCCGAAACAAATTTTACAAGTTACTACTATCGAGCAAATTTTTCGTGAGTGGCTTCATTTTGATGAGGGCCTACCTTTAACCTTAAAAAAAAATCGATTGTGGGAACTTGATAGTTGGTAATATATAAAGATAACGGTTTTCATTGGTATTTAACACTATTTATTAATAAACACAAACAAGGTACAACAATGCAGTTTACATGGAACGTGTTGAGTTATGACTACTAATGTCATTTAAGTATACATGCATCATAGATACGTATAGGCAACTAGCTCACGGTACTTCGTACATCTTAACAGAACTAACAGGACTAGCAGGGAAAGAAAACTTTTGAGCGAAGGGCCGTGATAACGTACCACGCAATTTGTAGGACAATGTTACTGTTGAATTATATAAATATTAACTAACATTATTACATAATGGAAACAAATATTTGTCCTACAAAATGCATGGTTTGATCCTTCCAACAAATATCGATAGGGAGGTCATAAAAATGATACTAACCAGCTGATTTTTAACAGTTGCTTGCCAGTTAATATTGATATAATTTAACAGACACATTGTCCTACAAATTGCGTGGTACGTTATCCCGGTACTACGCTCAAAAGTTTTTTCTCTGCTAGCCCTGTTAGTTCCCACAATCGATTTTTTTAAGGTGAAAAATGGGCCCTCATCAAAATGAAGCCACTCACAACTACACACATCAAAAGTGTCTAGGGATCAACATATGTGTCTAGGGATCAACATATATTTTTGCAATAACTTTTCTCCTGATTGATATTAATTAAAATTTTCTTTAAGGATTCATCAAATAAAGTGTTTTCGTTTGTCACAGTAACGATAAACCAAGTCACCTTTGCATTAATAAAGAAATTTGCCATTTTCCTAATAAAAGGATTTTTGACATTTGAACCACTAACATTAAAGTTCGAAAAAAAGACTGAAATAACAGTTTTCTTTAAAATTTTATTAGGTAACTTAAACAATTAATAATCCGTGTCTTTACCGCGAACACTAACACAAGAACATCGGTTTGGCATACTCAAAATGAGTTCATCCAAATCACGCTGTGGAATGGCCGCCCATGTTCGTTGCAACAACAAAAAAAGGTCTTCTTGCGACTGGATACCCTCCATATTCGGCAGAGCTCTTCTCTGTAGCATATCCCATGCATGCTCAATCGGGTTCAAGTCTGGCGACTGAGCAGGCCAGGGCCAAAGCCACATCTCAATCTCAAGAAATCCGCATAAAAATGCTTGATCTCTAGACACTTTTGATGTGTGTAGCTTGATAGTAATAACTTGTAAAATTTGTTCCGGGGATCCCGGACTATATTGTTCGAGCGAGTCGTATGTTCAATGCGACATGCCGGAGTGTTGATATGGACTTATTTGTGCATGGAAATAACCAACTCAGGAAAACCCTGACTGACTCCTTCGCTTCTTGCAACCAGGAGTTATGATATTTATTTATTGATTAAGTCTATCTTGCTTGTTTCCATGTTGTTGTGTGAATGTCTATTTCTATTTACTTCCGCTCACTTGTTCTACTATCTGTGAAAACTTGTAATTGGCCTTCTCGTTTTGTATAAAGTTTGTATAAAGGAACAAGTATCCCATACTTGTAAAATAAAAATTAGGACGGTAAGAATTTCAATACAAATACAACATAAATAGAACACTTAAGCCGGGTCTCCTGCGACACTTTTTTAAGTTTTTAAACACCAAACATCAAATATCAGTTTTGTTAATTTTAACAAGCAAACGCGTTATCCGAAGCGGACGGAAAACAAACATCCCCGTGTTCGCCTGCAAGGGGGGAGGCCGATTTTATTTGCTAATATAGGGTTGTGCATTTACCACGTAACATTGTTAATTTTAGTCGTTGCGGAGTTAAAGATTTATCGTTTTGATTTACAAATCGTATGTTCTCGACTTGACTTACTCGACTTAAGGTCCTATGTCCCCTAGATGGGGCAGAGGGCGTCCACAGTGCATCGCCATCCCGCTCTGTCTTGAGCGTCTCGCTTGATTTCGCTCCAGGTCTTGCCAATTGCCTTCGCTTCATCGATGACAGTCCGCCGCCAGGTTTGTTTTGGACGGCCACGCTTGCGTTTTCCTTGGGGATTCCAGTCTAGGGCTTGCCTCGGGATGTGGTTGGAATCTCTTCGGAGGGTGTGGCCTATCCAGCCCCATTTGCGTCGTTTGATTTGTTGGTCAATCGGGACTTCATCGCAGCGATCACACAAGTTAGCGTTGGATATTCTCTCGGGCCAGAATATACCGAGTATATGGCGAAGGCATCGGTTCACGAAGACCTAAAGTTGATGCGAGATAACCTTTGTGACCTTCCACGTCTCGCACCCGTATAGCAATACGGTCTTCACGTTGGACCGGAATATTTTGAGTTTGACTCTCCGTGTCAGTTTCCGTGATTGCCAAACGGGTCGCAGCTGCGCAAAGGTTGCTCGTGCTTTGGCGATCCGGGAAGCGTCCTCTTCAGTTCCTCCAGTTTCTGACACGCAGCTGCCGAGGTCGGTAAACTTGTGGACGCGTTCCACTGCCTCTGTGCCGATGACCAACGGGAAAGA
Organism: Diaphora mendica; assembly: GCA_949125395.1. NCBI lineage: Eukaryota > Metazoa > Arthropoda > Insecta > Lepidoptera > Erebidae > Diaphora > Diaphora mendica. The sequence continues at coordinate 15,878,247 of OX421316.1, forward strand.
ACTCGTTGCCCCGCACCTTATTTCCTGTGTCTTCCTGGTGTTGATCTTTAGCCCCGTCTTTGTCGCCTCCACATGTAGGTCATCTAATTTAGCCTGCATATCTGCGCGAGTGTGGCTTAAGAGGCATATGTCGTCGGCATAGTCCAAATCTTCTAGGACGTTGGTTATGCCCATTCTATACCGCGGCGTTTGTTGTTTGTGGTGTTGTGCAGAATGCCATCAAGAACGACCAAGAAGAGAAGCGGCGAAAGGAGGCACCCCTGTCGTACGCCTGCGTGCACCTTTATGTCCTCCGAGACGAGTCCGTTGTGCGTCGCTTTGCAAGAATAATTCTTGTATAAGGCTCGTGTGATGTTGATGATCTTCTCGGGGACGCCCATCTCGCGTAGACGGGACCAGATGCTAGCCCATCTCACCGTATCAAAGGCTTTTTCGAAATCTACAAAGGTAAGATACACCTCCCTTTGCCATTCTGATGCCTGTTCCAGTATAAAACGGAGAGTGTTAATCTGGTCTGTACACGACCGGTTCGGACGGAATCCTGCCTGCTCACTGCGCACTGCGCACAGAAAATCAACGTAAAATGACAGCGTTCATGCTGTCGCGTCGCTCAGGGTTCGCACATTCCAGCAAGCAATTCGTGTCCGTGTTTTCATGCCAAAAGTCGTTGGTGGAAGATCAGTCCGGTTTTGCACTGTTTCTGTTTCATGAATCTGTTATATTCAGGTAAGCGAGTGATAAGCCCACTATACCCTAGCCCATCGATGGGGTTGCCACCTTTTAGCCCACGGGCAGGCTCGGTTTTATTCGGGTTTCCTCCCTAGTGAGTAACTTCTGTTTTGAGGCGCAGAAAGTTCACCTTTCGCCCTGCATCCTCGGCTCACCTGCATCTCTTGGTGGCGGCGCGCATCTGCGTGGATGCAGCAGTTTCCAGGGGGACGAGCGTGGACGTGGATGACTCGGACTGGTCAGGGCTCTGCTTTGTTGGTGTTCCGCCACTTGGCACCGCAGATGGTTTCTTGGCATTTTGTAGGTAATGCTGTTCTCACTACAAGCGATTACCACCAAGACCATACCCTAACTTCCCAATCCCAACTTTCTCGACTTGCTAACCAGCTATTTTCGTTATAAATAAGTAGCTTATTGTTTGTTTTTTTTTTCATTTTAAGCTTCTCGTATAATGAAACTAAACTGAACTTATAATAATACTAATATTATTCATATTTATACTATAAAAGACAATTTAAATAATATTAAAAGCTTACTATCATCAGCCCTATGAGCCATTCAATTATTTCCAAATTTAAATAACTAGTATTACTATTAGTCATTGTCACTGTTATACTATTTAGTCATTTCGGATCTGTAACGACATTTATGTCATGTATAGAACATGACATAAAAAACATGGAATGATTTTCCAATCCATCAATAAAAAAAAAAGCGGTCAAGTGCGAGTCGGACTCGACCATGAAGGGTTACGTAGCAGCAAGTTACATAATATTTTTATTTGAGTTGTATGAATGAAAGACAAAATGCGGTTTACGATTTATGACGTTAAAAAAAAAACTACTTACTAGATCTCGTTCAAACCAATTTTCGGTTGAAGTCTGCATGGTAATTTACATCATATATTTTTTTTTAGTTTTATCATTCTCTTATTTTATAAGTTAGAGGGGGGGGGGGGCACATTTTACCACTTTGGAAGTGTCTCTCGCGCAAACTATTTAGTTTAGAAAAAAAAAAGATATTAGAAATCTCAATATCATTTGTAAGACCTATTTATAGATACTTGAAGAAAAAAAAATTTTTGAGTTTCAGTTGTAATTATGGGGAACCCCCAAAATTTATTGTTTTTTTTTGTGTGAAAATCTTAATGCGGTTCACAGAACACTTCTACTTACCAAGTTTCAACATTATAGTTCTTATAGTTTCGTAATAAAGCGGCTGTGACATACGGATGGACAGACTGACAGACATGACTAATCCATAAGGTTTCCGTTTTTTGCCATTTGGCTACAGAACCCTAAAAAGGTCGCTAATAGGCCTCGGTAAGAAAAGTACTCTATACTTTGAAGTATAGATACTTTCGTTTCGATACTTTTATGAGTACAATACTTTTTATTCAATGCTACTTATGAATACAGTATCGATACTTTCTATTCGATACCGTGTCCCTCCCTATGTTTAATATTCGTATTTGATGAAATGAAATGAAATCATTTATTCTGCAATTAGGTTACATGAACACTTTTGCAAGTTAAACTTTTTTTGAGCAGATGAGTTCGGCCTGTCCTAACTCGACTTGCCCTGAGAAGAAATGACGAAACAAACTCAGGGATCACCGTCTCTTTTAAAGTCCAGACAATATGCAAAAGACATTATTTCAATAAAATAAATACGATAATTACAATTTGAGTCTCAATTATAATAATCAGTAAAGATAATAATTTAAAAAAAATGTCAACAATACCAATAATTTAAAATGAATTTGTTTCAAACTATAAATTATCGTCACATCAAAATAAATTTAAACATTCAAAATAAACAGCATGTGCAGAGTGGGTAGCTCAATCCCAGGCTGTTTTATCATCAAGATATTCTGCTATGGTATAATATCCCTTTGCGGATAACTTAGATTTTATGGTATTCTTACCTTAATGACAAATTCCTAATATCAATAGGGAGTTTATTGTAAAAGCGTATACATTGTCCCATGAACGAGTTGCCTACTCTGTGGAGACGCACTCGTCTCCACAGAGTAGGCAACACTAAGATTATGTTTCTTTCTGGTATTTACCGAATGAACATCACTGATTTTAGGAAACTTTGATATTTTTTTTTGAACATAAATTATATTTTCGTATATATATTGTGAAGATACAGTCAGAATATTTATCTCTTTAAATTTGGAACGGAGAGAAACTCGAGGGCCTAATTTATAAATGGCTCGTACGGCGCGTTTTTGTAAAACAAATATGGCATTAATATCTGCACAGTTACCCCAGAGTAGGATACCATTACTCACTATGCTATGAAAGTAACTGAAATTAATTCTAGCTGTATCAACATCAGTTAAATGTCGAGTCTTTTTTACAGCAAAAGCCGCTGAGCTTAGCCTACCGGATAGTTTTTCTATTTGGGGACCCCATTGTAACTTAGCGTCAATAGTAATACCTAAAAATACAGTAGATGTTAGTTTAAAGATAGAGAACATTAAATTGTGGAATTTAACAAATTTTGGAGTCAAATAATTTAAATATGTACTCAACCATCAATCAGCCTTTTCTCGTGAGAGGAGAGGAAAAACGTTTTTAATTACTGTTTTTAAACATAATTACAAGAATTTAAAAAATGCTTTTGAAAAGACACCTAATTATATTTCTTGCCTCCAGCTCATTTCATAATATATAGCACATCATATATTTTAAATAGGTATATGTTAGCAAATTTCACGCATGGCGGAGGCAGTAGGAACATTTGAATCCTTTTCTGTGAAATCATTGACATGCGGCCTATTTATGATTAACGATAATTAATTATAATAAGGCTATTAGTAGACCTGTTTCAAAAAAGAATATTAATCATCATATTATGTGAATCAATATATTATATAACTTTTTTTATATACGCTGTGCCCATAGAATCGTCCACGTACAGGTTTTACTGTGTTAAAATATTTGTGAATGTCCACAGAATAAAATGTGTGTTGGGTATAGCTTATACCTCATCAAAGAAATATCTTTGTATATTTATATAAATTATATCCTATTTTTCTGTATCAAAATAAGTCGTATTATTTTAAGTATACTTACTTAACATTATTATATCTTTTATCTGCATTCTGAAGTTTTACGCCTAAAAAGTACTTAACCGTGTCATTTTGAAAGATGGGTAGGTAGTACAAAAGAAAACATTTGTCTAATCTAATACATAAAAAAAAGTAAACAGTAAAACCCAACTACGACAAAAAACGACGCTGAAAAAGTATAAAACAAGTTTGAAGAGCCGTAGTCACACTTTACATAGAAACGCACCATAACACTTTAACAACGTGTGACTACGGCTTTTTTATTTTTATTTAAAATGAATTGGTGCCGTTATTAATATATATATATGTATATATATTTGAAATGTCCAAGTAACGCCCTTTCCAATGATACCAAACACGGCATATTTATCTCAAATTCTTTTTTTAATACAGTACTTTATGTTGGCTAGAGGGCGCCACCTTAGATTCAGTGACACGTCATATAGCCTATAACTAGCGGATAATCAAGACGCTTCTAACGATACCTCATTTGTCCAGTTCTAATAAACAGTTAAGGAGCTATGAGGGAACAAATGAACATACATACATACATAGCCTGTCAAAATCATAACCCTCCATTGGCTTTGCCGTAGTCGGGTGATTGTTGAATTGTTTTATGCAGACTTCAAAAACTCAATAACTTCTGTAGTAATTAATTGAGCTCAAATTTTAATATGATATGCAACTCGCTTCAAAGATTGTTTTATCTATTTTTCACTTCAGCATCGTTCGTTCCTCATTTATCGTCAATGCAACCATACAGTGCCACAGTGAAGCTTAGTGTGGTGCGATACAGCTAATTTTTAACCGACTTCCAAAAGGAGGAGGTTCTCAATTTCATCGGTTTTTTTTTTTTATGTATGTACATTGATTACTCCGTCAATTGTGGACCGATTTAAAAATTATTTTTGTATTCGAAAGGGTATGCTCCCCATGTGGTCCCATGGCCACCATATCAGGATCTGATGATGGGATCCCAAGGAAATTGAAGGAAACCCTCAAATTTACGTGAGCGCCTGCAATAAAGTTAAGGCAATAGTCTGCATGCTTTCATATTCTGTAAACATCATGTCCGAAATATTTATTCATTATTCTATACAGTATGTTGTATGTTACCTTTAGTCGTATTCTTTCAAGTTATTCAGGTGAAATGATGATGAGAGACTTGAGAAAGACTAAAAAGCGAAAAATAAAATAAAAACTTCGTTTAAAAAATCGACTTCAAAAACTGAAAAGTATAAAATAACTTAATTTGTATGTGCTATTCCTAGCCTATTCATAGGTTTGAAGTCGGTGCCGAGCCAAAATGTAATAGTAGGACTCGCCGCGGGTGACCTTGATCGGGATAGCTGCTCTTCGCGTAGGACAAAACAACCGAAGCGTCGGTGACGTCGTTGACGTTCGTCTCGAAATATAGCGAGTGTGGTACCTACTATTACATTTGGCTTGGCGCCGAATTCAAACCTATGAATAGGTAGCACATACAAATTAAGTTATTTTATACTTTTCAGTTTTTGAAGTCGGTTTTTTTAAACGAAGTTTTTTTTTGTACAATTTTATTCATTTACTAGCTTTTTCACGCGGCTTCGCTCACGCAGACTTTCATCCCCTGATTTACCCCCTTAGGGGTGGAATTTCAAAAATTCCTTTCTTAGTGCTCACTTACGTTATATAAAGAAGCTACATACAAAATTTCAGGATTCTAGCTTCAGCGGTTTGGGCTGTGCGTTGATCTCTGGGAATGTCAGTCAGTCAGTCAGTCACCTTCCTCTTTTATATATATAGATAAATTAATCTTTCTAGATCATTTAAGAATTCGTTTTTGAATCACTGTCTTCTCTTCATTTGTCTTTCATAATGTATCTTAATACATTATCTAAAATATTTAGTCTATTTTAAAAATATTTTTATTCAAATCAGTTATGTAAATGACTACTAAAAATTTCTTATTATACACGTAGAAAAACATATGCCACAATCATCCTTTTTTAAGAGACTAGACATATTTTCTCAGATTGTATTTACTTTGTTGGAAAGGTCTGTGTCCAGAAGTTGACTATTGAAGGCTGTTGATGTGATGAAATTGCTTTTCTTTTGGCTTAGATCTGTTTCTTATTTTATTCTAAAACTTGGTGATAGCTAATACTTGACAAAACTGATCATCGTTGCCTTTTATTTAAAAATACTCCTTAAAAACGGGGTCTAAAAAGATGAAAAGAAAATAATTCAGATAGCAATTCAGAAATGCATAGATTCAAAAATGGTCAAGCCGTGGTCTCAGCCACTGTGTACCTACAATGTGCCCCTTTCTTATTTTTTTTCGTGCGGAAATCCCTTCGGATACCACCTCTTGTCGGCATGTCGGACTCGAACCGACTTAAACCGCACGCCGCGCCTTCTCGGGTACTAGAAGCCGGCGAAACAGGTGCACCCTAGAAGGGAAACCCTGGAACACCGACGTACCTCGGGCCACCTACGGTTTGTAGATGGCTCCCTCCTGTGTGGGAACCCTGATGTTTCCGTTACTGTCCCCCGGAGCGCGGACGCTGAGGACGCTACCTGCCATGTGCCCTGAGGTGGAATTAAAGTGGTCCTGGCACCCACATTATCTTAATATGTATACAATGGGCGAGACCTTGACCATTTTTGTACATTTGCATTTCTAGATTACTATCTGAATTATTTTCTTGTTTTGTCCTTTCTAGACTCTTTCTTGATGAAGTCAAGTTATAGTTTTTTAAACTTTACTTAATTTTTTTCCGTTTCCCGACCAATTTACATCGTCTATTCTGAGAAAGGGTAAAGCCCACGGCACAAATAGGTACACAACATAGGAACGTTAACTGAAACGACTGAAGCGTGCAAACTGTACGTACGGCCAAATTTAAAACATATATTTTGACATAAACAACACGTTTTATAACGTGCAACGTGTCAAGACTTTCCTTTTGATACCAAACACGTAAAGATTATTTGCGTTTAATTTTTTTTCTAGAATAGGAATACCAAAACAACTCCCTCTTTTTGACTTTGCTGTAGTCGGGTTATAAATCAAATCGGTTTCATAGTCAGGCTGAACGGATTTAGAATAGATTTTTAATATATTTTTAATATATGCACATATATTTTTTTACAAATATCAGTTCCTTTATATTATCAAAATACATTTATGGTATGATTTAAATAGTCATATCTCCGGTATACTTTTCTTTCTATTTATTAAAATATATAAAGAAATACTACATGCTCCATGGACGCATAGTTTTTATTAAATTTCGGTATTGTACCTACTGTAATAAACACAGTTCATTATCACAGGTGAGGAATTAATCAATGAGGATGCTATTCTAACATTGAAATATGAATAATAATAAGTTTTCGTCAAGCAACACATAATAAATGAGACGAACTGGACACTAGAACATTATAAAATTAGTTAAAAAGGTATAAATACGCATTGATCTATTAATGGGGACATTCAAGTAGTCGAGCTCGTCCGATACCAACGAAAATGCGCGGCTTTTTGGTAAGTAAAAAGTGACATTGTTTTTGATAAATAGAAATTAGTAAATAAAATTATTTATTTGTTTTACCTGAAAGATATTTTAAAATTAATCTTGAAATGCGTTATGAAATGTGCTTTATTCAAGAGTGTGATCATCCGGGAAACGTTTTTAAGTGTGATCAAAACAAAAATACATGTTCAAGTGACTCGTAGTTTATTATATTTATTTGTGATAAATAATTCACTAAGTTTTAGTTAATATCCATAAATTTTCTCATTATAGATACTTGGAGTGTCTCTGGCAGTATTCCTAGGAGATGTCTTAGGTGCTGTGAGGTAATATACCCTATGCTAGTATATGTGTATATATTTTAACCAATTTATTTACGTTATTAATTATATTATACTAGCTGTTGCCCGCGGCTCCGCCCGCGTGTATGTCGTTTATTACAAAAAAATGTGATAAATGAAGAACCGCTCGACCGATTTTGTGCAAACTTCACATAAACCATCTACTAAATAGTCCAAACAAAGCCTAAACATTTGGTTTGGATGGGTGAGCCCGTTCTTGAGTTATAAAATTACAACGAAAAGTGGCATTGATTTTTATATATATATTGATTGATATTTATTAATTTTGGACGAAAAATTACATAGAATTTTGCAGTTAGTTTCGATTTAAGTGTTGTTGATAATATAAAGTTCTATTTATTTTCTAGAATAAAAATCTATTTCCATTCTTGTAAATATTGTAAGCATTTCATTTAAATTCATTTCATGAAAAAATACTACACAGAAATTTCAATAAATCTTCAATTAATCAAATAAACTTCAATTCCTCCTCAGAGTCACTCCCTTCGCATTTTCGACCACAAGGCGGTATTTCACCACAACTCCTCGACCGTTAAGATATTATAATCGAGTGAGCAACCGTGATGATCCTGGACGTTATGTTGATGACGCTGGTCGTTACAACCCCAACGCTGATGATTCTGGCCGTTACGTTCCCGACAATTCAGGCAATTACAAGTGAGATATAAATCCTTTGCAGCATAAGCTGGTGTTAGTCCCCGATCTTCTAAATAATAGTAATAATACTGGGGTGCATTATAAATATTTTTGGAACGAAGTTCCTTATGGGGCGTTGCTGAGAGGTAACCTAGCCGGCAAAAAGCGTCCGTAACGTAAGATTGACTGCCTCGGTGTCAAAATGGTAGCGTATGCGAATGCTGTGCTTGAGGTCTCGGGTTTGAATCCCGGATCGGATCAAATGTTTGTATGATCTGTAATTTTTTTTCGGAGTTTTAATGTTTTCTATGTATAATATGTATGTATTAAAAAAAAAGTACCTATGTATATACCTTTGTATTTATATCAGTTGTCTAGTACTCATAACAAAAGATATACTTAGCTTGGGACTGGATGGCATTGTGAGTTAGATGTCCGAAAAATTTATTTATTTATTTCGTGAACGAAAAATTTAGTGTAGCGCCATCTGTAAGTTGTATGCATTATTATATTTTATGATAAGGAACTTCGTTCCTATCTGGTGTCCCACGACACCACACGACTTTTTTATAAACCTTGTACCTCGTTCTACTCATCAAATTATTACAACTGTAAAATAATTTCTATGGATTTTGGATTTGATTGAATATAACACTCGCATTTTTTTTTCTTTTTTTTTTAACTTTTTTAGGACCCAGGAATTTAAATAGGTCATTATTATTTTTACGGGAATTAACGCGATCACTATTTCAAGGTACTACATACAGGTCACAGGCCTGTGACCACGGCCAGTGCAACCTGGTCGAAACGTCAGGCAAAACAGAGGTATGTAGTACCTTGAAATAGTGATCGCGTTAATTCCCGTAAAAATAATAATTATTATTAAATAGGTCATTTAAATAGTTACATGGATCATAAAGTTCATTGCGTTTTAGTGGTGACCGTGGGGACCGCGGCGGTGCTGGAGGATTCTACTCAGGATCCGGCAGTGCAGGCGGACCTGGTGGCGCCTACTCAGGCTCTGGTAGCGCGGGCGGACCTGGTGGTGCCTACTCAGGCTCTGGTAGCGCTGGCGGATCCGGTGGTGCATACTCCGGTTCTGGCAGTGTGGGTGGTGCTGGAGGATTCTACTCAGGCTCTGGCAGCGCTGGCGGGGCAGGCGGATTTTACTCTGGAGATAAGGACGAGTCTGGCAGATACAGGCCCGACAATAGTGGCAACTTCAAGTGAGTACCTAATTATTTTACAGAAAAACCATAGAAATGAAATATAAATGTTTAGAGGTTGTTATTTCTGCTCATGATCGCTCTAAATAAGTTTAATGTTTTAAAATCAAACATTTATTGTACATAAATAACAAAAAATATTACTCATTCCATTCCATGTATAAAAATGAATTTATACTCATAAACAACTATTTAATTCAAATCTGTCATAAAAGATTTACGACGTAATTTTTTTTCTGAAACATCAAAAAATCCGTGTCGTCAGAATTTGTCCGTCCTAATAAAAAAACTTACATGAAATGTTGCCCTGTTCCAGTGGTGACCGCGGCGACCGTGGAGGCGCTGGTGGATTCTACAGTGGGGCAGGAACTGCTGGTAGTCCCGGTGGCGCTTATGTAGGCGATAAGGACGATGCTGGAAGATACAAGCCTGACAATGCTGGCAATTTCAAGTGAGTAACTATTCATACCAATCAATTCTGCTCTGTTTGAAGTTTTACAGCTTTTTAGGGTTCTGTACTTCGAATCCTTTGCAGCATAAACTAGTGTATTAGTCCTCGATCTTCTAAATAATAGTAATAATACTGGGGTGCATTATAAATATTTTTGGAACGAAGTTCCTTATGGGGCGTTGCTGAGAGGTAACCTAGCCGGCATAAAGCGTCCGTAACGTAAGATTGACTACCTTGGTGTCAAAATGGTAGCGTATGCAAATGCTGTGCTTGAGGTCTCGGGTTCGAATCCCGGGTCGGATCAAATGTTTGTATGATCTGCAAATTTTTTTTTTCGGAGTTTGAATGTTTTCTGTGTATAATATGAATGTATTTTAAAAAAGAAGTATATGCCTATGTATTTATATCAGTTGTCTAGTACTCATAACAAAAGATATGCTTAGCTTGGGACTGGATGGCGTTGTGAGTTAGATGTCCGAAATATTTATTTATTTATATCAAATAAATATTTAATTCAAATCTGTACCATAAAAGATTTACGACGTAATATTTTTTTTGAAACATCAAAAATTCGTGTTGTCAGAATTTGTCCGTCCTAATAAAAAAACTTACATGAAATGTTGACCTGTTCAAGTGGTGACCGCGGCGACCGTGGTGGCGCTGGTGGATTCTACAGTGGGGCAGGAACTGCTGGTAGTCCCGGTGGCGCTTATGTAGGCGATAGGGACGATGCTGGAAGATACAAGCCTGACAATGCTGGCAATTTCAAGTGAGTAACTATTCATACCAATCAATTCTGCTCTGTTTGAAGTTTTATAGCTTTTTAGGGTTCTGTACTTCAAAAGGAAAAAAACGGAACCCTTATAGGATCAATTTGTTGTCCGTCTGTCTGTCTCTCAAGACCCCTTTTCTCAGGAACGCGTTGAGGTATCAAACCTACAGGGTACTTCCCGTGAACTCAAAATCTTGAAATTTGATATGAAGCAACATCTTATAGCACAAAGAAAGACGAAAAGCGTATTTTTTAGTAACATGATAAAATCAAAATGTTTTTTAATAATTTTTAACTAACCCTTTTCTCATGAATGCATAGAGGTATTAAATTCAAATACTCAGATCCCTAATACCTTTAAGCTGTAACAAAATTAAATTTCTATGTCAACGCAATCAAAAGAAACAGCAATTTAAATCGTATATTTTTAAAATCGCAAAGGAATCAAAATCTCAAGGATATTTCCAGTCGACCTAGAATCTTAAAATTTGGCATGAAGAAACGTTTTATAGCACATAAAAAGGAAGAATTTCAATAACCTTAATTTTTTAGTTACATCACAAAACATTTTTTAATAATCTAAAACTTATTAGTTATTACCCTTTTCCTCATGAACTCGTAGAGGTATCAAGTTGAAATTCATATCAAATGCTCAGATCTAATTGCCTTTAAGCTGTGAAAAAAAAACTTTTATATACATACAGGTTTATACGGCACCCTCGGTGCGCGAGTCCGACTCGCACTTGGCCTCTTTTTTTAAATGAAATGCATAACTAACGCGTAATTAAAAAAAACTATCACAGTCTCAAGTTTATTACTTAATTAAATATTTTGTTTTTAAAATCAAAATTCCTAAAACCAAAAAAAATATATCTATGCGAAAACAAAAAGAATAAAGTAGTATAGTCCAGTATAGTCTAGTATTAGCATGCGTTGTAATTAGGTCTCTATTCTTCTCAGAGACTGAAGTACAAGCTTTAAGATGAAGTGAGTTTTGTCTATAAAAATTTTGACGCAACACAACGTTTAACGTAAACGTTTAAAATAAAACGAATTGAATATATTTGTCTCTAGATATTCAACTCATAATTTAAAGGCTAGAGGCAACACCACAAATAGTGTTAGTATGTAGCTCTATATTTAATTCTCTTTAAATAACATTATATATTTACAGTGGTGACCGTGGCTCTGCTGGTGGATTTTACTCTGGTAAACCTTCGACCGGATTTGGCAGCGGCTTTGGAAATGCTTCTGGAAACAAGGCTGGCAAAGGTTCCGGTAAACCCGTTTCATACAGTGGTGGCAGTGCTAGTGGTTCAGGATCTGGAACTGCTTTAGGATCAGGATCTGCATCATTTTCAGGATTAGGGTCGGGATCAGGTTATGAATATAAGTACGGCATCATCCGCCAAGAAACTGATATTCAACCCGAAGGTTACCATTACCTCTACGAGACTGAAAACAAGATTCTAGCTGAAGAAGCTGGTAGATTAGAAATAGTTGATAAAGACGAAGAACTCTTAAGGGCTAAAGGGTTCTTTGAGTACGTTGGACCTGATGGTGTCACTTACAGAGTTGATTACACCGCCGATGAGAATGGCTTTGTTCCTTCTGGCGTACACATACCCCAATAATTGTGGATATAATCATAGTTATTCATTATAATTAGTTTTTGTATAATTTTATGTACGCTTCACACCAATTTAATTGTAAATTACATAAATATAATATTTTAAAACATGTCTTATTTAATTTGATTTTTGTACAAAGATTATTAGGCACATCTAGAAAAGTATCCACGATATTCGAGCAGAAAAATAATGATAGTTTTTAATAGTTACCTAAAATTGTTTTACTATTTATTTGCTCATTGAAAAATAACTAGGTACTGATGGTATTTTCATTCCCTTAGCGTTGTTTGCTTAAATGTAATGGAAAATAGAACTGTGCAATAAAACAAGTGCTGAATATAATAATATATACAGGGTTACAGGGTAAGTCGATCTATTCCCGTTAAGGGCGTGTAGGTGACATCGTTTCTGACTGATTTCACGCAAAACACCATATCCTAAATCTAAAAGGTTTTGAGATATTTGAATTTAATTGTTTTTACAAAAAATGTCAGATTTTCGACTGTCAGCTTAGATATTTTGATATGTGTAGGTGTTATTATAACTGTTATTTGATTTTACATGTAACCTAAGATGCTTTATGACCTTAATAACCAAAATTATACGTAATGTGAATAAATAAGTTGTTGTGGACGATTTAAAATAAAAAATAAAAATAAAAATTTAGAAAGTTTATTTTTCTTCAATTGATATCATAAAAAAATATTATGACGCCTGTTTTGTAGATGTGCTGAAAAATATCTATGTTTCATCAGCTATCCAACGAGGTATATCAATCTAGGGTTTCATAAAAAAAAAATTAAAAAAACTTGGTTGCGAGCCGCCAGGTCGCAATTCTGAAAGTCCCAGCCAATGTTCTTTAAGGTTAATGCGGTGCGTGCGATCGAGACACCTTACGATTTATGCAGGTGTGAGTGAGAAAAATAATGTGCAAATGTGTTTTGTGTACGTTTTGTATTAACTTGTTATTTTTAGTCTGCTTATGTGATTCGTCCGTGGTAGATGTGATATTAAAATAATATAATAATATACCTGTTTCCTACTTGACTTGGCTGTGTTTTTTGGTTTGTTTCTTCTGATTTATGATTGCTGTGCTTGTAAACTGACATCTGATTTGTGCTTGTGATACGGAACTATTGGAGATGACAACCTACACGAATGAGGAATATGCTGCCATGTTAATTTGCTACGGATACTGTAATTGTGTGTCCGCACATGCTCGTAATGAGTACATAAGACGCTATCCCAGCCGTCGAGTGCCGGACGTGAGTGTGTTCGACGGTGTTAATCGAGGACTTCGCAAAACTGGCTCCATTTCAAAATGAACGACGTACAGACTTAGGAAGACCTCTTCAACAGTTCCGTATCACAAGCATAAATCAGATTCCAGTTTACAAGCACAGCAAACATAAATCATAAGAAACAAACCAAAAACCCAGGTAAGTCAAGCAGAAAACAGATAACAATAAATTAAATTAAAAAGCTTTTTAAAAACAAGCTTTTACTGAAATGCCTCGAGACGAATCAAACGAGTGCAAACTCGATGATGTTGCGACGTTTCTTTACAGAGTTCCTATGGCAGCCTTCCAGCTCCAGCATCAGATCAGCTCCATGTTATTATAATATTACATTGTCACGCTATATACATATGCTTGCAAAAATTCTGCAAAATCGTTTGAAGATATCTGCTTCAAAGTTGAGTTCCAAGATTCCACCTGAACATACAAAATACTTGTAAAAATAATATTACATCTACCACGGACGAATCACATAAGCACATAACAATAACAAGTTAATACAAAACGTACACAAAACACATTTGCATATTATTTTTCTCACTCACACCTGCATAAATCGTAAGGTGTCTCGATCGCACGCACCGCATTAACTTTAAGAACGATGGGCTGGGACTTTCAGAATTGCAACCTGGCGGCTCGCAACTAAGTTTTTTAAAATTTATTTTTTATAAAACCCTAGATTGTTATACCTCGTTGGATAGCTGATGAAACATAGATATTTTTAAGCACATCTGCAAAACAGGCGCCATAATATTTTTTTATGATATCAATTGAAGAAAAATAAACTTTCTAAATATGTATTTTTATTTTTTAGTTTAAATCGTCCACAACAACTTATTTATTCACATTACGTATAATATTGGTTATTAAGGTCATAAAGCATCTTATGTTACATGTAAAAATCAAATAATAGTTATAATAACACCTACACATTTCAAAATATCTAAGCTGACAGTCGAAAATCGGGCATTTTTTGTAAAAACAATTAAATTCAAATATCTCATAAACGTTTAGATTTAGGATAGGGTGTTTTTAGTGAAATCAGTTAGAAATGATGTCAACTACACGCCCTTAACGGGAATAGGTCGACTTACCCTGTAACCCTGTATATAAAAGAAAAATATCACAATTTGTATAGTAAGGTATATAAGTAAAATTGAACAAATAAGAAATAAGGCAGGGACAGAAAGACTCAGACAGAATTTAATAAGCTAGATGATAGATAACTGCTTATCCGTTTGTAATCTTTATATGTAATAGTGACGAAACGTAGTATTATGCATGTTTTCCATAACCGACATATTTTATTTTGAATTCCAGTCCCGATTGGTTTATTTATTATTTATAAGTATTTTATTTTTAAAATGTCATTTAAACCTCCGAATTCATACGTGACTTCTTGCTGCGACTATTTAATAAAGATAACAAAATAAGAGAGCTTACTGTTGCCTAAAACACAGGGTATAGTAGAGAGAGGTAATATATAATAAAATACATCAAATTCACCCAGCCAACCTTTAGTTGGTGTAGATAATATCTAGAAAGGTCCAGAGGTTACAGTTGTAATTATATAAAACTATCATTAATTAAACTAACATTCTCTGTACCAATTCCATGTGTAAAGGTACCTACTTTATATATCATAAAAATATATTTAAAAACGTCAAGTAGAAAAGGAATAACTAATTACTCTAAAGTCATCAATCTAAACCCATGATAGCAATAGTATGTTGTCAAATGTTTTAACTTTCCCCCGTTTTTTCTATTCCCATTTCTCAGAATAAGGTAAATTATTTCTTATTTTACGAGTAGTTAAACTGTCACTGATCTTGTATCTATCTAAACATATTTTAATAATACGTTACTGTGGCCTACACACTTCAATGTATCTTACATTGTGTTAAAATGTTTCAGCTGTATTTCAACTTTCCGTAACTTGATAAAGGTACTAAGTTAAAGGTAAATAAGTAAAAAGCGGCCAAGTGCGAGTCGGACTCGCCCATGAAGGGTTCCGCAGCAGCAAGTGACATAATATAATTTTTATATTATTTTTATATTTGTATCGATTGAATGAAAGGTAAATTGCAGTTTACGATTTATGACGTATAAAAAAAAACTACTTACTAGATTTCGTTCAAACCAATTTTCTTTAGAAGTTTGCATGGTAATGTTCATCTATATATATAAAAGAGTAAGGTGACTGACTGACTGACTGACATACCCAGAGATCAACGCACAGCCCAAACCGCTGAAGCTAGAACCCTGAAATTTTGTATGTAGGTTTTTTATGTAACGTAAGTGAGCACTAAGAAAGGATTTTTTGAAATTCCACCCCTAAGGGGGTGAAATAGGGGTTGAAAGTTTGTATGGAAGTTCGTCATTTTTTAAGTAAGAAACATGAAACTTTACTTTTAGGCTACTGATTAAAAAAGAGTAGATACGTATTTAAGCGTTTCTGAATATTCTACCCCTAAGGGGTTAAATAGGGGTTGTTATTTCGTATATAGGTCAGTCTGGATATCGGTCATTTTTGAAGTTAGAAACATGAAACTTTATTTTCTGGCTGCTAATTAAAAATGAATTGATACGTGTTTCAGCGTTTCTGAATATTCTACCCCTAAGGAGGTAAAATAGGGGTTGAGAGTTTGTATGGAAGTACGTCATTTTTTAAGTGAGAAACATGAAAATTTATGTTTTGGCTGATTAAAAATGAGTAGATACATATTTAAGCGTTTCTGGATATTCCACCCCTGAGGGGGTGAAATAGGGGTTTAAATTTCGTATATAGATTATTCTGGAAGTCCGTAATTCTTGAAGTTAGACACATGCAACTTTATTTATGGCTACTGATTAAAAATAGGTATATAGATAGGTACCTCGGTAGGTGTGGGTACCTCGGGCAGACTTTACAGTTAAGTAGAAACAACTTCGAGGACGAGGTGAACAGGAGAATTCAGCCGGGTTGGGCAGCGTTTGGGAAACTTCGTCAGGTATTTTCATCGTCAATCCCACAGTGCCTAAATACGAAAGTCTTCAATCAATACGTCCTACCTGTCATGACATACGGTGCCGAAACGTGGACACTTACGACACGGCTGGTCCACAAGTTCAAAGTCGCTCAGCGTGCTATGGAGAGGGCTATAATAATAATAATGCATTATTTTTCTCATCACACAAGCTCAACGTTTCTCTAAGGGATCGCATCAAGAATGAGGTGATCCGGTAGAGAATCAAGGTCTTTGACATAGCCCACAGGATAAGTAAGCTAAAGTGACAGTGGGCTGGCCATATTAGCCGCAGAACTGATAACCGTTGGGGTAAATGGGTTCTTGAGTGGTGACCGCGTCTCGGCAAACGTAGCGTAGAACGTCCACAGGCTAGGTGGAATAATGATCTGCCCAAGACGGCTGGCAGGAGCTAGGTGAGAGAAGCTGAGGATCGAACCAAGTGGTGTGCAATTGGAGATGCCTATGTCCAACAGTGGACTGCGATGATGATGATGAGATACGTATTTAAGCGTTTCTGGATATTCTATCCCTAGGCTTAACTGGAAGTCAGTCATTTTTTAATTTAGTAGCCTGAAACTTTGTCTTCAGGCTTCTGATTACAAATAAATGAATACATATATCAGCATTTATGGGAATTTTATTCCTAAAGGGGTTAAAATAAGGGTCGAAAGTGTCTATGAAAGTCAATTTTAATGGACTATTGATTATAAATAAATACGTATAAAAACATGAACACAGTATTCATAAATACTTACACAGTTTTAATTAAATACGTATAATCAACTTCCACGCGAGCAAAGCCGCTGGCAACAGCTATTCATATATATTTTTTAGACTTATCATTCTCTTATTTTAGAAGTTACAGGGGGGACACACATTTTATAACTTTGAAAGTGTCTCTCGCGCAAACTATTCAGTTGAGAAAAAAATGATATTAGAAACCTCAATATCATTTTCGAAGACCTATCCATAGATGGGGACACGTATGGGTTTGATGAAAAAAAATTTTTTGAGTTTCATTTCTATGTATGGGGACCCCCAAAATTTATTGTTTTTTTTCTATTTTTGTGTGAAAATCTTAATGCGGTTCACAGAATACATCTTTCCAAGTTTCAACATTATAGGTCTTATAGTTTCGGAAAAAAGTGGCTGTGACATACGGACGGACAGACAGACGGACAGACAGACAGACAGACATGACGAATCTATAAGGGTTCCGTTTTTTGCCTTTGGCACGGAACCCTAAAAATGAAATTTTAGATCGTCAATATTAGCACGAAGGTAATTATAAGACGGAAATAGATAAAATAAGAAAACTCGATTATAAATTAATACTTTACGCAATAATAATGTCTGCCATCGCCTTCAATTTTGTATTCATATTATCAAGGTTTATAAATAAATTTGTATTATTGATTTGAACGCGTTGAAAAGATGGGTGATAGAAAACTCCCGAAAATAATTATAGAGCGAATGAGTGTGGAAGTATCGTAAGAAGTCATCTTCGGCAAAGAAACTGGTATGTTCTGAAGAAGGGCCATGTGAATAGTACCAGGAACCGACGACATACCTACATGCACCGATTGATGCATATGGAAGAAGTAACAGAGATATATTAGGACCGCAGTAAATGGAGATCAATTATATCTGCCTATGTATGTATTATTGAGATACCAGAACAATTCCTTGTTTGTTTGTAACATGACAGTACTGAATACTGGAGTAACATTAAGATAATTAAAAGGTGGTATATCCACACTGATTTCAGCATGAACGAGCTGACTCGATCGGGGCGGAACTACTCTGACACATAACTGATCAACTTAAAATGATGGCATTCATGCTGTCATATTTCGTTGGTGATTGCGAGACCGGAGACCCAATGATACATCTCAATAAATCAACATAGTGTGGGTCATCATGCTGTATGTTTGCATTAGTTGCATTTGCAACCAGTACGGTGACCACTACTCTTGGATTCTACTCATGCTTTCCATCAGGCAGAGTGGAGTCAAGTTGGCAGGTTCGTATGTGTCCGTTTTATGTATGTTTGTAAAGTCCCCCGCGACACAGGATTTATTCCTAGTGCGGGAGTTGTCATAAAAAAAAAAAAAACAATATAAAAAAATATTATAAATATTTTTGTTGAGGTGACTGAGGTTACCAGAGCCCAAACTGGCTTACTCCCTCCCAGGGAGGAGTCTTAGGAGTTGTAACGCACTTATGACTATTGACTTGCGAATGAGGTTCATAGGCAGCTGTAGTCACTTGCAGTCGGGTAACCCAAGTGCTCGTTTCCCTCTATGCCGTTAAGATTTTAAATAAGATGTACGAGGATTTGCATCACCCTTTTAAAGATTTTTAGCAAGAGATACACAAGTGGTATTAATTAGTAAAAGGTGAACTTGGTGCACTTAAATTATTTCAGGGTTACATGACAAATGTTTTTTTGTTTTTTTCAAACGAATAATGTTTTGTTTATGCTAACTTCATTGAATTTCCATAAAATGGTGCTAGTAAAACCCAGCATTTTAATTAATTAAGTGTTTTATACAAGCATTATTTATTTTGCGTTTTATTTTCAATAATGTTTTGCGAGCTATATTATTGAAATAATAATGAAGACAATACATTATCCTGATACACATATTTGTATTTCTGGGTATCTTTTACAAATTTTTCGCCTGACTTTATACAGGCCATTACAACCACACGAAAGAAAGTATTTCTTAATAACAAATATCACTTTTCATTCATTTCATAAATAAATAAGCAGTTAAATTAAGTGCACAGTAAACATTTTTGTTACTTTGAATAATAGAACTAGTCAAAAACTGGCACTATCAAAAGGGATTGTAAAGCTGTGATTGAAAAAACCGAAGTTTAGGTACGTTTCATTTCATTAATTACAGCTTTTTGATATTGAATACCTCTTAAAGTGTGTCGTAAATTATATTTTTTTAAAGATATAGGTACATATATGACATTGTTAAAGTTTTACCAAAAGATACAATATCATCTTTATGATGTTATGAAAGAGAGTATGGTAGAGTGATATAAGAGTATATTGCAATTTCGACACGTTGACGCGAGCCTATGAATCTTTTCATTGTTTACAGATTACTTATACACAAAAAAAAATTTTTGGATGGAGAATGGCAGATTCTGTACCGCTGTCAATGTGTTATGAATGGTTATGAAATTTATACCGTTTATTATTTGAATCATCTTAATCATTTTCATGTATTTATTATATTTTTATAACTGTGCTAAAAGATTTTTAATTATGCTCATAATGTTTTTACAACTGCATCAACAAAACCATTCCTACGTGTTCTTAACACGCCATGATTAAGGTCTACTTAGTCTGAAAACTAGATGGCGTTGTGTCAGACTGTCGAAAATATCTAGACACGCGGTAGCGTGTCAAGCCAAGTTCAAGCAAAGGAACTGGCTAGCCTGCGCCGAGAGTAATATTACACGAACCACTTGGTGCCACTTTTGGCCCTTCTATAACTCAAAATCTATTTAACGTAGACAAGACAAGACGTTGGACCCGTCGTTACAAGCAGATATTTGGAACTATTCCAATATATGTATTATTAAATCTCAATACCTGCCTAGCTTTCTTTACAAAAAGTAATGATATCCCACCAAAAACATAAATGTAAAAATGGAGAGCCAAGTTCAATACAAAAATTATGCTTGGCTGTGGGTTGTTGTGGTTCGTCGCAAAAAGAATGGAGATCTAAATAAGTGCCAAGTTCTATGCAAAATCCAAATATGTATTTATAGGAACAAAATAAAATTATGAACAAGTATTAAACTATATTTCTTTACTTTATTGGATACCTATAACAATTGCTGTTATTTAAAAATGTGAGATCTTAAAGTAGGTTAGATTTGACTTGGCCAGTTTTTATCAGAATTAAAATATATATAAGTTGAATAACTTTATAAAATGACTGATGTTATGTTACGTTGACAATAATGTCATCTCATTTGTGATCCATGTATTTCGTTGTAACCTAAAAACTAAATTACTTTTAAATGCAATGTTGTAAAAATCTAGGCATTTAAAATTAAACTAACAGGACAAGGTTTTGCATAGGGTATTTAAGATGACTAAAATCTCCTTTCTAAAAAGTAGCCTATGGATAGCCAGTGCACTAGTAACGTCTGTTGATGATTAATAAGTTTGTGCGGTATACGGAGGTTAGTGTACAAAACGTTACATTTCTTAGAGATTTTCTTCTAGCATTTTAAAAAGGGGTTACATTTTAGAAGAAAAACGAGTTTTTATTTTTCAGTACAAATCGGCAATTTCATATTTTAACCCCCAATAATATCATTATTATAAGCAGGCGTTAAATTAATTAAGTTAATTAAACGCCTGCTTATTTGTTAATAGCGAGTGGCACGAAAATCTTTTTTAATAACGAATGAGTACGCCTGAACAAAAAAACTCTTAATTTAAAGAAACACACATTCTATACATTATATCAGGCGTATAAAGTATTGATCGAATGTTTGTGACCGAAGCAGTTCACGAAAGACTTCAAAATTATCGAAAGCAATAGATTGTGTTTCGGGAATTAAATATTGCATTTAATCTTTAACTTTCACTTCAGATTAAATTGAACGAAGAAACGTTATTTTCATTTTGAAATCATTATTTAAAAATAAAGAAGGTGATAAAATAAAAACAACATCTTAAGCGGCACAATGGGTCCTTCCAGGATTACAGAATCTATTTTTTTAATGATGAAAAGTTCTAAATATTGATGAATATATTATTAAGTAGATTAACCGAGTTTATGCTCAAAGCTCTATAGAAGCTTTACAATCAGCAGATTACAACGCGAGAATTCTTGAGCTTCAGTAATAATTTGGTAGGGTATTAGCTGCCAAGGAGTGACTGAGCTATATTTGAACGATACAGATCTCAAAACATCGGCATAGTCGGTTTATTAAGATCACGAACCTTCAGAATGTGGTTACGTTTCTTAATAACGCCATGTTCTATTACTGAGTATGTTCCTATAAGTAAGACTCAGCACCGGATCAAAAAGCTCAACGTACTCAAGAGTGTTTGGAAACGAATGTTTCTGGCTTCGTCAAAGAAGTAGATGAAAAGTCATGGTCTCGATCTTAATCGAATTACCACTTATGGTCACTTTTTAACCGACTTCCAAAAGGAGGAGGTTCTCAATTTCGTCGCTATGTTTTTTTTTATGTATGTACATTGATTACTCCGTCAATTGTGGACCGATTTTGAAAATTATATTTGTATTCGAAAGGGTATGATTCCCATGTGGTCCCATTGCCACCATATTAGGATCTGATGATGGGATCCCAAGGAAATCGAAGGAAACCCTCAAATTTACGTGAGCGCCTGCAATGAAGTTAAGAGCAATTGTCTGCATGCCTTCATATTCTGTAGACATCATTTAATTTTAAATGAAATGATGATGAGAGACCTGAGAAAGACTAAAAAGCGAAAAAAATAAACTTCGTTTAAAAAAACCGACTTCAAAAACTAAAAAGTATAAAATAACTTAATTTGTATGTGCTACCTATTCATAGGTTTGAAGTCGGTGCCAAGCCAAAATGTAATAGTAGGTACCGCACTCGCCGCGCGTGACC
The DNA here is from genome assembly GCA_949125395.1 of Diaphora mendica. Classification (NCBI taxonomy): domain Eukaryota; kingdom Metazoa; phylum Arthropoda; class Insecta; order Lepidoptera; family Erebidae; genus Diaphora; species Diaphora mendica. Next base: position 15,900,603 of record OX421316.1, read on the forward strand.
TTGAGCGGGATAGCTGCTCTTCGCGTTAAACAAAACAACCGAAGCGTCGAAATATAGCGAGTGTGGTACCTATTATTACATTTGACTTGGCACCGACTTCAAACCTATGAATGGGTAGCACATACAAATTAAGTTAATTTATACATTTTAGTTTTTGAAGTCGGTTTTTTAAACGAAGTTTTAGAGAGTATGATATACTCTAAGCGATAATTTATAGTTCCTAAAACAATACATAAAATTGGCAGTTATTAATTTACCCAACATAACAACAACAGCAGTTAAGGCTTTATACAAAAGATAATAAGGATTTTTTTCGACTTTAAAACAAAATATTCTAAAAAAATCACAAATTTTAACATTAAAAAAAACCGACTTCAATCTGGACCAAATTTAAATCGGACCATACTCGAATATTGAGTTATTCGTTAATTTGTCGCGCACATACTAAGTGCAAATTGAAGGCTTATATGGTTTTCTCATGGATTACATGTCAGAACTGGACCAAATTGAAATAAGACCACATGGGAAGCATCAGCTTTCAAATAGAAAAAATAATCCTCAAAATCGGTTCACCCAGTCGAAAGTTATGAGGTAACAAACATAAAAAAAATAAAAAAAATACAGTTGAATTGAGCACTCCTTTTTTTGAAGTCGGTTAAAAAAATTATTGTACACTCATAACAAAAAGAAAAACAAGAGTTGGAATATACAAATGTGACAATAGGCGGTTCTATCGCTCATGGCGATCTCTCACAGACAATCTTTATATATATGTTATGGTAAGAAAACAAGACAGGTAATGACATTAATTAGGGTAGCAGTAGTTGGGCGCACAAACCTTTTATTTATTACTAGCTTTTACACGCGGCTTCGCTCACGCAGACTCTCATCCCCTGATTTACCCCCTTAGGGGTGGAATTTCAAAAATTCCTTTTTAGTGCTCACTTACGTTACATAAAGAACCTATATGCAAAATTTCAGGATTCTAGCTTCAGCGGTTTGGGCTGTGCGTTGATCTCTGGGTATGTCAGTCAGTCAGTCACCTTCCTCTTTTATTTATATAGATAGATAGATGTGAATAAAAAATAAATTTACTAAATTTAAAATATTTAACATTCGTACATAAATTTACATTTACTCATATTATACATCTAAACAAACACATACGTATGTATATACAGACGTTATAAAAAGAAGTTAAGTTTCTAACTTTGTTTGTATGGTTGTAGGGGGTTATTTTAGATCATAAAAATTGATATGATCTGTGGGGGTAATCTTCAGAAGTACTGATACGATCCTGAAAATTCTTTTACTAACAGAAAGCGACACTATTCAGGAGTGACATAGGCCATATTTTATTAATTATTGAACAAGAAATTGAAAAATCCTTCTGTAAATTTTTCGTAAACTTCAGGATCTATCAAATTCTGTAATTGTAGCATACCTATCTTGTAAATATAGGTGAGCAGACTTAGCATAAGGAAAATATCCAGACGCTTGAAAATAAGGAAGCATTTCTTGAACGCAGTTTAAATGAGCTTTCCAATACCCTATACGCGCAGCTCTTGCAATTTGTTTTGCTTTGTTTTGCAATTGAAACAACATTAAAATATCTAATAGTTTCAAATTAAACAGAATCACAACCGATCAGTGGAATAGACCTACCGGGGAAACCATATAAAAACGTGCTAAGTACACTACCTCAAAGGTGGCGTGGAAACGTGTGCATATTATGACGATTACAACTCTTTCAACTTTTTGAATCATTATATATCAACAACGGAAAAAAGGTTTTGACATTTTTTGTTTTGACAATTATCTGATCTACATTTCTGTCTCGGCTAATTTTATGATAAAACTTACCGTTTTGAAAAAACCCGTTTTTGTGACCTTTGAGCCCGAGTAATTTTTTTTCCAGGTGTCGGATCGATGAGGACTTTTCACATTACATTTATAATAGTGTTTTGAAAATCCTATAAATTTTCAGCCAAGTGTAAATTTTTGTAACCCCTATTTATTGGTCTAATTTGACCGGACTACTTCACTAGCTTTTTAAATGTAGACAAGGTTTTTGCTTGACGGATTGTTTCAGGCAAATCGTTCCATAGTCTTACTGCAAAGTAACGGATTTGTCTAAAAACCGGGTGGAATGTTTTGGCATTTAAAGTTTCAAATTCTGTGATGATCTCACTACGATGAGTGTCGTGTAAGAACTGAAAGCGATCTTTAAGATATTGCACTTAAAAGTAAAATAAATGACGTGTTCTTGTGTCTACAGTTTTTGAAATTTTCGGAGTCGGTGTCGGTATCAGTCAAGTAAATAAGACAATTTACGAAACAATAATAATATGATTACATGAATTATGGCTGCATAAACACTAGTTGTAGTAACACTACCCGAGTAGATCACATGAACGCACGCATGTACCTACTCTTTTAGATTCTATAACGTAGAAACCAGTGGGTATTTTTTTTAAATATATGTACATCTATCTTATTGTTGAAGTAATGAAAATTCTCACGGGTAATTGCTTCATCTGAACACATTTAGGTTGCAAGAAATCTGGTATAGATTGAAATTTCACAGTGTTCCAACAAGGAGTTCTACTTGCTGTGGTTTCCGGTGAACTCTTTTTCCGGTGAATTCTCACCACACTGCTTCATTGAATAATAATAGGTGATTTCATTGTGGCGTGTGAGGGACCTTGCCGTTGTTTTGATTCAAAGAGGCACGCCCGAAAATCACATTGTGCTGCCATTTCGGTTTATTTCTGGGCGAAATGACGTGGTGGTAGTTTATGTTCATTATTATCTTATTGGAACAAAGTTCCTTATGGCGCGTTGCGAAAGGGGGCTAGACGGATTAAGTTGTAACGACACTTTTCGATGTAACAACACTTAACATTGAGTTGATGTCATAGTGCTGAATAGTATATATATATATATAACGCGAACGGTTGTCAAGGACATGGCTCGAGGTGGATCACTGTGTCGCTCAATTTCTTACAGGCCACGATAACTTTAAGAGCAAACTATACTCATTTAAATTAGTCGATTCACCATTGTGTCAATGCTCAACACCTGATTCTAGCTGTGAACAGTCGGCTCATCATATCCTCTGGGAATGTAGTCTTTGGTACAATGAACGTAACATGATGCTAAATAGCTTACAAATTACGTCTTGGGTAGTATATTATGGGGATCTTGTGTCAACTGCGGTGAATTTCCGTGCGTTTAAGCGATTCTGCCATACATACTATAGAAATCAAATATAGCTCACTTAGGACCCATAATATTTTATCCGTGGTGCTTCCCGGTTTGAAAAAGGCGTCTGCCTATTTTGACTTCATTTTGTCTCCCGCTTTGCCAAGGAGAGAAGTGAACTTATTACATTTCCAAGTCCTCCAGTTTTCTTCTGATTAATTTCGTTGCGGGTTCCAAGACAGTTTAATTTTTCCTGGGACTTCCCGAGTGTCATAACTCGGTGTGTTCGTGGGTCACCGCTGTTGATCCTGGTGTACAGGAGTTACAGTGATGGCCGTGTGGGCGGGATTAGTCCCATATATATATAAACTTCGTTCCATCCGGGTGTCCCTTGACACCTCTCAAGTTTTTTTATGTATATATCTATTTTTTTTAGAATATACTTGAAAGATTAATAATCATGATTATTCAAATGAAATTTTTCCGATATATAGGTTTTACTTACCGCTTTACTTATTTTATTTTGCTAGTTTCTAGGTTGATTTTCGCGGTAAAAGGCATATCGTAGCTACACAAAATAAAATGGGTTCGTTAGATCCACAGTTTACCCCCTACAACCTCACAAACTCACACTTATACATAATATGTTTTATAAGTGTGAAGTATGTACATATATATTTCTATTTTGAACAAATTGGAATTAAACAAACACTTGATGTATCTGTGTTATATACGTTACTAGCTGACCCGGCGGACTTCGTACCGCCATATTTACATATCTGTCTCAGCTTCCCACGGCCAGTGTACAATTGAAGACAAAAAAAAATTACCTTTTCCGTTATCTTTTAATTTTTCTTGTACACAAACGAATACGTGTACAATACGAAAACGAACACATAAAAAGAAGGATTATTTAATTTAGTGCAGCCGATCGGAAGTTATGCGCGTACATACGGTGATTCATTTTTATATATATGGATATATCACTAAACCGGTTTTCAGATTAGCGCTCACATATACGCAGACTAACTGAAAAACAATTAAAAAAGGCAGATAAATACATATTTTTTCTTCTTATTTAACATCCTTGTCGACTTTCAACAATAAAACTATAAAACCTTTATAAAATAAATACGTGATGCATGTAATTAAAACAACACATTATATTTTCTTCATAATCTCAATATACAATGAAACAACTACCTCGTTGGCCTAGTGGTTAGCGTAAACGACCACCAATCAAGAGGTTTCAGGTTCGATTCTCCGCTCGGGGGGCATTCTAAATAACAGCCCGGAGTATTGAAGTTTGGCGGTGTTTCACGTTCCAGCCTCGGAGAGCACGCCAAGCCTACGTCGGTCACGGTTATCATGAACATCTATAACAATCGTTTGAAAGTCAGTGCCCTCAAGTATCCTGACAACTAGTTCAACCTTCGAATTTAGTCACCCTCAGGATTGCAAAAGTCCTATGCCAGTCTCTTTGTAGAAAAAGTGAAATTCTATTTTTATGTTATTTTTTAGCAAAAACCGACTTCAAGGTTTGACTCGATTTCTCTTGGATGACATCATCAGATCTTAGTGTCTTTATCATGGTACCACCTTTGGGCTATCTCCTTTCCATTTTAAAAATAATCTTTACATCGGTCCATAAACGACGAAGTTAGCCACGAACACACATAAAATAAATAAATATTTTGGACATCTAACACACAACGCCATCTAGTCTCAAGCTAAGCAGAGCTTGTGTTATGGGTACTAGACAACTGATATAAATACATAAATACTTCTTTTTTTGTAAATACATACATAATATACATAGAAAACACCCAAACTCCGAAAGAAATATTTGTAGATCACACAAACATTTGGTCGGAACCCAGGATTTGAACCCGAGACCTCAAGCACAGCAGTCGCATTCACTACCACTGCACCACCGAGGCAGTTAAAAAACATATATACGGTCGAATTGAAAACCTCCTCCTTTTTTGAAGTCGGTTAAAATTTAGGTATAACCGGTTAAACTAGTATCAGACTCTAAATAATTTTGGTAATAAAATAGGCTAGAAAGATGATCTCGAATGTAAAAAGATCTATCGACAAACAAATATAAAATGCAAATGTCTATTTTTGTAACATAATTAACTTGTATTAATAAATAAATAATGAAGTTAATGGTTTCTGTGAGTTTATTCTTTACAACGCTAATGAGCTGATACAAAGTCATGGCTACTGACATAATTATAAATGTGGTATGTCAATAACGTGTTTAAGATGCGTGTAAAATAGTTTAATGTAAATAAGGTGGAAAAACAAGCACACCGGATACCCAGTAGCTTGTGTTTAACCAGTGTAGTCAAACACCTGAAATATTCTTTCAGTTAGTATAATATTAGGTGCTTACTTATGAAATTGGCGTTTTGTATGGGAGGAATTTAAAGATTTTTTTTGTAAAATATATTTAATTATTCAAAGTATGTACCATTTTTATCTACGCACTTTTGACATTTCTGACTTAGGAAGTTCATTGACGCCTTTACTAAAAAAACCATGGGGTCGAGAATCAATAAACTCTCTAAAGGCAATTTGAACTGCCACATCGGAGGCAAAAAAAGACCTTGTAAGAAGTTATCCAAATTTCGGAAAAAAAATGGTAATCTGTTGGAGCAAGGTCCGGGGAGTATGGTGGATGTCGCAGACATTCCAATTACAGCTCCTCTAGTTTAACGGCCATCTGTTGTGCAGTGTGTAGTCTAGCGTTGTTCTGCAGCAGCAGTCGCCTAGAGCGATTGACCAGCCTCGGTTGTTTAGCAGCTGGTTCTTCCATTATGGTTTGCAGTTGCTAACAATAGATATAAGCCGTAATCGTTTCAACAGATTTTAGAAAGCTGTAGTGAACGACAGCGGCACTAGTCCACGTCAAACACTCACACGTCAGTTTTTTTTTTTAAAATTCGCTTTGAGCAGGATTTGGCTGGTTTAGCAGTCGACGCGTGTTTGCTGGTTCGCTTCACTCAATTCATGAGGTACCCACCGTTCAAGCTTTATTATTTTCCCTATTTGCTTCAAGTGGATTGCGAAGCCTGCAGCCAACTGTGAAGTGGTTTGCGATGGATCCGTTTCCACAATATCCTTTAATTCTTTATTATCCACTTTGGTCTCCGGCCGTCCATCGGGCTTGTTGTGAAGGTCCAAATTTTCAGAACGAAAACGTTGGAACCAAACTCGTACCGTGTTTTCTTTTGCGATGCCAGTGCCATCCACATCGTTAATCCTTCGAGCTGTTTCTCGTACTCGTACTCGTAATGGATATATTTCAGATCAAAGTGACCAGTGCGACAAAACGCCCATTTGATATGTTAGGACCTTATAGCAACATATTATACTACACACTAGCTAACCTGCTTTGTCTGCCACTCGTTCCTTTTTGTAATTTTTCATTGCTACTCGGCTCTTATTGGTCTTAGCGTGATGTTAGACAACCTTAAGCCTTTCTAGATAAATGGACTATCCAAATAAAAAAAATTGGTCCAGCCTTTCGCGCGTGATGCTGTGGTCAAGGGATATAGGGATTAATTTATATATATAAACTAGCTTTTACACGCAGCTTCACTCACGCAGACTTTTATCCCCTGATTTACCCCCTTAGGGGTGGAATTTCAAAAATTCCTTTTCTAGTGCTCACTTACGTTATATAAAGAACCTACATGCAAAAGTTTGTAGGTGTTATAGTTTCTGAGATTTCGTGATTAATAGGTGAGTGGTATTTCGCTTTCCTATGTATAGATAGAGAGAGAGATGGACTGTAAAAACTATTTAATGTTTTCTGAGTGTATATTTTCATAAAACCGCGGTTTCGGTATTAGAAAATGTAGGTCTAATTCTAATTACTTAACCTTATTTTAAAAAGCGTAAATGAATTGTAATTGACAACAATACATCAAGTACTTATCACGTTCCGTGAATGTCATCACCTGACTACAAGTATTTATGTATGTTTGTGTTTAACATTATTAACAACAAAACACCTAGACAGAGAGCTTGGTACGTAAACTCTGTTCTGAAATTTTGTTTTGTGAACATGTATTACTATGTGAGTAATATAAGACAATAAGTTGTTGGCTTAAGGTTCAGTGATGTCTTTGAAAAATCATATTTTTATATTATTTTTTTATTTAATTTGACTGACTTAAGTTTTGTATTATATAGTTAAGAAGACCGCTATAAAATGTGTTTTTTTAAATGAAATATTGATGTCAAGTAAAAAGATTATAATATTATTAGCTAGGTTTCTATTTCATAAATTAAAACCAAATACTGAAACGATGTTAGAAAGAAACTCATTACGAAAGTACTACCTCCATATTCACTCTTACAAAAAAATCCCCTTTGAAAAAGGTGTTGGTTGCAAATATTGCGAAATTTTACAACGTTAGGTTTATTATTTCGGATGAGGTCGACAAGACAGTAAATATGGACAGGTATATAATTCTAGATGAATTCGTTTATTAGTTAGATATAAAATATCATGTTGTGTCATCTACTGTGATCTCACAACAGAGATAATAATTCTGTATTTACTTAATATTGATCTTCAGGAACTACATTTTTGTAAAATAGGTAGAGCTATTTACATACCTACTCCAGTTGCAGAGTCAGATTTTACATTACATTACAGAGCAAATAGTGTAAGTCAACTATTTGCAGAAATTAACTAATAAAAGGTTATAAACGTTGTTTGTACCATATTGTTGCATTTTAATCATTTTGTTTTATACAAATCGATGTGTGAAGTGGAGCTTCAAACATTCCACAAGAGAATAACGACTCTCTTACAAGCCGGTCGTCTCAAAAGTGCAGGGGAACGTAAGCTCGTGGCTCCAATTTAATTTGGGATAAAAAGTGTAAAAGTGAATGATTAATCTCAGTTGTTACGGAACTATTAATAATATATCTCATATGTTAATTTTTATTTGACCTTCTCAAATGTGTTACAATTTCGGTATGTTTAAATATAATTTATTATTCATGAAAATGTTAATAAAATGTCAATGGAGAATTAAACGGCTTTAACAATATAATTTATTTGCAACAAAGCACACTTAACCTATGACACGTTTTGATCTAGTTTCAGATCTATAACATATTTTGTGGAGTGAACATCTTGATTGGAGGAGGTGTTAAATAAATTGAAATTTTTTGAAAAGCTTCAGAAACAATGTCAAGTGTTTTAAAAATTGTAAGTAAATGTGAATTTTCTAAGGTGTTTAACAATTTTTGATCATTATTGATCTATTGGACTGATGTTTGATAATATACTTTGAATTAGTGCTTGAAACATTTTACACGAATAATTTTAAAGATGCAGTACTATTTGTATTTGCAATTCACGACGTGAATGAAGTCAGAGCTTATTTTTAATAACACGCTGTTTATATTTGATTGTAGGTTTTAGTTGTAACGCTTTGGGCTGCAATCCAATGTTCGCCCTACGATGATGGAAAATACAGACCAGAAAAATATGACATTTATGACGATGGGCGTTACTATAGACCTCTGGATGAAGGAAAGTACATACCTGGTGATGAGGGCCGATACACATACATATATCAGCAAGGATTATATCCAGAAGATGATGGGGACTATAGATATGTACATCAAGATAACAAGTATGTGCATCAAGTAGGACCCAATGGTGGATTTGGTGGAAATGGTGGATTCGGTGGAAATGGTGGATTTGGTGGAAATGGGGGTTTCGGTGGAAATGGAGGCTTTGGACCAGATGGCCCACCAGGTCCGAATGGCCCTCCTGGCCCACCTGGTCCTCCTGGCCCGCCAGGATCCGGCAAATACGGCCCTTCAAAGAAAGTGAATAAAATTGATTATATCGGCAGCAGGACTTATGCTAACCGATATCCTTATATACATAAAGTTATCAAATCTTTAGTCGACAGGTATGTCTCAGAAGATACCGTTAACTTTGGTGACGAATCTCAAGGAAGCACCAATCACTACAAAAAGGTTTATGCGGATAAAGAAATTGCCGTCAAATGTAAATATTTGGATCCTGCTAACCAAACGGAGTTCATTACCCAGTAAGTAAAACTCTAACTTTTCTTACGGAATCTGTTATAATTTCATAAATAAATGTCACTCGAGAAAGTATTCAAAGAACGGTTATAATCAATACATTAATACCAATGAACTGATAAATGTCATAGATACGATTATGATGTAAGTAAATTGACCTGTGCAAACCGATCACAATAAATATATTGCTTCTAAGGACAGCGAAAGTGGACTATATTTACTTTCACAAATTAACTGAACTGAAGGATAGACCCAAAACAGTATTTATTATTTGTGTAATAAATAACATTTCTTAATTATTGACTTAATACTTATTGACGACATGCTCGTATTTATAAATTAATGAAAAATGGTTTATATAAGCAGCATTTAAATAACATGTCAATATTGACATACTTAAGTAAACGAATGGGATTAAGTGAAGTGGAAATTATTTACGTGAAATTAAAAATACAACTAATAAATTCTTTAGCGATCAGCAGTCACATCGAGCAATATTTTTATCAATCGTGGACGGGACTAGACAATACTAAACATACTTCTGTAAAAAGTAATTATGCACCGTAAATAAACTGACTTTTTTATAACATCGCTTCTAAAAGTGTTCGATGACAATACACATATTTTACTAATTTTTTTTATAAAGTAATTCAAATCAAAGTGGGGATATAGGTACATTGCTTTAGGGCGCCCACACATAACTGCGAATTCGCATCGCATCGCAAATATCTGCGAGCTCGCACGAATGCACCGTAAGAACTTCACGCCGCAACGCATCGCATCTCAATTATGTGTGGGAGCCCATAATACTGTAGGCGTGGTACCTACTATGATGATACCGACTATGATTGTAGTGATTTGTTTACTATTGCTGTGGAAAATCACTGTTCTAGTCTGTTGGTATTAATACGTATCGTGAAGTTAAAGTGTGTACTAAAACCCAGTCGAATAGTTTATTAATTCAAATGATGGGAATAATGTTGCACAAGTATAATTTTAAATGGTAAACAAGTTGTATATTTAAATATTAATATTTCCCACAATGTTTAACAAAATTGACCTTCTTGTATAGGTATTATTGTAATAAGCCATTTTATTATGAAATATTCACAGTACGCTTACACATCACCGAAGCTAACAGTGAATCGTATGTCGAGATTATTAATGCCCTAAGAAGAAAATATAAGAGAATTGGCAGCGATACCGTTCAATATTTGGAGTTCTGAGCCTTGGGCTTAGACCCACAAAAACTTGCCACGATAGTCTCAGAATTTTCCTGAAATTAAATGTTACATTTCTATAAAAATCTTTTAATAGTTTTGTATAGTTTCAAAAAATATTTCAGTATCTTTTAGCCTTGGAAATGTTCCTGCTATTGGTTTCCTTTTTTAGTTATTTTGATTCTTATTTAACAGATTTTAATGTTAACATTAACATGGTTGTTTTACAAAACATTTAATTTTGTTGAAATAAAGTATTCTTTTGTTTCTACTTAACTATTTAAGAGTTAATTTTTTTTTTGAGCTCAGCGTTCAAAATTAATGGAAACCGCTTGAGATTCAATTTTGAATTTCTATGATATTATATACTTAATCAAAACGCGTAAATAAATCTTTAAATACACCTTTGACCTCTCTTCTTGAATATTTATATCTTTTGATATGTAGATAGAATTCTTCTATATTATTATGGAAGAATGGCGTTTAAGTTCCTTTTTTATGACTCAAGATGAATCTCAAGATCGGGTTTAAGCCGCGAGTGTCATTGAAATTTCAATGTCGTGGGAATTACCTCGATCAAATATTTTGATACTTAAAATTGCAGCTGCCTACTCTGCTTATGATATATTATCAAAAATATAGCGATTGGGCAGTAAAAAAACTGACTTTTAATTAATGATCACATCCGTGACAAAATAGAATTCGCTAACATTCGTTTTCTTCGATCTAGTTTCAAAATTAATTTAAATACCATAATATATTTCTTACTTGTCTTTGAACCGCTGATGTATATCCGATATTTTAAGTTTATCAAGCAGTGCGTAGCTAATAAAGTAAATATTGTTTTATTTTCAGATATCCACCAACGTTAAAAGTTCCTCAAGGTGAGAAGTTCGGTTCTTACTACAGTTTCAGAGGCACGAAAACTCTAAGCACCGTAAAGAATGCTTTGACTAATAAACTCAAGTTGGAGTATGAGGTATTTGTCAGAGTTGTTGATTCAAATTCAGAATAAACAGACATTGAAGACTACTTGAGCGAAAGTATTTGCATGTAAAACGTGATATTTATTACTTGTGCCATTGTAATATTGTTATTAAATGTAATATAAGCTTATGTAACTGATTATTTTGCAATGTTTTTATTTTATAAATCATGTGTGTTATTTTTAACAGACAAAAAACAGAGACGAAGTAAAGAAGAGTACCTATGTTTCAATTCTATTATTCTGTTGTTCAATTCTGTTTGTCATAGTTGATACAGCTATTGATATCAAAATATTTGTTGTTTTGATCTCACGTTACAGCATATATAATCTGCATATAAATGTGGGATGGCATACCTACATATTGAAATTTAAAAAGTAGGTATAATTGATTTTACAATACTTATGCATCTGTATCGTGATGAAATGCAATAAACTGTTTACTTAGTTCTTTACGTTTACACTGTTCTTGAACCAAAATTTGATTTGTACAGTATTTTTCTCCATTGATTTTTTTTTAAATGACGAAGTTTTGAGGTTACACACAAAACGTAAAGACTGAGAACTTCCTCCTTTAAGTCAATAAAAAAATTATGTCCTTCATTTACTTAAAAAAAAAGTTTTCAGACAAGACAATACACTGTTTTATACTGAATTAAGTGATTTTATATTTTTTTATTTATTTACAAAACTGTCAATATGTTCTATCTATACCTATAATAAAAATGTAACAGGTCCAATTCTGTACATTAAAGATATTTTGTAATTTTTTTTTTTGGAGGGCTATCGATACTGAATATTATAATCGATACTAAAACCAAAACTGTATTTTTTTTTTCAGTTTTGTCTGTATGTCTGTATCTTGGCCGCGCATCACGCCGAATCTACTAAATGGATTCAAATGAAACTTGGCATGATTTGAGTTCATACTACGAAGTAGGACATAGGATACTTTTATCCCGAAATTCAGCACGGTTTCTTGGAGAGAGGGGATGAAAGTCAAAATATGTACTTAGTTGTAATTCAATAACACATACTCCGATTTCATTCATTCTTTTTTTACTAGAAAGAAAAAAAAAGATAACGGGAAAAGTCTTTTTTTTGGTCCACGACTGTACACTGCCTGTGGGAAGCTGAGACAGATATGTAAATATGGCGGTACGACCGCCATATTTACCTCACCTACCCGCATTCTACTGCGCTAAGTGTTGTGAACACGAACATGTTATAAATCTGGGTGTTCTTTGCGTCCATTTCAAAAATGTTTGTAAAGGCCCCCGTATATCGGTGGGAATTGCTTTTTATGCAAAAAAAAAAACAAAACCAAATATAAAAAATCGGTTTGTTTTATTAATTGTGTGATTGATTCAAACAAAGCTTGGAACGTGCTTATTTTTTTATGCAATGGGATAAACTAACAGACGACTTTTCCTTGCTTCTGGAAATAGGCCTTTTCTTGGTAAGGAGAGGCCTAGATTCAGCCTTGGACTGGTCTGTTGATGTGTGATGAGCAGACAAATCAACCAATGGTAAGTGTCTATTACTACACCTGTGACTCAAAAGTCAAATGCATTGCAGCCCATTGAGTACCCCTTCTTCAAGAATTAGGTAGTTTAGGTATCCTATGATCCCATTAACTCTCTGAAAAGAAATGAAATAATGCTTTACATCAATTGTGTGTGAGATCGTGGTATTAATCGAATTGACCCGAGACATTCTACCGACGCATGGTTCACCTACATAAATCTTGAATTGCATTGGCCCAGGTCTATTGATGGCGGTCGTCACTTATAATTCGTCTGCCAGCTTGCTCCCTACATTCATTTATTGCCGAAAGTGAAAAGAAAAAAGTAATTTTAAAATCTACATCTATGAAAGAAGACTGATTCATAACATATCGACCGCAGCTGAAATCGTTGCGCTGGGTCTAGGAGCATGAAGTTTTTGTCAAATTTCGAGACGACCTAGACTTACAAAAAAGGATTTTTGAAAATTCACCCCAAATAAGTAAAAGAGGGCTTGAAATTTATGTGAAACTATTTTATTTTTGTTAGTAGACTTTTTAAACGGACAGTAAATACTCTTTGTTAAAAGTTATAAGAACGTCATTACTATTTTCAAAAATACCCTATTTAGGAGTGCAAGTTTGTTAGCATCAACTTTTTTAAAGTTACCTATTCCATTCATTTTATCCTCTATGACGCTTGATGGCGACTTCCACGTGGAAGAAACCGCAGCTCAAAAGTAGTAGTAGCTTTTAGATGAAAAGCTTTGTAGCCATTCATTGAAGAACAGCACGAAATAGCTGCATTAGCATTGATAACACTGTCTCTTCTTGGTGTAGTACTAACGCTGGTGTACCTCAGGGCAGCGTGCTATCTCTCTTACTTTTCTCCGTTTTTATTATCACCATCACTGATAATCTGACTTCATCCTACCACATTTAAGCGGATGATCTCCAGAACTTTTCTAGAGCACCACTGGTTTATCTGGCTAATGCTGTTAATACAATACACATTGACCTAGAAAAAATCTGTAAGTGGAGCATTTCTCATGGTCTGAAGATTAAAAAGGCTATAGACCTGGAAAATTTACCCCAAAACCCTGACTGGCGTCTACGAGAAAAACCATGAAAACTAATGTAATTATTTGGAAAACGAGATCTAGTGGTATATTTTGCACTAATACAATGACAAATATACTTGACAGTTGACTCTCGGAATCATGTCGGAGTGAGAGTTCAGAAAATATCATTGAAATTCACGATTTCATACACTCGTCATACTACGTCATATCTAGTGAGGATTAAGCTTACTATCCTGTCCTTGTTTCCTGTCCAGAAACAGTTGTACAGAAACTTTTAATGTGTATATTTGAATGATAACACAATTTGATATCTTAGAGCAAATCTGATGATAAAGTTAGGCGGTAGAAAGTAGGAATAGTCAAAGACTAGTGTAAACCCCTAGTGTTTGGATCCATAAGATACATTTTAGTAGACTTAGTAATTATGGTCTAATGATGGAGCTAGTCTCTTCAACTTTTATTGCGATTACAGCTTGTTTTTTGTTTTACCACAATTTTCATAAGGAAAATCCTTGTTTTTTATTTGGCAGCAAACTAAATTCCTTCCTTTATGTTTTGACAAAAAAGGTAAATTAAGCTTCCAACCGCAAAATGATCATTTACAATAAAATGTATGCATTTTCCTCGAAAATGTTACCCATATAAAGCGAACAGGATTTAACTTTTAACCTTCATATACTAATAAACATAAAATATTTATTTTATTTTTATACCAAAACCCTCAAAACAACCAGCCAAACAATAATAATATGCTACAGATACATATCATTAGTCAAAATGCTACTTGACCTTATGAATTTATCTAATAAATATGATCGGAATTACATAAAAATAAAAGATTGAGACATCCTAAAAAATCATTATATTAATATTTATGAGCTATTTGTGGGTAAAAAATTTAATAGTATATTGTGTCATTGGTATTGATGAATATCACCAGCTATAGAAACATTGTGGGCTAAGATGCACTAATATAATAAATGCTGAAAATATATTTCGTATATCTTTTATTATTTAAACGCACTTTTGAGTTTAAATACTGGTTATAATTGAAAAAAATAAACTTAAATAATGTTTTGAATTTATTTTTATAACACCTTCATTCACACTAGGTATTCTCTACCAGTCAACTTTTGGGTGATGTCGAAACTTTTTAAGGTACGTGCACCGAGGTTGAAGTCAGGGGTAATAATTTTCATCAATAAATATATTATTATGTAACTGATATAAACTTATACACCTATATTGGATACTAGCTGACCCATGCCCACTTCGTTGGGCGGTAAACATTCTTTTCTCAGACTTACTTTGCAAATTCAGCTACCACGAAAAAGTCTTTCCACTTTTCTGGTTATTATATAGCTATGTCACTCCAAAATAACGTAGCCTTTTATTGGTAAAAGAATTTTCAAAATCGGTTCAGTAGATCCAGAGATTACCCCCTACAACGTCACAAACTCACAAACTTTACCTCTTTATATAATATAAAATAAAATAAAGTTTAGATATATTAGAATTGAATATACATACAAACTAAATCCTAATAAAAGTGATCCTGCCATCTCATGAAAAAGTATAGCTTTACATTCTTTTTGAAAGAGAAACAACTTATTGACATCCCGATTTTGAGTGAGAGCGCATTCCAGATTGCTTGCACAAGTAATCTGGAATGAACAGAACGAAACGGACGAAAGGAAAGAAGAGGTCACAAATTAGGTGTATATTGTGGGAGGGACGGACACAAGGGAATCAAATTTCTATCGTGATTCCAGGACAAAGAACCGAGGTAAGGATCAAGTTAAGTGGGAACTTAAAGAATGAAAAAAGAGACGTTAGGCGATTGATTGCAGCGCTGGCAAATAGGTAACAATTTTGTCATAACATCTTTATAATGCGTTTCATATAATAATTCCTTTGCCGCCATGTTGGCAGTAACGCAAACAAGTGTTGCCTTTATTACTGATAGCTTGTGTGCTAGATGTCCAAAATATTTATTTTATTCAATGCAATTATACTTTCGCAACGTTTTTCCAGCAATTTTTTTGCCTTTCTTTGATTTTTCCGTCACCTGTAAAAGCTTGCATGTTAACGATCTCTTATGTCTCCATTTTTTAATACCTGACAGTAATATAATAAAATAAAAATAATAAAATATATTATATATTGCAAAAACATAAAGCTACATGCATAATCTCATCACTATTTCCATAATGGGTAGGTAGATACGATGAACGTCCTTGTCTTGATACTGACTAACGGTATGCATCCCTACCAAATACTGAAAGTCATCAGATAGCTTGATAGTCTTTTTTTCCTTTACCCAAATTGATTTATCAATGAGTCTTCTTTTTTCGTTATCGTCCATTATTGTACAGATCACTTCTCTTCCTGTTTTTAATCACTTCCTCTATCCTGCAGCCTTTTATTTCGTATTAGTTTCAATTTTTTAATTTTATGGTCAGCTGTCTAACGGCAACCGCCCTTAAGAGTATCCTTGTTCTTTAAACTATTAAATAAGAAATATTAAAATAAAGGAATAGTAAAATTAACGTTATTAGATTGTTCCAAAACAAAGTACCTAGAAGTTTCTCTTATCATTATTTAAGTACATCATTCTACTCGCAAACCTTTTATTATTTGACGATTTTTCTATGTATTCAATCTTAACCATGAATTTTTAACATCTCTCTCACGGGAGAGCTAGGTAAACAGGCAAACAATACTATTTGGGTTAGGTTTTAGAAATCTTTGTTATCATAAGTATTGTACATTCACTTACTTATACATTGTTATCTATGAAGTAATCCGACGATCATGCATTGGTATAAGATAAAATTCCGTGACAAAAAAAGTCTTGTAATATGCTAAGGAATTTAAAAATTCTAAAAATTTTCTTGTAAAAACTTACTCAAGCAAAAATTGCAACAGTCACAGTGATCCTATATTAAACAAATTTAAATGACGGTAAACATACTTTGTCAGTTCTATTGACCAAAATTAACTCAAACAGAAATGAAGTATTTTACAAGATTTTATTTAGTTTCACCTGTCCCGATCAAATGTAATCAAATCTTACAAGTTAAATTTGATCCACTTCCCGATTTCCGATTGAGCTGAAATTTGAAATGTATATTTAGTTCTGATGACAATGCAATTATATATAATCGGTATTATTATTAATCCAAAATAGCTGCCGTAACAAAATGGCGTCTTACATATATCTGAACAACCCACCCAATATGGGTATCAAATGAAAGGGCTTAAAGTTATTTTTTATGAGCAAGTAATAAAAACTTTTTTTTAAAAAAAACCTTTTTAAATTATTAATTTGTTTAATTGTTTGTTACACACATAAGACGAAATATAATGCACAGATTACAAAGGTAGTGAATTACCACATGCGTCAAGCCTAGTATGCACCGAAAACAAGTCGGCAACTTTTATGTTGTCACGTGTTGGTGACAAAAGTTTCTGTAATTTCCTTGTGTTGGCAACAAAAATTGTCAACCGTGTTTCTGTTTTTGGTGAGAAGCATCAAAAGAATACGCTTGTTGCAGATATATTTATTGGCTCTATGGAAACGCTTAGTTGATGTGGTGGTGGAGACGACTCGGTGTAGACACAATGGAAACAAAAGTTGGCGATGTTTTGAAGAGTTGCCAACAGTTGGTAACACTGATATTGCCAACAATTTCGGTGGAGACGTGCCTTTATACTGACGGTGAACAAGTTCAGTATTGTATTTGGCGGAGGGACTCTAAGGGCAACAAAGCATTTGTGACTCATTAGTATCCATATCTATGGGTGGAGGTAGTCACTTAACGTCAGGTTACTCTTCTATCTCATTCGCTCGTTTCCCCATATACTATATAAAAAATTCTTAACATGGTTTTAAGTAAGTCAAAGCATTTACTCTTTAAGGAAGGTAATCTAGAACCCATCTCTCACCTTCAACTGCGGTAATGGTAAGCTAATTTATGTCCCATTTATTTATAATATATTGTAAGTACGGTGGGCAGCATCTCAACTGAGCAATTTAAGCGTGCTAGTTTTGGAAGCGGTCAGCAATGTAATATATTACAATGCTGTTCAAGCCACCTTAAACGCCGCCTTCAAGAATAAAATTTACATTTTTGTAATGGAAAAGGATGTATTGTTGCAATAAATACTCCATTTTCGATTTTGTCTTCCGTATATAAAGAATGGTTCGTTGTTTTAATTTTATTATATAGTTGAAAAGCCTCAGGGAGTCATGAAATCGATCACGGTAAGTAGGGCTCCCCTACATACGATAGTTTACTTATTTATTAAATTTAGAATTGACCATGTAATATTAAAGAGAGTTTAGATTGCTTAATCTTGAAACTATAGATATACTTAGCTTAGACTGCACGTTTGGCCTAGTGGTTTAACGGTCACCACGCCGTTTCCTACTTCGCCTAGTGTCGTGGGTTCAAATCCTACGTAGGACGACACTTTGTGTGATCCACAAATTGAAGTTCTGAGTCTGGGTGTTCTTTGTGTCCGTTTCATATGTGTTTGTAAAGTTCCCCGCGACACAGGATTTATTCCTAGTGCGGAAGCTGTCATAAAAAAAAAAAGATGATGTAATTATGTAACTAGGCAAAACAAACAAATGCAAGACAGTCTTCCTCTTCTCTATTTGACGATCGTTAATTTTTAAGGTTATGTACCCAAAGGGTAAAACGGGACCCTATTACTAAGACTTCGCTGCCCGTCTGTCTGTCTGTCTGTCCGACCTTCTGTCACCAGGCTGTATCTCATGAACCGTGATAGTTAGACTGTTGAAATTTTCAGAGATGATGTATTTCTGTTGCCGCTATAACAATAAATACTGAAAACATAATAAAATAAATATTAACGGGGGCTCCCATACAACAACCATGATATTTTTGCTCGATAGTGTTATCAATATCGGCAATCGGTAGACATTTCAAATGTATAGATAATGGTACGGAACCCTTCCTGTGCGATTCCTACTCGTACTTGGGGGATTTTTTTTATTTCAGTGTTGTTATCATCCTAATTTTATTTGGGCTGGCCTTTACGTGTTATACGTAAAGGTCATTGGATGGGTTTATTTTCCTTTATGGCAGATAAGCCTGCCAGCAGCCAAATTATAGATTAGTTTTAGTAAGGAAAATTAATAACGCGTAAACAGAGCTAGGATAATGAAAAATAAAACAAGTACCTTGCTTAATACAGCAAATAGTTACAAAGACTATTTTTTATTGAATTTGTTCACTAATTACATTTTATAGTAATCGCAATAAGATGCAATATATATACGGTAAAATAAATAAAATGACTTGCCAAGTTAAAGTGAACTCTTTGATTAGTCGAAGGTAACAAATCTTATTATATGAACGGAAAAGTATCATTGTAATCCATTATGTATTTTATGAAATTAGTTACATATTAAGTTTAAATTTGTTCACGGGGTTATTTCTTATCTCACGTATCTAACTTTGAAACTGAAGAACTTCCATAAAATCGTTCAAATCTCGTTACGCTCCCTTATGGTTTAAATTATAAAAATCCCTACTGACAACATTTCAAATATGTACCAGTTTATGATCAGCCTCGGTGAATCAGGGCGCGATTATTTTAAAATTAATTTAAGATAACAATGTTTTTATTATATTATTATTACTCTTTGTATATCCGAACAACGGAACTGAAATTATAACATTTTTGAGTTTCCTGGGCTTCAAGGAAAGAATAGTGTGTGTTTTTTACTCGATAAAACAACATAAGTCAAACAAGGCAATTAAAATATGTTTTATGATATATTTTGGCGTTCCATACATTTATACCACGCATACTATAAAACAATATCTGAAAAGTATTTAAATAACAATTGAACAATATGACATAAAATATAACCGCCTAGTTTCTACTTTGCTAATTGTTATCATGGGCACTTCTTGATTTTTTCTAGGCGCTGTCATTTTAAAATTATATTTTTACAGAGAGCTCAACATTTTTTTTATTTCAGATTATAGCACTGGTCTTAACCGCTATCAGCTGGGGCAAAGCTGAAGAAGATGGAAAATACCGTCCTGGTTTTTATGGTGATGTGAGATATCGATATTCGAAAGACCCGTATTACAGAAGGCTTGCGGAAAGGAATGGCAAATACGGCTCTATCTACAAAGTATATCAGCCACAGTATTATCAGGCGCCTAGCAGAGAAATTTTATCGCCATTACAAGTTAAATTTGGTGACAGGTAAATGTTTTATTTTAATTTTGTAATACAACAGTTGTTATGAGTTTTTTTTTTAAACCCTTTATGTATATATTTTATTATTGTATTAACAGTTAGTATTTTTTACTCGAATATTTGTTTCGGTTTTATCCTCATTACTGCTCTAGTTCGAATTGCCTTGAATTTAACTCCTGAAACTTTTGCATTTTGCATGTAGATAATGTATTGCTGTCTGTTTTTGTAGTATATGTTTATGTCTGTATCAAATTTATTTATGTATCTATGTATATTATTCGCTTCCACGCCTGTTGTTCCTATTACTACTGGGGTTGTTTTTGTTTGTGTGTTCCAAATCGGACTACTTTTGTTTGGTGATCTTTTTAAAGGTTTTTTTATTTCTTATGTTACTTAGATAGTAAATAGCAATGCTTTAGTGCCTTTTAGTAATCTCGTTTAGAATTTAACACGAATTTAATTTATCCGAATACAGCAATCGAGTTTCTCGAAAAGGATGATAAGCAAGAATTAGAGTTGTACAACTTACAAGCAACAAGTATTATATTTTGTGGGTTTAAAAGAAGGTTGTAAGTGGTCGTGGGCTCATTAGAATTAGCCCCAAACTTTTGAGGGACTAATACTCAGATCAGAGCAGTATATCTTTTCTCGTTTCTTGAACGTTAAGTATCATTAATAACATGCGTTGGCACTTTGATGTGCTTGCTCATTCCTTGTGTAAAAGTTAATAATAATCCTTTCCATATATTTCTTTAACATTTTTGATACAAACAATTGTCTACGATTAAGAAGCGGAATGAAAATATTAAAGCTCTATTTCTCAACTTCTGACTATTAATGCGTATTTAATAAGTATATTACATATGTTTCATCAAGCGTGGCTCACGCTTCGGCACGAATGGGCCGGCTCGACCGGAGTGATACTACGGCCTCACAGAAAACCGGTGTGAAATAGTGCTTGCGCTGTGTTTCACCGAGTGAGTGAGGATACCGGAGGCCCATACCCCAATCCCCTACCCCTACCTCCCCCCCATCCCCAAAAGGCCGTTATTGTTAACTTAGCTGAAGTTTTGCTTTTATTTATGTGTTTAGAGTTAATTATCAAACAAACAATATTAATTTATGATAATATTTTTTGTACTTGACATCAAAAATACACATTGTATGTTATGTTTATGAATTTGACACACAGTGGCTACCCACTCTATTTTTGATTTTATTGTCATTAAATTATTTTATGTGATTGCTATTGACTTAGAGTCCGTATCAGCAGTAGAGTTATATCTCAAAGGATTTTGAATACGTAAAGAATAAATGCTTTTGTAACTCTAATTTAACTCAAAGTAGAAAATCTTCTACATTAAAACATGGTTTATTATGCCAATATGGATAGTCATATTTTTTTTTCTTTGTTCATTTGAATAGCATTTTACATATAGGTATATAGAGTAAGCAGTGATTTTATCCCTACGTACTTTTAAACGTACGTCGATTAAAAATATAATAAAATTCACTAGAAGGTAACGTATTTTAATGTAATTATAGGTTTTTATTACTGCAATTACCAATGATCACTGTCAATTACAAAAGTCAAATTAATGTACTTTAATACATTTCTTACATGTTCGAAACTCACAGAGTTGATATCAAGTGACCATCATCTTCCTACACAAGCTGTAAAAGTTAACCAAACAAGGACTCATTTGGTTAAAATTGGATTATTTTGTAATTTCTAAAATGGAGTTACAGGATACTATTAAATTAACCTTGCATTTAAATTCATAAGTTACTGCAAACTCTAAATATACACCCAGAGCCCTATCTCTTCTTGATTTCGATTCGTAAAATGATCTATTCTTGTTACATTCAATACACCCTGTTTGAGATATTTATATTATAATAAATCATTTACACAAATACTCGAAGCAAAGCAAACGTTATATCAAGTCAGGTAATACAGGTCATTATGTATCTAGCAGATTGCGGGGAAAAAAACCACATATAATGGTTGAAGATACTGTGATTTAATTGCATATGGTAAAATTTTTTTTATAGAATATGTGGCAAACGAGCAGGCGTATCACCTAATGGTAAGCGATTGCCGCCGCCCATGGACACCCGCAACACCAGAGGCGTCGCGTTGCCGGCCTTTGGGAGAAGGGGAGGGGGATGGAGAGAGGGGTTGGAGTATGGGCCTCCGGTATCCTCACTCACTCGGTGAGACACAGCGCAAGCACTGTTTTACACCGGTTTTCTGTGAGACCGTGGTATTTCTGTGAGGCCGATTATATTCATCAGTAGAAAATTGGAAGAGTTCCTAGCATATATAAGTGTAATGATGTCATTTAGCCTATACCTCTAATGCGTCCGCATTTCAAACGGTTCACGCCCAATATAACAGACCGTATATTGCCTGGTTATTCAAGGATATGACACATAATATTAGATTTTAAAATAAATTATGTAGGTTTCTTTCAAATGTTAAGCTGACATCTATACTTTAATATTGGTTTATTTTTATGAAACTGTATGACACTGATAATAAAGTATTTCTAATGTAGTCAAAACCTTGATATTTAAATTCATGCATGATCATTCCTCTTTAATTTCAGTGATATAAAGTTGATTAATATTTTAAACTACTTGATGATTATCTGTTTCAGTGTCGATCATTCTCCATTTCCTTCAACTCTATCTTACCGTAACCCAGCTGTCCCCATCGTATCGACATACCGCCCATTTGTATACACAACCCCTAAGCCATTAATTGTCACCAATTCTCATCCAACAACATATAGCAAGTCAGTCCTAGACGGTGCTGCTAGTATTGTAAGAGAAGACAGAAAATTTGATGAAAACAACTACCATTTTGCATATGAAACTGATAATGGAATTGCTGCCGAAGAATCAGGAGTTGTGGATTCTTCAGTTAATGGAATAGGCGGTGGTACTAAAGTCAGAGGATTTTATGAATATATAGGTGATGATGGGCATAAATACAGAGTGGATTACATTGCTGATGAAAACGGCTACAGGGCCAGCGGAGCTCATTTGCCTCAGATTTCTTAATCGAATTAGTATTACTTGAGTTATACAACGAAAGAAATGTTTTGAACTTCGAAATAAATAAAATAACATTGCAATACTTTATTTTATTATGCTTGACATAAATTTTTCGCTTTATGTCCTTACCCGCCATATTATATTCCTGTATGTGGCATGTGACGCCTTCTGACTTGCTCGATTTGCTTATGAGGCTATCATGTCTGCAGGTTTATTGACTCTTTACGACAACATAATTTTAATTTCCACATTACCGTTGGATACATATGTCAACACTTATATGTATATAGATATATACCAAATTATGTTTGGTTGAATGCAGAAATCTCCGAAACAACTGGTTTGAATGAATGTAAAAAGTCGTAACTCCACCGCCAACCCTAGCATTAGCCTGGGGATGCCTTGAACTAGAATCAAATAATGTTGTCAAATTACATCAAGATCTAAAACTTTCAAAAAATCTAAAAGTACATCCGATAAAAATATCGAATCATTTTAAACAAACTTTTTGCTTATACGATTTTAACTTGCAAAACGAGTTTTTTAGATCTTCGATGCAGAGCTGACCTTTTGTTTTCTTGCTGCGATTGTAATTGTGATCAGCGGAAATCTTGCCATTTCATTTTTTTTCCGACTAGCTTCACTATTTTGATTTCAATCAATTTGTAGTTTGTAGTCTCAAATTAGCTTTAACATTTATCTGTTATGATACAATCAGTATCCTGCTAGACTGATTGTTATTTGAATATTTATTATTTTACTAATGGTCGGTATTGGTATCCTGTCTCGTCTGCTGTACATACATAGGTACATACAGGTAAAGTCACTGAGTGTCTCCTGAGGAAGGAATTCTGCTTAACTTCATAGCCTGGGTAGGCAGGTAGTTAGGCAGATTGCGTTTCCTACCGATTGATGATTGTTTGAAACTAGAAAGCATTGTTGGTTATGCATGCATAATCTGGGGGCACGGGCGTGCCCCCGCCAAAACGAGCCAAGTGAAGGCCAAGGGCACTACCTACCTTTTCTCGAAGTGTTTCGTCGTTTTTTTAACCCTCATAACTTTGGTTCCCGACATACCAAATCGTTCAAATTCTCAGGATATGATGTTACCGATAGACTAATGAAACATACAAAGTTTCAATTGCATAGCTTTGATACTTAAGATTTGATTAATACCTAAAAAACACCGATTTCGTCACTGACACACTGATGATCATCAAAACTGTTAGGGCACTTCCTGAAGTGCTAGAAAGCTGAAATTTGGAATGTAAACTAAGTTTAGTATACAAACAACAAAAAAAATCATAAACCTATTACTTTTGCCCTCCATCCCCCAAATTTGCGGGGCGGAAGTTTGTATGAGACTTTCACAAATGTTTATGCTAGAGGTTTCAATTTTGGTACACGGACTTTTTCGGAAGAAGAAAGAAGATGTACAAAAAATACAGCCCAAAAAAAGAAAAAAAAACTGACTCAAGCAACTACTTACAAAAAGAAATGAAATCCGCCAACATTTAAACAGCCAAGCCATACATTTTTACTGAGATGTAGAGTTTATGAAGTTAGGGTTGGTAGAGTTAGGGCGTGTAGATTCAGAACCTTGCCTCTACATGAGATCTGATATCGTTTTAACAGGGTAAACCATATGCAGTCGTCTTGGCAACATTTTACAGGAAAATATTTCTGGTGGGATTATTTTTATTTAAGGTCCTATGTCCCCTAGATGGGGCAGAGGGCATCCACAGTGCATCGCCATCCCGCTCTGTCTTGAGCGTCTCGCTTGATTTCGCTCCAGGTCTTGCCAATTGTCTTCGCTTCATCGATGACAGTCCGCCGCCAGGTTTGTTTTGGACGGCCACGCTTGCGTTTTCCTTGGGGATTCCAGTCTAGGGCTTGCCTCGGGATGTGGTTGGAATCTCTTCGGAGGGTGTGGCCTTTCCAGTCCCATTTGCGTCTTTGATTTGTTGGTCAATCGGGACTTCATCGCAGCGATCCCACAAGCTAGCGTTGGATATTCTCTCGGGCCAGAATATACCGAGTATATGGCGAAGGCATCGGTTCACGAAGACCTGAAGTTGATGTGAGATAACCTTTGTGACCTTCCACGTCTCGCACCCGTATAGCAATACGGTCTTCACGTTGGACCGGAATATTTTGAGTTTGACTCTCCGTGTCAGTTTCCGTGATTGCCAAACGGGTCGCAGCTGCGCAAAGGTTGCTCGTGCTTTGGCGATCCTGGAAGCGATGTCCTCTTCAGTTCCTCCAGTTTCTGACACGCAGCTGCCGAGGTAGGTAAACTTGTGGAAGCGTTCCACTGCCTCTGTGCCGATGACCAACGGGAAAGAACTCGTTGCCCCGCACTTTATTTCCTGTGCCTTCCTGGTGTTGACCTTTAGCCCCGTCTTTGCCGCCTCCATATGTAGGTCATCTAATTTAGCCTGCATATCTGCGCGAGTGTGGCTTAAGAGGCATATGTCGTCGGCATAGTCCAAATCTTCTAGGACGTTGGTTATGCCCCATTCTATACTGCGGCGTTTGTTGTTTGTGGTGTTGTGCAGAATGCCATCAAGAACGACCAAGAAGAGAAGCGGCGAAAGGAAGCACCCCTGTCGTACGCCTGCGTGCACCTTTATGTCCTCCGAGACGAGTCCGTTGTGCGTCGCTTTGCAAGAATAATTCTTGTATAAGGCTCATGTGATGTTGATGATCTTCTCGGGGACACCCATCTCGCGTAGACGGGACCAGATGCTAGCCCATCTCACCGTATCAAAGGCTTTTTCGAAATCTACAAAGGTAAGATACACCTCCCTTTGCCATTCTGATGCCTGTTCCAGTATAATACGGAGAGTGTTAATCTGGTCTGTACACGACTGGTTCGGACGGAATCCTGCCTGCTCACTGCGTTTTAATTATCCTCTATTAGACCCTCTATTAGAGGGTCAACAGCCCTCGAAAGCCGATCCAAAATTACTTTGCAGAGCACCTTGGAAGGGATCGAAAGCAAAGTAATGCCTCTCCAGTTGCTGCATTGACTGAGGTCTCCCTTTTTTGGCACGGTGATAAGGAGGCCTTTGTTCCAGTCATCCGGTAGCTCTTCGTCTTGCCAGACGCGTAGTAGTAGGGGCGTCAGGGCATTAGCAGCGGAAGCCACATCTGCTTTCAGCATCTCAGCCGTAATAAGATTGACTCCCGGGGCCTTGCCGTATTTGAGGGAGCGAATGGCGTGTATTACTTCCTCTCCAGTCGGTGGGGAGCAGTCAATGTTTAAAAGTTGCAGAGGCAGACTGCTTTCAGGCGTGGTATTAGCGGGGTCATCCGGAATGCGGAAGATTTCCTGGAAGTGCTCCTGCCAGCGTCGCCGTTGCCCTTCCGATGTCACAATTAGGTCGCCCTCCTTGCTTTTCAGCGGTTTCTTTCTGACGCTTCGTTTCCCTGAGAGAATCTTAGTGACTTTGTACATCTCCTTCAGATTGCCGGTGTCCGCTGCTCGTTGGGCTCCATCAGCAATACCATCAGCCCACACTCTTCTATCCCCACGGGTACTGCGATCCTCTTACGGATCTGCCGGTATTGCTGTCTGAGGTCTTCTTGTAAAGATGTCTCAGTTGCTGCAATAAGTTTGAGGTGAAGCTGTCGTCGCTGTTCAATAAGGTCCCAAGTTACATGTGACATCCACTCGTCTCTGGTGTGTGTTTTATGTCCTAGAACGATGGAGCTGGTTTCTGTATAGACCATTTTGAAGCGATTCCACTCCTCGTCGACAGTTGTTGTGTTTACATCGAGAGCGGCGAATCGGTTCCTAAGCTCCAGTCAAAAAGTGTCTCCGATGTCCGGGTTTTTCAGTTTGCTCACATCAAAACGTCGGCTTGTTTTTGTGGTGTCAGTGGACGCTCGGGATACTGATACCTTCAATCGGACTTCGGTGACGACAAGGTGGTGGTCACTATCAATATCAGAACCCCTGCGATTACGCACATCAAGCAGTGACGTTCGCCATTTAGAGCTGATAGCGAGATGGTCGATTTGATTTTTGGTGACGCCATCGGGTGAGTTCCAAGTGTATTTGTGATGATCTCCGTGTATAAATAAAGTCACTCCGATGGTTAGGTCATTGTTCTGGCAGAACTCCAGGAAACGTTCTCCGCTCTCGTTGCGCAGTCCTAACCCGTTTTTGCCCATATATCTCTCACAGCCTGCGTTGTTTGCACCAACTTTTGCGTTCAAGTCACCCATGACGATTACTATGTCCTGTTTGCGGATGTTCCGGAGTGTGGCGTTTAGTGCGTTATAGAAATCGTTCTTGAGCTCCTCGCTTGCACTGTTGGTAGGCGCGTAGCATTGAACAACGCTGATTTTTCGGGCCTTGGTGTAGAAACGGGCCGTGATAATTCGGTCTGAGATCGGTTTCCAGTCCAGAAGCCCACGTTTTGCCACATCAGAGAATAGGAATCCCACGCCATGTTCTCGGGTATCCTCTTCATCATCCTTCCCTGAGTACAGTAGTGTGAGTCCTCTGGACGTTCTCAGTTCTCCGAATCCATTTCTGCGTACTTTACTGAGGCCGAGTATTTGCAGTTTGTACCTTAGCATCTCTGCTTCTGCTTGGGCTAGTCGATTTTCGTCGCTCAGGGTTCGCACATTCCAGCAAGCAATTCGTGTCCGTGTTTTCATGCCAAAAGTCGTTGGTGTAAGATCGGTCCGGTTTTGCACTGTTTCTTTTTCATGAATCTGTTATATTCAGGTAAGCGAGTGATTAGCCCACTATTCCCTAGCCCATCGATGGGGTTGCCACCTTTTAGCCTACGGGCAGGCTCGGTTTTATTCGGGTTTCCTCCCTAGTGAGTGACTTCTGTTTTGAGGCGCAGAAAGTTCGCCTTTCGCCCTGCATCCTCGGCTCATCTGCATCTCTTGGTGGCGGCGCGCATCTGCGCGGATGCAGCAGTTTCCAGGGGGACGAGCGTGGACGGGGATGACTCGGACTGGTCAGGGCTCTGCTTTGTTGGTGTTCCGCCACTTGGCACCGCAGATGGTTTTTTGGCATTTTGTAGGTAATGCTGTTCTCACTACAAGCGATTCCCACCAAGACCATACCCTAACTTCCCAACCCCCGCTATTTTGGGGGCCGCCCTATTTTGGTGGGATATATAGTTTTAAAAGAGGCATGTACTGGATGCGGGCAGCACAGAGAAAATTCTTTTGGAAAACCTTGGAGGAGCCTAGCAACCTTTTGCTGAGATAATGATGATGTACCTACTAAAACTTTTAAAAGTTAAAAAAGTATTTTGGTTTTTCGATTTGAAAAAATAAGCTTAAATATACGAATACTCATACAAAAATATGCAATCACTATCAATTTTAGCCGCCTGAATGCCAATTAACTAACGTGGTAAATCAAATCGCTATTGCCAATTTACAGTACTGTTTTATTGATAGACGTTAAAATGACGTTGCTCTTATAAAGGACAAAGGCTGCCGTGTAGAACTTTCTTTATCTTAAACATAAAATTCATATTTAGTTCGTCGTTTGTCATCACATATTGTACGAACCGTGTATCTTAGCAGCCTGGATCACAATATTAGCTGATAAGCTCATCATATGTTTTTTAATCCTTTCAGCGATAGCGTTCTTTATTTAGGCCTATGTAGAAACAACCACAGCTTAATTAACTGATAAAATGGATGTGATGAAATGATAACTTTTTTTCAGGTGTAACTCTAGGGGATACCGCAAAAAAAATGAGTTTTTAAAAAGTGGGTGTTCATAAACTGACTTCTTTTTTTGGAAACTTGGTATCTCTAGGGTAAGTAAATTATGTCGTTAATTATAGTATCGGTTGGCTTGCTACCTTTACGTTTTTAAACACGTTGAGGAACTTTTTTTTTCATAATTTCATTAATCTTTATATATATAATTCTTCTGTGAGTGTGTATTTCACTGAACTTCTCTCAAACGACTGGACCGATTTTGATGAAATTTTTTGTGTGTATTCAAGGGGATCTGGGAATGGTTTAGATTCACAAAAACGACTGGACCGATTTTGATGAAATTTTTTGTGTGTGTTCAAGGGGATCTGGGAATGGTTTATATTCACAAAAACGTAAACGATGTTACGTGGGTCAGCTAGTAGCTTTATAAATATAATATTGATTTGATTCAATGTTTGACCTGGTGAGGGTCGCAGAAAATTGCTGGAAACAGGCAGCACAGGACCGATTGTTATGGGGAGCCTTGGGGGAGGCCTATGTCCAGCAGTGGACGTCTTTCGGCTGAAATGATGATGATGAATTCAATGTTTCCTGAAAGGAACAGAAGCAGCTTTCATTATTTAGTAATTAATGCACAAATGCAAACATTCGAACAATATCAATGTCATCTTGCGAAAATAAATGTTCGGGATTAGTATAAAAGGTAAAAAATTGCATGAATAAGCATCACAAACACATCAGATCTCTAGATATTGTCAGTTTGTAAAGAACTATTTCCGAATAAAACTTTTTGAAAATGAAGTCATTTGTAAGTGAAAAAATAATCTAATCATATCAATCAATCATTAACTAAATCAATTGAAAATTAGATCATTATTTTGTTTTAGATTGCCTTTACAGTCTTATTGGCCGTTGCTTCAGCTCAGTTAAGTAAACAAGCAGCTGCTAGCGATGAAAAAAACGCCAAAATTCTTCGCTATGAGAATGACATAGCACCTGATGGCAGCTACAGTTACGTGTAAGTTTTATTTGACCTATAGAATAAAATAATATATATAATTCTTGTGTCACGGTGATGCTCACGATGAACGACGAAACTATTTTCACGTTTTTTTTAAGATGAATTTTGCTGGCGTACCTAAGACAGGATAGTGCGCTTTGATCGATACGAGCCTAGCATGAATTACAAGAGATACAAACAAGATTGCGTGGGTCAGGAGCATAGATATGATATGTACCGGCAATCTGTATAATTCAAGTGTGTAGGCCTAGGCAATCCAGGCAATGTATAAAATATTATGAGTATTTTCCATTTCATACTTTACGTAGGTATTCCATACAATCTCTAGGGATTGAATAGAATACTAACTGTTCAACTAGCTATTGTGATAGTACCCCTACATTCACGGAATTAAACTTTAACATGGGTTGAGGCTATTGACAGACATGGGGAGTCCTTCGCTATCAGCCTTGACATGGCCAAAGCTTTTGATGGGGTTTGGCACCGCTCGCTTCTCGCCTACTTCCCGCATTCGGCCTGCCTCCCAAACTCTGCACCTGGATCGCCGCATTCCTGCACCAGCACCACATTCAGGTCCTTTGCGACGGTGCGGCCTCTGATTATCGGCAGGTAAATGCTGGTGTACCTCAAGGCTCCGTCCTGTCGTCCACGCTGTTTCTTCTGCATATCAATGACATGTGGGCACTTGGCAATATACATTGCTATGCAGACGACAGTACAGTTCATAGGCGATATTTTGGTCACCCTACAGCCAAGTCTGCGGACGTTGAGGAGAAACGATGGGATCTTGTCGCTGAACTCGACCTAGTTTTTAAACCACATCTCTCAATGGGGCAGTGAGAATCTGGTCGAGTTTAACGCCAAAAAAACACAGGTGTACGCGCTATCTACCAAAAAGTCTCCCTTTCTTCCCCTTCCCACTTTTCGGAATACTCAAGATAAGTTCGGTATCCTGGGTATGGATATCTGCCATGACCTTAACATGCGTGAGTACATCGAGAGTGTCATTAAAGCGGCCTCTCGGAAGTTAGGTGTACCAAACAGGGTGAGACGGTTCTTATCGCCCGGGCATCTGCGTCTTCTCTACAAGACCCACGTTCGCTCGTGCGTGGAGTACTGTTCTCATCTATGCGATGGTGCCGCACAGTATCTGTTTGACGCTCTCGATCGGTTGCAGCGGCGAGCAGTCCACATCATCGCTAGTGCTGAAGCTACCGAGTTCCTTGAACCTCTGCGGCTGCGAAGAGATATCGCCTCCACGGCAGTCCTCTATCACCTGTATCATGGGGAGTGTTTTGATGAGCTCTTCCAACTGATCCCCCCTTCTCCCTTCCTCTACAGGACAACACGTGCTGGCCTTCGCAGTCACCCTTTTAGAGTGGAAGACATACGCTCTCGAACGCAACGTTTCGGTTCTTCCTTCTTGTGCCGAGCGATTAAAATATGGAACTCACTACCACCGCACGTGTTCCCATCCCATTATGATCCCGAGTCCTTTAAGCGGGACGTGAAAAAGCATCTCACTAGGGCGGCCTGTTGTGGGTCACTATGCTGCTCTGTCTACGTTCACATTGAGGATAGTGACCGCCACTTTTAGATTCTAGTTATGCTTTCCATCAGGCAGAGTAGAGTCATTTTGGTAGCTTGACCTTAAAAATAGTAACTAAAGGGTGTCTCAGTAAGAGTGCAATTTTTCATATTAAAAAAAAAACAAGCATTTAAGAGAGTTGTGATATTTTTATTGAATTGTAAAGAAATTTTCAGATCTACTCCACCTCTACAACTTACCACTTGCACTAAAAAAGAAATTAAATTTAAAAAGCGCACTCTTATTGAGACGCCCTTTACCTACCTACCTATAAAATGACGAGCAAAGAAAACGTGTTTTGTTTGCTTTAAATCAAATTTATTCAGAATCATTTGGATTAGATGAGTATAAGTGGATTGTTCTAGATTATCCGTAGGTAGATAGCACATTACCAGCTGCGCATTAGGCATTGTAAAGAATACCTACGCAAAGTATAAAATAAATAATATGTCACACATTTTCTACACGTTTCCTAAAACGTACTTATATTATATACATTGCTTAGGTATTGTATAGAATACCGGATTATACAGATTACCGGGAATAGATATTATTTTTAAAACCATTCTAAATAAACCAGGTATTTCCAACCGGTTACAAAAATAACCGGTTTTGTGGTGTTGATGGTTTAAGAAATGAAATGTTCATTTAGAATCAAAGCTGAGTACTACTTACAGAGAATAAAACACGTTGTTACATATTTCATTCTCTGTAAGTAGTGGTAGTATTAACCTATGATTAACTATATGGTGTTCCCTAGTTAATCCTAGGTTTTGAAATGTTTTGTTTTAATTTTAGCTTAGAAACAAACAATGGCATTTCTGCTCAAGCTCAAGGTACTCCTCGTGACTTCGGTGGCAATCCCCCTATTGTCCCCGTTGTAGCTCAAGGCGCATTTGCTTGGAAATCCCCTGAGGGC
The DNA here is from genome assembly GCA_949125395.1 of Diaphora mendica. Taxonomy (NCBI): domain Eukaryota; kingdom Metazoa; phylum Arthropoda; class Insecta; order Lepidoptera; family Erebidae; genus Diaphora; species Diaphora mendica. The sequence goes on from OX421316.1 coordinate 15,933,228, forward strand.
CAGTCAATTGCTATCACATACGAAGCTGATGAAAATGGATATCGCCCATCTGTAAGTTAAAAAGTTTAAGTGATATTATTTTCAATTTACTTGTAGCTCAGTGATAAAGTACTTGTAGCTTCACGCTGAAGAGCGTTAATTAAAATGCAGAATAGTTCCAAAAACTACCATTTTGTTTTACGAAGTAACTCGAATCACTTAAATTTTAGTTTAATAATAAAAAATATAGTTTAAAAAGCTAAAAACAACATGCCTACCAAAGTCGATTATAAGTAAACATACGTACCTACAGCTAAAGCAAAAAAAATATATTTATATACCAAGAGTTAATACAACAATAATAAATGTTTCAGCACACATCATACACAATATGATTACTACACATATCGCTATAAGTAATAATTTTTTTGTGATTACAGGGTGATGCTATCCCCACTTCTCCTCCAATCCCTGCTGCAATTGGTAGAGCTATTGACTACGTGGCCACATTCCAGAAGAAGAATTAAAACGATCGATAACGAGGAACAAGTAGACCATTTTCATACACACGGCATATTGGAATTTTAATTTTTTTTTGGAATAAACAAATGTTACTGTGATTAAATCTATATTAAAAATATCTTTAATTCTTTATGTTTCAAGGATAGTAGTATATTATATAAATCGTATAAAGTTTCATAAAAAAACGATACATTTTACCGAAATATTATAAATTACTTGTAAGTTACTATAATCTTACACACTTACACACTCAATCTTTGGACATCTTACACACAACGCCATCTAGGCCCAAGCTAAGCAAAACTTGTGTTATGGGTACTAGACAACTGATCTAAATACACATATACTTTTTTTGTAAATACATACATATTACAGATAGATAGATAGATATACAACCAAACTCCGAAATAAATATTTGCAGATCATACAAACATTTGGTCTGACCCGGGAATCGAACCGGAGACCTCAAACAGATTTTAGGTACCTAGTACACATTATAATACTACTATTAATACGATACGATAAATCGATCATATGATAAAAACAATTTGACTTCATGTTTTTTCTCTAAATTTAATAAAAAAAGGAAAAAATGAATAAAGAATTAGGTATAGACAAGAATTGTCACATAGCAATTTATGAAGAGCCAGTTTATTTAACGCTTTTTGTGTTTCTAGGCAGGGAGTAAAAATTCCAACAAAAGTTGGATTTTTTTTTATGTCGGTTTTTTTTTATAAAAGTCAATATTTTTCCATTTTTAGTGTAAACAATTGTAGGCAACTAAGTTGAACTGTTTCATATAATTTCTGCTGATGCGAATAACTTTAGTGGTTTGAAGACGTATTAAAACTGAGCATAGTCTCCAAAATTATGTTGAGATGCAACATTTCTGTTACCTTCTCGGTAACAGAAATGTTGCATCTCAACATAATTTTGTTACCGAGAACGTGGATCGTGTCCAAGCTTAAATGACCTGCACCTTGCCGTGATCAAATAGAAGCAGGCGAGTTACTTAAAGCAAAATGCATAAAGTAATCATAGCGGCCATGTCAACAGTCTATCAGAAGGCTACGGGGATTTTAAACGGAGAACACTACTACTGCTAATCTTTAGTTAGGTGATTGATATGATAGTCCTGACGGTCTAGTGTGACTTTATATCACGACTAATCAATCTTCACGGTGACTGCCTTCAGTTTTCGATCGACTAATATCGAAATCTTCACCAATCGCAACGCTAAACGCGCTCACCGTGGCAATCGAGTCAATGTGAAGCAAACTCACACTAGACCCTCTCAACATTTCACTAATCGCAACGCCAAATGCGGTCGCCGATCTGACTGGAATAAATTCAGACAAGACACTCAGGGCCAGTGATTTATGAAAAAAAAATGTTGCGCTGAGTCGCTTAACCACTCTAGATGGTGTTGCTCTTTGCGACTTAGAGCCCAAGGACATGATTAACAACCCGCATGAGGAGAAAGCATTACGCGAATGACAACAGTTGAGTTTAATTGTAAATAATTCTTCAAAACTAAGGAGTTTTGAAGAATTATTTACCGTCAACTGTCTGTCTCTCCCATACATTTTGATCCATCTTGAGGTTACCTGGAAGAGATTGCTTTTGGCAATAAGGCCGTTCTTTGTACAATATACATATATTTATCATTTTCTGTACTCTCTTTTAAATCTGTAATACGGTATACAAATAAAGAGTTTTCTATTTATCTGTCTATAATATAGTTAAATGGTCCTACTAGGACAAACTAGGTGTATAGTTTAGGTTCCTAATCCAATCATCAGCTTTGCATGTCTTTTCTTTCCTACAGACGACTAGTTACTAGCTCAGGATCGTAAAGTATCATCTATCTCCTAACCTTACCTGTCACCTAAACAACTTGAAAGAATACAACTAAGGCTCTATTCATATATATGATATTTAAATAATTATTCTCTAACTCCCAATCGTTTTACTTTCTATCATCAGCTCACCTGAATAACTTGAAAGTATACAACTAACGGTCTATAAATACGTATGAAATTGAAAGAATTATCCTCTAACTCCTAACCGTTGAGGAGTTGTACCTTCCATCATCAGCTTACCTAAATAACTTAAAAGAATACGACTAATGGTAACATACATAAATATGACATTTAAAAATTTATTCTCCAACTCCTAACCATTAAGGAGTTGTACCTTATATCATCAGCTCATCATCATGAAATGATGACTAAAAACGCAAATACCCGAGTAACTTCAAAAATATATGAAAAGCATAGTACGTGCCTAAAAAAATTGAGAGTTGCCTTCGATTTCCCTGGGATCCTATCATCAGATCTCGATATGGTGGCAGTGGGACCACCAAGGGAGCATACCCTTTCGAATACAAAAATAATTTTCAAAATCGGTTCACAATCGACGGAGTAATCGGCGAAAAAAAAAAACATACATTGGAACATAGAACCTCCTCCTTTTTTAAAGTCGGTTAAAATGGAAAAGGTTCTCAATTCAACTGTATTTTTTTATATTAGATAACTCATAGCGTTCGATTGAGTGAATTGATTTTGATAGTTATTTTTTCATTTGAGAGCTTGTGCTTCCCGTGGTGTGGTCCCATTTTAATTTGGTCCAGTTCTTGAAGCCGTTTTTTTTTGGTTAAAATTTTTTAAATAGCATGGATGCAATTAGAATAGTGGAAAGGAATAAAAACTGTCGTCTGGGGTACTAGGAGCCGGGGAATCAGCCACAATGTTCCTCCTAAAAAAACATTGTCCATTGGACCAGTTGTGAATCTAAACCATTCTCGAATCCACGGGAATAGACACAAAATAATTCATTAAAATCGGTTCAGCCGTTAAGGAGGAGTCACATACATACGCACAGCTGAAGATTTTGTTTGTTTGTTTGAACGTGATAGTCTCAGGAACCGCTGGTCCGATTTGAAAAAATCTTTCATTGTTAGATAGCCCATTTATCGAGGAACGCTATAGGCTATATCATCACGCTAAGACCAATGCGGAGCACCAATGAAGAATGTTACAAAAACGGGAGATTTTTTTTACGCTACGGGCAATAGGATACGTAAACGACGTTGCGTGGATCAGCTAGAATATAATATAAAGATTAATTAAAAACCGACATTTAAAACTGATGACCTAAATAAATTATAAGTGACCTTATAATTAGCATTAAATGGCACTAGAGGTCAATGTATTAAGTGAAGTATATAATAAGTTAATATTAATATTCTGAATTTGGTTTTTTTTATGAAATCATTGTCTTTTGAGTATATGCCACAATTTTTTTTAAAATGGGTTACTTAGATCAATTTTTTATATCTCCACGTCAGGAATAAGAATAATTATGGTATTTCAGTTCAAAAATATCTATACATATTGAAATACTGTAAACGCCCTCGTTTTCTGGAGTTTTGATAACTCATGAGGCTTCTTGTAGGATTTGTCTGTAGAATAGTATATCTCTGTGAGATAGAAGATCCGAATAACAAGTTACTCTCGTATAATGGAAATGTTTTTAGGGTTCCGTGCTAAAGCAAAAAACGGAACCCTTATAGATTCGTCATGTCTGTCTGTCTGTCTGTCCGTCTGTCCGTCCGTCTGTCCGTCCGTATGTCACAGCCACTTTATTCCGAAACTATAAAACCTATAATGTTGAAACTTGATAAGTAGATGGATTCTGTGAACCGCATTAAGATTTTCATACAAAAATAGAAAAAAAACAATACATTTTTGGGGTCCATACTCAGAACTGAAACTCAAAAATTTTTTTTTCATCAAACCCATACGTGTGGTGTATCTATGGATAGGTCTTCGAAAATGATATTGAGGTTTCTAACATCATTTTTTACTAAACTGAATAGTTTGCGCGAGAGACACTTCCAAAGTGGTAAAATGAGTGCCCCCCCCCCCCCCCCGTAACTTCTAAAATAAGAGAATGATAAATCTAAAAAAAATATATGATGTACCATGTTACCATGCAAACTTTCAACGAAAATTGGTTTGAACGAAATCTAGTAAGTAGTTTTTTTTTAATACGTCATAAATCGTAAACTGCAATTTACCTTTCATTCAATCAACACAAATATAAAAATAAAATAAAAATTTTATTATGTTACTTGCTGCTGCGCAACCCTTCATGGGCGAGTCCGACTCGCACTTGGCCGCTTTTTTTCATTTTCGCGTCCACCCCATAGTGTGGCGTATCATTAGATAGGTATTTAAAAATATTACATATCTACACTACTAAACTGACACACTTTCTACTTGGCCTGGATTACATCGATACTGGGGGCTTATTATCTGGGTATGGTCACATAGTGGTAATATAATTGTTATGTCAATATTTTGTTTTATAATTTTATATTTTTTTTTTTTTTTATTGTACTTTATGTCTTTTTAACTTAATTCAACTTATGTTTTATAATTTGTGAAAATATATCCTGTACGCATCTAATTCCACTGTTGCATATTTTTGTATTTTGTGGCATCCTAAAATCCAAGCGTAGCTTAGTTTGGGTGCCACTAGCAATTACTATAACTTTTGTACAAGTATTTGAATCAAATTTGAATTTGAATTAAGAGGTTACTATGATGATTTTTAGGGTTCCGTGCCAAAGGCAAAAAACGGAACCCTTATAGATTCGTCATGTCTGTCTGTCTGTCCGTCCGTATGTCACAGCCACTTTATTCCGAAACTATAAGAACTATACTGTTGAAACTTGGTAAGTAGATGTATTCTATGAACCGCATTAAGATTTTCACACAGAAATAAAAAATAAACAATTAATTTTGGGGGTCCCCATACTTAGAACTGAAACTTAAATTTTTTTTTTTCATCAAACCCATACGTTACGCGTCGGGGTATCTATGGATAGGTCTCCAAAAATGAGATTGAGGTTTCTAATATCATTTTTTTCTAAACTGAATAGTTTGCGCGAGAGACACTTCCAAAGTGGTAAAATGTGTGTAACCCCCCTGTAACTTCTAAAATAAGAGAATGATAAAAAAAAAGATGTACATTACCATGCAAACTTCCACCGAAAATTGGTTTGAATGAGATCTAGTAAGTAGTTTTTTTTTAATACGTCATAAATCGTAAACCGCAATTTATCGATCAAAGTTAGAACGAACTACAAGAACCTTTATATTACGTTACTTGCTGCTTCGGAACCCTTCATGGGCGAGTCCGACTCGCACTTGGCCGCTTTTTTTATTTATCCGTTTGCAATCCTGCAAACGGATAAATCAAAAAAGCGGCCAAGGTCAAACTTTAAAGCGTATTTTTTGATAAATTAAGGCGTTCCCCCTCTAAAAGCCAAAAATCTGGAAAAAATCATGATGTAGTTCATGTGACGACTTTAAAGGACAACTATAACGAATTTTAGATAGCTTTGTTGATTCAGGAGTTACAGAGGCCTAACTTGAAAAATACGCTTTCTTGGAAAACTTTGGACAAAAATAACGAAATAATAAGTAAACATTATTCATAGTGACAAATACCAACCTCGCCTTCTAAATCTACGTGCAATTAGGAGTGACTACGGAACCCTATTCTACGTGTGGCCTGATACGCACTTAGCCGGTTTTTTGTATAGCAGTCCACTTCTTTGTGTCTATTTGTATAATATAGGGAGTTATAGTTTTGGGGCTTTGTTAACCTTTTTTTTGAAAGTTTTGTTAACCTTTCAATCGCCCCACTTACGTCATGATGGTTTGGATATAAATCATTTGGCCAAAACGCGTGTTGGAGTGGACTTGGGGCTCTCGTACGCTGAAATGATTGATTTTACAAAAAAAGGTACCTACATAAATTGTAGGAAATTTTCTCTGGTTTAATTTATTGATACCTATTTTGTCATAAAATGAGCTGGAACGGAGGGCCCGAGCGTCAAAATTCGAAAAGAGCACGTTGAAATATCACTAATTTTCAAAAACTTTTTAGGCTACATTTTTAGTACCAAATGACTGTACTAATACGTGCTACGATTTAAAGCTCATTGAGGAAGGCATTCAAGAATTCTCACTAAAATTATAATCTGTTTGCTCCTGCTTTAGCAACAATTACTTATAGGTTTCATCAATTTAGCCAGACACAGTTGACGGATGACTCTCACTGAAGTCGTCGGTCTTATGAAATTGTCATCAGTGTAGAGTGGCTATTGCGAGAAAACAGGCACATTATACATCAAAAGATTCAAATTGAACTAAAAATTATAACACAGTTTCAAATATCCTTGTTTTCAAATCATCAATCTTACACTTTCAAAACGCAAACTTAAATCTATCAGCTAAATATCGTTTAAAAACGTTGAATGCCCATTTTTAATATCATTTACTTCTGCAATTTAACTAGGTACAAATACAATTATTTTATTAAAATATATCAACGGACCTATTCCAGCAACACATCTTCAACACGTCATTATTAACGTTTTAAAATATACAATAAAATATTATTAAACTAATTCGGAAATATATTGATTTAATTCAATGTCTTCTCAGCAGCCTGCATTCTGTAGTAATTAATGTACATATGCAAACACTGGGATAATATCAATGTCATCTTGCGTAAATGTATGCTCAGGATGGGTATAAAAGTTAAAAGAATCGCATCAATAAGCATCATAAACAAATTAGATCTCCGAATTTTGTCATCACAAAACAGTTTGAAAAAGAAATACTGAAAATGAAATCGTTCGTAAGTGTTAAAAAATTGTAAAGTATTTTATATAACAATCTATATACTAATCTATACTTATAATAAAAATGTAACAGGTCCAATTCTGTACCTACATTAAAGATATTTTGGAAAATTTTTTTTGGAGGGCTCTTTATAAACGATACTGAAGCCAAAACTGTAATTTTTTCATTTTTTTTTGTGTGTCTATCTATCCGTATGTCTGTTTTTATCTTGGCCGCGCATCACGCCGAAACAACTAAATGGATTCAAATGAAACTTGGCATGATTTGAGTTCATACTACGAGGTAGGACATAGGATACTGTTATCCCGAAATTCGGCACGGTTTCCTGGACAGAGGGGATGAAAGTCAAAATATGTACTTAGTTGTAATTCAATAACACATAGTCCGATTTTATTCATTCTTTTTTTTTGCTAGAAAGAAAAAATAAAAGATACCAGGAAAAGTCTTTTTTTTTGTCCGCGACTGTACACTGCCTGTGGGAAGCTGAGACAGATATGTAAATATGGCGGTACTAAGTTCGCCAGCTCGGTTAGTAATTTAATATAACTAATAATTTTCTTTTCAGATTGCATTTACAGCCTTATTGGCTATTGCATCAGCTCAGTTGGGTAGGCCTCAAGCTGCCCCACGAGCTGCCAGCGATGAAAAAAACGCCCAAATTCTTCGTTTTGACAACGAAATTGGACCTGATGGCAGCTTCACCTATGCGTAAGTTGTGTTGTGGATCGAGTCATTAGGATTATTTTAGAATACTTTATTTTCAAAATCTTGAATTTTGTAATAAAATAAATAACTTTGCTCGTTAATAAAAACCCTTTCATACTTTTTTATAGGTTGGAAACCGACAACGGTATTTCTGCTCAGGCCCAAGGGACTCCTCGGGACTTCGGTGGAAATCCCCCAATTGTTCCCGTTGTAATTCAGGGTGGTTTTGCTTGGAATGCTCCTGATGGGAAGCCAATTTCCATCACTTACGAAGCTGATGAAAATGGATACAGACCATCTGTAAGTTTAAAAAATCAAAGTAATTTTTATTTGCAATTAATAAGTAAAAATTTAAAACTCACGGTTTTTAATAAGAATATTACTAAGCAAATTAATGAATATTATATACACTTCTGTTTCTAATTACCAATTTGTCGGAATTTATCGGAGTTCTTACAAGCTAAAAATTGTTTTTTTGGGAAGAAGAGAATATTTTTAATTATAAATATAAGTTGTTAGTCAGTCTTTATTCGTTAGTTAGAGGTTGTGTTCATATCCCAATTTCGTATGTAAATTAAACAAGCTTTTTGATTACAGGGTGATGCTATCCCCACTCCTCCACCGATCCCTGCGATTATTGCTAGGGCTATTGAATACATCACCAGAGTGCAGAAGAAGAAGTAAATAAATCGATGACGTGAATTGTTCCTAAACCATTTTCGTACAAACAACATGTTGAAATAACGATTTAACATTTGAAACTGTAACTATATTCTTTTATTATATACAGATATAAAATAGAAGAGTATTAAAGCTTCTTAGTCTGTCTTTACTCGTCGAATGTAAAATTTTTATTCGGCGTAATAAAATGTTTATGGCAAAAATAATACCTTTATTTTTTTACACTGTGTCTTTTTCTATTTCAGTGTTGAATATTGTGACACTAACAAAGTTTTTGTGAATTATTTATATTACTCATTTATATAAATTTTGTCGTATAATTCCAATTAAAATTTAGCAGATCTCCCAAATACACGCTCAACTTAAAAGTCACGTATCACGGTTTTCTTGGCAAGTTACATCAGATTACTGAAATCATAATAAAACAGTTCGATTTGATTAATTTATTGATCGTTTTGATTTGATTAGGTCAAAATAGCTATTTAAACTGTTAAATTTTATATCAAATGTCAATGTTTTGGAAACGCGATTTACCGCCACTTTTAATTTGATAATACTTATTCCAAATACAAAATGGAAAGAATTACCACGAACACTATACAAGCACAAAAAGTAAACATTATAATCTGATGACTATTCCCTGATGGGAATAATAGAACTTGTGTTCAATCTTTTTATTGTGATTTGATTTTATTACATATAAATGAAATGATGAAGCAGTTTCTGATATTGAAAATACCTGCATTCGCTTGCAATCTCTTGTGGCGACTTCCACATACAGCACATCAAGAAAAACATACGACAGCACCATCTAAAGGAGATACACTGAACTACGGAGTAACATACACTACAAAGATACTACCAATCCTGCATCGCGCAATAGAAGTTCTCGCGCCGATGATCATATATACAACATCCCAACATCAACCGTTGGGCAGTTGGCCCGCCAGGCATGATCACCTCGCCTGGTCGGAGGATCACCCTTTGTGTTGCAGGGACATGACACCCGTTCCTCCACAGTGGGTGACCCCGACATGATTGGAATCAGCCTTCAAAGCAGCATCAGCACGCCACCATCATGTTCACTCCCACAGAAAGTCTCACAGCCAGCCAGCAACTTCGGCCTCAACAACGTGGGATACACCACACGCAGGAAGCGACCGCTTCAGCCTGGTTACCCCTACGGCCTCATCAGCGTCTAGGCACAGCACACTGCACTTACGGTCCATGTAAGCAGAGCATATCTCTCCCGTCTACGCAGCAGCCAGCCACTACACAGCAACCGCCCCGACTCACCTCGCCGCAGCACCGCGCACCGCCTGCCATCCCGACTCACTGGGATCAGCGGACTTCAGCCCCGACTCACTGGCACTAGCGGCATTCTGTTCCGACTCACTGGAACTAGCGGCACTCAGTTCCGACTCACTGGAACTACTCACTCCTGCCACTGGCAAGCTCCGCAACAGAGCACAGACAGCTGACACATCATATTATATCGACCGCCGGTCTTGGAGGGGAGTGATGTGGTGATGTGGAACCCTAAAACACATTCGACCGCTTAAGGCTTACTTTATAATGTAGCCTTAAAGGTTGACTTGAACATTAATAATATATTTTTTCGGACATCTAACACACAACGCCATCTAGTCCCAAGCTAAGCAGATCTTGTGTTATGGGTAATAGACAACTGATACAAATACATTATATACTTTTTTTTATAAATACATACATATTATACATAGAAAATAGACAAACTCCGAAACAAAAAGTTGTAGATCATACAAACATTTGGTCCGACCCGGGAATAGAACCCGAGACCTCATGATCACCAGTTGCACACGCCAACCGCGAGACCAACGAGACAGTAATAGATCTTCGTAGTAGTAATAGAACGTCTCTTAATACCTCTTAAATGCCTTTCACGAGGCTTAATATTATATCTTGAAAGGGAAAGCGATATATAGGGCACTTAGTATAAACGAGGCAATAATACATGCTTTAGAATGCAGAAGTGTCACACACTCTCGTGAATACTGGACACAATGAACAAGCGTAGAGCCACGTCGATTTCAGCACGAACGGGCTGGCTCGACCGGGGCGGTTCTACTCTCGCACAGAAGATCAACGTAAAAAGACAGCAGTCGTGTTGTCGTGTTTCGTTGGTGAGTGCGAGACCGGAGGCCCAATGATGCAGAAACATCACTAGGCCGCCATAGTGTAGGTCACCATGCTGCATTGTTGCATTGGCAATGAGTATGGTCACCACCACTCTTGAATTCTGCTTACGCTTTCCATCAGGCAGAGTGGAGTCATTTTGGCAGGCCCAAACATTTTTTTTATTCATTTGTAAGATTTTGTAGCGTCCAAACTCTCCTAGTCAAACAGTTGTATTTGGAGATCCAAATTAAGGCCTGATCTGGAGTTTGACGAACTCCAGATCAGGCCTTAATTTGGATCTCCAAATACAACTGTAAAGGGTACAACATGGTAAAGGAAAATGTGTATAATTATAAAAAGCAAAACGCCCTCACTACGGGGTTATTTTATATGGGCGTAGCTCAACATGCATTTGCCAGGATACTGTGACTAATTTCAAGTTTAAAAGCTTAGTGTGAGATGTAAAATAATATGTAACTAAACGAATTTCATATTATGGAACAATAAATTTAGATGTCAAGTAATGTCAATCATTATTAGGTGAATAATTCATAAGTTTTACAGATGCCGTATATTAGCTACTAGCTGACCCGTGCCCACTTCGTTGGGCGGTAAACATTTTTTTCTCCGACTTACTTTGCAAATTCAGCTACCACAAAAAAGTCTTTCCACTCTTCGGGTTATTATATAGCCTATGTCACTCACAAATAACGTAGCCTTCTATTGGTAAAAGAATTTTCGAAATCGGTTCAGTACATCCAGAGAATACCCCCTACAACGTTACAAAATCACAAACTCACAAACTTTACCTCTTTATATAATAATAAATAGTAATAATAAAATAATTATAATAATATTAGCTATTTGCACAGTAAATATCAATATTTACTTCAAAACTATTTAGACATAAAACATTTATTTTAAAATATTGAATATAAATAGCTGTAAATTAATTTATTAAAATTTGAATCGATGCGTGACAAGACTTTGACTTTGGGATTGAGGTGTGACAGAAAATGTAATTTAGATTCAAGTTCCTAAAAGCCTTGGGCCTAAAATATTATTTAAATGGCATTGTTATAGATTTCATTTATTGAGTTTAAGGTAATGGTTTTTAAAAATAAAGGTCTATGTGACTATTATTGATGATGATGATGATCATGAATGCTTTGGAAGGGGACTAAGTTCAATGTTCAAAGTATTGATTATGATTTGTAAACAAGTATGCAGTCATTAAAGATAATGAGATTATATGTAACAGGTAAAAATATTTTATAAAGGTTTTGCTCGTGACCGCATAAGGTCTTTAAAATTGGGTTCACCCTCAGTCATTCGAGCTTAGAATCACTTTAAAGCAGTTTACAAAGTCTAGTTTAAGATGAGTTCAACATATTACATAAAATATAGTGAATTAATGGACGTAAGGGTTATGTCTGTAATTTAAACAATATAAAATAATTTGTCCCTTAAAAACTATTTTCCACTTAAATGTAATTCCGTCAAACATGCAATCATTTTTCTTTTTCTTTTCTTTATATCCCTTTTACTATTAAAATGTGTTATACTTCTACAAGTATTTATAATAAATTTAATTAAAAAGCTTTTTAAAAACAAGCTTTTACTGGAATGCCTCGAAACGAATCAAACGAGTCCAAACTCGATGATGTTGTGACGTTTCTTTACAGAGTTCCTAGAGCCACCATCCAGCTCCAGCATCAGATCAGCTTCATGTCATTATAATATTGTATGGTCACGCTGTATACATATGCTTGCAAAATTTCAGCAAAATCGGTTGAAGACATCTACTTCAAAATTGCGTTGCAAGATTCCACCCAAACATACAAGCATACATACATACATTGCAAGTTAATTAAAAGCTTGTAAAAAGCACGTGCACGTAGTTTTTGGTAATATTTTTTGTATCCCATATCAATCTAAATCGGAGTTGGCCTGCAGACAGACTTGTTATCTTTGTCGTGCGCCATGAAGTTCCCTGGCTTTTGAACTTCACTTACCGTGACCCAGGTTCAATCACCTCGGTGCAAGCACGACGTCATTACATTGGTATGCTCTGACGAATTTTACGATCAATAACCGAATTTGGCAATGCGTTATTAATTAATATTGGTAGTGGTGTCTTAAATCTGTACGTCGCAATAGTGATCATAATTCATAGTAAATGTATAAAAAAATAAAAATAAAAATGGCTTCTAAAAATAATCTATCTTAATATATATAAATCTCGTGTCACAATGTTTGTCCTCAATGGACTCCTAAACCACTTAACCGATTATAATAAAATTTGCACACCATGTGCAGTTCGATCCAAATTGAGAGATAGGATAGTTTAAATCTCAAATTATAGTCGCAATTTTAATTTATTGCTTATTATTGTATATAAATATGGCGGTACGAAGTTCGCCGGGTCAGCTAGTACTAATATTATAAAGCTGCAGAGTTTGTTTGTTTGTTTGAACGCGCTAATCTCAGGAACTACTGGTCCGATTTGAAAAATTTTTTCAGTGTTAGATAGTCCATTTATCGAGGAAGGCTATAGGCTATATTTTATTTTCCAAAAAATTAGGGATCCGTAAGAAAATTGCTATTTCGTAACCCAAGGTGTGAAATCGAAAACCTATTTTTGCGTGCGCTGCAATAACTATTGACAATAAAACAAAATAATGTATTACGGGTTTGTAGGTCTCATTAAGATCTACAAAAAAGTCCAGGAGAGCATATATCTAACTATCATGGTTTAGTTACAATAACCGCTTTTGTGTTCAAAAAAATATTAAATCGTCTGAAGAAAGAAACTACGTTAAATGTGTATCGTAATATTAATCCTTATCCAAATTAAGTATTATGTTATCAAGGGTATTTATGTAGAAGTAAAATACTTTTTGTTTCATCCCAATCGTTCATTTCGTTTAGAAGTTATCACGAGTATAAGACGCTAAGAGTTGGTACCTAATAATTAGTTATTTGCCAAAGAGTTTTTATCAACATAATACCTAATATTAATCTTTATCCAAATAAATGTGTTGTTGATTATGAGTATTAGATCTTAAAAGAGCATAATAAATACATCTATACTAATATATAAAGCTGAAGAGTTTGTTTGTTTGTTTGAACGCGCTAATCTCAGGAACTACTGGTCCAATTTGAAAAATTCTTCCAGTCTTAGATAGCCCATTTATCGAGAAAAGCTATATATCATCACGCTTAGACTAATACCAGCAAAGCACCAATGAAGAATGGGGGAAAATTATTACGCTACGGGCAATAGAAGACGCAAACGACATTGCGTGGGTCAGCTATCCATACTTATATTATAAATGCGAAAGTAACTCTGTCTGTCTGTCTTGCTTTCACGGCCAAACCGCTGCACCGATTTGAATGAAATTTGGTACACAGATAGTCTAAAGCCTGAGAAAGGACAAAGGCTACTTTTTAATGCGAAAAAGTGGTTGTAAGGGGTTTAAAAGGGGGATAAAAGGTTGTTCTGGGAGTTCACTCGCCACACGCCTGCGCGTTACCTACGTCGGGCGTCTTGACAACGAATAAACAAGGCTGTCACAATCATAAAAATTATTTCACTTTTTCAATGAAGACTTAAATATTAAGATATTAAGTATATATTCGTCAATCTGATCTGTATGTTCATTACATTAATAGAAATAAATAAGCCAAATTAATATAATTAATTAACAGCGTTTCTTAACTTCAAAATTCTCTGCAGAAGTATCGTCATTATAAGCTAGCTGTTAGATATGAATAAAAATGTCATTTAAAGTTTGTAAAAATTGTACCCTCAAGGGGGTAAAATAGCAACAGAGGATGGCAGTTTGTATAGAAATATGTAAGGTTTGTGAGTTAGTTTGCGACAAGAGACAAAATATGTATTAGAGCTATTCTGATATGACATTTACGGAGTTATCACGGAGAAGATAGTATGCCAACTGACAGTAACGACATGATTACACTGAGACGTGGATTCTGGTTTAAGATAGCACAGATGATTGAAAAATAATATCGATCCTGATCTGCTGACTAATGAGATAGTTATCAATTAAACTAACGGATCATGTCAGGCGTGGAGGGAGATGTTGTCGAATACTTAGTCTTTAGAAATATCAGGAGTTCCTTCCCATAAGTTGAGGCTGCAAGTTAATGTTCCAGTACTATTCAATGAGGTATCTTGAACGCCAAAGCAATGTAATAGTACATGGCTAAATATTACACGACTGGGGTACAACATTGTAAAAGCTACAATCATGACGCATGGAATGGCAAAAGAAGATAATGTTTTAATTCCCCGTATTCATATGTTATAATTCCAACTTATCTGACATTTTAATTTAAAAGAATGCAGTTTCCGCTGAAAACAGCATTTCCAATAACAATATTATCAAAACCCAAGGGCAGATGCTTAAAGATAAAGTTTTTTTTCTCATGGGCAGCATACTCACGTATATCAAATCCGCAAAATCTCCATATTTTGGCAAAATATGGCAGAAGAAAAAACGTAGTTATTAAAATTGTACTTTTTTTATTTGAAGCTGCCAAAGTGATTATGGTCAGCCTGATGGAAAACTCAAGCAGAATCCAACAGTGGGGGCAACCATACTCACTGGGAAAGCAGACAATGCAGTATTGCGTCCCACCTTATGACGACTTAGTGAGATGCATTTTCACGCCCCACTTAAAGGCCCCGGGATCATAGTGGGAGAGAAACACGTGCGCTGGTAATGAGTTCCAGTTTTTAGCTGCTCGGCACAGGAAGGATGAACCAAACCATTTGGTTCGAGAGTGAACATGTTATTCTGCAGAGCAAGGGAGAAGGGGGACCAGTTGGAAGAGCTCCTCAGAATACTTCCAATGATACAGATGGTAGTGGACTGCTATAGAGGCGATATCTCTACGCAGCTGCAGAGGTTCAAGGAACTCGGTGGCTTCGGGACTGTTGGTAAAGCGGACTGCTCGCCACTGCAACCGATCGAAAGCATCAAGCAAATACTGCGCGGATCCATCACAAAGATGAGAACAGTACTCGAGGTCCCGGCAAATATCCATGCCCAGGACACCGAGCTTACCCCGTAGTGGCAGTTGAGTGCTCTGAAAAATGGCGAGGGAAAGAAATGGAGACTTTTTGGTAGAGAACGCGCACAACTGTGTTTTCGTAGCGTTGAACTCGACCAGATTCTTATCACCCCATTGCAAAATGCGGTTCAAAACCCGGTCGAGCTCAGCGACAAGCTTCTGTCGATTTTTCTCAACGTCTGCCAGCTTGGCTGAACGGTGTCAAAAATATCACCCATGAACTGTGCTATCGTCTGCATAGCAATGTATGTTAGCTCTTGAAGAAAGAGAGCGAGAGAGAGAAAGCAGAAGAAATAGTGTGGGCGACAGGACTGAACCCTGAGATAGCCAGCGTTTACATCCAGAACATCAGAGGCCGCGCCGTCGCAAAGGCCCATAATGCGGCGCTGATGAAGAAAAGCGTCAATCCAGTGACAGAGTCTAGGAGGCAGACCGAATGCCGAGAGTTTGGAGAGAAGCGAGCGGTGCCAGACCCGGTCGAAGGCCTTGACCATGTTAAATGTCGAAATAAGCTCATATAAACACTTTATATTTTATGTACTTAAATAAATAAAATACTTAAATAAGTTTTTAATAGTAAAACGTGTGTGTCTTATTTGTAAAAAAAATCGGGTTGTGTCGTGGGACATCAGATAGGAATGAGTTCCATATCAAAAAACAGATGTCGCTATACTAAATTTTTCGTTCACGAAATAAATAAATCATTACAGATGGCGCTATACTATTTTTTTAGTTTTCACAAAATTTTCTTAACCCCTTTATTTTATTTAAACTGATTTATAAAAATATATAAAAGTTCTATGCGAGGTAAAGAAAATAAAACTATTCAGGTATCAATACATTTTGTATCATGATTTTATATCGATAAAAATCCTACCTATATTAATAACGCGAAAGTTTGTTAGTATGGATGGATGGATGTTTGTTACTTTTTCACGCAAAAACTACTGAACGGATTTGGATAAAACTTTACAGTAATATAGCTTATACATCAGAATAACACATAAGCTACTATTTGCAGTGATAACCGACATACACGCGGGCGAAGCCGCGGGCAACAGCTAGTGATAAATATAAATTCAGAATCTTAAGATTAGATAAAAATATCATTATACATTAAATTCTAGTTGAAGTTTATGTTTAAGGAAAAAATTATATGGTTGAATAATAAACATTAGTAAAATGCCAACGAGTTGTTTTGTTTTTGTAGACTGAGAAAGGTTAAACTTTTCGAGTGTATACAATGCATATAAATGTTTTTGGCACGTATAGCAGACTTAACGGCTTTTTGCGAGCAGAGTTTTATTTGAGAGGTGTTGTGAGTTTCAGATGAAGGGCCGCGTCCCTAAAAACGTGCAAAAAGGCTCTTACAGTCTTCCAAAAGGCAAACAACTCACTTCATTATTTAATATAAAATAGAAAAGGTCAATTTCAATGATTTTCATCAATGTTAATTTTGTTTTTTCGGAAAATAAAAATTATTTTATAAATGTCACTCGGTAGATTTGTAAACTGATTTATTAAGCCACTGTCATTTTTTTTAGTTTCAAATAATGAAGTGAGTTGTTTGCCTTATGGAAAACTGTAAGAACCTTTTCGTTTCGTTTTTAGGGACGCGCCCCTTAAGTTCGAGAGCGTTTAAGGCGACAATGAATTAGAATTAGGCTAAAATTTAAAGAATTTATTTTAAAACAGATTTAAAATTAATTTATTAAGCCTATCCGTGTGTCTTTTCAAGTCGGAAGCGATGTATTAATATGTAAAATAGATGAACTGTGGCTGACGAGGTCATACGAAATCAGTTCAAATTAATTTGTCAAATGTTAATGATCTACTAAATAACATAAGCTTTATAGTTTTATTAAAAATGTTAATTTTAATGTTACTGATACATAAAAAAACTTTAGAAGTATCACAATATAACACTACTGTTCCTTTGAGGGTTATTAGATGGGAATAAAACCGTGACCAAGAGTGTGTGATGGTCTTGAATCCGCCTGTGATTAACTCTCATTAGTTAGTTTTATGTAGGAATACATGAAACGTGATAGTTAAAAAGTTAAATAAGGACAAATATTACGTATGATAAAAAAAATCATCTTACTAAAGTTAAAAAATAAAATAAAAAATATATTATTAAAAATTGATTTGCTCATTAAAAAAACTGCGACAATTTTTTTTTATGTTTGGCCCTGCCAAAATGACTCTACTCTGCCTGATGGAAAGCATAAGCAGAATCCAAGAGTGGTGGTCACCATACTCACTGCGAACGCAGACAATGCAGCATGGTGACCGACACCATGGCGGGCTAGTGATGCTTCTGCATCATTGGGCTTCCGGTCTCGCACTTACCAACGAAAACACGACAGCACGCTGTCATTTTACGTTGATTTTCTGTGCGAGGGTAGTACCGCCCCGGTCGAGCCGGCCCGTTCGTGCTGAAATCAGCGTGATCAAAATATAAACACTTTAGTCAGTCTTTACTTTATATTTTAATAAGTTTTAGATTGTATAATTGAATCACAACGATGTTTTTTTTTCCACAAAGCCATCTATTTCCAAGCTAAGCAGAGCTTGTGTTATGGGTAAAGCAGAGCTTGTGTTATGGGTACAAGACAACTGATATCCTACAAATATTATAAACGTGAAAGTTTGTATGGATGAATGTTTGTTACTCTTTCACGCAAAACCTACTGAACGGATTTGGATGAAACTTTACAGTAATATAGCTTATACATCAGAATAACACATAGGCTACTATTTGCAGCGATAACCGATATATACACGGGTGGAGCCGCGGGCAACAGCTAGTAAATACATATTATATAAAAAAATGTAAATAACATACATAGAAAATACCCAAACTTCGAAACAAATCATACAAACATTTGGTCCGACCCCGGAATCGAACCCGAGACCTCAAGCACAGCAGTCGCATACGCTACCACTATGCCACCGAGGCAGTTAGATTCAGCAGTTAGGCTGTTGTAAATAAAGTATTCAAAAATTATTACAAAATATGCAAAAATTAGCAGTATATGAAATTTTATGTTTTGTATCAATATAATTTTACGAGTATGTGTGACATTGGATCACAATTAATATCTCAAGGATTGCGTACTTATTATTTTAGATTCCAATTTATGTTACTGAATAAAATGAAACATAATCTATTGCCATATGGCTAGAAAAATAGATGCGGTGAGGTCAATCACTTATAAACTGTTAACCTGATTAAACGACGGAGTGCTACCAGTCTAAATTATAGGGTACGAATAAAAACTTAAATGCATAAAAGTGATACGTACCTACAGACAGAGGACCTTAAAGCCGATTCTAGGTCGACGGACTAACGTCAGGGCAAACCCACTGGCCATTCTTCTTGTTTCGCCATTGTCACTCGTCTATTCGTCCATTGTCACTCAAAGACTACATAAATTTAGCAAGTAATGTGAATAACTCAATAATAATTACAGAACATTATAGATAAAATGTGTAATGACATGAAAATACTGAAATGGTTTGTATCATTTGGGTTTGTTACAAAATAACGCGGTTTGGACTTTTCGACCAATTGGAGATGCAGGTATACACTTTCAATCCATTAAATTTTTCTCACCTTTTGTACCTAATAGCTACCCAAGAAGTGGTATAAAACTTATTTTATTTTATATTCTAGAATTAAAATCACTTGTATTTATTCCACTATTTTATTTTTGTTTACACCTGACCGGCTTCGCCTTATGGTATTCGCCTCCATCAAGTGCCGACAATCGAGAGTATAAATTACAAAAATTGTTTTATTTTATTTATTTTGTATCACCCGCAAATTATACCTACTATATATCAT
Organism: Diaphora mendica; assembly: GCA_949125395.1. NCBI lineage: Eukaryota > Metazoa > Arthropoda > Insecta > Lepidoptera > Erebidae > Diaphora > Diaphora mendica. Next base: position 15,952,944 of record OX421316.1, read on the forward strand.
ATGAGTACAAAAGAACGAATATATGGCTAGTGCTTTTCCAATTATAGGCAATTGCAACTAACATGAGTAAAACTTAGAGCATTCTAAATTAAAAATAATGAGGACACACTGAAGTTTATAAAAGAAAAAGAAGAAAAAGAACTTATTAGGTACACATATAAAAAACAAAATAAGAAAAAAGGTAATATTATTTTTTAATTTGAAGGCGAAAACATGCTATGTGCAATGACTTGTTCACGCGAGGGATACCATATTACAGTAAGCTGACAAATTGATAGTATGTTTAAATTGTGTAAGTTTGTGGATGGATTACTAATAAAAAAATGTCTGTATAGTCGGTTTACGGGCGATAATTTGACGAGATAACGTCATAAGAAAACATTGATGAAATAAATAAATACAATTAACACATTACATTACATGTTCAATAAGGCTACATATTAAAGCAAAACATTCTTGTATACATATTTAAATAATTCTGTAACATTGCATCAAAATTAAGATTTAAATAAAATAACAATCAAATTGTATAGCAATGGTCTAATTTTACGATATTTAAAATTTATCAAAGTTACAAAAGTGATGGAATATGGACCTATTAGAAATCTCATGTATATTTAATTTGAATGCTTTATGTGATATTTTATAAGATCGCATAAATCACTGCGAAGTACGATTTAAAATGAAACTGTAAATAAAAACAAAATATTTAATCCAAGGTCGTATCTTTTATATCTTCAAGTTCATCTCCTAATCTTAGGATGCCACGATCGTAATTTAAATGATAAATTGTAAAATGATTAAGTACCTCGTTTAGTTTATGACACTGATAATTAAAATTCAGATTAATTAAGATTCTATCCACGTGTTATATTTTTTCCTAAAACAATGAATCATCGCTAACTCATAAAGCACTGTTTAAATGATACCACACCTGTTCTCTGGTGTTCTATGCACTATAAGTTCTTCCACATGAGGCAGAGATCAAACATATGCAGGTATTTGGAAACTTAAATAATACGGGACTACCATATATAATAAATACAATCCAAAATATATATAATTTATGCTCTGTTTAGGTCCATTTATATAAACATATAAATGGACCTAAACACTATTCACTAATACAACTCTCGTCTCTTATCTCTTCAGCCTATTGCCATCCACTGCTGAACGAAGGCCTCCCCCAAAGAGCAACCAACCATCCCAGTCTTGGGCAGTCCACATCCATCCATCAGCCATTTTTTTAAGTTGTACGACTCACAGCTCCTAAAAGCCGGAAATTGTAACTCCGTCTTCACCCGAAGCTTTGTTGCTGCAAAGTTGTTCGAGCGCAATGGAGATATGACAACAGGAGGTCTTAGGTTTGGCCGTTGCGAAGGCCTCCTAATTTTCCTGCCTGTATTCCGAGCAATCGCATTCTCGATCACTCGTGTATTCGCCTGACGAATATCCCGCTTTACTAACCTCTTTATCTGCCTATTTAGTACCTGCCGCTCCGATGGTGTGTTGTTTACTGTTTATCATCTTTTCTTCCTAAGATCCAGAGTCTTGCTAGTGAGCTTTGACTTGCGTCCAGGGCTCTTCAGTCGAAAGTGATTATGACCCACTTCGCGGGTAACAGGTACCAGGCTGTTGGTGGCGTCGTCTACGTCCTGCACGGTTTCCAACATAGCGAATAGGTTTCGAAGTTTCTAGTAGAGATGGTCTAAGAGTAGGCTTCATCAGGCACGCCCATTCTGTTTTAATGGATAAATTTAGGGTGCATGGTCAGCACATGTTTATCTAAGCGTAATATTAACCATTATATTCTAGGTACGTCAGCACAACACACATTAAAAAAAAAGCGGCACAGTGCGAGTCGGACTCGCCCATGAAGAGTTCCGTAGCAGCAAATATTTTTTATTTTTATTTATACATATATTTGAGTTGATTGAATGAAAGGTAAAATGTTGTTTACGATTTATAAAGTTTAAAAAAAAAACAACTTACTAGATCTCGTTCAAACCAAATTTCGGTGGAAGTTTGCATGGTAATGTACATCATATATTTTTTTTAGTTTTATCATTCTCTTATTTTAGAAGTTACAGGGGGGGAGGGGACACACATTTTACCACTTTGGAAGTGTCTCTCGCGCAAACAATTCAGTTTAGAAAAATAATAATATTAGAAACCTCAATATCATTTTAGAAGACCTATCCATAGATACCCCACAGATACACGTATGGGTTTGATGAAAAAAAAATTTTTTCATTCCACCATCTCGGAAAGAGCATTTTTTCCCTTCGTTATCTGAGTGCTAAAACCGCTTTTATCCACTAGAGGATAAAGTAAAATTGAATTTCGAACATCGTGTGCACCTTGTTTGTGAATTCAAAACATCATTAAACCTATTTACTAACTAACCTATTTACTTCTCTACCTATCTACTCTCCATGGTGCCGAATTTATCATACAACCTTTTTTAATTTGTTAAAAACTCAGACTGGGAACCTTCTCGGTGTACTTTTTTTTTTAATTTGCTTTGCTCGCGCCATTTCCTTCTTCAAGTTCAGTTCAATCTGCACATTTAGTAATTTCTTCGCTGAGGTGGGAGAAAAGTTACGTGTTGCACTCGAGTGCAAAGATTTTTCACCTTGTGCTCGTTTGATTCCCTGGATTCTAATTTTTGAATCCTTCGCTTGCTCGGTCATCAAAATTGAGCACGCGGTTAAAAAGCAACTTTGCACTGCTGTATAACAAATAACTATTAATTTAGTTCTAAGTATCGGGAACTCCCAAAATTTATTGCTTTGTTTCTATTTTTGTGTGAAAATCTTAATGCAGTTTACAGAATACATCTACTTACCAAGTTTCAATATTATAGTTCTTATACTTTCGGAAAAAAGTGGCTGTGACATACGGACGGACAGACAGACAGACAGACATGATGAATCCATAAGGGTTCCGTTTTTTGCCATATGGCTACGGAACCCTAAAAAGTAAAATTGGTTTTTCATTACAACCTGAGACGAGAATAATAGATTTTGGGTTTAAAATCAGACTTGAATAAGAATAGAAACTACAATATTTCGGTAATTATTTATTTATGAAAAAGTATTCAAAGACTAGAAAGAAGAAATATATAGAAGAAATATAAATATCTATATGTATAGAAGATATTTTGATTCGGTTTTGGGAAAGTTATATAAAATCCATACGTAACATTTGCCATTAAAAACTGTCACATTACATAGCATATTTTGGAAGATATATATCTTTATCCTATGTAGACTGACGTATTCAAGATATCTGGGTTGCTCTGCATCATTCGTATTTTAATGAATGCAAATTTACTTTTAAATGCCCATATAAATTCATGAGTGTTAATCCGAAATTCAGTAAATGAGATTAGTTTTATTGGTGATACAGTTGTAAAATAGTGTATGAAGATTAAATAAAAAAGCTCTGATTCTTTTAGGACTACGATTTTCATTAGTAACAAATATAAGACTACTTCCGTCCAAGGTAATATTCAAACAAATTTAAATCAACGTGGATAAGTTCTAGCTAATCTCATATCAAAACTTTGATTTATATAAAATCACTGCAATACACTACACACATATACACTACACCTTACAATATTTCTTTTTTTCTGTTTTTCTTCTTTTATAAAGAGACAACTCCCGCAGTAGGAATAAATCCGGTGTCGCGGGGGACTTTACAAACATACATGAAACGGACACAAAGAACACCCAGACTCAGAAAAACAATTTGTGGATCACACAAAGTGTTGTCCTACGTTGGATTTGAACCCACGACACTTGGCGAAGCAGGAAACGGCGTGGTGACCGATAAACCACTAAGCCAAACGTGCAGTCAAAGTCAAAGTTTAAAGATTTGATTTAAAGTTGTTTGAGTAGTATATTAGTCAAACGTTTTTAAAATCAAAGTGAGTAAGATCAAGTTAACGCTGCTCCAAAACTTTGAATTACATATAATCACTGTGATTTCCGACCAAAAAGTATAAACAAAATTATTTAAGTGTGAATTATAGAGCACCAATGTACGTTAAATACCAATCATTTCAATACCCAATGTCTTTAATGGCCCCTAAAGCTTATGATAACCTAATTAATCTTTATGACGAGCAGGATGGATAGCCCAAGTGTTTTTTTAACAATAACTAGTCTCGCGTAAAATTATTTAAATGTTATTGCAAGTTCGACATCTTAAGTGGGTGGTTTGTTGAGTGATATATAAGCTTGCGCGGATTTTTTACCCGTATCATTCAAACTAGTTCATCGCAAGCTAGGCAATATCAAAATGAAATCGGCCGTAAGTAAATTTAAAATGTCGATCGATTAATGAAATTAAAATCAAAAGAAACTGTGATATTTAGTGAAAAAATATGTGATATTCAGTGATTTATTTTTTTGGGACTACAGGTTGTACTTTTGGCGTTTGTGGCTACCGCTAGCGCCCAGTTCAGCAGTGGTCAATACAACCCTTTCAACCCATTCAACCGTAACCAAAATCGCTACAAGCCCTTCTCTACCCCTGCTCCCTTCCGTTACCGCCCTTCCTCTCCTAGTGTAACTATTACACCTTCTGGGTTCCCTAGCAGTACTCCTGCTCCTTTCTACGCTAGTACCGCAGCTCCCTACTACGCCAGTACCCGTGCTCCGGTTCTAACCAATGATTACAATGCTGAGACCCTAAAGTTCGGCAATGTAAACGAACCCGATGGTAGCTTCAACTACTTGTAAGTACTAAAACTAATAATTTATGATACAGTTTATTGAATTTTCTGAAAATATAACAAAATCTGTATTGTTTATTTATAGCTTCGAGACCAGCAACGGCATTGCTGCCCAGGAACAGGGCGTACCCCGTAACTTTGGTGGTAACCCCCCTGTCGTTCCAGTCGTTGCCCAGGGTGCTTTCTCCTGGACCTCTCCCGAAGGCAAACCTATCGCTATCACTTACGTTGCTGATGAGAATGGATACCAACCTTCTGTAAGTGAATAACAATCTTAGAATGTTGTTTCAAAATCATTAAGCAGATTCCTAGATTATTATTAACAACTGAATTCAATAATGAATTAATTTGTTGTTAATAAAAATGTATGGAACCAATATTGGTTTCATATATTTTTAATGGTCAGTCAATTATAAGAAGTGTGTTATTTCCTACTCTATTTGTAATTTTAGTCAGTAAGCACATTTATCATAAGTAAGTAATGAGTTTTTCTATTTACAGGGAGACGCTATCCCCACTCCACCTCCGGTACCAGCTCAAATCGCTCGAGCCCTCGAATACATCGCCAGAAAGTACGGCCAAAAGTAAAAAGCTCAGAACTAATGAACTCACCGAACTTATTCTATAGCTATGTTGTATAATTTAATAAAACTGAATAGTATTATGTTCTCGTATATGTATAAAATGTAATGAACGTGATATATCTTTAAAAGCATTTTGCTTGTAAATAAATGATTTATATGAATAATTAGGAGTTATATTATTAATACCAGTACCTTCAATTTTGCTAAAAATAAATCCTAGCTAGATAGATTCATCTAACTCAAGACGCTGTTTCATGAGATAACAATAGTTTTATTGTCTATGGCATAGCCATATTGTCGGTGGAATTTTTCGTATAAAATGGAGTTAATCATGCCTCTCTATTAAGTTTCCGTTTTACGCACACAAAATTTGTATAGGAATACACACAAAGAATATTTGAAAAAAAAAAACAACTTCATAGCATCTACGTCAGATGAATTGATATGCAATTTTACTTGAAATTTGAATGGGCGCTAACTCTTTAAACAAAAAGTAAAAAAAAACGTTTTATGAATGACGGAATTCAGACTTAGTAAACATAAATACAAAAGAAACATGTAACCGAATTGAGAAGCACGTCGGTATTGAGTCTCAAGTAATGTCAATTTATATGAATTTGTTCGAGATTTCATGATCTCACTCAACACCATAACTAATTCTCTTCGTTAATTGACTTCATTTTAACCTTTAAAACTAATCGAATAACTTAAAATAAATTGGATTACTAAACCGAACAGATACATGAAACTGTGCAAATGATTATTCAAAATAATCATATTTAAACTAAACGTTACTCAAGACTGCAGTAATGGTTTATCCTAAAGTTTGTAGTTCTTTGAGAAATTATTTATAAATATTATTACTAGCCGACCCACGCAACCTCGTTTGCGTCTCCTATTGCCCGTTGCGTGATAATTTTCCCCCGTTTTTGAAACATTTTTCATTAGTGCTCCGCTCCTATTGGTTATAGCGTAATGATATATAGCCTATAGCCTTCCTCGATAAATGTACTATCCATCACTGAAATAATTTTTCAAATCGCACCAGCGGTTCCTGAGATTAGCGCGTTCAAACAAACAAACTCTTCAGCTTTATATAATAGTATAGATAATCCCTTATGATATTAACGGATAATCAGTCTTAAATCTTAATAAGTACTATATTATAGATTGTAATATTAACGGAGGTAAAGACCTTTACCTTCCTTGCAAATGTCAATTGTCAAATATACTACACAGTTTAAATTGCAACACTATAAATAAATACTCTTATTTATTTTATACAATTATTATGTAATCAAATTAAATTACTTTGTGATGAGTAATTACGCAGGAATGAAATCTTCCTGATGAAACTATATGAATCTACCATCTTGTCGATTGCAAGTTGCCAACCTTATTTACTTCTAAACTGCTTGATAGATTTCTTGTAAATATTTTTGGTATGTTAATTTTCTAAGTAGATGTCTTTCGGTTAAGATGATGATGATAATATCTGGCCAAAAATATGGACTAACCTATTAATATCACACATACAGTTACACTTGCAGGCAACTGTAATGTGTATGTGCGACTATTAAAGCAAGGTTAAACATTACACGCTTACAACAAAAAAACCGGCCAAGTGCGAGTCGGACTCGCGGACCGAGGGTTTCGTACCAACCTGTAGGTATATTATATAATGTGACTAAAAATGTATGCATTTAACAAATTTTCCTCTATCTGTGCTAGACGTTGCTTCGTACCAAATTTCAAGATTCTGAGGTCACAGGAAGTACCCTGTACCCGGTTTTGAACCCCTTGCGATTGTCGAAAATTTGCAGCATAAACGGCTGTATCTTTTGATTGCGTTGGCTGAGAAGTTCGATTTTTTCACAACTCTAAGTCTCAGTAGAACTGAGTATTTGATATAATTTCAGCTTAATGCCTCCACGCGTTCCTCAAAAAAGGGGTCTTGACAGACAGACAGACGGACAACAAAGTGATCCTATAAGGGGTACCTTTTTTTTGAGGTACGTAACCCTAAAAAAAGCTCAAAAGACACCTTCGACAAAAATAAAGCTGTATTACTCCAGAATAATGTAAATAATAATAATTTTTTAAGCCTTGTGCTAGAATAATTTGTGCTCTTATAAGGGCAAAGGGTAGGCCAATAAAATAATAAACAAAATAAACGATACTTTACTTTCCAGTGATTTAAAGTACTTTAATAAATTTTTAATTTAATTAACATTTCCAAAAACAAATAGATATTCTATATTCTTTCGGACATCTAACACACAACGCCGTCTAGTCCCAAGCTAAGCAGAGCTTGTGTTATGGGTACTAGACAACTGATACAAATACATATATATACTTTTTTTTTGTAAATACATAAATATTATACATAGAAAACACCCAAACTCCGAAACAAATATTTGTAGATCATACAAACACTTGGTCCGACCCGGAATAGAACTCAAGACCTCATGATCAGCAGTCGCACACGCCAACCGCGAGACCCACGAAGCAGTCAGATATTGCAGGGGTGCTTTAGTCCTTTAAAAAAGTAGTATAAATATACTTCATTCAATCTTGCTTCCATATCTTAATGTTCTTGTAAGCGTTTTCAATAGTAGTTTATATGAATGTCTTTATTTATTTGTGGAATGTAAACTAAGATATCTGTAAGTTTTTTAACACCCTAAAATTCTCTCTAATTTAAATAATTCATCATTTCTCATTGTTTTCAAAGAATCTGAAAACAAAAGTGGAAGTATTATCAAATAAAAATGGTTCCAAGTATTTGTCCATAAAGTATGGTTTTATTTAGGCATCTCTCCCTCAGAATCGGCCAACGATAAAGCCCAACACCTCTGCTGTTATTTTGATTTTTATAGATTGGTATTTAGGTACCCGAGCCCAGCAGTGGGCTATTATGGTTTGCTGATTATAGGTTTAGGGGCTAATGAGGTAATAAATCATCTGGAAACCGATTATAATTCGAGCTCTCATTTGAACAGCCTTGTTTTTTATAGCAGACTGTAGTTTAAAACAGTATGTCTGCCCACGCAGTTACCTGATGCTCTATTTACCTATCATGCAATAAATTACTTAATAGAGAAACCATGGTTAACAGATTCGGAGCCAATTTGTTTGTTATCAGTCGCGAGACTTATTGTTTGTAAGCTTTTGTGTGATTCATAAATTGTTGTTCTATATCCAGGTGTTTCTTCTGTCTTTTTAATGTATATATGTTTTTAAAGTACTGTAATTTAAAAAGAGAATATAAAAATAATATAAATTAATTTAATAACATCAAAAATTAATGAAATCGTATTTAGAAAATTATGATTTTCATATTTTAGATATCATTTAGACATTCATTATTCAAGTTTAAATTCTGCGACCAATGACTAATACCCTTCCCAACTGATTACCAAACCAAAGGTTTACTATTTAAGATTTATGGTAATGTAATTATAGCAAAAAGCGGCATAAAATATTAATATTAACATATTATATTATTATATTATATTTAATATTAATATTAAATATATTAAATATTTACATATTAATATTAACATTAATAGGGTGCTCCATTGTGATATTTTGTAACTAAAATATAAGGCTTAATATTAGGTACATTCAAGTTAAATAATTGATAGCTATTTGTTAAACAAAGGCATGAGTTGTTAGATATAAGAGTATTATAGCAATAGAATGATCTTCGTTTCTCGATGAGTACTATCGTGAGGCTATGCGGTCCATTCGATATCGACCTTAGCATTTCGACTAATATATTACTTACTTATAATTGAATGTTTGATATGGGTTTGCTTGGTTTAGACTCACGTATTTTTAACCGACTTCAAAAAAAGGAGATTCTCAATTCGAATGTATTTTTTTTTTTTATGTTTGTTACTTCATAACTTTCGACTGGGTGAACCGATTTTGATGATTCTTTTTTATTTGAAAGGTGGTGCTTCCCATGTGGTCCCGTTTTAATTTGGTCCAGTTCTGACATGTCATCCATGAGAAAATCATATAAATCTTCAATTTGCATTAAGTTTGAGCGCGACAAATTGACGAATAACTCAATATCACACCGACTGATTTCGATGATTCTTTTTACTTGAAAACTGATGCTTCCCGTGTGGACCCAATTAAATTTGGTCGTTCTTGAAGTTGGTTTTTTTTTTGTTAAAATGTTGTATTATTGAGTTTGTTCTGGTATCTATACCCACACGACACCTATCTCATGAGTTCTGTTTATACTTATCTTAAGCGAAGATTCCTCTATTTAAAATTTTCCCATTCTCATTCCAGTTTAATGTATTTTTTAGTTTTGATGTAAGTTTATGTATGAATTTATAATTGTGTTATTACATATGAATGGACATGTTCATTTCATATAATACGAGCATAGCGTGAAAGGTTAATAATTTTTCAGCATTTGAATCTAATCTTTCTTCATTACTATTGTCTTTCAAGTGTTTCATTATTTAAAGTTTCAAAATTAACCAAGATGATACTACGTAATAATGCGAATAAGATAAATAGATTTTCGTGTTACATAGTGTGCACGGTAGCAATAGCATATTATCAGTAAAGTTTTTAAGTATTTCAATTGATGATGATGAAGTATGTTAACTACATTTGCATTGGTTTTCTGAATAATTCACATTCAAATTATAAAAATAAAAGTAAATTATACAAATAAACTTTAATATGAACCCTATTATAGCTCCCTAAATATCATTCTTGCTTGATAGTAGATGTATACATTATCTTTAACCTTCTGTTAAATGTTTTCCAAAGCAACAATAATAATTATTTGGGGCCTATGTCAGAGTAAGTCTGAAGGAAGGACTAAAAAAAGGTAGGCATAGAAGTAAGAATAATATATATTTTAAAGTAGAATATAATTGATTCCCGTCGTTACTGAAATAACATACAATACCTTTACCGATTAATACATTATACATACAAAAGTCAAAGTAATTAAAAAATTATATGATAATTTTAAGTTGATATAAATTTATTTAAATATTTAATACCATTTGATAAAGGTTTATCGTATTTTAACGGTTCACCAGGAGGATTCTAAGTCCCTATGTTTACCGACAAACAGTTTTAAGACAAAATGACTTAGCTTTGCAAATGACTGCATTGTAGGGTTGCGTAAAACGTTTCCAGAAAAAAAAAACGAAATTCAAATTATTACATGGAATTTATTTAGGGCATTCTATATCATCTTGTTATTGCACCTAAATGATAAAAAACATTCATAGCAAATTAGTAATAACCCTAGTTTTTAACCACCTTTTTTTTATGTATGTTCACCGATACAATTGTGGACCGATTTTGAAAATTATTTTTGTGTTCGAATGGGTATGCTCTCGAGGTGGCCCTGTTCCCACCATATCAGGATCTGATGATGGGATCCCAGGGAAATCAAGGGAAACCCTCATTTTTTTGGGCACGTACTATGTTTTTCGTATATTTTCCAAAGTTACACCGGTATTTGCGTCTGGTGGTTATCATTTCATGATGATGAGCTGATGATGTAAGGTACAACTCCTTAACGGTTAGGAGTTGGAGGATAAATCTTTAAATATCATATAAATAAAATAATAAATAAATAAATATTTCGGACATCTAACACACAACGCCGTCTAGTCCCAAGCTAAGCAGAGCTTGTGTTATGGGTACTAGACAACTGATACAAATACATTATATACTTTTTTTTTTGTAAATACATACATATTATACATAGAAAACACCCAAACTCCGAAACAAATATTTGTAGATCATACAAACATTTGGTCCGACTCGGGAATCGAACCCGAGACCTCATGATCAGCAGTCGCACACGCCAACCGCGAGACCAACGAGGCAGTCATTTATTTACCATATGTATGTATGTTACCCTGCCTCGACTGCCTCGTTGGTCTAGTGGTTAGCGTAAGCGACTGCACATCAAGGGGTCTCGGGTTAGATTCTCGGGTCGGACTGCTGTTGGGTTTTTCTTACAAAAAAATCCTAATAGCAGTCCGAGGTATGGAAGATGGCGGTGTTTCCCGCCCGTGCCTCGCAAAGCTCGCTAAGCCGTCAGTCCCGGTTGTCATGAACATCTATGGCAATAGTTATTGGGAAGTCAGTTCCCTCAAATATACTGACAACTAGTTCAGTCATCGAATTCAGTTCGCCTTCAGGGTTGCGGAGGTCCGATGCCAGTCGCTCCGTTTAAAAACTGATATTCAGGTAAAACCGGTTGAACTAGTTGCCGACCCCAAATTTGGGAATAATAAAGACTAGGAAGATAATGATGTATGTATGTTACCTTTAGTCGTATTCTTTCAAATTATTTAGTTAGGTAAGCTGACGATGGAAGGTACAACTCCTCAATGGTTAGCAGTTGGAGGCTAATTCTTTCAATTTTATACGTACCTATCTATAGACTTTTAGTTGTATACTTTCAAGTTATTTAGGTGAGCTGATGATAGAAAGTAAAACGATTGGGAGTTAGAGGGTGATTCTTTAAATACCATAAATATACATATATAAATAGAGCTTTCTTTCAAGTTATTTAGGTGACAGGTAAGGTTAGGAGATAGACGATACCTTACGATCCCGAGCTAGTAACTAGTCGTCAATAGGAAAGAAAAGACATACAAATCTAATGTTTGGATTAGGAACCTACACTATATCTACGCACCTAATTTGTCTTAGCAGGTTCAACTATTCTATAGCTATATTTATAAAATATTGCGATAGGTGAAGATTTCAGTATCAGTCGACTGAAAACCGGAGGCAGTCACCGTGAAGATTGATTAGACGTGATATAAAGTCACACAATACCTTCAGGACTTGACGTATCATAATCACCCAACTAAAGATTAGCAGTAACTGTATTCTCCGTTTAAAATCCCCGTAGCCTTCAGAGACTGTTGACACAGGAGCTATGATAACAAACCCCTTAATGTATTTTGCTTTAAGTAACTCGTCTGCTTCTATTTCATCACATCAAATTTTATGAAATAGTTTAACTTACTACTTACCTACGATTTTTTGCACTAAAAACTGAAAAAAAGACGTGTGACACTCGGGACTGCCGCGGTAAAGCTATTGTGTAGCAAATTTTATCAACTTATGCAATTATAATTATTTATTTATTAGGGTTTCGTGCCAAAGGCAAAAAACGGAACCCTTATAGATTCGTCATGTCTGTCTGCCCGTCTGTCTCTCCGTCCGTCCGTATGTCACAGCCACTTTTTTTCAAAAAATCTTGAAACTTAGTAAGTAGATGTATTCTGTGAACCGCATAAAGACTTTCACACAAAAATAGAAAAAAATAAGAAAAATATTGGGGGTCCCCATATTTAGAACTGAAACGATTTTAGAAAAAAAATGATATTGAGATTTCTAACATCGTTTTTTTCTAAACTGAATAGTTTGCGCAAGAGACACTTCCAAAGAGGTAAAATGTGTGTCCCCCTGTGTAAACAACAATCTAAAAAATATATATGATGTACATTACCATGCAAACTTCCACCGAAAATTAGTTTGAACAAAATCTAGTAAGCAGTTTTTTTTAATACGTCATAAATCGTAAACTGCAATTTACCTTTCATTTAATCAACACAAATATAAAAATAATCCTTGCGGTTATCGTTTTTTGTGATTATTATGGTGACTGTGTAATTTAAAAAACGTGAATGCATTATATTGCTAGTGCTATTTAGTTTACGTCGATAAAGTAGGTATCTACTTTATCAATATACGTCGCGCGTGTTTTAGGTAACTATTTTAGGGCCGCCGTGGCCGGGACTGAGGCCACTGAGGTTAGTGAACTTAAATTACAGATGGTGTCCTTATTGGTTTGAATTTTTAAGACATTTAGTTTGTTTGAAATTTTTATTTTTTTTATATCCGTTTTCGGATAAATTAAACAATCCCAAAGTAAACCAACATATTTAAATAGCCCACGGTTTCATTTAATATCGCATAGTCATATCCACCTTCTATACTTTCTCACAAACAGCTGATTAAGCCGGATATACACGTTCAAGTATACTTGCGCCAACCCAGACTGTTTTGTCTGTCTGCTGGAAGTGCGTGACAAAGACGGATAGATTCGTTGATTTGTCGTTCAGAGCAGCTCGTCTCGATCCGTTCGAGCTTCGGGTGTCAGGTTTTATTTTCGGTACGTTACGGAATTTCTTGATTCGGTCGCCGCTCTGAAAGGCCTCAAAGCCCGTGATAAAAGCTATGCAATAGCTTAAAAACTTTTTATAAAAAAGTTAAATAAAATGTTTATGTAGTTTTTTGTTTTATTCCCTATTCAATATGTAACAAAATAAGAACAGCCGCGATATCATTTATGTATTGAGAAATAATATTTATGCACATCTCATATTTTGGTCATTTTTATCCATACATAAACTATATTTGAAAAGTTCATGGTGAAATACATAAGAAGCCCAGCCAAAGCTTGTAACTATAATAATATGCAAACTACATATAGGTGCGGCACAAGATGTTCTTAGCGTAATATGTCGTAATCGTATCATCATACGAATGGCTTCATGTGATCGCTTTTACTCATAATGTCTCTTTCTGATCAGGTTTCATAAAATACGAAGCTTTTAAAGGTTAATGGCTCTAATGGCCTATTGCTCGATTTCTAGCAACCATCTGCAGTATCATTGTAGTATTGAAACTGGTCTTTTGAGGTCAAGAAGATTTTATGGGATTAAGTTATATACTTAAACAACAATGTCGGCCACATTAAATAGATATCTGTGGGCCCATAACTATATTTACGTATCTGCATCTTTACTGGCGCGGCCCCAGGTCACTAATTATAATTTTAAATGTGTTATAATGATATCATAATACTGAAACTACAGAGTAAGTTTTTAATTTGCTTTCATTTGCTGCACGTTTGGCCTAGTGGTTTAACTTTTTTTTTTTACTTCGCCAAGTGTCGTGGGTTCATATCCCACGTAGGACAACACTTTGTGTGATCCACAAATTTTTGTTCTGAGTCTGGGTGTTCTTTGTGTCCGTTTCATGTATGTTTGTAAAGTCCCCCGCGACACAGGATTTATTCCTAGTGCGGGAGTTGTCTTTTAAAAACAAAAACTAAACTACTGTGCTTACTAAAAGTAATAACACAAAATTTTAATGCATATTTTGACTACTCGCAAATTAATGTTACATTTTATTAAGACAACCAATATAAAAATTGCTAATGTTACTCACTTTGTGAATTAAAAATACATTTCAGGTTTACTTTATAATAAAAGTCATTCAAATCTCAAATTTTATTAGTGATTTGTTGCTTCTATACTAAACAGTGAATAAAGAACAATCGGAGCAGGCTTTACAGAGCACAGATTGCTTCGATCTCAGGTAGTTCGATGCCCAGCAGAGACTAAAGCGAGATTCAAGAGAGATTAAATAAATCTTTCGACTAACCGATCATCGAGCTTCATAGGTAGCAGTGTTTTAGACTATATGAGACTTAGCAGTTACAGGACAGTCCCCCTAACCAAGTTGTTAACGCCTAAATTCTCGTGTGTCATTGCCTAATCTTGGACAAAGTAATCTTAGACAAAGTATTAGTCAATGACACACGAGAATTTAGGCGTTAAAGATTGCAGAAAGAAGAACGCTTGCAACTTGGCTAGGGGAGCAGGACAGTTAAAAAGAAATATCACTTTACCTAAATTTGTATAATAGGACTATGCTTGTGACATCTAACGCCTCAATGAAGTATTTATTTATGAAGATCCTAAGAAGAGATAACATGCATCATTGTAAATATCAGGTTTATCTAAAATCAATCATTTGTGTAAAAAGTTTTAAAGATCACCGAAAAAGATGTTTTTAAGTCTTGTTCAGTTTTTTTTTCTTAGTGCATTGACCTTAAAAAGCCTGTTTTAACCAATGATGTGCAAGCGGATGTGAAAAAATGTGTTCATATGGAATTCTTTAAATGTCGTTTGATGTGTCGATGATGTGTCCATAGTTGATATGACCTGTTAGTAAAATATTGAATGAAACATATACTAAAGTAAATGGCTACAAACTCAGGTGCTAGTTGTATTAAAAACATTAATATTGTTGAAATTTGAAATTTGAATATTACGCAAGAAAATACAGTTTGGGTAAATGTAAGTTATTTGGGTTGCTTTAATATAAATAGGTCAAAACGGGGCCCGTATATATACGCAACGGAGCATTCAAATACATTACATAGCATTACATGACATTTCTAAATATAGAGACCCCGTCATGTGAAATTCGAATGTCGTTAATATAATTTATATGTATGTACTTTATTGGTTGTTTAACATTAAATAAAATAAAATTACCAAGGTATTATATTTAATGCTGGTTTGCATTGATCCTTCTTAAAACCTAACAACTTGAATTAACATATTTAGATTTTGACTTAACAAATTATATTTATTCAATTATAAAATGGTAATTGTATACTTAAATCTTTTTGAATACCCATTAGACAACTAACAGAAAGCTGTTCAGTAATTCAAACCTTTTCGAATATATTTACACAAATGCACAAAATTTTTGGTTGTAAAGTTGTTTGTAAAGTCCCCCGCGACACCGTATTTATTCCTAGTGCGGGAGTTGTCTTTTAAAAAAAAACTATTCTCATTACATGAAACTGAATATTTAAATAATAGTCATTATATTCTGTTAATAGTTAAACGTATAAAATCAGGTGGTATAGCCAGACTTATAAACTCATATAATTAACTTTTTGATGTAGTGTTGACCCAGACCTCGAACTTTGCGTCTAGGGTCATTCTGAATCTACACATAGGGGTCAATACTCTCTGATGATTTTTTGACGTAATATTTAGGTATGATAAAATGATTAATAATATTGACACCTTAATTATTTTAAAAAGATAACCTTTTTAAAAAGAAACGACGGTAGTCACATACAATGAGGTAACCCGTCTGATACTTTCCATCCATTTTTTACTGTACGGAAATTTCCCTGGATATGTCGGAATCGAACCGACCAAAACCGCAAACGTACACCGGGACACCTACGTTTTGTAGGTGACACCTTAATGAATAAAAAAGAAAATAACATTTAAATAGTCGCGATAAACGACGGTGGCTACATACAATGAGGTAACCCGTCTGATACTTTCCATCCATTTTTTTACTGTACGGAAATTCCTCTGGATATGTCGGAATCGAACCGACCAAAAACCGCAAACGTACCCTGGGACACCTATATTTTGTAGATGATACCTTAATGAATAAAAAAAGAAAATAACCTTTAAATAGTCGCAATAAACGACGGTAGTCATATTCAATGAGGTAACCCGTCTGATGCTTGCGATCCTTTTTTTTCTGTACGGAAATTCCCCTGGGTATGTCGGAATCAAACCAATCAAAAACCGCAAACGTACCCCGGTACACCTACGTCTTGTAGATGGCCCGTACTGTGTGGCAACCGTGTAGTTCTTTTGCTACCCAAAATATTGCTCACAGATAAAAACGAATGATTACGCTTGTCAAACTATTATTTGTTTTGAGTATTAACGTAGCAATAAATAATCACTGATTTGAATTATTTCATGGGTGACGGCAGTGCTTTCCATCAGGCGACCCGACTGCTCGTTTCCCTGCTCTTTCATACAAAAGCAAAACCAATCTATACTATTATATAAAGCTGAAGAGTTAATTTGTTTGTTTCTTTGTTTAAACGCGCTAATCTCTGGAACCGCTGGTCCGATTTGAAAAATTATTTCAGCGTTGGATAGTACATTTATCGAGGAAGGCTATAGGTTATATATCATCACGCTACGACCAATAGGAGCGGAGCACCAATGAAAAATATTTCAAAAACGGGGGAAAATTATCACGCTACGGGCAATAGGAGACGCAAATGAGGTTGCGTGGGTCGGCTCGGTCGGGTCGTATATATATAAATTAGGAAGACCATAAGCTCGATGCATCTCATGTGTTAAAAAAACATCAGAACTCATTATTTTTAATTTCATGATTTGAATTACAGTACTACAAGACTGATGTTAAAATTTTCTATAACCTACTGATGATGTTCACAGCGTGATTTGGATGAACTCATTTTGAGTATGCCAAACCGATTCTTGTGTTGTTAGTGTTCGCGGTAGAAACACGGATTATTAATTGTTTAAGTTACCTAATAAAATTTTTAAGAAAACTGTTATTTCAGTCTTTTTTTCGAACTTTAATGTTAGTGGTTCAAATGTCAAAAATCCCTTTATTAGGAAAATGGCAAATTTCTTTATTAATGCAAAGGTTGTAACCCCTGAACTTGTCAGGTGGAAACTCACCGGTTTCGACTCAGGATAAATATGAGACCTCAGGGCGCCGTAAGAATTTTGTTAAATTTAAAGTGAGGGTGCCTGTACCTGGATTCCACGGGAGGCTTCAGAGAAACAACTTACGACACATACAAACTTTTATTCAATTCAAGAAATTGTTTTTAGATTACAATTGTTAAATAAAATTATAAAGAAACATACAAGGTAGGTTGAAAATAAAATAAAAATTATACAGTCTTTTTCTTTTAAACAATAAGCCTGTAGACTGGACAGCACAGGATAGCCACCCTCTGGTCACCTTGCTGACTCGAGGTAGTCAGCCGTAGACTCTCTCCAGCTCAAGGTAGCTTGAGGAGACGTCCACCAGTGATCCACTTGTAGGTGCTAAGTAAAAGTATTAATTAATTTAAATTTAAAGTTATGTGAACTTCCCTCAAGGTAGGGCAGAAATCTTGAGGAGTGAGCTGTGAGCTGCTAATAGTCAATCCTCGACCATACCATACCATCAATGGCAATACCCTGTAAATTTTCAGGAATTCGTAAAATAATATGTTCATTAACCAAATAATATACAACTTAAACGTTGGAGAGCCACGCTTCGGCAGGCATGGGCCGGCTCGACCGGAGTGATAACACGGCCTCACAGAAAAATTGTGTGAAACAGCGCCTGCGCTGTGTTTCACCGAGTGAGTGAGGATACCGGAGGCCCATACCCTCAACCCCTCCACCCATCCCTCTCCCCAAGGCCGGCAACGCACTTGTGACGACCCTGGTGTTGCGGGTGTCTATGGGCGGTGGTTATCGCTGACCATCAGGTGATACGTCTGCTCGTTTGCCACCTATTCCATAAAAAAACCAAAAAAATATATAAATATTTACCAAATTTCGTCAAAACCCAAATTCATTTCGAAATTTTATAATACCTCGACTATTGTGTTGTAACTTGAAAACGCTTATTGAAATTGCAGCTTAGCTTGAAAAGGTCGTATAAAACTTTATTACTGTCTCAGAATACATAAATTCAACAACACACACATATGTTGAACAATGTTGACGTCACAATATATTGGATCACGCGTTAACTGGCGCCAGTATCCTCGTTAACCACCTACAGAACACCAGCATTCCTTATTTTATGAAGTTATTTATATCCCAAACCTTTAATGAACTCGTCATACCTAAACATACGGCCGAATTCACTCTTAGTTCTAATTGGATGTTCCTTGTGTCTGTTAGATGTATGTTTGTAAAGATATGTTTCTAGTGCGAGAGCTATTTTTTTTTCCAAAAAGAAGATTATTATGAAATATATTGAGATAATTTATAGACTCTGATAGCCAATGGCCGTTCGGTATTAATTCTAAAACTTAAACAGTTATTTTGTGATTTTTTGTAAGATCAGTCATACTCATAATTAGTCAAGTCAGATGTAAGAAAATATTAATTTGTTTAAGATAAAGTTTTATTTGTAGGTTTCTCTCTTATTTTTATTTAGGTTTTCACATAGGTTTTTGCCAATGACTCTAATACCGAGCGGTTTTTGCCACTTCAATTTTAGATCTGATCTTGGATCTGGTCTTGGTGTTCTTCCGCTGAAGTTTTACCACCGACTTATAACCAGCTCATAGTTGGTACTCCACATACCCGTTGGTAGACGCAGAGAAGGGTTCTATGTGATAAAAATACAACCCTCCTGTGTCGACTGTGTTTTGGTGTGTGGCAAAAAGTATATCCTTTATTTACTCATGAGAATTTCCATATTATAAGCCAAATCTTAAAGAAAAATGGACCGGATGTAGTCTTTTCATATTTTTCCACAGTGTTTTCAATGAGATCGACAAGCATTAAGCTGATGTTGTAACTGTATGGTTAACAACCTTATAAAGAGTTACTTGGGGTCGTTTTTTTCAAGTCAGAGATCTCCGGCCATGATACCACATTAATCAAATTTATTATCAGTAATTGGTTGATACAGCAAATAAAAAAACAGTTTTCGGACCAGAAAAGCATGACCCTCTGCACGTACAAGCAAGCACCAATTTATTTTTGTGTCTTCTCATCATAGTCCCCAGCAAAGGTGTACTTTACTTGGTGCAATAAGTATGGCGAATGCGTAAAAAATGTATTTATACGCATTCATCCTTCAAAAATCATATAGTAAATAAAAAACATTATTTAACTACCATCACCCAAACATTGGCGGTGCAGAGGTATTCAATAAAATTTATGGGGCTTTATTTTGAGGAAACATTGACCTCATTGAGTTCATGGCCTTGATGTAATAAAAATGTTTAACATAACTTGTAATTTTAATAAGAACTTTCGTGAGTCATATTTCTCAATACTGAAAGTATTAAGGCGTTATTTACTTAGGTACCTACTTATATGTTGTGAGAACTCAGGTTTGTTTAGCGTTGAATAGTAATTCTTTTTTAACCGACTTCAAAAAACGAGAAGGTTCTTAAATTAACCGTATATTGTTTATTTTATTTTATGTGTGTTCGGGGATAACTTCGTCGTTTATGAACCGATTTTGATGATTCTTTTTTTAATGGAAAGGAGATATCCCAACAGTGGCATCCAAGAGAAATCGAGTCGAATGTTGAAGTCGGTTTTTGTTTATGTTGAAATTTTCTTCTCAGAGTTAGATATTTCGTAGTACTCGCGGACAAGAGCTACTTTCCAATGAATTTTAATACTTCGTTGATTGATTAAAACCTACCTATGGGCTACTTTTAACTGACCTTCACTATGAAAAGGTTGCGAACATTTTCTATTTACTTTAATGTAGTTTGAAATCATTCAACAAGTTTTTTAGTAACCTTTGTCAGTGTTTTCAGAAGTTAGCTTATTGTGTTACTAAAAGGGTTTCTTATCCTCCACCCAAAACGTTTTACAACACCGGATAGACCAATTAAAAATTAATATACAGTTTGCTTGTAAAGATAGAATTAAAACATATTTCCATATCCAAGCTAATTTCCATTAACATGGACACATTTAACCTTTTCTACTAATAGTCACATTTCGTCAGAAGTTGTTATGCATATTTATAGCAATCGACTATTACTAAACACATTTTCAATTTAAAAATGATTTTAGTTGAGAATCTACTAAAATTGTAATTGCTTAGCAAAGAAACCGTTTTATGACAAAAAATACGTAAGTGCTAATGAAAAAAAAAATCTCTACTAAGAAATGGAACTAAACTATATTCTTACTTACTTATTGATATTAAATTTTAATAAATAAAAACATTTGAAAGTAATTCAGAAAATAAAAATACTGTCACTAAAATTTACTCATTCATTACATTGTAAAACAATTAATTCTTACGACTCCAATTAATAAGTGAATATATGGCTTAAACGATATTTGAAAACTTCAATGGCAAAAAACTTGTTTCTATTACAACACTTCTTAATTTATCAATTTAGCAATTCAGTTATAAAACATAGCTGTCAATGTTACAAGCGTTCGTGTTTAATAAAAAATTAAGGTATATTATTATTAATAAATGATATTCATGACACGTTAATACCGCCTATCGTCGTATAAAAACTTAAACCCATTTAATTTCAGTTCGGTTGCAGAAGGAGAGATCAAGAAAATTATCCTGTCTATCAAATCCCAAGCAATTGGCTGTGATGGCATCAGTCGTAGAATGATCACAACATTGCTAGTCCACCTTCTTCCTGCTATCTCCCACATTGTTAACTTCTCCCTTATGTCCGGCACGTTTCCTTCTCTGTGGCGGAGAGCGTATGTGCGTCCATTATCTAAAATATCAAATCCGTCTCTTCCTACTCACTTTCGTCCAATCTCCATCCTTCCCTTCCTCTCCAAAGTGCTAGAAGCCTGTGTCCATAAACAGTTCTCACATTTTATTTACAGTAATAACTTACTCAACCCTCTTCAGTCAGGTTTTCGACCAGGCCATAGCACAGTTTACGCCCTTCTCAAAGTGACTGGCGATATTAAGTCGGGGATGGAGAATACTAAGGTTACTACCGTAGTATTGGTTGATTTTTCCAATGCCTTTAATACCTTCAGTCATGAACTTCTCCTTGCCGTCCTATCCCACTTCTCGGTCTCTCAGGAAGCACTGAACTGGTTTTCTTCCTATCTTCGGGATAGTCAGCAATCAGTCAGTATGGAAGAGTCTTCCTCTAACTGGTGTGGTCTTGTTGCTGGAGTCCCTCAAGGCGGTATTCTCTCACCCCTCCTGTTTTCCATCTTCATTAACCTTATTACCTTAAGACTTCAGTGTTCCTATCACTTATACGCTGATGACTTGCAGCTATACTACCAAACAGAGCTGTGCAATGTATCGTCTGCTGTTTCGGCTGTAAATAATGACCTGGCAACTATTAAACACTGGTCCAACATGTTCGGTGTATCGGTAAATCCGAAGAAATGTCAGGCTATTTTCATTGGGAGTAGCCGTAGTATGAGCCTGCTAGACCTAACTTCAGTTCCACCACTTACCTACGATGGCATGGTTATTCCATATGCTGGAAGTGTGAAGGACCTCGGATTATACATTGACACGACCCTCAGCTGGCGAAAACAAGTCGCATCCGTGTGCCAGAAAGTCACAGGGACGTTGCGGGCCCTTTACAGACTTAAAAACTTCCTTCCATTGAAAACTAAGGCAATGCTTGTTCAGACCCTAATATTTCCAATAATCGATTATGGTGACATGTGCTACTTTGACCTGAATGCAGATCTGCTCAATAAGCTTGACCGTCTTCTCAACAATTGCATTCGATTCGTTTTCAATTTACGTAAATATGATCACGTTTCTCAGCATCGCTCCCATTTGAATTGGTTTCCAATTCGCATACGCAGACAGATCCGAGCATTAAGTACCCTTTACTCTTTACTCTTCTCTCCAACTTCACCTTCCTACTTAACTACCCAACTTCAGTATTTAGGTACAAACCACTCTAAAAACCTTAGGTCTTCAAACAATCTACTCCTTCACTGTCCCACTCACCGCTCTGACTTTGTACATTCTACTTTTCTGGTTCAGTCTGTCCTGCTATGGAACGCGCTCCCTCTCGGGATCAGGATGGCAAAATCTCGGCAGAGTTTTAAATATCAGCTGCGGAAACATTTTATAGACACGCTTTCGGATCCACCACAATCTTAGCCTCTCCCCTTCAAAATTTTATAGTATGTAGTTATATTTATCTTTATGTATATATAAATATATATGTATTTGTGTTATATAGCAGTAGTTTATAGTATATAGTAGTAGTATCAATATTTTATATTATATTCTGTACATATAAGCAATATTTAATAAATACATTCGTTTTAGCATATCATTTAGAATTTTCGTGCATCTACCATATTTAGCTCTGCATCGCCCTAAGGTTGACTGGCAGAAAATGCCTACGGCATTAAGTCCGACTTTGCAACATCTGTGCATAAAGCTTAAATAAAAAAAAAAAAAAAAATAGGCTGGCCACTTAGCACGTTATAGTGGCAGATGATGGATAGTAGAAATAATAAGATAGAAAGGACATATGCAAAAAACACGGAAAGGACGACCTACGACTCGATGAAGTGATGACATCACATCAATATACCTGCAACCGGCAAGGAGTGGACTGAGTAAGCTAAAGGCAAAGAAATCTATTAAGTCTGGAGGAGGACTATACCCAAGTAGGGGTTCCCATCAAAAAGAGTGATGCGAAGGAGGATCAAAATAAATTGCTGGTCTAGTAAATAATAATAATTATCATAAGCGAAATTAGATATAAGATATAAAAACACATGTTAGACTTAAGGAGTTAGAGAAACTTGTTGTATTGAGTGTATACAGACCTCCATCCTCATCATATATTAATTTTGAAAAAATACTAAATGAAGTCTTGCAAAAAGTATGTAAAACCAGTAAAAATGTAATTGTGTGCGGTGACTTTAATGTGAATATATTAGAAGATACATCTTTGAGTTTAAGATTTAAGAATCTGTTTGGATCATACAATCTTGATAACATCTTTTTGGAGCCTACTAGGATCACTGCCACCACTGCCAGGTGTCTGGATAATATATTCACTGACATAGTGCCGCACAAAAAAGAAATAATAAATAAACTACATTCTGATCACTGTGGACAGATGTGTGTTTTTACTATGAAAAACAAAAAGGTGGTAACACGAGATATTACTGTAGTGCCCAAAACTGTGGCCCGTATGGAAGATTTTAAAATAAAACTACTTAATAAACTACCCCACTTAGATTATAGTGATGATCCTAATTACTTATATAATACTTTTTTTAATGTGTATTGCTCAGAATTTCAATCAACTTTTACTCCTAAAAAGTTCTCAGTTAAGGGTGCTACAACCTTCAGTGAATGGGCCACCGCAGGTATTTATAAAAGTAGAACCAGGCTTTACGAGCTTTATGAAGAAAGGAATTATAACACTAGTGTGGAATTTCGAGAATATGTTAAAGAATATTCCAATTTATTTAAAAAGGTATGTCATGCTGCAAAGGTTGGTTACTTGAGATCTAAAATTAATAATAGTTCAAATAAGGTTCGTATGACCTGGCAAATAATTAATGTTGAAACTGGAAAAGCAAAGAACAAAGTTAATAATTACAGCCTTTCTATTGATAACAAAGTAATTGAATCTGATTTAGAGGTTGCCACAGCTTTTGAGAATTTTTTTACGAACATACCAGTTTCAATAACAGAATCATTGAATTCATCCCCTACTATTGCAGAATCTTTGTTGAAAGAGAATATAAAAATTTGTAATACTGAGTTTAAATTTAGTTATATCACCGATATAGATATTGTTAAAGCATTCAATGCTCTTAGTGTTAAGAAAACCGCCGATCTTTGGGGTCATTCTGTACAAATTACTAAATCAATTATTGACGTAGTTGCATCACCGTTGGCTTTAATTTTCAATAAGTGCATTGAATGTGGTGTATTTCCTGACCTAATGAAACATAGTAAGATCATTCCATTATTTAAGTCGGGTAGGACGTCTGATCCAACAAATTATAGACCTATTTCAGTGTTACCTACTTTCAGTAAAATTTTTGAAAAAAATATACTAAGTCAGTTACAGACTCACTTTAGTGAAAACAATATTCTACACAGGAAACAATTTGGCTTTAGAAGAGGTCGCTCAACAACTGATGCTGGTGTTGAATTATTAGAGACTGTGTGCTTGGGAAGATAAACTGGATGCATTAGGAGTTTTTTGTTATTTGTCTAAGGCATTTGATTGCGTTTTTCATGAAACATTGGTCAGGAAATTGTATCACTATGGAATTAGGAACACCGCTTTGGATCTTCTTATCTCCTATTTGGGTAACAGGGTCCATAAAGTGGAAGTTAATGGTTATAGATCCGTGGGATCTCTGGTCACTATGGGGGTTCCGCAGGGCTCGATTCTCGGCCCATTTTTGTTTCTAGTTTACATCAATGACCTGCCTAATTTGATAAAGGATAGTCAGGGGATAGTGCTATTTGCGGACGACACTTCACTTTTATTTAAACTGAAGAGACAACAATCTGTTACTGATGACGTGAATGACGCTCTCTCTAATGTCGTGAACTGGTTCAATGTTAATAACTTACTTTTAAACGAGAACAAAACTAAATGTATTAGATTTTTTACACCCAACGTTAAACAAGTAAAAACCTGTGTTCAAATAAATGGAAAGGAATTGGGCCTTGTGGACACCACCAAGTTTTTGGGTTTAACTCTGGACTCAAAATTGCAGTGGGGCCCACACATTGATGGATTATCGAATAGACTCAACTCTGCAGCATACGCGGTTTATAAAATTCGTCAATTTACCGATGTAGAAACAGCTAGATTAGTATATTTTAGTTATTTTCATAGTGTAATGTCATATGGTATTTTGTTGTGGGGGAATGCTACCGATATTCAAAGTATCTTTGTGTTGCAGAAGAGGGCTATTCGTGCAATTTATAACCTTAGTTATAGGCAGTCACTGAGGAATAAATTTAAAGAAATTGGTATCATGACAGTTGCATCTCAATTCATTTATGAAAATCCAGTTTACGTTAAGAAAAATATTCATCTATACACAAAGTTTAGCGACGTTCATGATATCAATACTAGAAATAAAGATAAACTCGTGTTGCCAACCACTAGATTACAAAGAGTAAGCAAGTCTTTCCGATGTCAGAGTGTGCGATTTTACAATAAAATTCCAAGCAAATATCAAGAATTAAGTATTACCAAATTTAAGTCCTTAATAAAACAGAAACTATGTGAAAAGGCTTATTACACAGTTTTGGATTATTTAGATGACAAATTTGCTTGGGACTGACGATGCTCACCACGTATCTTGTGTGAAAGTGTTAGACATTTATATTTTTATTGTATGTTTTTTTTATACCAAGTGAATTCCTTTTGTGTTTGTAAATGTGAGTATAGTCTAGGCTTGTAATATAAGTTCATATTTAGTATCTTTCTGGTGGCTTTGAGTGTTTCCCCGGCCTACCCAAATGTCCTGCTGACGGTAGTGTCGCGCTTCGGGTCGTAACACGATGGCTGGGGCTCGTATGCCGTCTGTATGGACAGGCCGAATCAAAATCATGGTCCTTTCTTCAAAAGGCCAACCCAGATCCTATACTGTACTCGCACAGATTATTTTTTGTTTTGTAATCAATGTTCTCGGACTAATAAAAAAAAAGGACATCTCTGTGGTTTGTTTCGGCATTTCTTCCCAGAGTGAGTCTTAGGAAATGCCGGTCTCTTCTAGCTGTAAAGTCCGACGTGTAAAAATATCTGAAAAGATTTACTTACAAATAAATATCATTTCGTTTCATTTCATTTCATTTCATTTCATAAGGGATGGGAAATAATAAAGGCTTTATTATTATTAATAAATGATATTCATTACATGTTAATACCGCGTATCGTCCTGAATCACGAACTGGATCTTCCGCTGTGGTCAAAATCAGACATTTTAAACATTACTGTCCCTCGCTCAGCAAAGCCAATGTATTATATACAATACTAGCTGACCCACGCAACCTCGTTTGCGTCCAAACTACCATTCCCCGTTTTAAACCCAAAAGGGGGTTGATTTCTAAAGATACATCATTAGTACACCTCCACACCATCTATAGAGCATACATTTTAAATTTCAAGTCTCTTACTTCAGAAGCATAGGACTTTCATACAAACGCCCAAAAAGGTGATGTACGTCTTTAAAGTTTGTATGTATTGATCACGCAAATACTTTATGTATTGTTTCCATCCATTTATTTATAATTATATTTTGTAGTAGATTCAGCCTTATTATTAATGTACTTTCATCTCCTAGATTACCTATTTCATCTATAATACTATTTTTAACATATTTGCTTAATCACTTAACTAAACTAACTGTAGTAGAGTTTGTATTTGAAATTAACATGAACATGTCAATTTTGTTTCTGGGTCACCAGTGATTAACACCCTGAAGCCGAAAGATTACCATCTATAGAACTAAATATGTATATTCAGTTTCGTCAGCCAATAGTTACCTCAAATGTTACTTTAGATTGCACCGGTTCAACCCAAGCTAGAAATCAGAAATAATTATCGTGGAATCTGCCCAGACGACACGTCGTTAGATCCTCGTCCTTGTAGCAAACCATTAGCATTAAAGAAATAGGTAGGTACGTAGGTATACCTTTACGTGTCATAGTTCAGAGTTCACTTGGAACTTAACTAGATTTGTATATAGCTTTACAATTCTATGAAAACACCTACAAAGTGATGGTGATTGTCAATATTAAGTACAATGAATACGAGATCGCGATTCTGTGTGATTAAAATGTCCTCTGATGCTCAATGTAGGTTATAATGTTAACGTCATGTATTTGTATAACTGTGAGTAATCGTCTATCAGTAGCATTGAAATCAGTCAGTGTTCTATTAAATACCGTATGTGCTAAGCTAAAGAAAATGTAGAGAGATGAATTGGGACATTTACAATTAATGCATATTTTAAGCATATACCGACGATGCAACTAGGTGTTTCATTGAAAATATTATTTTAACATTAGAAAATAATTGTTAAAAAACCTGTATGTAAAATGTAATTCATATATATATGCATCACAGATATGAATATTGTTTTGTTAACGGGGTGGAAGATCTTTATGGATGTTTTACTCCCATTACTTACACAAAAAAACTACCCCGGTGTTCCTCTGCTTGCCAATGCCGAGTTGACGAGAATCGCAATTGCATTCTTTCGTCATACCTGACACACATTGACCCGTCTCACCCAAGACGGATCCCATCACCCGTCGCGATCGTCATCCATCGATCGCAGCTCTCTAAAAGCGCACACAGAACACTATATGCAGCTTCTCGGTCCTGTATCTGTTCGAACAACGAATTCCCCAAGGTCGTCGCCTGCAAGCCACTAAATGGCTGGAGATCAACGAATGCTTTTTGACGTCTAGCGGGGCGGGCAGAGGAAAGGTATTAAGTTATTTATCCTGTCTCGACGCTTCCCTCGAAGAAAGATGCATCAGCACTCCAAGCGCTTTTGCTCCGGGCCATGGAAAAAATCAGAGTTGGAAGCGAGACACTAACTGAAGAACTGACTGCCGCAATGATATCGCTACACTGGTCAGTCATCATAATGATGACACCGTGACGTCGGTTCTCGTCCGATTTGAATCAGGTACTTGCCGAAACAACCGTGTACAGAAAGCACCTGTGTCATCCGTAAAGTGAAAATGTGTTTCCTCTCCAGGCACTTTTGTAGAACGGGTCGTACCGCTGCACTTCACTTTTTAATCAAACATATTCTAACTAATCCTCTAACCAAATATATCTAACAATAATCATGAAACTATCTATAAAATCTCTTTCCATATTAAATATAATATATTATTATAATCTGCACAATCAATTAAGTCTTGTCTAAAATAGAGTATAATTTATTTCGATGTAGTAAAAACTTAATGGCGTATAAAGTTAACACCGGCTGCACTTAATATAAATGGTTAATTGAGTGGTGACACATTCATGGCGAAAGCCCACTCAATTTCTTTTTATCGTAATGTACCTTTGCTATTTTACAAACAAACCAAAAAAAATGTGTAAATATCATAATTAATAATTGCTCCTAGTAACAGATGTATTTGTTATTTACCTTCGAAGTATGCCCAATCATAAACATTGTAAAACCTGTATTGAAATGGAATGAAAAATTTAATGTTTTTTAATGGATTAAAATGTCCACGTGGTTAAGGATTGAAGGTGTTAAGAATACGGACTGTCACCACCCCGTTTCATCCCATGGGTGTCGTAAGAGCTATTAGGGGAGCAAATTACGCATAGCAATAGCGCTGCAAAGAGAAGGAAAACTTGGAACAAGTCCTATACCAACCTATATGGTCAGCATGGTATAATAGGCCTTAACCTCTTTTCTAAGGAGAGGCCTATGTCCAGCAGTGGACTGTTAAAAAGCTGTTAATGTGATCTGATGACGTAAATTTAGATAATGTTAATTTCATATAAGTGTATAATCACACAATTAAAAATCTTAAAAACAGACAAAGATCCAGAACCCTTCTACAGATGCAACATTACAAAAAAATCATATTTAAACAGTACTTACATTCATCTTCAACTAATTTAGTATTTGCAAATCCAAAGCTGTACTTAACTAATGTTCTACAGGTTTTAAACATGTTCTAAGATGTGACACGGATTTCTAAAATTGGCTATATGAAATTGAGTCTAGTTTTTTACTAAAAATTCTTCCAATAAAATGTCATAAGTAAATGGTCGCTTAGATACCTCCTATAGCGTATCCTAATAAAACAGTTTTTTTAACAATAAGTCTTCTACATGCAAGATTTAAATTGCGAAGATATATAAAAAAGACATCAGGGATAAGCCATCTGAAAAGGAAAATGTATTAGTAATAATTCAACATGTTGTCTAATGCGCTTGACACAGTGAGCGGCGAATGTTGAATATCTTAAAGTTCATTAATTCACTTGATATTTTTTGCTACAGGTATGCTAATCGAAAGCCTCTTTATTGTCACCCTTGTACTTAATGATGATTTGATTGAATAAGAAACATCACACAGGGAGTATACTTGATAATGTACTTGTTTTTAACCGACTTCCGGTTCTCAATTTCATCGGTTTTTTTTAAATGTATGTATACAGATTACTCTCTCAATTGTGGACCGATTTTGAAAATTCTTTATAATTCAAAAGGGTATACTCCGCATGAGGTCCCATTGCCACCATATCAGGATCTGTTGATGAGATCCCAATGAAATCGAAGGAAACCCTCAAATTTGCCGCACTCGCCGCGCGTGACCTTGAGCGGGATAGCTGCTCTTCGCGTAGAACAAAACAACCGAATCGTCGGTGACATCGTTGACGTTCGTCTCGAAACATAGCGAGTGTGGTACGTACTATTATATTTGGCTTGGCTTCGACTTCAAACCTATGAATAGGTAGCATATACAAATTAAGTTATTTTATACTTTTTAGTTTTTGAAGTTGGTTTTTTTAAACGAAGTTTTTTAACGTTTTACAACAGACAAATTTACAACAGTTGTTACTACAGAAATTAACCTCAAACGGTAGAAAAGTTATGGCAGCGACATTGTCTTTTTGTGGATGTTGTTCTACTTAAGTCAACGTTGATGAAAGTAACGTTTCTAGATCACGTGCTTGCATTAGCTTAAAAAAAGGAATGAGGAATATTACAAATATGCCATTGTTTAGGTTTTTATAATTTATTGATTTCTCAAGCTACAACTTACGTTCACAGTTTTAATAATTACTTATTGCCTTCATGCTCTTAGTTAAAGAAATAAAATAATTATATACGAATAATAATTATTCCTCGACTTCGAAGACGAGGATTGAACCAAGTCTCGTGAAATTGTAGAGGCATATCTCCAGCAGTAGACTTCGATAGATGATGACGGTGATGACGAATGGTACTACGATTGATATGTTATTGAAGGAATTTTATTATTGTTTCTTGATTAATTCTGTATAATAGGTGAGATTTGATTGAAATTAACTAATTAAATTAATGTGATTTATTGATCTTGCATGTAGACTTAATTATACATATGTACTATAACTACAATTGTAGTAGGTATGAGCTGTTCGTAAAAGTATTTTTTGTAACTATTGAACTAAGTCTTAGTTCAATATTTTTGGAATGATTCTACAGTTTTAAAAAAGTATAAATTGCATAAAATCTACTTGAATTAATTATCAAATTTAGTTAGTTGAAGTACCTACTCAGTAATTTGGTAACGTATTCAGTGCATCCTGTGATATCTGTAAGCAAGAAGTATCGAACGAAGAGGATGTAACGAAAAAGCACGTAATTACTTACATATAAATTTCATATCCTCTCTAGAAAAACATATACTTGAGTATTAGTATTTGACAAATAATAGGTCTTCACCTATGAAATTGCCGTTTTGTATGCAATAAGTGAAAGTACTTATTTTTTCAAACTTTTTTATTTCTGTTATTCGAAGTAATCACCCATGCAATCGACGCATCTTTGCCAACGCATTGGCAGTTTATTGATGCCTTTCTTGTAAAAATCAGCTGGACGGGAGGCAACAAACTCTTCAAAGGCATTTTGTACTTCGGCCGAAGTTCGTATTCGGTTAAAACTACATTCGTCCCATCGCTATTATTAATAATAAGTGAGATCTAAATCTATCTAAGGTCTGTAGGTTGTGTGTAGTAGTGTGATGTGTGTGTGTGTGTGTGTGTGTGTGTGTATGTGTGAGCAAGAGAGTTTAAGTAAATTATGTAAAATAAAGTTCCTATCGATATTTTAGCAGTTTTTAACTGTCTGAGTAGTGGTGGTGGGAGGAGCGTGCGACAGTGGTGCATACCTGCAGAATCGAAACATATGGTGTGTGAAACAGTCCCACACAAACGATCCATCTTATCAACCATCTAGCAAAGCAATGAGATTAACCTCCGCTGGAATTCGCATACACGCTTACCGTAATTAACTTTTGTGCACGAAAACAATACTATAATACTTTTATTGTTTTAAATTTGGTGCGACGACCGATGATTTTACACAATACGTACTATTATTAAAATGAGAACAATTATCAACATAGTAATTATTATTAATATAACCTCTACAAAAAAATGAAGTGTTTAAATTGGTATATTGTCAACTGAAATTGACACCTAAATGTTTGTCTATGACACAGTTATTAATAAACTTAGGCCCTGCTTTACCGGTTACAGGTTAGTTCTGAATAACTTAACTGACAGATAGTTTGACACAATTTATATTGAAGAAAGGTCAAATTATCTAAATAAAACATTATGATTATATCTCTCTTCTATCTGAAACTTATCTGTAACCGGTGAAACAGGGCTGGCAAAGTTATACACACGTCATGAATTCAATATAATGCAAATTATACTTAACTTTGGAATACACTCGATATTGATACTTATAGATTAGCATAACTCCCGCCGATCGATTACAAACTGGCCCTGATACAATCATGACCATACGGATATAATATAGAAGT
This sequence comes from Diaphora mendica, assembly GCA_949125395.1. Lineage (NCBI taxonomy): Eukaryota > Metazoa > Arthropoda > Insecta > Lepidoptera > Erebidae > Diaphora > Diaphora mendica. Next base: position 15,985,187 of record OX421316.1, read on the forward strand.
GTAAAAACAAAATAGTAGTTATTAAAACATAAGGGTCAAATACTCACAAAACGAAGGCATAATTTCCAATAAACTACTTTGTTTTGGTTATTTCTAATATTAGTAACAAGAACCTGACACACACCGTAGTTTTACTATAAAAGTACTTAGGGATAATAATAATAGAGGATGTCTGTCCGTCTGATCTCTCTGTCTCGTCTATCTGCTGATAGAGATACTTATATTATATTTCAAAATAGATCTTGATCTTGAACTCGCGGGCTGGATTTCCGCAACTCGACGTCGTGAAATAGATATACACTAAAGATACAAATACAGAGCAAATGAATGATGGCCAGCTCAGCCGGCTCAGCAAACAGGGTCACTAAGTACTAAATCAATAGGCTCAATTTATAATATAATCAACACCCTTCTCTTACAAAAAAAAGACGTGTAGCACTCGGGGACTGCCGCGGTAAATCTATTTCATAGCATTTTTTATCAACTTATGCAATTATATATTTTTTATTTTATTTTGACCGTATCTCGTTTGTTCGTATTTAAATAATAGAGGGCGTTAGTGTACCTCGTAGTTGCGAAACAGCTCAACAGATGGCGCTGACCGGTTTTATTTAGGCAGTTTTTTTTTTATTTGAACATGTATACTGAGGTGCACATGCGGTGAGTGTGCCATTATAAAGATAATATGGATACCTATACTCGTTTATACTTTCTCACAAACAGCTGCTTAAGCCGGACATACACGTTCAAGTATACTGGCGCAAACCCAGACTGTTTTGTCTGTCTGTCTCAGTCACAGATTTCGGAGCAGCTCGTCTCGATCCATGCGAGTTTCGGGTGTCAGGTTTTATTTTCGTTACGGAATTTCTAGATTTGGTCGCCGCGCTCAAAGCCCGCGATAAAAGCTATGCAATATCTTAAAAATAAAGACCGTATTCTATGGTTCCGATAGTATTAAGAGTACTGATCATGTTTACATGAATATAATCACTTAGAGGGAGGATAGCTTCTCACTCCCTAGTTTTCACAGTTTGACTTTCAGGTTTTACTACTCTGCTACATATTATAAATGTAATGTTTAGGAGTCATAGATGAAGAAAAAACCTTAAATTAATAATTTAAATAAAGCATTACTGTATCATGTATACTCTATTCTATACAAATAAATAAAATCAGAGTGTCTGTTTGTAATATTAAAATAGTCGCTTTTTACTATTCGCATATTTATGTACACGGTACTTGTACCAAAATAGCATTTTTTTGCCATTTTTGTCTGTTTGTTCCGGCTAATCACTGGAACGGCTGGATCGTTTTTGATGGGACTTTCACTGGCAGATAGCTGATGATATAAGGAGTAACTTAGGCAACTTTTTTTAGACTAGCTTCGCCCCACGGTACGACAATAAACGCGGGCAACACTAGTCTACAATATTAATAGTTAAGTGTTTGCTCTGAGCTATGAAATAATGTAATAAATAAATAATTTTATTTAACAACGAGATTGTTTAGAATGTAATTTCAATATCTGTTTAGTGTTAAAATTATTGAATTAGCTTATTACATATAATTGTTAAATAAATCTAAGTTATTTGATTAACAATTTAGTATTGTATTTAACTGACCTTATTTTATTCACTTACCGTCATCATTCAGATATGAAGAAAACTCTTTTTTTACAAGCTTTTTATTCACTTGCAATGTATGTATGTATGCTTGGATGTTCGGGTGGAATCTTGCAAATAAATTTTGAAGCAGATATCTTCAACCGATTGAAATTTGCAAGCATATGTATTATGTATATAGCGTGACAATACAATATTACAATAACTTAGAGCTGATTTGATGCTGGAGCTGGAAGGTGGCCATAGGAACACTGTAAAGAAACGTCACAACATCATCGAGTTTGGACTCGTTTGATATCTTGAGGCATTCCAGCAAAAACTTGTTTTTAAAAAGCTTTTCAATTTAATTTATTATCAAATTATGATAACGAGACAAATACGTAGACAACGCAAACATTACATTATAACGTTCATTAATCAAGGTTGTGCTAGCTAAAGTCATTACGACTTAAGAGACTTATTTGTATCTTAATACTAAATGAGAATGAAGAGGTCGCTTGATATATTGAATGCAATATACTACTCTGCATTATCATATCAATAAAACTGTAAAAACTAATTATTGTATATTAACCGACTTCAAAAAAAGGGGAAGTTCTCAATTCGACTGTATTTTTTATGTTTGTTACCTCATAACTTTCGACTGGGTGAACCGATTTTAATTATTCTTTTTTTATTGAGAACCTGGTGCTTCTCGTGTGGTCCCGTTTAAATTTGGTCCAGATTGAAGTTGGTTTTGTTTTTTGTTAAAATTTGTGATTATTTTTTTGTACTAGTTGTTGCCTGCGGCTCCGCCCGCGTGTAAGTCGGTTATCGCGGCAAATAGTAGCCTATGTGTTATTCTGATGTATAAGGTACTGTAAAGTTTCATCCAAATCCGTTCAGTAGTTTTTGCGTGAAAGAGTAACAAACATCCATCCATCCATCCATACTTACAAACTTTCGAGTTTATAATATTAGTATATATAGATAGTGCAATAAAATGTCATAAAACACCTATACAAAGCGCACGAAAGTTTATTGCATGGAAAACCTTAGAAAGACTTTTATTTAGACACGGAAAACTTTTATCTGAGGCCCAACTGGTGGATAATTTGTATACATAAAAGTACCTAGTTAAGTGTGTCATCATACCAAAGTAGCTAATAGTCCCAAATTAAATAAAATTGTAAATAAAATACCAAGCGCGCAGTGGCATCTTCACGGTGCAGTTTGCAATGCGTTTGACATAAAGCGTGCGTACCATTTATGTGTTGGGTTGGCCGTCGTTTTACGAGAATCTTGATGGTTATTCTATTGTACATTGAACGAGATAATGTAACAACAAGGGGACGAACTATACGCACGCACGTTGCTTGCCATTGAATAAAGCTATCTTTATCATTATTCTAACTTACTCATAGTGCAGAATCCACAATTTCTTGTTACTTTCTGAAAATATGTGGTTCCTGGGGTTGTAATTTCAATAATTAAACATTTCTTGGCTTTGTGTTAAACTTAAAGTAACATTGATTTGTTTGACCACAAAAAGAAGTTTTTTCGTTCATGATTCATTATCTGCATTTGACTACAATGAAAGCCTGTAATTCGTACAGAACCCAGGTCTAGTAAAATCCTTACAAAAAACATTATTCCAGGCTGGGTAAGCAGGCAATGGGAACTAAAGGGGTAAACGAGCAGGCGTCTCGTCTGATGGGCATTGACTCCCTCCTCCCATAGACATCAGCCATGAGAGCCAGCCCGTTGTCAGTCTTTGAAGTTGGAAATCCTTACAGTTTTGAGAAAAGTTCTAGAACTCTTATGATTTCAAAACATATTTTAAATCCTAAATCGGCTAAAATAATAGACCGTACAAAATATTATTAAATCTAAATCTCTGCGAAATATAACCGACTATAACTTAAAAATTGTATTCATTATTTTCAGAAAGACAAAGTCATGCGATTTTAGAATTTGAAATATAACTAATTTAGCTTTAACTGTTACGTATTATATACTTAGCTAGTATAACTTGAACTGCCACAATAAAGATTTTCCATACGTGAACATATCAGAAGATGTACTTACTAAATACTTGTATATTCTCATGAACTTTCAGCATAGCTTATTTGATATTCATTCTTTTAATGAACTTTGAATTTGGTTATTTTGGGTTCTAAAGTACACCAGAATAATGACTTCAGGTATGAATACTTTTTGTCAGTGTTCATAATATTTGATGTGAAAAATAATTAAGTGATTTTGGTGTAAGTTGTATAGTTAATAAAGAGGTAAGTTATATTAGAGTTATTTAAGAAAAATAACTGCGATATAATTTACCAACGTAGTAGCTAGTGAGCTAAAATCATTAGTAATAACAAAACAAACACTCCGTCAACAAATAAAGACAACATCATTACTGTTTCACATCAAAACTCTAAAATAAGATTCACTCTATTGTCCTGAGTTTTGTAACAGTTAGTATATATCTATTAAACTCGTCATATTATTAAAGTTGACTTTTATGAAACCTAGAATTGTTTAAAATAGAATTCACTATACTCTAACTGTAGTTTTATTAACACTATGTTCATTATAGATTGATTCGGTTTTACTTATTGAAATTCGGGCATAAAGGTCTTTTCATACGGGGGATAACTGTCTAACCGGGGGTTACAACTGTCGTAACGATTGACCAACGTCGACCATTCTACTGTTGTTCCTCCGCACAAAATTACGTGGGAGAGCCACGCTTCGGCATGAATGGGCCGGCTCGACCGGAGTGATAACGGCGGATAACGGCCTCACAGAAAACCGGTGTGAAATAGTGCTTGCGCTGTGTTTCACCGAGTGAGTGAGGATACCGGAGGCCCATACCCCAATTCTATGGGCGGCGCTAATCGCTTACCATCAGGTGATACGCCTGCTCGTTTTCCCGCCTATTCCATAAAAAAAAACCTACTATAAATAACGACCAGAATATATAATATTTTTATTTTTCTCATAATCATTAGTTGGTCTTCTACCACTTATCAACGTTAACCAGGACAACAAAATAATCAGTAATAAATTTTGTTTGAAATGGTCTGAGTACAGCCCTGTATTGTGCAGTCAGTACAGGCTTCCCCCAGCTGTATGCAATGGCTAGACAAACTCACGTCTCTATAAAAGGGACAGATGATTAGACGACTAAGTACAATCGGGCGCACACGCCGCCGGTACTCACTGCATAGGATTATCACAACTGATACTGAAACTGAATCTTCAAGTGCGAATATGAAAATGGTAAGTTTTCAGTCTATATTGATCTATAATATGTATATTTGTTACTCCACAATGTTTATATTTATAAATAACTATTGTAATCATAATTAATTACTGTAATCATATCTTATTTTATAAGAAAACTATTTTTTTTTTAAAGATAAGTTTAAGATAAAATAAACCCCCTAAATTTATTTTACAATTTAATATTCGACTGCCTCGTTGGTCTGGAGGTTGGCGTGTACGACTGCTGATCATGAGGTCTCGGGTTCTATTCCCGGGTCGGACCAAATGTTAGTATGATCTACAAATATTTGTTTCGAAGTTTGGGTGTTTTCTATGTATAATATGTATGTATTTACAAAAAAAAGTATATAATGTGTTTGTATCAGTTGTCTCGTACCCATAACACAAGCTCTGCTTAGCTTGGGACTAGATGGCGTTGGTGTGTTAGGTGTCCGAAATATTATATTTTACCTTAAACAAAAATAATATGAGGTACATCTCTGAAGCATAGAAGATTACAGATAGATCATAGATAACTGACTGCAATCGTAAGATAGATATAACCCAACGAATTTTTACTGTGTCTACAAAAATATGTCATAATACTTTTTGAAAATAATAACACTTTTTATAAAATTTCCATTTATAATAATGAAAAGTTGGTATTATTAGATGTAAGGTAATATTTGAAAGACGTATTTATTTATAAACCGATTATCCAATTATCTTAATATATTAGCTCTATTATCCGTCGAATGATTTATAACAATAAACAAAAAAACTGCTGATCAATTTATTATTCATTAATAGAAAATTATACGATTATTATTTTCATATATATTTTTTATATTAGAAATAATTGTACCACACCTTAAATAGACGTAAATTATTGAATAAATTAAACACACTGCTGGGACATGAACCTTTGACCTCTAAATAGGATGTTGCACGTTAACATTTAGTTAAAGTAGGCAAAATATCACACATAGTCATCTGTTTTTAGTTAAATCATATAGGAAATAATATATAAATTATTACATCAAGGTTAAATAAACATATAAATAAAACCATATCTATATATATTGAAAAACATGGTTATAAATTGTGCTTATTTGTTTCGTCCTCTAACCCACATATTCTTATATAGAATAATACGTTTATTATGTAAATATTACTACGATACACATAATAGTATTGCCTAATATCAATATCAACACATCATTGTTTAAAATATGCTTTTGTATTAATTAACATATAACATATTTCCTGTAGGTTGACACAACCTTAAGAACTCCATGTTTTTCTCAAACCGTTAAAACTTATTTGACACTTTTCAACCTTAACCCAATAAGCCGTGTATTGTCTTTATGTCTATATGACCACAGATTAAATAAATGTGGCCGTTAAATACAATGTCAATGGATAAAATATTAACAGTATCATAATTTTTTTTTAAACTTTTCAAGTATCACACTGTAGGTTGATGATTATTTAGTGTTTTTCATTATTATATGCTCACAGAGTTTTGTATTCAGGACCCAAACTCATCTGTGTCAAATTATCAGTTAATGACACAAATATGAAATCTCTTAAACGGTTACTTAAAACTTTATGATAACCAAAATGTCTTTGCTTGAAACTTATTAATTATTCTATTAATTCAAAGCACCTTTTAACATTTGTCTTGTTTTTAAATACGTGACCATACTTGTTGTATAGGGCTAAGGTTTGCCGCAATTTATTATGCAACGCTTCGTGCATTTATTGCATCTACAATACATAACCTTTACTGACATCTATGCTGTTTACCTCTGTGACAAGCATACCATCGTTTTATGCAAATTTTGTATAGTAGGAACTTAAGTTTTGAATATAAAACTAAATCACCCACTATTTTAAAGTTAAAATGTTTTATTGGTTACTCAGTTCCCGGCTTTTGTTTTTTTATATTGTGTAGTGTATGGTCTTTCTGTATGGTATTGAAATTTGAAGAAAATATACCAACCGTAGGGGTGGCAAATAAATAAATCAATCAGTAAATCGTGGTGCAGCCGCACTGAAGACGAACAAGTCTTCAAGGTTGTTACTTAAGTTTTTATTTTCATCAAATTAATGTCAAAAATTAAAGACATTAATATTTTTACTATCCTTTTTTCTATTATATTCAGTAAGTGAACAATAAAAATATTTTTACCAACATTTGAGATTAAAATATAATTATTAATTTTGAAGCAAGATAAAGTAAGAAAATGCAGTCTGTGTTGGCAAGATTGCGGCTTTTATTTGAAATGACAGCTTTATTCAGACAGGTGAAAATTTATTACATGACAGCAATGAGATATCTCAGGATTTCATTTGCTTTATGAATCCTGTTTTTTAGCATTTTAAATGTGGGTGTTACATTCCTAATTTACATTGTACTTCGTTACATGCATGAGTTCAAAATAAAATAAATTTAAACGTATTTCAAGATTTAAGTAAATGTAGACTGCTATAAGTACTAAACATTTACAGAATGAATCCTCCATTCGTTCTAGTGTAATGTTTGTTGTGGGAGATCGTTTTTTGTTTTTTCGAAAGACGGTCCCCATTTTATACTTTTTTTATCATCAATTTCATCACGACGAACACTTGAATTGAAGACTTAAGATTTGAAGACTTTAAATACTTGACATTGACAGAACAGCTGGTAACTATTTCATCAAAAGAATGTTTGTTGTGTAATATTTGTTCTGAATTGTTTAAATTTTTAACCGACTTCAAAAAAAGGTTCTCAATTCGACTGTTTATTTTTTATGTTTGTTACCTCATAACTTTCGACTGGGTGAACCGATTTTGATGATTCTTTTTTTATTTGAAAGCTGGTGCTTTCCGAATGGTCACATTTTTGATTGTCCATTGTCCAGATTGAAGTTGTTTCTTTTTTTGTTAAAATTTGTAATTATTTACTTATACGTATTAATCTTCAGGACTTACACGTTAAGTTGGTTCTGTATTGAATGAAGTATTAGTTGACATAGGTATTAAGAGCGCAACATTACATTAGAATAGTTACAATATTTGGGATTACATTTCTGTTAACACAAAATAATACTCGTTACACATGATCCAACAAAAACTAACTAGTGCTCATAAAGATGACTTATGCAGTAATTGTATAAATATTCGACTATCACCTTATGTTTACCATCGATTTTATCGTAATGAAAAAAATTGTCTAAATGTTGTTTAATCACACTTTTCGTGATCTTTTAATAATTATTTCTTGATAAAATAACAAAAAAAAAACGATCTTACATAGTCAGTTAAATTAGAATTGTACAATAAATCTCAACTTTAACAAGAGCTAAAAAAAGATTCCCCATTGAGATTGGAGATGCTGTGAATGTTTTTTACAACTTTAGATTAAAGTGTTAATTTTGTATTTTATTTGATAAGAAGTTATATTTAAAGAATAAATTATATGTAATATAATTTTCAAAACGAAAATTTCAAAAATGATTTCCGTAAAAAGAAAATATATCTTACGAGTTAAACTTTTTTTTTAGAAGAGATACTTGTTTGGTTACTTATGAAAATTTGTTTATGAAATATTTCTTAAGTCCGTCCCTGTATTCCTGTGAAGGCGTGTGAGTAGTTAATTAAGTGCACACCTTTGGTTTTTGCACTTAGTACGTTGTATTTTAAGGTGACTCTCGTATTGTATGACAAGTTCCCACAACTCAATACAGTTGCAAAATAACGAGTATGCCGACATCTGCATACCACACAGCATCCACAGGTATTTAGGTGGTGCTAAGAATAGTCTGTGGATGACAAACGTTAACATAAAAATCTTTGTTATACGTTACTACGCTTAAGTAGTTTTCCAATTGTAGTATTGCAAATAAACTATGAGCAAATATGTGGCTATAAGTTTACATTTTTTAAGAATTTACTAAAATATTTTTTAAGAATTTTAACTGCATGTATAGAGTAGTGGTTTAGGCAATCACCTCGCTACCAATACTATGTTTAGTGTTGTGGGTTCAAACTCCAATTTTTAAATACTTTGTGCGATCTACAGATCATTATTCCGAGTCTGGGTGTTCTTGGCATTCGTGTCATGTATATTTGTGAATTCTCTGTGACGTATCAACATTGGAAGTGCGGGATTTATCTTTAAAAAAGTTTTGGGATTCTGGCCATAAAATCAAAGTTTTTTTTTCTTATTACCAAAATGACAAAATTGACATTGTGGGTGCTTCTCGAAATCAATTAGCTTAACAACTTGAAAGTATTATATCATAAAGTATCAAATATCGATATATTTTTATATAGATATATTTATTCAATATGTATATCTATATCTATATATATATAAAAGCGAAATACCACTCACCTATTAATCACGAAATCTCAGAAACTATAACACCTACAAACTTGAAATTTGGCAGGTAGGTTCCTTATAGGGTGTTGACATCCGCTAAGAATGGATTTTACTAAACACCACCCCTAAGGGGGAAAATTGTCACCTAAACTTACTGAAGATATTTTCTTTAAGCTGTAGTAATATTATAAAGCTGAAAAGTTTACTCGGTTTAACGCGCTAATCTCATGAACTACGAATTTAAAAACTCTTTTAGTGTTGGACATCCCATGAAAAGCTATAGACTATATACCACCATACCTATCACCAAGCATCAGCTAATATTTCTTTTAAGAGGTGTAGACGAAGTTGCGCAGGTTAGTTAGTTAATAATATCAGTGACTAAACTTTTAATGACTCGTCCATTCAATAGGATATTTTAATAGTCAATGCAAACTTCTATTTAATTAGTAAGGAAAACTATTTTTAACCGACTTCAAAAAAAGATTCTTCTCAATTCGACTGTTTTTTTTTATGTTTGTTACCTCATAACTTTCGACTGGGGGAATCCGATTTTGATGATTCTTTTTTTATTTGAAAGCTGGTGCTTCCCAAATGCTCCCATTTAAATTTGGTCCAGATTGAAGTCGGTTTTTTTGTTAAAATTTGTAATTATACCTATTGATGTAATGTTGTTTTACTCATCAGAGCTTTGCTCAATATTGCATTAAGTTAAACGAAACATGATGCAAGCTAACTCAATTTATAAATTACTATTTATAATTAGATATTGTGTAGGTAAGCTAGTTAAGTTGAATAAAAATGTTACTAAAGTCATTGTCAATTAATCAGTAGGTTACAGAACCTGGTTAGTCTGTTACTGTAGATATTTTACTAGCTAGAAAAAATGTTTTAAAGGACTCATATTATTTGAAACATAATCTATACTAATATTATAAACGCGAAAGTTTGTAAGTATGAATGGATGGATGGATGTTTGTTATTCTTTCACGGAAAAACTAATGAACGGATTTGGATGAAACTTTACAGTAATATAGCTTATACATCAGAATAACACTAAGCTATTATTTGCCGCGATAACCGACATATACGAGGGCGGAGCCGCGGGCAACCACTGGTATATAGATAATTTAAGTCATGAAATAGAATAATAATAATATATTCTTAATAAATAATATATTAAATTATAAATTCCCTGAGAAATATATTAAATAATTTTTTTTTTTCTTTCTTTTCTTTTCTAGGAACAAGCCATTTCTTTCTAAATATATGTGTGGACATTCTTATGATAATAATTTGAGCGGCTGATGCTTGTAACAAACTTACTGTAGCATATGCTACAGTAAGTGATCTAAGATTAGATATCCCCATCTCTTACATTTTAGCAAAACGAATATAGCAGTAAATATATCATGTTACACGTTGACAAGGTAAAGTTAACGATTGTTGAGCCGTGTCAACCTTCGTAACTTTATCCCCGTAGGCCCTGGTAATCTACACTCAGCGTTAAACTGTATCAGTATTTCATTGAACAAAATGGCGATGAATGTTATTAATAAAATGATATTGATCTGTATGCAGTGGCCATAGTAGTAGAGTATACGATTATCTAATAATTGAAAGAAAAGAAAAGAAAGAAAGAAATATTTATTTGGCAACAAATTTAATAGAACACAAAAAAAATAAAACGATTTTGCAAGGCCAAAAATGGACCCAATTGCTACTTGTAATCGTTTGTAATGATTAGTATTATAATACTTATGCATTTTAAATCACGTCTTATAACGTAAAGTAACTAAGTTCATTTATATCATTTAGTAAACTTACTAACTTGTAATGAAATACTCGATACCAACATGTGTTCAATTTAGTCAAAGCAGTCGTTACTGTAACAATTTTTTTTTTTTTTTTTTTTGTTTTAAAAAGACAACTCCCGCACTAGAAATTAATCCTGTGTCGCGGGGGACTTTACAAACATACATGAAACGGACACAAAGAACATCCAGACTCAGAACAACAATTTGTGGATCACACAAAGTGTTGTCCTACGTGGGATTTGAACCCACGACACTTGGCGAAGTAGGAAACGGCGTGGTGACCGTTAAACCACTAGGCCAAACGTGCAGTCAAATTATTTTGTCTCTTACAATGAAATTTAATAAATTAAAAAAAAAATATCAGTAGGTACTGCCCTTTTCATCGTATTCTCCAATAGATACCGTTCTATCTTTAAAGGCTATCAAGGAAAACGAAGTTTTAAAATTTGCGGGTCCATATCAAAATTAAATCTCCTTGAATCATGCTCATATCTTTATTTAACTACTATCTGTGGTTCCTGGTGGTGCGGTATTCCCCGCGGCTTTTGTTGAACCATTACAACAACCGCGGGTGCCGCTGCGGGACAAAGTTAGACTTTAAAAAGTAGCCTCAAATACTCCTTATAGCTTAGCTTAGCTTTCTGTCAGTGAAACTCCTGCCAAAATCGGTACAGCCGCTGTATATATTAGCCGGAACAAACACACATTTTTATGTTAGTACCGTTTCATATGCATTTAATGAAAATTTGTTAAAAAAATAAAAAAAACGTAAAAAATGGGGCGGTGGGAATCTGGTAGAGTTCAATGCCAAGATAACACAGGTGTTCGCGTTCTCTGCCAAATAGTCTCCATTCCTTCCCCTTCCCAGTATCAGGATACTAAACTGCCATAACAAGGTAGGCTCAATATCCTAGGCATGGATATCTGCCGAGATCTCAACCCGCGCAAGTACGATGAGAGTATCACTAAGGCGGCCTCACGGAAGCTAGGTGTTCTCAACAAGGTGAGACGGTCCTTCTCTCCCGAGCACCTGTGTCTACTTTACAAGACCCAGGTTCGCTCATGCGTGGAGTACTGTTCTCCAGGGTACTGGGTCACCAGGCTGCATTGTCCTTATTCGCATTGAGGATGGTGACCACCACTCCTCGATTCTGCTCATGCTTCCCATTAGGCAGAGCAGAGTCATTTTGGCAGCTAAAGCAAAAAAAATATAGGAACTTACAGTTTTGTGTTTAAATAGTAAACCTTTGTCTCACTCCTATCAGCGTTCGCATTAGTGATGTAGGAAGACGTTTCGTCAAATCTTATCAGATTTTGACCTTGTTAAATTAATTAGATGCTTCAAAACCATTAAAGCCGCACCAAGTAATTAAATAAAATTGGATAATCGGTTGTCAGCTTCACTTTACTAATAATAACCATAAATTTGGACTAATTGATTTTTTAAATGATTCCAAACCTATTACAAAATTAATATAAAATGTCTATATATTTTAAATTACCCATTAACATATCATACATATAATTATATCTGTCTGGTCTGAAGGGTAAAGAGCTATCATTCCCTTTGTTCACTATTTTCGGTTAGAATTGTTATATTTTATATACCTCTCGCGCCTTTTAGGCATCACTACTTGAAAACTTTAAATAATAAAGATTAAACCCGGCTTCGCACGGAAATCTGAAAAATTATCGGATTACTGTAAAATGAGCGTATTATATAATTATGTAAACCTCAAACAATGAAAGCTGCATTAAAATCTGTAGCGTAGTTTAATAGATATAAGCGTACAATACAAGAACGGAAAGCGACTTCATTTTATACTTGACAACGCCTATTACAGTTTAAACCTAACCGTGAGGTTAGGTTTAGACGTCGTTCCGCCTTGGTATATAATAACTTGGTATATAAGAACCAAAATTGTAAGCATTCACATTTGTAAAATATTGTTATTTAAATGTCATAATGTGTTGCGTTCATTTTAACTATCTACAAAAAAATATAGTTGAGAGCTCTGAGATATAATTGCGTTATTTTGAAACATACTGTCATCAACTATAAATAAATGTCTTCAAAATTTGTTTTAAATATATTGTTTTTAAAAAAGAAATAGCAGTTTTTGGTAAAAAGATGTCGCATAAATGATCTGAACAAATTTTGTTAGATTTCCGGTGAATATCTTGTAAAATCTAAATTCCATATCAGTACGATACAAAATGGGTTTCCGCACAAAAAAGGGTGCATTTAGAATTTTCTTAAGTTCTAAATACAAAACCTTGTTATTGTTTAATTCATTAATTTTGATAGGATCACGAATACTATTATTAAATTGGTGGGATTTATTATTTCGGAATTCGATTAAGAAATACACCCATTTGGATTGTTCTTCACAGCCTTATTGGTTGTCAAAATTATGATAGATTTTGTGGAAAAGTTTTTTTTTATGTTCAAGCTAGCAAAATTACTCTACTCTGCCTGATGGAAAGCATAAGTAGAATCCAAAAATGGTGGTCACTATCCTCAATGTGAACGTGAACAGAGCAGCATTATGGGTCAGATATATATAAAGTAACTTGTTAATTCAACTGAATTCTGCATTTTGATTGAAATATTTTACCCAAGTTCAAACATTACTAAAACAAAAAGCCTTAGTTTAGCTTGAGCACCTCTAGAGAAGATCTATTTAATAATGTAAGAACTACATGAAGTGTTCTAAAACATGTGCATATTTACATTTGAAACCTCCTCTGTGTATGTAGACTCGTTACTTGTAAGTTCTTTGTGTGAAGGCCGTGTTCCACAAACGTTCATTTACTAGAAGTCGTCCTGCTGATGTAATTAGCAGTAGCATAACATTTGTTTACTTAAGCATAATAATATGCTTCTGACCTAAAATACCTAATGTCAGTTGGCTAGCAATTACGTAACTCATATTAGCCATGGACTTTTAATAAAGAATATAATTGTTTTATAACTACAGTAGGTACATTGATATTACCTATCTTTAAATTAAATTTGACTGTTCCTATAGGTTTGCGATATTTTTGGGGAAAGCATGCGTAACTATAAACAATGTTTATAAGGTTTGTTGTTGACTTTATTGAGTATCTAATTTACTTAAAAAGCCTAAAGCAAGTAGATTTAAGTCATAAACATTTCTATGGTAGCTGATTCGTGTGAAAATGTTAATTTTACAGACATTTAGCTGCTAGTATTTGAAAAATGAATTGATTTACAAAACAAATACTTTTCCAGAATTGAAAACCTGATAGTGGTATAAAATTTAAAACATTCCTAATTTGTATAATAATATTAATAATAATAAATAAATATTTCAGACATCTAACACACAACGCCATCTAGTCCCAAGCTAAGCAGAGCTTGTGTTATGGGTAATAAGACAACTGATACAAATATATATATACTTTTTTTCGTATATACATACATATTGTACATAGAAAACACCCAAACTATGAATCAAATATTTGTAGATCATACAAACATTTAGTCCGACGCGGGAATCGAACCCGAGACCTTATGATTAGCAGTCGTACACGCCAACCGCGAGACCAACGAGGCAGTCAAATTATAATTGAGGACAAACAATTTCACTCAAGTTTCTATTAAGGAGATGCCTGTTTAAATGAGATATATGTTTTGTTTTAAATCAGAATGATGCGGTAGAAACACAAAAGGCGCTAGAAATATTTAAAATCAATCCCAGAGTACTTACTCTTATACTTACTGGTTAAATAAAAGATTTAAATATTTTTAGTTACCCAATTCAGTTGTCATATTAGATCAGGTACTCTCTGATAAATTAATTACAAGTAAATATTGTCAGTTAATCATTATAAGGTATTAATTAAGAAACTTTTGAAAAAAATTACGTGTGTGATAATTCCACACAATAACAGTTAATTACCTATAACCATTCTTTCAAGTCAGTAAATACTTTTTAAACGTATTTTTTCATTTAAAATTATTTTCGATCGTTACTTAAAGACCATTTTAACTTGCTTATGTACATAAAAATGCTAATTTGGTTTATGTACGTTTCCGAAACACATCAGGAATGGTTTTTAAGTTCACTTCACTTTTTTTGCAACCTAAATCTGTTATTTATGAAAAGATAATATAGTTGGTATTAATAACAAATATAATTTTGCTTTTCTACTAAAATCACCAATTAAAAAGTTACAGGCGCCAGCCATGGTACTTTTCTGTATGAAGTTGTAAATCAATATAAATATCAAAAATTTAGGTATAACTAGTAATATAAGACAAATTGCAGGCCTATTTCTTTTCGTATTCTGATCGTTTAAATAATTTTATATAATAAATATTTTTACCTACGTTTATAATGTACTTCTATATCGATACTAATATTATAAACGCGAAAGTTTGTAAGTATGGATAGACGGATGGATGGATGTTTGTTACTCTTTCACGCAAAAACTACTGAACGGATTTGGATGAAATTTTACAGTAGTATAGCTTATACATCAGAATAACACATAGGCTACTATTTGCCGCGATGACCGACATACACGCGGGCGGAGCCGCGGGCAACAACTAGTAATTATATAAAGTAATTGTTTCATTTCTAATTGCTAAATTTACCTATGTTGAGGGTTGTTGTAATTGTAATTACCTCAACCCTACTAGCTGTAGGGTACGTAGAAAATCAGATACAAAAATGTGACATAATTTTTGCAGTCAATCACTGATTGTCCACAAATGTAAACGTTAATAAAATACTATGAAATATTATGAATATGAAGTCGCTCAACGCTAAGTCACGTGGTTGAGACAAACTATTTGACAATAATACAAGAGGATAGAGGCGTTAGCGATTGTAGAAAGAGAATGGACGCAAAACATTTGCAACTTGACTAAGGGGACTGAATGTTTTTTTATAGAACGGCTGTCAGGCGTACTTGCTGTTTATAAAACGTAAGGCGTTGTAATAACACTAGTCTGTAAGTAAAATTACATCCAAGTCCTTGGCTACAAGTGCGTTTTTTTTAAATGACTGTCAGATGTCGACTAAAGTTATTAATGCAAGTGTTTATATAATTACTAATTTTCTATGTAATAAATATATTTTACAGCAAATAGATTCAGCGATAGCAGGTACGTACCTGATAGTAAGTGACTAAAGATCTCGACAGATACCTGGAATTCCAGTTACTAGAATTAGTTGTCGATCATGGTTGAACTACTGAGAGGAGAAACTCTATGAGTCTTTAGTAACCTTAATAACTCTGTGAAATACAACGAAATTATTTATTTGAGACCAGTTTTAGGTGAGGTTGTGATAGCGAGACCCAGATGGCTTATTAATTTGTACTTAAACATGGCACTCGTATGGTCTAAAACTTTAGCAAAATACAATCAAGATCTTTGCCCAGTTACTCGTGATCCTTCACGAAGGTTTGAAATTCGTGAAGGATCACAAGATTCGCGGGATAACTTATACCAGTGTAATAAAAGACAATGGGAGAAAGAAGATCTCTCCCTTCCATGAATATTGAGAATATTTGATCTTCTTTTAAATTCCCTCAAAATAACTTTTATAATTTTTTCTGCTTTCCAGAGGGTTTTATTCCTGTTTGGAGTGTTAGCCGTTGTGTCTTCAGCACCACAACAAGGCGGAGAAAAGGTGATAGCTATCGTTGCACAAGAGTTCGACCAACAACCCGACGGATCTTACCGATACAAGTAACTTTAATTTAATAGTAACGCATCATACAAATCATATATACAAATGTTTATGCTTCGAGTTACATAGCAAATATGTTGTATGTACATAATTTATATTCGACGTTCTATCTGATTTTTTCAGTAAACTTTAATGTTTGATATGAAATTATTCTCTCGGGATTTCGCAAAACGTCCATGAATCCGTGACCAGTCTACATCGACAGCTATAACTAGTTCACAACTACGAGAGGTATTTGATCCTCTCCCGGAATAAATATTTGATGAGGGCGATTTTGTAGAGATCAGATACCTTCGTATAGTACCCTAACTCTGTCATTAGATAGACCAGGGACCAGGGATAGACCTTCGCAAAAATACTGTATAATACAATTACTATTTATCACCAGAGAACCTCGACGTTACCTTTTAAAGATACTGCAACGTTTAATGAAAAGAAAAAATACCTACCTTTCTATATTCAAAATAAATATATAAATATGCCCTGTAAAGTCCTGAAGTAAGATATGTGATAGTAAGAGCACCCACAAACTAACTATACTACTCGTAATAGACAGTAGGACAAACGATTGGTAACAAATAATAATAATAATATTTCGGACATCTGACACACAATGTACGTACGTCCCAAACTAGGCAGAGTTTGTAGTAAGGGTGCTAGACTACCGATATAAATACATATATCATCAACAACCCATAACGTCCCACTGCTGGGCTCGGGTCTTCTCTCAGGAGCGGGTTAAGGCCATACGTCCCCACGCTGGCCAAGTGCGGGTTGGAGACTGGCAAGATAACGTTGTGGCTACGTAATCTTGCCGTTGGACTAAGCTAAACGACTGTTATCATATGATAACAACCGGGACCGACTGCTTAACATGAAATACATGTATACTTTTTGTAAATACATTCAGAGTACACACCCGAACTCCAAAATATATATTTACAGATCATACAAATATTTGGTCCGACCCGGGAATCGAATCCTAGACCTCAAGTTCAGTTGTCGTATTCTCTACTGCCGCACCACCGAGGCATTCAAATAGTAATCACTTGAGTTAGAAAACAAAGCTGTATTACCAAATCACAGACAGACATGTCAGCCTTTATATGTATAGAATTCAGGCACTGCACGCATAACATTGTGTGTTACATAATAATGACCAACATACACAAATTAACGCCTTTGTTATCATTGATTTGACCCCTTCATAAATCTGATGTAAGGTCAAACCTAGCCTTACGTTACAATGATTATGTCGCAATGCACACTCACACTTTATTATACAATAGTTACTAGCCTTCTTAGCCTAGCTATTCGCTAGGAAAAAAGTACATATTGTTTGGTAACTTATCTAGTAGTTTTATTAAAATGCCAATGTCAGGATTTTTAATGGGTGAGGGATGGTGAATGCAAAGCCGGAGGTTGTGGTTTCGTTCGTACACAGGATAAATATTGACTGCCTCGGTGGCGCAGTGGTAGCGTATGCGACTGCTGTGCTTGAGGTCTCGGTTCGATTCCCGGGTCGGACCAAATGTTAGTATGATCTACAAATATTTGTTTCGGAGTTTGGGTGTTTTCTATGTATAATATGTATCTATTTACAAAAAAAAGTATATATGTATTGATATCAGTTGTCTAGTACCCATAACACAAGCTCTGCTTAGCTTGGGACTAGATGGCGTTTATTTATTTATTGTAGGTAACTTATTGTAACGATTATCTATTCTGGGTCTTGATGAAATTAATATATAATATGTATGTATTTACAAATATATAGGCTCATTTAAAAGCAGGTTATTTACCATAGAATATTATAAATATATTTTGCCTGGTATTAGATCAGACTACCGTGTGAGAAAGGGTGCAGTTACAAATATTAATAATAATATTTTTTTTACTTTTTCAAGGTGAATCTTTAGATAAATCTGATGTTTCTGCTTTTCAGTTACGAGACAGAAAATGGTATTAAAGCCGAGGAAACAGGAACGTTGAAAAAAGCCAGCAGTCCTGATGCGGCTGACGTGATCGTTGCGCAAGGCGGGTTTAGCTACACAGCACCCGATGGCACTGTTATCAACTTAAATTACATAGCCGATGATGATAATGGATTCAAACCTGAGGTGATTTTTTTTTATTTTATACTAGCTGACCCGTGCCCACTTCGTTGGGCGGTAAACAATTTTTCTCCGACTTACTTTGCAAATTCAGGTACCACGAAAAAGTTTTTCCACTTTTCGGGTTATTATTAGCCTATGTCACTCCCAAATAATGTAGCCTTCTATTGGTAAAAGAATTTTCAAAATCGGTTCAGTAGATCCAGAGATTACCCCCTACAACGTCACAAACTCACAAACTTTACCTCTTTATATAATAGTGTAGATGTAGAAAAGGAAGAACCAAAAATTATTCGTTGTCAATATTTATGTATTTTTTTCATCCATGTAGTGATTGGGTTAAGTGATATTTATTTTCCATGAGTGTCGTGAATGTCATAAGAGGCTACTCCTTAGTTGCCTCTTAGGAAGCAAACTCTGCAAGAAAATATCACGGTAAACAGAATGAAAACTTGAAATAAACCCTGTACCAACCCGTCTGGTAGCTTGATGTGATAGTCGTAACCATCCTTTCTCATCATCATCTTCCTAGCC
This sequence comes from Diaphora mendica, assembly GCA_949125395.1. NCBI lineage: Eukaryota > Metazoa > Arthropoda > Insecta > Lepidoptera > Erebidae > Diaphora > Diaphora mendica. Next base: position 16,004,618 of record OX421316.1, read on the forward strand.
TTTATTATTCCCAAGATTATTTGGGGTCGGCTACTAGTAGAAAAACCCAACAGCAGTCCGACCCAGGAATCGAAACCCGAGGCCTCTTGATCGGCAGTCGCTTACGCTAACCACTAGACCAACGAGGCAGTAAACCATCCTTTCTAAGGAGAGTTTTTTATCCAGAAGTAAACTGTTAGAGCTTTTTGATGATTATTGTATTTTAAGGCAACTTATTTACTTTGATACTTGATTTTGATAATGTTGTAAATCATAATATATTTCATAATTCAGTGTTGTTCTTTTCAAATCAAGTTTCATGAAATTTACAATAGCGGTATTTCCAAGAAATACGGGGAAATATCACATGGATATAGTGATAAATAGGAAAACCCAATAGTTATTGTACCAATAATATTGTACGAATTCATGATAACCTTTTTACTATGCCGTCAACTTAATAAATAAGTTTGTTGACAAAGCGCTGATGTAATTGCTGAAATCTAAACTAGGAGATGTGTGTGACGTTTTTTTGTTTTTAAAGACAGTCCTTATTTCATTTCATTCACATTTTTTTCTTTAATATGTACCTACATAAATACCTTAGAATTGAAAACTAAATACTTAATATTGGCAGAAATATGTGATATTTTTCGGCTGGTTGGTGCATCTCATCAAAAGAAGAAGAAATCTAAACTAACAATCCAAAAATACAAATTATATATGTACATGTAATTATCCATGTACTAACGGATAAATTCAAATGACAATTAATCGATTTAAAAAAAAAAAACTATTTCACTAGCATTATATACATTCCGAAATAAATAAAAGAGATTCAAACAAAAACTGCTAAATTGTAACAAAAAATATCTAAAATCTGTCCATAAGTCAAAAATTCAATGGAAATTGATCACAAATAAAATATTTCACTACGTACATATTAGTAATAAATTACAGAATAATAGTTGACTCATAATAACAGCTTCTTGTTTACGTTATTTAATAAGAACACGACTAACATCAACATGTTAACCGTAAATTAAGGGTTTATTTAAACAAACTAAAAAGGGAGTTTTAAGTCGGTGATAAGTATCACGGATTTAAAACTCCTTTTTGCATAATTGAGAATCTCTTGCGGTTCAAGTATAAGGATGATACTAGTTCGAATAAATCCTACTAATATTATAAACGCGAAAGTTTGTAAGTATGGATGGATGGATATTTGTTACTCTTTCACGCAAAAACTACTGAACGGATTTGGATGAATCTTTACAGTAATATAGCTTATACATCAGAATAACACATAGGCTACTATTTGCCGCAATAACCGACACACACGCGGGCGGAGCCACGGGCAACAACTATTAGTATAATGAAGGCGAAATAAATTGTAATTTCTAATGTCCTAACTCAAATTTTCAGGGAGCACATCTGCCAACTCCACCACCGATTCCTCCAGAAATACAAAGGGCTCTTGATTTCCTTGCTACGCTGCCACCGCCACCGCCCACCAGAAACTAGAACACTGCCGTCTGTAACTGTCTGATGCTCTACGACCACAGCGTCTTATGTACCTGTTAACCCACGAATACTCGTTCTGTTTTGGAAATTGAATTTATGCTTCTGTAATCTTTAAAATTTCGATTGTTTATGATTTTTCTATTGTACTTATAGAAAACAGGATCTCGTAATATTTTATTCGTTACCAAACTTTTAGCTAAGTATTTTCTAATGATTTATTCTAATAAATGTATTTTCAATTTAATAAGCACATTTAAATTCTGTTTACAAAACAGTACTAACATTATAAGCAAGTATAATAGTAATTTAGTAAGCATTAAAAACATATAAAAAAGGATGTACATACATATATGACTGAACTGTGATAGACAATGATGGAATTACGTAAAATGTTTGTATATTTATTTAAATAAAAGCAAAACCAGTGCCAAAGATGCATTGCAAAATGTTATGAGGTTTTCAATTTTAAAATAATCATCATCATTTTTAACTGACATACGCTGTGCGTAAAAGTTCAAAAATAAATATCACACATCATTATTTCTAAAGGGCCGATGGTAAACAACACTTCTGATGCTATCACACCGTCTTAACTTTCCTTAATGAAACTTTTAACAATGAAAAGAACAAGTCTAAGGTAAGAAACTTTCTGATAGCAGATACGGGTACTGTGTCTGTTGTGATAAGAGAGACAACTCTCAAAATTATTTGCTATCAGCATCATCTTGATAATACACAGTAGATGACTATATCGTAATAAACTGTAATGGACTGTATTATTCAGTTTTATTTTCATCTTTTAATTCTTCAAGAATAGGGTCGCACGAAAAATATATTCAAAATAATAAAACAATTTTACGGATCGACTCAGAAATAACGAAGTTCTGAGGAAACAAACAACAGTTCTGAGCTGATAGAAAAATTGATCATCTTTTCCCTTACATAATTATGTATTATGGCAATTAAAATACTTGAGATTATATACATACGTACATATCACAGAATTTCCTGAGGTTTGAAACGTAACCGCACTGGCCGTTCGTCACAGGTTAATCTCCACCTTATTTTGAAGAAGTTACAAAATACTTAAATTTACTTTTTAGTATATTCTCTGAAATCTAAAACAGCAACGTAATCACATTGGAATTTGATGTACATGTCATTATAGTAATACACATCCTTGTACTAATGTTATCGTACACGTGAAAAATATCAAGGCTCAATTAGATACAAATTTTGTGAGACAATAGGCTGAGTTTCTTGTTTTACAAGATATAAATAAATATTCATCGTCATCAACATGTTAAAATGTTTAAGTTGGTTTCTATAAACAGCATGTTTGTTTGCCCATTCACTTACATATAGCTTTACACACATGTTTACCTAGTTATGAGCATGCAGTTACTTCGATAAAATCATGATCATACTTCATGTAATTAGTGTGGTATCTCTAAATACCGCTTGGTAGATAATAATTTTAGATGAACATGAATGTTTTATACCAAATACCTACCAAATACCTATGATATTATATAAACTATCTTCCAGGCATATACAAAGGTTTGTTCAAATATACTTTTCATTACATACTACAGAAATAAAAATTGGTCCTGTATAGTTCATTACTTTGTTATTTTTTAGTAAGTAATTTTATAAACAATAGAATTTTTGTTACATTCAAACCGAATGATATTAAGAATAGTTTCTTATACATTGATTTATTTGAAATTAAATGCATTAAATAAAAAAAACACTTCTAATGGGTTCCATAGGGGAATGTACCGCCTCTAAAGAGTTTACCCATATAATCTTATATATAAAATTCTCTTGTCACAATGTTAGTTACCATACTCCTCTGAAACGGCTGTACCGATTTTTATGAAATTTGGTGTGAATATCGGGTAGGTCTGAGAATCGAACAACAATTATTTTTTATACCCCAATTTTTTTTATGGCAAAACAAAGTTTGCCCGATCAGCTAGTATTTTATAAAATCATGTTAAGGGTATATTTCCATGTTTTAATTTATTTCTATACTAAGACATGTTAAGAACTTTGTTATTTTATATCTACTGTAGCCGTAGATATAAGATAACAAAGTTCTTAACATGTCTTAGTTCCAAGGTGTAACATAAAATTAATAATTTTAAGAGTTTATAAAAGTTTGGAATCAAGGCTCCGTTGATAAAACTACGCAACCCTAAATATTTATATTTATTGCTTATCTATTTTCTTATTAGTTGAATTAGAATAAAAACTCATTTAACTTGAAAGCTCATCAGTACTTGTTAGAACAGCATTCCAATTACAACCAGTTTTACTCAGTGAGTTGCGTTCTGTCAAGGTCAACGATAAGAACACAAAACATTGTGTTTGATCTATGGTTTAAAATTTGTAAAAGCATTTCATTACACAGTTCGGAAAAAATATGTAATTTTTTTTTTATTTCTTCTAAAATACAAAACCCATGCACTAGGGCTATAATCATGTTTTACTTCACTATACAGACATACGTAATACGGATGCAAGAACAGCCAGACTTAGAACAAAAATTTGTGGATCAGACAAAGTGTTGTTCTATGTTGGGTTTGAACCAATAACACTCAGCGTGGTAGGAAGCGACGAGATAGCCGCTGAAACAATTATGCCAACCGTGTAGTCGAATTCGAATTAAAAGACATGTAATTTAGTTTATATTTTAATTTTCTAAATATCGATACCGAATCGAAACCACCAACTTTTACAATATCTTTATCTATTTGCATATTGTTGTGTGATTTCATGTAAATTTCATAATTAATTTATTAATGTGACCTTGTGAACAGGAACTCAAGGATTTACCATTCCAGAAATACAGGTTTACATCCAACCAAAACAATATCATTAGGGAACTAGTATTTTAGTATCTAGTATCTAGTCAAGGTCATTTTATATACTAATTCTTCAACACTCTTTGCTTAATAGATATATTAATATTTGTTTATGCTTACAACCCTATATTAAATAGCTTTAGATATAACTCTAATTATGCTAGTGAAAAAGTTAGTGAAATATAGTTACATACAATTAAACTACTTTTAAAACTAACTAGCTGAGCCCCTAAGACTAACTAATAAGCCGGAACAAACAGACAGACAGACAAAAATTGTAAAAAATGTTATTTTGTTCACATACCGTGTATACATACGAATCCATTTAGTAAAAAGCGGTTATTTTAATATTACAAACAGACACTCCAATTTCATTTATTTGTATGTATGTATAAAAGATTTTAACATGTCTACATTCTTTCTATAAAGACAGTTTTGAAAATAGTTCATGCAAACTAATTGCCTCGGTGGCGCAGTGGTAGCGTATGCGACTGCTGTGCTTGAGGTCTCGTGTTCGATTCCCGGGTCGGACCAAATGTTTGTATGATCTGCAAATATTTGTTTCGGAGTTTGAGTGATTTCTATGTATAATATGTATATATTTACAAAAAAATGTATTTATATCAGTTGTCTAGTACCCGTAACACAAGCTCTGCATATCTTGTGACTCGATGGCGTTGTGTGTTAGATATCCAAAATATATCTTTATTTCTTATATTATAAAAACAAAATATATTATACATTATAATAACACGTTCAATTTAGACCTTTCTAGGACTAAAAGCAATGCACATGGTTAACCGTCATCCTAAAAACTGAATTAAAAAGCTTTTTAAAAACAAGCTTTTACTGGAATGCCTCGAGACGAATCAAACGAGTCCAAACTCGATTGAGTTCCTATGGCCACCTTCCAGCTCCAGCATCAGATCAGCTCCATCTCATTATAATATTGTATAGTCACGCTGTATACATATGCTTGCAAAATTCCAGCAAAATCGGTTGAAGATTGAAAATAGTTGTATCTGCTTCAAAATTGAGTTGCAAGATTCCACCCGAACATACAAGTATACATACATACATTGCAAGTTAATAAAAAGCTTGTAATAATCTAAGGATAAAAAACACTGCATATTTTCATTAAGTAATTTACATGTACCTACTACGCGTCTGTGTTAAAAATAAACAACAAAACTTCACTTTCCAGTTGAATCGTGTCCTTCATAACTTGCATAAGAGGGCTGGTAGCGATTGGATACAAACAGCTACAAACCGGGCTCTGTGGTGTTTTTTGAGAGAGGCCTAAGTCCAGCAGAGGGCTGCAATGGGCTCATGATGATGATGATGAATAATCAATATCCATCAATACTATTTTTTTTATCAAAACTAATGTTTTCGTATATTGCAGTGTTATAATAATCTATATCCGGACCTCAACCAGTTCAAGAACAATTTTAGTGAGCTAGGACGATGTGTGAGAGAAGGAACTCTAATTTCTAAAGCCCAGTAAAGTGAGAGATTTAAATTGCACTCAAAGAGAAATGTATTTATTTATTTTGTAAAGATTCACCAACAGTCACAACAATATAATAAAAATAATTAATAATGTAGTGAGGTCTCCTTCTAATTGTTTGACCAATTATAGGTGAATTCAGCATGCTTTATGTACGGTTAAAGCGAATTCACAAATTTAGAATAACATATACAAACACAATATCAAACAACATCATAATAAACTATCTCTCCCCTCTTACAAGAAACAGATTAAAGCAAATCAATTAAATTAAATCAAATCAAATAAATTAAACAAACCCAAGAAAACAAATCAAATACATCAAAAAATCAAATAAATCATATAAATCATGTAAATCAAATAAATCAAGTAAGTCAAATAAATAAAATAAAATAAAAGAAAATTAAGCAATCAATTATAATAAACAAATCAAATAAATCAAACGAATCAAATAAAGCTAACAAAATCAAATTAACAATTAAGTGGTTTAAAAGAATCAAGTTGAAAAACAAAATGAGATTAAACAAATAAAAAAAATAAAACAAAATAAAATAAAATAAAACGAGATACGTCAACTCAATCTAGGAGGTGTTCGAAGATACATTTCTTAAATTTTCCCAGGCCATTATCAAATATATCTATGTCAGCCGAGACACTGGCTACATCATTATATTGCTTCGATAATCTCGCAATAGGTGAGTGTTTTTTCCAAGTTTGTGCGATGACAAGGGATACTCAAAGAGAACAGGGGTGGCGCGGCACCCTGGATGGTACATTTATGGAAAATTTGCTGAGGTTTGGGCAATCGATTCTATTGTTAAAAAGCTTAAATAGGAAAGCGAGATCAACAATTGTGCGACGAGACTCAAGGGACAAAAGCTTAAAGTGCTTTAGTTTGTCCTCGTATGATGTATTTGAGCCATCGACATTAAATCTGAAAGCTAAGATTCGAATAAACCTCCATTGTATACCTTCTATTCTGATTTTATGGACCTGATATGTTGGATTCCATGACGTGCTATTATAATCATTAGAATTCAAATCATGAGAAATAAGACACACACTCCAAAATCATAGAGTAGCCATGAGTTTCTTTGCCAGTATTCTTCTCATGAGGCTCTACGTATTTTGGAAACTAGAAGTTATGGATCGACACAAGCAGGCAGTAGATTTTTGGTGTCTTCGCCTAATTTACCTAGACAATACAGCACCTGCTGTGCAGTTTTTCATACAAAAAAACTAAATTGTTCTTCATCCGTTCGCGAGCTACGGTGCCACAGACAGACAGACAAACAGACAGACAGACACGTCAAACTTATAACACCCATCTTTTTGCATCGGGGGTTAAAAAGGGAAAAGGGTGACCGCTACTCTTCGACTCTGCTCATGCTTTCCATTAGGCAGAGTAGAGTCACTTTAGCAGGTTTATGGGAAATTACTCGCGATTGGGAAATGAAAAACAAAATATTGGTATAGTTTTAAACTTACTTTATGAATCTACTGCATCTGTACAATATGCATCATGATTATTCATGCAATACATGTATTATTGATTTAAATTTTTAGCTATTTATAACTATGCTAACTATATGTGTTAACTAAATGGCTAGAATTTTAAAACCTTACAAACTTCATTATGGAATCATCGCTCTGATCAATCTAAGACTAGGTATGGCGATATTTTTGAGTTGTGATATTATTACATATCTTTACTAGTTGCAAGACATGATATTTGTCTTTGTAGTATCAACTGTAATGCGCTGCACATATTGACTTATAAGTTATAATGTTTTGTCATGATATATATGTTAACAACAGTAAATAATTGACTTGAAGAAAATTAGTCTTTATCGACTTCAAATCAATAAATATTTCATTACTGAAAGATCTGCACAGACTAGGAGAATTTACTATATACGATAAATTAACAAAGTATTAAGACATTGAATATTGGCCCGTTATAATATTACACTGATAAATTTTAAGAAAACTACGTTGATATGTTACACATTACCACATAAAGTGTTTTGTAGTGGAGTTATCACGATTTAGTTTCGGTGATCGATCTTAATTCTTTCAGTCACCGGTTCTGGTGTAGTTTTAGTTGCTAAAATTCTTAGAACACGTTGAATAGCTGGTGGAATTGGAGGTGGTGTTGGTAAGTGAGCACCTACTGGCTGATAGCCACCTTCGCCAGCTGTGTAAGATAAAGTAAAATCATTGCCGTCTTTGTCCTGAAAATAAAAACAGATTTGTTGATTGCAGTATTCAAAAAGTTGCTTTAGAAATTGTATACTAAATAAAACTGAATCTGATTTGGATTCTAAACATGTTCTTCAGTGGCAAATTACACACTTACCGAAGGTAGAAACTATCACCCTACAGATGTAATTAATTAACTAGTTAACTATTAACAAAAATAGTTTACTACATTAAAGTGCTTATTTTTATTGAAAAAAAATATTTTCAATTAATTTATAGTCTTTAATTAACTCTTTCATATTTATATGAAAGAAAAAGTTAGAAGCAAAAGCAATGTACGATTATAATTATGTAATACCCAAGACTGAGTAACGAGGATTCATTTCCGTGTAACATAATTAAATTATAAATAAAATGTTATTCATATTAGCAACCCACCCCGACTTCGCACAGGTTTTAACGGAAAATATAACATGGCGTCTTTTACCCCGAGAAGATGTGCGGCTTAATTTTTTAGTCAATATACTCAAAAAAAATAACAAATTTTATCGAATACCTTCCTCAAAATCACTCTACCTTTTGGTAAAAACTACATCAAAATCTGTGCGGTAGCTTTGAGTTTATCGCGAACAGACAGACAGACGCGGCGGAGGACTTTGTTTTATAATATGTAGTAATAGTGATATAGAAGAATTAAGGTGGATCAAAATATAGTGGCAGTCCTGTCTATAAACAAAAATGAAGACCAGGAATGCCTTTTTGGAGGGCTAGTTTGTTGGGAAATAGTCCATGGCACAAGCAAAATCTTTAAATTTTTATATTGGAGAGGAGAAAACAAGTCGTTTTTAAAATTTGTGTCTGCAAGGAATATTTCTGTCAGTTCTTTTTTACACGATTTTCTTTTATCGGTGTGTGCTATTTTAGTTCGCTACTCTTTATAGCATGGTATGGTTTTCATTTCACATTCCGATGAGTTATTAGAAAATAAAGCTAGTACATCAACAGTATACTTAACAACTTACCTTATAGGAATTATTAACAGTATACTGAACAACTTACCTTATAGGAATCATTAACAGTATACTTAACAATTTACCTTATAGGAGTAACCACCAACTACACCTGACGAATTTGAACTACCATCTGCAGACTTTAATTCACCTCTCTCAAAAGCTTTAGTACCATCACCGCCTTCGTAGCTATAAAAAGTTTCATAATAATTAATTATTGTACTTTATAGACATCCTCAACCTAATTTAACAATATTATTTGAAGGGAATACAAAATTTCGTTTATTGAAATTAAATTAACTGCTTGGATAAAACGGGTAAACTCTCAATGGTTAGTTTTTAGACTATGTATAAAAAATTAGTACGATGTGAATATTAGGACTGCTTAGAATTGCAGAGGATTCCCATATTCACATTAAGAAAAAAACAAATATGCCAACGATGTATTCCTTATTCACTATTTTTAAATTTCTCATACGTTCCGTAATTTTATTATTAAAATCAACTTCTTACCCTATTTAGCAAATAACTTGTGATAATTGAAGCAAAAAAAGTCAGTAAGGATATAATTTTTACCTGTAATGATAATCTCCATTATATGCATAAACATAATTTTGTACTCCGACAATCGGGATAAAATTATCTGACTTCTGTGTTGTTTTTTCTAATTGGGTATGTGATGTACTAGTTTCGTAATACTTTCCATCGGATCGAGGAGCTTGTGCTGACACCACCTTTGCATAACGGTCTTTATTGGAAATAGTACTAACGGTACTAGGATTACTTTCTGCGCCTAATCGTGAATTTTGAACTATTATTTTTCGCTGAGTTTTTATAATACGGTTATTTCCATGTCCAGAAATCGCACTATTCGCAGTAAGTATCTTGGGCTCTTCTGTACTAATATGTGAAGTAGCTTCTGTAGTTGCGTGTTCTGAATGTGTATTATCAATAGATATTTGTTTATTATCAAAGTTCTCACTAATAAGCGTGTCAACAGATTCACTATTAGCATTGCCTTCATTGATTTTCAAAGAGTCAATATCTAGAGTACGTCTCTGAGATTTTGTTGTACTAGAAATAAGACTTAACTTCTTATTTCCGGCATCTTGTACATCTGCAGTAGACACTTTCTCTTGTTGTATGTTTTCACTAACGAGCCTTTCAATAGACTGACTGCTAGTATTTTCTTCTTTCTTTTTTAAAGAATTAAGATTTGAAGTACGTCTCTGGGGTGTTACTGTACTTGAAATAAGACTAAACTTCTTATTTTCGGCATTTAGTACATCTGCAGTAGACGCCTTCTCTTGTTGTATGTTTTCACTGACGAGCCTTTCATTAGACTGACTGCTAGTATTTTCTTCTTTCTTTTTTAAAGAATTAAGATTTGAAGTACGTCCCTGGGGTATTACTGTACTTGAAATAAAACTAAATATCTTATTTTCGGCATTTAGTACATCTGCAGTAGACGTTTTCTCTTGTTGTATGTTTTCACTAACGAGCCTTTCAATAGACTGACTGCTAGTATTTTCTTCTTTCTTTTTTAAAGAATTAAGATTTGAAGTACGTCTCTGAGGTTTTATCGTACTAGAAATAAGACTGAACTCCATATTTCCAGTATTATGTACATCTCCAGTAGAATCTTTCTCTTGATGCATGTTCTCACTAACGAGTGTTTCAATTGGCTGACTGCTAGTATTTTCTTCTTTCTGTTTTAAAGAATTAACGTTTGAAGTACGTCTCTGAGATTTTATAGTACGAGAAATAAGACTGAACTTCATATCTCCAACACTTTGTACATCTCTATTAAACGTTTTCTCCTGATGTATGTTCTCACCAACGAGTGTTTCAATTGGCTGACTGCTAGTATTTTCTTTTTTCTGTTTTAAAGAATTAACGTTTGAAATACGCCTCTGAGGTTTTATAGTACGAGAATTAAGACTGAACTTCATATCTCCAGCACTTTGTATATTTCTATTAGACGTTTTCTCCTGATGTATGTTCTCACTTACGAGGGTTTCTATGGGCTGTGTGCTAGTATTTTCTTCTGTCGTTTTTAAAGAATTAGGATTGAAAGTACGTCTCTGAGGCTTTATTGTACGAGAAATAACACTGAACTTTATATCTCCAGCGCTTTCAACATCTCCAGTAGACGTTTTCTCTTGTTGTATGTTTTCACTAACGAGCCTTTCAATTGGCTGACTGCTAGTATTTTCTTCTTTCTGTTTTAAAGAATTAACGTTTGAAGTACGTCTTTGAGATTTCATAGTACGAGAAATAAGACTGAACTTCATATCTCCAACACTTTGTACATCTCTATTAGATGTTTTCTCCTGATCTATGTTCTCACCAACGAGTGTTTCAATTGGCTGACTGCTAGTATTTTCTTTTTTCTGTTTTAAAGAATTAACGTTTGAAGTACGCCTCTGAGGTTTTATAGTACGAGAAACAAGACTGAACTTCATATCTCCAGCACTTTGCATATTTCTATTAGATGTTTTCTCCTGATGTATGTTCTCACTAACAAGGGTTTCTATGGGCTGTGTGCTAGTATTTTCTTCTTTCTTTTTTAAAGAATTAGGATTGAAAGTACGTCTCTGAGGCTTTATTGTACGAGAAATAACACTGAAATTTATATCTCCAGCACTTTGAACATCTTCATTAGATGCTTTTTCTAGATATATGTTCTCACTAACGAGCATTTCAATGGGATGACTGCTAGTATTTTCTTCTTTCTTTTTTAAAGAATTAATATTTAATGTACGTCTCTGAGGTTTTATTACACGAGAGGTCACTCTAAGTTTCTTGTCTCCAGTAGTTCGTATGTTACTTGTAGCTACTTGGTCTGGATTAAACTTTTCGTTACCAAGTGATGCAACAGGTTTACTATCAGAATTATCTTCTTTCATTTTCAAAGAATAAAGATCTAGAGTGCGCCTTCTTGGTTTCATTGTACTAGTACTTTTTCCAGTAACTTTTGCATTATCAATAGATACTTTGGTTTGACCAATGACGTCATTAACTATAGCTATTGTTTCAACAGATTCACCGCTAGTTTCTTTATTAAAAGAATCAACATTTAAAATTTGCTGTTTTACTGTGCTAGTAATTGCACTGAGTTTATTATCTCCAGTATTTTTTACAGCATCTAAAGATACTTTGGTTTGATCAGCATTTTCTTTTACTATTGTATCACTCTCAGTTTCGTCTTCTACAGAATAGGAACTTGAAGAAGAAGTTTTCGATTTCACTAAAATAGTACTTAATTTAATATTATCTAGAGAATCAGATACCTTGATTTGACTACTATTTTCATTTACGATTTTTTCAGCATATTCACTGTCACTATTATCTTCTTTCTTTTTTAAGGGAAGTTTTACTGAGCTAGTAGATACACTGATTTTTTTGTCTCTAATTTGTGTATTATCAATTGCCACTTCCTGTGGTTCAGCATTATCTTTGAGGAGTGGTTCAGCATGTTCACCGTCTATATTTTTATCTTCCCCTTTCGGAGACAGGGAATAGATATTTGAAGTAGATGTTTTAAGTTTTGGTGCACTTGTAATTACAGTGTATTTCTTATCTCCAATAATTTCTATATTGCCATTAGATATTTTATCTTTTTCAGTATCCTCGTTAGCTATTGTTTTAATAGATTCATTATCACCTTCTTCTTCTTTCATTTTTAAAGTACTTCTAAGACTTAAAATAGGTGGTATTTTAGCATTTACTGTACTAGAAGTTATAACCACATTCTTGTCTTCAGTCGTTTGTACAGTAGCAGAAGATATAAAACCATCTGTATTTTCTTCTTCTCTTTTTAATGAATATGGACTTGAAGTAAGAGATTTAGATTGTATTGTACTTGCTATCACAACAGGTTTCTTATCTTTGATAATTTGTATATCATCATTAGATATTATCTCTTGATCAGCACCCTCGTTAACTATTATTTCAATAGATTCACTTTCGCCATCTATTTCCTTTTGTTTTACAGTATTTCTAAGACTTAAAGCAGTTGGTATTTTAGGTTTTACTGCACTAGTATTCACAATGATTTTCTTATTTTCAGTCATTTCTACGTTTCCAGAAGATACAAGTTTATTATCAGTTCCTTCTTTTTTTCTTTTCATAGAAGAATTAAAAGTACGCCTCAAAGGTTTAAATTTAATAGTGGTTAAAACGGGTGTGTCTTCTTTAATGGTTTGTAAATTACCATTGGATACTTTGTCTTGGTCAGCGTCTACGCTAACGATTGTTTTAGCAGGTGTACTTTGAACCTTTTCTACTCTATTTTTCAAGAGACGAAGATTAGACAAACGTCTGTTAGACTTTATTGTAGTAGTTATAAGAGGTTTCTTTTCCTCACTTATTTGTTTATCATCAACGGGTTCATTGACTTCATTAACGTTCTCTTTAACAGATACTTCTACAGGCTTGTTTTGAACTGTTACTCCCTTGTTCCTCAAAGGGCGACTATTATAATTAAATCTTTTAGCCGCTGCTGTGCTAGTAGTTAAACTAAATTGCTTTCTATTAGTAGTTTGTACTCTTCCAATAAGTACTTTGTCTCTGTCGTCACTCTCATTAATATTTATTTGAGAAGATTTACTTATTTTACGCAGATTGAAAGGACGCCTTTTTGGTTTTATCGTAGTAGTAGTTAAATTTGGTTCTTCTTTTGTATTTTCTACAGTATCAATAGATTCTTTATCCTGATCACTGTTCTCGTTAACGTCTGCTTCAATATATTCAGTTTTAACTATTTCTACATTTCTTTTCAAGGGCTCATCAATAATTTCCTTGTTATTATTTATTGCAATTGTAGTCAAATTAGGTGGTTTAATATCAGTTATATCTACGTTACCAGTAAATGTGCCTTGATCTAGATCTTTCTCAAGGAACGTTTCAGCAGGTTTACTGTCAACATTTTCTTCTTGACTTTTAAAAGAGTATGTTCTTCTTATTTCTTTGTATTTCGGCGGCACTCGCTTACTCTTATAAAATTCTACACTTGTTACATATTGGGCTACTACTAAAATCACTAATATTTTTAAACACGAAACCAACATCTTGTAAAACAATACTCATCGACACTTCTAAGACGCGGTCTTTATCGAATGCGTTTAACTCAGTAAATGAAGATGAAGCAATGGTCTCCTATATCACGTTATAAATATATTCACTAGCTTGACAAGTTTATTTTTATGAAAACCTGTATTAAAAAGGCACATCGCACAATGCTTATAACCTGAATTATAAGATAATTTGATGTTATTAATGTAATACAGCGTGTTTTAAAGTTTTTAAGTAATAAATTTAACTTTGTCGTCTCATTTTCAGAAGGTAAATTGGTTAAAAAATATTTTTTACTTTTAATATTTCGTCATACAGAAGGGTTTAAAATTTTAATGCAACGCTAGTTTGTTGACAGTTGTTATTGATTTAATCAGTACGATTCGTCACCGATCATGTTTCGTGGTTGATACCTAAATGATTGTGCAATTTCATCAAGAACATATCCGTCAACTGCTAAGGCTGAAATATTTAGCGTCCGGTGAGGTTCACTTCGTCAACTAGCGGGGGTATTATAGTGTAAATAATGAGCCTTACATATATGTGGTCAATAAATCTGGAGCGTCACTTATCACTGAAAACTGTGATTTGTTAGTGTAGATAACTATGTTCTTAAAATTTATGTGTTTGTGCTGTGTTACGGCGTTCATAATAGCCGCACCTGTCAAGGACGAAGATTCAGTGGAGAGACAACAACCTACAGTGATACCAATTATTTCTTTATCTGCAGAATATGTGGCAGATGGGAAATACAAATATAAGTATGCTATTTAATTTTGAATTTTTGAGAAGTTGATATGAATATTTTTAAACACGTTTCTTAATCAAAACTTATTATTATGATTAAGTTGTTTAATTACGTATGAACTTTTTTACATAATAACAATACTTTTAGCTACGAAACCGGGAATGGCATAAAACGGGAAGAAACTGCTTACGACAAGGAATCGCCAGAGGGTAAATCGCATTCCGACTGCAGTAATGAAGGCGGGGAAGATGATGACAGTGGTGAGATACATGTACAGAAAGGATCCTATTCCTATACCGCGCCTGATGGGACACTTGTTAGTGTGAGGTTGGATACATTTTTATTAATACATTTATTCACTTCTATTCAGGTTCAAGTAATGAAGAGTTTCCTCTGGTATGATATATACCTATTTTTTTTTAGATTGTATATTCATTCATCATAGGTAATGTATATTCATAAATATTCATAGGTAAGTTACAGACCAACAGACAAACATATAGCGTTACTTATGTGTTTATATGAGAGACATATTTATAGATTTTCTAACGTGGGAGAACCACGCTTCGGTATGAACTGGCCGGCTCGACCGGAGTGATACCAAGGCCTCACAGAAAACCGGTGTGAAATAGCGCTTGCGCTGCGTTTCACCGAGTGAGTGAGAATAGAGGAGGCCCATACCCAAACGCCTCCCCCCACCCCCTCCCCCATCTCCCTCCCCCCACCCTCCTCCCCCCAAAGGCCAGCAACTCACTTGTGACGCCTCTGGTGTTGCAAGTGTCCATGGGCGGAGGTAATAGCTTACCATCAGACGATATGTCTGCTCGTTTGCCACTCTAGTCCATAAAAAAAAGATTATGTTACAATCCCTAATTAAAATAATATATATATATCCATACACAATGAAAAAAGAAACACGGGTTAGTTCTAATATTAAGTAGATGAAATACCAATTTCTAATTTGAATGTGTAGAATATCAAAATTTTGAACTACTACGCACACAATGACACTGCCTCGGTTGCGCAGTGGTAGCATATGCGACTACTTGAGGTCTCGGGTTCGATTGCCGAATCAGACCAAATGTTACGAACTCGGAAATCGAATCTGTAAATATTTTATTTCAAGAGCTTGGGTGTTTTCAGTGTATAATATGCATGTATTAACAAAAAAAGTAGGTATATACTTATATGTATTTATTACAGTTGTCTAGTACCCATAGTACAAGGTCTGCTTAGATTGGGACCGATGTCAGATGTACGAAATATAGTTATTATAATTAAAAAATATAGGAATAAAGCTTCAACATAAAAAAAAACAATTTCTTTTAAAAACCAACTCTAATATAACTTCATTAAACATATTCAATAATACATTTGCGAACTAATTAATTAATGAATAAAACATGCCTTCAAAAGTACTGGATCCGGTATTGAACATATGTGTAGAGTTGACCGAATCTATTAATTTTGTTTCTAAAACTATAATCCTAAAATTAATCCTAAAAAAAGAGAAATTTTAGGTAGAAAGACTTTTAAAGACCAGCACTAAAAAGAGGGGTTTGATGGATGTTTGAATGTTTTTAAGTTACTTTTTATACAGATTCTATTTTAATTCGATTCTTCTATTTATAATATATTTATACAATCTGAATCTCGGAAACGGCTCCAATGATTTTCATTAAATTTAGTATGCACGAAATTTCAGGGGTGATAAATCGAACAAGCTGGGATTTTTTTTTAAACTACCGAATATATAATAATGAGCGAAACTCGGTTATCCAGGACTGGTAAATAAAATTATACTTGACCACCAGTAGCGATATTCTGATCCTTTTCTACTCTCATAACGTTTTAAGACGTATTATTATTCTTGACTAATCTCTAATTAACACAATTCTATTGATTATATTTAATAAACATAAGTTAAACATAGATTTAATACTTTAAAGTCAGCAGTTTATTACATATTCACTAAAATTTATTATTATTATTTAGATGTTTATTGAATGTGTTGTGTTTTAAATTTCTTGCCATTTTTAACATTATAAAATTTGGATATTTTATTATTATACAGATACATTGCTGACGAAAATGGATTCCAACCTATAATAACTGAAGTTAGCCACAGTGGATCTCAAATTACAGAAGATCTATCCCAACATATAAGTCAATCAGATCATGGTAAAATGGCTAAAGAAAAAACTACTGATGAAAATAAAAAAGCACACAACAATGATTCAAACGAACAAAATAAACCTAAAATATCCAAAAATATTGAACCAAAACAGGGAAACCTCGAAGACAAAATACATCTAAAATTTGGGGATAAACTAAAGAAAAGTGAAAAACTAATAAAAGAAGAACCATCAGAACAAAATCATTCGCACGATGAAGAAAAAAAAGTATCTGCAGAAAAAGGGAAGGAAGAAAGTAAAAATTCTACTAATAATCTCATACCGACAGATAGAAATGATAAAAATAAAACCAACAGTATTATAAATAAAGAACCTCTCTCTGCTGTAGAAAATAGCGCTAGTAAAACACTCAATAACTCTAATACAAAAAAAGAAACACCAATTAAAGCGGTAATTGCAACGTTAGGTGACAAAAACAAAGAACATGTACCTGACCAAGATGATGAGAAATCAAAAAATGATACTGAAAGTATTAGTCAGAATAAAGATAAGTCTATAGAAAACAGTGATACACCCCATCAAGGTAAAGAGACTGATAACAAGAAACCAAAAGCAAAAATAGAAAAATCGGACAAATCGAAAGAAGTTCTTGAACCAAAAGATCAAAACTTTAAAACAGAAAATACAAATGGCAAGCAAAAAATCATATCAGAAGAGAATAAAAAACCTATTTCAGACCTAACAGGTACAAAGCCCTTGGAAACAGATAAAAAAAGGACGAATATCAATCAACAAAAAGAAGCGAATTCAACTAATTCTAAAATAAATGATGAAAAAGAATCTAAGCACGAAGCAAATATTCCAGAAAAGAATAACATCACCTCTTTACAAACCGAAGCGATGGTTTCCAAAAATACACCGACTGACGTTAAAGAAGCTTCTAAAAATGTGTTAGACATGCCTGAAAACAAAAATGTAGAACTTAATAATCTACATGATTTACCTAAAAACATAACTGAAGTTTCTCAAGAAACGAAAAACATTTCTGCAGATACAGAAAAAAAACCCTTAGAATCTAAATTGGAATCTGCCAAAAATAAAAATGATTTGGGCAACAAAGACCAATTACCTGAGAAGAAAGAAACTAAACTTTCATTAGAAAAACCAAAAATCCAAGCAATAAAGGAAAAACTAAAATCACCAGATTTAGAAGGTAAGCGTTTAGAAAAGACATCAACTTCCCCAAAAGCTGAAGAAAACTCAGAAATTAAGGAGAAAATCAAACCCAAACCTTCTCTTACCGGAGATGAGGAGGAGATCACTAATAGTAAAAACATGCTGCCGAATAAGGTGAATAAAGTACTTCCTAAAAAAGAGTCAAACTTCAGAAACGAAACCAATAAACCCGAGAACGAAACAAATATATCTAGAATTCAATCACCTGAAAATAAAGAAAACAAAACAGATATCACAGAAAAAACCACTGATGATAATATTGAAAAAGGTGACAATGAACAGGACAAAGGAAATAAAGACAAATATAACCAAAACCAAAAAGAAACTCCTGTTAATTTAACATATCATTTAGCCAAAAATAATAATAGTGATGGTATACCTCAAAGTCTTGAAGTAAAAAGCCCAAATATAGATAAGAAAATAATGAATAATAATAATATGACTAAGAATAACAACACAAATGAGGACATAACAAAGAATAAATCTACGCCTAAGTCCATTAGTGGCAGTCAGATTTATCCTGAAGATAAACCAAGTAATAAGAAAGAAGAGAAAGTAGACAGCAGAACTCCTTCCACAGAAATGAGAGAAAAGAAAACCCCTTCAACTAAAGAAGAAAATAATATTCATAAGACAAACGAAACTTTAAAAAATGATAAAAATATTACTAACAACACCGTAAACCCCCTCTTACCAACAGAGAGGTCGTCGAATGGAACCTTCACAAATGATATTCTAAAAGAAGTTCAAAAACCTGTTAAAGAAGCAGAAAAGCATGAAAAAGTAGCTGAAAAAGCTGCCGAAGAAGCCGTTAAAGCTGCTGAAAAAGCTGAAAATGCTGCTGATACAGCCCAAAAAGCTGCCAAAGATACAGAAGCAATCATAAAGACACTTAATGAAAGTGGAAATCACTCACGAGAGCTTACTATTAGTGCAGCTATAAAACACGCAAAACTAGCTGGAGATGCTGCTAAAGAAGCTATTCAAGCTGCTGAAATGGCTGAGATAGCAGCGGACGATGCCAAAAATGCGGCTCAAGCAGCCGAAAAGGTTGTTGAATTAGTTAAATCCTCTTCAAATTCAAAAGAAATCAAGGAACTGATTAGCAAAGCTGGAGCTGCTGTTAAAGATGCAAAACAATCTGCTAGCGATGCAGTGCATGCTGCCAAAGATGCTACAGAACAATCTGAAAGTGTCCCGAAAAATAAATTTATAAATAGTAATACAAATATAACATCAGATATTTAAGACTTTTAGGATTTTAAAGCTCGTAATTTTAACCAAAACTTTTTTTGTTAACAGAATATTTTAAATCATCTTAGATTATGCCTATTTTGTAAATAAATGTAAATATTGAATTTTTTACATGAATGTGTTATTTTTATCTATATCTAGTATTGTTATAAAGCTGAAGAGTTTTTTTGGTTGAAGGCACTAATAAGGAAATACTGGTTCTATTTGAAAAACACGCTACGGGCACTAGACAGAGAGAGACAAGACATAGATGAGGTGTCGTGGGTCAGCTAGTCTTTCATAAACCTTTTATTTTTTTTTATATTTTGCCTTTTACGTACAGTCGTAATAAAAATGAAAAATTAAATCGGAAAAGAAATGCCAGTGAACTATAGGCAAGATTACAGATGATATCATTGTAGTGTATGGGGCCAACTTCTACAAGAGCGATCGGTGACGATAGAAACTTGTCTTTCATTTTATATTCCCCGGTATTTGATGCGTCTTCTATGAAATGCAAGAGTACTAATTCCTTCTCATTTGCTTTCTGTTAATTCTTTGGCATGCGTCACTATCTATCATAACATATCTAAATATTAAGAATCCAAGTGAAATCGCTAATGCTTTTAATAATTATTTTATTGATAAAATTAAACCTCCATCCAATTACGACAATAATGTGACATCAACAATTTTGACTAGAACGCATTCTATTTTTATGACCCCTAGCATACCAACTGACATGCAAAATATTATACATGGACTTAAATCTACGAATAGTGTAGGTTTTTACAATATATTGACTATGATAATTAAAAGAGTTTGCCCATACATTTGTGGCCACTTAAGCTTTTTATTGAATTTATGTATCAGCAGTGGTGTATTTCCTGATAGCCTAAAAACGACAATAATAAAACCTTTGCTCAAAAAGGAGGACAAAGAGTTAATGGAATCTTATAGACCTATTGCTTTAATTCCTATTATTTCTAAGGTTTTCCAGAAATATATCTATAATAGATTGTACTGTTACTTGGAGTTTAATAAATTACTATGTCCAGAACAAAAGAGTTTTAGAAAAAATAAAAGCATCGACTTGGCCATATATGATTTCTATAAAGCAATAATTGCCAATGTTGATAGAAGAGTTCCTACTTGCGCTATATACTGCGACATGACTCAGGCCTTTGGTTATCTGGATCACCAAATACTCTTAGCAAAACTGGAATCGTATGGAATACGCGGCAACGTCTTAAATTTAATTTAATCATACCTTAGCAATCGCGTGCAAATGACAAGCATCGCCAAAATATATACTCGCACTAAGTTTAAAGATTCCTACCTCTCGAATAGCCGCTTAATTAAGTATGGTGTACCGTGTACCCCAGGGCAGCGTCTTAGGCCCACTTTTGTTTCTTCTTTATATAAACGACCTGCCTAAATGTACGAGACATCCAATGTCCTTGTTTGCGGATGATTGCACTGTTTCCATACAATCCAAAACAACAGACAGTTATCAGACTGATATAAGTGACTGTATGTCATCGATCGTTGATTGGTTGGCCCGTAATAACCTTAAAATTAATCTTAATAAAACACAAGTCATGCATTTCAGCGAAAGACCACAGGTGCATAGTCCGCTTACAATCAGTCAGAATGATCACGCGTTAAAAGAAGTACTCTCCGCGAAATTTTTGGGTTTGGTCATTGATAGACAGTTAAACTGGAAGGAACATGTAGCTCAACTATGCAAAAGGATCAGTAGCTCTGCATATGGTTTATTTAAATTACCAAAAATTGTTGATACTGACGCCCTCCTTACTGCGTATCACGGTCTATCTGAATCAATTTTACGATATGGCATCATTTTCTGGGGTAACTCAACAAATTGTCCAATAGTTTTCAGGGCTCAGAAGCGTTGCGTTCGTGCCATGTTTAATTTACAAACGACTGATAGTTGTAGGCCGTATTTTGTCTGGTATGGCATCCTGACACTCAATCACTATATGTACTAGAAGTAGCTTCATTTGTACACAAACATCCTGAGCTATTTCAGCGCCTATCTGATGTTGTAAACAGAAACAGGCGTAACGATAATACATTGTGCTTACACAGTGCTAAAACAACGATGATGAGTAAAAGTTTTCTATGTATTGCGCCAAAAATTTATAATAAACTGCCATGTAACATAATAAATAATAATATAGACTTTTTTAAAAATAAATTAAAAAATATATTGGTTGCAAAATGTTATTATAGTGTAATTGGCTTTATGAATGACAATACTTTATAAAAATTGTTATGACATGAAATTTCTGACATTTTGTTTATCTTAATAATTTTATTTGTTCTTTATCTTAATATAATATAGTAGTAATATAGTAATAATTAAGCCTTATTTTGTTAACATATTATTATGATTATTGTATTAAATGACAGATATTTTTGCATGCCTTGACTTAACATCTGAATTTGTATACCCATGTTCGCAAAATAAATTATTTGATTTGATTTGATAAATAGCAGTGGTAGCTTAGCTACGTTTGGCC
Source organism: Diaphora mendica (assembly GCA_949125395.1). NCBI lineage: Eukaryota > Metazoa > Arthropoda > Insecta > Lepidoptera > Erebidae > Diaphora > Diaphora mendica. The sequence continues at coordinate 16,026,687 of OX421316.1, forward strand.
TTGTCAATGTAAAACAGATATTTCACGAAGTAGGTCTAGTGTGTATCTTATAATATTGGTACATTCTCAAATCTCCAGCCAATCTTCTGTAAAAGGTCTTCCCACCACATTTTGTCGTAGGCTTTACTTTCTATTGGTATAAATATGATAGAAAGCCAATATAGTTAAGGCAAATTTCTTGTGGTTGTCTTATTTCTTAAAAGGGAAAATATTTATACGTTAAATACCATTCCTGAATTCTAATTTATTTATTTTATTCAACAGCTCCCTACATTTACCTAACACGTGTAGCTAGCCATTACAACATTGGTACAGGTTACAGATATGGTAATTAATAATATTTTAGAATATCTTTAAGGATTCCATACACAGTCGTCCGATCTATGATACACGTGTAGAATTACTGCTATTATGTACAACTATAACATTAATGACCAATAGCACTTTGACTACACAGTTAACCTAGTGATTTAAGGAGTCACCACATCGCTTTCTATTGCACTGAGTGTTGTGGGTTCAAACCTTACATGGGACACATGGAACTCAGAACAACACTTTGATCCACAAATTAATGTTTTGAGTCTGAGTGTTCTTTGTGTCCGTTGAGTTAATGACAAGATTTATTCTTAATAAATCCTGTGTCGCGGGAAGTTGTCTCTTCAGAAAAAGAAAAAAACAAGTTTAAACTACTATTACAGTTTAAAAAAATACACTATGCTCTATAAATACAAAATGCAATTATGGAGCGAAAGAGTGTGCGTGTGAACTGAGGGACCAAAGTGATATTTTTCAACCGACTTCAAAAAGGAGGAGGTTCTCAATTCGACTGTTTTTTTTTTTATGTTTGTTACCTCATAACTTTGGACTGGGTGAACCAATTTTGATGATTCTTTTTTTATTTGAAAGCTGGTGCTTCCCGAATGGTCCCATTTAAATTTAGTTAAGTTCTGACATGTCATCCATGAGAAATCCATATAAGTCTTCAATTTGCATTATGTATGTACGCGACAAATTAACGAATAACTCAATATTCCCGTATGGTCCCATTTAAATTTGGTCCAGATTGAAGTCGGTTTTTCTTTTTGTTAAAATTTGTGATTATGTTTGAAATTTTTATAAGATTTAGTAGTAGGCTCAAAACAATTGTAGAACAAATATGAGAATTGGTAAAAATATATGTTAAAAACTACAGCCCTTTAAGTGTGGTCCCTCAATCCTCACATACCATCAGCCAGATCTCGGCAAGTATGTAAAAAAATAAGGTATTGTGACTGCAGACATTTAGTAGAGAATTTGTAAAGATATATACTAAATAACTGAGCACAAATCATCAACGATAAAAAAAATACAACAACTATACTGTGGTCCCTCAGTCCACACACGAAAGATTTTGTTATACTGAATATTATCACATCAACGGAATAAAATCCTTATTTTCTAACATAATGTTTTAGAACAAGTCTTATAGCAATTTGTAAAAAATAAATTTAAAAAAAATATCGACGCACTTTGAAGATATTTATAATTAAAGCTGGTCCCTCAATCCTCACGTTCTCAAACATACTCGCATGTCTAGCTGCTAGACGACTAAAGTATCACAAAGTGTAGTGTATTAAACTTTTTGTAAAAAGTTTCTACAAAATAATAGGTATCTTTAATTGTGTGTATCTTACCTCTAAAATGAGATTATAGCATTTCAGTGATCTTATGAACAGATATACGAGTAGTGTGACCACACAATGAAAAAAAATGTAGACTACCAATATGGTAAACAAACCATTATGGTAACATAGTGGTATTATTTATCCAGCTCAGTTTTATACGTTTTATTAACACATAAAATTGAACATCTAAAAACACAGGATTTTGTAAAATATTTACAAAAAGTCCGCGATAGTACCTATCGCGATCTATATTAATATTATAAATTTGAAAGTGGCTTAGTCTGTTTCTCTATTACGCTTTCACGGCTAAACCAATAACAGTGCCTGCACTTGGTAAGGCATATAACTTATTGTAATACTTTTGTTTAAGTTTGTTTAAGTGTGTGAACTTTTTTTCACAAAACAGAGTCATTCGCATTTTTTGCCAGGGCGTTACAGTGCGGACCAACAAATCTTCTTACATTCATTAAGTTATAACCAAATTTTACGTATTTAAACAAAAGTATTACAATAAGTGATATGCCTTACCAAGTGCAGGCACTGTTAATGGTTTAGCCGTGAAAGCGTAACAGAGAAACAGACTAAGCCACTTTCAAATTTATAATATTAATATAGATCGCGATAGGTACTATCACGGGCTTTTTGTAAATATTTTACAAAATCCTGTGTTTTTAAATGTTCAATTTTATGTGTTAATAGAACGTATAAAACTGAGCTGTATAAATAATACCACTATGTTACCATAATGGTTTGTAAAATACTGGGGTATTATAAGTACATAAAGCTTCCTTGAAACGTAGCCTAAATGGTGACAAGCGTCTAAAAGCTACTTTATTTCATGCTTTGTAAAGATACGTAATGTAACATAACACTTAACGTGTGGAAATCCCCTCGGACCGTCACCCCACCGGGGCTTGCGGCGGGGCGGTGTGTCGGACTCGAACCGACTAAAACCACACGGTGTGCCACTCTGCGCCTGTGAAGGGAGGAATCCGGGAACTGCAGATATTAACACGTCCGGACCCCTCCCAGCGCTTGCCCGCACTGAAGCGGGCACCGTCTGCTGGCATGACTCTCAATTTAGGCGACGTACGGCACACGCATACATCGCCCCCTCGCGGGTGGCCACTGGAGCGGATGGAGGGGAAAGCCCGTCCCGACCATCCGCGGCCACACTCAGGGCGGCATGAGGCGCTGATAGGCGCGCCTCCGCCACCCGGTTCGCCGGCGGCGGATTGGGTCCGAGTGGATATCATCCTCCCGGGCCTTCTCCGCCACCTCCTTCTGCGAGATGACTTCTTCGCAGAAGGTTGCGACCGCGGTAAAACTGCTATCGCTACCGGCCATGGAGCGTATGATGGCCGGTAGCGAGAGATCTCCTCCGATGACTGCCCGGCGCTGCGACGCCCATGCAGGGCAGAACGCCAGCGTATGCTGGGCCGAGTCCTCACTGCAGTCGCACTGGTGGCAGGCGGGACTCAATTCCCTCCTAGCAACCGAATGCAGGTACTTCCCGAAGCAACCATGCCCGGAAAGGACCTGCGTCAGTCGGAAGGAAAGGGTCCCGTGCTGCCGCCCTGCCCACTCGAATGTAACATAACACTAAATCAACCGTACAACCTTGGGTTCCGACTATTACAATAAAAATTATATTGGTAGTCTACATTTTTTTTCATTGTGTGGTCACACTACTCGTATATCTGTTCATAAGATCACTGAAATGTTATAATCTAATTTAGAGGTAAGATACACACAATTAAAGATACCTATTATTTTGTAGAAACTTTTTACAAAAAGTTTAATACTCTACACTTTGTGATACTTTAGTCGTCTAGCAGCTAGACATGCAAGTATGTTTGAGAACGTGAGGATTGAGGGACCAGCTTTAATTATAAATATCTTCAAAGTGCGTCGATATTTTTTTAAAATTTATTTTTTACATATTGCTATCAGACTTGTTCTAAAACATTATGTAAGAAAATAAAGATTTTATTATGTTGATGTGATAATATTCAGTATAACAAAATCTTTCGTGTGTGGACTGAGGGAACACAGTATAGTCGTTGTATTTTTTTAATCGTTGATGATTTGTGCTCGGTTATTTAGTATATATCTTTACAAATTCTCTACTAAATGTCTGCAGTCACAATACCTTATTTTTTTACATACTTGCCGAGATCCGGCTGATGGTATGTAAGGATTGAGGGACCACACTTAAACGGCTGTAGTTTTTAATATATCTTTTTACAAATTCTCATATTTGTTCTACAATTGTTTTGAGCCTACTACTAAATCTCATAAAAATTTCAAACAAAAATATCACTATGATCCCTCAGTTCACACGCACACGCGAAAGACTCGATTCTGTGACCGCATCTTGCTATCTGTGTATACTGCACATTAGTAGTTAGCGCTATACCTTACATTTTACATTCATATGACGGCACGATTGGCGCAGTACCTAGTGTTGATGGACGCCTCGCTACTATTTGATACTATTGGCAAGCCGATCGATTCCCGCACGGGACCTTAGTTTTTATAACCTATATATAATTCCCAAACCTAGGTAAACTTTTTGTGAGTATTATTCTTTTGTGCGATCTTGAAAAAGAAATCATTTGTAGTTCAGAAATAGTATTTAAAAATTAAATAAAATTCAGAGTATTTCTTCAAGTAGTAATTAAATAACGGTAAATGTTCATTCCATTATAAAATTTAGTTGCACCATTTTGTCTTGTCAATTTAAATATATAAAATAATTAGGTTTCATATGCTTTAAACGGGTTAGACATTAAGCCAATGTTTTATTTAAAATTTGTGCCATTTTGATAGGATAACATCCGTTGGGTAAGCTTATAAATAAAAAGCGCTTCAAAAACTCTAATCCACCTTGCGTGAGGTATACGAACCGTTGTAAATTTAAATATCAGTTCAAATTAAATGTCAAGATCAATTCTTCAACGCACAACGTGAAGCGCCCATTCCTCCTCTCACTTTTGTTGCGAAACGAATGATATCTAAGGTTCAGAAACGTTGACATATTTTTCTTGTTGTACTCTATTTCTAACTATAAAAATTGAACCGCAAAAATGTGTATGTACTATTTGTGTATCTTTATAACATAATGATTTAACACTCTTTACGTAACGAAATAATGTGCCTGTTACTCATTTTGTCAGTATAATAAGGTGAGACGATTCTTCTCGCCCGAGCATCTGTGTCTTCTTTACAAGACCCAGGTTTGCTAGTGCGTGGAGTACTGTTTCAATCTTTGCGATGGTGCCGCACAGTATCTGTTTGACGCTATCGATCGGTTGTGGCGGCGGCAATTCGCATTTTCGTCACTCGCGAAGCCACCGAGTCCCTTTAGCCTCTGCAGTTGCGTAGAGATATCGTCATGATATCAGATATCATGGAGAGTGTTCTGAATAACTCTTCCAACTGCCCCCCCCCCCTCTTCCTTCCTCTTCAGGACAATATGTGCCGCCCTTGGAAGTCACCGCTTCATCGTGGTAGACATACTTTCTTGTACTCATCACTTAGGTTCTTCCTTCCTGTGCCAAGTGGTCAAAACCTGGAACTCACTACCAGCGCACGTGTTTCCTTCCCACTATGATCCCTTATCTCACCAGGCCGCCATAGTGTGGGTCACCATGCTGCCTTATACGCATTGAGGATGGAGACCAGTACTCTTGGATTCTGCTCATGCTTTCCATCAGGCGGGGCAGAGTCATTTTGGCAACTAATACATAAAAAAATAAGTAATAGCGTCATATGTTACGTAGAAGCATTTTAATTCATCTTCTATGAGTTTTGCATTGATATCACAAGCAACCAACTTTTTGTGTATGAGTCCAGGCCGTCACCGCCTCGAAATCTAGGGTAGGGTACGTATTGTCTTGAAATTGAAGTAACTGAAGTTATTGAGAATATCACACTGTTAGTACAGTTGGTATCTCCTATTCGAACACGAAATTTGCTTAAACTCTTTTAAATATGCACTGTAGTGGTTTATTTCTGTTTTGGTTGATGAAGATTAAAACATAACGACTTTATAGACTATCGATTAAAAAGTTCATCAATTCAACAGTATGATATATTTATCCAAAGTGGTAACATACAGTAAAATAATCCAAGGGTGAGACCTTGGATTATTTTACTGTATCTCTGTTTAGTGTCTCCTATAATAATAAAATTGTTCAGCAGGAACCAGTAGCGAAAGTCATCCATTGTTCCATACATCAGGCCTCTCACATGATTATGTACATACGGCACTTGTCTTACGCATGCCCTAGGACAAGGACAAGACAAGACAAGGTTATCTTGCCGGGTGATAGTTGCTAAAACATAACCTACGTACATACATAGTTCGGACTAGCTCCCGATTAATAAATTTCATATGTTGTATTAAATAGAGAGGCCTATGTCCAGAAGTGGAATGCGATGCGATAGGCTAATGATGATGTAGTAAATTTTAATTAGTAGATTTGACCATAGTAAATTCAATTTTCCAGTTTTTTGTAATAATATGATTTAGTTTTCATAGCTTTATTTCTTGACAGTCAAAAGTCCCTTCGTATTCGTGGTTTCTGGAGAACACCATCGAGATGACGTAGAAGCCAGAAGTGTGTTGCATTCTCACTAAAACTACCCCCACACACGAGCTCAGGATTTTTAATCAGGTCGGACATCAAGGTATCGACGTAAACTGTATGTTACGTATCAATTTTCAACGGAGCCACGCTGATTTCAGCACCTACGGGCCGGCTCGACCGGGGCGGTACTACCCTCGCACAGAAAATCAACGTAAAATGACAGCAGCAGTGCTGTCGTGTTTCGTTGGTGAGTGCGAGACCGGAGGCCGAATTAGTCTAGTCAACAAGTTCCATACTTGTTGACTGGACTAAAAGATGCAGCAGCATCACTAGGCCGCCATAGTGTGGGTCGCCATACTGCATTGTCTGCATTCGCAATGAGTATGGTGACCACCACTCTTGGATTCTGCTTATGTTTTCCATCAGGCAGAGTAGAGTCATTTTGGCGGGCCAAACATAAAAAAAAAAAAAAAGTAGTTTTTTTTATGGGACTAAACCAGAATTGTAATCTTCTGAAAATTACAAATTAATTAAATAAAAATAGAGTTTTAGAGTAAAACATGTCATCGGCCTTGTGGAATACGAATGTTTCCTCCAAGATTATATTTTCAAATTCTGATAATGGGGCCACGTCGAAAGTTTGCCATTTCGATCTCTCATGATCTAGAAATAGATGTTATTGATGATATTTCATTTTATTTCTGTATTTTTGTTTAATTTTTTTTTTGATCCATCGTTATTAGAGAAATATTCACATAAAATTTGTTGAATGGAATAGGATATTCAGAAAAAGTTCTTACTCCTTAGTTTTTAATTACCAGAAAACAAATTAAGTTGGAATCTTCTATTTATCAAATATTTTGGTGTACTTTTAGATAAAAGTGAAGAGTTTTGTAGACATCAGAAATATTTTAAAGTTCACATTAACATATGAATACAGACCGTTTAGAATTTAAACTATTCCTAAATGACTTATTTCAGATGTTCGGTATGGTTTAAAAATACCTATTATACGGTTATATAACGATAACCGTCAAAAAGTCTACTCTCATTGCGATTTTTACTTTCACTTGTCTGTGTCTATCTGCCGGATACCTATTAGTATGTACTAAAAATATTTCAATTACCAATAAAAATCTGGAAATCATACGATAAACTGTTACTATTCCGAGTATTACTTGTCATACGAGTTACAACTATAAATATAAAGCTTGTGGAACAGTTGGTCTGGGATTAAAAAATTAAATGTCAAACAAAATAATGTACATATTTTCTTTCCGTTCAGATTAAACTTTAACAGAATAGTTATTAAATAGAAAGTTGTCATTTGGATGTTATGAAGTTGTAAACCTATCTATGTATCATTACCTATATAATATCTATGTATAATTTATATTTATTTGACAATGTGACTATATAGGAATCTATATAGGAATAATATGAAAATATTGAACAGTACCGTATAACTTAAAACTTAAAGTATCATAATACCACTACCATCACTAATAATAAAATTTTCCAAATATTATCATCATCCTCAATCACGATCAACGGTATATAACAGTACCCTAATATTCTAAAGATATGCGGATTCTTCTTTTCAGGGTATATAGTACGGAAAACCTCCTCTCTAAGGAGGTTTCCCTTTTTAATAAGCTGACCAAACGGACAAAGAAAGGAATAGGAAGTTAGGAATTTATCAGCGAAGAATCGAAATAGAGAAATGTAACAATTAAGAAACTTACAAATCTATATATATATAAAAGAGGAAGGTGACTAACTGACTGACTGACATACCCAGAGATCAACGCACAGCCCAAACCGCTGAACCTAGAATCCTGAAATTTTGCATGTAGGTTCTTCATATAACGTAAGTGAGCACTAAGAAAGGAATTTTCGAAATTCCACCCCTATGGGGGTAAATCAGGGGATGAAAGTCTGCGTGAGCGAAGCCGCGTGTAAAAGCTAGTCTTACAATATAATAGCAAAATGTAACATTTAAGTCGAGGAGGATAGTTTTAAATATTTATGACTTTATTTTCATTTTTCTTTAACATTGGGTGAATGTCATTGTCAAAGTTAAAAATGCAACGGCTTAATGTATTCTCATACATTCTACTTCGATGAATACATAATAAACTATGTTTCTGCAAAACAATACAATGAATAGCTATTGTTAGTGTTTTTAGGTAAGAAATAGCATCATAGATTTTGAATAGGATGCATGTTTCATGAGAATCAAAAAACTTGACGCAGTAATAATTTCAAACAAAAAAGAATTCTATAACTTCATGGTATATGCTTTCAGTATTAGAGTCAGTTTGAGCACTTGCTAATAAAGTTTCCGATAGACTAATCCGAACTTATGTGCTAGATAATTTTATAGATTTAGGTTTCACAAGTCTTGATTAGAGTCAAATACCTAATATCAGAAATACATTTATGTATCGGCCACTTTTTTTTTTATGGTATAGGGGGCAAACGAGCAGACGCATCACCCGATGGCAAGCGATTAACGCCGCCCATGAACATCCGCAACACCAGAGGAGTCACAAGTGCGTTGCCGACCTTTAGGGGATGGGGAAAGGGATGTGGGGAGGGGTTGGGTATGGGCCTCCGGTATCCTCACTCACTCGGTGAAACACAGCGCAAGCGCTATTTCACACCAGTTTTCACGGTTTTCACGGCCCATTCATGCCGAAGCGTCGCATGGAATAGTGTGTTGTTGTTCTATCTGAAACTTTATCAAGAACTGGTGGCCCTTATTTTGTTGTATTTTTTTTATGTATATGGTAGAGGTGAAGGTAGTATATTCAATCACAAATACTTTGAGTAGGCTGACAATGGAGTATCACTTAAATACCATATACTTTGCCCTTGCATAGCTCTTTTGTTTCGCCTACCTCGATTAAATTCTATTCAACTGCATACTATTTTGATGTGGGTTCTTCATTAAGACATCCCTAGGTGTCTACTGTTCTGCCTAGCGATTAATAAATTAAATACTAAAATTATAAATCTGAATAATTACAATTATTCAGATTTATAATATTGTTTGGTTGAACGCGCTTATCACAGAAATTACTGGCTAAGGCTGTAGGCTATATATCATCATGCTACGACCAAAAGGAGTGGATTATCGATAAGTACTGATGCAAAAACGAGGTGAAATTGTACCTATTGAGAGTATCCATTGCGCACGCTGCATAAAAGGTTACATTTTTACAAAAACAATGTATAAAATCATTGTTACAATTGTTAAAAGTCCTAAAAAAACTCCGCGACAGCATATGTCTATCTTTTAAGGTTGGCTCTCTATAACCTTTTTTTGGTAAACAAATTTGTTCCCGCTATTATAACATCACGCCACGGGCAATAGGAGACGCAGACGAGGTTGCGTGGATCAGTAGTCTCAGTGGATAATATCAGAACCACATTCTGACTTGTGATGTTTTATAGATGTGACCAGTCGTAGGTTCTCATGAGACTTTTTGCGTTTCCTTAAAACAATTGAATTACAAAAATGGGACTTGGAAAATATATGAAATTACGAAGTGGAACAGAACATGTCCACTATCACGAACAAGGAAAAAACAATCGCAGAACACTGCTGAAAAACTTAATTTGTTTTCTTAGACCACTTTCTAGAGTAAATGACTTGCTCATACAACTGCAATTCCATCGTCACAGCTTATCATTTATTAAATATGCCTTTTGACTTTGACATAATAATACCTAGCCTTGAAGCTTATCAGTGATTCTAAACTCATCAGTACAAAAAAAAATGTATCACATTTACGAAATATTTCCATCTTAAATTATAATATTCTACCACATTCGCACAATGCCATCTTGTTTCAAACTAATCAAGCTTCTAATACGGGTACTAGACAACATACATAACAAAAATACATTTATACATTTTTTTAAATACATACCTACCATACCAGTTATACATAGAAAACACCTTAACTCCGAATCAAATATTTGCAGATCATATTACATTTGTTCTCCCTCGCAATTGAATCCGAGACCTTAAGGACAACAATGGCTAGCCACTGCGCCATCGAGCAGTCGTGTAAAATTATAAAATTATTAGAGAGGATAATTCCTAATCTTAGTGTAATCTTTTATCGTAGTGACATTAATTGAAGATCCCTCTGTACAAGTCTACAATCGGGATTTAAAAACAAATTTCTTATTCTACGAGTATGACCTCTAATTTCTAGTCTCCTCTCTTTAAATTTTATATTAAAAAGAACAGTGTTGGAACCATAGAAACACGAATAAATACATTTACTACAACAAACAAATACAAATAAGTTCATACAAAAAAGGACCTACCATTTTTAGAAGTTCTCACAGAGTTGACTAAAACATCGTTTATCTTTCTCTCAACTCTCAATATTAAGCAAATGTATGCATATGTACATTTCAATTCACGCCCTTTCAATTCACTTGTTATTGTAATTTTGACAATACAAGGCCTTCTCCAATAATGTCTCTCTTTTTTTATTAACTGACTTCAAAAAAGGAGGACATTCTCAATTCGACCGTATATTATGTTTTTTTTTTTTAAATTTGTATGTGTGTTCGCGGATAACTTCGTCGTTTATGAACCGATTTTGATGATTCTTTTTTTAATGGAAAGATGATATCTCAATGGTGGTACCATGATAAGCATACTAAGATCTGATGATGGCATCCAAGAGAAATCGATTCCCACCTTGAAGTCTGTTTTTGTAAAAAAAATTTAAAGTCATTTCCCAAGTCTAGTATGACAGTACACTGTAGACTATATGTGTACTGTACTGTGTACTATAGATACAAGGCTAAAGTAATTAACCAAGAGAATACAACTCTTAGTAAACTACCTATGCTATAATGACTAATGAGTGCAAAACGATTAGAATTGGGCACTCCATGCCGCACGCAGTAGTGTCAGTAACCTCAAAAGCACCGGTTTATGTAACAGACTCATCTCATAGGCAAGATGTGCAATTGAAACGATATATGACAAAATAGCAACTACAAATGTAGATACTAACGATCGAACTCGTTGCTATAATAGCCATGCCAATCAGGAACAAAAAATCTAAATTTATGAAAAGTATCTATATTGTCTGCGTGGTGACGGATTGAGAATACAGAGTATCATTACCCCTATTCATCCCATGGGGGTCATAAGAGGCGATTAAGGGAACAACTACGTAGCAACACATCAGTGCAAAGCGAAGGAAAATAACAAACCTCAAATCGACCCGTCTGACCAGCGTGGTTATAATAAACCAAAATATCTCAGGGGACGACTAAGTCCAGCAGAGGGCTGTTAAAGGCTGTTGATGAACACCCTTCTCTGGTACCACAAAATTAAAATTTGAAATGACATTAGTTTTTAATTTAAAAGGGAGTCAAATATTACTGATTGACACATTTCATATGCATACTTGATTTATTTTATTGATCTTTCATTATTGAAAGACTAATAGGAAATAGATGTGACAAACCAATTGGATCGATGCGCAGTGATTGTCAATATTGATCGCCGATCCTAATGACGACATCCCGGTGAAAGTGGAAAAAAAAAATGGATTAGTCCCACGAAATTATCGATTTGTCACACGGTGATTTTTGTTCCGATAGTTTTGTTTTCTGGTTACAAACAGGATGCACTAAAAGGTTTCTGTCTTTACATTTCTCTGTCTGAGCTCGGTACCAGTTCTTTTTTAATTTTTTTATGATATAGGGGGCAAACGAGCAGACGTATCGCCTGATGGTAAGCGATTACCGCCACCCATGGACACCAGAGGCATCACAAGTGCGTTGCCGGCCTTTTAAGAAGGAGTACGCTCTTTTCTTGAAGGTTTGAAGGTCGTATTGGTCCGGGAATACCGCAGGCGACAGTTCATTCCACAGTTTTATTGTGCGAGGCAGAAAGTTCCTGGAAAAGCGCACAGTTGTGGACTGCCAACCATCTAGATGATGGGGATGAAACTTCTGTCGCGTAGGACGATGGCGGAAAGAGGCGGCAGGAATCAGTTCGAACAATTCCTCGGAGCACTCCCCATGATAAATGCGGTAGAAGATGCACAGCGAAGCTACATCTCTACGCAGCGCCAAAGAGTCTAGCCGAATTGAAAGTTCTTGGCAATCGACGACTCGAGTCGCTCTCCGTTGAATGCGGTCCAAAGGGAGGAGCTGGTATTGGGGTGCCCCCGCCCAAAGAGGGGGACAGTATTCCATGTGAGGCCGAACCTGCGCCTTATAAAGTAAAAGGCGGTGGGCCGGAATGAAATACTGTCTCGATCTGTTGAGCACACCAAGCTTTTTCGAGGCCAATTTGGCCTTACCCTCCAGGTGGCCACGAAACTGGACTTCGCTCGACATTTCGACACCAAGAATTCCAATATTGGCTGAGGCAGATAGTGGAGTGCCTTCGAAACGAGGACATACGACCCACGGAAGTTTTTTAGTGGTGAACGCGCAAATTTGTGTCTTTGTGGGGTTAAATTGGACTAAATTAAGTCTACCCCAATCTGAGACCTTTTCCAAAGAATTCTCAACTTCAGACACAAGTTTGTTTCGACTCTCAATGACGTTTTCCCGAGAAATATTGGCGCGGCCGGTGTAAAAAGCATCGCCGGTGCTGTCATCCGCATAACAATGAATGCCGCAATTTTGCAGCATGTCATTGATATGGAGGAGGAACAAAGTAGGCGATAGCACACAGCCTTGCGGGACACCAGCATTCACAGATATGGAATCAGAGCATTCACCGTCGACTACGACCTTAATGCTTCTATCTGCTAGAAAGCTAGTGACCCAATCGCATAATTTCTCGGGAAGCCCATAGGAAGGGAGCTTCGAAAGAAGCGCTTTGTGCCAGACCCGATCAAAGCCCTTCGCGATGTCCAAACTAACTGCCAAGGCTTCCCCCTTAGTCTCAATCGCCTGTGCCCAGCGATGTGTCAGGTATACCAGAAGATCACCAGCGGATCGACCCTTACGGAAGCCGTACTGCTGGTCGCTAAGCAGATGATGATCTTCTATATACCGTAGGAGTTGATAGTTGATGATGGACTCCATTATTTTCGAGAAGAAGAAAGTAATGGCTATCGGCCTGTAGTTGGACGGATTAGAGCGATCGCCTTTTTTTGGGATCGGGTGGACTAATGCTGCCTTCCATGTTGTCGGGACTACGCCAGAAGAGTAGGAGAGCCGAAAAAGATGCGTTAAGACCGGTGCCAACTCTGGAGCGCACATCTTCAACACTATAGGGGGGATCCCATCCGGGCCACTCGACTTATGGATATCCAGGGATAAAAGTGCTATACGCACTGAGCGTTGGTGAAACTGGATATCCAGCATAGGTACAGCTCTCGCACCGCGGTATGGTAGGCAGCTCCTGTTCCCCGTCATCCAAGGTCGAGTTGGACGCAAAGTGTTTTGCCAGGGGATCGGCTTTCTCCTTTACGTCATAGGCCTACGGATTATTTCCCAAGTGCAAAGATGGAAGGAATGGCTTACAGAAATTCCCTTTGATAGCCTTGGCAAGAGACCAGAATGCTCGAGTCCCCGAAGAAAGACGCTCAGGCCTCTCGCCAATCCCAGCAATGTGCACCGACTTCGCCCTAGCTATGTATCTGTTAAAGGACCTGGAGGCAAAGTTGTACTCCTTTTTTAGAGCGCTGGTGTTTTGATCCCGTACCGCCGCTGCGTCAGCCCAGCTTGGTAAGCTTCCTGCTTCCTGCGAGAAGCTTTTTTGGAAGATGAACCAAACCAGGGCCGACACTTGCCACCAATGGGAACCACAGAGGATGGAATGAAAATCTCCATACCTTGTAGCATAACATCAGCAATAGAATCAGCAGCGGTGTTGGGATTATCCGGCGAGAAGCACAACTGTCTCCAAGGGTAGGACGCAAAGAAGGACCGCATCCCACCCTAATCTGCTGACTTGTAGTGCCACACACGGCGACTGCGTGCAACTCGCGATCGCGGCGAGCATGTGAGTGGCACTGTACTCCGGACAAGGCAATGGTCTGAGGAGCCAAGTAGAGCGTTTACGGATACGTGGTATCCATCCGGATGAGAAGTCAGCAGAAGGTCCAACAGAGAGGAATTCTGACCCTCCACATCTGGGACTCGCGTGGGCGTGGTACGGGCGTACCTCGGGTAGCTGAGGTAGGATGTGTCCGCAGGAGATGATATTTGCGTCTCGGTCAAAAAGAGCAATGCTGGCTTTGCTGTCTCGAGGTGGTGATGGACAGTATCAAGATTACTATGTAATCCCCTGACATTGCAGAAGTCCACGACCAGCGTGGTAGGGGGTGCCGTGATGTTACTGCTCTTACCCTGAGCGTGATCTAGCGCAATTTTGCCCTCCCCAGAATACGAGGGGCAGCCTGGGCATCCACGTTCAGGCGCGTTGTGTCCTGAGCGCGAACGCCCAGAGAGGGATTCTCCAACGCTAGCGCAGTTGGTACCCTCCTGGGGTATCAATCAGTCTTTCAACTGCGCCATCATGGGGAGGAGGGGGGGGGGGTTGTGCCTCCGGTATCCTCACTCACTCGGTGAAACACAGCGCAAGCGCTGTTTCACACCGGTTTTCTGTAAGGCCGTGGTATCACTCCGGTTGAGCCGGCCCATTCATGCCGAGGCGTGGCTCTCCCACGGTTAGATATTTGAAATCCCCAGATATTCGAATTGGTGAATTTTATATTTTAAATATCTTGAAATATTAATATATTTAAAAAAAATTCTACTTTCATCGGGAATTATAATTTCAGATGAAATGGGTCTTATGATAGAGCAACACTTTAACAGTGGTTTGCGTTCTTCTCGACCTATATTTTTTTTCAAAGAAATCATAAATGCAAACAATAGGAAACCTTCTGTGCGTGACAATTAACACGTAATACACAGAAAATAGATATTATGCTACTTTTAAGAAATTAAGGAATTCGTTTATTTCGATCGGATTGGTTATCTAATATAAAAAAAAGTACAGATAAGTAAAATTTTTTTTTTTAAAGTTCGACTATAAATCGTTGTAGGGTTAGTAAAAATAAATCATTTGTGCCCAGAACTTTAGAAATTCACTAGCAACCACTAAATAATCATATTATTTATTTACTCTCTTTCCCATCAGATCAGTGAAGACGACAAAGTCAGATTGTAATCAGAATTACTATCTAAATGAATACTCTTCCCTAGCTTCCTTGTTACACCTTACATTGTCATGTAATTCTCCTTACACAATGAGATAGCCTAACTACTAACTACATAATCCCAGGAGCAATAACGAATAGAAAGCATCAAGCAAATCTTGATTAATGCTGCACATCATGCGCAAAAATGGTCGGAAATGAAGCGCATCGCAGGCGTGCCCACTTCCACGCGGTTACACACTCCCTCTTGTGCCTATTGCGCAAGTTGCCTTGATAACTGATAGTAACTTGTTGCTACACTGACAAGCGAAAACAACGCCTACAATTTATATAACACCAACATAAGCGATGCCACTTACACCATGTGTTTAAAGATAAGGTAGCGGAGATGAAAGAACACGAAATTCATTTAAAAATTCCTTTTTCCGATAACAAAGCCCTGGTATTTAAGGAATTTGAAGATTCTTTTAATCAAGTATGAATTCATAATACAGTCAGATATTTGAAAAAAGTTTTATTTGGAAAAAATATTAATATATTTAACAAAGTTTTCATAATAATAAGAATTTCATTCCAAATTGCGCATGAATGAAATAATAAAGTCATTAATAAAAGATGTTCAAAATTCTTGCAATCGATAATGTTGTTGATATTGGCACATCTTTTACCAAATCGTTATCTAGAACCCTCCAAGGACACTCAAGAGAAGACAGTATTGTGTAACAATACTAGTCGCGTAACTTATGAATACATAGGCTCTGTGTCATATCCTGTATGGTAATGCAGATTGCTGTACAATTTCAGAAAACTTTTGTTAGAAAATCGTACATCTCAAAGCAGCAGATATATTTCTTATTAAAAAATCTGAGTATATTGTAAATATGAATATCGATTTAAATGAGCAACATATAAAAAACCGAACCACTTAATTAAAAGGATCCCATAGCTAACAATAATTGGCAAGAACTTGAACAAAAACTACATAATGTCTTACAAAATGTCTATGATGTATGATTATTCAATGTCATATGCATTATACAATTGAATCATTGTTAGTGCTTACAAAGGGACTGTGAGTAATACTTTCATGATTATATGACTGAATAAAAACTCAATAATAGCATTTAGTGCTCCTAAATTACATTAATAGAGAAGTACCTTTTAGCTAAGAACCCTTTTAGCTCCAACCAAGGATTCTTCCAAGAAGCCTAAATCTTATCATAAGTGTTTATGGAGAAAATACTTATTATTAAGATATTTTTTGAGAAATTATTTATTTACTCATTTAGAATATATAAATCTGTAGGGTTGAATATGTCATACAAATATTTAAATTCTAGCAAAACTCGCTTTTTAAATTTTGTAACCTATTTTTTTTGTTTTTTTTAGTTTTTGTGTTTTTTTTTGTAATCACTCGTGTTACTATTGGTTCAACTTGTAATACTTTATAATGTTGTGTATTAAAGCTAATGTTTAGTTAATTTATTGTTTCCTATAATGAAATGAAATGAAATGAAATCATTTATTCTGCAATTAGGTTACATGAACACTTTTGCAAGTTAAACTTTTTTTGAGCAGATGAGTTCGGCCTTTCCTAACTGGACTAGCCCTGAGAAGAAAGGACGAAACAAACTCAGGAATCATCGTCTCTTTTAAAGTCCAGACAATATTCTCAAATGCAAAAGACATTATTTCAATAAAAAAGCGATAATAAAAATTTGAGTCACAATTACAATAATCAATAAAGAAAATAATTAAAATATATATATATATATAACAAGCTGACCCACGCAAGATCGTTTACGTCTCCTATTGCCCGCAGCGTAATAATTTCCAACCGTTTTTGTAACATTCTTCATTGGTGCTCCGCTCCTATTGGTCTTCGCGTGATGATATATAGCCTATAGCCTTCCTCGATAAATGGGCTATCTAACACTAAAAGATTTTTTAAATCGGACCAGTAGTTCCTGAGATTAGCGCGTTCAAACAAACAAACAAACTCTTCAGCTTTACACGAGTGTATATTAGTATAGATTTAATGATACAGCTTGTTACACTAACTGTTGTTAAAATCTGTAAATATATGTCTACGACCTACAAACCAGCATTTCTTGTATATAATCTGAATCTCGCATTCGACTCCAACGATTTTCATGATATTAAGTATGCAGGGGTTTTGGGCGATAAATAGATCTGGCTAGGATTCATTTTAAATAATGTACCAAAAAAACCGAACAAAGCTCGGTTAACTCAGGTACTTTATACTTATCAACAATGTTGTTATGCTATTTTGTGGTTATAATGAACATATTAATATTACAGGCAAAGTAGAGTCATTATGTCAGGTATTTATAAATAAATAAATACAATAAATACTTGCAAACGTAATATTACAAATATACTTTTTATCTTTTTACTTTTAAAATACGATTAAGATTTTGATTTAAATGAAAGTAAAATCATATTATAAATACTTATGTAGAGTACAATAAAGTATTAGTTAACAATTAGTAAAACTATATATAGGTTTATATAGTAAAGTGCTTTGTATTATCGTAAAGTGTAGGTAAATACTACAAGTTATTAAAATAGATGTGCCTAAAAGAGCTATCAAACATAAATCAATTGTTATTGTCACTTTAGAATACGTAATAATTGATACAATTAAGTGGATCATAAAAATCTATTTGATGATAAACATCTAACAAATGATCATGGGTTCTAGCTAACAATGTCTTGATTTTTGACAAAGAAAAAAATTGCTATGTCGATGCTGCATCGTATTGCAGCGGCAAGTCGACTATGAAAGTGAGATGGCTCCGAGTAGCTCGCATAAGTGGCAGGGGTGCAGTATAAAAGCAAGCGCACTACTACCACTCTGACATAGTTCACGACAAGCCACGTGCCACTTCGCTGCACAACGTCACCCCACAAATAAACCACAATGAAACTGCTGGTGAGTGTACATTCATTCCCCATAACCCTAATTTCTTCTTTCCTCAGCCCTATACTTATTTATTTTCTATTTGAAAAAAGGGAAAGTCTAGCATCAGTTACAGAAGATTATAATTATAGTGATTGGAATACATCATTATTGCAACTATTCCCATGTTGAAGGATTTCCCCGCAATCGAGTGTTGTGAGAGGCAGTACTAAATAGGGTCGACAGATATGTCGATGACTGAACTTTGACATTTAAATGTCTGCGTCTTCAAATTCCTACATTTCGTTATATCATTTATCGGTTTTCGTTATTTTCTATATTTTTTATATTTTGCTTTTTAGGTTAATTATTTAAGTGTATTTTAAACATCAATTTCTATAACTATTTTTTAACTAATCACTCTTAAAATAATTACTAACACTAGTTTTTTTTTCCGCTGCTCTGCACTGTTGTGTAGTAATATATTGTAACACACATTCAAATACTGATGTACACACATCAAAAGTGTCTAGGGATCAACATATGTGTCTAGGGATCAACATATATTTTTGCAATAACTTTTCTCCTGATTGATATTAATTAAAATTTTCTTTAAGGATTCATCAAATAAAGTGTTTTCGTTTGTCACAGTAACGATAAACCAAGTCACCTTTGCATTAATAAAGAAATTTGCCATTTTCCTAATAAAGGGATTTTGACATTTGAACCACTAACATTAAAGTTCGAAAAAAAGACTGAAATAACAGTTTTCTTTAAAATTTTATTAGGTAACTTAAACAATTAATAATCCGTGTTTCTACCGCGAACACTAACAACACAAGAATC
This sequence comes from Diaphora mendica, assembly GCA_949125395.1. NCBI lineage: Eukaryota > Metazoa > Arthropoda > Insecta > Lepidoptera > Erebidae > Diaphora > Diaphora mendica. Next base: position 16,045,885 of record OX421316.1, read on the forward strand.
GGTTTGGCATACTCAAAATGAGTTCATCCAAATCACGCTGTGGAATGGCCGCCCATGTTCGTTGCAACAACAAAAAAAGGTCTTCATGCGACTGGATACCCTCCATATTCGGCAGAGCTCTTCTCTGTAGCATATCCCATGCATGCTCAATCGGGTTCAAGTCTGGCGACTGAGCAGGCCAGGGCCAAAGCCACATCTCAATCTCAAAAAATCCGCATAAAATGCTTGATCCCTAGACACTTTTGATGTGTGTAGTTGAATATGTATTACGATTGATTAATATCTGATTGATTTGTTTTAAATATATTTGAAAATTATCAAATGTTATCGTGTGTATCTATAAAAAAATAAATTTTCATTCAAGATCTAAAACAGTTTTAAAATATTTAATTTTCTTATATTTACATTTTATTTTTTTCTTCTTCTGAGGCATTTTTTTATATATTTATATTTAGTTTACGATATGACTATCTTGATTAGAATCATAAATTCTAATTTTTTTTGTTTTTTTTTTCATTAGACTTGTCTAATTGGAACGAGTAACTTGTACTTATTTTTTTGAACATCTCACCCACACCACCACAATTTCTAAACTAAGTAGAACTTGTATTACGGGTACTAGACAACGGATTTAATACATATATACTTTATTTTTTGTAAATACATACATAGTATAGATAGAAAACATCCAAACTCCAAAACAAATATTTGTAGATCATACAAACATTTGGTTCGACCCGGGAATCGAACCCGAGACCTCAAGCACAGCAGTCGCTTACGATATCGCTGCGCCACCGAGGCAGTGTTAATTAATTTATTATTACTCAATTATTGCAATTAAAAAACTTTCTAAACATTAGAAAATTGCCTTGGGTGATAAAAAATTAACCTCCCAGATTCTTTATAGGACTACAAAAAATACATCGAGCAAAGAGTAACGTTTTATTTTATTGTTAACTAGCTTTTGCTCGCGGATCCGCCCGCTTGTATGTCGGATATCGCTGTAATCCTTTTCCGGGTTTATATATACAGCCTATGACACTGATAAATAATGTAACTTACTATTCGTAAAATATTTTTCAAAATTGGTTCATTAGATCCAGAGATTATCCCCTAAAACCTCACAGACTCTACCTCTTTATAACATTACTAGTTTTTGCTCGCGGCTCCGCTCGCGTGTTTGTCGGTTATCGCAGCAAAGAGTTGCCTATGTCCTTCCTCGAGAATCATAGTGTCTTCATGCCAAATTTCATCGAAATCGGTGCAGCGGTTTGGCCGTTAAAGCTGGACAGACAAACAGAGTTCCTCTCGCTTTTATGATATAGTATAGGTAATATAATAAGTTATAGTAAAATAATTTTCAAAATCGGTTCAGTAGATTCAGAGATTACGCCCTACAACCTTACAAAATCTACCTCTTCATAATATTAGTATAGATGAAACTTACTTTATATAAATATGCAGCACTTAACTTTTGTGACACATAAAAAAAGTTTTCGCTTTATAACCCAACAGGTAAAAAAAAACATTCGAAACAGATGTTTCTTATAATCCACTCTGCAATTTTGAGACCAGTGTTGCATTAAAAGAAAAAAGTTTCAGAGAAATGCAAATTGATTACATTCGAAGCAATAAAAGACATGCAATAATGTAACATCACGCAATCGATACAAAATTAAAATCATACGCACACGATAAAAAATCATGAGCATAAAATATTTACGAGAATTGCTTTCAATTTATATAGTTTCCATCTCGTTCTAATAAAAATCTGTTACACAAATGATGTTGCTCTTGATATTTATCATACAACCCAATTTTTAAGTCATATAATTCTGCCTGCAGGTAATCCAATAAAGTTGAAATTAGAAATTGTATAGCAATCAATATTCAATACTTGTGCAACGATTCATTATTTATTATTTATTTAAAATTTATTGTTCACAATAATAAAACCTTATTCTAAAACATAGGTCTACAAAACTGTTTTAAACAGTTTGTCTGTGAACTCAGTTGAGTAAATATTGGTTAATAATATTAATATCGGTCTAACAAAAACATAGCTTAAAACTGTAAATTACGTTAGAATGATTATCAAATCAACCGGTATTGAATCCAAACGTAACTATGGTCATAATGAAAACTTGCTCCAAAGTATTATAAAATATGAGATATTCGAATGTATAAGCTATAGTACTGTAAAGTTTTATCTAAATCTGTTCAGAAGTTTTTGCGTGAAAGAGTAAAAATCATCCATACATTCATTATCAAAAGCTTACGCATTTATAATATTAACTAGTAGGATTGTCAGTTCATAACAATGTCCAACTAGCAATTTAAAGCCGTTATTTTAAATTTATTGCTTTCGTAACTTTTGTAGATATAGATCGACTTGATAGAACATATTATATTCTAATCAGTAAAATTTGTATAAGTTATGTAACTCCCAAACCTACTAAAGTACATATGTGTCTGACTTACCAAACTGCATTACGTTCAATAACATATTGACCGAGACATTTAACTAGGCCACACTCTATTTACTTGCCTTTTGCAATCATATATGCATTACATAATTTGGAACAAAAGGTTTAGCTTGTTAACATAGCACAACTAAAAGACGGTTGATCTCAATAAAACAATGCCATCTTCGTGGACATGTAAGTGTCAATACATATTATGTTGGGACCCACTTTCGCCCAACCTGCGTGTCGAATGAGCCGGTTTCACAAGATGCTGCCTATTGTATCCGTTCCATCTTATATTACAACATTTCGAATATGATTAAGCTCTTCTGTATGACATCACCTCTGTACTTAATTTGTACCCTTAAAACCATTTTAAGAAATATAAAATCCGTTACTGACAAGTGAATATTATATTTTACAGATCACAATTTGTGCATTGCTGTCCCTTGCGGTGGCTCTGCCTCAGAGAAAAATTTCTCTTAAACCTGAACCAGTGGCAGATGACCAGATACCTGCAGAGCAAAATTACAACAATTACCAACAAGCTGACTACAGACAACAGCCTCAACAGCAAGAGTACAGACAAAAAAATCAAATTGATGATTTCAGGCCTAAAGTTCAATTGGAAACCACAACCTTCATTCCTATTATTCATTTTGACAAAGAGCAAGGCAACGATGGAAGCTACAAGACTTCGTAAGTAAATTCCAAAGATCTATTAGTATAAAACCATTATTGTAATCATAGAGCTAATAATACTATAGCTTAAACAAGTGTATGAATATTTTGACAATTATAAGGAAATTGGAACATTCAAATCATTTGTAATTGTTATTAACAACTATTTTTACAATTTCTCATGTTCTTTCATAAATCTTATAAAATTGGTGAACAAATAGAGAAATAGACCATAATGAGATAACGATTTTCATTTTATAAGAAACGTGTTAATAATCATTTGGATCATCTCAATAACGACAGATGTCTCAAATGACCATGGAAACATGTAGATAGGTACGAGTTTCCATAAATTTGTTAAATAGGACCTTGACCACTTACTTTTACTACGAGATTACGTACTCTTAGTCAATGTAAATAAATTAGTTTCTTAAACATGTTTTGTACATTCATTACTTCTTCTGCTCATACTTCCTGATTAAGACAAGTCTTTAATGTTGATTTCAGGTACGAAACTGGCAACAACATCCACGCTTCCGAAGAGGGTTACCTAAAAAATCTTGGCGAAGACCTAAACGCCCTAGTTCAAACCGGATCCTACAGCTACACTGCACCTGATGGCCAAGTCATTAATGTGGAATACACCGCTGATGAATTCGGGTTCAGAGTCAAGGGCGATCACATTCCTACTCCTCCCCCCGTCTCCCCTGAAATCCAGAAAGGTCTTGATTTGATCTACGCTGGAATCAAAGCTAATGAGGTAAACTTCATCTTTTGAAATGAGTGAAATCATCTTATTAATTTTGTTCTTGTGTAATACAAATTCCATATCTTGAACCGGTCTGATGTAGTATCAAGAAATGCAGACAAATTTAATTGCATCAATTTATTTCCACACCATATTCAGATATTTCAGCATAGTCCATCTCCATGTTAAGGTTTAAAGTATGATCATAATTTTAATTTTGTTGAATATTTATTAATTAATTAACATTTGTAACTTTAGGAAAATCATAAAAGTTTTTTTTTACAGTATTTATCTGTAATAGCATTCAGTGCTATATAGATAATAGATAACAAAGTAATAATGACTAGACATACACACTTGTCATGATGAACTTTATTACGTATAAAACAATCAAATACAGTTATAACACGTTTGCTACAGTTATGGTTGTTAAAAGAAGTAATTACAGTCATAAAACAATACTACAATGTACACAACATTCACAAATTACGTTCAAATCCTTTGAATTCAAAAATTAATGTATCATAGTTTTTAATTGTTGCAATGAACATGATACTAAATAACTTACATTCTGAAAAGTTTCCGGCACTACTAATACATAATACTTTAAATTCTTTACGATATATACTTACCTAAATCGATGGTGTATTTTATCCCAAAGAAAGTTATACTTACAACATAAGCATTAAATAAAGATAATCCTTTTTATTTTTGTTATTGCATGACTTTTGCATTTCTGTATTTCAACGGTCACATTTTCTGTATTCGCAGGAGCGTGCTGCCCTAGAAGCTAAGAACAACCCTCAGGCTGCCAGAGAACAAGAAGATAGGGCAGCACTTGACTACAAAGGTACCTACTACCAGCAGTAAATAATTAGTGGTTACTCATAGACTCAGTGAATACCGTGAATGTTCTGATGGCAGAACCCTAAATGCCATTTACTTTAAGACTAGATTCGCTTGTTATTTACATAAAAATGTCTGAGAGTTCCAATAGTCATCCATAATACGTTGTCATATTTTTTTGAAAACGCGATTATGATTGGAAACAGAAATGAATTTATATTAGTGTAGCAAAGAAAATTTAATACTCAAACTGTTATGTAAGATATAGGAGTTCGATCACCTAAGAAATATTCTCAATAAGTGCTATTATCAAAAGACTCTTTGATTTTAACAAATAACTATTGAGTGTATTAGTTTTAACACGTTCTTTAATTGCCAGTTTCTTGTAAAGATGAGCTGTTAAATCTCATATGCTTAAAGACTGTGGTTTTCTTCGACTAAAAGTCTGCAGAATTAAAGACAGGTAACAAATACATATTTTAGTATATTATAGAAGTGTTTGAACATAATCTAATTACTTTAAGAAATATAATACTACGTTAAAAGTAAAACAAATATTCTACACATTGTGAAGTATGCTAAAATATGTATAATGTGATACGACACCAATAACTCAAGTGTTCAATTTATATTGTTTAACTTTTGTAAATATCTTACAATTATGATTAAGTTATCTTTGTATTTTTGAATAAAAATGTTGTACAATGAATTGCAATATTTTATTTATATACCTATTCACATTCAATAAATAGACGAATAAATGTACGGTTCTTATATCATTATTTTCTCAACAACATTAAACGTAAATCTAAGCTAATACATGACCGATAGTGAATTTTCTTCTGTATGTTACGAACAACTAGTAGGTATTGATTCAAAATGCCAACATAATTTAATACTTTAAATCATTAATGCAGTTAAAACATGAACCCACTATAAAGTTTCCATAAAATACAGAAGTACATGTATATTAATTTATATTTTAAACAATAACAACTATAAAAATACGTAAGGAATCGTTTACAAGTATATCTATTATTTTAATACAAGACCACAGACATAGAAAGTAAAATCAAAATATATTATACAATCACAGGATATACAGTAGGTATACCAGACTGTGACGTAATAAACGTGTGACTCGGCTTTCGGCTAATGCTGGCTATTAACCTGTCACTCTCGTCGACTTCTACAATTGAACCAGTTTTTATCATGTAATAATACTTTCATTGCAAATGAAATCACGAATTATTTACGCATAGTTATTTCGATGTATATAATACAGCTTTTGCTCGTTGTCAGCTAAATATATAAAGGTAATTAGATTTACTTGCACGTCATACAGTTAGGTAAGTTTGTAGTTTTGAGCTTATGGCCTTGTATACCTTTGGCAACAATTTATTTTAAAGTAAATATACACCAATCTAGAAAAAAGTGAAAACCAATGTAAACCAAGTAAGTTTTTTCTTTGTTTGGCCTTAACTAGTTGTTAACTAACTATAATTATTTGTTTTATATTATGGTAACAAAAAAAGTCTCTTAAAAGTAAAAGTTTATTAGTTTTGTCACATTTTTCATCAATGCTCGGGTCTTATTGATCATAGCGTGATGTTGTAGCTTACATCCGCCCTCGGTAAGAGGGTTGTCTAACAAAATAGTATTAGAATTCAAACTAGTAATTGAGATTATCCCGAACATACAAACTCACTTTACTTCTTCATAATATTAGAAGGTAAAGATCAAGAAAACGTGAAAAAACACGGAACCTGAAAATTAAGACACAAGTCTTAATAAAATATATTAACACATGACATTTTACAAATGTAATCGATCTTCGTAAAGTTTTGAAACGAAATGCTGTTTATCACGTGCTCAGATTAGGGTTGAGGTATAATATATGAATTAATACAACACATTATTCATGACAAATTGTGAATAGTATATATAGTATAGTAATAGCCTTCCTCGATAAATGTAGGTACTATCCAATACTGAAAGAATTTTTCAAATCGGACCGGCGGTTTCTGAGATTAGCACGTTCAAACAAACAAAAAACTTTTCAGCTTTACAATATTAGTATTAGTATAGATAACATCAGTTATACGACACTGTTGCCTTCAAACTGAAGAGAATGTTTTACAAGGTATCTTTAACCATTAAATATTAGAAGATGCGCATTTATTAGATATATCAAAATATTATGTATATGTGTAATATTACGATATATTTTATGCATTCAAATTCAATTCAATTCAAATTCATCGTAAAATTTACGTGAAATTGAGTATCATAATGACTACGTAGTATATATCATTGCAAACAATTATTGAAGACTTATATCGTACATTTTATTAAAAGTTATTTCTTCTTGACACTTTTCGAGTTTTAAAACTAAAAATCATACGATCTGTAGAATCTATTATGGGTCGCTGCAAGAACTGACTAACCTAGGGTCAAAATGTATAGTTTCGACCCCGCGCCATACATGTGCTAGTCCGTGTTTCTTAATACTTTTTAATATCATGAAGCTCTTATGCAATTTAAATTAAATAACCATGGGACCTTATTTCTGTGGTGCTTCTCTTTTCTGTTTTTTTTTTTAAATTTTATTTTTTAAATTCACTTTGGTCAAGTAATTGTAGAAATTAATTTATACCAAATTCTTACTAACAAAAGTGTGTATTATGAGTATTATGACCTTACTTCCTCTAACTTTTGTAAAGTCGATTAAAGCGAATAAAAATAAATTTCAAACCTCAGAAGATATTGTTTTCTAATTATTGTATCTATTATTATTCTTGCCATTATTCTGGTCATACAAAGTTAAACGATACACTCGGTCGATTCAAAATAGAACTTATATTCTAACAGACAATGTAACCTTTTTTTTTGTCAAAAATGCCACGAGTCAATGAAATAATAGACTTGGTTGTACAAACTTTTTACATGATTCTCTTCGCATCGTTAGTTCGCAATATGCCTTATATCATCAATTACGTAGGTTATGGATACTTACCTTTGAATGTTAATGATTTAATTTTACACGTCAATATTACAAAGAAGTACCTACTTGTATCGGTCTCTGTGTATGGCATAATAGTAGAACATTCAACTGTTTTAATTGTCAACAAGAGAAGTTAAATTCTCGGGTAAAGCCGATTATTGGGTTTTTGTTACAAGAAATTCTTAATAACAGCCTGGAGTATTGAAATTTGACAGTGGTACTGTACCTGTACTTTGGAGAGCACGTTATCTCGTCGGTGCTGGTTGTTTATGAACAACTATGCCAATCGTTATTGGAAAGTCAGTGCCCTCAAATATACTTAGAACAGTTCAAACTTCGAATTCAGATTGCCTTCAGGGTTGCGGTCGTCCGAAGACAATGACACAAATACATCAGCTGATAGTTTAATGTGATTTTTTAATTTTGTTTTGTTTTATTAGGTTAGGTTATTGTAGTTTAGCAGATAAACATACCTGTCACTTCCTGACTTGTGCTTGTGGAGAATGGATGTTGTTTATGCTTTTCAAAACCAAGGAACTTATGGATTGGACTTCGTTTTTAAAGTAACAACACAAGAAGTTAAATAAATTAAAAATGCTACTAAAAATAAATACATCTAGTTACTATTTGACTCTATTTTGGTATAAATCGCGTGTTTATGTATTCGATTACGCTCAAAATGATGATAATGTAACTTGTAAAATTATCAAAACTGACATTTAAACACTTACTTTTAAAATAACTTTATAGAGATATAAACATTGTTTGTACATGTTTGTTACCACCTTGGTTTTTTTTTATGTATAGCCCGCCAAAATGACTCTACTCTGCCTGATAGAAAGCATAAGCAGAATCCAAGAGTGGCGGTCACCATACTCACTGCGAATGCAGACAATGCAGTATGGCGACCCACACCATGGTGGCCTAGTGATGCTGCTGCAGCTTTTAGTCTCGTCAACAAGTATGGAACTTGTTGACTAGACTATTTGGGCCTCCGGTCTCGCATTCACCAACGAAACACGACAGCACGAACGCTGTCATTTTACGTTGATTTTCTGTGCGAGGGTAGTACCGCCCCGGTCGAGCCGGCCCATTCATGCTGAAATCAGCGTGGCTCAACTACCTATAGATAGGTACATCCTATGTAGTATTTATTTGTCAACAAAATATACAGTAGCACAATACTCGTCATGTAATCGCTCACTCGATGACTCTTAAGAAGAGCATTTGGACCCGAATGAAGTATGCATTGAAAAAATTAAGGAGTTGATAATCACGATGTCAGCGACGTAGCCAACGCGCCTTGACTACCTACTCTTTATAATTTACTCATGAACCCTCTAAAATAAAATATGTAATATAATCACAAATTTTAACAAAAAAAAACCGACTTCGAGAACTGGACCAAATTATAATGTGACCACTCTGGAAGCACCAGCTTTCAAATAAACTAATAATCATCAAAATCGATTCAACCAGTCAAAAGTTATGAGGAAGGAGTCGAATTGATAACCTCCTCTTTTTTTTAAGTCGGTTAATTAATCAATCATAGTTTAAAACAACTCCAAATCTAGTTGTTCAATAAACAACTGAAGTGTTGAAAAACTCAACCTGTTAACTTTTAATAATCAAGTTCTGCAAGTTCTTTTCTATGATATTTGTATAAAAGTGTATTTAAACAGTGATTACTTTGAAAAGGAAGAAAGGTTTGTCCTTGTTATAAGGTGAAGGACAGAAATAAATACATTAAAAACGTGTTTTAAATGATTATTATGTAATAAAAAATATTGATATTTACGATGTAAACTACAAGTTAATAATTACGTTGAAGTCCTTGAAATTGGTTATTCTCTAGACTTATATACAAACACATACCATATAGGGTGTTGTTAACTTCATGTATTTTTTGACATTCGTTTAAATGCGACAATTTAAAAAGAAAAGATTAATAACTATTCAGGTGGCTAAATACTCTTTCGTAAAAGGCATTGCCTGTTAGAATTGAAAGAACCAAACAATCTACTTTCTTTAAATTAGTAAATTTTTCGAACGTGTTATTTCGGAAACGCCTTACATATAATTTTCATACATGTGAACTATATATTCAATATCGTGGAAATTCGGGATTTTCCTCTCACTCAAAGGCAGGCCAGTTGTCATTTGTTGTTAGTTTATGTTGTTACAAAGCTTGTAGGTTTTCGGGGTTCGGGACAGTAAGGTCTAATTACTGGATACTGTACAAAATGCAAAATTCCGAGACAATCCCGGACTTCCCGGCCATCTGGCAACCCTAACAGGGACTAATATCGACGTTAATCAGCAAATGTTTAGAAGCGATAATGCCACAGACAGACATCATGTATGTGAGTACAATATCTAGTCATCATTGGAAGATTATAAAAAAGCGGCCAAGTGCGAGTCGGACTCGCCCATGAAGGGTTCCGCAGCAGCAAGTAACATTTTTTTTAATATTCGTTTTGATTGAATCAAAGGTAAATTGCAGTTTACGATTTATGACATATTAAAAAAAACTACTTACTAGATTTCGATCAAACCAATTTTAAGTGGAAGTTTGCATGGTAATGTACATCATATATTTTTTTTTAGATTTATCATGCTCTTATTTTAGAAGTTACAGGGGGGGACACACATTTTACCACTTTGGAAGTGTCTCTCGCGCAATCTATTCAGTTTAGAAAAAAATGATATTAGAACCCTCAATATCATTTTTGAAGACCTATCCATAGATACCCCACAGTTTTGATGAACCCCACGTGGGTTTGATGAAAAAAAAATTTTTGTGTTTCAGTTCTATGTATGGGGCCCCCAAAATTTATTGTTTTTTTCTTATTTTTGTGTGAAAATCTTAATGCGGTTCATAGAATACATCTACTTACCAAGTTTCAACATTATAGGTCTTTTAGTTTCGGAAAAAAGTGGCTGTGACATACGGACGGACAGACGGACAGACAGACAGACAGACGGACATGACGAATCTATAAGGGTTCCTTCCTTTGGCACGGAACCCTTAAAAGGATTTTGATGTTACACATACACATACTATATATAAATATATTATATATATATACACATTCATTTTTTTAAAGAGCGTTATATAATTATATAACTTTATTGCACACCAATATAGTATTAGTTTTGTATAGACATAGATGGATTTAATATTCTTATCGGTCACGGCGATTATTCCTAGACAACCTTTGTACGGATATTGTAAAATCTGATTTTATGTATTATGTAGTATGTGATGTACCTACTTTTAAAATTATTAATTTATCATTTCGTGAACTGATAAATATGTGTCTTATTATAATATATTGTAGGTTGTAATCAAATCAAGGAAATAAACTTATAAGGGTATGATTTTAAGGTCTATATATAAGTCTATTAAATAACAATTTACTACAGATTTACATACAATGGTTTGATATAAGTTGAATAGAACATAAGAGAAAATTCTAAAATTAAAAGTTGTGAAATAATGAAAAATCTGTGAAAAAGGCTGACTAACAGTATCCTCATTTATTATAAGACTAACCTAGTTAAGGTTAGTCTCATAATAAATGAGGATACTGTTAGTCAGCCAGACGAACGGTCGTAGCGCTCCTACTATCATAACGTGTTAGCTTGAAAATCCTACTTGCAAACGAAAAAAAAAACGGAATTTGGCACCATTAAAGTTTGTAATGAAGAGGAGTATCATGAGGACTGCCAATAGAAATGAAAAGAAAAACTATAAATAAACAGTTGTGTAAACTCACCTAAAACGAACCTCTTTGCTCTTTAAAATAATGTGCGATAAAAAGAAGTAAAAAATATAGCTCATGGAAAGCGTTCGGTGACGATGACGTGACTTCCCCGATTTTTGTTTATCCAAAAAAAGTGCTCAACTCGCCTAAAGAAGTTTTCACATCAATAAAAAAGTTAGGGTCCAATTTCGACCAACGAGTAATAACTGATTTTGTTAATAGGCGGAAAAACAAACTCTGCGTTGAGGACTGAATAATTACAGGATCTTTACATTAAAGGTTTACTATTTCCATTTAATTATATTTTAGTTGACCTTACCACTTCAAGAGGTAATTCTAATTAAACGCATAGGTAAATATGGAACTGAAATGTTATGGCCGGTACTTTGTTTGAAATATCAATGACAGAATCAATTCTTAGATTATAATATTAGTATTTGATAAAAGCTTATAAGTGAATAATGTTACCTGTAGTTTTACATATAACGTGTATTTATACGTATAAATATTTTGTTATTAAATGTAAACACTATTTATTAGTTATATTACAAAATAGTGAATAGCTTGGAAAATGGATTGCAAACTTGTTTTCTTCTTTGTGAAATAGATCAACAAGAATGAAATTATTTGTTTAAGGACCTATCTATTCACTCTGTCTTTTTATATAAAAAAATAAATTTTAAATTAAACATTTGTTTTGCTCAATCTCTATAATTATGATCTTAATTATGAGGGTTCAAAAAAACGACGAAGCACTTCGAGAAAATGTAGGTAGTGCCCTTGCGCTTCAGTTGGCTCGTCTTGGCGGGGGCACGACCGTCCCCCCAGATTTTGTAGAACCTTCAATGAGTTCTTGAATTCAAACCATGCAAAATATACATCTATTAAATTCTCACAGTGAATGCCGAAACTATCTAACCGATTTTCATGTTTTTTTAAATGTGTGTTTCGCTGATGTGCCTAAGATAGGATAGTTAACATCAAACTTATACCAATAGGCGCCGAGCATGACTAAAAAAACACAGACAAAGTTGCGTGCGTCAGCTAATAAAATTATACAAGTTAAATAAAAATTTTTAAAAACCCTTTACGCAAGCACTTAATCGAGTAATCATACGCCAAAAATGCCTTACATCATTTTGGAAAAGAGCTGATACTCTTACACTGCTGGACCTATATTAACCAAACATAACTAAGACCCACCACAAGGAAACTGGCTTTCAAATGAAAAAAAAAGGCATCGAAATGGGTCCGCCTGTTTGAGAGTTACGATGCCAAAGGTATACACACACAGACAGACAGACATCGACGTCAAACTTATAACACCCCTTTTATTGCGTCGGGGGTTAAAAATGATACTACTGGAAGCAACAAAGATTTTTGGAAAGCTTAGAATATACCTTCTACACTTTATTTAAATAAACGGGCTTTAATCGTCTACAGAGGTAGTAGAGCCACGCTGATTTCAGCACGAATGGGCCGGCTCGACCGGGGCGGTACTACCCTCGCACAGAAAATCAATGTAAAATGACCACGTTCGTGCTGTCGTGTATCGTTGGTGAGTGCGAGACCGGAGGCCCAAATAGTCTAGTCAACAAGTTCCATACTTGTTGACTAGACTAAAAGATGCAGCAGCATCACTAGACCGCCATGGTGTGGGTCGCCATACCGCATTGTCTGCATTCGCAGTGAGTATGGCGACCCATACTCTTGGATTCTGCTTATGCTTTCCATCAGGCAGAGTAGAGTCATTTTGGCGGGCCATACATAAAAAAAAAAACATAGAATTTAAGAGTCCGTCCGGCCAGACGAACTCTCCAATACTTTTTCATATATAGATTGGTACAGTCCTACGGACCTAAATTTTTTTGGTCAAGACATCATTTTCTTATATATTTTAGTATAAATTGTTAATAATCACTTATTACTGTTCCCTATCTAAAATGTTATTGTTCTAATATCATTTTTAGAATTAAGTACCAAAGAAATGTGAAAGAAAATTGTAAAAGTAAGATTTTATTTACTTTTCAACACGCTTCATTAACTTCCATGCGACTCTGCCCAAGTATATGTCGGTTGTAGCGGTGATTCTTTAAACTCACATAGCCTTTTATTTATAACTAGCTATCCCACGCAACCTCGTTTGCGTCTCCTATAACCCGTAGCGTGACAATTTTCCCCCGTTTTCGAAACATTCTTCATTAGTCTTAGCGTAATTATATATAGCCTATAGCCTTCCTCGATAAATGTACTATCCAACACTGAAATAATTTTTCAAATCGGACCACCGGTTCCTGAGATTAGCGCGTGCAAACAAACAAACTCTTCAGCTTTATATAATGGTACTAGCTGTGCCCGCGACTTCGTCCGCGTGGAACAGTGACTTTGGGTAGCAGTTTTAATTATTAAGGCTAATATTATTTTAAAAATAAGACACACGTTTCCCTGTTAAAAACATATTTAAGTATTTATATAAGTACATAAAATAAAAAGTATTTTGTATGAGCTTATTTCGACATTCGACATGGCCAAGGCTTTCAACCTGTTCTTGCACCGTTCGCTTCTCTCCGAGCTCTAAGCATTCGGTCTGCCTCCTAGACTCGTCTCTAGATTGACTCTTTTCTTCATCAGCGCCTTCGCATTTGGGTTCTTTGCGACGGACGGCGGGGCCTCTGTTTTTCTGGAGGTAAACGCTAGCGTACCTCATAATTCAGTCCTGTCGCCCAAGATGTTTCTTCTGCATGTCAATGACATATTAGCCCTTGGCAATATACATTGCTATGCAGACGATAGCACAGTGCATGGGCGATATTATGGATACCCTGCAGCCAAGATAGTAGACGTTGAGGAAACTGGATAGGAGCTTGTCGCTGAGCTTGACCGGGTTTTGAACCGCATTTAACAATGGGGTGATGAGAATCTGGTCGAGTTCAACGTTAAGAAAACACAGGTGTGCCCGTTCTCTACCAAAAAGTCTCCGTTTCTTCCCCTCCCCACTTTTCAGAGCACTCAACTGCCACTACGGGATAAGCCAGGACACCGGTCCTGGGCATGGATATTTGCCGAGACCTCAACCCACGGGAGTACATCGAGGGCACCACTAAGGCAGCCTGAACACAGACTCCTTTATAAGACCCAGATACGCTCGTCCGTAGTGTTCTCATCTATGTGATGGATCTAGGCATTGATTTTCTCGATCTTTTGCAGTGGCAATCAGTCCGCATTATCAACAGTCCCAATACTACCGATTCTTTTGAGCCTCTGCAGTTGCGGAGAGATATCGCCTCTATGGCAGTCCTCTACCGCCTTACCATGGAGAGTGTTCTGAAGCGTTCTTCCAACTGATCCCACCTTCTCCCTTCCTCTACAGAACAACATGTGCTGGTCTTGGAAGTCACCGCCTCAGTCTTAGAAATACGCTCTCGAACCAAACGGTTTGGTTCTGCATTGTCTGCCTTCACAGCGAGTATGGTTGCCTCCACTGTTGGATTCTGCTTGAGTTTTCCCTCAGTCTGAGCAAATTCTCAATTTTTACAATTTTAAAATACTACGATTTTGATTTGCCATCCTTTGTCAAAATATAGTGATTTAGCTGATTTGATACACGCGATTGTGCTGCCCATTTGAAAAACATGTATTTTTTAAACGAACTGCAACTTTAACCGTCTGTATTTGGGCTTTGATAATTGGTAGTGCAAATGTTGTTTTCAGCGGAAACTGCATTCTTTTCAATTGAAATTGCAAATAAGTTTGAATTATTGGAATACGGGGAATTGAAACATTTTCTTTAACAATGTTGTACCCCATATGTGTATTTTATAGCCGTGTACCATTACATATCTTTGTCGCTCAAGATTTCTTATTAATAGGAGTGGAACATTAACTTTCAGTCTTAACTTATGGGAAGGCGCTCCTGATAATTCTAAAGATTTAAAAAAACTTTATGCATAAGCTATGATATGACTGGTTCAGTTTCCCTTGCATTGTTTCCTGAGAGGTATTCGTTAACATATTCCTCCACGTCTGACTTGATCCGTTCGTTTATTTGATAACTGTCTCATTAGTCGGCGGATCTGAATAGATATTATTTTTAGATCATGTGTGCTATCATATACCAGAACTCACGTCTCAGTGTAATCATGTCGTTACTGTCATTTGGCATACAATCATCTCCTATTTTTAGAAGAGTGTTTGCATATTGACACTGCTCATAAATCATTGTGAAGTTGTACTCGCATAATTGTAGTAAGACAAAACTTTTTAACATGTACCCATAATACATATGTTTCATACAGGCATTTATTTCATCTTGCGGCGTACCCCTTTTGCTTTTTTTTGTGTTTAAATCCCCCCAGATACTTGTCCTTCGGATTTTTTCACGAAGAAAATTATCTGAATAAACAAAAAATCATGTAAATAAATCGAATCCTAGTGAATAATAACGAATTTGTAGTAGCAAAATTCAACATCCGCATGCGGCACTGTCGTCTGCCCTCACATGTCTGCCTGTTCGGGTAAGCACACTTAGGCATATTGTGATAACTCAGTAAATGTTTCATCTGAATAGCTCTAATATTTTGTCTCCTGTCCCAAACTCATGAAGCATTTTCGCAAACCTTGCATCATCATCATCAGCCTATCGCAGTCCACTGCTGGACATAGCCTTGCCTTGCCTTGCCTTCACAAACCTTGCATATTTCCACACAAACTTTCATCCCCTATTGCTATTTTACCCCCTTGATCTTAATATTTTTACAAAATTTAAATGACATTTTTATTTATATGTAATAACAGCCTAAAAAATAAAGTTTCAGATTTTAGCTTAAAATGACGATACTTCTGTGGATGTTTTTGAAGTTTAGAAACACTGTTTTGTAATTTGTCTTATTTATTTCTATTAATATAATGAACATACAAATCATATTTATGAATGTATGTATTAATCTTAGATTATTATATTAATTTAAGTCTTCGTTGAAAAAGATAAATATTTTTAATGAATTTGACATCCTTGTTTACTCGTTGCCAAGACGCCCGGTGTCACCAAAGTAACGCGCAGGCGTGTGGCGATTGAATCACCACTCTTCTATACAATCTTTCATCCCCCCTTTCAACCCCTTATTACCCTTTTTTTCGCAATAAAAAGTAGCCTATGTCCTTTCTCAGGCTCTAGACTATCTGTGTACCAAATTTCATTGTAATCGGCGCAGCGGTTTGGCCGTGAAAGCAAGACAGACAGACAGAGTTACTTTCGCATTTATAATATAAAGTATGGAAGTATGGATAGCCTTCCTCGATAAATGGGCTATATAACACTGAAATAAGTTTTCAAATACCAGTAGTTCCTGAGATTAGCGCGTTCAAACAAATAAACAAACTCTTCAGCTTTATATATTAGTATAGATGTAAATATTATACTCTTCTAAGATCTAATACTCCTGGATTTATTCCTAGTGCGGGAGTTGTCTTTAAAAAAAAAAAAAAAAAAAAAAAAAAAAAAAAAAAAAAAAAAAAAAATAACAACACAATTATTTAGATAAAGATTAATATTAGGCATTATGTTGATAAAAACTCTTTGGCAAATAACTCATTATTAGGTACCAACTCTTAGCGGCTTATACTCGTGATAACTTCTAAACGAAATGGCGGATTGGGATGAAACAAAAAGTATTTTACTTCTACATAAATACCCTTGATAACATAATGCTTAATTTGGATAAGGATTAATATTACGATACACATTTAAGGTAGTTTCTTTCTTCAGACGATTTAATAATTTTTTTGAACACAAAAGTGGTTATTGTGACTAAACCATGATAGTTAGATATATGCTCTTGCGGACTTTTTTGTAGATCGTAATGGGCCCTACAAACCCGTAATACATTATTTTGTTCTATTGTCAATAGTCTTTGCAGCGCACGCTAAAATAGGTTTTCGATTTCACACCTTGGGTTAGAAAATAGCAATTTTCTTACGGATCCCTAATTTTTTTGAAAATAAAATATAGCCTATAGCCTTCCTCGATAAATGGACTATCCAACACTGAAAGAATTTTTCAAATCGGACCAGTAGTTCCTGAGATTATCGCGTTCAAACAAACAAACAAACAAACAAACAAACTCTGCAGCTTAAAATGTTAGTATAGATTTGATTGATATAAAAGAAACGTTTAATGGTAAATAAAGACCCACAATACATAAGAGAAAACCACATCCAAATCAATTAGCCATTTCTGATAATAGCGCGTACAAACACACAGACGAACAGACAAAATTCTAAAATCTATTGTTTTGAGTTATGTTATTTTAATAAAGACTTTTAATAATGTATTAAAATGTTTAAATTTTAATAATGTACAGGCATCGGCCTCTTACAATTTTATTATATGTAGAGATATGTTACTGTAAAAGCCCGTATATTGGTTAATCTTAGGTTTTACCAGTAAATCTTGGGATTTACCGACATGAGTTGGTAAATGTAAGTATTTTTTTAAAAAGGGACGATTTTCTCGGGCTTTAATCCTAAGATTACCCAATATACGGGCTATTACAGTAACATAAAATAAAGATTTAGTTTTGCAGATATTTTCCCGTCTATTTCAAAGTGACAATGGTGCTTGTAGCGGGTCCCACATACAGCGCAGATAGAAACACACTACAGCGCCATCTACCGAAGATATATCGAACTACGGAGTAATGAACTGTACGGAGTAACTACTAATCATGTATCGCGATATAGGACTTCTCGTGCCGATTAGCATATAATAATATACAACTTCCTAACACCAATCGTTGGGCCGTGGGCCACCAGGAACGATCACCTCGCCTGCTGCCCCCACAATGCTAATTTCTGTTGTTGCGTCACTAAGCAAAGAAAAACCTAAAATTACCTTCTTTTTAGCCAATCTTTGATTTGATATTTAGAATTTCATTTGGCACGACAAAAACTCATTCCTACTGATTTCTAGTGTTGTTTGGAGTGTTTTTGAACAACAGAATTAGCACCAATAAATAATGGAAAATTTCGTCTTGGTTGCCGCGACACAAGTAACGAGCTTAGTGCGGAAACGAGGGTTAAGTTCAAACCTGTAATTTGTTTTCAAGTATAAATAAATTTATTTACCAAAACATGCCATACATGTACTAGCAAATTGAGTACGATGCAGTAGGTGTAAAAAAAATATGTCCATATTTAGTAACTAATGATAGTTAGATAGTTTAATAATAGATTCTTCTTTCTTATGCCAACGGGAATGCCTTGTGATGGATTCCGATGTTTACTGCAAAATTTATGGATTTTATTTGGAATGGTTCCATTTCTACCATGGAACCCTTATATGATCACTTTGTTTTCCGTCGGTCTGTCTGTCAAGATCATTTATTCCAGGAACGCGTAAAGGTATCGAGTTGAAATTTAAACCGTCTACTCATGTTGACGATCCCTTAAAGTTGTGAAAAATCAAACCTCTAAGTATATATTATGTAAAAAAAGATACGGCGGTTTATTTAGCAAAAAACGCATATCTCGACACTCCCAAGGGAATCAAGACTCTTAGATAGGGTGCTTTTCGTTGACTATGAAATTTGGTATATAGCATTCTTATAGACCACAAATTCAGGGAGAAATCTGAAAACTATACATTTGTAATTGAATCTAAAAAAATAGGGATCTATATTTTTATAAGGGGTAAAAATGTCAAAAAAAAGTACTAGTTCAAATGGGATATCATATGAAAGGGCTTAATCTGTACATTGCAAAATTTATTCCTACGGAACCCTCGGTGGGCGAGTCCGACTCGCACTTGTCTGGTTTTTTAGGGATTTTGTTTATTCTTGAGTAAGACTTATAATTACACACATCAAAAGTGTCTAGGGATCAAGCATTTTTATGCGGATTTCTTGAGATTGAGATGTGGCTTTGGCCCTGGCCTGCTCAGTCGCCAGACTTGAACCCGATTGAGCATGCATGGGATATGCTACAGAGAAGAGCTCTGCCGAATATGGAGGGTATCCAGTCGCAAGAAGACCTTTTTTTGTTGTTGCAACGAACATGGGCGGCCATTCCACAGCGTGATTTGGATGAACTCATTTTGAGTATGCCAAACCGATGTTCTTGTATTAGTGTTCGCGGTAGAAACACGGATTATTAATTGTTTAAGTTACCTAATAAAATTTTAAAGAAAACTGTTATTTCAGTCTTTTTTTCGAACTTTAATGTTAGTGGTTCAAATGTCAAAAATCCTTTTATTAGGAAAATGGCAAATTTCTTTATTAATGCAAAGGTGACTTGGTTTATCGTTACTGTGACAAACGAAAACACTTTATTTGATGAATCCTTAAAGAAAATTTTAATTAATATCAATCAGGAGAAAAGTTATTGCAAAAATATATGTTGATCCCTAGACACATATGTTGATCCCTAGACACTTTTGATGTGTGTATATAACCAGCCAAATTCATTCTGGATATTCATCCAGAATGAATCTGGTGAGGGCTGATCCTAGTCGATTCTAGCATAGTCGTCGGCGGTATGAGTCACCGACTGGACTATGGGCCCTAAGAGAGAAGAAGAAGCGGATCTTTAGAGGCAGATTAATGAACTTATTACTGTATAGAATATTTCTAATACTGTACTAACACTCGTTAGGAAAGGTAGGACCTGCAAAAGTGACCTGTATTTACTGGACATCGTTATCGCACTAAAGAGTAGCCTAGGTCCTTCCTCAAAAATCAAAGTATCTCTTTACCAAATTTCATTGAAATTGGCGAAGTAGTTTAGCCGTGAAAGCGTAACAGACGGACAGACAGAGTTACTTTCGAATTTATAATATTATTATGATTTTTTCTTAATTAGGAGGAGATTGTTGCAGTATTTATTTAATTTATAACTAAGTATTAAATTAAACTGCCTTAAAATTCAATCCACGAAAGAACAACTCGATGGTAGGTAATCATAGTGTTTTTTTAAAGAACTTTAGATTGTCATTAACTTTCTTTATTATTATTAACTTTCTTTGGATTAGAAGTCTCTTGTCAAATAGGGATAAATTATATTATTATTATACTTTAGGTTTTTCATTTGCCGCTACAAATTATAATGTATATCTATATATATTGTATTCTCATAAGTGACAAATCACCATAAACAATTACTAGACGCTTAGAACTTGATGTTACCGTTACTAGTATCATCTTCTTCATCTTCATCATCATCTTAAAAAATGTCATAACTATAAATTCTCAAAATTTAAAAAAAACCCTGATATAATAACCTGAGTTCCCTTTAAAAAGTAAAAAAACACGTTATGCGCTTTCATTTGAGACCCCACTTGATGATATTTTTGCAGACATTCGGTTACTCTTCCCCAATTTCACCCCCATTACTTTTAAACGGCTCAAACGATTTTCATGAAACATATTGTCTAAGAACACTCGCACGTAACTCACCTTTGATACAAAAAAAACTAAATTGAAATCGCTTCATCCGTTCGGGAGCTACGGTGCCACAGACAGACAGACAGACACGTGAAACTTATAACACCCCTCTTTTTGGTCGGGGGTTAAAAATGTGTGTTATACAACATTACTTACAAATGTTGTTTTTCCATAATACTTACTTCTGTAGATAGGTACATGAACTTTGCGTAGGTATTCAGAATTTACTATCACGTCTCTCGGTTTGATAATTGTCTAAATTGTCTTTTCATTGAATAAGCTAAGATCCAAGTAGTGAAACATCAAGGTATTCAAGAACCAAACAAAAACTCAGAAATAGGTACGATCTTTATAAATAGGTAAAATGCGGACTTGGTAGTGGTAAGCAATATAAGAAAGACAATACTATAATACTAAGTGGTAACACATTGCTAGTTTTGTCTATAAAAAGTAAATATAGAAATATTAAATATTTAATAGAGGAGACAAGATTTCTATTATTTTGATATTCACAATTTACGACATGCCCTCAATGAACTCGGTACTAAAATTGTGCAATCTAATAAAATGAAATAATTGTGTAGGCATTACGAATAATTCCAAAAATTGTTTGGATAATTTAAATTCTATTAGAATATGATTGTTTCGTATGCATACAGGCACGTTTCTAAGTGAGCCATACCAAGATGTACTGAGATCGTAGGGATGCGCCAGCGTTAGGTCGCACGAAGTTCATAGGTAAAGATGCCGCTATATAAAGCCTGTGCAGTGTCAACGTGCACACATTTGTTCTGTTGCCTGTGATTGCATCCAGTCCTTTTGTACAAACATCCTGCCACACATCCTGCAACAATGGTGAGGAATAAGTTTTCCTTTAACTTATTGGGAATGTTGTTTTTTTGTGGTGGCGTAGATTTGAATATTTTTGTTGTTTCATGAAGTCTTAAACAATTTCCTTAATTTACAATATTATCATATTACATTAGTAAATACTCCTTTATTTTTATTAAAACTACAAAAAAATAAAAGGGCCTGTAGTTGAAGCAATAACAAATTCAAATTCTTTAACAGTTCCTACGAAGTTAAGTCTTATGTCTCACATTCAAAACTTGTAGATATTTATTGTTACAGTGCAGGTTTGTTTATATTTTTTTATTATTTAAACAAAATATTAATGCAATGTTTAGACCATAGAGTTAGGTTTGCCGGCGGTTATACTCGCGTGATTATATCGTATCTTCTTTTTCTAATCTTGAAAATGACGAAATTTCATAGAGCCGTTCGTCTTTTTTTTTATTCCTTACTAGAGACGAAATTTCCAATAATCCTTTTGGTGGGTGCTTATAACATAAAATCATTAGTGGCCAAAACTTTAATTTTGTGACTCCGTGGTTTAGGTTATGTGCTAATAAATCTACAGAACGTACCATTTTGACGTGTGTAAGTAAAGCTGAAAATTAATTATTGTTTTGGGATACATTTATATGAGATAAATATCTGTACTTTTATCATGTAACTTACTATTTATTAAAATTATAATAATAATCTCTTTATTGTACACCAGACTCATTCCAAGGTAAGCTTAAAGTTCTCTCCTAAATTACCTCTCAGTTATTAGTCTATATTTGTAAGTTTTCAAATGTGTCAGCGGGTGAATTAGAAAAAATCATGATACGAATACATCCCTTCCGCTAGCATCGAAATTCCCACCTTAAGAAAATATATACATTTTTATCAATTTAATTTTGTACAAATGTGCAATATATTCATAATGTTAATTGTTGATCTTTTACATGCGTTTGTACATCCCACATTAGATTTATTAACTAACGTAGCATGAATACAAATTGTAATGTATGTCCACATTGTGTATTCTAAATACATTTTAGGATACGTCACCAATTATGTCTAAGTTGTGCCACAAAAAAATAATTAATAAATTGACGTTTATTAAAATACTATGGCACTTTTAGTCATATTATGTGCAATACTAGCTGTCCCACGCAACCTCGTTTGCGTGTCCTATTACCCGTAGCGTGTAATAGGACCCCCGTTTTTGAAACCATCTTCATTAGTGCTCTGCTCCTATTGGTCTTAGGGTAATGATATATAGCCTATAGCCTTCCTCGATAAACGGGCTATCTAACACTGAAAGAATCAAATTGGACCAGTAGTTCCTGAGATTAGCGCGTTCAAACAAACAAACAAACTCTTCAGATTTATACATTAGTATAGATGTATTTATTATACTCTTCTAAGATCTAATACTCATAATCAACAACAAATTTATTTGGATAAAGATTAATATTAGGTATTATGTTGATAAAAACTCTTTGGCAAATAACTCATTATTAGGTACCAACTCTTAGCGTTTTATACTTAGCTTATACTCGTAATAACTTCAAAACGAAATGTCCGATTGGTATGAAACAAAAAGTATTTAACTTCTACATAAATACCCTTTATAATATAATGCTTAAATTGGATAAGGATTAATATTACGATACACGTTTAACGTAGTTTCTTTCTTCAGACGATTTAATAAAAAAAAAAATCCAAAGCGTTTATTGTGACTAAACCATGATAGTTAGATATATGCTCTCGCGGACTTTTTTGTAGATCTTAATGGGACCTACAAACCCGTAATACATTATTTTGTTCTATTGTCAATAGCTTTTGCAGCGCACGCAAAAATAGGTTTTCGATTTCACACCTTGGGTTAGAAAATAGCAATTTTCTTACGGATCCCTAATTTTTTTGAAAATAAAATATAGCCTATAGCCTTCCTCGATAAATGGACTATCCAACACTAAAAGAATTTTTCAAATCGGACCCGTAGTTCCTGAGATTAGCGCGTTCAAACAAACAAACTCCGCAGCTTTATAATACACACATCAAAAGTGTCTAGGGATCAACATATGTGTCTAGGGATCAACATATATTTTTGCAATAACTTTTCTCCTGATTGATATTAATTAAAATTTTCTTTAAGGATTCATCAAATAAAGTGTTTTCGTTTGTCACAGTAACGATAAACCAAGTCACCTTTGCATTAATAAAGAAATTTGCCTATTTCCTAATAAAAGGATTTTTGACATTTGAACCACTAACATTAAAGTTCGAAAAAAAGACTGAAATAACAGTTTTCTTTAAAATTTTATTAGGTAACTTAAATAATTAATAATCCGTGTTTCTACTGCGAACACTAACACAAGAACATCGGTTTGGCATACTCAAAATGAGTTCATCCAAATCACGCTGTGGAATGGCCGCCCATGTTCGTTGCAACAACAAAAAAAGGTCTTCTTCCGACTGGATACCCTCCATATTCGGCAAAGCTCTTCTCTGTAGCATATCCCATGCATGCTCAATCGGGTTCAAGTCTGGCGACTGAGCAGGCCAGGGCCAAAGCCACATCTCAATCTCAAGAAATCCGCATAAAAATGCTTGATCCCTAGACACTTTTGATGTGTGTATTAGTATAGATAAGTATAGATAATATAAATATAATATATAGTATAGATAGTACAGATAATCGCATTATGATTTAAGTCAAACTCATTTTATAAATTTAAAGAAAACGTATATATTTATAATTCACTCAATTTAAATTCGTTTATTGCCTAAATCTTGGATTAATATTGTGTACCATTACAGAGCAACATAAATATATTATTATATTTGTATGTACAATTACTTTGTGAAACCCTGTTTCAATAATTTACTTAATTTCTTACGCCCAAACATTTACCTTTTTTATCTCATTGTACACCACGAAATTTCACATTTTCTTTTCGATAAAGCGAAAAATAAATAAAAATAAACAATTAAGTACATCAGTCTAAAAATAAAAAGTACCTATCAACTGCCACATTCTTAACGTCAATTGAATATATTCGCTAACCTGTAGGTCAATACTATTGGTATGTTCAATAATATATTGGGAACACGCAAATGGCAGCGGTAGTGTCGAGATTATTTATAGCACCTGTAACCATTTACAATCATAAAATTTGAATGGTTGCTTTTCCATCTACAAACCAAGACTGCCTCGTTGGCGCAAGTGGTAGCGTAAGCGACTGATGTGCTACAGGTCTCGGGTTCGATTCCCGGGTCGGACCAAATATTTGTATGATCTGCAAATGTTTGTTTCGAAGTGAAGTGAAGGTAAGTCACTTAATTTTTATTTGTATCTTTTATTTTAGGATTCTTACAAAACCGTCGTGTATTGCATATAACGAGCAAAAAGAACAAAAGATCCATGAATAAAAAAGAAGACAGACTTTTAATTAAAATAACTAAGATCATTGAATTACGAACACTTTTGTAATAAATGCCTAATTAATGATCTTTGACTAATTTACCTTCTTCATGTAGTTCTGTTCTCTCGATTATGCATGTGTTCGGATAAAACAATAAGCAAAGGTCATTGGCAGTGTAATTAATCATTAAAAAATACACCTGTGGAACAAGGCAAACCCGTCAATGTTTATATGATTAGGTAACTATTAAAGTGAAGCTCACGCGATCACACTTCCTAACAAGTCAAGAGCACGATTAATTGAATGAGTACGAAGTAGCAGTAGGCTTGATTCAGAAGGCTTGGTTCAACTGTGTATTCTCAGTGACATGGTAGGTACGTGATTAGGTAGAGGTTGTCTCCTCACATTTTTTTTTTAATCTGAGACCGAAATAAGAAAATATGTATGACACATTGCTGATATGAGGTTACTATTAGAATTTGATATAAAAAAAAAACAAATTACAAATAAAATAAAATTAACTAGGTACTTTAAACAAAAAAAATCTTTGAAGTCTTATGAGGACATTGAACGGGAGCGGAGGGCGCTGTTGGTCAGAGCTAACATGTTGGCTCGCAGGTTTGCACGTTGTGCCTTACCAGTTAAAATAACTTTGTTCCGTGCATACTGCACCTCTTTTTACACGTGCAGCCTCTGGGCTAAATATACTCAAGGAGCGTACAGCGCTCTTCGAGTTCAATACAATAACGCGTTCCGGGTCTTGAGTGGGGCTGCCCCGGTATTGCAGCGCATCTGGGCTGTTTGCGGATGCCAACGTGGACTGTTTTTACGCCACAATGCGCAAGAGATGCGCTTCCCTGGTGCGCCGTGTGCGGTCCAGCCCCAATAACATTTTAAAGTGTGTAGCGAGTAGACTTGACTGCGTGTATGTGAGTCGTTGCTGCAGGCTTTCCACTTCGGTGGTGAGTCTGTAGCGGTGACTCGTGTCTACGAGTCAAATAGTTATTGTTTTGTTGCTATGAGTCTATGAGTCTATGAGTCATGTTGCTTGATTAAATAAATATATTATATATTATTATATTATATTATTGCAACTTAATACCAAGTTATATTTTTCCGAGATTAAAAATAACAACGGTACCTACATATACATTATGTACGTGTATACGTACTTCTACATATTTTTCTATATTCAGTCAGTCAGTATAGTCAGTCATTCATAAACACATGGATTTGTAACGTTTGAAATTACGACGCTACATTTTTTAGGCTAAAATATTTAATAGAAATATCGACATAGTGATACAAGTTTCCTTTGGTTATCATCAACAACCCATAATGTCCCACTGCTGGGCTCTGGTCTCCTCTCAAGAGAGGGTTAAGGTCATACGGCCATATAGGTTCCTTTGGTTGCATAGATTTAAATGTTCACAGGGTTTATACTCCATCCTAAAGCTGTAAAAATCACAATTTTAACAACTCCACCCAAAATATGCAGAAAACTTTCTCATTACGTTTATAACTTTTACTCGGAAACAATTTTAGTATGTAAATGTATTACTGTTACCTTATCGCAGGTCAAATGTCAACACGTGTTTCATGCACAGGAGTTCAAAACACAGTTCTGAGATCGTTGTCGCATCACGGAATCCTTTCTTACCTCAAACCAACAATTTCTACCCGACCATGTCACGTTTTCGAGACGAGCAAAACTTCCTCTCCAAAGTTTGCACAATATCAATCGTAAAATATAATGTAGTCATTTTCCGACAAAGGCCTTTTGTAAGTGACGGACGAAATGTATTTATTGCGCGTGTTCGTAAGATTGTTGTCGTGTGCATGTGCAATATGATTTGTGTATGGGTGTGACCATCATACACTAGGTTTTTTGTTTATTTTTTATTTTCGGACATCTTTTCCGACAAGGGCCTTTTGTAAGTGACGGACGAAATGTATTTATTGCGCGTGTTCGTAAGGTTGTTGTCGTGTACATGTGCAATATGATTTGTGTATGGGTGTGACCATCATACACTAGGTTTTTTTATATTACGGACATCTAACACACAACGCCATCTAGTCCCAAACTAAGCAGTGCTTGTATTATGGGTACTAGACAACTGATATAACTATATAATATACTTTTTTTTAATAAATGCACACTTATTCTACATAGAAAACACCACGGAAAACACCCATACTCCGAAACAAATATTTGCAGATCATGCAAACATTTGGTCGGACTCGGGAATCGAACCTGAGACCTAATGCACAGCAGTCGTGTACGCTACCGCTGCGCCAGCGAGGTTATTTGGTACCCACCGATAATTCAATAATGCTATTTACTACTTAATAATTAATTAAATAAATAAACTATACATCAGATTTAACTAATCCATACAAAAATTATAAATTCGAAAGTAACTCTGTCTGTCTATTACGCTTTCACGGTTAAATCACTGTAACGACTTCGATGAAATTTGGTATATGTCTTTGATTCTTGGAAAATGAAATAGGCAACTCTTAAAAAATGATAAACTATATAAACGCGTGCAGAGCCGCGGGCATAAGCTAGTTTCATGATAAAGTGTTTTTTTTTCTTTAGAATTATTTTATCACCGAAATTATTTTGTTTATTTTTATATTACTACTAGCTGAACCCTGCGGGCAAAGATACAAAAAAGTAGCCTAAGTTAATCCTTATATCATCAGCTACCTATCAGTGAAAGTCCCGTCAAAATCGGTCCAGCCGTTCCAGAGATTAGCTGGAACAAACAGACAGACAGACAGACAAAAATTGTAAAAAAAAATATTTTGGTAAATGTATCGTGTATACATACATATGCATTTAGTAAAAAGCAGTTAATATTACAAACAGACACTCCAATTTTATTTATTTGTATAGATTATTTTTGTTACCTAATTATCTTGACAGTAATTTAAGTAAACACCATCTTTATTAGCTATGCCGTTAATAAATATAAAATGTATTTCTTAATTTCAACTATAAGTTAAGGTGCAATTGCGTATTAGCAATACATTCGCATATGAATCATCATTCCACTTACCTTAATTATATTCCATAAGAATCTAAATAAATGGCTACCCGTAAAGGAAATATCAGCGGTGATTGGTCCATTCGTCTTAAGAAAGACTAATAACTCATTATATGTATTAGAGTTATGATAATCCATTCAATATATTCAATAGGCATACAATGCTTACACTTCCAAGTTTTTGACAAGCTTTTGCAACCTAATACAATTTGAGATAAATTGCAATAACTTTGCGAGTTCACACGTAAACCATTTAAAATTACTTGAAAGACTACGTGTCTTATCTTGAAATGCATGTACTTACTTAATATGTAAAGGTGGTAGCATAAGATTAAAAATACAGTTGGTGAATATCTTTGTATTCATGTAATCTCCAAGTTTCCTATTTGTGGACCTATGATTTTTTTAAAACCTGTGTAAGCTTTAAATAAAACCACCTACCAGTGTGATAGGAGCAGTCAAAATATGTTCAGAGATACCAATCAAATATGAAACCGTTATATTAAAAGTTCTAACTCAAGACATATAAATCACATGGGTCACACTGTTTACGTTTATATGTGGAATAATTCCATCATAAATCAATGCTATATACGTACTTTTTTGAGCGCCGTAACTCACCAATTTTCGCACCTGTGAAAAAGTTACAAGACATTTTTATAATAAAACGATAGACATAGTCAAAAACATGATCAACTTTCAATTTAAAAATCGTTTAGTCATAATTTTGTTTGCTGTAAAAATAGGTACTTTTATATAAATTAATTTTATACACGCCCATAGCATGTTTTCTAGTTATTATTATATAAAATTTTAATTAAGGTCATATAACGGAAAACCAAAAACTAAAACTGTCAGTCGCTTCTTAAGTGAGGCGTTTTAATTTTACTGATAAATTATATATATAGATACACATAATTTATATATAAATATTAGGTCTTTACCTATGAAATTGCCGTTCTTCAGTACTGGTCATTTCAAATAAAAAAAAGTTTGTAACGGCTCTGTATTCTAAATTCAAATGAATTTTATTTTAAAACCATGACATTCTATTTACAAACTCAGTCTTTTGTTTTTTGATTAGCGTTGTATTTTTATTACATTTGAACATTTTTCGTCATAATGGATACTTTAAAAAATCGTTTAATTATGGAATATGAATTCCGTCGTGGTATCAACGCGACACATACGGCACCTAACATCAAAAACGTTTACGGAGAGAACTGTACAAACGAACGCACAACCCGTTATTGGCTTTCCCGGTTCCGTTCTGGAAATTTTGACTTGAAAAATGAAGCTCGTGGTCGTCCGGAGACTTTGGTTAACAATAATGAATTAAAGGCGATTGGGGAAGCTGACGAAACTCAATCTACAGCTGAGCTAGCAGCAGCTTTTAATGTAAGCATCAAAACAATATTGATCAATTTGCGACAAATTGGCAAGGTAAAAAAGCTTGATAGATGGGTGCCCCACGACCTTAACGATCGTCAGCGCAACGTACGCGTCGAGAGCTGCCTTGTGCTGCTCAACAGGCAAAGAAATGAAGGAATTTTTAAAAGAATTATTACGTGCTACGAAAAATGGCTTCTGTTCGACAATCAAAAGCGCTCAGCAAGTTGGTTAGACCCTGGTTCAGCACCAAAGCAATGCCCTAAACCAAAAATGACCCCTAAAAAGGTGATGGTCACTGTTTGGTGGTCTAGTGCGGTTGTGATTCACCACAGCTTTTTACAAAACGGCATGAGCATTAATGCAGATGTGTACTGTGAAGTACTGGAGAGAATGATGGAGAAGCTTGCACATCTGCAACCAGCTTTGGTCAATCGGTCGTCCTCACTGCTCCTTCACTACAACGCGCGACCCCATACTGCGCAACAGACAGTCTCCAAGCTGCAAGAGCTGGGGTTGGAAGCTCTCCCTCATCCGCTATACTCACCAGACCTTGCACCTACCGACTATTACTTTTTCCAAAATGTAGACAACTTTTTAGTGGGTAAAAAATTCAATTCCCGAGAGGCGGTACAAAATGCCTTTAAAGAGTTTGTTGCCTCCCGTCCAACTGATTTTTACAAGAAGGGCATCAATAAACTGCCAATGCGTTGGCAAAGATGCGTCGATTGCATGGGTGATTACTTCGAATAACAGAAATAAAAAAGTTTGAAAAAATAAGTACTTTCCTTTTTGCATACAAAACGGCAATTTCATAGGTAAAGACCTATTATATAACAAGCTGCGTTATGTCATGTTGATCAAAATAATCTATATTTATAAAATCGTATCCCTATTCCCGTAGGTCATGACATCACACGTTAATGGCTGTATCAATTTTTGGTTTATCGAGGAGGCTATAGGCCAACTAACATCACGGTACAATCAATATTGGAGCCGAGTTTCAATGAAAAGAGACGCAGAGGAAGTTGCATGTATCCATACTTATATTATAAATGCATAAGTAACTCTGTCTGTCTGCCTGTCAAGCTTTCACTGCCAAACCGCTGTACCGATTTCATTGCAGTTTGGCATGGATATACTTGGATTCTTGAGGAAAGACGTAGGCTATTCTTCACTGCGATAACCGACAAACACGCTTGCGGAGTCACCGGCAAAAGCTAGTATATTAGTTAAACATCAAAATAGTGTAATAAAAAACAGTAAGTTTAGTCCAATGCATTTAAAAAAAAGGAAACATACATGGACATCTTCGGTATTATTCTAACTAGCTGCGCCCTACCTGCAGTTGATTGCTCTAACTATATCTGAATCTAGTTTAAAATAAAAGTGGCGTAAGTTACTTATGTCATCAACTATCTGCCAGTAAAAACCCCATCAGAATCGGTCCAGCCGTTCCAGAGATTGGCCAGAAAAAACAGACAGAGTAACAAAATTTTTAAAAACGGATTTTTTTATGTTAGTACCGTATATAAGTACTTTCATATGGAAACCTATTATTTTAAAATTACAAACAGACACTTCAATTTATTTATTTGTATAGATTTTCAGAGAAGTTAACAGGTCTAAAAATGCCATAACAAGGAAAGGCTAGTGTAATCATTTGCATCCTGCTAATGATACCGCATCTAACACTTATACTATTATTTACCTCAATGGTCGATTTTTTCTACGCTGAATGCAATAAATATTAGGTCTTTACCTATGAAATTGCCGTTCTTCAGTACTGGTCATTTGAAATAAAAAAAAAGTTTGTAATCGCTCTGTATTCTAAATTCAAATTCATTTTGTTTTTAAACCATGACATTCTATTTACAAACTCAGTCTTTTGTTTTTTGATTAGCGTTGTATTTTCATTATATTTGAACATTTTTCGTCATAATGGATACTTTAAAAATTCGTGTAATTATGGAATATGAGTTCCGTCGTGGCACCAACGCGACACAAACGGCACGTAACATCAAAAACGTTTACGGAAAGAACTGTACAAACGAACGCACAACCCGTTATTGGTTTTCCCGGTTCCATTCTGGAAATTTTGCCTTGAAAAATGAAGATCGTGGTCGTCCGGAGACTTTGGTTAACAATAATGAATTAAAGGCGATTGTGGAAGCTGACGAAACTCAATCTATAGCTGAGCTAGCAGCAGCTTTGAATGTAAGCATCAAAACAATATTGATCCATTTGCGATAAATTGGCAAGGTAAAAAAGCTTGATAGATGGGTGCCCCACGACCTTAACGATCGCCAGCGCAACGTACGCGTCGAGACCTGCCTTGCGCTGCTCGACAGGCAAAGAAATGAAGGAATTTTGAAACGAATTGTTACGTGCGACGAAAAATGGATTCTGTTCGACAATCGAAAGCGCTCAGCAAGTTGGTTAGACCCTGGTTCAGCAACACAGCAATGTCCTAAACCAAAAATGACCCCTAAAAGATGATGGTCACTGTTTGGTGGTCTAGTGCGGGTGTGATTCACTACAGCTTTTTACAAAAGGGCATGAGCATTAATGCAGATGTGTACTGTGAAGAACTGGAGGGAATGATGGAGAAGCTTGCACATCTGTCGTCCCCACTGCTCCTTCACGACAACGCGCGACCCCATACTGCGCAACAGACAGTTTCCAAGCTGCAAGAGCTGGGGTTGGAAGCTCTCCCTCATCCGCAATACTCACCAGACCTTGCACCTACCGACAATTACTTTTTTCAAAATTTAGACAACTTTTTAGTGGGTAATAAAATTAATTTCCGAGAGGCAGTACAAAATGCCTTTGAAGAGTTTGTTGGCCTCCCGTCCAGCTGATTTTTACAAGAAGGGCATCAATAAACTGCCAATGCGTTGGCAAAGGTGCATCGATTGCATGGGTGATTACTTCGAATAACAGAAATAGAAAAGTTTGAAAAAATAAGTACTTTCACTTATTGCATACAAAACGGCAATTTCATAGGTAAAGACCTATTACATGGGAGAAAAGCCAGAGAGGCGCGTTATTCTATCAGTTTATTTTGCTTCTGATATTCTTACTCAGTTAAATGTGATGTAATAGTTAGCGGTTCAACACACGATTTCCATAAACTAATTTCATTGTTCACGAAGAAAGCACTTTCCACTCAGTTGCCATCTTCCGGCACCTGATATATTCATATGCTATTCAATGTGGTTAAACAATATGATAATAATGGTGTGGGTTGGTTTCTATCATTGCAAAACTCTTGAATAATATCGATAAAAATATTCTTCTTTTAAATTTGTAGTCAGTGCAGTTATTAACTAAGGCTATCCAGCCATAATCGAGTAGGTACATAGCATAAAATATAGCTGTAGTATATAAATGTAGTTAATTAACTTTTTGTACAGATAAATTCATTTTCCTCATACACAGATACACAAATCTATTTTTAATTTTAATCTTTGTGAAAGTCTTTTTAAAAGTTGTGCATACCATGTATATTTATCTCATAGTTAAAATGTTGTATAGTGATGATCTGCTTTTGGTCATAAAGCTATTTTCTTTAAGTAAAGAAAGGAAAAGGCAAAAGTTTAATTAGTGAAGTAAATTAAGTAGCTAAAGCATTATCTATTTTAAAAAATCCTAGATATGAGGTGTAATAGTTATTTTCAATATAAAATAAACTTCTACTACAATGCAAAATAGTGTGGGTCCACATACTGCATTGTCGTAGTTTACTTTGAGGGTGGTGTTCAATCTTGGATCCTACTTATGCTTTCTATCTAAAAACACTACTCCTTAGAAAAAACTCTGTAGCAGCACTCAAAATAAAATTGCTTCTCCTAAATATAAGGCGTTCTAGTTTCCTTAAATCCGAATCGTATCCTTCCGCAAAGGTAATTAAGTTGAAAAAATATATAACTGAATCGTTATTATGAAATAATCATAGATTTTTGATAATGACAGTTATTTCAACATTAATTGAAAGATCCAGAAATGGTTTTTCTTAATTACAATCAATTTACAATATAAATGCCTTTTTCATTTCAATACCTACATAAAAGAATAACTTCTTCCAAATAAAAGGAACTTTATATATAAATATAGTGACGTATTTTTAAAATAAGTAAGATTTGTGATTTTAGAGTGTGTGTCTTATTTCTCTTTGAGTGCAATTTCAATCTCTCACTGTACTGGGCTTTAGAAAATAAAGTTCCTTCTCTCACACATCGTCCTTGCGCACTAAAATTGTTCTTGAACTGGTTGAGGTCCGGATATAAATTATTATTATAACACTGCAATTTACGAAAACATTCGTTTTGATAAAAAA
This sequence comes from Diaphora mendica, assembly GCA_949125395.1. Taxonomy (NCBI): domain Eukaryota; kingdom Metazoa; phylum Arthropoda; class Insecta; order Lepidoptera; family Erebidae; genus Diaphora; species Diaphora mendica. The sequence goes on from OX421316.1 coordinate 16,079,873, forward strand.
ATTGCATTGATGGATATTGATTATTCATCATCATCATTATTGTCATAGCAGTCCTCTACTGGACTTAGGCCTCTCCCAAAGAACACCACAAAGCCCGGTTTGCGGCTGTTTGTATCCAAACGCTGCCAGCCCTCTTATGCAAGTTATGAAGGACACGATTCAACCGGAAAGTGAAGTGTTGTCTTAAATATGATTATTATTAACACAGATGCGGAGTACATATAAATTAATGACAATTTGCGTTTACCTTTTTACAAACTTTTTATTAACTTGCAATGTATGTATGCTTATATGTTCGGGTGGAATCTTGCAACTCAATTTTGAAGCAGATATCTTCAACCGATTTTGCTGAAATTTTGCAAGCATGTAAACAGTGTGACAATACAATATTATAATGACATGGAGCTTATCTGATGCTGGAGCTGGAAGGTGGCCATAGGGACTCTGTAAAGAAACGTCGCAACATAATCGAGTTTGGACTCGTTTGATTCGTCTCGAGGCATTCCAGTAAAAGCTTGTTTTTAAAAATCTTTTTAATTTAATTTATATAAATATCTAATTTGGGAATTAAGTTCAGAACTTAGATGAAAAAAAACTTGGTTCCTAATACCATGTATCACCTGCAGCATATCGCCTTATGTCAATCATATCCCGCCACCGTCCTAATCACATCCCCCATCACTAAGAAGCTCATATATGCTTCTAGTATAATATTTGATTGCGAATTTAGATATTGATAATTTAATTGTATTATATGACTAAACAATAATAATATTTAAAATCAAAATAGTATAATATCAGGAACGAAATATCAAATGTTATTTTAAATAATTATTTAAAATAACATTTGATATTTCATATCACAGTTAGTGATTAAATTTAATCACTAACTGTGATTAAATTATTTAAAATAACATTAATAAATTAATTAAATAGCAAGATTACTGATTTGATAAATACTAAATTATTTATTTATTTCAGATTCCTCTAATCATCGTACTGCTCTTGGGTGTAACGTATTCAACAGCACAATCACAAAAGGCAAATGAACCGATACCAATTATCCGATATGAATCGGACGGACCCAACGTAGACGGGTCCTACAAGTGGCTGTAAGTTTTATCCGATTAAATTTAAGTTATGTTTTTAAATAAGTATATATTTATAATAAAGCAACATGTAAAGTTGACAGTAATGATCTAATTAATATATGAAAACATATAATAAATGAAAGATTGTGATGAAACTGTACATCATTCAAAGTTTGGATATGTATTGACGAACTAACTTGTAAAATAATTAATAATAATAATCTGTTTGAAGTCGGTGCTAAGCCAAAAAGAATACAAACGAACAATTACAAAAGTTTAAGCGATAGTCACTTGGCACTGACTTCAAACAGATTCTAGGTACCTAACACACATTATAATACTACTATTTAAATGAATAAAGAATTAGATATAGACAATCTATGAAGAACCAGTTTATTTTCCGCTTTTTGGTGTTTTTTGGCAGAGAGTTTTAGTTGGATGTTTTTTGGAAGTCGGTTTTTTTTTTAATTTTTTTACTTGTATAATGTAATAAATACTCTCGATTGTCCGCACATGGAAGTTGTTGCAATACACTCTAGAATTAAAATCATCGTTTAGCTTAACTAATGCCAATATGAAACAGCGTTAAAATTTAAGAAAATCACAGCAATCTTCCACCTGCTTTTAACAGGAAAGTTTAAATCAAAATAACTTTTATTTAAAGCGTATTGCAAATCTCTAGTATGTGGACAAAATGTTCATAATGTTTCTTAGGACATATTAATATCTTGCAACTATCATTACCTAAACATTAATATAGTATAGACTAAAAATATGAATAAATAAACTCAAGTTCATAACCGTATCAAAGATTCGAATCACATATTCTCAGCATTTGTATGTCTCTACGTGTAAAGGAAAATCCCACGTAAAACTTGGTAGCACTCAGAAAATTATTCATAAGTCTTCCTGGCTGTAAACACTGGTTACTTATAAAACATAACAAATAATACATATTAACATAAATAGCTTTCAAAATTAAATTCCTTTTAAAATACTACCAGTGACATTCATAGAGTAGTTAATGGCTTTGCACATAAAGTACCACTAAAAAAAACACTTGGCGGTAAACTTTACACAACATTCAAGCATATTTATGTCATCACGTCAACTTTGAAGTGAAGTATGGCACCTTCGTGACAAGGATGTGTGAAAATAACAAGTACCTTTAGGTTTGATACCTGGAATGCATTCTCGCATAAACATCGTTAAAAATAACTTTTATTTTTTAGAATATTTTTAAAACCGAAGTACAAGAGACTTCAATGTATATTGAATGAAGATTATCAAAGCTTCAACGTAAATCTATTTACTTGCATTTGAAAATGTGTTTTGTATTTTGAAATTTCAAACAATTTGATTATATAAAGATATAAAACTTAATGTTCTACAATTTGTATTTTCAGTTATGAGACAGGTAACGAAATCAATGCTGAAGAATCAGGATACGTAAAGAATTTCGGCAAAGGAGAAGGCCAGGAGATACAGACAGCAGAAGGAAAGTTCAGTTACAAAGCTCCAGACGGCACTCTCATCTCTCTTACGTACATAGCCGATGAGAATGGATTCCAGCCACAGGTGATTCATACATACTGAGTATATTCTATCTCGATAATATATCTGGTTTCCAAGAACGCCTCCTTAAGATTTTCCTCTTAAGCACTTCGCTATAAAAAAACTTTGAGGTTGTGTGACTTGGAATGGCTAATGATTCTCGTTAACTTACTGTGTCTTTTATATGCTGACAGAAAACAGCGAAAACGGTATGCTTAGTAAAAAAAATTCGTACAGTAAGTCATCTTATAAATATAAAAAAAGCGGTTTACTTCATCAAAAAAATACAGAAGCTAGAAGACAATTCATCAAAGTTATAATTGTGTAATACTGCTAGTGATAAAATACGTTATAATGCCTGCTATATTGCAATTATACGACCACCTGTGGCAAACGCAAACCTTGACATCTTACCGTAGGGAATCACAATAAGTAATCTTCGTTCGATGGATATTTCACGGCGTCTGGTACAATAAAACCGCGTACAATTAAAATAAATAAAATTGCCATGCATGTTTAAAGAGTAAGTAAAGTCAGCTAATTAAATGCATAAATGTAATCATTACAATATCACTATAGAACTGACTTCTATGTGTCTACATCATGATGTAATTGTCTTAAACTACATTCTTTATTCTTTTATTTTCCACTATAAGTTTTTATTGTTATTTGTACTTGATTAAATACAGTGAAAATCATAGTCTTTCAAATTAATTCATCATTTTTCAAAACGTTTTTGAAGGACAGAGTTCTGTTCTGTGCTAACACCTTAAAAAATTGAATTAAAATCATCTCCTTTGTTATGAAGTCCATTAGAAACTATTAAAATGTAACATTGACCCACCAAATAAATCATGGCAACCTTTAATTTAGGCACATTGGGAGTGCTATAACATGTGTCTTTCGTAAGGAGACAGTAATTGTCCATTTCGCATTATGTAAGAAACGCCCACACCACTAACGCAATGAGCGATACATCTTTGTTTCTGTAATGCAAACATTGCTTACTTTTTTATTTACAAATGTCAGATTAGCGATTATATTACACATTATTTTTTTAGGTAATTCAATTTCTGCTTAGAGCTATACTCGTAGAATAGTAGATGACGCGATGCTTTACTCTTATTACTCGCTGTCCTTGACTTTATTTAAGTACGAATAAAAAAACATTGAAATGGATAGGTCATCTGTGCATCAAAACGAAATATAAATAAAAATATTTGTAAACGTATAAGGTAATACGAAGATAAAACTAGGAGTGGTACTACTTTAGGTATTGTTAACTCGTAAATGTCTCGAGTCGGACCTGAATCATAATTGCGTAAAGTTTTAGGAAGACGTTTGCGGTTTGCTGCATTGGCGTGGATGTGGGTCTTAGTTAGCCAATGTGTGTGCAAATGTCGCTGTAAAATATCAAATGGCGACCCGCGACCTGTTCTTGGGAAATGGGAAGCCTTCTGTGTCAACATTTAATATCTGAAGTGATGATTCCAAATTTATCGCCTACGATGATTTGTTAATGAACCAATGTCATGTGTACGCAACGTGTCTTAAGTTACGTTACGGTTTTAATTACATAACCATATATAGATATTTACTGAAATCTATTCAGATAACGAGTTACAAATTCACCTACTTGTTGTAAATAAATCAAATGTTTAAATGTCCCTCCAGAAAGGTTATAATAAACCTTGTAAGTACTGTAGTTATCCCCTTTAAAGTTTTTTCTCACATTTGACAACTAATTGAATTAAGAGGGAACTTTGAAGCACTATTTTTTTGAAATAAGAACTTGAAGAGTATCATGCTTAACGTTTTAGAAAATATTTTTATTGAGTTTTGTAAATCGGATACAGTAGTATTATAGAACAATATGACTATACCATGTAAGTTTTTGATATACATATATTATTATTCTAAGAGCAAGATACACGCGATGGCCAAGTCAGATGCCAAAAACTTGTTCATGCTGTTCGGTCGTTGCCTTTATAGAGTTGCGTAATTTTACTATAGCTCATTGTAGAAACGCGTCGCAGTTATTCATGCTACCGTGTCTGAAATAAACTTATTTATCAGATTTGACTGATCGTGCTTATTCGCTGCTTTGTTTTAATTACTCATACCTTTTATTGGGTTGACTTTGATGTCGTAAGTAATATAATCAGAATGTTACATCGATGTTAGTCAATGAATTGTGTCTTGATCATAATTTAATATTTAAAATTGATTTAGTCATTTTAACACCATTTTTAAATAAATAGATTTATATCAGTATATCAATCACAAAAAAGAGAGTATATTCCTTTGTTCTGTGATATCAATAGTCAACTTGAAATCATGTAGTACATGGTGCTCTGTATAGTGTTAATTTTCCTTACGTTAAGTTTTAAATCAATTTTCTTCTCACATCCAAAACCAAATTATAAATATTGTTCAAAATGAGAGGTAATTTTATTATAAAAGGTGGTTAATCTGTTCTATTTATTAAGGCAAAAAAAAAAACTAACAGCGGTAATACTCCGGAGAGGGAGCCTGACCACTATTCATATTCACATGTTACACTTATTCGGTCAAAACATTTTGTACTCATTATAATTTCATTGTAATTACAGGGAGATCACCTGCCTACACCTCCACCGATCCCACCGGCAATCCAAAAGGCTTTGGAGTATTTGAAAAGTTTACCTCCTAGCAACAATGAGGGAGCATCTTCTAATGTTCAGCCACAGTTTCAAGCCGCACCTTTCAAAGCCAGACCCAGATTTTGAACTAAAAGAGACAACAAACATTAATATGTATTACACGAAATTAACAATTAATGAGTAACACATTATCGTACTCTTTTTGTAAATATAGACTTGTAACCAACATATTTTAGAACAGTTAAAAGTTTGATATTATTACATACTTAGTAGACAGTTTATGTAGAAATATATATTTTACATAACTTTGTTGAGTTGTAGATCTATAATATTAGATGACGATTCAATCTTTTTTATTATTTTCTTATATTTCTGTATTTGCAGCATGTGACGATTAAACATGTACCTATTACTTAAGCATTATTATGTAGGTACTGTATTAATAAGAATAAACCTTGATGACAGTATTTTACTATGTTTATTATTTGCAATTGCATTTTTTAATCAAACATTTTTTTAAATACAATCTATTGATTGATCTATTATTATACACTTAAATTAATGACTGAGTGAATGAAGCAAAACAATGTTCATAATTTATAGGTATATGTAATGTTAGAACACAGTACTTAAAGTGAATAACTTTTGCTATGTTTTTATTGCATTACTACTTAGGTAAATAGTTATTCTATAAAGTGAAGCCGTCGTTTACGTTCCAGTTTAACACGTTACGAGTAATAGTAACCATATAACGTGGGTCAGCTACCACCAACATTGGCCATTTTGCCAGCAAGTGGAGCGACGTGTTCTCGTTCTGGCATTCAGACTGGTGGCACCCAGGCGTTGATTTCTGTGTTATAGTAACATTGAAAACAAATGAAGAATACATTTAAATCCATAGACAATGTTTACCATAATGAAGTCAGGTTTTTTCCACTGTAAACTTTTATTTGTAAAACATTGTCTTAAATATGCTAAAACATATTTTTATAAAATCTATTCCCCCTGTATAAAGAAAAGCGAAAAGAGAAGAAAAGAAACCGTTACACGTGATTATACTGTAGTGTAGATATTTTTTCAACACACTTGTTCATAAAGTGGCTCCAATTTCACCGCAATTAGGCACATAATGACACCTATAATCAAACTGTGACATTTTCATTGCTATTATTCACAAGTGAGTTATAGAGTTTTTATTTTATTGGTTGAGTTGCTTTGTTCTTAAAAAAGGATCGATACAAAATAGATCGTGTTCAATAATAAAAATAAATTAATGTACGTATTGCTTGCTCATTTCATGCAACTTTGTAATGCAATTTAAATAGGTAATTTCAACTTGTACGTGTTTAATAAATAAAACGCTCACTTAAATATAACTTTTTTCTTTAATGAAGAAAACTTGAAATTCCCCATTTTGTACATGGTTAAAACGCTATCCGCGAAAAGCCAAAAAAAAGAAACCTCATTCTTTTAGTTTATAGCTGATCGCCATTGTAAAATGTGCGCGCAAAGAAAAACTGATAAATGTTTCCCACCATTGCGAAAAAAAAATCACAACTCACTTACTCACTATTGAAATTACAGTTATTTATTAATTAAAATGTCTACAAGCACTCATTATGAAGAAAATGATTATGTTGTACACCGCCCGATATAAGATGAGAGGCCCTTAACGTTATGGAAAGTTTACTACGTGAAAACTCCAAAGAAAAATTATTTTTTAAGTATTATTTTCTTCACAAGTGTGTTGAAAATATTTTTATACACGCCCTCGGAACATTATCCCCTATGTGAAGGGATCCCGGAACAAATGTCATTAAGACGTCTGTACCCTTTTTAGATAGTCAGAATGCCATAAGGTTTCAACCTATCGACACATTCTCAACTAGTTGTTTTTTTTAACCGACTTCCAAAAGGAGGAGGTTCTCAATTTCATCGTTTTTTTTTTTTTATGTATGTACATCGATTACTCCGTCAATTGTGGACCGATTTTAAAAATTCATTTTGTATTCGAAAGGGTATGCTCCCCATGTGGTCCCATGGCCACCATATCAGGATCTGATGATGGGATCCTTAGGAAATCGAAGGAAACCCTCAAATTTACGTGAGCGCCTGCAATGAAGTTACGAGCAATTGTCTGCATGCTCCCCATGTGGTCCCATGGCCACTATATCAGGATCTGATGATGGGATCCTAAGGAAATCAAAGGAAACCCTCAAATGTACGTGAGCGCCTGCAATGAAGTTACGAGCAATTGTCTGCATGCTCCCCATGTGGTCCCATGGCCACTATATCAGGATCTGATGATGGGATCCTAAGGAAATCGAAGGAAACCCTCAAATTTACGTGAGCGCCTGCAATGAAGTTACGAGCAATTGTCTGCATGCCTTCAGATTCTGTAGACATCATTAAATTTTAAATGAAATGATGATGAGAGACTTGAGAAAGACTAAAAAGCGAAAAAAAAAAAACTTCGATTAAAAAAACCGACTTCAAAAACTAAAAAGTATAAAATAACTTAATTTGTATGTGCTACCTATTCATAGGTTTGAAGTCAGTGCCAAGCCAAAATGTAATAGTAGGTACCGCACTCGCCGCGCGTGACCTTGAGCGGGATAGCTGCTCTTCGCGTTGAACAAAACAACCGAAGCGTCGTTGACGTTCGTCTCGAAATATAGCGAGTGTGGTACCTACTATTCCATTGGCTTGGCACTGACTTCAAATCTATGAATAGGTTGCACATACAAATTAAGTTATTTTATACTTTTTAGTTTTTGAAGTCGGATTTTTTAAACGAAGTTTTTTATTTATTTTATAGAAATATAAGGTATCTTAAAACATAATACATAACATACACGTACATAAATAGCACCCAGTCTCAAATCAACAATTTATGGATCACACAAACTGCTACCCCGTCTAGATGAAACCCACAACAATCATCGCAGTAAGAAGTGATGAGGTAATCGCTGTAACTACTATGCCATTCTTACCTACAATCGTTCGCATTTTCGCAGAATATAAGTTGGATATTTTATTGTATCATAATGTTGTTTAATGTTTCGATGCGACTTGAGTGTAGCAATTGAACTGACCTTTAGACAATAATAATTAACCTTGACATGCACCTAAATACATTGCTTGTTATAAATTTGTTAACGAAAAGAGACCAACAAACTGGTTTTTATTTTATGAGTCTTCGTTGTGAAGATATTATAGGTTTTATTTGGTTCTCAAGTTAAAATAACCAATGTATTTCTTAATGCATCTAATGAAGTAAGTTGGTAAAATAGTACATTGTTCACCGAGGTAGGAAAGGGACCGATTACTAGCGATGGAGCAGTTTGTGGCCCGAAGGCGCGGCCTATGGCCACAATACTCCCGAGGTAGGAATGGGACTTTCACCCGAGTGCTACACAGTGCTTTATCCTACACCTGTGAGGAATATTTAAAGACTTGTTTTGTAGAAAGTATTTAAATTAAAAACGTAAGACATCATGTAAGACACAATTTAGGTTACAATTTGACCGATATTTCGCGCTTCTTTTGTTTTTTTTTATTCACAAAAGGATGTCAGTGGCACGGAGTTTCCATATTTAAATTATATGAAAACTCCTCGGGTAGGCGCGCGCCATAGATAAGATAACACATGAGAAATGAAAATTCATACAACTTTCTCTCCCGCTAAAACACATTAGAAATGTATTTTCATACATTTTTTCCTCCCGCTTATTCAGGTCAAGGAAAAGACTAACGTTCTCTTTTCATTTTCAGGGAATAATGACTACTGTCCCGATCAGGTGTAGTATAAAAGGTATATACAATAGTAACTGTTCTTAGAATTGTAGATTATTGAGATACATGTATTTACCCATATACAAAGTATATAATAGTATATTATAATATATTATTTATAAAAAACAATTTCCTGTTAGATATTTGTTTTTTTTGCAACGATAACATGCATTACTACTTTCATCAAATGGTTTGAAAATGCAACCTACAAAACGAGTTTTGCAAAGTTTATAACATTGTAATCGTTTTATCTATTAAATTGAAATATTATCCAATCATTATCATCATCATAGCAGCCAAAGAACGTCCACTGCTGGACATAGACCTTCCTCAAGGTTCTCCACAACAACCGGTTCTGGGATGCCTGCATCCAAAATAATTAAATAAAAATCCAAAAATTTCAATGAATTGGTCAGTGAATTATTATTTTTATTTAAAGCTTATACTTATGCTTACTTGTCTGTATCTCATTGATTTGAGTGAGACAGAAGTGATAATATTAAGCAAAAGTTATTTTTAAACCTAAATTTTATCCATCAGTAATGTTCATTATAAATAGAATAATCATTATAAGTACCTACATATTTCAGCAATTTACTATACATTTTTTATAATAGATCTCAGATCAAATAAAAAAAGGTACTCTACTTTTCGTCAGTATCGTACAAGTATTGACAACTTATACGATACTGACGAAAAGTACCGTAGTTTATAGCATAGTTAGTGCGTATCGCGTGTGTTTACTTGGAACTACGCGCCTTTTTTCTGCTTCAACAAGAACAAGGCGATGCGATATCTACCTTTTTTATTTGATCTGAGTAATAGATAGATAAATTCGTTTAAAATTTGCTGGATACAGGTTTTGGCCCACTATACCACGTTGACCAGATAGGTTGGTACATGATTTGTTTCAACTTTTCCTTCTCTTTGCAGTGATGTTGTCTTGTAGTGTGTCCCTTAGTCACCTCTTACGACACCCTTGTGATGAGTGGGAGTGGTGACACTCCGTATTACACTTAGAGCATTATATACCTGTAGGGGCAGCTGAACGGTCGGAAAGCATGATCGGAGTAGAGAGAGAGAGAGAGAGATTGAGTTTGGCTAGCGTCTGTCTCTCTCACGCAGGCTTCTGATTGGTAGACGCACATACCAATTTACATGACTGATTTGGCGGGAAATACACCAACCAATTAGAAGCTTGCGTGACAAAGACAGACGCTAACCAAACTCAGTGTCTCTCTCTCTACTCCGATCACACGTTCAGCTGCCCTTTTAGGTATATATGCTCTAAGGTATTACATTCTTAATCCGACACCACACGGACTTAAAAAAAACGTAATAACGTGGTTTTAAAAACGATTTTATAACAAAAAATCATAACATTATTAATATATCATGACATAGGTGTAATAAATTTAAATAACATTTCGGTGGCATACTGATTTAAATATGGCAACATTTAATCAAACTAATTGGGAAGTATTGATTAATCGAAAACTTTGATATTTCTCCTAGTAACGGATGACGAATGTGGGTGCAACCCATAATGTCGACATATTGGAATCGGAATTAAAATGCCTTGTTAACGCTTTTGCTTATCTTAGCGACCTTGTTTCAATTTCTTAACTGATACACATTAGTTACTATTTTGTAACAGATTGAAACGTTTCCAGAATAACTAGATATAGGGAAAATTAAACACATAAAGTGAAGCAACATCCATAATGAGTGATAACGCAATGAGTATTTTTGAGCTTTAGTACTTATCATGTATCCCAATTAACTGGTATTTATACAAATTATTATAAAAGGTTGCTGGTATTTATAGCTCAGGTCTCTCAATTTAAGTATCAGCCGTACACAATTTGTAAAAAGTACTTGTAAGTAAGTCAATCGGAAGAGCAAGCAGAATTTGCGAAGCAATCGATTTTTTTTATAATTCCAACTTACTAAGCTTCATTTCTCATGTATTGTATTTGTAGTTTTTAATCGAGCATAGCTTCTGGTACAAGTTCCTGCAAATGAAATCAATATGTGTATATTAGTATATTAGCATAAGTCTCTCTACGTATTTTAGGAAGTTTCAATAACGAAGGAACACGAGACTTGGATTACTTGTTTTATTTCGAAGCTAATATTTTATAAAGAACATAGTAAATGTTACATGAAAACTAATCAACAACTATCTAGAAAAATATATAGGCCTTATTAAATGGATAGATCTAATAATATTAATCAATACATAAAAAAGGTTTTTTATGGACAAACGAGCAGACGGTATATGATTACCGCCGCTCATGGACACCCGTAACACCAGAGGCGTCACAAGTGCGTTGCCGGCCTTTGGGGGATGGGAAGGGGGATGAGGGGAGGGGTTGGAGTTATGGGCCTTCGGTATCCTCATTCACTCGGTGAAACACAGTGCAAGCGCTATTTTACACCGGTTTTCTGTCCGAGGCCGTGGTATCACTCAGGTCGAACCGGCACTTTAATGCCGAAGCGTGGGTCTCCCACTTATGGACAAAGTTCTATCAATCAGTTGTCTCAAATCAAAATTATTATTATTGCCATGTACCTAACATGACATAAATAGCTATTTTGATGAGAAATTGTTACGGTAATCCTGTGTTGATTTTGTAACATACAAAGAAAGACTTAGAAATATCATTGAAAAGGGTGAATTTCCTCGTGTCTTATTTTTCCTTTCAATTTATTATAGCTATACTTAAATGTGAAGAAGTTTTTATTAAATAGTTAAGACTGTATCTACTCTATCGTAATTGTTCAGAATCAGTGTCAAACTCACTATCAACAATTTTGCTAAATTATCCTAAAAATTATTGCATAAATATTCTCAAAAAGTTATTAATTTATGAATGCAATAAATTTGTATTTAAATTCACGAACTTCATCAGCTATTAATAGCATTTCTATCCTTGACTATGATGATGCTAGCTGTCTAGATTTTACCGAAGAACAATTGAACAAACTTGAACGTCTTCAAAGTGTCTGCATAAGGTTTATATTTGCTTTAAGCTTCTCATAATCGGATAGTTTAAGTTCTTCGAAACATTCATTCTAAACAAAGTGCCGTGATGAGAAATACATTGGTAAATCCTAAAGCTGTGCCACACCTTGTCATGTTGCCCAGTAACAAGATTTTATAAAATTATGTTGAAATTACTAAATGTCACATAATGACGACATTATGTTGTATTACATGACTGAAGACATCGCTTACCTTATTCAACTTAATCATTAAATAAGTGATAACTTTAATTTTAAATATTATCTATATTACTTGAAATTTCTGGATGCACTGTCTTATTCTTACATAAGTTAATCAATAACATTAAGTACTTACTTCCCGAATTATTGGTATGAATATAAGGACAACGGTCATAAAAAGGTATTTTTGTATTTTCTAAATATATAAAGTTAGGTGTTAAGCCTTAAAAATATAACTTTTTATATTTTTAAGGCGTACCTGCACCGATAGAGTTTAGTCGGTTCGAGTCCAACATGCCACAGGAGGTGGTATCCGAGGGGATTTCCGGACGGAAAAAAAAGAGTTTAAATGACACGAGTTCAAAGCGTTTCAAGAATTGTTTCATATATTTTTTTGTAAATTCTGGCGTTTTATTAAATAAAAGATTTAAATAATATGGAATTACTTTTACTCTTTTTCTTTTCTATAATTATTCAGAAGTGTAAATAAAAATAAGATGTGTTTTAAAAACTTAAAATTACGAAGATGAATAGTTTTTATATTTTTCTTTGTGGACAAGTAATATCTATAACACATATTACCTAAATGAACATATAAAGTTTAGTTACTTTGACATTGATAGAGTGATATAATAAATATGTTAACAATCCTTTTGTTAGATATTGAATCTTAAACATGATTAGGTGCTTACCAATGAACATTCTTTATGAGTTCCTAATTTATCATAAAGGAATATAAAATGTCAGGGCCAATTCACTGGATTGTTGTAGGTACATAAGCTACACGTCCTGTCTATCAAACGTCATAATACGCCATAACAGCAAGTTAAGCGATTAATATTATGAAATATAAGAACATACACAGATACAGGCAGGACATGACTGATTGTCATAACATTTAAATTCTATTAACGTTAAATACCAGCGCCACTTTGAAATTGCAGTAAAGTAGAAGTATGTGCAGTCATTCCTGTATTTATCAAGAGGATGATTCACAGATTGCAAGCGTAAGTTGTCGAATAAAAGTTAACTTTTTGATACTACAAGGCACGGAATATTTAGCTCTATTTAAATAGTGACGCAAGCGTAAGTGTGGCGACGAATAGTGGCAGGTGAGTTGAGGAACGGCAAGACATAGTAAACAGGGAAATAATTTAGGACACATCATTGGTTAGAAAATACTTTCAGAGTTGCCATTGTAAGGGGTTTATCGTTGAAGTCTTAGAAAAGAATTATAGTCCTTTTAATTTGAAATTTTAGACCAATTTGTTGAGACGTATTTGGCAAAACAAAACCTTCATACTACATCATAATTTCGTTAAAGTCTACGCATATCAATTTATTGATTATAACCACTGTAATTATTTAATATTCATCAACAGTTTTATTTGTTATTTTTACTTTTCATTGTAAACGACAAAGCAAAAAAAAACATTTGTTATGCTGATTGAATTCGCTCCGATCATTATTGAATCCCGTAATTGCTCAACAATAGTTTGTAGTATAAATAATTTAATTTAAGCATATCTGTATACGAATAGAATTCATAAAATATATGAATTTATAGTACATAACTTATAAATAACCATCATCAAAGCGGAATAAGTCACCAAAGCAAATATTGTTTTTAAACGGTCTTATTTAGCGTGCCCTGGTTGTTTATTTATTTGGGTCAAATCTAGTAATTGAAATTTGACCCCCTTCCTGTTGACAGATTGATCTGAAATTTCGTACACACCTTTAATTCCGGTGACAATACAATTATATAAATTCTGTTTCATTGTAAATCCAAGATGGCCGCCGCTACAAAATGACGGTTCACAAATTTTGTCGCGGCTACCTCAATCTAAGTATCAAAGGTATAATCTGAAAGGGCTTGACTAGTAGAACACAGTTCACTATGAAAACAAATTAAAATCTAAGATGGCCGACGGTTAAAAACGGTGGTTTACACATTTTGCCACGGCTACGCTACATGAGTATCAGATGAAAGGGGTTGACTAGTAGAATACAGATGAGAAGTACTATGCAATGAAATTAAAAACTAAAAACTTGAAAACAAAAATCTTTAAAAAACTTTTAATTTAAACGGTTTTATAGAAATCTGGCTTTTGCATGCGGCTTCGCTCACGCAGATTTTCATCCCCTGATTTACCCCCTTAGAAGTGGAATTTCAAAAATTCCTTTTTTTGTGCTCACTTACGATATAAAGAACCGAAATGCAAAATTTCAGGATTCTAGGTTCAGCGGTTTGGGCTGTGCGTTGATCTCTGGATATGTCAGTCAGTTAGTCAGTCAGTCACCTTACTCTTTTATATACACACATCAAAAGTGTCTAGGGATCAAGCATTTTTATGCGGATTTCTTGAGATTGAGATGTGGCTTTGGCCCTGGCCTGCTCAGTCGCCAGACTTGAACCCGATTGAGCATGCGTGGGATATGCTACAGAGAAGAGCTCTGCCGAATATGGAGGGTATCCAGTTGCAAGAAGACCTTTTTTTGTTGTTGCAACGAACATGGGCGGCCATTCCACAGCGTGATTTGGATGAACTCATTTTGAGTATGCCAAATTAATTAATTAATTATTCTTGTGTTGTTAGTGTTCGCGGTAGAAACACGGATTATTAATTGTTTAAGTTACCTAATAAAATTTTAAAGAAAACTGTTATTTCAGTCTTTTTTTCGAACTTTAATGTTAGTGGTTCAAATGTCAAAAATCCCTTTATTAGGAAAATGGCAAATTTCTTTATTAATGCAAAGGTGACTTGGTTTATCGTTACTGTGACAAACGAAAACACTTTATTTGATGAATCCTTAAAGAAAATTTTAATTAATATCAATCAGGAGAAAAGTTATTGCAAAAATATATGTTGATCCCTGGACACATATGTTGATCCCTAGACACTTTTGATGTGTGTATATAGATAGATAATGTACTAAAAGCTAAACAATAATTTGGTAAAAAACATTTGGTATAAAATTATTTTGCCCGTGTTTCTATCCAGTCATCTCAGTTTACGCTACGCCCAACGATTTTAAACCGAATGTTTTTTAACAAATTAGTTTATAGCTTTTAGTACATTATTTTCTATAAAACCGTTTAAATTAAAAGTTTTTTACATATTTTTTTTTCAAAATTAAATTAAAATAATACCTAAACAACAGAAAACATGATTGTACTTAATCCTGCCCGTCAGTAGGTATTACCTTAAAATTCGCCTTTAAAATTTTAATTCCTAGAACAAAGATTTATTACGTAGCATCACTACTCAGTTTGGCATTACATACAAAGTATTTTAGAGCAAAGCAAGATATATTTTTAAAGGACGAGTTTTAACAATGCGGAACATCTTGGCATTTTCGGCTGATTAAGATCAAGAACAATGTAAAATGTTGTGTCAGTAACACATTGTACTATTTCAACCAGGTAACATACAGTCTACTGGTTTTTATGCATTGTTTTATATCGTTCTCAGGAAGTCAAGACAGACTAAATAAAAAAATATAAATGTGAATGGGATACATTACATTAATAATAATATTTGAAATTGAAAAAAATTGAGTTATAACAAACGAAGACGGATCAAACCTCAAACTAAGGCTCGCTGATAAATTCGGAAAATTACATCGTACTACTGTAACTCTACTCTGCCTGATGGAAAGCAATAGCAGAATCCAAGAGTCGTAGTCACCATACTTATCACGAATAGAGACTATGGCGTACTATGGCGACTTATTTAGATGCTTCTGGATCAGTGGGCCACGCGCACGCAGTCACCAACCAACCATGAAAGTGTGAAGGAACGGGTGTCATGTCCCTCCAACACAAAGGGAGGATCCTCCGACCAGACGAGGTGATCATGCCTGGCGGGCCAACTGCCCAACGGTTGATGTTGGGATGTTGTCATATATGATTATTGGCGCTAGAACCTCTATTGCGCGATGCAGGATTGGTAGTTTTTTCGTATTGTATGTTACTCCGTAGTTCAGTGTAACTTCGGTAGACGGCACTGTAGTATGCTTCTGTTTGCGTTGTATGTGGAAGTTGCCATAACAACACCAATACTGACATTTTATGTTGGTCTTCTGTTGGAGGGTAGTACCGCGCGGGTCGAGCCGGTCCGTTAGTACTGAAATCAGCGTGTCTCTACTATCTTGAAGTTAATGATTATTATGTTTTCTGATTGTTTCTTGTTCAGTAGGTATTTTTATCCGTAGATAGATACGTACTAAGCTTGTTATCGTTACTGTACCGTTAAAGAGTCTATTAAATAAAGTTTTATTTTTGCACGGCAAAGGATGAGTCATGACGTCTACGTCATGACTCATCCTTTGAAACAGTCGAACAGTTGAAACAGTCATCTGTTTCAACCGTTTTTGTTTGGGTTAAATGTTAGGCTAAAATTTATCGTTGAACAAAAATGATAAGAAATACAACTTTTAATTTCCCGCAATAGTTTTTTTAGCTATTCATACAAATAAATTTTCAAAACATACTTCAATATTTTAGGAAAATCCTTGAATGTCCCTTGGAATAAAATTGAGAAAGCGAAGAATATCGAATATTAAAAGTTCTAAAACCCGACAGTGACATGTGATAAACTGAGAAAATTTAAAAATAATAATATGATTGAGCATTTTAATGGACATACATACATGTATAACATTGCGAAAGATTTTGAATGCAGCCTGAATAAGGTCACCGTTTCTTTAAAATGACACCGACATCAAAAAATGCAAAAAAAAGAAAAAAATGTGGTGACGAAAATAAATAGACAATCTGGAGTAAAAGATATCGTAAGCCATAATTGAGAAACGAAAATGAAACTGCATTAAAAAATTAAGATCGCGTATCCGTTCGTTTTGTATTTGAAAAGGCAAGGCAAAGTCAAGGACATAGTCTGCCCATCTGCAATTTGCAGATATTAGCGCAAACATTCAAATATACTAAAGTCATATCCGTTCTCTTATATATTACTAGCTGATCCAGCAAACGTTGTTTTGTATTTGAAAAGGCCATCAGGTCAAGGACATAGTCTGCCCATCTGCAATTTGCAGATATTAGCGCAAACATTCAAATATACTAAAGTCATATCCGTTCTCTTATATATTACTAGCTGATCCAGCAAACGTTGTTTTGTATTTGAAAAGGCCATCAGGTCAAGGACATAGTCTGCCCATCTGCAATTTGCAGATATTAGCGCAAACATTCAAATATACTAAAGTCATATCCGTTCTCTTATATATTACTAGCTGATCCAGCAAACGTTGTTTTGTATTTGAAAAGGCCGTCAGGTCAAGGACATAGTCTGCCCATCTGCAATTTGCAGATATTAGCGCAAACATTCAAATATACTAAAGTCATATCCGTTCTCTTATATATTACTAGCTGATCCAGCAAACGTTGTTTTGCCACAAAAAAAATGGGGTATAAAAAACAGATGTTGGTCGATTCTCAGACCTACCCGATATGCACACCAAATTTCATAAAAATCGGTCCAGCCGGTTTCAAAGGAGTATGGTAACTAACATTGTGACACGAGGATTTTATATATAGGATTAAACTAGCTAATACCTTCAATGCTCGCCTCTGGCGGCCTCAGAGGGTATTGGCGGTCTGAGCAATACGCGGATACCGCACGGTGTCGACCGAGGCGGCGTGCGCCTTGGCGCATTTGGTGAACAGACTTAGATAAGTTCTAAGTCTGTTCAACCAGAATTAAAAAAACTCTTCAGCTTTATAATATATTTGTATAAGTTTTCACTCACAGACACTTATTAACACTTCTGAAAGGAATGGTTGAAAATGAAGTAACAAAATTATAATACTGATCGAGTAAAGATGTCTAAATAAAAATATTACCATTAAATACAACGTTTGTTTAATGTTTCGCAGTGCAGAACGATTTAGATCATTTTTAACCCCCGACACAAAAAGAGGAATGTTATAAGTTTACTTCGCGTCGATGTCTGTGTGTCTCTGGGTGTGTTTGTGTGTGTGTCTGTGGCATCGTAGCTCTCAAACAGATATACCGATTTCGATGCGGTTTATTTCATTTGGAAGCCAGTTTCCTTGCGGTGGTTCTTAGCTATGTTTGGTTTATATCGGTCCAGCAATGTAAGAGTATCAGGTCTTTTCCAAAATTATGTAAGGCATTTTTGGCGTATGATTACTCGATTAAGTAAGTTAAGTGTTTTTTTTTAATTTTTTTTATTTAAGCTTGTTAGTTTCAAATAATAAATCTCGGTTAACAGCACACATATGGCTCAATTCTCTGTTGCAAGTTATACGAAGTAATACTGATATGTTAAGTATTCTTACGTAGCACGATATCCCAAGACCTTGGAAGGTACTGTAAATCTAAAACATAAAATTGAATAAATTTATCATTTAAGATTACAAAATTTTAATTACATTTAACAAATAGAACAGCACTTATATTATACGTCATAAAACCCATTCCCGATCGCCTCCGGTGGAAAGGTGCCCATTAGATTTGCAGCATTGCCGCGTTGAATGGCAATAGCCAACCTTTGCACCAGGAACGAGCCGGAACGGGAGTCACCCTTAAGCTCCGCAAACCTACGGCCCAGTTCCCCCACAAACCTTAGAGTGTCTGTGGCCCAGCTGCCCATGGTCTCCACTGCTACCGGAACGAAATAATAAAGCTGCTTTAAAGCCGCATATTTCTGCCTCTTCCTGTAACAAGCGTCCTCCGCGGCGGCCGACGGGGACCGGATCGTACGACTCAGATGGCTGGCGGCAACAGTGCTGACACAAGTAGCATCACAGATCAGGCACCTTCCGTTCTTCCAGGGCACCAGAGTCAGCCCATCCAGCCTTTTACCGTTCGATCTGCTTAGGCCTGGAGGCTCAAGCAAACATGGGATGATTGCCGAAATGAGGGCCCTGCGGACCACGTCGTTGAGGGTATGGTGACGTGGAAACCTGCTCGAGCATCAACGATAACTTAAAGCATGGTGGCCATCGGCTTCCACCATACAACCGCAGGTACATACATGGCGCTCGCAAACCTTGCAGCCCAGGCGAAGCGCTAAATCAATAAATTGAATTGTAAATAACATTTTCAAACAATAATCTAAAAATTAAATACAATGAAACAGGCAATAGCAAAAATTGATAATAATTTACTAGAATTGATAATAATTTACCCTCTCGCATAAAAACCTACACGGTTTAAGCGAGTGGTTGTGATCTGTATAAAATTTGTATACTGTAATGCTTTGTCCATAATAATAAAAAAATAAAAAAATACTAGAAACAATATCCTTGTCTTCTATAATAAACATTATGATCCTCTAAAACTTCTATTTGTTTTATGTATAGCCCTTCCAAAATGACTATACTCTGCCTGATGGAAATCATAAGCAGAATCCAAGAGTGGTGGTCACCATACACGGTGCGAATGCAAACAATGCAACAATGCAGCATGGCGACCCACACTGGCGGCATAGTGATGCTTCTGCATCATTGGGCATTCATTTATATTTTAACCAGGATTTTTTTTACTTTAATTAAGTAATCAAATATTTTCCAGAATAATACATGATATAATAAATCAACTAGCTTTAAAGTTCCAAATATTAGTTGTGCGTTAAGTAGTGGGTAGAACAAAGTGACTAACAAAATACTTATTTGATTATTTGAGATCATTATCGTGGCTGATTTATTTACGTTAATTAAAGGACACGTATTATATTTTATTTCAACTGACGCTTGGTATGGAGCATACAAGATATATTACTTTTTTTTGAGAAATATTATTACTTTAGGCAGGTTTATTGGCACTCCATTACATCGCATGAGTTATCACTTATCAGGCTATTCATCTAATTCAGCAAAAAATAAATTATTTCATTTAGCTGTAGATATTCCGCTTAAAAACGAAACTACAACTAGGGACTAGGTTAAAAAGTTTATTTAAATGAAATTTTTGGAGTTAGAAATACCAACTAAACAAAAAAATTCTTGTGACAAAATTTTTAGAATACATCATAACAATATGTGAGCAATTTTAGAGGATCTATAATAATATGGATTCAATCACAAATGAATGGCTTGTCATTTTTTCGAGTACTTGACTACAGCACAACATTTATTTGTAAGTTACGAGTACATTAATTCTTAATGTTGAATATAAGTTATATCTAGAGTAAGCTCAAAGTCAAATATAGAAGACACTTCCTCATTCATCGTTTCCTTCATCGTCATTAGTATTTAATTTAATTCAGATAGTTCAAAACAACAACATGTTAATTACTATTTCTCATAATTATAACAATCTCTTAGTTTTAAATATGCAGTATACCATACTTATGTATACTTGCAATGCACGCATGTTCACATTATTTAGGGCGTAGTCCATAAGCAAATTAAATTTCACGCATATTAACTGCACTGCAGTGTCTATGAATAGGTATAAAGTTCAAATCATGGAATGTTGTGATTGACTGTGGACTCTGAATTTGTTGCTTAATCTTATATTATCGTATTATCTTATATATAAAATTCTCGTCTCACAGTGTTAGTTACCATACTCCTCTGAAACGGATGGACCGATTTTTATAAAATTTGGTGTGCATATCGGGTAGGTCTGAGAATCGACCAACATCTATTTTTTATTCCCCAATTGTTTTATTGCAAAACAACGTTTGCCGGATCAGCTAGTATTTATATATATTCTATACCTATGATATTACTAGCGTGTGTCAAAAGTTATAATTTCTATTTCTTTCCTGTCACGCAGAAACCCCTTCAATTTATCACATCTCCGAAGATAACGCTAATGTGGTATGCCGCAATCGGACCATCTTAAATTATATGTTTTTGCGATACCGTCTTGGTGACTATAAAAGCCACCAATAATTATTGATGTATGGTATAATCTAAATAAAAACGTATTTGAGACCATGTTCAGATTTTGACCGCCTCTTGATGAGCACTGGTTGCAACATCTGAGGTCCGGTTTTCAAGTGAATGCCGTGAAGTGCGAAATCGTTTTGCGTTCTGCAGGGTTTGTTTAACAAACGTATTTATGTTCGCAAAATGAGGCAACGAATCGGTTACTACTTTGCTCCTAAGGATTGTGGCGTGATACTAATATAATCAAAAATATTAATATTTTCATTGATAATGAAGAAAACCAAATGGAAAGCCACACTTTTCCGAATATTTGATAGTAATGACTTAAAATTTAATTTTTTTTTTAAATTATTAGATATTTATGAACATCTTGCAAATTCTCTTACATGTTATATAAACACCTGGTCTCCAATACGATTAACAAGTCGTTTTATAATAGGATTCTATTGTCAAATGGTTCGAGACGCAATGAATGTTTCTGCTTCACAAGTCAAAATTGCCTGAGAACAGTGAATAAACCAAAAAAATTCACACATAATGTGTAGCTCACGATGTTCCATGGTCTATCTTGAACGACGAATAACAGCTTACACAATTTCTTTCTGCATTTATAGATATATTAAATTTAATTGAGTATTAAACGCACGTAGAAGGCTTTGAACTTGCAAAACTTGAAGAGCTACAAGAATTTATCTTTTATTACCAATTAACATTAACTGAAACGCCTTAAACTTCGACATTTCCTTTCTATTTTATCAGTTCTACAGTAGATTGCGTTTTCATTTGTTTTTATCGATATGTCAATGCAAGCCATTCGCCATATTCGTTCAAATGGGTAATGAAAGATTCATAGTCTCTATTAAAAATATTACTGTGGCCTTTATGGTAAATGAGAAGTATTTTACCATGGGAAAGTCCTTATTTAAACGATACGGATCCGTACAGAACTCATGGAAATCAATTTAAGAGCATAAATGTAAAATAAAAAAAAATGGCAACAACCTGTCATACCTCTGTCATAGTGCGCATAGTATTACATGTCCGTGATAAATATAATAGCACTTAACATTCAAATTGAGACGCAGCGCTGTGGGTGAGCATGCGTCTGACCTTTGTGGTTATTACAATGAAAATAGCCTGCTTGTCTGATTACAAATAAAACAATTATTTTATACGCTAATTGGTTAATTAAATTAGAAACGAACGAATTATTTCGTGAAATCCTATACAAAAAACCTTTTTTGTTTTTTTTATTCCGACTAATTCCTCCCACACGCCCACATCCAAAAAAAAACCTGTACACCAGGCTTAATAAAAGTGACTTGCAAATACACCGAATTATGACACTCGGGCGCTCCCAGGAAAAAAATAACCTATTTTGGAACCCGCACCGACATTAATCAGACGATAATTAGAGGAGTAATATAATAAATCCAGCCTTTAGCAAAATGGAAAACAAAACAACGAGGTGTTGTTAAACTAGTTTTATGTATATCTGATCGAATGAAACTACTTCATTGGATATTTAAAATATATTTTTTAAGTATGCTTAATTTTTCTAAAAATAAATCATTGCCAATTTAAATTTAATGTTTTAAATGTTAAGGCGCTTAAAAAAAGACGAAGCGAGTGTAAATTAGACTTACTTATTTTTATTATTGAATCAAAAGAAGGAGTAAGCCCGACGCTCCATACAGAGTCAGACTTGACCTACGTAGTCAAGGCTATAATATAGTTTTTGATATTTTGTTCTGTTTAAATTACTTGATTTTAACCGACTTCAAAAAAGGAGGAGGTTCTCATTCGACCGTGCATAGTTTTTTTATGTATGTTCACGGATAACTTCGTCGCTTATGAACCGATTTTGGTGATTCTTTTTTTTAATGGCAAAAAAAGATATCCCTACGGTGGTACCACGATAAGGACACTAACACTGTATTTTTGTTTTTTTTTGTTTTATGTTTGTTACCTCATAACTTTCGACTGGGTGAACCGATTTTGATGATTCTTTTTTATTTGAAAGCTGGTGCTTCCCGAATTAACTCGTTTACATTTGGTACAGATTGAAGTCGTTTTTTTTTTAATTTGTAATTTTTTTATAGTTTTTTTTTTAGTTCATTTCTGTTTATTCTTTACAACTTCTGCTGCACCACATTGACATTCTCTGAAGTAAAAGAAAAAACTGTTTAGAGAGAAAACCTTGGGCCTATCGTGATGGAAAACATGTGATCAAATAAAATATTGTCAATCTGATTTCCAGAATGCAAAAAAGGTTCAGTTTGTTATTACGCATATGTTGAATCAGAAATATTAAAAAAAAACCTATAGACATACCACAATGAAACTCAACGTAATTTCGGCGTTAATAGTCAGGACAAGGTTAACAGTCCTTTATACATACGTAGGTGTAAAGAGGTGAATTGATGCAGGTATTACAAAATTTGATACCGTTAGAAAACAAAAGAGTATCTGCACAAGGATCTTAGAACAAAAATGCAATTTATATTCGAGCAGCTTCCCACGTTAAAAAAACAAAATATATAGCCTAGATACTGAACTGCTGACAGCTTCAATAGTGTTGTCTAGTACGTTATACAAATAGGTAATATATTATGCTTATCTTTGTAATCAATGAAATAATTATACACACAAATTCAATGAACACAATAGAGCACCAAAATTCAATGATTAAATGTTGGAAATACAATCATTTAAATTCTTTGAACATTACTACTTCCCTAAAAATTGTTTTTCGTAGGAATACATTTTGATTTCTCCACTGTTGTAATGCGGTTTAAGTATATTCCTTTTGAAAGTTAGTACATAAATAAAATAAATAACGTAAACAAAAATATACTTTAATTATTATTTACATTAACAGATAATAGTAAGAGTGACCTTTCTCAGCAGTTGCAAACTCTCTCTCCAAATCGTAAGCTGGTTACGGACTGTATCGGGTTCTGTAGGTATATAATTTTTAGATAATTACGCCTAAGAATAATTTAGTTTTTAGTGATAAAAGTGATGTATTTTATTGAATAACAAACGGCAAACAGTAAACCACTTTGCCAAATTACATACGGTGCTTGTAATAAAACAGACTTCTTTAAAGGCTCTTAATCAAGTTATAAAATTCTACTGATAACTAGAAATAGATTTAATAAGAAACAACAGCTTAAGAATACAGAGTGTCACCACCCCTATTCAACGCATGGGTGTCGTAACAGGTGACTAACGGAGCAAACATGACCATATCACTGCAAAGAGAAATTAAAACTTAAAACCAACCCTATACCAACCCGTCTGGCCAGCGTGGTAAATTAAACCAAAACCTCCTTGCTTTTTTTTTTTTTTTGTATGGCCCGCCAAAATGACTCTACTCTGCCTGATGGAAAGCATAAGCAGAATCCAAGAGTATTGGTCGCCATACTCACTGCGAATGCAGACAATGCAGTATGGCGACCCACACCATGGCGGCCTAGTGATGCTGCTGCATCTTTTAGTCTAGTCAACAAGTATGGAACTTTTTTGACTAGACTATTTGGGCATCCGGTCTCGCACTCACCAACGAAACACGACAGCACGAACGTGGTCATTTTACGTTGATTTTCTGTGGGAGGGTAGTACCGCCCCGGTCGAGCCGGCCCATTCGTGCTGAAATCAGCGTGGCTCTACTACGCTTTTGAGAAGATGCCTATGTCCAGCAGTAGAATATTGCTGTGTGATGATGTAGATAAGAAAAAGAAGATGAGTTCCATAAAACACACAATTGAAAGGTCATGTAACATTGACACAGAGTAATTTCTATTCAAATTCTAATCTTACCGTATCTACCTTGCTCATTAATTCATGCTTACGTTATTTAAAAAAATATTGCCATTCAGAAATCTTTCCTACATCTGAACGCCTAATCTGTTTCACTTACTTTGATGTTGCAAAACATCATGAATATATTACAGACTATTAACATGCTAATTATAACATAATGTTAATGTCCATATTAAGACATACAATATTGTAACGTAGGAGTAACTCTTCGGCCAGAAAACAGTATTATTGACCTGTATAATTTATGAATTTAATACAGAATAATTAAAAAAAGACTTCTTTCTTTCTGACCTTTATATCGTACTCATATTTGACTTCCAAATGCCAATTAGAGTGATTTTAACACAACTCAAAAAACTTTTAACCTCCGTGTTTTAAAAAAAATAGAATAATACTAAACCCACAGATAAAATAATTTCACATATTTTAAACTTATGTTCTCAAGAATCTGATAAGACTAAGTAAGTAAACTTAGAGGCATGGAATGAGATTATTTCCTAAGGCTGGACTTTAAATTTTATTAACATTATTTGAAAGAAAAACAGACTTTAGAAGGTACATAAGAGAATATGAGTTTTGTTTTAAATTTCCGTCACGTCAATTTCAAGTTTCAAGTATGCCAATCCGAGCAGATCGTACCAATCGTTTGTATTGGTCGCAGATTACATTTAATTGCACTAGTCTTTTCCTAAGTAAAAAAATTGTTTTAATAATTATTAGTTTAAGGAAGTGGTTTGTTGCGGGGGAGGCCTTTGTCCAGCAGTGGGACATAATAGGCTCGTAAAAAATAATAATAATATTAGTTTAGCTGAGTCAGCCTGTGACCACGGCCAGTGTAACCTGGTCGAAACGAAACGAAACGTCAGGCAAATCAGAGGTATGTGATACCTTTAAATAAGTGATAGCGTTAATTCCCGTAAAAATAATTATTATTATATCATGGAACGAAAAAGTTTAAAAGTTAATAAAATAGTTTTAATTTTTTTAACATCACTAAAATTGTTAGAACACTGGAACTGCTTTGTTTTGCTTTACAATAGTATTATATACATGTACGCTTTCGATCACAGTCTCACCGTGACCCAAACCTTTATTTTGTGGCGCCTGGTTGGCTGTGCTGACTCGTAAGTATAATATATTTAGGATTGTAATACCTATAATCAAGAAAAGCATAAAGAACAAAATTTGTTTTAATTAAATTATTATTTAAGAACTACTAAAATATACTAAACATAACGATATTTAAATTCTGGTCTGCATCTATGTTTATTTTTAAATCATAAGAGTATAATAATTATATACGATAGGACTAAAAATATTTAACAATTTGACGTATTTTTATGACCGTGGAGCTAAGTAATGCCTAAAAAAGAAGCCTCTGATATAACGACACACCTAAAAAAAGCTTTTTATAAGGCTGTATTCTGTACTCCACATTTTTTGAGATACAGAGTTCAGCTTACACTATATCACTTGTCCTTAATCTCGTTTAAAGTAGTACAATTTCGCATGTCATCGCTGATAGGCGTTCCTTGTAACACAGCTGCAGGCTTCTTCTATGCAAGTTTAGTATTACAGGTTATGATATCATTCAGCACATAATCTATACTAATATTATAAACGCGAAAGTTTGTAAGTATGGATGGATGGATGAATGAATGGATGGATAGATGTATGGATGTTTGTTACTCTTTCACGCAAAAACTACTGAACGGATTTGGATGAAACTTTACAATAATATAGCTTATACATCAGAATAACACATAAGCTACTATTTGCAGCGATAACCGACATATACGCGGGCGGAGCCGCGGGCAACAAATTTGGATGAAACTTTACAGTAATATAGCTTATACATCAAAATAACACATAGGCTACTATTTGCAGCGATAACCGACGTATACGCGGCCGGAGCCGCGGGCAACAACTAGTGTGTATATAATGTTAGTTACAACAGTGATAAATTAGAGTGATATAATTAAATTACATGCATATGTAGCACAAGTATTTAAGATTACATTAGTGCGTGTATGACCTTTTTATGAGAGAATTATCAGTGCGTCTTAATGTTGAGATTTGAATCTATTACTTCATATCTTAGTTTGAGAGTTAGAAAGTTAAGGCCACCATTTTCATTACAGTACGTATCTTGTACACTTCACTGAAAATATTGAAATCAGTTTACACAATTACCAGATCGCATTTTTTTTTTTTGAAAATAATGTTAAATGTTTTTTTTGCGATTTTAACTAATATAATATCGGCAACAAAACAGAAAATTATGTGCGTGTAACATTGAACCTTTTAATATACATGACTGCTCTATTTTTTAATCTAACCAAAGTCTCAGACTATTATGTATGTACGATACAAATCCACAAAGACACATTACATGTTCAAACATTTATTCACATAAGTGAACTCGATTATGACAATTACCAATTATAGCGTGAAACTAAGTTATACTACGTGTTGTTGTTTATTTAAATGAATGTTATAATTATATGTGTAAAACTATGTTATTCTTATGTAGAGAGAACTGGTTGATAAATAATCACAAATTTTAACAAAAAAAAAAACCGACTTCAATCTGGACCAAATTTAAATGGGACCATACGGGAATAATGAGTTATTCGTTAATTTGTCGCGTACATACGTAATGCAAATTGAAGACTTATATGGTTTTCTCATGAATGACATGTCAGAACTGGACCAAATTTAAACGGAACCATTCGGGAAGCACCAGCTTTCAAATAAAAAAGAATCATCAAAATCGGTTCACCCAGTCCAAAGTTATTAGGCAACAAACATAAAAATAAATAAAAAAAATACAGTCGAATTGAGAACCTCCTCCTTTTTGAAGTCGATTGAAAATAGGCCTAATCCGATAAACAAACAATAAAATAAACAACAAAATACAACAATAAAATACAATACAACAGGAAATCGAACCTCATGCTTCGTTTCCTAAAGTTTTATATTCGAGAATAAATTGAAACCAAAACGTTATACAGTGATGTTATTATCATGATTTTGCAATTTTAATATCATTAGGTTTACATATATCTATTAAATAAACATTTCCGGTCACGTCATGATAATACGATTAGTGTTTTGATAGAATCAAAACCAATGAATAGAATACAAATCCAATTATTCCTTAAAAGTCTAGTCATAATCGAATAGCAGAGCAAAAGAACTACTAATCATTATATTATATGTAGCCTTGCTATGTCTGTCAAGTGTGATGAGTTTGTACATGATTTTGTTAGCCAATACCACAAATGAAATTGGGCACATAAGGCACGCATTGATTGAAAAATCGACATCAAAATTCGTACACATAAGTTTTTATTAAGTAAGTATTTTATGCTTAACAACTCCTATATATGGAGGCGAAGATAATTCGAAGCAAGTTTCTGAGGCCAAAATGTTTTTCTATAGGTATTTCCAGATATATTTGATCTAGCTTGTTAAATTGTTAAACTTACACAAGTGTAAGGATTACACTAAAAAGGTAATTGAATAAATATATTTTCAGTAAGCAAAATTAGTCATCAACAACCCACAACGTCCCAGTGCTGGACTTGGCGAGGCTGGGTTCCTCTCAGGCGAGGTTTAAGGCCATACCTTCCCATGCTGGCCAAGTGCGTGTTGGGGACTGGCAATACAACGTTGTGGCTACGTAATCTTGCCGTTGGATGTTTTTAAGCCGTCCAAAGGCCTCCAACTAAGCTTCACGAGTGTTATCCTACGATAACAACTGGGACCGACTGTTCAACGTGACCTCCGAAGCACGGAGACGCTCATGGTATCATGCCACCAGCGATCACCCATCCAGGTACCGACCGCGCCGTCGTTGCTTACCCTCGGAGATTGTTTCCAATCACCGAGTGCAACTGGGCTATGAGCGCCTCATTAAGCAAAATAAGTAAATAGTTTGATTTACTTAGTAGTATTAACTTTAGTTATAAACCGCGCCATATTGACTGCGCGATCCACAAATTATTTTATGGTCTCTATGTTCTTTGTAACCGTCTCATATTTGTTTACAAAGTTCCTCACGACACAGTATTTATTCCCTATACAGGAAAAAATCTTACTTTTTTTATGAAATAGGCGGGCAAATGAACAGACGTATCGCCTGAAGGTAAGTGATTACCGCCGCCCATAGACACCTGCAACACCAGAAGCGTCACAAGTGCGTTGCCGGCCTTTGGGGGATGGGGAGGGCGATGGGGAGAGGGGTATGGGCCTCCGGTATCCTCACTCACTCGGTGAAACACAGCGCAAGTACTATTTCACACCGGTTTTCTGGTACGTTTTCTGAGGCCGTGGTATCACTCCGGTCGAGCCGGCCCATTCATGCCTAAGCGTGGCTCTCCCACGGTAAAAACTTTATTTTAAGTGAAAAAAACATCATTATCGTGTGCTGCCCGTATCATAGGACTTTTTCGTAAAAAAAACATCATAGACTGGTGAACATAATCCTTTTCTTAGAAATTAGGTTTTGAACGACTATTCCAGATGGGTTGGGTAAGCTTATTGCTCCCTTAGTCGGCTTTTATGATACCAATGGAAAGAACAGGAGTGATGACACCCCTTTTTCTTAATCCGTGACTACATGGGTAAACACATATCACAAAAAACATTTAAGAAATAACCTTTCTTTTCTATTACTACGTCAAGTTCTTTAAGTTGTTATAATCTTAAATAATACTTTAACATGTTTAAACCGATTCTTTTAATTGAAGTCAAAATAACAAAAATAATAAATAAATAAATATTTCGGACATCTAACACACAACGCCATCCAGTCCCAAGATAAGCAGAGCTTGTGTTATGGGTACTAGACAACTGATATAAATACATTATATACTTTTTTTTTGTAAATACGTACATATTATACATAGAAAACATCCAGTCTCCGAAAAAACAAATATTTGCAGATCATACATTTGATCCGACCCGGGATTCGAATCCGAGACCTCAAGCATAGCATCGCTACCATTGTGACACCGAAACAGTCAAAAATCAAGTAGAGTAATCTTCTAATAAATAAAAGTGTACGAAAAATTACGGTTGTTCCGTAAAACAGAAACAATTGATAATTTTCAACAAGCTCTAAGAGCACATAACGTCAAAACAGAAAGTCCACTGTATATAGTCAAGTAGACTTTACATCACTGGACTATGGTTTCCAGGTCTGATACTTTGAATTAACCGAAATCAACTACCTGATACATATTAGGCAGTTCTACTATCCACCTCACCCTCACGTTTTATTTTGTGATTACCAGCTAAATGTCAAGTTATTGTATACCCCAGACTATCTATTCATAAAACTCATATTGAGAGGATAATTAGAAGAGAGTGAAAATTACTCTCAAGATAGATTACAAGTAAAACTAGTAATTGTTTTAGTAGCTTCGATAGATTTGTATAGTACAGTGTGACAGGGCGGGCGGCTACGTGCGTTGTGTTTATTGCGTTTGCTCAGTACTCTGATTCCAAATACTGCGCTTACGCCGCCTCGCCAGTACGTATAAAAGCGGCAGCGGTCGATCTAAATAATCATTCCCGTCACACACATCCAGTGCCGATCATCTCATATCATATTACATTTTAAAAAACAAAAATGAAATCGGTAAGTTGTCAAGTACAGATAAATATTTTAGGGTATAAAATCAAATAAACCGGCCTAATCTTGAAAACTGTGATAATTCAAATGATTTCAACAATTTAAAACAATAGTATTATTAACTGTTAATCTAATAACATTTTGCATAAATTCACTACTAATTTACGTGAAATGCCTATAACCCTTTACATCAACTTGGGATATACAGTAGAAACAACTTAACTTAAAACTTAAACAGTAGATTTTTATCAAAAAAAAACTCAAAGTAGAGCTACCTTTTTTTCTAATTATCTTGTCCAAATCTTTTCAGTAAAAAAATGAATAAAAAAAATCGGTCGCTACAAAACATTCAACATACCATCACTTTAGAATAACAAATCAGATTTGAATCTTTATTTTATACGTCAAAAAAATGTATAAACCAACTAATCAACTTTTGTCTATATTATCACAATAATCACAAAATTTTCTTGAAACAGAACGATAGTCACCACATCAGCTTGCATTTTTAAACGTGGTTCCGATGATGTCAGTGATCGGTGTGATTGGCACAACATCTTGACAGTGCATCTAACTTGCAGATCTACATTACAGCCAAGCAAAACTTCTGAATACGATTCACTTTTGATAATTCTTAACATACAAGTGTATCTCGCTGTACATTCCCACGTGCAATTAGTGTTAAACTAATATGAGAAAACTTTTGATTCAATAGCCAGAACAAAACACAATTGACAACAAAATTAAAAGTTTCGCTTACTATTTTAAATTAATGTAATCAACTTAATTTTACAATGTTGTTGTTTAAGTAATGTAAATCTTAAAATACTTAATCAAGTAAGGCGTTTACTCGTGACCAAATAAACTAATGTTCAACCAAATTTTACAAAATGCCATAATATGAATGTGTATATATAAAATTCGATGCACACAATTTAACTCATCTATCATCAATACAGATTCATTAAGATTCGTCACAAGGTAGAACGTCAATGCTTTAGAAACTTTATTATGTTAAAAATAGCCAATCATTACGAAAGTGATCAAATCAAAGCAGCTGTTTCAAATATTTTGACATATAAATGTTAATGTTATAGTAATAGTAACCATCGTGTTGAAACCAACTTTAAGCTACATTTTGTGAGATGCATTGAATAGTTTTTTATAGGTCAGCAAATATATTTCAAAAGAAACAAAAATCCGTTAAATAATTCGAGTGCTATAAAACATAAATTGATACTACCAATATTGCAAATAATCATGATAGAAAAAGATTATTAAGTGATCAAACAAATTAATCCATATTTTGTTAAACAGTTCGTCGTATTATCCGCCCTTGTGGCCATCACCTGCGCTGCTCCACAATTCCAGGGCCAATACCAGCCGCAGGAGAGATACGCAAACCAGGAAATTCCCATCGTCAGACAAGAGCAAATTATCAACCCCGATGGCTCTTATCAATTCAGGTGAATTTATAAAATATATTTTAAATACACCGACACAATCCGACGGCTCTTGTAGTGTAATAAGAAACAAAATAGTTATATTTACATTCTTAAGGCGCTATATAAATTATTCCTGCAATGCATAAAGCATACAATTCCAGTTTATAAAACAGCCGCGAAGATGAATTGCGAATTGAACCAGTTCAGAATGAATAATTACGTCAGTTCAGTTAATAATTTAAGGTTATCCTTGAAGTAAATCAACTCACGGTCACGGTGACATGTTGACGAAAAAACTTAACAGAAGCTACCTTTTTGTTAAGTAATTTGGCATATTTAGAAAAACTAAATTAAACTTATCTTTTTATTATTAACTTGTAAGATTACCTTAATCTTGAAACATATTTTCTATTTAATTATTCTATTAAAAAACATTTTAGAACCCTGTAACTTTAGAGTTACAGGGTTCTAAAATGTTTTCTACTCACAATGTTTATTTGATTAGTCAAATAAACATTGTGAGTAGAAAAGTCTACAGTGTAGTAATACCGAGCATTCCTTTAGTGTCAAACATATTAAACTATGAATTTGTGGGAGTCACCTATGCAAGTGTTCATAACCAAGCCCTGTTTACGCAACAAATTGGCTCAGGTGCTATAACTTTGTATGAGTTCGTTGGTATTTGTGATTCACCTACATGCTTTAGCTAGGCTATATTAACCCAATATGTCAGACGTCATCGATCAATTTTATTGCATCTTAAATTGGTTTATTAGGTTTATATTAGGCTCATCAAGGATATTTGCATCTGATAATTTGTGATAGTTAATTTACATGAATTTATTAAAATAATCTGGGTCTGTATATTAATTTTTGAATATAAATAATGTTAGGACCCCAGTCCGAAATTTTGTATCCAAATGGTCATTAGAAAATTTTAGGTCTTACGTACAATTTGTCTGTAAGACAAAATACTAAGAATCATAGACAAAGGTTCCCAAGAGGAACAAAAATTACAATACATATAATGATTGCATGAACTGAAATGTTTGCGTAAAGCCTATCATTAGATGTTATCTTTACTTGCCTATGAAAATGTTTATTCATCGTTGTAAACAGAGTATTTTTTACTGAATAAACTATTTGGAAGAGAGGCATTCTTTATCAAATAATTCAATATAATTCTCAATATACTTCAATATTTTTAATTTTAATACTCATAAAATTATCCATTTAATATGAATAAGTCGAACAAAAGTGCAGTCACACAGTACGGTGTTAGAATGTGATTTTAGATTTTACGCCTATCCAGCTCCAACAGAAGTACCAGTAACAGTTGTACTTAGTAGACTTTAAAGATCCAGTAGTTTAATACTATGATAAGATGTACATGATATGTGTATGATATTTCCATTTTTTTTCAGTTATGAGACCGGCAACGGTATCGCGGCACAGGAACAGGGCTACCTAAAGAATGCCGGACCGAACAATGAAGCAGCTGAAGTTGCTCAAGGATCTTACAGCTACACTTCTCCTGAGGGCATCCCAATCACTGTAACTTACGTCGCTGACGAGAACGGTAAAGTACTTTAAAATATTGCACTTTCATATAAAAGTCACACAGCCTTTCGGTTCAGATGGAATAAAATTATTGCCATAAAACAAAGTCTCAGAACTGTTATAGCCATAATTATGCAAACCATAATTATCTGAATTCCCGACTGAAACTTCATATTACAAAACATTTTAAATGCAACTTATCTTTTCAATGGCTAGTTAACATTTAACATCATTTCCTTTTATCTTTCATTGTTTTCAGTTGTGGATATTGATGGCTTTAACGTTTTTTAACGTTTTACTGCACAAAATCCAAAATGATTGAAAAATGAACATTACAGCATTACACGTTACACGTAATTAACTTCACGATTTACGTTTTAGATAGTAATAATGAGCTATGATATTTAGGCATTTTGCGAAGTATTTCATTATGGATTGTGTTAAGAATTACTATCTAAGGTTTTCAAGTATAAATAAAACATGTTACATTAGACGTTATCTTTAAAATAGTAAGTAGTTACTACAGAAAGGGATTCTTAATTCCTCCGATTAAAAAAATATCTTTAAAAATAATTATGTACGTCAAGTCATTCTTAATTGAGATATTTGTTTACAGGTTTCCACCCCGAAGGCGCTCACCTTCCCACCCCTCCTCCAATTCCTGAAGCTATTCTTCGCTCTCTCCAGTACATCCAATCCCAACCCCAACAGCCTCAGCCCGCATACCAGCCACAACAGAATTTCCAACAGCAGCCTTTCGGACAAGGCTTCCGCGGTTAAATTCCATATAAACGCCATATTACAAAACGACATGAAAAGATACTCATCGACTCTTGTACCTACCATGAACATATAATTTAAGATGTATAAGTAGTAATAAGTATCTATAACGATTGTTACTGTGATTTATTTTATTTTAAGAAACTTATGAACCATAAGTAAAGAAAACTTAAAAATATTTCTCTTTGTTTCATTCTTTAAACCACTATAATCTTTCTTAAGTTTTAAAACATACGTTACTGCTAGGTTAAAAATAGGCTTATAGGCTAGAAAATAGCGTCATTTAAATCAGATTATTTTGACGATTGCTCTAGAAGAATATGGTCGTATCACACATTAGTATATAGATTCATGTTTATTTTTTAAGACAACTCCCGCATTAGGAATATACATCCTGTGTCGTGGGGGACTTTAAACATGTATGAAACGTACACAAAAAATACCTAGACGCAGAACAACAATGTGCGGTGTGATTGATCCCATGCAGGATTGGAACCCACAACACTTTGCCCAGTAGAAAGAGGGTGTGGCGACTGCTTACACCACTAGGCCAGCCGTGCAGTCTCATTCTCATGCATATTTCAAAACCTTTTGCCCTGCCCTAATGTTACTACAATGATGCTAATGAATACGTGATTAAATTGGTGCTAACTCCTATGATGACTTTTTAGTCTTGCTTAATCGAATTTAGTTACATCTCCAAATCTTTTTCTAATCATTATTAGCAAGGGTTTTGGTCGAATTCCGCTGGTAGAAAGTCAGTAAATGTGATTGCCTTTTATTATGATTGTCTAGAAAAGTAGGTGCAGATTATAACAATTAATTACTTAAATAAAAAAGCGGCCAAGTGCGAGTCAGACTCGCCCATGAAGGGTTCCGCAGCAGCAAGTAACATAATATAATTTTTATTTTATTTTTATATTTGTGTTGATTGAATGAAAGGTAAATTGCAGTTTACGATTTATGACGTATTAAAAAAAAACTTCTTACTAGATTTCATTCAAACTAATTTTCGTTGGAAGTTTGCATAGTAATGTACATAATATTTTTTTTTTAGATTTATCATTCTCTTATTTTAGAAGTTACAGAGGGGGGGGGACTCATTTTACCACTTTGGAAGTGTCTT
This sequence comes from Diaphora mendica, assembly GCA_949125395.1. Lineage (NCBI taxonomy): Eukaryota > Metazoa > Arthropoda > Insecta > Lepidoptera > Erebidae > Diaphora > Diaphora mendica. Next base: position 16,115,447 of record OX421316.1, read on the forward strand.
TCGCGCAAACTACTCAGTTCAGAAACAAATGATATTAGAAACCTCAATATAATTTTCGAAGACCTATCCATAGATACCCCACACTTATGGCTTTGATGAAAAAAAAATTTGAGTTTCAGTTCTAAGTATGGGGACCCCCAAAATTTATTGTTTTTTTTTTCTATTTTTGTGTGAAAATCTTAACGCGGTTCACAGAATACATCTACTTACCAAGTTCCAACATTATAGGTCTTATAGTTTCGGGAGAAAGTGGCTGTGACATACGGACGGACAGACAGACAGACAGAATCTATAAGGGTTCCGTTTTTTTGCCTTTGGCACGGAACCCTAAAAAACAAGTTGCACAGCACATACATGTATATGCATACATTTATTTGCTCTAATTTGCGGAGATATTAACATAATTTATATTAATTTATTGTACACATAATATGCCACGGTTACACACGCTGCCGCAGCATTCTCAGGGCTGTGACTATATTTTACAGGGAGTAGGTACTCTTCACTTACAAAACCGACTTACTTATCTAAAATAACATTTCCAATGGCTCGCTCTAATCATAACAGAATCTACGTCTACTAATAATTTTTACCTTCATAAATTTAACTATGGTCTAGTTTTCCTTTACTGATCCAGCTGTAAATTTATAGTTAACTGTTCCACTGAAAAAATACAGGATACTGAACAACTGAAGAATGCATTTTTAGGATTTATTTATGCACGCTATAGACACTTATTGACGGTATTATCAGAATAACACTTTGGGATTAACTTCATTACTTATGAATGTATAATGTGTATGAATGTAAACTTGTGAATGTGCTTATACTATGAAATAACATGTTCACACTATTTGCGTCTAAGATTATATTTAGTATATAATAATGAGATATTTTACTTCCTAGTAGCTACAAATATGCATCTGCAAGGTTCATCTGTAACAACCAAAGGCTTGGAAGACAATGACAATACCGCCTTATGCAACATATTGGCAGGAAGTTTAAAAGATAAAATACAAATGGATAGAATACAGTACTTTTATTAGGATTTCATTGATAGTTTCAAATAATTATACGAGTATACTTAATGTCAGGCCTATTTCACAAAGCCGACGGTCCTGATACACCTCTTTTACTTCGTTCACATTCATCAATTGCTGCATGCAAAACTGCAAATTTTGATATTATAATTTATTATTACTATTCATTAGATTAAACTTGCCCTATTCCCGGATACCTTTTATTTCAGGCGCAGACCACCCTATCGGTGAGATGACAAAGTGGGGGATTCCTACAAATAAAAAAGTGGTCAAACTCAGTAATGCTGTATTGATTTTGTTGCGACATTAATGAAGACTATTAAGACAATCTCTTCTACACATAAGTGCTCTATACTATTGACGTTCTTAAAAGTGTGGGCGTTAGTTTCAGTGCCAGATTCTTTTCTCACGCTACTACAAATTGCAATACAAATCTAGCTATAAATTGAATTGGAGAAGCACTCAATCTTGACCTTTGCAAGGTGTAAAGTAACAAGCGTAAAGTATTCGGTACTTTATGACCCACATTAACATTTTCAACTTTAGTATTCATGACTTTCAGAATGGGTTTGTGAAGCCAATAATATTAGTGGCGCTATACTAGTGTTTGTAGCGCTAGCCTTGAAATTTAGAATCATCATCATCTTAGCCAAAATACGCTTTTTGCGTGACATAGATCTCCCTCAAGGTTCTTGACAACAACCGATTCTATTAGCTACTCACATCCAACGGCTTCCCGCGACCTTCGTCGTCGATGGAGTACTTTGCGGAGGGCCTACCAACGCTACGTGTTCTGAACTCAAGAACTTTATGGCCACATCGACCATCGTTTCTGCGAGCAATGTCACTGCCAACTGACACTTCAGCAATTTTCCGGGCAATATCGGTGACCTTGGTTTGTCTGCGGATATCCTAATTCGTGATTCGATCACGCAGAGAAACTCCGAGTATTGTCCTCCTTATTGCTTTTTGCTTGAATTTGAGCCCTTTTATGGGGCCCAACCACGTCTCTACTTGTTAGCTGTAATTTAAATGTACTGTGTTAGCATTAGAATAGCAAATAAGGATGTATAAATAAATAAAGGCCGTATTGTACTTATTACCTCCTGTAAGAAAATAAAGAATGATAATATAGAATAAAGATAAGAGTATCAGGAATCCCACCTGAAAGTGAGAATGGAACTTTAAGATTTTTTTTTTATTTTTTTATTTATTGATCAAAACATATCTACAGACATACAAAAAACAGAATCTCCCGCTTAAGCCACGGGGGTTTTTAGGCGAGAGGGAGTTGGTCCATTAGTAAACAATAAGTAACTTAGCAATATTAGATTTAAACAGTTTAGCAAAATATAAATAAATAAATAAATAAATAAATAAGCCTTTTTATTTCTTGCTTCTACAAAGTTTTGAACATAACGAAGGATACAAATAAATGTTTAGTGTTAGTAGTTTGCTATAATTAAAATTTACGTTTGTTAGTAGTTAGTTAATGATTAAGTTGGAATAATATCTAAGTAAAAAATAATATTCTTCTTTGACACTTTTAGTCAGCAAGAACCCCGGTTTGGGTAAAGGCCTCCTCTAAAGATTCCCATTTGTCTCTATCCTGCGCTATTTCTCTCCAGTCAGTGCCGACTGATCTCCTGAGGTCGTCTTCCCACCGAGTCAGTGGTCTCCCTCGATTTCTTCGACCCTGCGGGCCGCTCCACGATGTCACTCGTGCAGTCCACCTCTGGTCTGTAGATCGCACTACGTGCCCGGCCCATTTCCACTTTAATTTTCGTGCGTGTCTGAGGGCGTCAGTCGCTTTAGTGGTTTTTCTTATTTTTGTGTGTCTTATTTTGTCCATTCTTTTTATATTGAGCATACTTCTCTCTAGCCCTCTTTGACAGGTTCTGATTTTATTTGCGGCTTTAGTGGTGAACTTCCACGTCTGGCACCCATACGTCAGACATGGTAGGAGACTCGAGTTCATAACTTTTGTTTTGATGTCTGTTGGCATATTACTTTTAAAAATTTCTTTTTGTGCCCAATATTTGTTCCAAGTTATTTGTACCCTTCTTTCACTCTCTAATAGGTCTCTGTTTCGGTCAAAGGTTATTAATTTTCCCAGATATATGTAGTTTTCGACTTGTTCTAGTTGCTCCCCTTTGATTGTTATGGGTCTCCTCGGCATGTCATTGGTCATTACCTTGGTTTTGGTTAGGTTCATCTCCAGTCCCACCTTGACACTGGCTTGGTGTAGAGACTCTATCATGCGCTGCATCTCTGTGGGCGTTTCTGACAGAAGCACCAGGTCGTCTGCGAATCTGAGATGGCTTAAGTAGGCTCCTTCTATGTACAGACCTGATCTACACCAGTCCAACTTACCGATGATGTTTTCAAGGATTGAAATAAACAATATTGGGGACAGGGGGTCCCCCTGTCTTACTCCTCTTCTTATAGAAAAAGATGGGCCAATGGACTCGAGTTTGATCCTTCCTATATTGTTGCTGTATATGCTCTGGATAGTTTTTATATATACTTCTTCCACGCCTTGTTCTTCTAGGCTCTCCCATATACTTATGTGTGACACCGAGTCGAAGGCTTTTTGGTAGTCAATAAAAGTTATATATAGAGTTCTCTGCTGCTCTTGGTATTTTTCTATAATTAACTCTAACGTGTGGATGTGGTCTATTGTTGAAAAACCTTTTCTAAAGCCCGCTTGTTCTATAGGTTGTTTTGTCATTAGTGTAGTGCTTATTCTTTTGTTTATTATAGTAGAGAATAGTTTATAGAGGCTGGGTAGTAGGCTGATTGGTCTATAGTTGTTGATATTTTTGGGGTCTCCTTTTTTGTAAATCAGTATAATATTTGCTTCCGACCATTCAGTGGGGGTTTCTGAGTTTTGGAGTATCAAGTTGAACAGTTTGGACAGAGGTGAAGCCAAAATCTCGTGAGCGATTTTTAGTGCTTCGTTTGTTATGTTGTCGGATCCTGGGGTTTTTTCTAGTTTGAGTTTTTTTATTGTTTCTATTACTTCTATTTGGTTTATCTCTTTGAAGTCTGTATATTGTTTTCTTTTGTTATTATATGATGTTGATATGTGGTTTTGATTTTTTTCGCTATATAGTTTTCTATAGAACTCCGTGGCGATGTTTACAATATCGCCACGCTTGTATGTGACTTCATCCCTGTTTTTTAATTCTTTTATCCAAGAATTATTTGTTCGAAGTTCTTTGAACGATTTTTTCGTGCTACCGCTAATCTGTAGGTGTCGTTTTATGGTGTCATATCTGTATTTTGAATAATCTTGTTTTATATATTTGTTGACAAGTTTATATAAGGCAGATAGTTCGTTTTTCATGGAACGTGTTTTATTTTTTGTTTTCTGTAATTGTTTCCTTCTTTGTAATAGTTTTTCTGTTCTTATTTGTAATATTTTATGTTGAGGGTTTTTCTTGTTTATTTGCGCAGATTTTAGGCTTTCCAAAATAGCATTTCTTATTTTATTATAATATATTTGTACAGAATCGTTTTCTTGGTAAGTTGCTTGTTCGGAAAATAATAATTTTAGGTTCTCTTTGTACCTTATTATTTCCTCCTCATTTGTAAGTTGATGTCCTTGTTTATTGGTAAATTGAACTCTGCTTATTTTATGTTTATTGAGATGTACTGTTCCTCTGATAGCCCGGTGATCCGATGGGTAGTTTAGGTTCAAAACTTCAAAGTTCGTAAATAATCTTGGTTGATTTGTGAGAATGTAGTCAATCTCGTTTTTGTGTAAACCATTCGGAGATTGCCAGGTCCATTTGCGGTTCGGTTTTTTCTTAAAGCAGGTATTAATTATTGTCAACTTGTGTTCCAACGCGAAGTCTACAAGTTTCTGGCCTCTGTTGTTCCTTGCTCCGTGGCCATGTTGTCTAACTACCAAGTCTTCTTTATCCTTGGAAGCTCCCACTTTAGCGTTAAAGTCGCCCATAAGAATAATGTGCTTATGCGTCGTTTTCAGTACTGTCACAATTGTCTCGTACAATTCGTCAACTTCTGCCTCCTTCGCATCTGACGTCGGGAAGTATACTTGTATTATGGACATTTTGTGTCCTTCAATGTCTAGATTGAGTATAGCTAAGCGTTCTGACAATCCAATGAAGCTTTCTATGTTATTTTTCATCGACTTGTTTATTATGAAGCCTACCCCACCCTGTCCCGCAGTCTGACCTTTGTAGCAGAGTATAAAAGACTCATGTTCTTCTATTGCACAGCCAAGTCGTCTTACTTCTGAGATTCCCAATATATCAAAGTTTACATTACTTAGGCAAATTTTTAGTTCCAAAAGTCGTTCGTATGAAGATAAAGTCCTTACATTATATGTTAATATTTTAAAATGATGATTTTGTTTTGTACAAATGTTCATTGAGTTCCTTGAGTTTGTGGTTTTCTTTAGCAAAATATACACAAACATAAATAAGGTTAGGGACGGCAAGCGCATATACAAAGACTAATAGACAACACAATAACACTGTATGCTAAGCTATGCTGTCCATTAGGAATTTCTTCGTTATTGGATAGATAGAATAGTAATAGGCTCCAAATTAATATTGGAGGTGCAGCAACACCCTGCGATGGCGGGAGCATTTAAAAAAAAACACGTTTCTATACCGTAAAAAAAAATTGCAATTATAAATAAGTTTACTCACCAAAAGTACTACATTATAAATAGACTTTATGATAACAAATTAAACTCCACAGACTCTCGCATGTAATTTAATTTTAAAATTTTATTTAGCATAACTCCGCAATATTTGGGTCCTTCACTTGTTCAGTAAATATAATTACTTGGCAATTGTAAACTACAATGGCATATAATAGGTCTTTGCCTATGAAATTGCCGTTTTGTATGCAATAAGTGAAAGTACTTATTTTTTCAAACTTGAAAACGACACTTGAAAAACAATTCTGCAAAACGATTTGTGGATCACACAAAGTGTTGTCCCAAGTGGGGCGCTTATGAAACGGCGTAGCGATCGCTATTCGTGCTGTTAATAATAATATTTTTTTGTACTGTATTATATGTGTTATCTTGTGTGTATAGATTTAATTTTAATTTTGTACTGTTTTGTGTGTTGTGTGTGTGTAGTGTTGTGTTAATTGTGTTGTATTGTGTATGTATTATACATTTTAGTCCTACACTATTTATCATTAGATTTGGTCTGTAATGATAATGTATGGTATGGTAGTAAATAAATGAAATATAGGTGTAGTACAGTAAATCATTATAATACGCCAAAAGGATTATGCAACTTTCACTTACAATTGTTTTTTAAGTCATACGAAAATTGTAAATGAAATGAAATTTATTTGCATAGAACTAGGTTAGTACCAGGTGTAACATAGGTGGTTTTTGATTTGTCGAAAATTCTTATCTAAATGTGTAATTTGCATACTACATATTTATAAACGTTACATAGTTTTGTATAGTTTACGTTATATAGGATTTAAAAGGCATAATATAGTCTGAGGTCGTAAATTAACATACACTCGTAATAAGATGATCGAGAAATTTATCTTACTTTAACTTTACGATAATGTATACAAAGATCAAACCGATTATTGTACGCTTAAAGCTTGTTAATCATAACGTCAGGATCACATAATTTATTTACGCATAATTGAAGTAAACCTGTAAAATAAACATGAATGAAGCGTTTATTTATTTAAACGAAGGTAAATATCAATAAAAGCTTTTACTGAGTATCGTATGTGATATTACACCAACATGAAACGATTGCGTAAACCTACACTTTAGCTATTTAGGCAAATTAGATGAACCCAATACAATTCATTAGCATAATATACAAATAGACACCTTAGAGAACATCTGTACATTAGCATGTTAAGGGTTACTAATTTCAACGTTATATTGTTGTACAAATAAAAATCGTCAAACATTTATATAGTTCTTCCGCAGTATCTGCAAAAGACAGTTGATGATGATAATCTACTAGCGATGGGCTAACGCTTTTAAGGATTTCTAATTAAAATGCTTAAAGGATCATTCGTTATTTAGAAATGTAAATCGTGTTGTTATGTGTTAAATATTTTTCCGGGAGCCTATCATAAGCTTTAGGAAACTCTATTTGATTGTTGCCGAAAAGTTGGAGCCCGACATTAAAATGTTGTGACTCGTGGCTAAGTTTTACCGTAGGAGAGCCACGCTTCGGTGTAAATGGGCAGGCTCGACCGGAGTGATGCCACGGACTAACAGAAAAACAGTGTCAAACAGCGCTTGCGCTGTGTTTCACCATATGAGTGAGGATAGAGGAGGCCCATACCCCGACCCCTCCCCCCATTCCCCTCCCCATCCCTCAAAGGTCGACAACGCACTTGTGACGCCTCTGATGTTGCGGGTGTCCATGGGCGGCGGTAAACGCTTATCATCAGGCGATACGTCTGCTCGTTTGAACACTATTCCATAATAAATATATAAATAAGTGGTAGCCAAGTACGTGACTACATTGCAAAGTCAAGTAATTCTAGCCAGTTCACTTTATGGATGGGTGACCATTCTTAAACACACTGTGCCTGGGAGAGCACGTTAAGCTGTCTTTCCTGGTTGTTAAGGCAATCCTTACGGGTAGTTGGTGCCGTAAAAAGTCCGATAACAGTCTACGTACACAACTTCAAAAAAATTAAGTTAAACCGTATCGCTGTAAACTGAATACCGACCGGGAAAAGGCTCAGAGGATGAAGATAATAAGGAAGTGTAGACAATTTTTAACGCCTGACATACCTACGATGTTAGGAACGAATAAAATAAATAGTGATTAACTTCGGGAAGATAATAGGTCTTTACCTATGAAATTGCCGTTTTATATGGAATAAGTGAAAGTACTTATTTTTTCAAACTTTTTTATTTCTGTTATTCGAAGTAATCACCCATGCAATCGACGCATCTTTACCAACGCATTGGCAGTTTATTGATGCCTTCTCTTCTCTCTTGTAAAAATCAGATGGACGGGAGGCAACAAACTCTTCCAAGGCATTTTGTACTGCCTCTCGGGAATTGAATTTTTTACCCACTAAAAAGTTGTCTAAATTTTGGAAAAAGTAATAGTCGGTAGGTGCAAGATCTGGTGAGTATGGCGGATGAGGGAGAGCTTCCAATCACAGCTCTTGCAGCTGCTTCACGACAACGCGCGACCCCATACTGCGCAACAGACAGTCTCCAAGCTGCAAGAGCTGGGGTTGGAAGCTCTCCCTCACCCGCCATACTCACCAGACCTTGCACCTACCGACTATTATTTTTTCCAAAATTTAGATAACTTTTTAGTGGGTAAAAAATTCAATTCCCGAGAGGCAGTACAAAATGCCTTTGAAGAGTTTGTTGCCTCCCGTCCAGCTGATTTTTACAAGAAGGGAAGGGAACATTATTTTATCAATAAACTGCCAATGCGTTGGCCTTACCTTGAAATAGTGATTGCGTTAATTCCCGTAAAAATAATTATTATTATGTTTAAGAACACTCGCACGTAACTCACCTTTCATACAAAAAAAACTAAATTGAACTCGCTTCATCCGTTCAGGCGCTACGGTGCCACAGACAGACAGACAGGTGAAACTTATAACACCCCTCTTTTTGGTCGGGGGTTAAAAAAAAGGACATCTCTGTGGTTTGTTTCGGCATTTCTTCCCAGAGTGAGTCGTAGGAAATGCCGGTCTCTTCTAGCTGTAAAGTCCGACGTGTAAAAATATCTGAAAAGATTTACTTACAAATAAATATCATTTCATTTCTTTCATTACTAGCACCATAAATTATGTAACTCAGTCAGAATATCGTTGACGCGAGCATGTACACATACATACATAACAATGTTCCTCTCGTTTCGTCCGGCATATAATTGATCAATCTATCAAGTCCCATTGACATTGTGATAAGATTTAATGTGCCGCCAATTCTATAACATATGTTTATTGTAGATATTACGTCATTGTAAACCAGCCCGAGTGTCCTACAAAATGTAGCAAATACAGGATACGAAATAGAAGAATCAAAGTTTGTAATTCGGCACTTAGAGCTGAGAGCGTTAGACTTATATTCAAATCCAACCAAACTAAAGTAATTCTACATAACGCTTTGGTACGCAGCCGCCTAGAGTTCGCCTCAGTCGTGTGGAGTCCTTTTTATAGTATTCACTTTCAACGAAGAGAGAGAGCATTCAAAGGGCTTTCACTAGACACATTGCTTTTCGGGCCAGGGGTTTTTCACACAAGAGCTCGTATGACGGTCGTCTGGCTTATTTTCAAATGAATAGTTTACACGATCGGAGACAAGTGCTGGATGTTTGGTTTTTGCTTAGGGTAGTAAATAGTCAGTTGAAATGTAACGAATTGCTCGGAAGGATTTCATTATCTGTTCCTCATCGCTATCCCAGACAACCAATTGTTAAACTGTTTTATACACCAGAGTGCAGAACAAATCTTGGCTTGCAATCGCCTTTGACACGAATTTGCTCTAACTACAACTAAACAAAGAAGTTATCAAAAATAATAATCTTGACATTTTCCACATTAGCTTAGTTGGTCTGAAATCAGAGTTGTTGCCTGGTTGTGGTAGTGTGTAGGAATCAGGTAGGTATATTCGTTTTCTTGTTGTAATTGTTAGTTTAGTGTTCGTAATTCTTACACACATGATTATTGTTCTTATTTTTGCGTTTTTTCTCTCTCTATTGTTGTTTTTGTTTAAACATGTAATTATATTTTTACTGTTTCTTACTGTAACTTATAAACTTTATCTCACTATATTAATACTGTTGTGAATGATATGTACGCCGTAATTGTTATATATGTATCAAATTAAATGTTTACCAACAACTATATAATAATACTAAGTGAATTGTGTAATATATACAATATGGTTGTACTAATAAATAATGAATTAATTAAATAAATCTTTTCACCTTTATAAAAACTGAACTTATTTTTTTCTAAATACCTTTCTTGAAATATTCCGAAAAATACTTCAAAATACTATAAAACTAAATATTCGTCATTGATTTGAAAAGATTCACTTCTGGTCGACAACGTTTTATAGGTTATCTGAACATCTGTTGCTCTGACTTAATAAACAAACTGTATCGCATTGATAAAATTGTTAAGAAGTGATATAATTATTATATTATATAATATGTCGCAAGATTGAATTGAATTGACTTGATTTTAAACTCCTATTGTTATAAAATTTATGCCTGTTTAAGATTCTAGAAATAAATGTAATGCATTTATTTTTCAACAGTTTTGTTTGTGCTGTTGCTTATAAAAGGTCTTAATAGTAGGACGGATTAAAAGAACACGATGTGCCACTTACTTACGCTTTAAATAGGAGTAATCTGGGAACAAATTTAATTATGACATCCGAACACCTATCTGTTACAGCGCGGGCACCACTTTCTAGCACATTTTCTATAGCTTGACCAAACTATCCAACTCGGCCGCCACAACTTCTATCGGGAGGCCGATAGAAGAATTTGTTTAAGCTGGACGTCGTGTGGAAAGCTGCGTCATATATACTCGTACTCACCAATGCAGCAATCGTTAAAAACCTAGATGTTCAATCAGTCCGACCTTCTGGTAATGACATGACAAACGGACCCGAGACGGAAATACACTGTTGAACTGGTCCAACAGTATATACTAGTTTATAGTCGCTCAGCGTTCGGTGAAGCGTCTGCCACTGAAGTTATTCGACAAAGAACTCTGGTTCTTCGTGCGATGTCGATTATTATAATAATCAACATCACACTTAGAACCACTATGCTGAAGTTGAATTGGGCTAGTCATGTCTCCAGATGGATTAATAGTCGATGAAGTCAAAAGACGTTAGGTGGAGACCACGAATAGGGAAATGTAGTGTAGAGTGCCGCGCGGCACGATGTACTGACTATGAACTATGAAAGCGAACATGTTGTTCGTTTCGTCATCTGATTACTTCTAATATTTTCATATCCCTCACAAATATAATTTTCATTTTCATGGCAAACAGCTAATTATAAAACTGTATTACAAATTTAACCATTAGGGGAAGTAATAGGTCTTTACCTATGAAATTGCCGTTTTGTATGCAATAAGTAAAAGTACTTATTTTTTCAAACTTTTTTATTTCTGTTATTCGAAGTAATCACCCATGCAATCGACGCATCTTTGCCAACCCATTGGCAGTTTATTGATGCCCTTCTTGTAAAAATCAGCTGGACGGGAGGCAACAAACTCTTCAAAGGCATTTTGTACTGCCTCCCGGGAATTAAATTTACCCACTAAAAAGTTGTCTAAATTTTGGAAAAAGTAATAGTCGGTAGGTGCAAGGTCTGGTGAGTATGGCGGATGAGGGAGATCTTCCAACCCCAGCTCTTTTACTCCCTCCCGTCCAGCTGATTTTTACAAGAAGGGCATCATTAAACTGCCAATGCGTTGGCAAAGATGCGTCGATTGCATGGGTGATTACTTCGAATAACAGAAATAAAAAAGTTTGAAAAAATATATGTACTTTCACTTATTGCATACAAAACGGCAATTTCATAGGTAAAGACCTATTATTATATACGTTGAAGTTTACATTTGTAAATAACATCAAATGGGTATACGTTTTATAAACTGAAATAATTTAAATAAAACAAGACGGGTAACTCCAATAATACACATAAAGCATGTACGTAAAATTAAATTTATAAGATGTTAATATCAACTAGATAAGTAAATATCATTCGTTAGTAAACTAGAGTAAGAAGAAAGCTAGACACTTTACTACATTTTTATAATAAATTAAGACCTTAATATTCGTGATATTAAAGGTCTTATATAAAACAACTCCTACAGAAATAAATATGTAATCGCCGAAAAAGTGTTCCCTGTGATTCCTCTTGTTTGTATCCTATATTACCTCATATATAATACCTTTATAAGTCCTTTAAAACGTCAATATAGATAAATAGATATTTTATTATAGTTTTTTTTATGGTATAGATGGCAAACGAGCAGACGTATCACCTGATGGTAAGCGATTACCGCCGCCCATGAACACCTGCAACACCAGAGGCGTCACAAGTGCGTTGCCGACCTTTTGGGGATAGGGAAAGGGATGTGAGGAGGGGTTGGGGTATGGGCCTCCGGTATCCTCACTCACTCGGTGAAACACAGCGCAAGCGCCATTTCACACCGGTTTTCTGTGAGGCCGTGGTATCATTCCGGTCGAGCCGGCCCATTCATGCCGAAGCATGGCTCTCCCATGGGTTAAGCTGTAGTTTAAGATAAAAGCTCTTCCTAAGTGCTTTTATCTAAAACTACCATAAAATAAACTGGCTTAAATGGTTAATTCAAGATTCAGTAAAGCAGATTAATTTTTTTATCGAAACAGAATAATCACATTAGTGGTGGATGTAAGTTTAAAATTTGAACGTAATCTTAATCTGTAAATAGAGTTCATAAAACAAGTTCAAATTATTAAAAATAAAACACCCGACTGCGTTAACATTTAACAATAAAAACATATTAGTTTTATATATATTCGTAATCACCGTAAAAAAATCTTTATTTTGATACCACACTCAATGTATTTAGAAAACTTTTTTTTTTTTTTATATTACTTGATTACTTGTATAGGTAATTGTTATACTACCTATACAATATGGTAACACACGTAACGACACGAGCTTGTCGTTCAACTCGACCATGTTCTGGGCCGCATTTCTCAATGGGACTGTGAGAATCTGGTCGAGTTCAACGCCAAAAAAACACAGGTGTGCGCGTTCTCTGCCAAAAAGTCTCCATTCCTTCCCCTTCCCACTTTTCAGAACACTCAAATGGCATTACAAGGTAGGCTCGATATCCTGGGCATGGATATCTGCCGAGATCTCAACCCACGTGAATACGTTGAGAGTGTCACTAAAGCGGCCTCGCGTAAGCTAGGTGTTTTAAACAAGGTGAGACGGTTCTTCTCGCCCGGGCATCTGTGTCTTCTTTACAAGACCCAGGTTCGCTCGTGCGTGGAGTACTGTTCTCATCTTTGCGATGGTGCCGCACTGTACCTGTTTGACGCTCTCGACCGGTTGCAGCGGCGAGCAATCCGCATTGTCAACAGTCCCGAAGCCACCGAGTCCCTTGAGCCTCTGCAGTTGCGTAGAGATATCGCCTCCATGGCAATCCTCTATCGCTTTTATCATGGAGAGTGTTCTGAAGAGCTCTTCCAACTGATCCCTCCCTTTCCCTTCCTCTACAGGACAACACGTGCCGACCTTGGAAGTCACCGCTTCAGAGTAGTAGACATACGTTCTCGTACTCAACGCTTCGGTTCTTCCTTCCTGTGCCGTGTTTCCTTCCCACTATGATCCCGGGTCTTTTAAGCGGGGCGTGAAAAAGCATCTCACCAGGCCGCCATAGTGTCGGTCACCATGCTGCATTGTCCTTATTCGCAATGAGGATGGTGATCGCCACGTCTGGATTCTGTTCATGCTTACCATCAGGCAGGGCAGAGTCATTTTGACAGCTAACTATAAAAAAATAAAAAATAAAAATAAACATTTTTGGCGCCAAAAATCCATTTTTTTTTTTATTTTGATGTACCCAGTGTCACTCTCACGATTAAGACGAATCTATTGACACCACTCACATAAAAATACGACAAGCCGTTTAGGCTCTAGGGCGTGCCAAAGAAATATACATACATACACACATACACTCGAAAAACATAACCCTCCTTTCGCAGTCGGGTAATAAAGTATTAGCAGCCCGCATTGCAGTGTACGGGGCGGGCGGGTTTATTTTTAAAAATGTATGTGAGCTTGAGTTTCGCTTGCATCGTATCATCATTTAACGTAGTGCGCTGTCGCCACCGCCCGTCCGTATAAAAGCCGCTGTGGACGATCTTAGTAATCATTAACGCAGAACACTCCACAGATCTTAACTTGGCCTATAGCTAAAATATATTCATAAAAATGAGTTTTGTAAGTTGGCTTATAAAATATTGTCGATTAATTATTTTTAACAGTATCAAAAGTACGACTTTTTAATTAAAATACTATATTTAACAAACAATTGTATTAATTTTTTCACCTTATATAATTATGTAAACTGTACTAAAAAATGTCATTAAAATAAATTCCTATGAATAGTTCCATTCATTCCATCGTTATTGTTAATAGTTCATAGTCCTCGCCGCTCTCGTGGCCGTTAGCTGCGCTGCGCCTCAATACCAGGAAATCCCCATCCTCAGACAAGATCAAACCATCAACCCAGACGGCTCCTATCAATTCAGGTATTTACTTTTGTGCGTTTTCACATATGTATGTACTTAAACCGCAACATCTACCTACTCTCTTAATAACATTCATAACATTTTCATCGTTCAATTCATTTGGAATAAATGAATCAAATGTAGACATTGCATTCTAAGACTGTTGATACTCATAAATCATCTTTAATAACAAAATGATGTAACACATCATCCATCAAATTTATTGCATAGAGAATTTGTTTATTTTTTGCAAATTAGGCTCATCAAGGACGTAATCAGATCACAATGTTAGGAAACATTAATTTATTGAAATAATCTAGAATATCTTAAAGTTCATGTCATTCAGTGTATGATTTCGTACAAAATAGTATACTTTCTAGATAATATTAGCAAAATTATGTAGCAAGAGAATAACGATGTGTACACACAATTATTAATAAAAAGGGACTTTTGCAAGGTAGTAGAGCCACGCTGATTTCATCATGATCAGGCTGGCTCGACCGGGGCGGTACAACTATTTCACAAAAGACCAACCTAAATTGAAAGCGTTCGTGTTGTTGTATTTCCCGGAGGCCCAATGATGCAGAAGCATCTCAATGGGCTGCCATAGTTTGGGTCACCATGCTGCATTGTTACATGGTCTGCACTCGCAATAAGTGTAGAGACCACCACTCTTGGATTCTGCTCATGCTTTCCATCAGGCAGAATAGAGACACTTTGGCAGACTAATATGTACAAAAATAAAACTAATATTAGTCTAACAGGCACAAAGTATATTCAGATAAATAAACTATTTGTATCTCCGAGATATTTCTATAACATAAAATGATATATACGATCAATACGCAGCTATGAGACCGGCAATGGCATCGCCGCACAAGAACAAGGCTCCTTGAAGAATGCTGGACCAAACAACGAACCAGCCATTGCAGCCCAAGGCTCCTTTGGCTACACTTCTCCCGAGGGAGTTCCCATCTCTGTCAGCTATATCGCCGATGAAAACGGTAATAAATTGTATCATATAGAACCCACTAAGGCAGATGCTTTATAAACAGCTATTATAAAGATCTATCTGTTAAAGAAGAATGTAGTCTGATAGTTGTAGGAAACTTTTCAAAGACAGAGTTCTACTATAGCAAATTAAATACAAGGATCCGATTAAATATTACAAACATTATTTAAACTTCTTAAATCCATTAATGCAAAAATTTATTGCTAGCGATAATTTTATAACCAAAATGCGTCTTGCTGGCGCCAGACTATACATACAGTACAGACTATATTAAATCAACCCATTTCATGGAGAGACATTCCATTTCCAACAGTGGCCTACTAAAGGCTGTTGATGAATATAAAAACTTTTGACCACTTTGACACCTAGATATTCTAGCAAATTATTAACGCTTATAAAGAAATGATGGAATTACGAAAGTATGCTTTTATTGATAGATGTGCTTTATGGTTTAATAATTTATTTGTAAATTTCACGGTGTGAAATAAATAAAGCAATCTTCAAAGTTTGATGAGAAAAAAAGAGTCGCTAAAGAACTTTAATATAAACTGTTCTGTACTAATGTGCTACTAATTTATTTATTTATGCATTTTAACAGGTTTCCAGCCCCAAGGCGCTCACTTACCCACTCCTCCCCCAATTCCTGAAGCTATCCTCCGCGCTATTCAGTACATCCAATCCAACCCCCAACAGCCCGAGCCTAATTACCAGCAGCAACAGTTCCAGAAAAATCCTTTCGGACAGGCTTTCCGCGGTTAAATATCACAACTACTCGTACTAAGCGCTTGAGTATATTGAAAGATATTCATTCAATATAGTGGAGAACGTATACTAAGTATCTGTAATGATTGTTACTGTGATTTATTTTAATTGTTAGAAAGTTAGGTAAAGAAGAAATAAATAAAATTCTAAATAAATGTAAGTTTTTTTTGTACTATTCTTCAAAAAAAGAGTCGTGTGGTGTCGTGGGATACCAGATAGGAACGAAGTTCCTTATCAAAAATACAGATGGCGCTATACAATATTTTTTTGTTCACGCTCTTTAAAAACCACAAAATTGTCTTAACACCTTTATTTTATTTAAAATGATTTATAAAAATATATAAAAGTTCTATGCGAGGTATAAAGAAAATAACTATTCAGATATACAATTTTTATTATGATTTTTTATCGATAAAAATAAAACTAAACTGGCTACTTGTGCTGCCACCTAGTAATCTCTACTGAAACAAGTTCTGTCTAGAGTTACTCCGTACTTGTTACATACAACTTTCAGATTACTACGCTATACAAAATTTTTCGTTCACGAAATAAATAAATAAATATTTCGGACATCTAATAGGTCTTTACCTATGAAATTGCCGTTTTGACTGTCGCATTTCAGAAAACAATATCTATATGCATATAAATAATGCTCTTTGTTTTATTTTCGTTCTATAATACTAACAATTTAAAATAAAATGAAGTACAGCAACTAATGATATACATAATATTGTTTGTGTGGAGATCACAGATTTCTGTCGTGGAGATAGCTAGAACGTTGGACAATGACATTAAATGACATAAGCTACTTTTTATGGACTATCCATACGAGTGGAGCCGTGGAAATAAGCTAATAGTATATATTTTGATATAAGTACAAATATAGACTCTTTACAATACACCTTTTTTTGTTTTGCGGAAATCCCCTCGGATACCACTGACTGATGGTTATGTCGAACTCGAAGCGACTAAAACCGCACAGCACCTCGGGTACCAGGTGCCGGGGAACCAGGTGCACCTTTGGAAGGAAATCTCTGGAACCCAACGTACCACGGGCCACCTGTACCCACGGTTCGTAGATGGCCCCCTCCTGAGCAGGAACCCCGATGTTCTCTTGCTAAAAACAGCGCTTGCGCCTTCACCCCGGTCCTGCTTCTGACAGGGTGACTGGTGGCCTCACCTGTCACACCCAGGGTTGCGCTTATGGAGGACGGAGATCATTCTGCGACCTCCGGCACCAGAGTCGTCTGCGGTACCGAGCCCGTTCCCGGGCCTGGCGGACCGGAGGAGTGCTAAACCTCTCCCGGTGCCGCTCCGCCGTCTCCTTCGCAAGCATAACTTGCTTGCGGATCAGACACAGGTGATCAACCAAGCATACTTTTCCAGTGATCACCTGTGTCAGCCGATATGAGAGGTTCCCGTGACGCCTCTCAAGCCAATCCTCCACAACGGGTCTTACCGTCGCAATAACGGCGTGCCCTGACATTAAAACTTTCAAATACATTGTGATAAAATGATTTTGTCTTAGTGATACCATATTTTTTTTCAAAGCTTCATGACTTTTTTCATGATCTGCTATGCTGCATGAACCTTTTCAATTCTTTATTAAGAGATATGCTGTCGAATACTACTTATTTGAACTCTATAATAGACCTTCCTACCATTGAATGAGCCGTTTAGACTTATCCATTGGTGTAAGGTTGACGTATGCGACTGCCAATCAATAGGTCTCGGGTTCGAATTCTGGGTCGGGCCAGAACAGTTATTGAGTTTTTCTGATTAAAGATATACTTAATAACAGCTTGGAGTTTGGAAGTTGGGGTCTGAACCCCCGTATCTCGGAGAGCACGTAAAACTGTCGGTCCTGCGTCTGACCTCTCCCCGACCGTGTCGGCTAATCGTCCCATCGGATTATGAGAGAGAGAGAAGGAACTGAGAGTGCACCTGTGTTTGCGCACACACTTGTGCACTATAATATCTACCGCGTAGTTGGCTGATCTCCGTTGAGATTGGCCGCCGTGGCCGTTATCGGCTAGGAGAACATCATTTAAACCCTGCACATTCTGGGGCACAACTCCATACATTTTTGGTCATCTCCTTTGCATGATTTATAAATATATAAATAACCGAAAGTCACCTGTTAACCTTCATATGTGAGTAATAAATTATGTTAATCCATAAGTGGAAAGATTGAATTAATATCATAATCTTATTTTAGCGAATAAATTAGATCTTTTACAGATATATTCTCAAAATTGGATTTGAATAACTTAATTTTTGTTATTGATATGTTTACACAATAAATAACAACAGGTAGAACTTCGTGTACGCGGCCTAAGGGATCTGAGACGTGAACTTTTTCTTTCTATTCTTCTTATATTTTTGTCCGCTATTTTTACTAGACGTATCTGTTGTAGGTGTGTCTTATAAGATTTAATGAGGAGTTTCATTCAATTTAAAATTCAATTATTATAATGAGTACTATGGGACTATGTTCTTACTCTCCCGAAATTTAAAATTCAGCTTAAATATTGATACGTTTCTGCTACATTACTTGTAATTGGACTTTCTTATATTTTACAGTTTGGCTTTGTAAACTAGTTTAGGGCGAATTACAAATGTTTGGAGAGCGTACAATATTTTAAAATTTCAGAAGAGTCTATTGTTGATTTAAGTTAAAAGTTTTAAATGTTAAACGTTGTTTTATCTCTACTACAACAAAAAAATTAGATTAGAATTAGAAAATTACAACACCAAGTTTAGTGTAATCTGAGTTCTTTCTTTCATGGCAATTTCGGGCTATACAGTCTACTTAATACTTTACAGGATTTTAGTACAACTTCAAAAGACAAGTTTTATTCAAACTTAATTATATTCAGGTAATTATCTGCACCTATTATTGCATTATTATATTATATACATATACAGGTGCACTTATTCGTTGACTGCAAATATAGCTTTGTAGTCCTATATTTTATATTTTTATAGGATTACAAAGTTATTTATGCATTTGACGTATCTAGAAAATAGGACTGAAATTACTAATTATTTTGGTTTCCTTTTGATTTATACATTAAACATTAATTGTATTCTAAATTTGAAGCTTCTAAAGGCTTTAAATCTTAAGGGTTGTTTTATCTCTATTAGAATAAATAGCTGTTCCATTAACATCCTAGATCTAAACACGTACTTACTCTTTAGATTCTCTAGTCGTACTACTTTTTGTTTAATATAAATATGGACAGTTAAATACATGTTTTAAGAAGTTTTATGATATAAAGATTTTCAAAGTTTTTACTCAAATTCCCGACCTCATTTCCATATTACGAAGAAGTAAAACATCAAGGTTACAAATGAAGTTTAAATTAAACTTTGTAGAGCTATAATCAAATTATATTAATAAATATGTTTTCCTTTTAGAGAAACTTACAGCTAGATACATAAAAACAAATGAAATCAATAAATATTACACAAAAAACAAGGATTCACAGTTTGCTTGCAACATGATGGCATCTTTAAGCCGTTTAAGTACATTTGATTGTCAGATTGAATACTTAATCGATGGTTTCACAAGATTATGGTAGTATCCAACGTTGACACATTATCAACAAAGTTTTTTTTAAATTTCAAACAGCAGGGGATAATAAAAAGACAAAATTATCCACAACTAACTAATAATTTAACAAATTGAATATTAGTTGTTCAATGTAAAATGGGTCACGGAGCTTTATCTATACTATATATCTTCTCTAATATATAAAAATGAATTGCTGTTCGTTTGTCTCGCTAAAACTCGAGAACCGCCGGGCTGATTTAGCTGATTTAGGTTTTGAAATGTTTGTCGTAGTTCAGGGAAGGTTTAAACGGTGAGAAAATATGGAAAAATTGCGAGGAAGATAATAAAAACAACAATTTCCTTTTGCCCATATAAACTGTTCTACCAACTTTCCTGTCAAACTTTTGACTGTAAAATTGAAGCACTTATTAAATTAAGGGTTTTAAATAGACACCATATATTATTTATATATTATTATCACATATTTTAATATTATTATTTTGATGGTTGTTATTGTTGGTTCATTCAGAAATTTTTCTCATTGTATTGACATATTTTGTTGGTTGTCACTATTTAGAATGCAAATAAAAAAGTCTTTATTGTGCCATATCCATAGAGTTCATATCACAAACAAAATAAGATCACACTGTCAATGAAATCAAAATGCTGTTTTGTTGGACTGCGAAAAAATTATTGATGTCAATCGTCTGTCGAACGTTAGACGAAAGGTTATAAATACAGGCTATTTTTTGCACCTACGCCATATAAAGTACCTGTCATTCTATTACCGTTATTAAAATCTTCTATCATCAGTTTGACAGTGAGTGAGAATTTTATTTACTAGGTCGTCGAAGTCAATCAGATGTGCGAAGAGATACCTCACGTGCAATCCGCGCTGATGACCAGCGAGAGACGGATAATGATAACATTCGTATTGCTATGGCAGAATTGCATTCTACAGTGAATAATAATGACATAGACAGGCGGCTTTGTCCACTTAGATCCCCTGCTTAGATCCCCTGGGGGATCCATGTGGAAATTTCATCCACACTGATCCCTTAGGGGATCTATTTGGATTTCGATTCCATTTTGATGCCCCAGCATTAAGTAGGGGATCGAAGTGGACGAAAATCTTCCAAATGAATCCCCTGGGAGATCAAAATGAAATCGAAATCCAAATAGATCCCCTAGGGGATCAGTGTGGACGAAATTTTTACATGGATCCAGGGGATCTAAGCAGGGGATCAAGTGGACGGAGCCGCTTAGTTAGAGCCGCCGAGTTCGGGCACAACAACAGCGATCACGACGCAATGAAATCGAGTGAGATCGCAGAAACAGTGCTCCCGTGAACCTGGAACGAGTAGCATTCCACTGCAATCCGGAAGTAGAGTATTGTGCCGACAAATCCGTGATAATTGGGGATATGACAATTATTTGTCAATATTGTAAAGCGTTAAAATACATTTGTATCACAAATAATAATTTAACAAGATAATTTCAGATTCAAGGACAATTTGTCACTGACTGGGAACACTGTTGCCACTGCCAGATATGGATCATCAATTTTTACGAATTTATTTTATGGGCAATCAAGATGCGGAAGTTGAAAGGCATTGCTCATAATTCAACATTAAAACGAACCATTGTCCAAGAACTGCAAACGTTTCTTCATCAGAATAATAATTTAGTCAAAATGTTCAAAATGGCCTTAGATCTTATGCCATCGGACAGCCATATTATTGTACTCAGAGCTGACAAAACACCTGCTGATGAGCATGCAAGGAGGTTTAATTCACCGACAATCGACGAAGTGTCTATTGTCGTTGTTGGAGAAATTTGCAGTCTGGAGATATCGTGCTTCATCGTCGGAACAATGTATTGAAACGTTTGTCTGAAAGTCATAGGTCGTAGGACGCGTTACAATATCCATTAATCTTCTGGCAGGGAGTAGATGGATATTATTTTAATATCAAAATGGTTAATCAAGTAAATGGTGGATATTAGATAATATTTTTAAAATTCAGTATCAACATATCTCTTTATATAAAAATGTATCGCCTAAATAATTTCTTTTTTTATGTGTTCGTTATTGTTAGGACAAGGTTTGTGTATAACAAAAAAATTAATGATAGCGGGAAAAGTCAATTTTTTTTGTCCGTGACGGGAAGCTGAAACAGATATGTAAATATGGCGGTACGAAGTTTGTCGGGTCAGCTAGTATTATATATATTATTATAAAGCTGAAGAGGTTGTTTGTTTGTTGATGAACCGCGGGTCCGATTTGAAAAATTATTTCAGTGTTGGATAGTATATTTATTGAGGAAGGCTATAGGCTTTATATCAATAGACCGTTAAGATCAATAGGAGTGGAACATCATTGAAGAATGTTACAAAAACAGGGGATTTTTTTTTCGTTACGAGCAATAGGAGACGTAAACGACGTTGCGTGGGTCAGCTAGTATATCAATAATTTTTTAAGTAAATTTCTTACAGACATTCTTAACTTTATATTTAAAAGAAGTTTAGAATAGTCAATCTTACCCTGAGTAATATTGAGAAGAAAAGTTTCTTTTTATAATTTCTTATGCAAAACTACAAAACTGTAATGAAAACTTTTCATGATACCTTTGGGCAACAAACGTATCATGAAAAGTTTACATAACAGTTTCATTGCACGTAAGTGTCAACAATAAATTAAATTAAAAAGCTTTTTAAAAACAAGCTTTTACTGGAATGCCTCGAGGCGAATTAAACGAGTCCAAATTCGATGATGTTTCTTTACAGAGTTCCTATGGCCACCTTCCAGTTCCAGCATCAGATCAGTTCCATGTCATTATAATATTGTATTGTCACCCTGTATTGTATACATATGCTTGCAAAATTTCAGGAAAATCGGTTGAAGATATCTGCTTCAAAATTGAGTTGCAAGATTCCACCCGAACATACAAGGATACATACATACATTGCAAGTTAATAAAAAGCTTGTAAAAATAAATGTATTCACAATTACCTATATAATTTATGCATTTATATCACAAATTATACTTAGATCACAATCTAAATAGTTGAACTTACGCAATTAGAGTAGTTGGTGCAAAGTCAATATTTAAGAAATTAGTTACAAAAATAATTATTACCTTATTAAAATAACGATAACGTCTAAAATAAACTGATAAGATAAAGATTTACAAATATTACTATGAAAGTAAGAGCAGCCCTTCTAATCAAATATGAATAACGAAATTTTCAATGACATTGCAAATTGAACAGTCAAATTAAAGGTTATTAAAGTTTCAAGCAAATTTAGACTTTAGAACTAAAAACGATCATTGACCTTCAAATACTCATCACTTCATCATTGTTATTTTTGAACTAGCTGACCCGGCGAACTTCGTACCGCCATATTTACATATCTGTCTCAGCTTCCCACAGGCAGTGTACAGTCGCGGACAAAAAAAAACACGTTTGCCGTTATCTTTTATTTTTTTCTTTCTAGCAAATAAGAATGAATGAAATCGGACTGTTTTATTGAATTACAACTAAGTACATATTTTGACTTTCATCCCCTCTCTACAGGAAACCGTGCCGAATTTCGGGTTAAAAGTATCCTATGTCCTACCTCGTAGTATGAACTCAAATCATGCCTAGTTTCATTTGAATCCGTTCAGTAGTTTCGGAGTGGCCAAGATACAGACAGACAAAAATGAAAAAAAAAAACAGTTTTGGCTTCAGTATCGATTAAAGAGAGCCCTCCAAAAAAAAATATTCAAAATATCTTTAATGTACAGAATTGGACCTATTACATTTTTATTATAAGTATAGATGTGTATTAAACACCATTTACCGTTTACCGATTGTTTGTTATTAAATGTAGAATATTTTTTTATAATCACTGGATAGGCAACCAGTTAACTTTCTCAAAAAGGAACAATAAGCTCAAACACAGATTTTATTGTAATTATGGTAGTTCATCATCATCATCAACCTTCAACAGCCTTCAACAGTCCACTGCGGAACATTGACCTCTCCTTAGAAAGGTGATGTTCGCCTACTATGCAACGTATGATCATATTATTTAGATTCTCGTAAGGTATTGATGGATTCAATCATATTTTTTACCAGCTCGCTCTTTAGTAATAAATATACCTAAACATATGTAGACACGATGACTTGACTTTTCAATGCGGTTTTTCGCAATAATTGACATTCATCGAATTTACAAAATGTTGACACTATAATAATTAACTTTCACATTGTTTGGTGATTAATTCGAGCGGAGTTTTAGGTTTTTGGAATAATTTTCAAGCTAGTTACTGATATTTGCTGTTCATATTTATACGAGTAGTCTTACAAAATATAATCCAAAAATTATCTAAAATCCAAAGGTTATTAAAAATGAATTAAGCGAACAACCTTGACCCCATCTACTTAGAGCAGAGCAAAACTCTTATGATTTCGAGAAGTACTCAAAAATTGGAAGCCCGCAGCCTGATCGGGTTATTTCATCATAATATCAGTAAGTAGTAAATGACCTTAGCCTTGTTATGTGAAAAGCACCAGAAAAGAACCGACGAGTATGCATGAAGCAATTGATGAATGTGGGTGAAGCAAAAGAGGTATGTCAGGACAGCAGTAAGTGGAGCTCAATTGACTCTGCCTAATCTTCTGGAACACGGTATGGTAACACGTATGTATATAGCTTAGATTTTCTTCCTACAAAACTATAGCTACATTAGTCACCGCAAGTTTACAGGTTGGTAACTGCTTACAGAATTTCACCTTTTAATTAGTTTATTCTTGGGGGATTATCAAGTTAAAAAAGTTACGTTATGAGGCTTAGAACTACGATTGTGAAATCGTATTAGTATACAGATCCTCCTAGTCCAAAGTAGGTAAAAGGTACGGTACACGAAGTTACTAATAAGTTCAGTTTTTTACGTAGTTCAAGGTTAACATTGAAATGTGTAATACGTAAATACCTAAGAAGATATAGGTACCGTTCTTTGTAATTTGGAAAGCTCAAACCAAGATGAAATCTATACTTTAATATTATAAAGCTGCAGAGTTGGTTTGTTTGTTTTTTTGAACGCGCTAATCTCAGGAACTACTGGCTCGATTTAAAAAATTATTTCAGTGTTGGATAGTCCATTTATCGAGGAAGGCTATATATCATCACGCTAAGACCAATAGGAGCGGAGCACCAATGAATAATGTTTCAAAAACGGGGGAAAATTATCACGCTACGGGCAACAGGAGACGCAAACGACGTTGCGTGGGTCAGCTAGTACTTTATAATTACCATCAAAAATATTACCTATCAATAGTGATACCTACTATATATTATGTAAATATGTCTACAGGTACTATTTTAGTTCTCAATTTATTTTTTATTTGCCTTTATGAACCAAAACGAAATGTCAATATCAAAATTTAAAAAATATTCATTATATTTATATGTAATGACTAGCTGTTGCCCGCGGCTTTGCTCGCGTGGAAGTTGATCATATCTATTTAATGAAAACTGTGTAAGTATTTATGTATAATTTATTCGTGTTTTTAAATGTATTTATTTATTTTGGATCAATAGCCCATTTAAAAGAACTTTCATACAAACATTCGACCCTTGTTTTAACCTCTTTAGGAACAGAATTCCCATAAATGCCGATATAGGTATTCATTTATTTGTAATCAAAAACCTAAAGACGAAAGTTATAGGCTGCTAAATTAAAAAATGCGGACTTCCAAACTAACCTATAAACGAAATGTTAACGCCTATTTCAGCCCTTAGGGGTAGAATATTCAGAAACGCTTAAATACGTATCTACTATTTTTTAATCAGTGGCCCAAAAATAAAGTTTCATGTTTCTAACTTAAAAAATGACGGACTTCCATACAAACTTTCAACCCCCATTTCACCCCCTTAGGAGTAGAATACCCAGAAACACTTAAATACGTATCTTCTCATTTTTAATCAGTAGCCCAAAAATAAAGTTTCATGGTTATAATTTAAGAAATAACGGACTTCCATACAAACTTTCAACCCCTATTTCACCCACTTAGGGGTAGAAATTCTTTCTTAGTGGGTGTCTATTCAATGAAACGATCCTATTCACCACATTTCATAGCCCTAACTATAATAATTTACGCTGGGCGATGATGAATCAGTCAGTCAGTCAGTCAAGACATGTTGTTTTATAAGTATAGATATTTTAACGTATATCTTGTCGTACCAAATAAACAATAATAAGATTTCACGGGATTCATATGATTGAATTGATTGATTTGAAATCAAGAGATTTAAATCATATCAACCCCGATTTAAATCGTGATTTTAATAAAATGTTTTTTTTATCACTGATTTAAATCATTAATTTTTTACTGCAACCAAATCGGCAAAAAATTATCTAGTGACTTCCCCTCTAGACTCTGGCGCGCACACGTGCACAATGCCGTGCGAGCGAGTGATTACCAACACAGTTTAGGGATTCCAAATGCTACAGGATATCAAATATTTCAGAAATCATTACGCGCATGCTATTCAAATTCAATGCAAAGCGACAAACAAGTATTTGATTTCAGATAGTATGATACTCATCTGGAAAGAATTGAAATATGTATTTTAATGAGTTGCTAAGTTTTTACTTTCTTTTTTAATTTACAACACTGTTGAATTTTAAATTGTTGATTTTAGTATAACTTGTTAAATTACATTTTGATTGTACTAATAGTTAAATTAAAAAAATGTGTTGTTTTCATTAAATAAATAACTGACCTAACAGTACTAAAAAGACAAGAAAGTAAAACAAGAAATATCAGAGTTATTTTTTTAAAATCTGATTTAAATCAAATTAATCCGATTTTTTTTTTTTTAATATCATTATTTATCAACCCTCAGATTTCACCATTTAGCTATACGAACGTACGTTTTTTTTCTTAGCACAGATTCATTAATTCCTTACAATTCCTAACTGAAAACTTCATTACTATTTAATCCAAATAATACGTTTAGGACCTCATTAGGCTTAAAGTATGTTAATATTGTGGAGGCGGACTAGTTATGTTTCACTAATTTGTGGTTACGCTATTTTAAATTAACGTATTGCGCTAACGCCGCAGCCTGTATAAAAGCTGCAGCGGCAGATCTTAATAATCATTCCTGCCTAACCACTGCTTATCATCAAATATTCTATTTTATAATAATAATTAAAATGAAATCGGTGAGTAGTCTCAGTCTCATTTTAAAATGAATATTCCTAGAAAATACCAATAATAATCACAGTACAAATAAATAAAAATGAATTAACATTGTTAATAAATTAAAAATATATTCATCAAAAACAATAAATTAACTTTACTTAAAAATTATATTCGCAAAATGTCAGTAACATTGTATTTCCAGTTTTAGAGTACACAGTCATGTTATATGGTTAACATACATATTTATTGTTAAAAAATTAAATGAATACAATTAGTTAAATACTTATTGAAAATACAATTTGGGCGGAAGAAATTTTTATATAAGAGATCTCATTATCTTAATACTATAATATTTATGTTGGTATATCTATACAGCTATTTCTATGGTCTTTAATATAAAATTCTAAAATTTCATTTTTTTTACAGTTCATAATTTTCTCCGCTCTTGTGGCTGTCACTCTTGGTGCACCGCAGTTCCAGCCAAAATACCAGCCTCAATACTCAGGATCAAACCAAGAGATTCCCATTCTCAAACAAGAACAAAACATCAACCCTGATGGCTCTTATCAATACAGGTACTTTAATTCACTACCTGTATTTTAAACTATCACAACCTACGAATCTTTAAATAGATTAGTCAATGTAGCACTCTTAGAATTTAACAACTTATTAAAAACAAATATTGGCAGATCAGACAAACATTTGGTCCGACCCGGTAATCGAACCCGAGACCTAAAGCACAGCAGTCGCATACGCGACCACTGCGCTACAGAGGCAGTCAAATTTAAATGCCCTAACTCGCTAACCGCAGCTACTGATTATGCTAGAAATCTATGGTATTTTTTTTATTTATTTTTAAAGACACCTCCCGCATTAAGAATAAACATCCTGTGTCGCAGGGGACTTTACAGACATACATGAAACGAACACAATTAACACCCAAACTCAGAACAACAATTTGTGGATCACACAAAGTGTTGTCCCGTGTAGCATTTGAACCCACAACACTTGGCGAATTGGCAAGCGGCGTGGCGACCGCCTAAACCACTAGGCCAACCGTGCAGTTGTTTTGTTGTTGTATTGTTTTATAGCAATAGAAACCTTATGTCAAAAGAAGGGTCCAGTTATAACTTACCAGAATATTTTAATCGGTCAGTTTCTTATGTTTTTTTCTCTTTTCATTCTATTTAATACATCTTAACTTTGGAGGCTCTTGTTTCATTTCTCTAATCTTAAATATAAAAATCAATAGCTGTTCGTTTGTCTCGCTAAACTCGAGAACGGCTGGGCCGATTTAGCTGTTTTTGGTTTGAAATGTTTGTCGTAGTCCAGGGAAGGTTTAAAAGGTGAAAAAAAAAACAAATGTTATAATTGTTAAAAGCTACAATAATTAAGGGTCTAGACCTATTCTCAGTATAAATACTAAGTATGAACATGTTTTGTACTATCTATATAAAAATATAATAATTAATTGTACTAGTCATTGATATAAAACTAAATTAAAAAAAAAAAACTAAATAAAAAACAAAATATACAAATTACTTTCATAAAAATAAAACCAATCGCGAATACTTAATTTAAATGTCGAATAATATCATCAGCCTATAGCAGTCCAACATTGAAGATAGGCCTCTCCGATTGCATGTCACTTGCATAATAATATATGTATAAATATATCATCATCATCAGCCTATCGTAGTATGCTGAATATAGGTTACTTCATGTGTACTCCACTTGGATTGTAAGATATTTAATGTATCTTAATTTCAAATTACAGCTATGAGACTGGTAATGGTATTGCCGCACAAGAACAAGGTACTTTGAAGAGCTCTGGACCCAACAGCGAGCCATCGATATCCGCTCAGGGCTCCTTCAGTTATACCGACCTCGACGGTACTCCAATCTCTCTCACCTACATCGCTGATGAGAATGGTAAAACATTTTTAAATAAATTCATCACTACATTCATTTTGAAAAACAGTTTTAATTAAATTACTACAATATTGATTAAATATTTTAATGGACTTAATAATATTGATAACTTAATTTTGTAAAGGCAACCTTTTTTAGTTAAGCAACATTTAAAACAAACTTTGCAAAAGCAAACTTTGTGTCAGTAAAAAACTTAATCTTAATTACTAAATTCGTATCCAAGATACGTAAATACCTGTATGCAATTGCTCGTGTAAAGTTAAAAAAAATTGGTAAAAATAATTAGATTTGAAGAGTTTACTCTAATTATTTCATGTTTTCATATTGTACTGTTACAGATTGGAGTACTTACTGGTTGCACTGATATTTATGTATATTATAATGATATGTTTTTGTTCTCAGGATTCCAACCACAAGGAGCTCACCTTCCCACTCCTCCTCCAATCCCTGAAGAAATCCTCCGCTCTCTCCAATACATTGAATCCCAGCCTCAACAGCCTCAGCCTTCCTACAACCAGCAGGTTCAGTCCAATTTCCAACAGATCCAGAAAAAACCTTTCGGACAGGCCTTCCGAGGCTAATTTACATTGCCACTGATAAACTTGTACCTACCTGCCATAAATGTAGTTATTATTACATGTAGTTTTAAGAATCTGAAACAATTGTTACTGTGATTTATTTGTATAAGTAAAAAAACAAACATATGCATAAAAACCTTTGTTCATTTATTTATGAACCTTCAAAACACACACTATATGAAACATTTTTATATTGGTTAAAATACGTAAATGGTGCATGTGAAAATTATTTTTTAATGCACAAACATTCTTTTGTGCACAACAGTAACATTAGTTTCTTTAAATTTGTCTCTGAGTGGCTCTCTCTCGGATTTCTTTTGTAAAAACATAAAGCGGGCGCTTCTGCAAGGAGAAATTATAATCATCTCGATAGCACTGTCGTACTACAACATAACATGTACTATATTATGTTGTAGTAACATTCGGAACATAACTACACTTAATCTATTAGCTACTAGCTATCGATTTATTATAGTATGAATGTAATAATACTTTAAATATGAATGTAAGTTTGTTTGTTACGCTAACTACTAACTAACTACTTAACTTAACCGATCCTCATGAAACTTTGTACACATATTCTTGGAGGTATTAGAAGTAACATAGGAAATGATGATGACATCTGTTCAATATTATTAATCACTCCTTGACCAGCGGTGTTTTTCCGTCTACATAGAAAGATACCCGACTAATCCCTCTCCCTAAAAAAGCTAAACCCTCTTCATTCTCTATCGGCCCATATCTATCTTACCTTCCCAATCTAAAGTCTCGAACGCGTCATCCACTCCAAACACACTTCTTTTCCAAAAATTCATTACTGAACCCCTTCCAATCCGGCTTTCGTCCTGGTCACAGCACTACTTTTGCACTGGTATAAATTACAGATAGCATCAGACTAGGCATAGATAGTGGAATGATAACAGTACTCACCTTACTTGATTTTAGTAATGCCTTTAATACAATAGATTTTCAAATTTTGCTGGGTATACTACGGTACAACGACAATTGATTGGTTTCATAGTTACTTATCTGGTCGCCGGCAACGTATTTGAATTGAACACTCCGTGTCAGTCTTTTATAAGCTCAACACTGGCATCGGTGCTTGTGGAGCGGCTCTTAGTAAAATCAAATAGTTTCTGCATGTATCTGAAATAAGATAAGGTTGAGGATTAGGTTACAAGAATAAGTTACATATTTTAAACATTGAGTTCGGATTTTTTCACTGAACTAGACCTTAGAAGAAAGGACATAAAAAAGTAAAAAGACGTGTGACATACGGGGACTGCCGCGGTAAAGCTATTGCATAGCATTTTTTATCAACTTATGCAATTATAATTATTTATTTATTTTTTATTTATGCAGTATGTATAATATTGTGAATGAAAAATGCTAAACTATTTCTCAAATGCTCCATCGCATTCGAAGTAAACCGCCATCTATATAATTGGTGCCATACTGACAACAAGTGAATGTATGTTTGAAATTACCGGACAGTTAGAATTTATCAAGTAGCATAAGAACAAAATTTTTAACATTTAGTAGTAATGAGTTATTGGCTGAAAGGTGTAGCTGAATGATTTATGACGAAGGTGCCTCGAGTTCAAATCTTAACTGGGCGTCGTCGTCTTTTTGTGAATGTTTCCTGAATATTGTGGTAAATAGGTATTCATTAAATAAGTAGTACAAAATTACACAAAATAAAAAAGATACGAAAACTTCACAACAAACAACAGAGGGCGCTGAGTGTGGAATTCGCAGCAGCTCGTCAACTAATCTGTCCGTCTCTGTCACGCACTTCGTGTGTCTTTTCGTTCATCCATGGCAGAGACAGACTGATTTGTTGATTCGTCGTTCGGAGCAGCTCGTCTCGATCCGTGCGAGCTTCGGGTGTCAGGTTTTATTTGTGTTACGGAATTTCTTGACTCGGTTGCCACGCTCAAAGCCTCAAAGCCCGCGATAAAAGCTATGCAATAGCTTAAAAACTAAAAGCCAACAACGACAAAAACGACCCTAAAAAGTATGAAACAATATATTCAGGACACTGGATTAAACAACGTTACAGCAACGACAATAATGTGATACGACACTATAATACACAATTATCAGTGTACAGAAATACACATATTCAAGTTTGAAAAGCCGTACTCACGCGTTGTTAATTTTATGGTACGTTTCTATCTTCTCACTCTCCTCTAATAGCATGTATTATGGTAAAGTTGATTCTAAAATTTTGCCTCCGATATTTAATTTTAAGTCACAGCATGAGTTCTTTGATCACACTTCATGAATATAGTAAAAAATCTTAATGGAAAATTGGTTTCTTTTGTAGGTCGAATACTCAGATGAATTAATAAAAGTGATAGAGATAGCACGAAACTAATAACTAACTAACTTAAGATCTGAATTTATATAAACTTAGAATTCAATCACTTTAGAAAACACGAAACAAGAATATGATTTTAATTTATTTACACTTCCTGCATTACAATTGAACGAGGCGTAGTATAAATTAGGATAAGGAAAAAATATCGCGAGGAAGTTTGGTCAGGAATACCACAAATCTCATAGCTCAGTAGCTTGAAGAAGCGGCAGTCATGCACCAGTGACACTGTTCTGTCGTTGTTTTAAATAGCTCACCACAGGAACATCAATTTATAAATATACGAATGGTTATGTATAAAATGTGAAGAATATCGATTAAATAGTTAAGGTAAGAAGGCCTTATTAACACCATGTAATAGTCCGCCGTATGAGTTTAGTTCGCTCCTTAGAAGGTTCAGTTTGGAAAAAGTTGCCTTTATGCTTAATAAACATAAAAATAAACTTGCCTTCACATTTGCAGAATTAGTTAGGATTACAGATATTATCAGACACCAATTTTGCATTAAATACGATCTTTAAAGTCATAAATTACGATGGCCCCCAACACTTTTTCGTTTAAGGCTAAAGTAAAACAGCATCTTGTAAAACAAATGGCAGAATCAACTTCCACATGAATGTCATCCACAATTATTATTGGTGTCTATATGCGTATATATGTATTTATATAAGTAAATATGTTTCGGTTCTATGTACCTACGAAGTGCTCAGGTTTCAATGTATGATAGGTTTATATAAATTATGTTAATTTTATAATTATATAGTTTAGTTTGCTTATTCTACACATTCCGACCAAAATGTACCTACTGTTGACCATGGTTGACTGGGAGAGAATGTAGCAGGTTTTAAGCTCGCCAATGCGTTTGCGCCAAACCAAAATTGCATGATGTTTAAATCAATAAATGACCGAAAGTCAAAGGCAGTCTTATCGATACCACCTGTTTAACCTTAATTTATGAGTAATTAATAATGTAAATACATATGTGGAAAGACTGTACTAATATCATAATCTTATTTTTAGCACATAAATTAGATTTTTTATACATTATTTTAAACTAGATTTGAATAAATTAATCTTTGTTAATAAAATGTTTGCACAATTAATAACAACATGCATAAGTAATGCCATCAAAAACATAACTTGTAAAAAAACAAGTCTCGCCACATAGTTCTTCTAACGTAAAAAGTTGTGAGATCTATGTAAAAACAAGTACAATAATGAGATTTACTTGGCCATCGCATGAAGACAAAAAGTATCTAACAAGTAATACATAATATTATATTAAATTAGATTGTTTAGTGCGATTCTATGCTTCGATGCCAAGTCAATCTCTTTATTGGACTTGGTATTACACGGATCTCACAACTTTTTAACTGACTTCATAAAAGGAGGAGGTTTCCAATTCGACTGTATTTTTTATGTTAGTTATCTCAGAACCTTCGACTGGCTGAATCGATTTTGATGTTCCTTTTTTTATTTGAAAGCTGGTGCTTCCCGTGTGGTTCCATTTTAATTTGGTTCAGTCATTTCTTTTTGTAGATAGTCCCACTTTTTTCTTTTCCGTTACCTTGCACATCTAAAGGCGCAGGTTCGGCCACACATGGAATACTGTCCCCATCTTTGGGCGGGAGCACCCCAATACCAGCCAATCCTTCTGGACTGCATTCAACGGAGAGCGACTCGAATCGTCGATTGCCAAGAACTTTCAATTCGGCTAGACTCTTTGGCGCTGCATAGAGATGTGGCTTCGCTTTGCATCTTCTACCGCATTTACCATGGGGAGTGCCCCAAGGAATTGTTCGGCCTGATTCCTGCCGCCTCTTTTCGCCATCGTCCTGTAGTTCCATCCCCATTACTTAGATGGCTGGCAGTCCACAGTTGTGCGGTTTTCTAGGAACTTTCTCCCTCGCACAATAAACCAAACCTTCAAGAAAAGAGCGCACTCCTTCTTAAAAGGCCGGCAACGCACTTGTATGGCCTCTGGTGTTGCAGGTGTCCATGGGCAGGGGTAATCATTTACCATCAGGCGAAAGGTCTGCACGTTTGCACTTTATTTTAGAAAAAATCTTTAATACCAAAAACGGATTTTCTTTTAGCTCACTCTCTGTCTTATGAGCTAAGTCGCCCTCGTCAAGTTAATCCTTATGTAAAACTGTTATCCCTCATTCACTAATAAATACTGTAAATGTATCTAACACCATTTTGTATACAGGAAATATTGAAATATACCTAACCAGTTTTGTCACTCCAACATTATCCTACTTCACAAAAAAGGCAGCAAAACTGATATAAATAATTACAGGTCAATTAGTTTAATCTCACACATTTACAAGATATTTATAAAAATCATTGAGAACTGCATTGCCGCCACACTTGACCGTCATCAACCGCCAGAACAGGCTGGATTCCGTCCATATTTTTCAACAACAGACCACCTTCATACACTCAACCACAGTATTGAAAAGTCCATAGAGTTCCATACACCTCTATATCTGGCATTTGTGGATTACTCAAAGGCTTTCAACAGCCTCCATCACTCTGCGATTTTTACATCCCTTCGCAACCAAGGTATCGAAGAGACTTACGTCAAGCTTCTGGAGGTGGTCTACAATAACAGTACTGCACCCATCAAAATACACTCTCAGGGGCCGATTTTTAAAATAGAGAAGGGCGTGAAACAGGGAGACCCTCTATCGCCGAAACTATTTACAAGCACCCTGGAGGAAGTCTTTAAAAAACTGGCAGTCTCATGGGAAACGAGGGGCATTGTCATTGGTGAACGAAGATTGACAAATCTTCGTTTTGCCGACGACATTGTACTTTTCGCACCCACGGCCCGAGAACTGCAAAAAATGCTGCAAGAGCTAAACGCAGCAAGCCCTGAGGTTGAACTTCAAATGAATCGATCCATACCCAACTTATGACCAACGGCAGAAAATGTAAGGTGGAGGTCGACGGGCAGGAGATACAATATGTTGAAGAATACTTGTACCTGGGCCAGTTAGCATCCTTCGAGAACAGGCAAGAAAAGGAAATCGATCGCCGAATCGATAACGCCTGGAAGAGCTACTGGTCCATGAAACAGTACATGAAAGGGGATCTTCCACTTTCCTTGAAACGCCGACTCTTCGACAAGTGTCTCCTCCCCATCCTTACATATGGCGCTTAAACTTGGTCTTAAGGTTTGCCAAAGAGCAATGGAACGCAGTATGTTGGGTGTCAAGTGACAGGACCATATAAGAAACACAGAGCTGCGTTTCAAAACTAAAGTTGCGGATGTGGGCAAGAAGACTGCCAGATTAAAATGGGACTGGGCCGGACACGTATGTCGGATGAATCCGTACCGGTGGGCCAAGGTCGTCGTCGAACGCTGGGTGCCTCAGGGTGGACGCCGCCGACAAGGCAGAACCCGTTAAAGATGGCGCGACGATCTTGACGCCTATCGCAGAGACTGGCCGGAACTGGCCTTGGATAGAGGAAAGTGGCTTGTTACAGGGGAGGACTTTGCACAGCAGTGGGACACAGCAGGCTCATAAAAAAAAGTACCTAACAGAAAATTACAACACCAAGTTTAGTATAATCTGAGTTCTTTCTGTCATGGCAATTTCGGGCTATACAGTCTACTTAATACTTTACAGGATTTTAGTACAACTTCAAAAGACAAGTTTCATTCAAACTGAATTATATTTAGGTACTTATCTGCACCTATTATTGCATTATTATATTATATATTATACATATACAGGTGCACTTATTCGTTGACTGCAAATATAGCTTTGTAGTCCTATATTTTATATTTTTATAGTATTACAAAGTTATTTATGCATTGGCGTATCTAGAAAATAGGACCGAAATTGCTAATTATTTGTGTTTCCTTTGATTTATACATTAAACACTAATAGTATTCTAAATTTGAAGCTTCTAAAGGCTTAAAATCTTAAGGGTTGTTTTATCTCTATTAGAATGAAAACTTAGCCTTATACCAGAAAACATGTTTTAATATGCTTTATTTATACGGATTCTCGCAAATATAGTTTTGCGAGCATAAAACAAATTGCATGAAAAGTAAAGTTTATCCTAAGAGAAGTGGTTACTTGTTGACCTAACGATAAATAGCTGTTCCACTAACATCTTAGATGTAAACACGTATTTTATTTACTCTTTAGCCTTTCCAACGGTCAATTACTTTTAGTTTCATATAAATATGGACTATTCAATACATACATTTGAGAAATTTTGTGATATATAAGGAAGTCTAAGTTTTTACTAAAATTCTCGATCTTATATCCAATATAAATAAACATTTATAAACATTTCGGACATCTAACACACAACGCCATCTAGTGCCAATCTAAGCAGAGCTTGTGTGGTACTAAATGCTGGTCTGACATTACCCATTAACACATTATCAACAAACTATTTTAATTTAAAACACAAAAACATTTGTTAATTTTATTAAATACGAGAGAGTTGGTGAGGCCTATGTCCAGCAGTGGACTGCGATAGGCTGATGATGATGATTAAATACGATGGGTAGAAATCCATTCAATGTAAAATGGGTCACGGAGGTTTATGCATCAATAAAATTTTAAGTAAATTTCTTACAGACATTCTTAACTTTATTTTACTTTAGAAGTTTAAAATATTCAGTCTTACCCTGAGTAATATTGAGACGAAAAGATGAGTCTGTTTTTTTAATTTCTCATGCAAAACTACAAAACTTTTATTTACGAGAGCTTTTCATGTTACGTTTGTTACCCAGATTCATTACACGTAAGTGTAAATACTAAATATATAAAAAAAAATGGTTGTCTGTAAAGTCTGTTTACGGACGATAGTTTAACGTGACAACGTCATAACGAAACATTGATGAAATTGTGAGAGATAGATGCGGCGCAAGCACCGCATCTATCTCTTGCTTCCATTTAAGGCTTGAAGTGCAAGCGAGAGATGGATGCGGCGCCTCAGAGCGAGGTAACGCCGCATAAATGATGAGAGATAGATGCTTGCACTTCAAGCCTTAAATAGCGAGGTAACGACGCATGGCGAGGTAACGCCGCATGAGTCATGTTTTTTCGTGTGTGCAGTCGGCTCCATCAAATTATAAGACGTTGCCACGTCAATAAATGTATTTACCATTACTTGTATAATTTATGTATTTATTTAACAAATTACATTTAGATCATAATCTAAATTGTTG
This sequence comes from Diaphora mendica, assembly GCA_949125395.1. Taxonomy (NCBI): domain Eukaryota; kingdom Metazoa; phylum Arthropoda; class Insecta; order Lepidoptera; family Erebidae; genus Diaphora; species Diaphora mendica. Next base: position 16,152,371 of record OX421316.1, read on the forward strand.
AACTTACGCAATTAGAGCAGTTGGTGCAAAGTCAATATTAAAGAAAATGGTTACAAAAATAACTATTACCCTATTAAAATAACGATAACCTCTAAGATTAACTGATAAGATAAAGATTTACATATGTATATTACTATGAAAGTAAGAACAGCCATTCTAATCAAATATGAATAACGAATTGTTCAATGACATTGCAAATCGAATAGTCAAATGATAGGTGATTGAAGTTTTAAGCAAATATATACTTAAAAACCATAAACGGTCATAAGCCTTCAAATACCTTTCGCAATGAATCGTTTTGTTATTTTCTAATGAGTACTAAACACTTACGAATTGTTTGTTATTAAATGTGAGATTATTATATTTTTATAATCACTGGATAAGCAACAAGTGAACTTTCTGAAAAAGGAGCAATACGCTCAAACAATCTCCAAACACACTTGTGCTTATTTCAGAGAATAAAAATAAACTAGGTAACCTACAATAGAATATTCTTATTATTTTTTTACAATACCAAAACAGAAACAAAGACAGATTATATTGTAATTATGGTAGTGATATCACCAACAGCCTTCAACAGTCCACTGCGGAACATAGGCGTCTCCTTAGAAATGAGGTATTGGTCTACAGTACTATGCCACGCATAATCATTTTCTTTAAATTCTCATACGGTAATGATTATTATAATATAATATGTATGTATTTACAAAAAAAAGGGTATATATGTATTTGTATCAGTTGTCTAGTACCCATAACACAAGCTCTGCTTAGCATGGGACTAGATGGCGATGTGTGTTAGATGTCCGAAATATTTATTTATTTATTCATTCATATTATTAAACTGGTAGCTCTTTAGTAATAAACATACCTAAACATATGTAAACACGATGACTTGACTTTTCAATGCGGTTTTTTGCAATAATTGACATTCACCGACTTTACAAAATGTTATCACTAATAAATTCACTATCATATTGTTTAGTGATGAATTCGAGCGAATTTTTAGTAATATTTTTTATTTTCATTGTAATATTTTTTTATTTTTCAAGTTCTTTACTGAATATTTTCTGTTCATATTTATACGAGTAGTCTTACACAACACTAAATAAGCCCAGCGGTGTTACCCGCGGTATAACTTCATACGCAGGTAACGCCGCGGGTCGATTAAAATCGGTTAAGCCGTTCAGGAGGGGTTTAGTCACATACACACGCACAGAAGATTTATATATGTAAAGATAATCCAAAACTTATTGAAAATCCAAAGGTCATTAAAAATTAACTAAGCGAACAACCTTGACATCATCTACCGAGAGCAGAGCAAATCTCTTATGATTTCGAGAATTACTCAAAAATTGTAAGTCCGTAGCCTGATCGGATAATTTTATAATAATATCAGTAAGAAAAAAAAACCTTAGACTTGCTATATGAAAAGCACCAGGAACCTTTCAGGAGGAAAGCTGATCCTTTAGGAAGGTGATTCTTTTGCTTCACCCACATTCATCAATTGCTCTATGAAGCAACTGATAATGTGGGCGAAGCAAAAGAGGTATAGCAGGATAGTAGTAAGTGGAAATCAATTGACTCTGCCTACCCCTCAGGGAAATAGGCATGGATATGTATGTAACTTAGATTTTCTTCCTACAACCCTACAGTGACATTTGTTACCGCACGTTTAATGGTTGGCTAATATTTCCAGAACTTTATATGTAACTAGCTGACCCACGCAACGTCGTTTACGTCTCCTATTGCCCGTGGCGTAAAATTTTTCCCCCGTTCTTGTAACATTCTTCATTGGTGCTCAGCTCTTATTGGTTCTATTGGATAAATGTACTATCCAACACTGAAAGAATTTTTGAAATCGGACTAGCGGTTCCTGAGATTAGCGCGCTCAAACAAACAAACTCTTCAGCTTTGTAATATTGGTATAGATTAGTTTTTTCTTGGGCGATTATCAAAACATTACCAAGTTAAAATAGCTAAGTTATGAGGCTTAGAACTACGACTGTGATATCGTATTAGTATAGGTTTGGCACTTTACGAAGGTCCTCCTAATCCAAAGTGAAGACAAGGTACACGAAAGTTACTATTAAGTTTCGTTTTTAGAGTTCCGTACGTCAAAAGAAAAAAACGGAAACCTTATAGAATCACTTTGTTGACCGTCTGTCTGTCTCTCAAGACCCTTATTCTCAGGAACGCGTGGAGGTATCAAGTTAAAATTAATATCAAATACTCATCCTTACTGTCTCTTGGAGCCGTGAAAATTAATCTTCCAAGCCGACGCAATCAAAAGATACAGCTGTTTATGCCACAAATTTTCGACACTTGCAAGGGAATCAAAACCTACAGGGTACTTCCTGTAAACTCAGAATCTTGAAATTTAGTGCGAAGCAACGTCTTATAGCACTGAAAGAGGAATAATTGCGAAAAACATATTTTTTTAGATACATCATATAATAAGCCGTTTATGCTGCAAATTTTCGACACTCGCAAGGGAATCGAAACCTACAGGGTACTTTCCGTGAACTCAGAATCTTGAAATGTGGTACGAAACAACGTCTTAGAGCACAGATAAAGGGAAAATTGAGAAAAGCTTAAATTTTTAGTTACATTGTTTATTTATTTATTTAGTATAACATATACCTACAAATTTGTATGGAACCCTCGGTGCGCGAGTGAGAATCGCACTTGGCCAGCTTTTTACGTAGTTCAAGGTTAAAATTGAAATGGGTAATATGTAAATACTTTAGAAGATATAGGTACCGTTCATAGTAATTTAGAAAGCTAAGACCAAGACGAAACATAAATTTTGAATTACAATTAAAAATAGTACCTATAAATAGTGACAATACATATGTAACGTACTATAAGTACTTTTTTATTCATCAATTTCTTTTTTATTTTCCTTTATAAACAAAAACGAAAAGTATATTAACCAAAGTTTTAAATGTTGCAGCAATTATATATAATTATGATTACTACGTATATTTTGATGTACCGAATAAACAATTCTAACATTTTATCATTTAGCTATGTACGTTTATTTCTAAGCCCAGATTAATTATTTCCTTACAATTCCTGACTGAAAAATTCATTACAGTTTTTTTGATCTAAATAATACGTTTAGCATCTCATTAGGCTTAAAGTAAGCTAATATTGTGGAGGCGAACTAGTTATGTTCCATTTATTTGTGGTTACGCTATTTTAAATTAACGCATTGCGCTAACGCCGCGGCCTGTATAAAAGCTGCAGCGGCAGATCTTAATAATCATTCCCGCCTAGTATTTCCACTGCTTATCATCACATATTCTATTTTATAATTATAATTAAAATGAAATCGGTAAGTAGTCTCGGTAATTATTTTAAAATGATTATTCCAAGAAAATACCAATAATAATCACAGTTCAGATAGATAATAATAAATGAATTTGCATTGTTAATAAATTAAAAATATGTTAATCAAAAAGATTAATTTAAATTTACTTACAAGTTATATTTGCAAAATTTCAGCGGCATCGTATTTCCTGTTTTAGACTACATAGTCATGTTTATAGTTAATTTATTGATTAAATATTTACTATATTAATTATTTATTATTAAAAATGAGATAAATAAAATTATTTAAATACCTACTTATTAAAAATACAATTTGAACGGAAGAAAGTTTTTCGTAGCATTTTATAGTATATCACATTATCTTAATACTGTTTATGTTGGTATATATATACAGCTATCTCTGTGTTCTTTAATATAAAATTCTTTTTTTAACAGTTCATGGTTTTCTCCGCTCTTGTGGCTGTCACTCTTGGTGCACCACAGTTCCGACCAAAATACCAGCCCCAATACTCAGGATCAAACCAAGAGATTCCTATTCTCAAACAAGAACAAAACATCAACCCTGATGGCTCCTATCAATACAGGTATTTCAATTCACTACCTGTATTTTAAACTGCCGCAACCTTCGAATCTTGTATTCGTTTAATGTAGCACTCTTAGAATTTAAATAATCTAACTAACCGGAGCTACTGATTTTGCTATAAACCTAAGGTATTGGTTTTTAGCAATATAAACCATGTGGGAAATGAAAGGTCCATTTATAACTCACCATGATATCTTCATCAGGGCAATTTCTTATGTTTATCAACTGTTCACTCTTTTCAACATAATTCACATTTAAATATAGTTTACTTTCACTATCACATTGATAAAAATAACAAATATGTTACGGATGATAGTGTCAAATTATTACTAAAATAATGTATCTGCTTCATTTATAAGTTATCAAAATCACTTTGCGGTGGTATTTATTTTAAACTACTGTGATTGAACATTTATGACATACTAAGGGGTATTTAACATGAATAAGTGATATAACATGGACAAGCAATAATATAATTTTATAGATATATATTTTTGCTCAATTTATTCGCATAGTAAATATCGCAAGAGGTCTTTTAAAACCAGACAAGGATGGTATCCATTTGTAACTATTTAATTTTGTTGCTTGATGCTAGGATATGTCTTGTTCCGCTGAAAATTCACTCTAAAACTACCTACTGAATAACTTCAGAGCGGGATAATCCATTATGATAGATTAATCATATAATTTAGAAAAAAACCGACTCAAAGAAACATCAAACGAAAACTCCCCGCCTAAAAACACTAATAAGAGTAAAATTAACTGGCCTCAATATGGCTACCTTAAATTATTAGGTACCTAAAGCCTGCCGACACCGACTTCAATCAGTTTTTTTTTATTTTTAAGTAGTAAGTTGAATTATCTAAATATATAAAAGAGTAAGGTGACTGACTGACAGACTGACTGACTGACTGACTGACATACCCAGAGATCAACTGAAGCTGAAGCTAGAATCCTGAAATTTTGCATGTAGGTTCTTTACATAACGTAAGTGAGCACTAAGAAAGGATTTTTTGAAATTCCACCCCTACGGGGGTAAATCAGGGGAAGAAAGTTTGCGTGAGCGAAGCCGCGTGTAAAAGCTAGTTTCATATAAGTCGCGAGAAGCAATCTAAGGCAACAACCACCTTTAAGTATTACTCCTGGTGATGAGACTAACTGTAGTAGTTTGAAGTACTAATTGAAATCGAGCATAGACTACATAAGAATTATCCTCCAACTCCTAACCGTTAATCTAAATCCGTTCATCATCATAAAATAAACGACTAACAGACGCAAATACTTGAATAGATTGTAAATACATATATATATAACTTATAACACGTGCCTAATTTGAGGATCGCCTTCGATTTCCTTGGAATCCCATTATCAGATCTCGACATGGTGGCAATGGGACCACAAACCCAATTAGAAAAGAATTTTTAAAATCGATTCATAAACGACGAAAATATATAAAGAACATAAATAAATAAAAAAGAGTCCGACGACTTGCTAACCTCCTCCTTTTTAAAGTTAGTTAAAATGTAATGCATCAATATTACATAGATTTCATTTTTATTTCCTTATTGATTTGTTATGAGTGGCACTACGAGTATTATTTTATGAATACATGTGAATCTTCTAAACAAAATAGGTTTTAATGACAAACAGACAGTTTTACTTTGTGCTTACTATGACATAATTATGTGGGCAAAGTAAAATTGATTTCATTGTGTGATTGGTATGTGAAAAAAAAATTGGATATATTTTTAAGAACATCAAACAAAGATTGAAAAAAAGTAATAGACAATATTAAAGGTCTTAATGGAAATACCAATGGTTTTTACTATGGACTATCTCTATAATAATGCTGTCAATTATACTAGCCATAAAACAAAACATACAAGTTATAAAGGTTCATAGCCATTCATAGGTATATATTTATGTACATAAATCTCGAATTATATAATTCATCATTATCATCAGCCTATCGTAGTCCTATGCTGAATATAGGTTACTTTAGTCGTACGCCACTTACGATTGTTAGAAAAAAGTTTGATGTATCTTAATTTCAAATTACAGCTATGAGACTGGTAATGGCATTGCCGCACAAGAACAAGGCACTTTGAAGAGCTCTGGACCCAACAGCGAGCCATCGATATCCGCTCAGGGCTCCTTCAGTTATACCGACCTCGACGGTACTCCGATCTCTCTCACTTACATCGCTGATGAGAATGGTAAAATATTGTCAAAAAATTTCATCATAATATTCATATTGAGAAACAGTTTTAATTAAACTCTGCAACTTTGATTAAATATTTTAATTTACTTAATAATTTTGATAACTTAATTTTGTAAAGGTAGCCTTTTTTCAGTTAAGTGAAATTCAAAACACACTTAAAAGCAAATCTTTGTCTAAGTATAAAACCTAATCTAAATGACTAAAAAGATATTCATTGTGACAGTAATCGTATAAGTTAAAAGGTGTTTGGCGACAATCATTAGTTGCAAGTTCGATTCAACGAGTTCATTCTGATTTATTAAATTTCATTTTGCCATATTATTATGTCAAAGATTGGAGTACTTTGGTCATTACATTAGGAAAATACGTGGTCAGACTGATATATCAATTTATTTATATTTTGTTGTTCACAGGTTTCCAACCTCAAGGAGCTCACCTTCCCACTCCTCCTCCAATCCCTGAAGAAATCCTCCGCTCTCTCCAATACATTGAATCCCAGCCTCAACAGCAGGTTCAGCCCAGTTTCCAACAAGTCCAAAATAAGCCTTTCGGACAGGCCTTCCGAGGTTAATTTACATTGCCACTGATAAACTTGTACCTGCCATAACATACACTGTACCTACACGTAGTCTTAAGAATCTAAAACAATTGTTACTGTGATTTATTTTTATAAGTAAAACGTATGCACAAAACTTTTGTTCATTTCATTTATTTATGGACCTTCAATACACAGATATCAATCATTTTTATTTCGTTTAAAAACACGTGAATTGTGCAAGTGAAAATTATTTTTTAATGCATAAAGATTATTTTGTGTACAACAGTAATATAAAATTAATTTAAAATTTGTTTCAGAGTGACTCTCTCTTGGGGTTCTCTTGTAAAACATAAATAGATCAACAGCACTGTTGTACTACAATATAACATAGTACATAACGTTCTGAACATAACTACAATAAAGCTTAGCCGTTTCTACATGCATCAACTGATGTTGATTTGGTATTAAAAGTTAATTAAGTGTCTTCTGCAAACAACATTACAAAACTCCTATCTTTTATATATGGAAAAGTAAATATACAGGAGGATAAGAGCCCCAGTGCCTTGTGGAATACCCATTGAAACCATTGATCCCTGCATTAACTCTCCATCCAAATCTACCTTTTGGACTCGACCCTGAAAGTGTGCCTTTAACAAATTTGAAGTGGATTCTCCATCTCTGTTTTGTTGTAGATTCTTGAGAAACGTACTATGCTGCACATAATTGAAACTAAAATGTAACGCTCTCGAAGATCTAAGACAAATCACATTAGACATTATAATGAATGTGGAGCGGCTCTTAGAATCAAATGTTTATGTACATATTTTACTGAAATTAGGTTAATGTATGCAATTTAGTCACAAGAATACTTGTCCATATTGTTTTTTTGAATATTGATTTCGGTTTTCCTCACTGAACTAGCCCTGAGAAGATAGGATGAAATAAACTTTGATAGTGTATGTAGATTGTAAAATTATTTGTATTATTAAAGTATTTATTTCTAAGATTTTTCTAAAAGTGGGTAGCATAGATATTTTATGAATTTGTAGTTAGTGAAGTCAGCAGTTTAGGTAATGAAAATGTTTAACTAAGATCAATAAATCATCAGGTAATACACCGTCATCTACACGGTTATTGAATTTAAGCGCTAAAGTTGATGAAGCAAATTAGAGAGAACGGGCAACATAAATGACTTAATTATATCTAGGATACAATGTGCTGAAATTTAAAATTCAGACAAAATTCATGCACACTCCTCTAACAGTGAAGCCGTAGTAGTAGTAGTTTCTTTTGTTGGACAAATACTCAGATGGATCAATAAAAGTGAAAGTGATAACACGAAATTAATTTATAATTAAGTATTCTTTCAATATTTTCGAAGACAGATGAATAGTAATATTTATTAAAATATTCTAGAGCATCCAAATGTCAGTGTCAGTTAGTGTGAAATATTGTAAAATGATGCATATTAACTGTTCCATTCCAATTTGTCAGAGTTTATGAACGAGAAGATTTAATAATATTTACATTTATCAAATGTGCAATAAGCATAAAGTCGATGCGTTTTTACGATTCATAACTTTGTTAAAATCACTTATTTCAATGATCTTATATTATTTATCGTTGGGGAACGGTGTTGTTACATTAAAAACAACTTTATTTACAGAGCTTAGCCACAATTGACTGCACGTTTGGCCTAGTGGTTTAACGGTCACCACGCCGTTTCCTACTTCGCCAAGTGTCGTGGGTTCAAATCCCACGTAGGACAACACTTTGTGTGATCCACAAATTGTTGTTCTGAGTCTGGATGTTCTTTGTGTCCGTTACATGTATGTTTGTAAAGTCCCCCGCGACACAGGATTTATTCCTAGTGCGGGCGTTGTCTTTTTAAAAAAGAAAAAAAAAAGAAAAAAAAAGACTATATCGTTTCTGTATAATTTTTCAAAATGCATGGCTTATATATATTATAGACATGAACATTCTGAATTCAAAGCACTGTAGTAGATAATATGAGGAGATATTTTAGATTCAAATATTACATATAACCATGACTTGACTACCTTACACTCAATTATTGTTGTTCAACTACCATAATGACAAATGATTGAGAAATTCGAAAATTTTCGACTGGACGTTTAGCCTAGTGGTTTAACGGTCACCACGCCGTTTCCTACTTCGCCAAGTGTCGAGGGTTCAAATCCCACGTAGGACAACACTTTGTGTGATGCACAAATTGTTGTTCTGAGTCTGGGTGTTCTTTGTGTCCGTTTCATGTATGTTTGTAAAGTCCCCCGCGACACAGAATTTATTCCTAGTGTGCGGGAATTGTCTTTCAAAAAAAAAAAAATTAAAATCATATAAAACCGCTCACAAATCCAATTAAGGTCCTTTTTGATATTAAGTTATAAAAAATATTACTTATTATAGCAATCAATATAGATGTAGTGGAATAAGATATTGCTGATCGATTTCAAATATTAAACTACCTATTGCAATAAATTAATGCACAAAATCCATTTGCCTTAAAAAAACGGCAGAAAATATATTAGCCTTATTAGTCAAAATGGGTAGATTAGCTATTCAAATAAATTAACTTTAGCCTATTAAAGAATTATCGTACCTCACTGTCAAGATATTTTAAATCTCCTTTTATATAACACCAAGAATTAGAGTGAAATTTAATATTGCTTAAGTAATACAAAACTACTGTGATAGTACACCACCTGTGATGGTGCCGCTTCGAGCCTAGCCCATCCTAGCCTGAGTAAAGTATGTAATTGTCTATCGAACAAGGTTTTTCCTTAATTACGCGGCCGGCATCCCTCATTTAGAGGGAAGGAACAGTACCCCTCCAGCCGTACTGCTCTGTAGAATCCGTCACCTGACACACAATTCTTCCACCAGCTTTAAAGGCCTCACGCGGATCAAAGGGAAATTATGAACAGTTAATAATTAACACATTACAATTGGTTTGTTCCGTTCACGCTTTTCCACTCCAACCATTCCATTGTACACTCAAGATTCAGGAGGATTAATGCTCTTTTACTCTAAGCGACCTGTGCTGCAGATCAAACGCTATAACGAATCGTGATTTGATGGTAGGTGCATTACCATATGCTATCCAGTACCCGATATATAAATATCTAAGGCGGCACACGCAGTGCCTACCTGGTCTGGAGCCCGAGTCCAGATTCTCCTACCGACGCCAACCCGAGATAACACCTAACCCACCTACAGGGGCCCTGTGTATCCAAACATTAAAACTCCTAGCACTCAGGTGCACAACCTACACACAACCATGCTGAACCCCCCGACACATCCACGCATCGCAACCAATAACATACACATTCATCACGAACAAGGTACCAATAACCAATCGTAATGCCTAACAATTAAGGAACTGTAATATTATTTCTAACTATTATCACATAATGCGATACTCAGACTGGGATACAAACGCACGTTAAAGTTTTAAACTAATTATCCTACGACGTACTACGAAAGACAAAACTCACCTGGATTTCTTTTAGGTTAGATATTTTGACTTACTCAAATACCACGGATGCACTCTCCACTTCCGACCCGTTCACTACCACCGCTCAAGACGAAGTGTCTCCCTACGCCCTGTCTGTCTCCCTCAAAACCCTCAAGGAAGCAGGTAGAGTCCCTTTTTTTGCATCTCTCCAACGTATCACTTTAAAGCTTAGAGTTTATTGCACCCAGATGTGAAACGTTCCCAGCTAATAATGTTAAAAGTACAATAAGTGTTCAATAGTGTCATGTTCGTATCTTGTTGCTCAAAGCAATCAATCTCTTTATTTATCGTTGACCCTTTTTTTTATCTAAGTTGTCCGTCCGTTTTTTGAATTTCCGGCACCCACACGTGCAGATTTTGAGTTTACATTATTATTAAGATTTTAATAAGGCGAATAACTTTATTAAAGTTTAAGTACGTGAATCGAATCTAGAGATACTATCACACACCCTAGATTCGCGTAATTAAGGTTTAATAATATTCCCGCCTTTTAAAATCTTAATAATAATGTAAAACACCGAGCGAATGCCAAAAACATTTCCTAGTTATAAAAAAGGGTCAACGATAAATAAAGAGATTGATGACTTTTGCGCAACAAAATACGAACATGACACTTATTGTACTTCTAACTGGGAACGTTTACATCTGGGTGGAATACACTCAAATTTTAAAGTGATACATGGGGAGAGCTGTAAAAAAGGACTCTACCTGCTTCTTGAGGGGTTTGATGGGGACAGACAGGGCGTAGGCAAGACACTTGATCTCGAGCGGCAGAAGTGAATGGTGCTTAAAAGTAGGTGCCTTTGGGGTGATTAGAGAGTAAGTTGTAAGGTGATATAACATGGAAGTAAGCCGGGTGAGTTGCTGTTTTCTATAATTACTTGTAGGATAATGAGCTTATTACTTTAATTTGCAATTGTTTCTCGGTCTGAGTAACGTAGTAACGGTTCGGTTATTTGATATAATCTTACATTTATTTAAAACTTCAACAGTACAATTGATTCTATTTTGGTACCATGTGTGAGGATGTATAAGTAGGCCCCTAGATGAAGTCCACGGAGAGTGTGACTCGAGTACGAATCGAGTGGAACTCGGTGCAGATCACCGTTTAGTTCTGCTACACGATCGTACTTCGGAGATTCCTCGACGTGGTTTTCTTCATACTGAGGTTGGCAGGTTGTGGCTTGTGGAAGTGTAATTAAGTGTTGGGAGATTTAATGGCCGGCTTTACGGAGTCTCTATAGAGAAGATTGAGCACTATTTGCCGTTGCGCCAGTCGGAGATGTGGATTCCAGTTCCAAACTAGGTATAGGGCATTTTTAAATGCCACCTGGGTATTCTCTAATACCAGGGCCTAGGTAGCATAATTTAATGTACCTTCTGCCAGCGGTTGTAGTGTTTGGTTTCGCAGTACAGATTTCCTATGATAAATGAGCATTTAACCACCATAATCTTGATTGCACACTGAAAGATTATGAGAGTGTTCAGCACGAATCAATTGTAATGTGTTTAATTGTTCTTAATTTTCCCCTTTGATCCGCGTGAGGCCTTTTAAGCCGGTGGAAGAATTGCGGTCAGGAGACGAATTCTACAGAGCAGTACGGCTGGAGGGGTGCTGTTCCTTCCCCCTAAATGGGGGTTGCCGGTTGCGTAATTAAAGAAAAACCTTGTTCGATAGACAATTACATACTTTACTCAGGCTAGGATGGGCTAGGCTCGAAGAGGCACCATCACATATAGTGCCGTGACCAGGAACGTATAGTTATTATACATAGGAATGATTATTGCTTATAGGGTACTTAGAGGTTTCTGGGCTGTCCATCTATTTTACAGCTATTACATAAACTCTTCGAAACCCATCTATATAAGTAATAGACTACCAATGTCTTGTCTCAAATATTGATGATGTAATCCTAGCCGATTTTGGCCAAGACGACCAGTTTCAAAGGAGATCAGCCTACTACGCTGAAGCTTCCTTCAGCTGTATTTGTCAACCGATTTTTTGTTATTTAGTTGAACGATGAGTTGACAACTACAAGTAATTAAAAACTTCTTGTAAAATATTGACTTCTTGTATATTGGAAATCTATGCAATTAAAAGTCTAGTTTTACAGGTGTCTGACATAAAACAAAGCTATAATCAAGAATAGTAAAAGCGTAATCTCTTAAAAGTAGATAAATGTTGCAGTTGTTTGTTTAATAATGATTATTATTGTATCCGCCTAAACCACAAACTTTATTTCTATTAAATTAACGAAATCCTCTGCATATTTGGTCAAGGTGCATCCTGGTGAAGGTAATTTGAAGAAACATGAACTTTAAACTTTATATTCTCTACATGTTCTTTGAAATGGATAGACATTAAAACGCAAAGACATTTATATTATTTTATTAACAACTAGCTGACCTACGCAACCTCGTTTGCGTCCAAACTGCCATCCCCTGTTTTACCCCAAAAGAGGGTTGATTTCTAAAGATACATTATTAGTACACCTCCACACCATCTTTAGAGCATACATTGTAACATCGTTTTTTTTTTTTTTTGGATTTGAATCTTTTAACAATTTTTGTTTTCAGCGCCCTCTCGTTCACTGTAGTTCGAACTACAATTGGGTGCGGAGCGCGATCGAATTGTTTGGCTGTTTGGTGCACCTAAGTTGCACCAGGTGGCGTATGTTTTAAAGGATTTTTTAGTTGACATTAAGCCGCATAGTAACAATGAGACATTATCATATGTGTGTCATACGATTCTCAATACATTTTAAATTTATCGCAAATAAACAAGCAGTATAGAAGTTGTACGTCTTGTTCGCACGTCAAGTGATGAGGAAGGGGTTTCATCGAGAGGGTTCGATATTGAGTCTATAAAAATGGATGTGTCGCAGATGATTCTTCATTCTTAATCTTCTCTTTGGAACTCTGAGGAAGCTTTAGTTATTGTGAATATTTATATCTTTGATGGTAGTGTTTGTGAGTGGTCAAGTTCCACTGTCTGTGGTAAGTTAACCTCAAAAAGGTTTTCCTTAATATCTTTATGTATGTAGAAAATGTCCTCAGGTTATTTAATTTTGTTTATAGGGTCGATAGATTACAGCTGAAAATCTACCTTCATTATACCCGTCCTGTGGTTCGTGGTTTATTACTGAGGAAGATTGATTGTTGGCAGCTCATGGCTCACTCCTCAAGATTTCTGCCCTACCTTGAGGGAAGTTCACGTAACAATTAACTTCATTAATTAATTAATACTTTTATTTAGCACCTACAAGTGGATCACTGTTGGACGTCTCCTCAAGCTACCTTGAGCTGGTGAGAGACTTCGGCTGACTACCTTGAGTCAGCAAGGTGATCCTAAGGGTGGCTATCTGGTGCTGTCCAAACTACAGGCCTGTTATTGGAAAAAAAACTGTATATTTTTTATTTCAACCTACCTTGTATGTATCTTAATAATTTTACTTCACAATTGTAATATATAAGGAATTTGTATAACAAAATTAAAGTTTGTATGTGTCTCAAGTTGTTTCCCTGAAGCCTCCCGTGGAATCCAGGTACAGGCACCCTCACTTTAAATTTATTAAAATTATTACGGCGCCCTGGGTTACATGCTCTTGCTGACTGACTGGGTCTAACTGGTGAGTTTCCACCTGACAAGTTCAGGGGTTACAAATTGGCGCCCAACGTGGGGCGAACTTCTCGAACCTTGAGGGTGTGCTGAGTGTGAGTTCCCGGGAGGACTTTGGATGAGACGCTTACTATCCGTCCGAGACTACCCAGGACGTTAATTGGTTTTGCGAAGTGCAGTACGCATATAATAATTCTCTCATTGCATTTTTCAGCACATTATTACCATCTCTGCGGTGTGGAAAAGCTTTGAGCAAAATTCAAAATTAAATATAAATTTTAACTGCACAAATTTTGGTAAGTTTTTTTGAATTATTTTGGCAAGAACATTTTTTCTTTTTTTTTCTTTCTTTGTTGATTTCTTGTTTGATCCCTAAGGGATCAGCACAGTAATAGAGACGCATACATATAGCTTTTATTTTGTTCGGGTTTTCCTTGTATAACTTTAATTTTAACTTTTTATATTCCTACCTACTTACAAATTAAGTAGATAAATGTATGAATAACTTCATTTCAAATCTATAAGAGGGTATTGTGCTTTCCTTTATCTTGTTGTACTTTTTTACATGATAATTTAACCTTTTAGTGTATTAATTTAAATTTCAATCTAGGACACTTTACATAAATAAAAGTAGGGTATACTTTTATTTATAGTAAAGAAAACTGTTATAACTTAAAACTTCTGTTGTTTTATGGTTTTAAGAAGCAGGAATCTATTGTGATTAACTATAAATGAACATAATTTGATTAATTTTGGTTTTCTATCTATTGTTCATTAAACATAGGTTATCTGTAATTAACTTAGAGTTGGAAAGGGGATCACAAAAAGTTTTCTTTTGTTACCTCACTAATTAAATAAAACTGTTTTAAATAATTTTAACTTGTAATTAAAAGTAACATTTAAGAATAATTTTTTTTAGAAGTTATTGTGTTAACATAGTAACACATTATTTTTATACCATTCAGTCTAAGCTATCTTATTGTAAGACTGAATCTTTTATTTTTTTACACTAAGAAGAACTTAGTGCTTTATATTAACTTTATTAAATTGTCAATAAATTTATTTTGAATTTTAAAACATCATGGCCCAGCTGATTAAATTTATTAATTATCTTAAAAAGGATGAACTTATTAACGAGTTGTCTGCCATGGGTGTTTCAGCGAATCCCGATGACACGGTAGTCAGTTTGAGGAGTGAGCTGCGCACTGCGTTGCGGCTTATCCGGCGTGGCAGCATTAAAGCCAGCGCTTTTGTCCCTGCTTCTGCTGCTTCTGAGCTGTCTTTCTGCGAGCCGAAGGTCCTGGAACTGGAAGGAGTCCTTTCTTCAGGTGATTTCGTTTCTAATAAGACTAGTCGCCTAAGAGTTTCATTGAGGGCTAATTATCTTCTCGCTAGGTTAGCAAGGTGTGGTTTTGACTGTCCAGAACTAGTGGGTATCCGTGCCCGGTTAGTTAAAATGTTGTCTGTGTCAGAAGCGACTACCGACTCTGACTCTGATGGGTCGGAAAGGGAGATGCTTCCTACACATAGTGACCAGATAAATTACACCTCACCTGTGTCGAGGGGGGACCGTTCGACGCGACCCAACGCTACCACTACCGACTCACTTCCAACTGTAGTATTAAGGGATAAACCTGTTAACTTAAATTCATTTAACTTAAAATTTGATGGCACTTCATGTGTACGTGTCTTCATCGAAAGATTTGAGGAGCTTAGGTGTGCTCGGGAGGTCACCAAGGAGAAAATCCTCACGGCTTTCTCTGACCTGTTGGAAGGTCCTGCCTTGTCTTGGTTTCGCACCAACAAGGAGGATTTCACCTCTTATGAGGCCATGTTGGAGGAGCTGAGAGAGAACTTCGATCTTCCTGACTATGATTACCGCCTCCGCAATGAAATTAAACAGCGTACACAGACCCGATCTGAAACATTGGGTAATTTCATTTCTACAATGCAGGCCATGTTCTCTAGACTCTCGTACAAGATGCCTAGTGAAGAACAAATGGACATTCTGATGCACAACATCAGACCTGATTACATGAAGGAATTGGCCCTTCATGACGTAAAGTCTATCTTAGATCTGAGGCGATTAGGAAGGCGCCTAGAGCTTGCTCGTGCTAGAGCTGAGGCATTTCATGAACCGTCATTGGAAAAGCTTAGTCTAACTGCGGATTTACACCAAGTTAAAAATAAACCACCACATAAAACTTCTCAACAGGTATCTGGTGTGTCCCGTCCGTCCACCTCGAGCGATGACAAGTGCTTCCGATGTGGTGAGGGCGGCCACACTACCTACGGTTGTCCACAGTCGAGAAAGGTGGTGTGTTTCCGGTGTGGACAAAAAGGTGTCCGAGCACCGGAGTATTCCCAGTGCAATGTCAAGCCAAAAAAACGGGTAGGTCGGGGCCTTGTTAAGAGCTGTCCAGTTGATTCAGAGCGTTCTTCTCTGTCTGAGATTTGCTCTGATAAGGTCCTGTTTAATAAACGGGATAATGATATTAGACCGTATTTAGTAGTAAGGATCCTGAACTTAAATGTTTTGGGTTTACTTGATTCGGGTGCAGCCTGCTCTGTGTTAGGTAAGGGTGCGCACCGTTTTTTTTTGAATTAGGGTTTGATCTAGAAAGCATAAGCCCTAACTTTAGTCTAACAACAGCAGACGGATCATATCTGCATTGTTTAGGCTGTATTTCTCTTCCTATAGTATATAAGTCTGTTGTCAGAGTTATTAAGTTTTATGTTGTCCCAGAAATCACTACTGCCATGATATTCGGTATAGACTTCTGGCAACAGTTCCAATTAGGGAACAGATTGATCTCTCAAAATATCAATCTCTCCCACTTTAATGATTGTAATCCTGTGGATTCATTGGCTCTCAACCATGGCCTGGAGGATTACAACAATTTAACCGCTGATCAGAAGCGGATTATTAATAGCATTATTGAAAAGTTCGATACGATCAACACCGACAGGGTAGGCTTAGGCCGTACCTCTCTTGTGCACCATGTCATAGATACAGGTAACAGCAAACCAATCAAGCAACGTTACTATCCGCTCTCTCCCCTCAAACAAAAAGCCTTGGAAGAGGAACTGGACCGGATGTTGGAGATGGGAGTAGTGAACCCATCTCAGTCTGCATGGAACTCGCCAGTGGTGATGGTGGAGAAAGCGAATGGTGACTTAAGATTGTGTCTTGATTCTCAAAAGCTTAATTCTGTATCTAAGAGCGATGCGTATCCATTACCATACATAAATCAAATCTTAGACCATCTGAATAATGCTAAATACCTAACTTCTATCGATTTAAGTGCTGCCTACTGGCAGATACCTTTTGACTCGCCGCAATCCGCCGAGAAAACTGCTTTTACTGTCCCTAGAAGGGGTCTATTTCAGTTCAACGTGATGTGCTTCGGTCTCATCGGAGCCTCTGCTTCGATGCAACGCCTAATGGACCGCTTATTTGGTCCAGAATTTGACAATAAAGTCTTCGCTTTCCAAGACGACATCATCGCAGTGTCTTGCAGCTTTGAGGAGCATGTGGATCTCTTACATAGAGTCCATCAGCGCCTTAAGGATGCGGGCCTTTCGATTAACATGAAAAAATCACACTTCTGTCGTAGTGAACTGAAGTACCTCGGGTACTATGTTGACAAACATGGCCTACGGACCGACCCAGGTAAGGTTGAGGTTATTCTCAATTATTCTACACCTTCCAATGCTAAGGAGGTGAAGAGATTCCTGGGCATGGCCGGTTGGTATCGACGTTTTGTCAACAATTTTTCTAAAATTAGTAAACCCTTGTGTAAGCTAACTTCTAAAAATGTTTCCTTTGAGTGGACGAGTGAAGCTGAAGAGTCTTTCAACCTTTTGAAGGCCGCTTTGGTCACCGCACCTATTTTGAAAATGCCTGACTATTCATTACCCTTTAGGATTCTCAGTGATGCATCATCACATCATCATCATGCACACGAGGGAGTGGAGCACCCTGTCGCGTATTGCAGTCGTTCTCTTAACAAATGCGAGGTCAACTATAGTACCACTGAACGTGAACTACTTGCGGTGATCTTTGCATTAGAACAGTTCAGACAATACGTAGAGGGCCAGAAATGCACCGTGGTTACAGACCACGCCTCACTTCTATGGTTCCACAAGCTGAAGAATCCTACTGGTCGCCTAGCGCGCTGGAGCATGAGATTGAGTCAGTTTGACTTCGACATAGAGCATAGAAAGGGTAAAGATCATGTTGTACCCGATGCTCTGTCGCGAATACGGATTGATGCGATAGGCACCAGCACCACCAAGGATTCGTGGTATCTAAACCCCCTATAAGTGTGAAGAAGAATCCTCGTAATTTTCCCAACTTTGATATTCGTTATGACTCCTTATACAGGTTATCTAAAAATAAATACTCTTTAACTTCTGATTTTAGTTGGAAGCTTGTGGTGCCTCTGGAGGACAGGCTATCCCTGCTCACCAAGTACCATGACCACGTTATGAGTGCCCATGGAGGTGTTTGGAAAACCCACAAACGCCTGGCCCTAAACTATTACTGGCCTAAGATGTATAATAGCGTTAAGGAGTATGTGGGCAAGTGTGAAACTTGTAAGCAGTATAAACCTGTAAACACGGCCCGTCCTGGCCTAATGGGTAATCCAAAACGTGTGTCTAAACCTTTTGAAGCCATCTCTTGTGACCTGTTGGGTCCATTCCCTACTTCCAGCAAGGGAAACGTTCATTTAATCGTGGTCTCGGACTATTTCAGTAAATATGTCATGTTGTATCCTATAAGGATAGCTACAGCCGTTGCTGTCGCGAGATTCATTGAGAAGAATGTTTTCTTAGTACATGGTGTTTGTAAAACCATTTATATGGATAATGGCCCTCAGTTCATTAGCAAACCTTTTAAATACTTATTGGTTAAATACAATGTGCCAAACATTTATTATAATCCCAGATATCACGCGCAGACCAACCAGGCAGAGCGTGCTATTCGCAACGTGGTTCAGGGAATTTCCTGTTACGTGAAGTCACATCACAAGAAATGGGACGAGAACCTCGTGGAACTTCAGTGTGCCTTAAACACGGCGGTAAGCGAGGCCACTCGTTTCAGTCCTTATTTTCTTGTTCACGGCAGGGAGTTCATAGGGGATGGAGTTCTTTATAGACAGGAAGATATTTCTGCCCATCCTAACTCGGTCACTATTGACAACCCTGTGTCCTTCGGTGAAAGGTTGAAGGAACTTCATCGTGTATACGACCAGGTGAGCAAACACTTAGATGTTGCCCACCGGCGTAACGAGAAGTACTACAATCTCCGAAAAAGACACGTGGAATTAAAAGTGGGACAGTTTGTCTATAAGAGAACGCACTACCTATCCAACAAAGATAAGAACTTCACATCCAAGTTGGCCCCTAAATTTCTGAAATGCATAGTGACCGCGAAACGCTCGCCTTTGATCTATGAATTGTCGGATTTGGATGGTAAGAATCTGGGAGTCTACCATATTAAAGATATTTTGAAATATAGTGAAGAGGAACCACCTTCTGTTCCTTCTCCTCACTGTATTAGTTCTATCTTTAAGTCATTCGTTCATACGTGAAGTTGTACACTTTGTGTCGAGCGGTTCCTCTCCGACACACACCTTCCACTCGGTTGCTCATATATGTGTGCACTATGCCTTGTAATAGGGTGTGATGTCAGTAGAGTAGTATCACTAGGAGTTAAGTTTTTTTTTTTTACTTAAAGTACCTATATTTTAATTTTAGATTTAATTCTTATAAACTCTGTGTGTCCCAACCTTTGAGATGATCGCAGCTTATTCTTCGTTTGTTACTGTTCTGGTTATTCCCTTCGTGCTCTACTCAGGGAACACTGTGGGGAGGGGGTGGTGTAACATCGGTTTTTTTTTTTTTGGATTTGAATCTTTTAACAATTTTTGTTTTCAGCGCCCTCTCGTTCACTGTAGTTCGAACTACAATTGGGTGCGGAGCGCGATCGAATTGTTTGGCTGTTTGGTGCACCTAGGTTGCACCAGGTGGCGTATGTTTTAAAGGATTTTTTAGTTGACATTAAGCCGCATAGTAACAATGAGACATTATCATATGTGTGTCATACGACTCTCAATACATTTTAAATTTATCGCAAATAAACAAGCAGTATAGAAGTTGTACGTCTTGTTCGCACGTCAAGTGATGAGGAAGGGGTTTCATCGAGAGGGTTCGATATTGAGTCTATAAAAATGGATGTGTCGCAGATGATTCTTCATTCTTAATCTTCTCTTTGGAACTCTGAGGAAGCTTTAGTTATTGTGAATATTTATATCTTTGATGGTAGTGTTTGTGAGTGATCAAGTCCCACTGTCTGTGGTAAGTTAACCTCAAAAAGGTTTTCCTTAATATCTTTATGTATGTAGAAAATGTCCTCAGGTTATTTAATTTTGTTTATAGGGTCGATAGATTACAGCTGAAAATCTACCTTCATTATACCCGTCCTGTGGTTCGTGGTTTATTACTGAGGAAGATTGATTGTTGGCAGCTCACGGCTCACTCCTCAAGATATCTGCCCTACCTTGAGGGAAGTTCACGTAACAATTAACTTCATTAATTAATTAATACTTTTATTTAGCACCTACAAGTGGATCACTGTTGGACGTCTCCTCAAGCTACCTTGAGCTGGTGAGAGACTTCGGCTGACTACCTTGAGTCAGCAAGGTGATCCTGAGGGTGGCTATCTGGTGCTGTCCAAACTACAGGCCTGTTATTGGAAAAAAAACTGTATATTTTTTATTTCAACCTACCTTGTATGTATCTTAATAATTTTACTTCACAATTGTAATATATAAGGAATTTGTATAACAAAATAAAAGTTTGTATGTGTCTCAAGTTGTTTCCCTGAAGCCTCCCGTGGAATCCAGGTACAGGCACCCTCACTTTAAATTTATTAAAATTCTTACGGCGCCCTGGGTTACATGCTCTTGCTGACTGACTGGGTCTAACCGGTGAGTTTCCACCTGACAAGTTCAGGGGTTACAACATTTTAAATTTCAAGTCTCTTACTTCAAAAACATAGGACTTTCATACAAACTTCCAACCCCCGTTTTACCCCCTTAGGGGTGGAATTTCGTAAAATCCGTTCTTAGCGGATGTCTACACCCTATAAGGAACCTACCTGCTAAATTTCAAGTTTGTGGGTGTTATAATTTATGAGATTTCGTGATTAATAAGTGAGTGGTATTTCGCTTTTATATATATAGATAGATTAGCTTTGCCTGGGGCTTCGGGTTTATCATTGAAATGCAATTAATTATACATATCATTTTTGTCTTTGTCAACATAACCTTTTTTTTAATTAAATAAGTACGATATGTCTTGTCAGTATATTTAATGAAGTATAGTAGGTATTTACCTACTATTCGGATTTAAATTGTTGTATTTTCATGACGCCTTATCAAAAATAGAATAAGAAAATAATATAATATTATTTTTAAATGTTAGGCCTAATGAGAGTTCTGAAAGCAACACAGTATATTCATTGGTCACAGAACAAACAAAAAAAAACGTTTAGTCACACAAAAATAATTAATTGTGTGACTAAAAAGTCACAACTGCGTAGACGCAGCTTTCAATACCATAGCCTAGATGCAATGTGTTAAAAGTAAGCTGAAAATCACGTCACTGTCTTTCAGCTGAAGCCCTAGCATACCTACCTCACGATGTGTACATACTTTTAATTTTGTAAACATTACATGTGATAATTTCATACATATATTATTGTATACATTCAGGATATTAAAAAATGGATTTTAATGAAGGAAACAACCTATCAGTTTTTTTAAGCTTTATGTGTCCACACTAATATTCTAAATTTATTTATTTCTGTCTGTCTGTTACGCTTTCTCGGGTAAGCCGCTCCACCGATTTTGGCATTGAGGCACTCTGATTCTTGAGAAGGGACATTGGCTACTCTTCAGCGCGACAACTGACACGCGCCACATAGCCACGGGTATAAGCAAGTCTTATATAAAGTTACAAGAATGAACAAATATGTCCTAGTAGCTTAAAATTGTAGAACACTAAATTGCAAAACAGTTTCAGCTGATTGTCAACAAAATAAATAAAATCATTTCTTTAGATTAGGTACATGAAAACTATCAAAATCTCCATCCAACTAAATAACTCGCGTGATACGTACACCACACACAAAAATACAAGTACGTAGTTCATTTTTTAACTTTATCGATTTTTTCCTCTCCAGCATTGTTACTATTAACAACTTTTCAAGTAACAATGATTTAAATATAAACTTGAGAAAATAAAGACTTAATACTGTAATACAGGTTCTAGTACAGGATAAAGGACTTCTCTAATTTTTCCCTATTTATGGCATTTCAACTACATCATCTGTACGTTTTTACGGTTTTTTAAACTGCCATACCAAGAAGTTTCGAACTGACGAAATTATTAGCATCTGTTTTTTTATTTATTAAATGAACCTTATCACCTAAGGGGATCCGAAGTATGTTTTAGAACAAAAAATAAACGATAAATGTAATTAAGACTAATGGTATCAACACTTCCAGGTTTTTTGGTCGTAACAGTAGAGCCATCTACCTAAAGCCATGTACACTGCGAACAAGTTTTAACGAACTATAGAACCTTGAGTCATCTTATTGTCGATGTGAGATTGTATATTTTGTAAAAATGTATCAACAAAGACAGAAATCGTTATTAATACTCGTATAAACCGCTAGATGGTGTTTTAGAAATAATGCATTTTTTACTTGGTCTACTTTTGTAATCATTGAAATGAAATATTTTTTATTAAGTGGCGCATAAAGGAGAAAAATAATACTTTTTGCTATTGGTTTTAAGAATTATAATGTTGAAACTAGGTAAGTAGATGTATTCTGTGAACCGCATTAAGATTTTTACACTAAAATAGAAAAAAAAAACAATAAATGTTGGGGGTATTTTTACCCCATACTTATTAAGTAATAATTAAAATAATTATTACTGATATAATTAATAATAATTAATTTTAATAAAAACAAAGGACAAAGCTTTATTGATAGATAATTAATTTGATTAAAAATATTCAATTCGATCCAAGTAGCGTGCAATTAGGGAGGCCTATGTTCAACAGCGATATTGCTGCGATTGCGATAGACTAAATATTTTGAAGAACAAACGAATGAAAAACACATTTGTCTGCACGGATGGCATCGTGGTTCAAGTGGTCAACTCGCAACTTCTTACAGTGCTGAGTATTTTGATTTCGATCCCCACATGGGACACATCGTGTGTGATCCTTAAATTGTTGGCCTGAGTCTGGGTGTTTTATGTATCCGTATAAGGAGTCTTTATTACGCCCGTTGATATGGAACGGGATATGCCGAAGTAGTCTTTTAAAGAAAATGTGTTGTATAAGAAGGAGATAAAGATGATGGTTATGGCCATATCATAAATTACTACTACTAAATTACTTTAAAAAATAAAGAGAGTGTCTAATCTGCAAACTGATTTTGAGACTAGATTTATGTCAATATCTAAGAGGGATAACCACTAAGTATTTATGGAAACTTCCTACACGTAATACAGAACCAGAAAAGAGACTAATAACTTATAAAAGTAACTAAAAAGTTTTGAAAATATTTAAACCACGACCACCGTTTACATTTGTATCATCGTGTCGTGTAACTGATGCAATCCTCATAATAACATCAATAGCAATTTAATAAACGCGCATAATACCTCGCTTTTGACGTTGCATACAGTATAATTATCATACACGACTGATACCTACCCTTTATAAGGCGAATGTGCAATACTGCTGCGAAATCCAATCATGTTTCGCATTCACCAAGGGGCCGGTTACCTTTGGTCCAATGTCTCATCCGTCAACTTACATAACCGATGAAATCTTCATTTTACTATGCTCAACAATACAAGACGTGGTTTCAACACTAACATGTGACAGGATCATAAATCAATTGTTTGGCCAATGATGTTAAATAATGACACCTGAACTTTGCTACATAGTTATGTCATTAATTGGTTCGCACTAAGAGATACCAATCTTCCGTCTGTACAAACTATGATTGGAATTTTGATCTGTATTGTGACGTGTGTGTTATAATAATCTACTCTATTATTATTAAGAGGAAAGATTTGTATATGACGGATAAACTCAAAAACCACTGAACCGATTTCAAAAATTCATTCACCATTAGAGTCCTACATTATGAGTATCTCTGAGTAACATAGGTTTTATTTTATTCCCGTATTTCCACGGGAACGGGAACTACGCAGGTAAAACTGCGGAGAGTTGCTAGTAAAATATAACTTGTTAAAGTGGTGAAGACTTTGAAGAGAATAGTGTACAGATTATGCCTTATTCTGATGATATTAAACCTCCACTGCCTTATTGGTACCTAATGGAAAGGTTTGAATCCTGGCGTCCTGAAATACAGACCTTGACTTAGTTTAGGTTCCAGTCCACCCCTACACTTAACAATTGCCATAAATTATTGTAGAATGTTTTCTGCATCCAGTCGCTGCCAGCCTGCTTACGTAAGTCGTCCCGCCATGTGGCCAGACTACGTTTACCAAGACGCGGTTTTCACTCTAAAACACGCTTACTCCAGCGGTTGTCTATTCTGCGACATATGTGACCAGCCCATTGCCACTTCATCCTACCAACTTTCAGAGCTATGTTAAGCTTTTGAGCTTGTGTTTTTTTGTGGTGGAAAGAAATATGTTTTTTAATTATTTATTATAAAATTAAATCAAGTAATTAAAAAAAAAAAAGTGCAATTTATGATGCGAATATGAAATGTAAAAAGAATAGATTTCAAAAGGAAGTAAGGCTTACTTATTGTGTTATTACTTATATGTTATCTATATATTTTCGTTAAGGCATCAGAAAAAAGTGAAAAAACCACCACGGGTAACATCACGGAGCTCAGCTAGTATACGATGAAAATAAGTTCGAACTAGAGAAGAGAGAATAATAGAAAAAGGAAAAAGAATAGAGGATTACATTATTTCGAAACAGCTTATTTAACTTTTTTTTTAATTCTTAAGTCAATATTTGCATTAGTGGTTGAAGTTATTTAAAATATAAATTCTCGTTCATAGTTTTTATCTTAGCAGGAAGGAATAAGCTCATCGTGATTTTTTATGGCTCCGTCAGCCATAAAGAATAAAAATAACACGACGTTTTAATTATAGACCTACCTATTTTATGAAACTCGGGTAAAAGCAAGGAACTAACTTAAATCAATTATTCAATATCATACACAAAACTTGTAATTTCTTTAAACTAAGGTGGGTTTAACGCACTTAGCGTTGGCTGATACGAAAAATATTTGACTGTTATTTCGTTTTGCACAAAATATATCGAAAACTACCTGACCTGTGGTCACTTCGTTGGAAATGTGATAAATGAAGAAACGCTTCACCGATTTTTTGCAAACTTCACATAAACCATCTACTAAATAGTCCGAACAAAGCCTAAACATTTGGTTTGGATAGGTGAGCCCGTTTTTGAGTTATAAAATTACAACGAAAAGTGGCATACATTTTTATATATATTGATAAATCGCATTCAGTTACAATTATTTATTATATTTACTGTAGACAACTGTTTTGGCTTGTGTGATTGTACTTTATTTCTGGATACGTGACTCTGATGACATTAAGGATTCAATATTTAATTGGTGTAAGACACTAACTTGCATTTCAATAACTAAAGTTTTCTTTGCAATCGAACTTAGATTTAACAAAATATTCTCCATGTAACAACGGACAAATCTAGAATCTATATTAGTTTCTTAAACTCTATCAGATAAAATAGTTTTTTTAGAAGTATGTGTATGTAAGAAAATTTACAGTTTTTTTTTCTAATAAACATATCGTAGTAGTCACTAGAAGTAATCACAAACCGCCAGTAAGCAGCGCATTTCATAGTCCTTTTCTTTTGTTAAAACATAAAAAAGTATAAAGGATATTGTATTATGAAGTACTAGTGGTTGCCCGCGGCTCTGCCCGCGTATATGTCGGTCATCGCGGCAAAAAGTAGCCTATGTGTTATTCTGATGTATAAGCTATATTACTGTAAAGTTTTACCAAATCCGTTCAGTAGTTTTTGCGTGAAAGAGTAATAAACATCCATACATCGATACTTACAAACTTTCGCGTTTATAATATTAGTTTAGGTGTAAATAAATAAAAACTCATTGGACGTCATGCGGTCATGCCGTATAACAGAAAATGTGATAATATTTTGATCGAAATGTGGATTGACCACTGACCTCTACTTGTATAATAGAGGTCAGTGGGATTGACCCAACGGTTTAAAAACAAAGTTCATGGAGGCTGTACCTTAAGTTGATACTAACGCCATCATTTAGCATGACACAATTGGCGGTGAAACTGTGTTAAAGATGTTGAACTATTTATTTGAAGAACGAAAAGCTTTGATACTTATTTTATCAAAGTGTCTCTACACTGTCTGATGGAAAGCATGAGCAGAATTTAAAAGTAGTGAACACCATACCTACACATTTCGAATGCAGGTAATTCAACAATGCAGTATCGTGAACCACACTAGGGCCGCCTATTGAGATGTTTCTGCATCATTGGGCCTCCGGTCTCGCACTCAATAACGAAATACGACAACACGAATGCTGTCATTTTAGGTTGGTCCTCTAAGAGGGAGTAGTATCGTCCCAATCGAACCGGCCCGTTCATGCTGAAATTAGTGTGAATCTACTATCTTGAATTCTTAAAATACTTTGTCGAAAACATAAAAATGGAACAAATATAACAAGTAACTTTATTTTAGAGCCTGCTTTGTAACTGACTACCGATTACCAAAAATGTAAATATCCTTTTACGGAAATAGGATAGGTTAAATAAATATAACAGTGAAATAAGTTAACAACTTTTAGATAAGATGATCATCGATGTAAATGCAACTAACAAATGCTAAAAATAGACTGATATTTCTATGCTATGGTACATATTATCAAATGAGACTCCAACTCATCTTGCGTGCTTGGCAAATGTTGTGCGCTCCGACATAGATTAAAATGAACCGGTTTGTTGGTTGAACTTCTAGAATTCCAAAACTAGTTTCTTATTTTTAAGTTACTTTGATGCTTGTAGATTATGATGACCATAACCAAGGAATTTGAAATGTTCTATCAAAGCTTGGGTTTGTGGCGACTTCCACACACAGCGCAACAAGAATAACATACTACAGCGCCATCTACCAAAGATACCTACATCGCACAACGGAGTAACGAAGGAAACTAAGAAACTACCAATCCTAAATCGCGCAGTGAAAGTTCTCTCGCCAGTTAACATATATACAACATCCCAACATCAACCGTTGGGCAGTTGGCCCGCCAGGCATGATCACCTCGCCTGGTCGGAGGATCCTCTCTTTGTGTTGGAGGGACATGACACCCGTCCCTCCACAGGTTAATTAGGGTCATTTTTGTAGTTTATTAAGTATTTATCATCAACATGACCTCAGTGAAAAGATATCCACTGCTAGACATTGGCCTTCTTCAAGGTAATAATGTAGTCGATTATAGCCGGACCACCTTATTAAAGTTGAGTTACTTACCATGATAAAAAAAACAGCTACGTGCAAGTCGTATTTGCGTACTGAGAGTCCCGTACAAACTGTTAGTTAAGTAGCGAGAAATTAACTTTTCCATAAGAAAACTGTTGTTCTCATAGATGGACGCAGATCATGTTTAGTGTACCAAGTTTATAGTCGCAAAATTGCTATTATTTCTCAATCTACGTCATCATCATTGTTTTCTTATATAAAACTATTTTTTTTAATGTATGGACCTGCCAAAGTGACTCTACTCTGCATGGTGGAAAGCATTAGAAGAATCCAAGAATGGTGGTCACCATGCTCATTGCGAAGCAGCATAGTAACCCACACCATGACGGCCTAGTGATGCTTCTGCATCTTTGGGCCTCCGGTCTCGCACTCACCAACGAAACGCGACAGCACGAATGTTATCATTTTAGGTCGATCTTCTGAGGGTAGTACCGCCCTGGTGGAGCCGGCCCGTTCGTGCTGAAATCAGCGTGGCTCTACTACCTTTTAAAGGAGTAGAGCCTATCTATAGGAAGCGGTTGCCGGTACGATTAAATACCTTTTTAAATTTTGTTTAATGTATTTTCTAATAAATTAAACACTTACATTTGGACCTTAATTTTAATAACTGAAAATATTATTCATACGTATCTAACGTAACGCACCCGATCTAACGTGCTCAAGAGTTTTCATTTAAAAAAATGAGATTTGCTTTACTTTTTAAACGTATCTTATTAACATGTTATATTATTATGAACAGAGAACAGTATAATAAGCAGAAAAATTTCAAATCATGTTCATTTATGTGTTAGCATTAGTATATGAGATACCTAAGGCGATTTACACATTGTTTTGTTGTAAAATTTATAAGCACTGATCTTTAGACTTTTAAAGATGAAATCATGCATTTTGTTTTTTGTTATTTGTGCTCTTGCCTCATTTACTACAGCTGCAGTGTTACCTGAAGACGTTCAAGCTAAAATTATCAAATATGAGAACTTTAACAATGGAGATGGCAGTTACAGATTCAAGTGAGTTGTATAAATTTCTCATCTATATATATATAATTATATATATATTAGGTCTTTACCTATGAAATTGCCGTTTTGTATGCAATAAGTGAAAGTACTTATTTTTTCAAACTTTTTTATTTCTGTTATTCGAAGTAATCACCCATGCAATCGACGCATCTTTGCCAACGCATTGGCAGTTTATTGATGCCCTTCTTGTAAAAATCGGCTGGACGGGAGGCAACAAACTCTTCAAAGGCATTTTGTACTGCCTCTCGGGAATTGAAATTTTTACCCACTAAAAAGTTGTCTAAATTTTGGAAAAAGTAATAGTCGGTAGGTGCAAGGTCTGGTGAGTATGGTGGATGAGGGAGAGCTTCCAACCCCAGCTCTTGCAGCTTGGAGACTGTCTGTTGCGCAGTATGGGGTCGCGCTTTGTCGTGAAGCAGCTACGACGTTAGTTTAATCTAAATATTGGTTCGTTTTTTACCTGAAATAAGTTTATACTATATTTATACAAAAAATAGTATATTGTATTCATTTATTATATCAACAATAGTCTAGCAAAGCCCTAATCTACTTCCCCTTTTATCAGACCACCTCACATTCCGTCAGTATTTAAATTAGTATGTAAATTACCTAATCTTAATCACAGAATCTTCCATAAATTTTTTGCCTCTTTAATAAGGTCTTCAATAGTTTGAGCCACATAATTCTACTTTATTTTACTCTTTAAGATACATATTTTTAAAGATTATTTTTCAATAAATGTTAATGTTATTTTTACTTATTTTATTGAATAGCGAAACTAAATTCTGAATTAATTAGTCTTATTTTCTGTTATCGTAACCTATCATTATTTTGGGGTTAAAATGCAATAAAATTGAGAAGACCGAATTTATTTTTTAAGACTTCGAAGCTTATAAAGAATAACCTACTATAACCCATACATATAAGAGAAATAATAAAAAATAATGTGTTCAAGTTTTAGGCTGACTCATCGTCAGTCAGGTTTCAATAAATCGACGACGTTACAAAACTAATACACTTATAATATTTTTTAAATACTAAATTAAAATCAATCACGAAACAATTAAGTATTAGTTTCGTTTAAAGCGAGAAGTAATCAAGGAAAAAAATTGAAACACGCACTAAAATTGTTTAACTGACATTGAAAAAATATCAAAGAGCCTACCTACCGACCTTAAAAAATTTATAATAACTCTTCGAAGTTGAAATGTAAATTTTATAATATTTACAAGCAAATTGACTGTGTTATTAAATGAACAATTGTATAGACACAATAAGAATAGCATTTGTTTTATTGCGCCATAGACACTTTCTCCAGCCAGTAGTGCCACTTGTATTGATAATATTTTTACAAATGTGAAACAAATTAATAGGTGTATTGTAAGTGAGCTAAATTGAGATCACTGCAGGCAGTTACTTTTACGTTACTTTTACTCGAACAAAACCAGGGGTTCAAAGGAAGCGTATTAGTTACGTTCCGATTACGGAGAGCCGCATGAGCCTGTTCAGGAATAATATGGCGGATAAGTTGTTAAGATTGCCCTATGATAGTGACCCTAATCAAGCTTTCGCTTTGTTATTTAATATGATTAATAATGAATTTAAATTAAGTTTTACATCAAAAACACTAACGATTAGTGATCGTATAATATTCAGTGACTGGGCCAATGTAGGTATCTATAAAAGTCGACAACGGCTATATGAGTTGTATTATGAAAAAACATATAATCATAATTTAGATTTTGTAGAATATGTCAAAAAATATTCAAAGACGTTTAAGCGCACATGTTATGTTGCTAAATCCCTATATTTAAAAAATTTAATAAAATCATCTGTAAATAAAATAAAATTGTAGGTAGTAGAGCCACGCTGATTTCAGCACGAACGGGCCGGCTCGACCGGGGCGGTACTACCCTCGCACAGAAAATCAACGTAAAATGACAGCGTTCGTGCTGTCGTGTTTCGTTCGTGAGTGCGAGACCGGAGGCCCAAATAGTCTAGTCAACAAGTTCCATACTTGTTGACTAGACTAAAAGATGCAGAAGCATCACTAGGCCGCCATGGTGTGGGTCGCCATGCTGCATTGTCTGCATTCGCAGTGAGTATGGTGACCACCACTCTTGGATTCTGCTTATGCTTTCCATCGGGCAGAGTAGAATCATTTTGGCGCGCCATACATAAAAAAAAAAAAAAAACCACATGAGAGATTATAAACGCCGAAACCGGACACCATTGTACGAAATCGTGACTTCCATTTAAAAATTAATCATGTAGATTTATAAGCGGGTGTGGAGGTTGCGACTGAGTTTGAACATTTTTTTACTAACATTCTATTCGAACAACCAAAACTCTTTCGTCATGCTCTTCCTCTGCTTGTTTTTTATTAGAAAATAGTGTAAACCGGTGTGATAGGGGTTTTGAATTTTCAGCCGCTAGTATAAATGATGTTATCAAGGCTTTTAAAAGTATAAATGTAAAGAAAACAACTGATTCATGGGGACATTCATTACATACTATATCTGCAATAATTCATATTATGATATCTCCATATTTAGCAACTGTTTTCAATTCTTGTATCGCATTTGGTGTGTTTCCTAATCTGATGAAACAAAGTAAAGTGATTCCATTCTTCAAGTCTGGTAGTAGTTCAGATCCATCTAACTTCCGACCTATCTCAATACTTCCAACATTTAGTAAATTTTTTGAAAAATTGCTTTTAAACCAAATGTTACATTTTATTAAATACAACTTGCTTCATCAAAAGCAATTCGGTTTTACTAAAGGTCGTTCAACTACGGACGCGGGCGTGGAATCACTTAAACACATATATGGCGCCTGGGAGAATTCACAGGATGCGTTTGGTATTTTCTGTGACCTGTCTAAGGCTTTCGATTGTGTCCATCATCCTACACTCATCAGGAAGCTACAACACTACGGAATAATGAGTAATGCTCTAAATATTCTAACGTCGTATTTGAATAAGAGAGTTCAAAAAGTTGATATTAATGGTAAAACATCTTCGGGATCCCCGGTAACAATGGGCGTCCCACAGGGTTCTATTCTAGGTCCATTTCTGTTTCTCATATATATAAATGATCTAGCTTATTATGTAAGTGACAATCATGAGATTGTATTGTTCGCGGATGACACATCCTTAATTTTTAAAGGTAGGTGCCAACTTGACAGTTTTACTGAAGTCAACAGTGTACTCTTGAAAGTGGGACATTGGTTTAATACAAATAACCTTCTCCTTAATGAGAAGAAAACTAAATTCATTAAAATCTCTACACCAAACGTTAGGCATGTTACAACCAATGTTCGATTTAATGTACTAGAGTTGGATCCTGTGGAATCTACTGTATTTTTAGGTATAACTATTGACGCTAAGTTACAATGGGGTCCCCACATAGAAAAACTATCCGGTAGGCGGCTTTTGCTGTAAAAAAGATTCGACATTTAACTAATGTTGATACAGCTAGAATAGTTTACTTCAGTTACTTTCATAGCATAATGAGTTACGGTATCCTACTCTGGGGTAACTGTGCAGATATTAATGCCATATTTGTTTTACAAAAACGCGCCGTACGAGCCATTTATAAATTTGACCCTCGAGTTTCTCTCCGTTCCAAATTTAAAGAGATAAATATTCTGACTGTATCTTCATAATATATATACGAAAATTTAGTTTATGTTCAAAAAAATATAGCAAAGTTTTCTAAAATCATACTATTATAGTATATTATTCATTCGGTAAATACCAGAAACAAACATAATATTAGTGTTCACGTCACTCGTCTCCACAGAGTAGGCAACTCGTTCATGGGACAATGTATACGCTTTTACAATAAACTCCCTATTGATATTGGGAATTTGCCATTAAATAAATTTAAGAATACCATAAAATCTAAGTTATCCGCAAAGGGGTATAATACCATAGCAGAATATCTTGATGATAAAACCGCCCGGGATTGAGCTGCCCATTCTGCACATGCTGTTTATTTTGAATGTTTAAATTTATTTTGATGTGACATTAATTTATAGTTTGAAACAAATTCATTTTAAATTATTGCCATGGTTGTCATTTTTTTTAAATTATTATCTTTACTGATTATTGTAATTGTGACTCAAATTGTAATTATCGTATTCCTTTTATTGAAATAATGTCTTTTGCAAATTGTCTAGACTTTAAAAGAGACGGTGATCCCTGAGTTTGTTTCGTCCTTTCTTCTCAAGGCTAGTCCAGTTAGGCAAGGCCGAACTCATCTGCTCAAAAAAAGTTTAACTTGCAAAAGTGTTCATGTAACCTAATTGCAGAATAAAATGATTTCATTTCATTTCTTGCTCGAACGTAGCTTGCGCATCGTTGTTTATGGGAAGGTCGCGGTAAGCTTTTGAATGCAAACAGCACAGGAGTGGTTGTTGTGGAGAGCTTTTCGAAGGCTGATGTTTAGCAATGGATGTCTTTCGGTTGAGATGATGATTAAGGAGACAAACGAGTTGATAGGTCATCAGATGGTAAGTAACTACCGACGTTCATGGGGATCTGCAGCTCAAGGGTCACAAGTGCATTGCCGTCTCAGGAGCAATGAAAACTGTATCGTTAAGTTAATTTTTTTTTTTGAGTAGTTTAAATTTATTATTATAACAGCCGTTCCAAAGATTAGTGAAAAGCTGTTGAATTGTAATGACAAACAGACACTTCGATTTTATTTATTTGTAGATATCAAAAGTGACGTGTGATCATGTTAAGCTTATCTTCTCATATACAAAAATCAATTGCTGTTCGTTTGTCTCGCTAAAACTCGAGAACGGCTGGGCAGACTTAGCTGATTTTGGTTTTGAAATGTTTGTCGTAGTCCAGGGAAGGTATAAACGATAAAAAATTAAAAATACTTGAAAATCCAAATGTCACATGTACAAGTAGCGGGCACAGCTAGATATACTATGTAATAAAAGATTAACCAGTGTACCATCTAGGAAGGCCCACGTTAGGTACTTACACCAATACTGCCATATTCGATCGCTTGCAAGTTTTTGTGATATAAATTTTATGATCTTGCTAATTATTATTTTTCCTGTTATTCACCGACATTAAGGCCATGTTCAGATGACAAGCGCTCAACGTGCGTTTTGCTAACGCGCGTTAACAAATCCATATAAAAACGCGCGTTAGCATGTGTACTCCTAGAACAAATTACATGTAGTTGTAAACGCGCGTTAGCAAAACGCGCGTTGAGCGCTCGTCATCTGAACTTGGGCTAATAGTCTTTCTATGCATCTACGGTTGCAAGTGCCAATTAGTATAGACGATTAATGCTGTATAAAGCCTTGAAGGTACAAATATAGTTGTTATGAATTTATGAGTCATAGACTTGAAAGAGATGCTGCGTTTCGAGGTCAACATTGGAGGTTGAAATATATTTTATTGTATGCTTATAATAAACTTCTTGATAGAACGCATCTTTGTAAATTATATCAAGAATTGTATCAAAATAAATAAAATACTAAACTAAATAGAATTTCAAGCTATAGCAACAAATAACAAGAAAATGTTTAAAAAATTAACCTAAATCACCTTATGTCTCGGGCTATAATTACGAATCTGAACCGATTTTAATGAACACCTCGTTCATTAAAATCGGTTCAGTAGCGCATAAAGCAATACGATGTATAAACATACATAGATCATCATCATCAGTCTATCGCAGTCCATTGCTGGTCTCTCCAAATGTGAAAATTATTGGCCATCCTTTTGGGTAGAATTTTGTAAAATATTTAAACAGTTACATTCGTACATTAATATAGATTGATTTGTAAAGTTTTAGCTTTTGTTCAACAAAGGAGACGGTGGCTACATTTAGCAAGTCTAGCAATTATTAAATATAATAAATATATAATTATAAAATAATTAAATAAAAGGAAAAGGAGAAACGTAAAAGGAGGTCGAGCCATCGAACCGGCTCGATGCGAGCCTCCGAGTCGTGAGTTTTGCGGCCCACACGTTAATTTTTACTCGTTTTGGAGTAAAACTATCGAGTAATACTGTAAGTGAGTACGGACCATTACCCGCAACTCTCGTCAAATACTGTGATGTGAGTTGATATACCTTAAAAAAGCTAAATGTGTGTGTATAAAATATAATTCAATATTAAATTAACTGTTCTTTCTGCTGAAAATGTGTTGTCTTTGTTCTCTTATATCTTTTTTCTACTAGTAAATTTTACTTGTATAGATAAATACAATATTTAGTTATAGAATTAAATAAAAATACTAGAAATTAATAAAAAAAAACTATAACAATATTTACATACAAACGTCAAACAACTCCTCCACATCATCGCCTACTGGTAGCGTTCCCAAAAGACTGGCAACATTGTCACGTTCTGATAGCAATATTCTTTTAAACACAGGGCAACCAGCAAGATCTTAACACAGAAAATAAGCAAACTTAAGTATCTGCCCAGTCTAATAGCACGACAGCATAGGACGCTATAATTACCTCCAAAGTGCTATATATAGGCAGGTTTTGAAAATGACGGCTTTTTGTGTTTTAAAGCGAGTGAGAATATTACCTATTGTGAATTATTTTTTTGTAGGAAGTTATATTAAAAAGTAACTTCATCACAATGAACTGTGTTGTCTTATTGTGCGGACTGCTCTCACTTGCTTCGGCTGCCGTTATACCTGATGAGGCACAAGCGAAAATTGTGAGTTATGAGAACACAAACGATGGTGCTGGCAACTATAGATTTAGGTAATTTGCGTTGTTATTTTAAAACGTTTTCATAGAATAGATCTAAATTATGTTACATATATCTATGTCACATTGTATATTAAAAATTGTTTATTATATTCCTTCTCATGTAAAAATACACATGACTACAGTAAAATATAACACAATTTAAAGATAACTATTAACCTTGAATATTGTGTCTGTTCAACTTAAGTATAAAAAGATTTTCTCGCAATTTTCATTTAAAATAGTGTAAAGTATACTTCTGATACTCAAGTGACACAATAATTACTTAAGAGTATTGTCTCAAATATTCAAATACACGTGTAAAATCAGGCAGCCTCAAAAGTAAACTTACTGTTGACTGTCACTCATTACTGGCAATGACAAACTATGCAAAGTTTAACGTGTTGGTTGCAGTTACGAAACCTCCAATGGAATATTTCGTGACGAAATTGGATATTTGGTGAACGTCGGCAAAGAGGATCAGCACATGGTCGTCAAAGGTTCTTATTCCTACACTGATGAAAACGGTCAACTAGTATTTGTCAGATACAGTGCTGATGAGAATGGTTTTCAAGTCAACCCACCGTTATCAGTAAGTATACTTTATTAAAATTACTCTTTTGATGGTGTAGTCATTTGAATGTACTAGAGAAACTACACAAAATGTAAACCTTAAGTTGGTTAAATTTACCTATACTCTAAAATGATGTCACAAAAGATGTTTCATCATCATCATCAGCCTATCGCAGTCCACTGCAGGACATAGGCCTCTCCAATTGCGCGCCACTTGGTACGATCCTCGGCTTCTCGCATCCAGCTCCTGCCAGCCGTCTTTTTTTTTTTTTTTTTTTTTTTTTATGTATGGCCCGCCAAAATGACTCTACTCTGCCTGATGGAAAGCATAAGCAGAATCCAAGAGTGGCGGTCACCATACTCACTGCGAATGCAGACAATGCAGTATGGCGACCCACACCATGGCGGCCTAGTGATGCTGCTGCATCTTTTAGTCTAGTCAACAAGTATGGAACTTGTTGACTAGACTATTTGGGCCTCCGGTCTCGCACTCACCAACGAAACACGACAGCACGAACGCTGTCATTTTACGTTGATTTTCTGTGCGAGGGTAGTACCGCCCCGGTCGAGCCGGCCCATTCATGCTGAAATCAGCGTGGCTCTACTACCTTGCGCAGATCATCACATAGCATGGCCAAAAATATTCAACATAGCCCAAAGGATTAGTAAGCTGAAGTGGCAGTGGGCTGGCCATATTAGCCGCAGAACTGATTACGTTGGGGTGAACGCGTTCTTGAGTGGAGACCGCGTCCCGGCAAACGTAGTGTAGGACGTCCACAGGCCAGGTGGAGTGAAAAGATGTTTGCAACACAAATAATTGTTAGCGTTAATAATCACAATAACGGAATTTACAATTAATTAAATTAATATGAACTACGGAGGCGTTCGATATGTTAAAA
The DNA here is from genome assembly GCA_949125395.1 of Diaphora mendica. NCBI lineage: Eukaryota > Metazoa > Arthropoda > Insecta > Lepidoptera > Erebidae > Diaphora > Diaphora mendica. The sequence continues at coordinate 16,189,069 of OX421316.1, forward strand.
ATTTTAAACTCTGGAGGAATTAAAAATCAAACTGTCTTTATTCGTATTTCATGAGATGTTTTATGTAGAGATATAGATATCATATCCCTTTAAAAATGAACATGAAAAAGTTTATTGAATAATATTAAAGAAAGTGCATACACATTAATAAAATAATTCATTTATCTTCCCTAGAATTCCCTCCCCTTTATTACCTCGAATAACAAACTCATTCTGCTTGACTGCCTCTGTGGCGCAGTGGTACTTTATTGTACACCAGATTAATTCCTAGTTAAACATAAAATTAGAGAAGTACAATTGGCGGTAAGCGGTAAAGTATTAAAATATTAGATAGTGTAGATTAGTAGATGTAGATTTTGTAAAGTTTCCTTGAACTATTTGTAAAGTAATGGAAATCAAAGATTGATGTCACTACCTACAGTCAATATAATATTTAATGTTGCTAATTTATGACTTAGACCACTCATGGAGTTATCATCTATCTATATATATAAAAGAGGAAGGTGACTGACTGACTGACGGACAGACTGACATACCCAGAGACATACGCACAGCCCAAACCGCTGAAGCTAGAATCCTGAAATTTTGCATGTAGGTTCTTTATATAACGTAAGTGAGCACTAAGAAAGGAATTTTCGAAATTCCACCCCTAAGGAGGTAAATCAGGGGATGAAAGTCTGCGTGAGCGAAGCCGCGTGTAAAAGCTAGTCACTACATAATTATAAAACAAAGTTCTCCGCCGCGTCTGTCTGTCTGCCTGTTCGCGATAAACTATGTGCGTGCCTGACCGCTACGTGTGGAGGCGCCGACGCCCGCCTCTATTGGCTGTGCCAGTAGCCAGGACTAACTTACTTGAGTTCACAAAGATTTAGATATTTTTTTCGTGTCAATTGAGTGTACTCGCAAAATGTCTTGTAAATTTAATTAGTTACAAGACATAAAAGTTGCAATACTTTATTTTATATTTTTAATTTTAAGATAGATTGTTATTTTTTTTTTGAGTTTATATTTCGTTACTGTATATATGTTTCTTTATTCATTTGTAAAGAAATAGACATAATATTAGAAATGTAAGTTAGCCTCTCTATCGCATTAGGGCAACCTGTAATGATAGTGAAGGTGATATTGTAATAAATAAATATAAATAAAAAAAAAATAAAAAAAAATAAAGCTACTACTACACAGATTTTGATGCCGTTTTTACTAATAGATAGAGTGATTCTTGAGGAAGGTTTTCGTACATAGACTATTATTTTTTCAAGTATATTGGCAAAATTATAACGATATTTATTGAAGACGTCGGGAAAATTTAAGCCGCACATCTTCTCAGGGTAACATAGGCTATATTATATATTATTTTCCGTAAAGAGCCCTTGCGAAGCCGGGGCAGGTTGCTAGTAAATTTATATATATTCATTGAAATTACGAAGGTGATTATAATGCCTACTTTATTACTGAGATTAACATTAAATATAAGATCATTTCAAAAGTCACAGATTTTAGCATTCAAACTTACGCCTTTTAATTTATTGCTATTTTTATGACTAAAGTTCAAAGAGCAAATAAGAAAAGAACGAGAATTTATTACTCATCATTCAACGTTCTGCTATTCCTGAGTGTTTTAACATTCCCTTTACCTTTTTTGTAACATTAATTTAGTTGTAAGATAAGATTATAATCTACCTAATCTTTTTAACCGTAAGTCACTGTCAAGTACATTGATTTTTCTAGATTTTTCTTTAAGTGATTGGATAACATTTATATTATATGGTATAAGATAAAATGGGAAAGTTTATTTAATTTCCCATCTAGATGATTCAATGAATTTCGTGGAATATAACTTATAGACTACAGCTGTGAACTATTTTAACATCTTATTGTTAAGAAATCAAGAAACATTATGCGAGATAGTCTCGTTATTAAATAATTCATTTTTGAAGTATTGATATCGTCTTATTGCAGTTTCAGCAAGTCGCCTACGGCCTCCCAGCAAACGCCGTAGCAACATTGTTAGGAAAGTGAACCATTTCGACATACGGAAAAAATAAATATATAGGTACAAAAAAGTTGTTTTTCTTTCCTATTATTATTATTTTTATTTCATTTATATATACATATTAATTACATTTTTAAATATAAATGTAAAAACAAATACATTTAAAAATATAAAAAATAGTAGACCACCGACCTCGGGTACAGGGACCAAGAAACCGGTGGTTAGGGCTCCAGAGACAGGAACCTCCTCACAATACGAGCCGTGTCAAGGAGGACTGCCTTCTGCATCAGACCCTTGATCCAGCCCTCTAACGTGAGCCTCTTAAGATGTTGGTCGAGGCTCTTGGCTATCAATCTGTGAGCAGATACGACTATCGGAACAATGATTACCGAATCCACATTCCACATATCGACAATCTCGTGAGATAAATCCAAATATTTTATTTGTTTTTCTTTTTCAACTTTCACGAGATTCTCGTCATGACGAACGGCGATATCGACAATCATTGCGCGGCGCTCTAATCGATCTATCACCACAATATCAGGCTTATTGGCAACAATAGTCCTGTCCGTGATAATAGATCGATCCCAATATAACGTAGCACGACCATTCTCGAGAACTGGGTCGGGCACATACCTGTAGTATGGCACCTCTGAATTCACAAGTCTGTATTTAAGGGCAAGCTGTTGATGTACGATCCTGGCTACTTGGTTGTGCCTGTGCAAATATTCGCCGTTAGCAAGACGAGAACAACCAGAAATAATATGCCTGATAGATTCTCCAGGACGGTGACATGCCCGACAGATGTCGACCGTACCATCTTTCAGGATATACTTCCGATAGTTATTCGTCATGATAACTTCGTCCATAATCGCACAAACAAAACCTTCGGTTTCTCCGAAGAGATCACCATACCGTAGCCAGGAAGTTGAGGCCTTGAAGTCTATATCAGGCCCATTAAGAGCCCGATAAAACCGACCCTGAAGTTCTTTGCCCTTCCATACCTCCCTGCGATCATCAGTACCAAGTACTACAGGTTTGCGCCAATTCTCTTTAGCCAAAGCGAGCGGAGTGAGTCCGGTATCCACTGCAACTACATTACGATGCACTCCCACATCAGTGTGAAGAAAATATTCCCTAAGATTGTATATCTCGCGATTGTGTAGGGTCTTGATATTTAATAGTCCACGACCCCCAAACTTTCGCGGGATATACAACCTCATAACCGATGACCGTGGGTGATGCATTCGGAATGCAGTCAGCAATGTACGGACTCTCCGGTCTAGGGCATCTAATTCGGTCTGAGTCCATCTAAGTATACCAAAGGAATACATCAGAACCGGCATGACCCAACCATTGTAGGCTCGCACCTTGTTACCGCCTGATAAAAGACTTTTAAGTACTTTTTTCAGGCGGCTAAAGAAGCGTTCCCGCAACGACTGTTTCATATCAGATTCTGGTATTCCTAAGGACTGTAAAAACCTAGGTACTTGTAGGTTTCGGTTGCAGACAGAGATCTGAGTCTTGTAGAATCTGAAAGTTCTATTCCTTCATATTCCACAATCACACCTTTCTTTACATACATGACTGCACACTTGTCTACACCAAATTCCATCTTGATAGAATTACTAAAGTTTTCAGTGACCTTTAGTAACGCTGTCAATTGTAATTTAGTGGGGGCAAGTAGTTTCAAATCATCCATATAAAGAAGGTGAGATATAACTCGATCGTCCTTCCGCAACCTATAGCCTAACCCTGAACCCTCCAACAGAGTGCTTAGAGGGTTCAAGGCCAGACAAAACCACAAGGGACTCAGACTGTCACCTTGAAAGATGCCCCGCTCTATATTTATAAGTACGTCGCTTACCGCAGTCTGCCGACATCCAGGATAGCGAAGTACTGTTCTCCATTGTCCCATACACGACTTTAAGAAAGTGCACAGAGTTGTATCAATTTTATACAACTCCAGCACTCTCAAAAGCCATGTATGTGGAACCGAGTCATAAGCCTTCTTGTAATCTATCCAACATGTCGCCAGACTCTTACGGTTACGACGTACTTGTTGGCTAATGGTCATGTCTATGATAAGGAGCTCTTTAGTGCCACGGGAACCACTTCTACATCCATTCTGAGAAACGGAAATTATCAAATTATTATTAATATGTTTAGAAATTTTGAGTCTCAGAATAGATGTCAGAAGTTTATACATGGTTGGTAAACATGTAATGGGCCTAAAATTTTTGGGATCCATGGCACTACCAGATTTATGGAGTAAGTGAGATATACCAGTGGTTAAAAACCGAGGTAAATAACCCGAATCTACTGCAGCTTGGAATTGAGATGCCAAACACTCATGTGAGCTTCGGAACCACTTAAGCCAGAAGTTGTGCAGTCCGTCTGGACCAGGTGATTTCCAGTTTGGTAATGGACGAACTGCACAACTTACATCATCTTTACTAATAGTTATGGGTTCCATAGATGTTATGGACTCACATGAGCGCTCGACATCCCGACACCAATCACCTTCTGTATGAGTGACAGGCACTGACCAGATGTTACGCCAAAATGTATTTGTGGCATTTTCATCTGGAAAGCGCCCATCACTCACACACGGACTCGGTTCCTCCCATTTCCGGTACACCCACTTCTCATTTCTTTGGAACATTCGATTCTGGATAAACCGATCTACTCGTTTTCTATACCGTCTTATCCTATTTGCCCATGCATAAACTTTTTGCTTGAAGAAGTCAATGCGCTCCGTGACACTCGACATGTACTGTTGAGGACTAACAGTAGTCCCCAAGAATGCCTGTTTCACAAAGCGCATGACTCTCGGCCGCGTATTACCTGATTGAAACGAAATTAATTTGCCAATGAGTGTCCTGGTCTCAGCAATACGACGTTCTATTCTGTACTGCCAAGCTGGTACTTTATTTTTGGGTCGAGTAGTAGTGTTTTGTTCAACAAATTTAATACCAGCTTCTCGACAAACTGCAATAGCCGCACAGTACAAAATAGAATGTGTATCACTAAGATCTCGGCTATCACCAAAATAATCTGGTAATAGCGAATTCAGGGCACTCACCAACGCTAGATTGCGTTTATGAATGGGCAAACGGGGTAACCGAGGTCTGTTATTATAATTAACATGCCGGTACTCCTGAATCGCATGCTCCAAAGCGCTCCTTATCCTATTATTACATTGGGTACTCACGGTCATAACTTCACTCTCCACTTGTTCATCAACATACTCGCTGTGTGGTAATAGTGGTGTAGTAGCTACCAAATCCACAGAATGTGACGAAGAAGGGACAGTCAAAGTACTCCGTACGTCAGAGCGTATCCTCTCAAGTACCGCATCATCCAGCAGGTGACAGCGCTGTATAGCTCGTACTTGATCCGACAATCGCTGTGCAGATACGTTGACGGCTGGCTCAAGCTCCTGAAACAGAGAGACTAGTCGAACACGGTACGCAGTAAGGTTTGTTCCCAACTCTGTAGCCCGAAAATATGCCCGCATGACGTTCTCATTAATTGAATGTGTCCATTTCATGCGGCGCACATCACCACTGGTAGCGGGGACCCTGTTCGAGGTCTGTGGTCCTCGGGATCCCAAGCTGGTCGGTGGCCGGCCTCTCTCCTGCCGACGTACAGGTGTTGGCGACGTCGGCGGAGAGAAAAACTCGTCACTTGAAGACGAGCTCGACGCCTCTGCACCAGCCGGAACTTCTATTATTTCTTCCGGAGACGGCAAGGCGGAGCGGAGCAACGAGTCCGGGGATGTTAGAAGTACTCTCCGTCTAGCTCTTGTTAGCATCGTTCTCTGAATTTCTCACATTATTGTTTTGACATGACGTTAACGTTTAAACGTCATGTCTTACAGAGATATATTTCTATGTTTCTTTTTTGGTTTATTCATTTTGCCTTTGCTTTTTATTTATTGTATAACAATATGTCGTTTTATCTCTATGCAAATTGTTATTTCTTGCTGTTCTAAACTGTATAAATAATTTATTCCAAAAATATTTGTGAGAAATCTGACTGACGGCTTTAAGTGTTGCTAGTTTTTTTTTTAATTATTATTATTATTATATAATGTTATTGGGTTGGGTTTAGAATAGAGTCGCACGAATCTGGGGATTATGTTAATGCAGGACGGTTAAGTGAGTTCACCTGAAGCGTTTTATATTGATTTTAGATCTAGGAACACGGTTTAAATATTTTTAAGTTATTTGTTTAAATTATAATAATAAAACTTAATACGACCTTTGTGTATGAATACAAAAATATTCATTGCAAAAAGACCAAACTTGGTTGGATTAAATTGTATAACATGATCTCTTCTGTTACTAACTAAAGTAAAGATATCAAGTTTATTTGCTACTACGAGTATAACATTAACTGATTGAAGAAAACTATCTTATTATACGTACACTGGAAACAGATAAAAAAATTACATTTATAATAATCTCTAAACTCCAAAATATTATGTCAGTCACATCTCAGTGTTAAGAAGCATCATTGATGGAGTTAGAAATCACATGTTTTACATATTTGCTCAACATAGCAATGAAGTCCAGAGAACCTAGTCATTCATCCAACGCTATATTTGAGCATGTATTGCATGTATTTATAAACAATTATTCATTTCCTTAATTGTAATCAGGAAACATAACAGCAATCAAGATTTTACATCATATCTAACAAAAAAAAATAGACGAGCAATTCAACTTGATCAGATTAAGTTACTATTTAAAGCATAAAATCTGTTAATAGAACATACCAAACATTATGATGTATATTGAAAATTCATTTCAATTGTTGTTGACGTCATCGTGTATCCTTACATTATCTCCGACCTGAAATGTTTTCATAACATTCATACAGAAATCCTTGTTAAATGATAAGTCTATAATAAATAGGTTAAGCTCTGAGGAGAGATAATGATATAGAATTTGATATGCAAATTTGATTTTAACAGTGTCTAAAGCGCTTCTAAATCTAACTGCCGCGTAACACTTGACTCACAACGACAGAGTTCTTTAAATACAGACCTGAAAATGTATGTGTGCTAAATTTATATGTAGTATAATAAGCTATTCTAAAGTCTCTCAGAATCTAACTGCTGTAACAACTATTAGTTCCAGATGCCTGGAAGCAATATCTCTCAGCGATCAACAGTATAATACTGAAATTTTTATACGCCTTGAATGATCGTGAACTGCGATGAATCCACATGTCTTACAACGAAATAGTTATTATTCATAAATAATTGTGTGTATTTGCTTTTAATTCCAATAATACATAAAATAAGGCATTGAAACAAATTGCAGTTTAGGCAGAAACAAGGGTTTTACTTTTTTTAATGTGCAGCATGTTTTACAAAACATAGTTGAGTCATTGCTATTGTGTGACCAATGTGCAGAAAACAAGAAGAAATCAAACCTTTATAATAATAATAAATAAATATTTCGGACATCTAACACACAACGCCATCTAGTCCCAAGCTAAGCTGAGCTTGTGTTATGGGTACTAGACAACTGATACAAATACATATATACTTGTTTTTTTTTTTGTAAATACATACATATTATACATAGAAAACACCCAAACTCCGAAACAAATATTTGTAGATCATACAAACATTTGATCCGACCCGGGAATCGAACCCGAGACCTCATTATCAGCAGTCGCACACGCCAACCGCGAGACCAATGAGGCCGACAATCTTTAAGTTTGGCGAGTAAACTATTACGAAAAATAACTTGAAAAAAAAGCGGCTAAGTGCGAGTCGGATTCGTACAGGAAGGGTACCGTACCATTACTTATACATTCCAAGCTTCTACCTGTTTCCATTATCAATATCGAGCAAAAACAAGAAAAAAAATCACGTTTGTTGTATGGGAGCCCCCTTAAATATTTATTTAATTCTGTTTTTTAGTATTTGTTGTTATAGCGGCAACAGAAATACATCATCTCTGAAAATTTCAACTGTCTAACTATCACACACATTCAGCCTGGTGACAGACAGACGGACAGACAAACAGACAGACGAACGGACAGACAGTCATAGTATTAGAGTCCCGTTTTAACTTTTGGGTAAGTAACCCTAAAAAGTATCACTGATTTCAATGCACCCATATTGATGTGATGAACCCACGAATGCAAAGCTTAAAGACAGTGCGCTAAGTGTTGAAGGATTCACTCCTGTGTGGGGCAACACTACGTGCAATGAACATATTGTTTTTTTTTTTTAGTCTAAGGTTTGTTTGTGTCTATGTTAGTAAAGTCCCTTGCGACACAAAATATTTTATTTTTAAATAAAAATATTTCAGACATCTAACACACAACGCCATCTAGTCCCAAGCTAAGCAGAGCTTGTGTTATGGGTACTAGGCAACAGATACAAATACATATATACTTTTTTTTTGTAAATACATACATATTATACATAGAAAACACCCAAACTCCGAAACAAATATTTGTAGATCATACAAACAGTTGGTCCGACCCGGGAATCGAACCCGAGACCTCTTGATCAGCAGTCGCACAGACCAACCGCGAGACCAACGAGGCAGTAGTATAATATTTATTTTATACCAATATATTTCTATTGTAGAAGTTGTATTTTATTAAAAGAAAATCATACCTTTTGCGGCGGTTCTCTTGGTCAATTTGGCCATTATATTTTGTACGGCTTCGGTTCCATACAATTTCAATACCTCTTCTGATCCATTACACCCATACACCAACTCCGTACAAAAATCGTGTGACTAGGGTGAAAAATCGAGGGTTGCTACCTCTTCCCCTTCGCCTGTACTCAATTGGCCAGCTTACAAGTGACGGCATAGTGCTGAATGTTATTGTTTTATGTCTGTCTGTCTGTCTGTATCTTTCTAAAATGGTCTCTTGGTGTTTCACATGACTCATAAATTTTCGATACGGGCCCTTAGTCTATTAAATTTAGGACTGAACTTCTCCCTTTTAGATAAAATTAATGTATTTTCTATTCTGGAACCGGCATAGTAGAAAATAGCTAAACTGTATATATTTTTAATAAAGGCGCGATAATTCTGAAATAAAATATATACTCGTACCTATTGATAAAATTGCAATAAAAATGTATTCACGTGCATTATGCAATTCGTGTGTTATCATAGTTTTTATCTCGTAACACCATGAAACATATTTAGTTAAAATCTCAAATTAGACCTTGACTCTTTTAATGCCGGTAATATACGCCTATATAATTTAAAAACATTGCATTATCATCAGTAATAGTTACTATGTTCCTCGTTATAGTCGCATGTGTCTTATTTGTGGTTGCTGCTGATGATAGCAAGACTTTAGAGTACGAAAGTACGAACGATGGATATGGAAACTACAGATTCCGGTAATACCAATATGAAAAATTAATGTATCTATTATTTCATGTCAAGTGTCACATGACAAAGTGGTGTTCTGTTTAGTAAAATATTATATGAATAGAACAGATGTTTCTGAATAATTGCCGTTTTTAATTTTATAAGAAACTAGTGAATTGGCCCGGCTTCGCATGGATTTCTTTGCAATTCTCGGATTTCCTCTCGTGTAAAATGTATGTGTTATACATACAAACTTTTCTTTTGAATCACTCTAATTAATGCTAAAAATAACATTAAACTCCGCTGAGTATTTTAAAAGATCTAAGCAAATAGACATCGGAAGCGACTTCATTTTATACTATGCAAAGATGATTTCAATACTATTTCATAAAATTACTATATTATAATAAATTTGAAAGGTAAAATTACTATATTATAGTAATTTTACTTTAATTATTTAAAGTTAACATTAATATTTTCGACACAGAACTTGTAATATACAGGTATAATTTAACTGTTAATTACAGCTTTATTACCTCGAATGGTATCACTCGTGAAGAAACTGGTCGTTTAGTGAATATCGGCGAAAATGATGAGTCTATTACTGTAATGGGTTCATACTCTTATACAGATCCCGATGGAAATGACATCGTTGTAAGATATATTGCTGATAAAAATGGATATTATATTTTACCGGAAGTTCAAGGGGTAAGTACAAAATCAACAATTATTTGTTACAAAATAGAAATTGAACAAGCGACACTGCATAAACGCAATGAAATTTCACTGAATCCGCGGAATCCGCAAAGTTGGCTGTGCGTGTATATACCGGTCACAGGCACCAATGTAACATCATTTCAGGTTTTTAGTTCTTATATACTAACACGATAGAGCGAGATATCATGTGCTGTGGTGTTAAGTAATTCCCTCTGAGAGGAGGAAAGGACAGCAAAGAAATTGTGATTCTTGACTTACAGGTGTCTAGAAGGTGATAGTTGGACATAGTTAGATGACACCTTTGCTCGTTTTTCCTCTTATATCATATAAAACTCGTAAATTAATTAGTCATTAGTTAGATCATATGTTATAGAGCCTCTTAGTATTACAGTCAAACCATACGTTGCTTGATGTGTAAAATTCATAGAGGACTTTTCTTTATACTTAAAATTAAACTTTTATAATTACATCTTACATTAACCGTCTTCTAATAGTCAACTGCTGAACATAGGTTTTAAAAATGAGGTTTTGGCATACCTATTTATTTTGAATATATAACATTTAGTACCTGGATAACCGAGCTTTGCTCGGTATAATTTTCTGGCAAATTTTGTCATAATGAATTTGAGCTAGGTCGATTTATTGCCCCCGAAACACTATGCATACTAAATTTCATGAAAATCATTGGATCTGTTTCTGAAATTAAGATTAAATATATACAAAAATCGCTCGTTTAAAAGTATTAGGTATTCTTATCATTCACTTAATCGGCAATAAAAACTTTATTTTTAAATACAAAGACTTTTATGAATTTAAAAGTAAACTTTATAGTTTTTTGTTTTCATATTTCTAATGTCATATTAAAATCTATTAATTATATGTATAATCATATACTAACATTTTATATTTATTTGTTATAGGTTGGATTACCTCCTAATGTGGTAGCATCACTACTTGGAAAATAACAAAAGTAATGCGTTAACCCAGTGAAACTAAAAAATCGTGATAGTCATTATACCTCATTAATGCTATTAAACTGATTCCCATACCTTCTATTATTTGCTAAGTATACAATATTAAAATTAAACCAAAGATAATAAATATCTTTATCAGTATCAGATGCGTCTTCTTTTTCGATGACTCCATTGTTTATTCTTAAATGTGTTTTTTTCCGTGTGGAATCCCCCTCGGGCCGTCATTTGATAGATGTTTCTAAACGATGATGCCGTTAGTGTTCTAATTAATTATTATAATAGATATAGTATGGTTATACATATCCCGTCGTGGTAGAGCCACATTTCAGTATAAAAGGGCAAGCTCAACCGGTGACACCGGCGTTGATAAATAAATATAGTTTTTGTGCACCAAGTGAATGAGGTTACTGAAACCCAAAAAAGCAGGGCTCTGCGGTATGCCTTGGAAGAGGCCTACGTCCAGCAGTGGACTGCAACTGGCAGATGATGATGATGAAACGACTCTTGCCTTAGTGAGTTACAGGTATCGAGAACGTGGCAGTAACTATCAGAAGATCCTCATCTCATAACTGACCCCATCTAAGAGAGCTCATTTACTGTCCTATGCCATAAAAACGTTCTAGTGTCTTTAGTATTTTCCTCACTACCAAAGATTCAGATTTTCAAACGCAGAGTAAATATCTTCTTAACAATGCCTTCTCATCAGAATAATGGTTATTTGGTACTGAACTAAGCACAGTGACAGCTGAGATATGAAATTTTGAAAAATGTAAAGTAAGCCGATGATATTAAAGTATATAATCCAACAACAAATTTTAGTGAATTTTAGTTTAGTGATGACAAGAACAGAATCACCACCATTGTCTGCCAAAACGTATAATGATTATAGGAATTAATGTTCTCGTTGCCTGCCTGTGTGATGTGAATGAACTGCCTCGTTGGTCTCGCGGTTGGCGTGTGCGACTGCTGATCATGCGGTCTCGGGTTCGAATCCCGGGTCGGACCAAATGTTTGTATGATCTACAAATGTTTGTTTCGGAGTTTGGGTGTTTTCTATGTATAATATGCATGTATTTACAAAAAAAAAAGTATATATGTATTTGTATCAGTTGTCTAGTACCCATAACACAAGCTCTGCTTAGCTTGGGACTAGATGGCGTTGTGTGTTACATGTCCGAAAAATGCGCTCACAATAGGCATTACAACTCTATGTACTTACTTAATTTTTGTAAACATTAATATTTATTTCTCAAGTTTGATAAATTATGAACACCAAAAAACCCTTCAACACTATTTACTACTCTACTACTCGCTGATCCGGCAAACGTTGTTTTGCCATAAAAAAAAACTGGGTATAAAAAATAGATGTAGGTCGATTCTCAGTCCTACCCGATATGCACACCAAATTTCATGAAAATCGGTCCAGCCGTTTCAGAGGTGTATGGTAACTAACATTGTGACACGAGAATTTTATATTTATGATAATCTACACAAGTCCAAAGTCGCTCAGTGTGTTATAGAAAGGGATATGCTTGGCGTTTCTCTAAGGGATCATATCAAGAATGATGACCGATAATAACCATTGGAGTAAAATGGTTCTTGAGTGTAGAGTCCACAGGCCAGGAGAGCTGATTTGTGCAACATGGCTTGCCGGAGCTGGATGCGAGAAGCCGAGGAACGAACCAAATAGCGTGCAATTAACATCTGATACACATTCAGTTATTTTTTATGCATGTGCCTGCCAAAATGATTCTACTCTGCCTGATGGACAGCAGAAACAGAATCCAAGAGTAGTGGTCACCGTACTACTTGCTCGTGCAGACAATGCATCAATACAGAATTGGTGACCCACAACATAGGGGCCTAGTGATGCTTCTGCATCATTGGACCTCCGGTCTCGCACTCACCAACAAAACACGACAGCACGAATGCTGTCATTTTACGTTGATCTTCTGTGCGAGGGTAGTATTGCTCAGGTCGAGCCGGCTCGTTCGTGCTAAAATCAGCGTGGCTCTACTACCTTAAGCTTGAGATTGACATGATGATAAACAGCTTTATCTGTTAGTTTCCCCTGTTGAAGTTTTTTCGTAGTGTATAAATGGTTATCGTTACGTTTTTATCCTTTTTCTTTTCCGTTATTCAATTTAGTTTGTGTGTGTATTGCTAAGAGTAAACTGAATAAATTTTACCTTAAATTTCAATACATCTATATTTATAGTAAACTAGCTGACCCGGCGAACTTCGTAGCGCCATATTTACATACCTCTCTCAGCTTCCCGTAGCAGACAAAAAAAAAACTTTTCCGATAATCTTCTATTTTTTCTTGTACACAAACCTTGTCCTTACAATAAGAAACACATAAAAAAAGAATTATTTAATTTGGTGAAGCTGATTGGAAGTTATGCGCGCAAATGTTTCGGCGATTCATTTATATATATATATATATATACTAGATGTAATTATAATAAACTAGTTGTTGCCCGCGGCTCCGCCCGCGTGTATGTCGGTTATCGCAAATATGTAGTATGTGTTATTCTGATATATAAGCTACTAGCGACCCGCCCCTGCTTCGCACGGGTGGAGTTTAGATGCCCCGCCGCGTCGAAGACACGATTCGTTCATTTTAAATCTGTAATACCTTCGAATATATTCATTTAAATTAGATACAGTGAAGAGTCATTTTCATCTATATTAAATGCACAATGTTTTTAATTTACTTAAATTGTATATGGAGTCATTCTGTATTGCTTAATATCGCTTCGTAAATAAGCCATTATTTCTCGTAAAAAGAAAGGAATAAAAAATGTTTATTGTGGGTTATCCCTAAGAAATAGATAGACATATACCGTCGCGAACTTTTTTGTAGACCTTTTTAAGGTGTACAATACTGTAGTACATTATTTTGATTTATCTCGTAGGGTGCGACCAGCGTTTGCAATGTAAGCGCAAAAAATGTGTTTATTTGCTACATCACATTAGAAACCTCGAAAATTAACAGTGTTTCCATACTATATTATACATTTATCATACATAAAAACCTTCCTCTTGAATCACTCTATCTATTAAAAAAAACGCATTTTTTTTTTTTTTTTTTTTTTTTATGTTTGGCTCGCCAAAATGACTCTACTCTGCCTGATGGAAAACATAAGCAGAATCCAAGAGTGGTGGTCACCATACTCATTGCGAATGCAGACAATGCAGTATGGCGACCCACACTATGGCGGCCTAGTGATGCTGCTGCATCTTTTAATCTAGTCAACAAGTATGGAACTTGTTGACTAGACTAATTGGGCCTCCGGTCTCGCACTCACCAACGAAACACGACAGCACGAACGCTGTCATTTTACGTTGATTTATCATCAGCATCAAAATCCGTTGCGTAGTTATAAAGATTTAAGCAAACATAGGGATATAGGGACAGAGAAAGCGACTTTGTTTTATACTATGTAGTGATATACTGTTAAGTTTCATCCAAATCCGTTCAGTAGTTTTTGCGTGAAAGAGTAACAAAAATCCATCCATCCATCCCTCCATCCATACTTATAAACTTTCGCGTTTATAATATTAGTATAGATAATATTATACTTTTTTTTCATCCTCAGTGTTTTTTTTTTATTTACTTTGAATTTGAAAATGAGTAGGATCAAACGATTTATATATAACCGCTTCAAAAAGAAGTCATTCTTAAAATTGGGTCACAAATGATGGAAAAAACGAACATAAAACAGGGGAATTGAGAACTCCAAATTTTTGTGACGACTGACGTCGATTAAAAACTATGTATTTTCTATTCTGAAATACTGCGACTTTAATTAAAGGTAAATTAAAGGTACAGTATAGTTTACATGTATATCTTATATATAAAATTCTCGTGTCACAATGTTAGTTACCATACTCCTCTGAAACTGCTGGACCGATTTTTATGAAATTTGGTGTACATATAGGTAGGTCTGAGAATCGACCAACATCAATTTTTATACCCCAAACATTGTTTTATGGCAAAACAATGTTTGCCGGATCAGCTAGTACTTATATACTATAAAGACTGTTGTACTTCACTACGCATATGTGAATATTGTATTATTATAGTTTTTATCTTGAATGCTAAGGTAAAAAAAGTCTTAAGGTAAACCTTGACTTTTTAATGCAAATAATTTATACCTATAAATTATGATGAATATGGCATGAACATTAGTTAAAGTTAAAATGTTCTTCGTTATAGTTGCGTGTGTCTTGATTGTGGTTACTGCTGATAAAAGCGAGATTTCTGAGTACGAAAATACCAACGATGGATCTGGAAACTACAGATTCCGGTAATATTAATCTGAGTAATCTGAACTTACATTATAAATTCTACGCCTGTACCGATTTTAACAAAATTTGGCGTTTAAATACTTTTATTAATTGAGGAAGGACATGGGCATTTCTTTACCACCTTAACCGACATACACGCAGTCAAAGGCTAGTAATCTAATAACTATTTCATATCACTCTATATTCTGTTCTGTTCCGATTACAACATAACAGACGTTCTATAACTTATATTTCGGTAACTAATTTAATTAGTATGGATTAACTAATATTAGCTTATTCTTAAAATAGCTGACCTACGCAACCTCCTCTGCACCTCCTATTGCGCGTAGCATGATGTTATCCAGTGTGAACAAATAGTGAACAAACAGTATCCATAGAAATCTTAAAATTATTTTTATGATTAAAGAGGTTAAAGAAAGCCAACCTACAAATATAGGTATTTGCTGTCGCAGTTTTTTTGCACTTTCTAAGAAGAACGATTCTTTTGTATTACTTTCGTGCAACTTCAACGGTTTATGCAGTGCAAGCAATAGAAGCTGTCAAAAGGATTATTTTGCCGCATTTTTGCAACATTTTTCATTTATATTCAGCTCCTTTTGTAGCGTGATGATATAATAATATACCCTATAACCTCCGTCGTTAACTGGGCTATCTAATACTGAAATATTTTTACGAATCACGACTTCCTAAGATTAGCACGTTCAAGTAAACAAACTCCTCAAGCTTTATAATATTAGTATAGATAATTTCAATTTTCTGCAGTTGATGCTAACATAAAACCAATACAGACTATATAATATTAAATTTAACTATGAATTACAGATTTATGACCACCAATGGTATCACTCGTGAAGAAACTGGTCGCTTGGTGAATGTCGGTAAAACCGATAAGTTTATTGCTGTTGAGGGTTCATACTCTTACACAAACCCAGATGGAAAAGAAATAATTGTAAGTTATATTGCTGATGAAAACGGATACCATGTTTTAGAACCCTTTCCAGATGTAAGTACTAAGTTAACAATTAAAAATAATCGTTAATTACTGAAACTTGTGCTATTCTTACATATCTACATAGTGAAATATCCCCAGCTATTTTTGTCGTTATTACAGTTGATCGTCATTTTCAAGCAGAACGTTGATCTCTTCTTAATGTTTTTACATGTGAATCTGTTTTTAGTGAGATGCAACATATGATGGAAGCTGTGTGGAATTGGTTTGATATTATGATCTTTTTCTGTCAACCTCGCATTTCACCATGACTTGCGCAAGGTTTTGATTGTATGCCTTCTTTCTACAGTTAAAAGGCTGCTACCCTTTGAATAGTTGCATTGCTAAAAAAATAAAACAAAAATCTTAAATCAAAAAAGACCTTACTATGAGGAATATTTAAGATTTGCTCATGTGTCTGGCTACTCTTTACATCAACGGCCTGCTCTTCGGTATTTATCATTATATACGTGTATGTCACATACTTTATGCCACTTTGAAACTTTGCTAAGTTGAGTTGCATCGGGCCCTTTTTTCAGGTTCCGTAGCCATAATATCAAAAAAAACTATACTAATCTTAAGTTTGTTTTAAGATTTATTATATAGCAGTAATTATCATTCTTAAGTATGCAATCTCAACATTTTAGTTAATTCATTTCAGTCGTTCAGAATTCCATATTTACTAATAGTATTTACTACTGTTGTGGACATTAATGACTGTCCAATTTTAAGTTCCCAAACTTATCTTACGTTTTGGTATTGGTATAATATTACGCTAAGCTTCTATGTGCAGGCTCAATTGGTTCATATATAAATTATTATTGTAACACAGACTGTGCTATATCCCACGGTATGGTTTTTAAAGTAGCAACATTCTATGTTACAACTCTATTGGCGCTATAGTACATTTGACCCTAGAATTAAAAAGCGAAGGTTTCTCATAACTACATATGGATTGGCTCAATCCTCGTTTTTATTTATTTAAAAGCAAGCTCTAATCTACGTCGCACATTGACAAAATTTACATTTCTCACTTACATAACTACACACATCAAAAGTGTCTAGGGATCAACATATGTGTCTAGGGATCAACATATATCTTTGCAATAACTTTTCTCCTGATTGATATTAATTAAAATTTTCTTTAAGGATTCATCAAATAAAGTGTTTTCGTTTGTCACAGTAACGATAAACCAAGTCACCTTTGCATTAATAAAGAAATTTGCCATTTTCCTAATAAAGGGATTTTTGACATTTGAACCACTAACATTAAAGTTCGAAAAAAGACTGAAATAACAGTTTTCTTTAAAATTTTATTAGGTAACTTAAACAATTAATAATCCGTGTTTCTACCGCGAACACTAACAACACAAGAATCGGTTTGGCATACTCAAAATGAGTTCATCCAAATCACGCTGTGGAATGGCCGCCCATGTTCGTTGCAACAACAAAAAAAGGTCTTCTTGCGACTGGATACCCTCCATATTCGGCAGAGCTCTTCTCTGTAGCATATCCCATGCATGCTCAATCGGGTTCAAGTCTGGCGACTGAGCAGGCCAGGGCCAAAGCCACATCTCAATCTCAAGAAATCCGCATAAAAATGCTTGATCCCTAGACACTTTTGATGTGTGTATTTTAGTTAGATAGACGCATTTCATTCCATATTTTTTTCATATTTATCTGTTTCAGGTTTTTTATCCTGAATCACCTAGCCAACACGTTACCTTACTTGGAAAATAGCTAAAGTGAATTGTAAAAATACAGTGACAACAACAAAACCGTAATAGTTATCTTAACTCAGTTAATTTTATTATGATCATATTTCAACATCACCTCAAGGTTGACTGGTAGATAATGCCTCATGGCATTCTCTACCTAAGTCCGCCCTGTGTGCGACATGTGCAAAAAGTTATAAATAAAAAAATAAATAGGATACTGACTAAGCAATATTTCATTACTTTTATACCTTATTCCCATCTTATGTAACTTGGCGAATATTTAAGGAAAAAAGAAATAAATATAAAAGCGAATTTTCTTGCCTTTTTCTTTTTGTGTTCAACTTCAATCCTGCTATACGAAAAATTGTGTGAATGGTGAAAAATAATGATGTCTAAACTATTTCTATCAGATACATATTGTAATTAATTAAATAAAATTAAAATAAATTGTAATTAAAAATACAAAAAATTATAATGATCGTATCTCAAACTGATGTAAGATCAGTTATTTTGTTATTGGCATAACACTATGTATGATAATATTCGTTTCTAGTATGGAAATCATAGCTGACTATGTTATATCCCAGAATATGTTTGTTAAAAAAGCAAGGATCATTGTGACAAGTGTATTACCACTATAATATTTGACACGAGAAATAAAAGGTGAAGGGTACTCATGAATATCTCAATTACAAAAGAGATCAATTTCAATCCTTTTTTTCTTTTATTTTCAAGTTTCTTAAAGCTAAGAGTTCACAAATGTTCGACGTCACCCCTTCACCCCTTTGTTTTCATACTTTTTATTTAATTTCACTTTAGGTTAAAACATTTAGCGCAAGCCTGAGGGTGACAGATGAGGCCATCTGTCACCCTAGCAGAAGAAGGCTCGGGTGGCGGCGCGGACGCTGCGGAGCGTGCGCGCCCTTGGGGACAGTAACGGGAACATTGGGATTCCCACACAGGAGGGGGCCATCTATAAACCATAGGTGGCCCGAGGTACGTCGGGGTTCCAGGGTTTTCCTTTCTAGGGCGCACCTGGTTCCCCGGCATCTAGTACCCGAGACGGCGTGCGGTTTTAGTCGGTTCGAGTCCGACATACCACCAGGAGGTGGTATCCGAGGGGATTTCCGCAGGGAGAAAAAAAAAAAAAAAAAGGTTAAAACATTTAGTCAGAACTCGGAACTTACATTCTACTTGGTTTATTTGATGTATTTCATTCAAAATATTCTTCTTTATTTGTCTATTATATATTATTATTATTATATATTTGGTGTTTTCTATGTGTAATATGTATGTATTTACAAAAAAAAAAGTATACATGTATTTGTATCAGTTGTCTAGTACCCATAACACAAGCGCTGCTTAGCTTGGGACTAGATGGCGTTGTGTGTTAGATGTCCGAAATATTTATTTTATTTATTTATTTATTATTTTTAGAATTTGCGAGCGACGCTGCTATATTATTTGGAAAGTAACAAAAATTATGCGTTAGAATACAGTGATAACAAGATAATGATACCTCGATTAATTGCAGGACACATTATATTTAGTTTAGTACTTTTTCAACTCAACCACATTTTTTTTACTGAAATGTTTACGACATCAAAATAAATAAAGTTAACAACAAATCTCCACCTCACTTCTTCTTTTAAACGGTTTTATTTAGCTTGTTGTTTGTTTGTTTACTAACCGACTTCCAAAAGGAGGAGGTTCTCAATTTCATCAGTTTTTTTTTGTTTTTTTTTTTTTATGTATGTACACGAATTACTCCGTCAATTTGTGGACCGATTTTGAAAATTCTTTTTTTATTCGAAAGGGTATGCTCCCCATGTGGTCCCATGGCCACCATATCAGGATCTGATGATGGGATCCTAAGGAAATCGAAGGAAACCCTCAAATTTACGTAAGCGCCTGCAATAAAGTTAAAGCAATTGTCTGCATGCCTTCATATTCTGTAGACATAATTTAGAGACCTACAAGGTGCACGCAATGAACCTAGAAATGCAGAATGAATGGTTAACTCTAGGAGAATTTTGTATTCCACCAGCTTTGAAATGGCGCACACTTTTATATGATTGGTCACCCGCCCTGTTAAAATTCTACCTCAACGCCTTTCAATTAACTCTCCCCGATCAAAGCAACCTAGTAAGGTGGGGAAAAGCACAGAACTACTAGAAAAGCCTTTGACGTAATTTCGTAAGTAATCTTTTGTCGCCGGGACGCACACATAAACGATTAATAATATTATACACACATAACTAAGTCTATTCTAATTCGTCCAAGGGATTTAATGAATATAATATTAAACTACAACCTTATGCACTTGGCATTAAGTAGAGTTTTACGTGCAATTTTGTGTTTAGAGGTGGATCTTCGTCTTTATGACCCACCCACCGTAGAGATGTGGTCCTGTCGATTATAATAATTAAATTTGCTTAATTTCTATAAGAAATAGTTCTTACTTTTAAATATCGCTATGCTATTTTTTATATGAAATTCACTGTCTTAGATATGGATTGAGTGAAATTGTACTAGTTTCTTGTGTTAATATAAAAATAAGACATTTGTTTTATCAAAACATAAGTACATATTATACATCTAATTTTGGAGTTTGACTTTTCATACTTATCAACACGAAACATCTTTCTATAGACGTAACACACATAATCTTAATAATTTTTCTGTAGAACCCTGTAATCAACAGTAAGAGGTTATTTTTATATCCTCACAAGATGTACATTTTCATATCTAAATTTAAATGCAAAAACAATGTATAGACGTCGGACGGCCCGAAAATGTTAATCTTCAAAATATGTTTTAAGTTTTAAAAGAAATATTTCTATCATTCCTATTCCATTTCATCAAAAAGCTTTCCAAAAAAAATTCATATTAAAAATTATTTTGCAGTCGGTTAAAAATCATAATATAAAACAAATCAACTCTTTCTACTTGAGAAAAACACAAACCAATATCATCGACATCCACAATTTTGTGGTATCGATTGCATTATAAATATTTGGGCACACCCCTATGCCTTACACTAAATCTGCTCGGGTGAAATATATCGAAATATTCACGCAGGAAATGCAGTTCATTGCGTACTCTTGTGGAAACAGTGTAGTTAGTAATCGAATTTAATACGCAATGTATGATTGTTTTATTGTTTTTTCCCGTTGAAAGTAAAATGCGAATGCGACCGTTCAGTTAATGCCAGCAGACAAAATAGGGGTATTTGGACTTATTTCGCGGCGCGCCTGCCCCGCCTACATAACATTTCTACCTATATTTTTTGTTCTGTGGGGAAAAGCTACAGAAAAGGCTTGTACAATGTGCAATGCGGCAATAGGTACAGCCAGGCACTTACTGACAGGTTGTAAGGCGCTATTAGACCGGGGTCATTATTCACGTCGCCATGATAGGGTATTACTTATCATACGCGAAGCTATGAGTTTATCACTGGCGAGAGCGAAAAAAGGAATTACAACAAACATAAAACTAACATCGCGTTTGTAAAGGAAGGCTCAACAAAAAAGACTTCACTCACACAAAAGCCGTACTCATTTATAAATACCGCCAGTGACTGGACATTATTAGTGGACACGTATGAAAATCACTACAGAATACCGGAGGATATCTGTGCCTCGGCGTCCAGACCGGACATATTTCTTTATGCAATGTCAATTAAGCGTGTAGTAGAACTCACGGTGCCGTGGGAAACGAATATCCCTAAAGACCACGCTTTAAAAAGAAACAAGTACTTTGACTTAACCAACGAAATAACTAAAAATGGTTATGTTGTTGCGCTGTATGCCGTGGAAGTGGGTGCGAGGGGTATACCAGCTAAATCCCTCTATAACCTGCTTAAAGACCTTGGATTGCCAAGAGCTTCAGTAAGCTCTTTTCTTGAACGACTATCCCAAGCGGCATTGCTAGGCTCATTTCAAATATGGTTAGGTAGAGGGGTAACACGGCGGACAGTGGAGGTGAGCGTTGACGCGTCGTAAGGAGTGCTCCTTAAACCTAAACCTGGGTCGCAATTCCCAGGCACTGTCGAAGTCGCATGTGTTGCCCCCATCTATCACGCGATGGACCCGGCACCCGCACGGTGAATCCATGGAACGCTAAGAAATAGGTCTCATAATATATAAAACGGGTCCTAATGATATCATAGTTTACCTCAGATAGTCAGTTTACCTCAAATCACTTGAATTATAGTAACCTATAGAAGATAGTCCATTTGAGATTTTATTACAAAAAATTACCTGAAGTGCCTTCGATTCTATACAGTATGTGTTACCTTTAGTCGTATTATTTCAAGTCATTAAGGTGAAATGATGATGAGAGACTTGAGAAAGACTAAAAAGTGAAAATTAAATAAAACAACTTCGTTTAAAAAAACCGACTTCAAAAACTAAAAAGTATCAAATAACTTAATTTGTATGTGCTACCTAGTCATAGGTTTGAAGTCGGTGCCAAGCCAAAATGTAATAGTAGGTACCGCACTCGCCGCGCGTGACCTTGAGGGGAATAGCTGCTCTTCGCGTAGTACAAAACAATCGAAGCGTCGGTGACGTCGTTGACGTTCGTCTCGAAATATAGCGAGTGTGGTACCTACTATTACATTTGGCTTGGCACCGACTTCAAACCTATGAATAGGTAGCACATACAAATTAAGTTATATGATACTTTTTAGTTTTTGAAGTCGGTTTTTTAAACGAAGTTTTTTTTTTTCATTTGGGTCAAATCTAGTAATTGAAATTTGACCCCCTTGCTGTTGACAGATTGAACTGAAATTTAGTACACACCTTTAGTTCTGGTGACAATACAATTAAATAAATTCTGTTTCATTGTAAATCCAAGATAGTCACCGCTACAAAATTGCGGTTAACAAATTCTGTCACGACTACCTCAATATGGGTGTCAAATGAAAGGGCTTGACTAGTAGAATACAGATAAGAAGTAGTATGTAATGAAATTAAAAATTAAAATCTTGAAAAAAAAAAAACGTAAATTTTTGGAACGTCCGTAACTTTAAATCTTACGTTAGTAAGATTAACTGCTTCGTTGTCGCAATGGTAGCGTATGCGAATGCTGTGTTTGAGGTCTCGGGTTCGAATCCCGGGTCGGATCAAATGTTTGTATGATCTGCAAATATTTGTTTTTTCGGAGTTTGGATGTTTTATGTGTATAATATGTATGTATTTACGAAAAATTTATAATAATTAACTTTTTCCTTGCCCTTTTTAATTTAATTTAATTATTTCGTGAACAAAAAATTTACTTTTATAATAAGGAACTGCGTTCCTATCTGGTCTCCCACGACACCACAGGGTGTTTTTTATTTAAACGTTTCTATTGAAAATAATATACTAAAAGCTAAAAAAAAATTGTCAATTGAAAGCAATGTATTTGCTGTTCTCTCTCTGTTTAAAAGTTTTACTATAGTTATTATGGCAAAATGACGTAGTGTCAAAAAACTTTAATAAAAACTGTATAGTAGGTACTGTACTATTGGTATTTGGGAACATTGTGTTATTGTTGTGTGTGTTTGTGTTAAGTATTTATATTGATTGCTTTGGTAAATAAAACATCTATAGTCAAATCAAGTTAATCTTAAGTGAAGCCTTGGCTTTTTTTTAATGCAAATAATTTATACCTATAAATTATGATGAATATTACATTATATTAGTTAAAGTTAAAATGTTCCTCGTTATAGTCGCGTGTTTCTTATTTGTCGTTGCTGCTAATGAAAGCGAAATTTTAGGGTACGAAAATAACAATGATGGATCTGGAAACTATAGATTCCGGTAATATCAAATGTAAAACTATTCTATACCAAACTGTGTTCTGCTTTGAGTAATGCAGTCTGTTTTAACACAACATACGTATATAACCTTTGATTTCCGGTACTAATTTAACAATTATTTTTTTATATAAGTTATTGAAATTGTCTTATTCTTACTGTGTACAACAATTTTCATAATCTAAAGGTAAGACTAAAGTAAATTTTATACAGAATATGAAAATTATATATTTAACTATGAATTACAGATTTATGACCCCGGATGGCATCACTCGTAAAGAAACTGGTCGCTTAGTGGATCTCGGTGAAAATAATAAGTACATTGATGTTGACGGTTCATACTCTTACACAGACCCCGATGGAAAAGAAATAATAGTAAATTATAGTGCTGATGAAAATGGATACCATATTTTACCCGAAAATTTCCGTCCGGAGGTAAGAACGAAATCAACAATTAAAATTTATTGGTTGATTAATGAAGCTGTTTTATTATCTGTCGACAACATTGACATTTCATATTACGATAAGTTGCCCTTTTACTTCTGATGTGACTTGAAATGTTTCTCAATCAAACGATCTCATTTTTGATAGTGACATTATACTATGATGATGTTCAGAGTGAACCATTATTAAGTAATTATTATGGCAGCAAGGATATCTGTGTCAACTTTACTGACATTGTAACACATTAGGCTTGAAAATTTTAATATGGTTAAACCCAAAAACGTTTTCATTAGGTAAGTCTAATGCGGTGTGTTTCAAAGGCCATAAATCGATCTAGCTAGGATTCATTTTCAGTAAATTCGGTCATACAGGTACTACTTATTCTAATACTGAAACTGGCTGAATTATTTCAACACCGTACTTGAATAGTATGGTTTATTAGAATGCTCATTCTAAGACAATAAACAGCTCTGAACATTCGTACATATTTACATATTTAACTACTTTTAGTCTTACATGGTTTTTCATTTTAGATATATGTTTATAGATTTGTTTTAATTGAGATTTCTAAGTCAGTTAAGTACCAACATTTAAAAATCCTTTAACACTAGTCACACTGTTATGCATCAATTGTTTTGGTATTTAAAGTGATAAATTACCCCTGCGCAGAGACGTCAAATGTCAAATTAGCATTGAAGAAATGTTGCCGCATTAGCCACAAACATTACATACATAACTTATAAAATCGTAAGGCCTGGGATAGCCTGCAAGTGCCATTTCCAACTGTGCAGTAAACCATGCTTTTTTGAGGCCGATTTAAACCTATCATCTAAGAATTAGTTAAAATGGATTGTGCTCAACGCATGTCTTGTTATTTTATTATACACTCTTTGCGCTGTAGCATAGTGCGGGTAACATTTGATTTTATTTGTAGACTAGAACATTCTGGTTGGTTTAATTTAATTTACTACTTAAATCTCTCCCCGGTCGTGTCGGTTAACCGTTCCATCGGATTATGAGAGTGAGGGAACAGAGAGTGCGCCTGTGTTTGCGCACACACTTGTGCACTATAATATCTCCTGCGTAGTTGGTTGGTCTCCGTTAAGACTGGCCGCCGTGGCCGAAATCGGTTAGGAGAACATCATCATGGTCAATAAAGCAGGTATAAAGGTAAATTCCATCCTTATTATATATAATATATTATATTATATATATTATACAAACACCCGACAAATAACACTTATATTAATCTGTTTTTTTCATCCCATTACCTAACTCCCTGGTAACGTAGTGGCACCATTGCTTAGGAAATAAGAAAGAACAGTTCTTAGGAATAGTAGAAAAAATGTAATAACATTGTTTATTTATACAACAATAAATTATATAGTATACAGTTTTACAGATTAGTTGGTTTGTAATTTAGTTCCTATTTATTGTTAAGAATAAACTATTATAATAATGCAATTGTTATAAAAAAGAAAAATATCAATGAAATTGAGAACCCTCTCCTTTTGGAAGTCGGTTAAAAAGTATCACCAACCTCCATGCGCCTATATTGTGATGAATTGTAATAAATTGAAATTAAAAATTTGAAAATTATTCTTTCTTAATATCAAACTTCAATCACGTTTTCTTTTTCTTTAAATTTGAAAACGGCTCACACAATACGTTTTTAACGGTTTCAAATAAAAAATGTTGAAAGTTCTGTAAAAAAATCGGCCAAGTGCGAATCAAACTCGCGCAGTAAGAGTTACATACCATTATTTATACATTTCAAGAGTCTACCTGTTCAGTCCTCTCGCCAATGCAGCGATCACCTTGTGAAGTTTGCAATGCCTATAGGGCCCATGAATACAGGCATACAATCTCTAAGCTAGTTCACTGGCGAGAGCATTAAACTTCACGGCGTTTCACCGTGTTCTTATTCTAAGCTAATGTAATATCAAGCACTTACTGGAGATGCGTGAAGTCCTTGATATCGGCGGTCGTTGAGGGGCGCCCCTCTGCTGGTACTCTCTCCGCGTTCACACATTCATGACTCCTAAAGTGCTGCACAGCCTCCAAGGTATTCGAATTATAATACACCCGTTTTAACTATCGCGGATCGCGCCTAATTGACGTGACTACTAAAACTCGCGAGTCCAAACCAGACCAATCATAACGGTAACCAACGAAACACTGAATTGGATGGACAATCAGCTAAATTTTCATTAAACGGCAATCCCGACGAACCTTGTTCGACCGTTTTTACAAAGCTTCTCGATAGTACTAACTTGTCACTTCAAAACGTCAAACAAGAAAAATGACAATCAAAAATGTTGCCATTATAATGACGTTCAATTTCTAACACTACCTATTTCCGTTATTATTATCGAGCAAAAAACGGCAAAAAAATACATTTGTTGTATGGGAGCCCTCTTAAATATTTAATTTATTATATTTTTAGTATTTGTTTTATACAAAAAGTCAAGAACACTTTTTGACCCGATCCAGGACTCGAATTCGAGATCCCTTGATCGGCAGTCGCTTAGAACAGTCGAATCCTTGAGATATTCAAATTCAATTCAAATTCAAAATCATTTACTCAATTAAGGCACTAAGTGGCATTTATGAACGTTAAATTGAAGCTACAGTTAATAAATTAAAAAGCTTTTTAAAAAGAAGCTTTTACTGGAATATCTCGAGACGAATCAAAGGAGACTAAACTCGATGATGTTGCGACGTTTCTTTACAGAGTTCCTATGGCCACCTTTCAGCTCCAGCATCAGATCAGCTCCATGCCATTATAATATTGTATTGTCACGCGGTATACATATGCTTTCAAATTTTCAGCAAAATAGGTTGAAGATATCTGCTTCAAAATTGAGTTGCAAGATTCCACCCGAACATACAAGCATACATACATACATTGCAAGTGAATATAAAGCTTGTAAAAATCATAGATCGACACAAACAAACGCTACAGATGTACTGTATTGTCAAGGTGAATTAGGTAAAAACACCAAAATCCACTGCCTGCCTGTGTCGATCCGTAAATGCGTAGAGCCTTATGAGAAGAATACTGACAAAGAAACTCATGGCCATTATTTTTTTAAAGTCAGATCTTCAGATACAATAGTATTAGTATTGCATGAAAGGCTAACAGTATGCAAGCTGAATTTTATTGAAATGCTCCAAAAGCTAAAGTACCAACAAAAAAAATCACTCATGATACCATTGAAGGTTTGAACCCATTAAATATAGATGTACCTGTTGCATAGATTTGTTTACTTAGACTTAATACTGTGATTAATGATCTGATGATTTTAGGATAGTTATATTTATTTAAATATTCAGCCATATCTTAATAAAAAAAAATCTGTCTATAAAGGTATTTTGGACACTATACTCGTAGTATTTGAGTATCGGGGATACTGACTGTAGGGCTACTCCATAAGCTTAAGGTCATTCAACGTCTTATGGAATGAGCTTTATTCGGATTCTCTCTTAGTAGGTTGATGGGCTGGTCACATAATTATAGCGCAGAATAGATAACTGCTAGCGCAAGCGTGTTCTGGAGTGGCGACCGCGTCTTGGCAAACGCAGTGTGCGGCGCCCGCTTCGCCATATGGCGGGACAACTTGCGTAAAAGGGTTGGAGGCAACTAGATGCAAAAATCAGAGGACCAGGCTCTGTCATGTGCCTTGGGAAAGGTATTTTTAAACTGATCTAAATTGGTGACAAATCATTATCGCATATTTTACTATTAAAATTTTGTATCAAGTAGATTACTGACACATCCCACAATCTTGATCAGAAGCTTAAGTAACATTATATGCATATATGCATTAAGTTGTTGAGTGCGTACAATATTCGTATGGACGTGCACATAGTTACTGTGTGCATTACATTATCAAAACCATTCTTTTCTTAAAACCTCTTCATTTTATGAAAGCTGAAAAATAAAATTTTAGAAGATTTTTGTTTATGTAATTATATAATTTACACAGGAACCAATATACACGCGTGAAGTAATATGTATAAGAAGGACTCTTTTACTTAATGAATGATTTACTACCCTTCTTATGGTAAAGGATATAACATATAGATTTTTAATATATTTTTTATGTTTTTTTTTTTTTTGCATGGGAGTAACTAAATTTGTTTGTGCAAAATTAAGGTGATTATTATTTTTAAATCTATTACTAAAATATCATTCAATTTTAATCTTTAGGTTATGTTACGTTAAACATACTATTTTTAAAGAAAACATTACTATTTTTATGTTTGAGTTGATTGATACAGATAAAAATAGAGATAGTATTTACCTTCCTATGCAGATTCGAAAAGTTTTTTTTTTTTAAGTAAACTTGTCACAATTATCTTAGAAACTCAGCGTGCACGTGTATTTTTATAAACGATGTTGTATACTGTACTGTATTTCGAATACTGGCTAGGCTAACGGTTGTTACAGCTGCTACGAAATAGTAGGTATGTATGTAGTAAGACCCAGACCCGCCTAGCCCCTTCCCCACTTCTCTATGAAATACCTTTTGATGGGCTAAAATTTTTCGTAGGTCACTCAGGTATATAAGTTATCTTAAAATAGTTATAATAGGCATCTACGCATATAATTTAAAGAAGATTCGACAACTTTCTCCAAATATTGTAGATGTCTTATTAAATATTAATTTTATTAACTTATTTGTTTGTTAATTATATTAGTATATTTTGATTTGCAATTTTTTTTTATCAATGTAACATGTAATCTTACGTTTTTCGAGTAATTAAAGTGTAAATTTTCATAAATAGCTCAAAATTGTATATGTCGGAGGATAGGGCGAGTAATGATTTTTAGAAAGGTTTTAGAAGGTAGGGTTTATTTACACAACCAAAGACAATATTGAATTCCAAATGATTTATTGAATTAATGAAGCTACAGTTAAAATCATAGATCGACACAAACAGACTCCACAGGTATACTTTATTGTCAAGGTCATAATATGTTGATCCATAATTTCCAGTTTCCAAAATGCGTAGAGCTTTATGAGAAGAATACTGGCAAAGAAACTCATAGCCACTCTTTTAAAAGTCACATCTTAAATTATTAGTCACAGATGTTTAATAATGAATTACAACAATTAAGAAGCCCAAGTACTCAGCTTATTTACAGCCATTCGATGCATTCCTTCCTGGTACAACGCCCGCACTGCGCGATGGCTCGAGTGTAACTGAACCGATCGCTCACAGTGCGGCCGTATTTATAGGCGCGGCACACGTGCACGTGTTTGTAAGATTTTAGGGTAGTTATTGAAATTATAATGACATTCATTTTACATCTTAATAAACTTTTAAGTAATCAACTGGTGGTTTATAAACTAATTTTGGAACAATCAAATGATTTAACTTAATTATTCTAGGGTTTCTAGACTAATCTTTGTAGTTGCGCCGACATATAATAAAAAAAAAAACGAATTCGAGGTTTTTCGATTTTTTGCATTTTCTGAGAAGATTTAATATGGTAACATTTTTTTTTTCACCATCGGAAAGTAGAGATTTCAACGAACAGAAAACATACCTACTTTTTGAAAAAAGCAGATATTTTAAAAAATAAATATTTCTAATCAAATAAATTACAGCGTATTCGGGACATTAAAAGGTATGTTTTCACCAAATTTCGTGGAAAAAATAAATTGTAAAAGATAAATAAAAAACCAAAAACTTGGTTTTTTGAATTTTTCACATACATTTTAAGGTTATGTGAAAAATGTGTAACTACAAAAGTTTTAGATCTTTTTATTACCTACAACTTTGCCCTTTGACTTTTTTCCATAAGACTTTTAGTTTTGCCAGAAATCAAGAAAAAACATTTTTTACCCTTAAAAACTCACCCCCATCCCCTTTCCGGCTGGGAGCCTGGCTCCTCTGCTCTATCTATATTATCTCTACGTTTCGACATCGCGCATCACCTTCAGTTTGATTGATAGTTTGATGCTGCGCTAAAAATCTTTTGATTTCCCGTATACGTATATCTATAAATAGCTTGCATCTTTATCTAATTTCTGATAATGATATAAGTATCTTCAGTTTTATTTAATTATCGGTTGAATAGAAGAAAGTAATCAATTCGCGAATTTGATGCGCTTAGTCACGCGACGCTTGACGCTCTCTGGAGGAGGTCTATCTTCAGCATTAGACGGCAATAGGCTCAAGTACATGGAACAAACGAGCAGACGGGTCAACTGATAGTAAGTTGCTACCGTAACTCATGGATACGTGGAAGTTAAGAGACACAGAAGTATTGTTGAACTGTTACACTTTATTACATTATTACCATTACATTTATTACACTTTGAACTATTACACTTCCAATCTCTGAACAATAATAATATTTCGGACATCTAACACACAACGCCATCTAGTCCCAAGCTAAGCAGAGTTTGTGTTATGGGTACTAGACACCTGATATAAATACATTAAATACTTTTTTTGTAAATACATACTTATTATACATAGAAAACATCCAAACTCCGAAACAAATATTTGAAGATCATACAAACATTTGATCCGAAACGGGAAACGAACCCGAGACCTCAAGCACAGCAGTCGCATACGCTACCACTACGCCACCGAGGCAGTTTCACAATCATACTAAGGGGAACTGAACTTTTTTTTGTCGGTATTAGGATAGTATTGACTTTCAATTTTTACAAGCTTTTTATTAACTTGCAATGTATGTACGGTGCCCTCCAAAAGTTAGTTGAAATGATCAATAACGTAATAAATGTAAGAAAAATTTAATACAACCAAATAAAATCATGTCTTCAAGTACTGTTTATTAAAATATAATCAATTTAGAATATTTATATTACTAAGAGAACCATAACAAGTTTAATAATTATAATTTATGTCGATTAACAGTGAAATGACGGTGCCAAAAGTTAGTTGAAATTGTTGAAAAAGTATTTTAAGGATGTGGACGATGGAGTGTCTCTGCCAATGTCTCAACTTTTAATATTTTGTATGGCCGCCATTATTCCGTAGAACTGCTTTAAGTCGTCTAGGCATCGATTCTACAAGATTTTGTAATGTTTTTTTTTTTTATTTATTAGTACAACCACATTGTATATATTACACAATTCACTTAGTATTATTAGTTGTTGGTAAGCATTTATTCTGATATATACAACAATTACGGTGTACATAACATTCACACAAGTATATGTACAGTGAGATAAAATTTATGAGTTACAATAAGAAAAAGTAAAAATATAACTACATGTTTAAAAAACTAAAATAAAAAACAACAACAAAAAGAGAAAAAAAAAGTAAAAAGTGTTTCAATTGGTATAGTCGACCATGTTTCAGAAATTTTATTTTTAAACAAAATCCTGTTGCGTCTTATGGTTACAGGGATCCTGCGGTCTAATTCATCCCACAAATTTTCAATGGAGTTAAGGTCGGGTGACATTGAAGGCCATTCCAGTAAGTCCACATCGTTATCTTCAAAAAAATCTTTAGTTATCCTTGCTGTATGCTTTGGATCGTTATCTTGTTAGAATTTGAAAATCCGAACCAACCCCATTGTTTCAGCAGATTCGTTTTAAATTTTCACGCAGAATATTACAATAGATTTGTGCTGTCATCCTGTCATCAATTATTTGCAGTTGGCCCACACCATGCCAAGAAAAACACCCCCAAACCATCACACTCCCCCCGCCGTGTTTCACAGTGGGCTGCAAGTATTTGTCATCGTAAGCGTTATCATTACTTCTGCGCCATATAGTTTGCCAACGTCGATTTCCAAATAGTTCGAACTTTGATTCATCGCTAAAAACTATTCTATGCTATAAGTTTATTGGCTTATCCAAATACTTCCGGGGAATTCCAAGATTCGTTTTTTATGGATCGATGTTAAAAGAGGTTTCTTTCTAGCAACGTGACCTCGTAAATTAGCATCATGCAGGCGTCGCCTGATAGTAGTTTCAGAAACCGAGGTTCCCGCTTCCTGTAACTGATCTTTAATTTCTTGTACCACAATCTTAGGATTAATTTTACACTGCCGCACTATTTGTCGATCATCAACTGAAGTAGTAGCCCTAGGACGCCCTGAACGTGGACTATCTGCAAGACTAGGACATTCTAATCTTTTCTTAATTATTTTTCGCACGCCTTCAGGACTAACTTTAAATAATTTTCCCACAGCACTAAAGTTTTTCGATTTTTTGTATTCACACACAATCAATTTATTCTTTCTCCTATAGTTAATTTCGCCTCGAAGCCATTATTAATTTAAAAACAGTCAAATCACCTCACAATATCTAATTATTAAATTTAAACTACCCACACTGCCCTAACAATATTATGAAATGAATTTAAAACCGCGAGAGTATCAGAAATCCTTAAAAAATGAACTACCAATTTCTGCTTCACTGACTTTTGGCGCGCGCTTAATTCAATTTGTGAGCACATAAACATAGATTATAAAAAAAAACAAAATGAATTTTGGGGATTAAATGCTATGAACTATATTTAGCTTTAATTCCGCGAGACAAATATCCAGGTCTGAAAGCAGGACACAAATCCCACCGTCATGCATACTCACATGCACATATGGGTATCATGCATATGCACACATACAAAACAAGTGAGAAATATGCATGCCATGCAACCAAACCTATACTCGACACGTGTTTCGCCCCTCCACGGGGCATCCTCAGGAGATGTTGACTCGTCGAGCGTTTGAGCTCGAATGAGCTAGTTGCACCGCTGTCGGCCCTTTATATACCGTTTCGATGACGCTATAATAACGGTCGATACAACGTCACAAAGACATCTGTGCCGAACTACCTGCAATCATACTTAGAAGTGGTGATGGAATTAAATTTGTTTGGTCATTCAAAAGTGTATATGCGTTATTATTGTTATGTTTTGATATTTCTAACTGTTCCAACACACTCAGCCGGAAACCCTAATCGCAAACATGCAGAACGTTATAGGTATTGTTACGTATAGTAACGCCTATAGGTATAGTAACGCCTGATTCCATAACGAATTTAGGGCAATTCTCTATGGTACGTTTTAGAATAGTGTATCCGAACATAAGTAGTAAACAATTAATTTATTGAAACTGCTTAGTTTAGAAAATATGTGACATCATTGTTAAGGTGAATTAATTTCAACTAACTTTTGGAGGGTACTGTATGTATGCTTGTATGTTCGGGTGGAATCTTGCAACTAAATTTTGAAGCAGATATCTTCAACTGGTTTTGCTGAAATTTTGCTAGCATATGTATACAGCGTGACAATACAATATTATAATGACATGGAGCTGATCTGATGCTGGAGCTGGAAGGTGGCCTTAGGAACTCTGTAAAGAAACTTCGCAATATCATCGAGTTTGGACTCGTTTGATTCGTCTCGAGGCATTCCGGTAAAGCTTGTTTGTAAAAAGCTTTTTAATTGAATTTATTTAACTTACTGCTAATGTACCTACCTGTTTTATCAGTAACTTATTTTTAAAAGTATATTATCCTGGAAACTATTATATTCGTTATATCTTACTACACCCTGAGTCGCTGACGCATTTACTTGAAGTCATGTCAAGGTAAGCCTTCGTAATTGTCTACTAAATACCAAAACTATTAGTGCTTTAGACTTTTTTTAAACTAGCGACATGGTAGTTAACTGTCAAATTAATAATGCAAAATACTTTGTCACCATATTTAGTAACAATAAGAATAGGTAATTAAAGTTTAACTACTCAAAGTACTATTTAAAGAGTTGTTGTCTATACAAAGACGAAAGAGATAATGATGTCTTATTTTCATGTGTTCCTATAGCAAACTCTCTTGCCTTCTTTTTTGTGGGTCTTTGTATGTGTAAGTGCTTATGAAAGTAGTTTACGTTTAATATAAACAAAAATGGCGGTGTGGGTACAACATTCTACTAATATTGTAAATGCGAAAGCTTGTTAGTATGGATGGATGGATGTTTGTTACTCTTTCACGCAAAAACTACTGAACGGATTCGGATGGAACTTAACAGTAATTTAGCTTATACATCAGAATAACACATAGGCTACTATTTGCCGCGATAACCAACATAAACGCGGGCGGAGCCGCGAGCAAAAACTAGTACTTTATAATTTAAGAGCAGAGGTGAAAAATAAAGTAAAATAATCACAAATTTCAACAAAAAGAAAAAACCGACTTCAAGAACTGGAGTAAATTGAAGTGGGAACACATGGGAACCACTAGCTTTCAAATTAAAAAATAATTATCAAAATCGGTTCACCCAGTCGAATGTTATTAGGTAACAAACATAAAAAATAAATAAAAAAAATACAGTCGAATTGATAACCTCCTCCTTGTTTGAAGTCGGTTAATAAATCTCTCTATATTTGATTATGTATATTTTTGTAAGTATAAAATACCAGCACTATTGTATTATTTTTAATAGCTACTCTATTTTTTTCTAGGTAGATAAATAACAACAAAAAATACTAACATTTCATTTTACACTATTAACCTTACGCACATAATATAGAGAATAACAGCTTCAATTACAATGTCAGATTCTAAATGAGTCTAGGCTTTAGCTATTGACCTGATATTATTAATAACATCTTACGTCTAAACACTTCCTTTTTCCTCTTACTGTGAATGCCAAACAATTGGCTGTTTTTCATTGTTACTTAACTTTTTAATTATCATTATGATAGTGAGACATGAGAAATTACTAAGAATGGCTAGTATGTATAGGAACAAAATTTATACATTAGCATAAAAAAACTGTTTCCTTGAATTTATAATCAACTTAATAATTGTTTTAATTTAGTATAACTAAATGATTCATTTGCTATCGAGATTTCAGAATTACTTTGATGGATATAATATGTTGTCACGGAATACTTTTTCTGCCTAGAAGCATAAGGAACACCATCAAAATGCCTATGTCCTATAAAATCGATGAACAACGTCATAGCGACACCATCTCAAGTATATTTCTGCTAACTTACTTTAGCATTTTTAAGTTTCCTACATACATAGAAAAATACATTGCACTTGTACTTCTACAGATCGTATGGTATTATTTGCCGATGACTGCACTATCTTGTATAATGACGAAAGTTTAATAAATAATAGTTTAAACACAATAATGCAATGGTTACAAAATAATAATTTAATAATCAATGTCGATAAAACTAAATTAATGCAATTTAAGCAGAAAACAAAAAAAACTTTGCAAAAGCAAGTAGAATTTAATGGTGAAAAAATTGAACTGACGACTACAACAAAATTTCTTGGTGTGTACGTAGATGACAATTTGAAGTGGCAAAGACATATTGAGATTGTTTGCCAAAGGGTGTCACAGTCATCTTACAGTTTATACATGCTAGCGAAAAAAGTCAGTTTTAACACTTTACTCGTGGCTTATCATAGTAATGTTGCTTCTAGACTCAGATATGCAATCATATTCTGGGGAAATACTACCAATTGGGATAAAGTATTTAAATGCCAAAAAAGATGTGTGCGAGCTATGTGTGGTCTCAAAAGAACTGAGAGTTGCAGAGAATATTTCAAAAAATTTAAAATACTTACCGTGCCATCTTTGTATATCTTTGAAATGGCTTTGTTTATTAGACATCATCCATCCCTGTTTACACTTGAGCTTAAATCACGAAATAGGTCTCATTTGTATAGTAATCTGTGCAGTCATTATAGAACTACTCTATTTGAGAAGAGCGTGTTTGTAATGGCCACAAAAATCTATAATAGAATCCCTAATTACATAAAAGAGTGTAGCAATATAAATGTTTTCAAAAACAAATTATTCCAGTATCTGGTAGACAAGAGTTATTACACTGTTGATGAATTCTTATCGACCACAAATTTTTAATGTTACAATATTCGCTATATAACATTTATGCTAATGTTACCGTACTATTTCAATATACTTTAGTAGTTCTGTTTTTTTCGACAATTTTTAACTACCTGTTATTGTAATATCTGAAACCATTTTTTTTTCTTCTCTCCCATTGTTTTGCATTGAAATTATTTGATGTATTAATTGACATATGTTGATAATTTAATTTAAGTGTTTAAATAATTTAACTTATGACATTTCTGTTTATATAAGATTTGCACACCGCATAATGTGGTAGGACATAGTGTACCTCTAAAATAAGCATAAGATCTGTAACTAACCTATGTTTCCGCAAATAAACAATTGATTGATTGATTGTAATATTTGATATGTCCTATATGCATCTTAAGAAATGAAGTGTTGTGTTAGTGTTTGTGATCAATACTTGCATCAATCACATTAATCCGCTTATAAGACTGCGTCTACTCTTGAGTTCCACATAAACTTATGTTACCATGAAATGATTCATGGTTACATAAGTTTATGTGAAACTCATGATAATGTACTGCAACTACAATATAGTGAATCATGTGACTGCATACTAAAGTCATACGTAACAGGCCCTCTGACATTGGAAGGTATTGAGTTTCATTGGTAGTAAAGCTTTTATGAGCTTTGTTGAAAATAACAACAATGGTAACAATAGTTAGATCGATGCCAATTTTTTTTTTTTTTATAGAATAGACCGGCAAACGAGCAGACGTATCGCCTGATGGTAAGCGATTACCGCCGCCCATGGACACCCGCAACACCAGAGGCGTCACAAGTGCGTTACCGGCCTTTGGGGTACTGGGGTATGGGGGGGGGGAGATAGGGGGAGGGGATGGGGGGAGATAGGGGGAAGGGTTGGGGTATGGGCCTCCGGTATCCTCACTCACTCGGTGAAACACAGCGCAAGCACTATTTCACACCGGTTTTCTGTGAGGCCGTGGTATCACTCCGGTCGAGCCGGCCCATTCATGCCGAAGCGTGGCTCTCCCACGGTAATTAATTGGCATCGATCTAATTAAACTAAATTCACTTCAATTAAGTAATTACTTAATTGTAGTGAATTGTAATTTACTTTTGATTGTCATAAATATGTCTATAGATACATGAAAATTTGAATGTATATGTCGCCAGTTATATAATCTTATAGTTAATCTGTGGTTACTATACATTATAATCTCTCAGTTGAGATCATGTGGTCCTTAGAAATGATGATATAATGATCAAGCAAGAATGGGACATGGTGTATAGTGGAACTATTTGGTTTAATTTGGAATTAAATTTGCCATAAAATGTTTTTATGGCAAATAATGCTTACTTAAAATATGCTTACTTAATAGCTAGTTAGCTAGTGGTAGTAGAGCCACGCTGATTTCAGCACGAACGGGCCGGCTCGACCGGGGCGGTACTACCCTCGCACAGAAAATCAACGTAAAATGACAGCATTCGTGCTGTCGTGTTTCGTTGGTGAGTACGAGACCGGAGGCCCAATTAGTCTAGTCAACAAGTTCCATACTTGTTGACTAGACTAAAAGATGCACAAGCATTACTAGGCCGCCATAGTGTGGGTCACCATGCTGCATTGTTGCATTTGCAATGAGTATGGTGGCCACCACTCGTGGATTCTGCTTATGCTTTTCATCAGGCAGAGTAGAGTCATTTTGGCGGGCCAAACATAAAAAAAAAAAAAAAAAAAACTAAGTGCCTCGGTGGTCTAACGGTTGACGTATGAGACTACCGATCAAGAGGTCTCGGGTTTGAACCCCGGGTAGATCCAAAAAGTGTTTTGAGTTTTCTTGATTATAGACATATGTATTTAATAACAGCTAGGAGTTTAGAAATTGGGGTCTGAACCCCCGTGCCTCGGAGAGCACGTAAAGCTGTCGGTCCTGCGCCTGATCTCTCCCCGGTCGTGTCAGTTAATCGTCCCATCGGATTATGATAGTAAGGGAACAGAGAGTGCACCTGTGTTTGCGCACACCCTTGTGCACTATAATACCTCCAGCGTAGTTGGCTGGTCTCCATTGAAACTGGCCGCCATGGCTGTAATCGGCTAAGAGAACATCAATCAACTAAGTAATGAATAATATCTTCAGGGAAACTTAAATGAAACAAAAAAGGGAGAACCTCTCCATTAAGTAGGTATCAATTACAATCAGACAGCAGCTGTAACTGACTGAAGGAGTAAAAATATTTAGTTGTTGCAACTCTACTGCAGTTAAACCAACCAGGAGCAAATAAATAGGTTACTTGACATACTGGGAGCATGAAATCGTCCTCCCACGTTTGCGTAATAATCAGTTATGGGGTCAACGACTTAGACAAGTCCTTGACGTTGGCATTGTACTGAGGAATGAAGTCCAGACATGACATTCTTGAAGAACTGGATATAAAGTGTGGGTAGCTGTCCCAACTCTCAGTCTATTTAGAATCTCTTTGATAAAGAACGTGTCCAATATGGTAAGTAATCAAACTTGTTTGACAGAATTAAATTCTTATTATGTAATGAACCCGGCTTTCGTGCGCAGAAAACTAAATTCACACATGTGAGTTCATTAAACTCTACCACAAACTTTTTAATAAGCATTTGAATTTTTCGCAGTCCGTGTCTGGTTCGTTATGGATTTATCACTGTCATTTCATAATTCACTAGCTGACCCCGCAAGGTCGTTTGCGTCTCCTATTGCCCGTAGCGTATAGGCAATGCTAATCGAGCTATGTAAGTGCTTTTGCGTTTAATTTTGTGTCCTACTATCTCAAAATGAAAATACAAATTAATCACAACACACTTGTTTGACAAAGAAAGGTATCTCAGGATGTTTTCATAATCCAAAAAACTTGTAACCCTATTTCTCATTAAATAGAAATACCTTTTCCCACCTTTAACAGGAGAGAAAAAAAAAGTATTAATCCTTTTCTAGTACCACCACCATCAGTAATCATGATGGTCACCTCATACGCCACTTGTAGTACAATATTTTTTCCTAAAACTGTTAGATGTGCCTTCCTTAAATTGTCGTTTTTAACAAATGTCTAAATTTTTAATAAACTTTATATTTATGTAATAGAAAAGTAACTATTTATGTATCACATAATTCTGAATATGTATGAGCTTTATTTAAATTTTTTTAATTATAAACCCCTCCCATATCCATAATAGGTATATGTTAAGAGTTTATGGATTATTAATTTCTTGTGCCACCAACTCTTAATATAAAAAGAAACACAAAAAATAACCGGTCTACACTTTAACTGTCTATACTAATTTGCTTCATAGGTCATCGAATAAAAATGTCACAAATAACTACATATTAAAATTCAATAATACATATTGCTTAAATTAGTTATCACATAAACATTATATTTGGAAAATTTAAAGAGTGAAATCATAGCTTTTTTGGTAAATCAATATTACCTAAACAAAATTTATAAAGCTTAAGCAGTTCTATATACTGTACTTGAACACAGGATTAAGTACTTCTCTAATGCTCGCCCAGTTACGGTCGGTTTGGATGGTAGTAGTGTTACCATATTGACACTTTCATGTTGGCTTTGGTCGTATGCAACACCGTATTTCGTAAAGTCAGTGTATCTCATGGCTCCTACATGCAATACAGTGAATCATGAGATGAGACGCATTTACTTCTATTAATATCTTCAGTTGAGTACATGCATATGCATGCACATGCACTCAACAAGTGAACAAATAGGAGGCAGGAGAACAAACAGAGCCGTCGTATCTGTTACCGTTAGACTGTCAAAACCGGTAGATTGTAATATATCTCGCGAGATTGTAAACTGTCGCAAGATTGTGAACCGTAACATACTGCTTACAATTTTACGGATTATTTTTAGTAAGATTATACTTTTGCGAAGTGAAACCGTCAAATTGTAATATGGTATGTGACGCATCGCATCTCGCGCGTTGATTGTTTGTACAGTATATGTCCCGCACCGCCATACTAGTTTGTGAATTCGTTTGTTGCCTAATGTAAAGTATTTTTGTGATTGTAAATTGATTTCATGTTGACAATACCTCACAGCTTTAAAATTAGTGACTTTAAATTATTGTTGCAGTAAAGTGAATTTGTGATTAATTAAAGAAATTCTAACCTAACCTAACTCTATGGCCATAGAACGGCATACTGTAAGACCAACCAATCAGGGACAGTAGACAATTTGACGGGCGACAGATTGTGATTTAATGGTTTTACTTCGATACATTAAAATCTATCAAAAATTAGTACGGTAAATTGTAAGCAATATGTCACAGTTGACAATCTTTTGACAGTTTACAATTTCGCTAGGTATATTATAATCTGACAGCTTTTACAATCTTACGGTGACATATCTAAGTCTAATTATACCGAGAGGTACTTGAAATAAAGACAGATTTTAATATAATATTTGTAGTGTATCCAAATGCATTTGGTATCACCAGCTGTAAATTTGAAATCAAAAAAGTCACTTAAATTTAATTAACTTGTTAAAAGCACATTTAATTATAGAATAGAAACGTATGTACATAACCATAATTAAAAAAAAATAATAATAATAATATTTACATACAAGCGTCAAGAAATTTCGCCTACTGGTAGCGTTCCCAAAAGACAGGCAGCATTACCACGTTGAATGGCAATGCTGATTCTCTGTGCTAGAAAAAGGCCGGTCTTCTGGTCGCGAGAAGTGTCAATCAGTTGCTTAATTAGTTGTTTAAACATAGCGCGAGCACTCGAACCCCGTGAACCTAGCGTCTCTACCCCAAAGGGTTCAAAAATGTAATTACCTATTAAATTTTGGTTAGATAAACATTTTGTTTCGTGAACTACTTTAAGATTGTTTTAAAAATTGATACCTCTATGTAAAAAAATATATATATTTCATTGTTAAGATTAGTTGAAAATGGATCAATTAAATTAAATTTACAAGAGTACAATAGTCTGTTCATGTTCCAAATTAAAAAATTAAACTGTTGTTTACTAAATTCAGAAAAGTTTGTTAACAGAGTGTCATCTTCCATATTCATCCCATGGTTATCGTAAGAGGCGATTAAGTGAACAAAACGTGCAGGGGAACATCTCTGCAAGAAAAAAAGAAAAATATCCTATACTAAAAATATAGTGCCAGTTTATAAATGGACATGCATATTTATACTAGAAATTATTCAAATTTTTTATTGTTCCTAGTAGTAGGCAATAAAAATTGTCATGGATTTCAACAAAATTGAGGAAGTTGTGGTGTGTATAAATGTAAAATCCGTGTCAATAATCTAACAAAACATATAAAATTTACAGGAATTTGATGACGCAATCTTTAAAAAAACCCACTGTGATACTTTATGGTATTTTATGGATTCTGTCATTATTTTTAGCAGAATTACGATTGTGCTATTTTATTTACAAATAATAACAAGAAATTTGTTTGGTCTGTTAATTATTTTCTGTAAAAACACAATGTACTTTTAGTAAGGCCCTAACTGGCAAAGACAGAAATCTTCTCAATACACGGGCCGAGCCTAGGAGAACTGCTTTTTGCATCATACTATAGATCCAGACTTCTAAATTGTTTAAATCTTAGCTATCACACAATTCACACATCACATAAAAACGTAATATAATTCACTTAATTAATTGTTTATTTAACTTAATAGGTATTTAAAACTTAAAAACAGCTGCAGTGATCTCGTTGATGTGCACTCTGATTCACTTGATAGGTTCACAAGTACTATTTACAAGGTCTTGTAAAAGCGTCCGTGTTTTTGACCCTCACTGGTTATGGGTTTGTCACCATAATTCTAAATGTTTCTTTTTTATGTTCAGTGTCTAGTTGCGATCTTCAATCCATTGTGACAATTTTGGATCATGTTAACAAATAAGTAGTGCATGATGTGCTTACCTTTATGAAATTGTTACACTAGGCAATTTTCATTGAATGTATTTTAGGGTTTCGTACCTCAAAAGGAAAAAACGGTCGTCGATCGATCATCTTGTTGTCCGTCTGTCTGTCAAGACCCTTTTTGTCAGGAACGAGGAGAGGTATCAAACTGAAGTTCATATAAAATACTGAAGTCTACTGTCCTTTGGAGCTGTGAAAAAGTCAAACTTCTAAGCCAACGCAACCAAAACATACAGCCGCATGCTGCAAATTTTAGACATTCGCTAGGGAATCAATACGTACAGGGTACTTTCCATTAACTCTAAATCTTGAAATTTAGTACGAAGCAACGTCTTACAGCATAGATAAAAGAAAAATTGCGAAAAGCATGAATATTTAGTAACAACATAATAATATAATATACCACTGTATGTATATTATATTATTATGTTGTAAACCTGTGTTTGTACGGAACCCTCGGTGCGCGAGTGTGACTCCCACTTGGTCGGTTTTTTTATTAGTATAAGTGTAGTTATTTGTTGGTGAGCCAAATAAAGAAAAAAATACATTTTAAAAAATTCATTAGCATCACGATTGAATTAATTCGTTTCTATCAATTCGTTTCGTGTCAATGTAGTTCCATCTAGTTTAATATACACACTTAAATACACATAATAAAATATTAAAAGTAGGATAAGGTTCTATTTTTGTAAGCTTGTGAACTGCCAAACATCATCAACAGCCACTAATAACGAACGAATCATCTAATGAACATACTGCCTCTCTTTGGAAAGAAGGCTTTGGTCTACTAAATTACGCTGGACATACGGTTGGGTTTAGGATTTTATATTTCAGTTTTCTTTCTCTCTACAGGGATATTAGCGAAAAATGATAGTCTATTAACTGGGCACTAACACCTCTGATTTGCCTGACGTTTTGACCAGGTTGCACCGGCCGTGGTCACAGGCTGACCCTCCATCTGTGACCACGAGAGGTATATAATACCTTTAAATAAGTGATCGCGTTAATTCCCGTAAAAATAAATACTATTATATCATGGAACGCGAAAGTTTAAAAGTTAGGATTCGATAACATGTTAGGACCCATCGAATACGAAATGAAAACCATTAAAGAAAGTGAGCATGGCAACAAAAATGATTAATCTTTATACGATTCTCATACTTTAAATGTACCTATATATATATACAGAATGTCACATACAATACCATAGTACACAATGTAGACATACTATAATATTAAGTACTAGCTGTGCCCGCTACTTCGTATACGTGACATTTGGATTTACAAGTTATTTTTAATTTTTCACCGTTTAAACCTTCCCTTGACTACGACAAACATTTCAATAGTAAAATCAGCTAAATCGGTCCAGCCGTTCTCGAGTTTTAGTGAGACAAACAATTGATTTTTATATATAAGATTACTAATTCATTTTTTCTTAACCCAATTATGATTTAATAAATATTTTAAACATTGTGTTATTTTTGAACACATAATCGTTGATACATATAAAATCGATTCTGCATGAATGATTTAAATGTTTTTCCTATTAATATTGCATCCTCCAAACACGGACATAACATTTAAAATTCTTGTGAAGCATTAAATAAGCTAAATAACTATGTCCAATTTTGTTTCCACGGCCAGACAAATCATCATCAATTACGAAACAAGAACGGTTGTCATTTTGTAATATTATTCGGTACTAACCACTCACTATTATCAGGTTATGTATTGAGGGACAAGTGATAGTGCTAATTTGGTAATTGCTGTAAGCAAGAATGACCTTTAAATTACATTTCATGATAGGTTAAATTGGTTTAAAATACTCTAAATTGTACTCGTGTTAATATAAGTTCAATTATACGTTCAAAATATAATTTTAGTTGTACAAAGATAAATAACGAGAAAAGATTACACCTGAGTAGTGATGTGTTTGAAACATATTATTTTCTATTTTTGAAAGAACTTTAGTAATAGGTATCAGTTTTTTCCGATAAAATTGTAATATTAACACATTTGCCTACTTGTTATCTTATCACTTTTTAACTAAGGTGGAGATTTTCATGAACTAAACATCAAGTCTGA
Organism: Diaphora mendica; assembly: GCA_949125395.1. Lineage (NCBI taxonomy): Eukaryota > Metazoa > Arthropoda > Insecta > Lepidoptera > Erebidae > Diaphora > Diaphora mendica. The sequence goes on from OX421316.1 coordinate 16,233,262, forward strand.
TTTGGTGTCCAGTCACTTGTTGCACCCTTGACAATCTTACCCTCTCCAAGAATGTGGCTATTGAAGACACATTTGCGCCGGTCTTTGTACCCAAAATATTTTAATTTATTGTTTCAACATCGCATTGATCACACTCATGTGTTATGTGTTTGAGTGTAATTGAATTTTAATATATGTTTGTACATATTTTGTAAAATAAAAGTATACACTGTACATATTTTGTACATATATTGATCAAATTGATCAATATGATTAATTTGATCAATATTTTAAACATCAATACTGATCAATTGTCTACTGACCATTGTACAGGCTCTACCTATTTAAGGGAAATTCTCTCACCAGGCTACATAAGCGTCTCTTTCGTACTAGGAAAATTGTAGAGAATTTAAATTAAAGATATTTTTTAAATATGATTTAAACCTATTTTTTATTGGTTTACCAACAATTTTTCCGCCTGACAAATAAAAAGTAAAAAATCATATAAAGAGGATTATGGGAATAGTGTAACAATTACATAAAGGTAAACCTCCGTATGCATAAAAAGAGTTGTACCGTATGTTACTGTAGTACATATATTATACACACAAACAATATACAAATTTTATACATTTTTTAAAACGATATTCTATGCCACTTAGTAATTAAAAGCACCTGTCATATTAATAACAATAAAAAAGGGAGTGAGCACTAGTTCACACATTATTGAGCTATTATTGCCTATTACCTATGTCTTATTTGACAATTAGCAACTAACTGGACCCCGCGGTGTTAGCCGCGGTTGTTGTCGTACCGCGGGTAACACCGCGGGGCAAATCTAGTCTATAAAAGTAGCCTAAGTTACTCCTTATATCATCAGCTATTTTCCAGTGAAAATCCCGTCAAAATCGGTCCAGCCGTTCCAGAGATTAGCCGGAACAAACAGACAGACGGACAGACAGAAAAAAATGAAAAAAAACTTTTTGGTATATGTACCATGTATACATAGGTATATAATGCATTTAGTAAAAAGCGGTTATTTTAATATTACAAACAGACACTCCAATTTTATTAATTTGTATAGATGTATAGATAAACTAAATTTAAAACATGCCATTGATTTAAACCTAAGTATTACTTTTAACTGTCCAAGTTTTAAAATAAAAAGAGATAATATATGTATCTAATGTAATTATCAGTACATATTGAACAAAGTAATTGTGATTGTAGTTGATGCAGCGTCAAAAGTACTGTACAAGTTTTTATGATTATATTATAATGGAAAACCTATTTGACTTGACCCGCAAGCCTTGACATTATGGTTTTCTGTTGCGCAGGTAAAAGGTGCTCATCTCAACGTCTGCCTGGCTATGATCTATATGGCACTTGTCACTGTACATCTAACTGGTTGCCTTGGAGCGCAAATAAAAAAAAATACATTCAACAACAACGGACTTGGGGCGTACAGCTTTGAGTAAGTGGTATACCTAATGACTTTCATTATTGAATCACAAGTAGGTTTTTTTTTTTATTGTTTGACCCTGCCAAACTGACTCTACTCTGCCTGATCGAAAGCATAAGCAGAATCCAAGAGTGGTGGTCACCATACTGCGAGTGCAGACAATGCAACAATGCAGCATGGCGACCCACACCATGGCGGGCTAGTGATGCTTCTGCATCATTAGGCCTCCGGTCTCGCACTCACCAACGTAACACAACAGCACGATCGCTGTCATTTTAAATTGATTTTCTGTGCGAGGGTAGTACCGCCATCGTCGAGCCGGCCCGTCCGTGCTGAAATCAACGTGGCTCTACTACCTTTAATTTCTGGTATTCTGAAGTCTATTTAGTTTAGTTCATCGGTGTCTTATGTCTGTATGGTGACGGATTAAAAATATAGATTTTCACAATCCCTATTCATCCCATGGATGTCGTAAGAGGCGACTAAAGGAGCAAACTATGCAAGACAACACGACTGCAAGCAGAAGGAAAACTTGAAATAAAACCTAAACAAACCTCGATGACCAGCGTAGGATAGTAGGTGAAAACCTTGGTCCTTTCTTCCTGATTTGATTTATGTGATTTCTTTAGTTTCACTCAATCACCTTTAAGAAAAAACTTATTTCAAATAAATGTTATGGCTTATTAACACTTATTTTGTACGCGAAAGAACACGTAATAATATAATATCATACTTATTTTTTGTAATTTTGTCAATAGTTTTTTTTTATGTATCGCCTGCCAAAATGACCTGATGGAATGCATAAGCAGAATCCAAGAATGGTGGTCACTTTACTCATTGCGAATGCACACAATGCAGCATGGCGACCCACACCATGGCGGCTTAGTGATGCTGGTGCACCTTTTAGTCTAGTCAAGTATGGAACTTGTTGACTAGACTATTTGGGCCTCCGGTCTCGCACTCACCAACGAAACACTACAGCACGAACACTGTCATTTTACGTTGATTTTCTGTGCGAAATACTGAGTAACAAGAAATTTTTAATACTCCTCGATGTCAGTAAAAGTACATCATAAATATTATGAATATTTACCGAGTGTTAGTTCGAGTTTCGATTTTAATTTCAGAGTTCCGATATCTATTTTAAATATTAACGGCCTTACTTATCAACGTTTTGTAACTTTAAACAGCGGTTTTATGCTATTTTCAACTTTAAAGCTGTAAGTTTTAAACTTAAAAACAACACAACATTAAAGTTAAATAACGTTTATGTTTTTTTTTTATGTTTGACCCGCCAAAATGACTCTACTCTGCCTGATGGAAAGCATAAGCAGAATCCAAGAGTGGTGGTAACCATACTAATTGCGAATGCAGACAATGCAGTATGGCGACCCACACTATGGCGGCCTAGTGATGCTGCTGCATCTTTTAGTCTAGTCAACAAGTATGGAACTTGTTGACTAGACTAATTGGGCCTCCGGTCTCGCACTCACCAACGAAACACGACAGCACGAACGCTGTCATTTTACGTTGATTTTCTGTGCGAGGCTAGTACCGCCCCGGTAGAGCCGGCCCGTTCGTCCTGAAATCAGCGTGGCTCTACTACCTTCGATATGGCTGTAAGTTATTTTATTGAAGTACCCAACGTGTTTAAAAATACGGCACTGCACTTGTTACAAACTCATGACCTTCTTATCTAGTTTCTACAAGCTTTAAAATCAAATCATTGAACATAAGTGCATTTCAAGTTCAAGAGTGTAAAAATGTTTATAAAATATTCGTTGTTGCACCAACAACTAAACGTTACAAGGATATATCATTTAATAATTGCATAACTCATCTTTGACCTATGGTCAGATTTCGAACAGAATTGGGTACCTTTATTTTGAAAAAAAAATAATGAAATTCGTCTTTTCTGACATCGTAAAAATTAATTGCTAGTAAAAATAAAAATTCAATGGCTTTAAAAACATAGGCAAACTGTTTTGTTTTGATATGATTACTTATAGAGTATGTTTTATTCTTAGAAATTTATTACTAATACTTTTATCCGTCTGTTTTTGTTCCCGGGACTCTCAGGGATTTTCAGACTTCATGACTCATTTTGTACTAGTGTACTGAATAAGGATGTTATATGGAATATTTTTAGAAAGTAATTAGGGTTCTAGGACTGCACCTCGCACAACCATTGATTAATAAATGTAAGGACATTGGTTTCTGGAAAAATTTGAAGAAATAATTGTTTGCTTTTTTTTATATTTTCATTTTGTACTTTAGTTTAGTAATATTGTCGATACTAAAGTTGTATCCTAGCACAGTCGCAGAAAAGTCTGCTACAACTGACCGTTTTAATTACAAAACATTTTTCTTATAAATGTTAAAGTGAAATAAGTAATGCTAAATATTTACAAAAAAGTAATCAACAGGGATTGCAAATATTTAACAGTATTAATCTGTAAAGAGTGTATTAACAGCAAAGATGTTCGTCATGACGAATGGGTTATATGGCTATCAATATTAAATTATTGACTACTATAGAAACAAAAGTGATTTCTTTTTTTTTATGTATGGCTCGCCAAAATGACTCTACTCTGCCTGATGGAAAGCATAAGCAGAGTCCAAGAGTGGTGGTTACCATACTCACTGAGAATGCAGACAATGCAGTATGGCGACCCACACCATGGCGGCCTAGTGATGCTGCTGCATCTTTTAGTCTAGTCAACAAGTATGGGACTTGTTGACTAGACTAATTGGGCCTCCGGTCTCGCACTCATCAACGAAACACGACAGCACGAACGCTGTCATTTTACGTTGATTTTCTGTGCGAGGGTAGTACCATCCCGGTCGAGCCGGCCCGGTACTACCTTTAAAATTAATAACTACCTATACTACTTTTAAATTTAATAAGATCCGTTAAATATAATTCTAACAAAATATGTGGAGATCATGGTTTTTTTGCTCGACGTAAAAGAGTGTTAATTATCACGTCACCATAAATTAATGATTTCATTTAATTGAATTAATCATTTTCCACGTTGTAATAATTTTTTATACTAAAGTGATTAAAAATATATATTAATCTTAGATGGGTGATAATTAATAATATTACATGTGTTTATGACGGTTGGACGATGATATCAACAAGGAAAAAAACGAGTTTAAAGCAACAGACTTCATTACCTGTTAATATTTTTATTACAATATTTCTAACAATATAATTTTGAGCATAGATTATTGTAATCTTATTAAGTAAGTAGAGAAAGAAATGGTTTTCTTTTTATTTACAAAGAAACCTTTTTTAAATTCTTCATTAAAAAAGTATACAATTTAAATGCGTTACTGCTCCATCAAAATGTTGCGATTTGAGAATGTACAGTTCTGATAAAATTGCAATTAAATTAGAAAATGCCTACCATATTATTGTATTTTACGTGACTTACCTACTGTCTTATCTAGCGATTGCATAAAAATGGTTATTAACTTGAGAAGCTGCTCACAGTTTTTTATTTTACTTTTGTTAATAATAATACTTCCTGAAAATATTCCTGAAATTTATTAAATTGGCTCATATATTTTTTTGTTTTTTTTTCATGGGCAAACGAGCACACGTCCGCCGCCCGTGGACACCCGCAACACCAAAAGCGTCACAAGTGCGTTACCGGCCTTTGGGGGATGGGGAGGGGGATGAGGGGAGGGGATGAAGGGGTTGGGGGTATGGGCCTCCGGTATCCTCATCCCATCCCATCCTCACTCGGTGAAACACATATATTACACCGGTTTCCTGTAAGGCCGTGGTATCACTCCGGTCAAGCCGGCTCATTCATGCCGAAGCGTTGCTCTCCCACGGATTTCCTTTCGTGGGTGCACCTGGTTCCCCAGCTCTTAGTATCCAAGACGTCGTGCGGTTTTAGCCAGTTCGAGTCCGACATAGCCACCAATCGGTGGTTGTATATAAATTATGTTCAGTAATCAAATGTAAATAAATTTATTCAGAAATATGGGTATATACTAGGGAAAATTACTAATCATTTTAAAAATCTACTAGGTATGAAACATCAGATGGCAGCTACAGAAAAGAAGAGGGAGGCTTAGTTACTAAAGGAGGCACTCGTTACCTAGTGGTGCGGGGAGAATACGGTTATAAAGACACACTAGGAAAGAAGTATTCAATGACGTACTTAGCTGATGACAATGGCTACCGGCCCACCATCAATGGCGACCATATCAGATTCAACGATAGAAAAATTATTTGATATTACAAAAATGAATTATTATAAACGTGTTGTTTCTTATTTAATACCAGTTTTTACCCGCGGCTCCGTGCGCATGTATATCGGTTATAGCGCTGAATGGTAGCCTATGAAATATTCTGATATAAGTATAGACTATGTTAAAGTAAAATTTCATCTAAATCCGTTCAGCAGTTTTGTTATAAACGAGTAACAAACATATATACATCCTCATAAACTTTCATGTTTATAATGTTAGTAAGATCAAGGTAAAATTACGATTTCATATTTACTCGTAGACTTCGTAAATTCTAATCAAATGTTAAGTACAAATGAGTAATAAAAGTTATTTTAAGAATTCAAAATTAATTTTGCAATTTAAATCGATTATCTTAAAATGATTTCAACCATACGACGTCTGACGCCGATGAAAACCATCCTTTGGATGTTCGTAAGATGATGATAATATAGAAATCTGATTTGGAATCTGATATCAAGACACCATCGCGTATCTTTGACTGTTATGAGTTTTCTGTCCGACGATTCATAATATTTCGAACTGAATCGTGTAATAATTAATTAAGATGCTAATCATAACTATGTGTCTATGTCTGTGCCAAACTCCAACCACCAACAAAACAGAGAGATATATTTGGTTTTATCAAATTTTCCCTTATATATGTTGCGTTTGAGCTACGAAAAAGGTAAAGTAAACCACACACACATACAAACGCATACGCACACGCGCGCGCTCGCACTCTGTGTGAGTGTACCTAACACACACTTTACAATACACTTCGAAAATCGCGGACAGCGAGCGAAAATTAACCACACTAAACCACAAAAGCTAGCAGTAACATCTCCACATATAAAAAAAGGAGCAGTCTGTGGAAACTGTGGAAACTAGTAGTGCAGGTATGTATTTAAATGCGATTTTTGTTGCATAGCATATAAAAGATTAGGTGTAATAAATTTTATTTTTAATACCTCGTAAATTTTCTTATAACAATAGAAATATTTTATGGCCCATTTCATAAGTCAGCACTGGTATACTTTGTAAGTCCGATTATTTTTTGGACGTGTCATAATTACTTTACTTTCTAAAATATCCTTCGGAATGTTTAAAATTACTAGTTATTATTTACTGTATATACTCGTAGTAAGTAAATCACTTTGAAGTTGTTTAAGTTGTGGAAAAGAATGAAACAATGGATCTAAGTTGCTACAATATTTGTATTGCAGGTGCTTAGCAGTGTCATTCAAAACTGCAATAGTGCAATATACACATAGTAAGTAAAATATTGCTCTAATTTGGAATTCTTGTTCCGAGTCATGATTTTAGTTCCAAAGAAAGCTGCCGTTCACATTAAAGTAGGGAGAATCTAGGCTTCAGTAGGTTTTCATTGGATCAAGTTTAGTAAAGAACAAAGAAATTCCGGTCTTGTGTAATATTTATAAGGCAATAATTCTGTTTGGTGTATTATAATACATTCTGTGAAAGACCATTTATTATAAACTAGCTTTTGCACGCGGCTTCGCTCACGCAGACTTTCATCCCCTGATTTACCCCCTTAGGGGTGGAATTTCCAAAATTCCTTTCTTAGTGCTGATTTACGTTATATAAAGAACCTACATGCAAAATTTCAGAATTCTAGCTTCAGCGGTTTGAGCTGTGCGTTGATCTCTGGGTATGTCAGTCAGTCAGTCACATTACTCTTTTATATATATAAATAATAAAAAGATGAAGTTGAAATTCCACATATCATTTCAAAATTCAACCATTTTTTTTAAAACACTAACAAGGAAAATCGTTTTTGTACTTAAAATACTTTATGATTTAAGCGAAGATATCGAGCTTCGACGGCTGTTCCCAAATGAATTTCCTCAAGATACAGTTCGAAAAAGTGGTGCCTTAGATCCAGAGGTAACTTCTCTCCAATCTTTCAACTATGATAGGAATAATATTTCTCTTTCTTCATAGCCGAGAAGGAATAGGTTTTGAATTGGTAACATCATTATGAAACAATTAGGATTCAGATTGAAATTAAGGCATAGAGACACACTTCCTTTAACAAAATTAAACGAGAAGTGTAAGTAGTCTGTTAACGTCAAGCATTCATAGTTCTTGTTACCGTACTTATTATCAATCTTTGTATAGTAAAATGTGAACAATGATGATAAAAAAAAAAAAAAAATTGGATCAGTTACAGATAATATTGCTACATTCAAATAAATGTAATTGATGTGCCTTTTTTATTTTTTTTTCTGTGCGGAGTCTTTTATTTAAAGATTTTAAAATATTTGACGTTATTTGCTATTATTAAAATCTAAAAATGTGGAAAAAAACAAATAACAGTTACTTAAAAACACGTTGAGATTGACTGACTAACTGTTTTAGCACCTTGGTCGGTATGCTGAATTAAGTGACTATTTCAAAAATCCAAAAACTACTTACAACAGTCATTTTGAAGAACTAGTTTGCTATGAAAAAGAAGATAAAAAGGTAATTTTCTTATGATTTGTATGTAAGTATAAACATATAATAGTCGTTTATCTCTAAATCTTTTACCAAGACGTGACGATATTTGTTATGGTCATAACTACAGTATTCAAGAGGTAAATGTGTTATCGAAGCTATAGAAACTGTTTAAGAGTTTATCAAATGAATGTCGAAAATATTGTCTCTTGTGGTATCTGGCATATCATAATTCTCATGCCACATTGTTGCTATATCTTATATATAAAATTCTCGTGTCACAATGTTAGTTACCATACTCCTCTGAAACGGCTGGACCGATTTTTATGAAATTTAGTGTGCATATCGGGTAGGTCTGAGAATCGACCAACATCTATTTTTTATACCCCATTTTTTTTTTTATATGGCAAGACAACGTTTGCCGGATCAGCTAGTATAACATAAAATTCCGAAACCATCTAACAGGTTCTCTTGTTTTTTTTAAATGTTTGTTTTGCTGGCTCGTCTAAGATAGTTAACATAGATATATAGCTTAGAGCATATAGATAGCTAACAGCTTAGAGCAATAGGAGCCAAGCATGATTGGGAGGACTTTGTTTTATAATATACTAGTATTTAACGGAGTTATTTTAAAACTCCAATATAACCTTCTTTGTAATAAGAAGCATATGTTTAGCAATAGACTGGTGATTCAAAATAATGATCGACGCAGAGGTTGAAACATGAAAGTAGGTGTAAAATTCACTATAATGTTAAATAGAATTAAGATGATGGTACCTTGAGGCATTCACTTTCAGGTATGCAGAATAGACATGGAACGGTACGCTCCCGATGAAGATGCTTACTACATGTCCAAATCACCGGCGAGTCACGTAGACCGTCGCAGAGTTTATTGCTTTATGCTGCTTTGTTTTACCGAAGATGAAATTGACAGAGTTGTAGCCTCATTTTGATTACAGAAATTTGTCTAGATTATATATTTCGTATCATACATTTTTGCCACCTCAAAGATGCGTCATATTGTTAAAATGTATTAATGTCTGCATCAGTATAGTCATTAAAATACAAAATAATTTTGGTTGATTAGATTTTGCACAAAAATGTCTAAAATGGTCAAAAGAGGAGTAAGTATTATCAAAAAAAAAAAACTTCGTTTAAAAAAACAGATTTCAAAAACTAAAAAGTATAAAATAACTTAATTTGTATGTGCTACCTATTCATAGGTTTGAATTCGGTGCCAAGCCAAATGTAATAGTAGGTACCACACTCGCTATATTTCGAGACGAACGTCAACGACGTCACCGACGCTTCGGTTGTTTTGTTCAACGCGAAGAGCAGCTATCCCGCTCAAAGTCACGCGCGGCGAGTGCGGTACCTACTATTACATTTTGGCTTTTCACCGACTTCAAACCTATGAAGGTAGGTAGCACATACAAATTAAGTTATTTTATACTTTTTAGTTTTTGAAGTCGGTTTTTTTAAACGAAGTTTTTTTTTTCGCTTATTAGTCTTTCTCAAGTCTCTCATCATCATTTCATTTAAAATTAAATTATGTCTACAGAATATGAAGGCATGCAGACAATTGCTCGTAACTTCATTGCAGGCGCTCACGTAAATTTGAGGGTTTCCTTCGATTTCCTTAGGATCATATCATCAGATCCTGATATGGTTGCCATGGGACCACATGGGGAGCATACCCTTTCGAATACAAAAAGAATTTTCAAAATCGGTCCAGAATTGACGGAGTAATCGATGTATATAAAAAAAAACGATGAAATTGAGTACCTCTTCCTTTTGGAAGTCGGTTAAAAAACATTAATGCCATGCTTTTTAAACTACAATCAACCTAATACTTCATCTATTCATTTTTTTTTACTTTTTGACAAGTAAAACTCAATTTTCCTTCAACAAAAGCAAATGATGTTTTATTTAGGTAATCTGATATGTAATTGCTGTTTTAAATACGTACGATCTTCTGCCCTTACGCCAGAAATCAAAATGTAATAAACCTTATGTACTGGTACGTCATCTAAGCTCTATAAAAAATAAACGAATTGTCTTACTGTACCAATTTGTCTACTATTTTATTAAGTTATCAAGCGTATAGAATAATCTCCTCGCTGTCACATATTTTAGATTTTATAAAATTATTGAAATATTGTAGTAGTTATTTACGTATCTCAAACATAAATATAATTGTAACATTATGTATTACAAAAAGGTCAAAACTTTAACCCCGATTATTATAGGCATTACTCCGGCATAATAATTCTATAACAATATCATTAAGCCCTATTACACAAGTACCATAGTCCGACACGGTATTGGATTTTTATCGTTCACGCCTAGACGATATATTAATCCTTACATAATCAAACGACTGTTAAGTCGTGAATCCTTATTTTATCTTCAGCCGGATTCTGTTTGTCTTCATTCAAATTCTGACAGTTATAACTTTTCAAACGTGGCTTTCCCATGACCAATGAGGTGTTTCTTTACAACATTTCTTTAACAAATCACGAAGGCAATGAAGCAACCAATTCTTCGCAATCGAAAAATGAGTTAGATGTGTCGTACCTTCGAATATCTGATCTCGAATGTATAAGGAAATAACGTGTTGTTATCGTAAAAGTGTTGGTTGTATTGGCACGATATTTACTAACAGGTCAAAGATAAATAGTCAAATTGCTTTATTATAAATATTTCATTACATCTGGGCTCTACACATTTTATATCTCTTTTTACTGTTTTTACTGCACAAATGACCTTATTATTGATTTTAATAAAAACAAGCAGAGTGTTTCGATGATGTTTAAAATTCATAATAAATTTGAGCGAACGCGGAATTGAGAGCAAATACTTTAAAACAGGTCGAATTATGTCAAGCAGTGTTTATATGAACTACAGTATTTTAAGTCGAAGTCCACAATGACACTTATAAACCTCTAAAAGTGGTGTAAGACGGTAATTACAATTAAAGGTTATAATTTTAAACTTGAAATAGGCCTATGTCCAACAGTGGACTAAGGCTTCTCTATTCTCTTTGAATTTCTTTTTTTTTATACGGTTGAATGAAATAGTAATGAAACATAATAAGAACAATAGGCCTGGACAACAATGGGTAAAGTCGTAGCAGTACTTTTTTCACAACTTAAAATATAAGAGCATAGTTTAGTGATTTGCTTTGCCTTTCGCATTGATAAAACTTTATTCTAGACGAAGTATCATGTTATGAAAATAAAACTATCTTTATACACATCGTTTAGGTGTCGTTATAGTGTATTAATGATTGATTGTCAACTTAATTTTCACAGCAGGTACATTTGAATGCCGTTTCTGTATTTTTTTTGCTTTTTCAAGTATTTGTTAGGAGAGGCGGTATTGTTTTCGATTTTTTAATGTGGTATTCAAAATTATGATGATACAGTTATAAAAATGTTTTGAAAGTTAGAAATTCATATTTAGTAGACGAACAATTAAAGATAAATTTGTGATACGGCAAAATAAAGGTAATTGTTTCAAAGACGATAGAAACATGAATGGAGAACGAGCAAATGAAAGATGGATAGCCTTACACGAAAAACCCTGTACAGAAAAAGAGTAGCATAATAACAATGGATAGAAAAATTGTGAAAACAAAACACATCGCGCCGATCTTAAATAAATTTATGAAAGTAAACACGAAACTTAATAATAATAATGAAATTAATAATGATAATGGAAAGATAATTAGTTATGGCATTTTAGACATTTACATAGAAACTATAGCTACACACAGCTTTATGTTAGCTATCCAGATATCTAGAGAACTGTTACCGCTATTGAATCATTCTGAGGCGCAGTTACATAATTTATTCGACAGAATGCATTATCAAAAATGTTTGCTTTCAAACGCGCTCCGAACGATCTTGAACGTTTCTATGATTGCAGTATAATCAGATATTATTTATAAATTAACCAATCCGTATAATAATTTTTGCAATTACTTCATTCTGAGTAACAGATGTTATACAACTGGATCGTAAATTATACTAACACTAGCATAATATACTTATTGATATTATCATTTACATTCAACCAGCTTTTGCCTGCGGCTCCACCCGCATAAATGTCGGAAATTGCGGTGATTCTTCAATCAAACTGACATAACTTTTTTTATTTATGAACCGATTTAGATGAAACAAACACTAAATGTTAAGTGAAGCAAACCACAACAGATTGGTGAAAACCGCATTCAGATCGGTTAAGCCGATCCTGAGATTACTGCGCACATACGCACAGACAAACAGACATACAGACAAACAAAAACAATTCTAAAAATAATTGTTTTGGGTTCTATTGCGTTCATAAAGCCCCCCTATAATAGTTTTCCTGATATATCTTCCACGTACAGGCAGCGACCAGTTACGTTTTTTTATAATAATATATGTATTGATGATGATGATAATAATTATGTTCTACTCTTATTTAAAAATAACTTTTAAATATCAGTTGAATTTTTTTTTTTTTGCGAAAGATGTATTCGCCTACTATACCACTCTGGCCAGACAGTTTAAGGTCGAATTTCTGATTCCTTTAGGCTCTTAGAAACTTAAAACACCCAGGGAATGAACATACAAAACCTGATAATAATACTTAAATTTTGACTAATAAAAAAAACAATAAACAATCACACTAAAGAAGCTATTAGAAATGGTCATAATTATATTTATTTTAGTTTATTTCGTATTCCAAACGGATGCCAATTTAAAAAAATAATACAAAACAAAAAACTAGAAACGTTCAATAAAATGCTATGAGTGGTCTTTATTATGTTATACTCGTATTAGCTGTATTAAAATATAAACACATTAAACATGTACCAACTACATCATAATGTAAAAAAAACCTAAAAAGAACTAGAATACTGCAATTTGAGATACAAGTATTTGATTGCTACTGTTTTACATATAAACTAAATTATTACTAAAATAACAAAAATGATATTCTATTTATATCTTTTTTGCATTATATCAATTTTTTATGTACTACATACTTTCCTAGTATTTTGATTTTACTAATTTTATTATAAATGGATTGAAGTGACCGCAAACAGGATAGGCATATGTCCAGCAATTAACTTTAATAGGTCCTTGATGACCACGATGAAAATAAATTTCAACTTATTTTCAACCGACTTCAAAAAGGAGGAGGTTCTCAATTCGACTGTATTTTTTTATGTTTGTTACCTCATAACTTTGGACTGGGTGAACCGATTTTGATGATTCTTTTTTTATTTGAAAGCTGGTGCTTCCCGAATGGTCCCATTTAAATTTGGTTTAGTTCTGACATGCCATCCACGAGAAAACCATATAAGTCATCAATTTGCATTATGTATGTACGCGACAAATTAACGAATAACTCAATATTCCCGTATGGTCCCATTTAAATTTGGTCCAGATTGAAGTCGGTTTTTTTTTTGTTAAAATTTGTGATTATCTTATCCTTACTTTCAAGAAGCAATATTCGAACCTAATAGATTAAAGAAACAGTGTAAACAGTACACCGTAATAAAGTAATTGATAAAATAGCATTAGACACACATTAATATTATTAAAAACCATAAAACTTGACCCACTAAATGGTATATAAAGTTATAAGCCTCATTTAGTTATGTAAAATAATGAGATGTCATCGTAGTGTCGACAACCTCTTATGTCATCATAACCTTGACCTACATACCATCTAGTATGGGTATATTGTTTAACGTTGTTGTAATATAATATATTCCATTGTATTACAACTACTGATTTATCGTATATCATTGTGACAGTTTTGAAAATTGACCTAAAATTCAAGACATATTCCTATAAAGAAAGCGACGGGTGCCAGAGTTCAGCGGCGCGGTGTCACAGGTTCAACATACTGTGACGTAAGCAGACCGGTTGGGATCAACCTCTACCACCAGCAATAGGACAGAATATGTTTGTAGACATTTTGTAACTTCTACTTTCAAAAACCGTGACATGTTATATTGTTTATTCCAATATTTTGTTTGTACAGCTTTTGGTAGGAATGTACGGTCGGTGTACATTTACTTATAGGCTTCGAAAGAGCTACTTGGCTTATTTACAAAGGAGAGAACTCCATATAACTTGAACTCTCATGAATTAATCAGTGAAATGTTTTAATAAATATTGAGCTTTAAGTAAATATATTGATTTTTGTTTTCTAATTAATTAAATTCAATAAAGTCAAAACGAGTTGCATGTTAATTACCAAATTAAAAGCTATACAATTCCATATTGCATTATACCGATATTATAATCATGAAACAGTTCATTACACATAAGCAAGATAAATCAGTGCTTTCTGCTATTGCAGTTTGTAATGTTCTCACACTGTCTCATCAGAAACCAATTGGTTATATACAACGCAAAATGTGAAACCTTGACCTTTTAAATATAATTGTCGACTTACCGATGTGGTTTGTACATTTATTAATAAATTAGCTAACCTCGGAAATTTAAACCGTATTTATGCGTGAATAAAAACTATTTTTATGTTTCATTTTATTAGAGTGCATCATCGTCAAAATAACATCGACGAATGAAAACGTTAAAGGCCGCTTATTACTTTAGCTGATTGATATTTCCACAACCTTAGTACGATGTATAAATATGTGAATTCTTTGGAATATTTCTTTTGTCTAACAGTTTTAGTTTTTATGACATGTCATTAAAGCTACATTTTATTTATTTAATTATGAAAGATACGTTTAAAGATTACTGCTAGTACTTTCGACATAGGAAATAGGTCCATGCAAGTCTAGACAATGACCAGTGATTTTGTACTGTTAAAAAAGAAACTAAACTTTAATGTTAGTAAATTACCCTCGTAAACTATTCAATAGAGTCCCCATAGGCTAAATCAACGTTTGGTAATTTTCGACAACACTTTGTCGTTATAACAATAATTATTTTTACGGGAATTAACGCGATCACTTATTTCAAGGTATTACATACCTCTGTTTTGCCTGACGTTTCGACCAGGTTGCACTGGCCGTGGCACTTTGTCGTTAGTCTGTTTGCTATTGTTTTGCGAGGATTTTAGTTACAGTACTATAATAACTGACCTGAATTCTTATGGATTCTGAAGGCATATAGACATTGTTTAGAAATACGGTAGCATAATAAGACGTAGTACTCGTCACAAAGTTCGCAAGTTTGGACCCCAAATAGGGACAGACTAATGGGAATGCAGTTCATGATGACTACAATGGAAGTATGTTATTAAGATTTGAAATCTGTGTTTGAGAAGAACTTCTGATGAATAAAGATAACATAGTAAAATAATATAGAGTATATTGTGGGGGTTTAGTGTAGCTCAGAGAACCAATGCACCTGAGATTCGGGAAATAACAACACGACTACACTTATAGTATGGTTTACTGCAAGATAAGTATTTTTATAATATAGGAAAACAATTATTTTTATTTCACTGTCAGGAGGTCTTGACTCTGCGACCGCTGACATCAATCTTCTTTTTTCTTCAGCATTAAAAAGTCAAAGTTTTAAATTATATAAATCAAATAAAGTATATTCATTTCAAACAGGACTTTCCACCTGCCAGTATTATGACGTGGAGGTTGTATAGCTGCACCATGAAGGCTCCAATCGCCACAATATCATATAATTATTTTTGTAGTAAAATGGGTATGATTGTTTAAATAAACACTGGAGTATTTTGATTAATATGTATTTTAATAGTATAGAAAACACACTATCGACATTACAGAGAGAGCGGCTAGGTGCCAGAGACAAAGCAGACGTTAGGGATGATCGATCAAGGAATAGATTATTTTGTTTCATTATACCACAGATAATATTAACTCAACACTCCCCCTTAATGAAACAAATTAACAAACAACCTAACTTAAAGTTAGTCTACATACACATCTTGTTTACTTATAGCTTGACACATAGCTCCCCCTTAAATAAAACACTTTAAACTTAAGTAACTATCTACCTTATACAGAAGAGCTCGCTATCCCTTAAATATAATGCTTACAAAAAAATAATAATTTGCATCTTAAGCCTTACTGGCCATACACAACAAGAATTAAATCAAAGTAGTTTCTTATTTAATCTAGTTCTAAACAAATATCCTTTCTTAACTTTTCAAATTTTACCTTACATAGAGGTTTGGTGAAAATATCAGCTAATTGCTTCTCACTACAAATATAATTAATAGTTACAAAACCTTTAGAAACTTGCTCTTGTATGAAATGGTGCCTTATGTCAATATGTCTCAAACGTTTAGGCTGTTCATTACTATTAGCACCATAAATAGCTGACTGATTATCTTCAAAAACAATAATAACAATGTCATTTACTATTTTCATCTCAGAAATGGCATTTTTTAACCAATAAACCTCTGAAATACACTGACTCAAAGCTATATACTCTGCCTCCATCGAAGACAATGCAACACAATTTTGCTTTTTAGTACACCACAATACAGAATTATTGAACAACTTAATAATATAGCCGGAAGTAGATTTTCTACTCACAGTATCTCCAGCCCAATCAGAATCTACATAAACTTGAAAAACATCTGAATTAGACATGACAAATTTTAATTTTAAATTCAATGTACCTTTAATATATCTCATAACATGTTTAAGATATTTCCACAACTGCTCGCTAGCACAACTTTGAAATCTGCTTAAAATATTCATTACAGCACACAAATCCGGTCTTGAACCAAGCATAGCATACATAATACTACCAATAGCCTGTCTACATCTATTTTCTATTTCACTGTTATCTGACTTTTCTTTAATTAACATTTTAGCATCAAAATTTACATCTAAAGGGGTGCTTACACTTTTACAATCTAACATATTAAATTTCTTTAAAACCTGTTTCAAATAAGCTGTTTGATCAATAGTAATACAACCATTTCTTTGATCTATTTTCAGTCCTAAGTAATAGGATGCTAAACCTAAATCTTTTGTCTTAAAATGTGAACATAAATCTTTCTTTAAACTTGAAATTAAAACTTCATTTGAACCTGTAATCAAAATATCATCGACATATAACAAAACATATATCTTCTTATCATTTTCTTTTGTTACTCTGCTATAAAAACACATGTCAGTTTTTAATCTTTCAAAACCTTTTTGTAACATAAAATCATTAAAAGTATTATACCAATATTTTGGGGCCTTCTTTAACCCATAAATAGCTTTCTCGAGTTTACCTATCTTCCCTTGCTGACTATGACCTTCAGGCAAGTATATGTAAATGTTCTCATCTACTTTAGAATGTAAGAAAGCGCTACAAATATCAGCTTGATACAGTTTCCAACTAAAGTGTACCGCAATAGAAATAAGACATCTTACCATGGTTAAACTGGTGACTGGTGCATAGACTTCCTTGTAACAAACTCCTTCTTGTTGAAAGCCTCTCGCCACTAAACGTGCTTTGTAAAGTTGGGTCTTTCCTTCACTGTTTAATTTCTTTTTAAAAACCCACTTAGTATCTATTACTTTACCTTCATAACATTTTACAACTTTCCATGTATTGTTTTCTTCCAAGGCCATTATTTCTTTATTCACCGCTTCAGTCCACAGCTTTGATTCAGGAGAGATCATAGCCTCTTGATAGGATTGAGGTTCTCCATACTCACTCATGTATGCAAAATCAACTTCATCATAGTATCGCTGAGGGACTTTTATCTTAGACCTATCTCTCAACACATGTCTTTCACTATCTTCTCTACCAGGACTTACTTCACTTGTACCTGTATTTTTATTTTCTAACTTATATCTCATATCTGGACACATTTTCCCAGTATTTATCACATCTTTGCTCTCTTCATCCAACTGACCCTCCCTGTCACATACAGGTATACTCTCAGAACTTCCTTCTGATATTAAATCACTAGAACTGTCCAATTTGACAACTTCATCATCACATTCACTCTCACAATCCTTATCCAACTGAAAAGTATATTTATTCCTCTTATCACCACTTACATGCTCTTGCATTATACAAAACTTAGGTATAAAAACAATATCACGCACAGTTTCTACTTTTTTATTCATAAAGCAAACCCTATAGCCTTTTCTATCATCATCATAACCTACAAATATGCCAAACCTACTTTTAACATCAAGCTTTGTCCGCTTTTCTTTAGGAATATGTACTGAAACTTTATCACCAAAGGTTTGAAGGAAATTAATATTAAAAGTTTTACCTGTCCAAAGTTCATATGGTGTTTTCTTGCTAACTGAACTTGAACCTGTCCGATTCAGTGTGTAAACAGTGTAGTTCACTGCCTCAGCCCAGAACTGTTTAGACATGCTAGCTATGAGTGTTCTTGCTGCTTCCATCACTGTCCTGTTGGCCCTTTCAGCTCGTCCATTTTGTTGAGGTGTGTAACTTACCGACTTTTGATGATGAATGCCATACTTGATCAATAAATTATTAACATCTTTATTAACAAATTCTAACCCATTATCTGTTCTTATTACTTTTATTTTATTATCTGTTTGATTCTGTACTAAAACAATAAAATTCTCAAGATATTTAATCACTTCACTTTTGTTACGCAAAAAATAAACAAATTTATAACCTGAAAAATCATCTGTCAGCAAGAGAAAATAACGTGAACCACCCATAGAGGGCACCTCCATAGGACCACAGAGATCTCCATGAATTAATTCACCAGCCGTTGGAGCTCGAGAGTCACTAGATTTGTATGATATTCGATGCTGTTTACCTAATAAGCAATTTTCACAAAAGGTTTTGTTGGTTGAAAACTTAATATTATTTGAAACTAAAATATCTTTACAGTGAGGAAAATTCTGATGTGCAAATCTTTGATGCCAATCATACAAGTCAACAATATTAGCAGAATGTAAATTTTTAGAAGTTGAATAGTTTTTAAACATCATTGAATAAAGCTTACCATCCTTTTTAGCAATAGCTCTGATATAATTATTATTAGAATCATATATTAAGTGTGAATCTTTGTTAGATTTCATTAGATATCCTTTTTCCAGACAGCTACTAACTGAAAACAAATTAACCTTTAGTTTAGGCACATACAATACATTTTTTAAAGTTGTTCTAACCCAGTCCTTTCCGTTCCACGCTTGTAGCACTACACAACCTATACCACCGACATCTAGAATAGTTCCATCTCCGATCCTCACCTTGCGCTGCACACCTCCACTCATATTATCGAATAGTTCTTCTTGGTAACACATATGTTCACTCGCACCGCTGTCCAGTATCCAGTTAGAAGTAGACGATACAATCATAGCTTTATCTATAGTTGTTGATACTAATGTGCTATCCCACTTATCTGGCACGTTCTTATTTGCCTTTAGTAGTCTGTGAAAGCAATTTTCCATCCTGTGTCCCTTCTTCTTGCAGTAGTGACAGACAACCTCTTTCCTTTTGGTACAAAATTTAGCAATGTGGCCTGGTTTATTACATAAGAAACAGTTTTTATTATTATAGCTTGTTTTAACTGTCAAAGCCTGAGACGATGCAGTATCTTGATGTTGAATTCTAGTTTCTTCTATCAATAGTCTACCAGATAACTCATTCAAAGTTTGTTTGTCAATTGAAACAGATTCCCATGCAGAAATGAAATGTTTGTAACTTTCCGGCAACGTCATAAGTATCTTAGTTACTACCATACCATCTGATAACTTCTCACCCTGTGCAGCTAGTTTGGAGCGTAAATTCTCAACTTTTGCCAGCAAATCACCTACACTATTTTCAAAAACTAGGTTGTAAAACTGCTGATTAAGGATGTGCTTATTGACATTTGATTCTTGCTCATATAAAAACAATAATTTAGTCCATATATCGTAGCTAGTCTCACACATAGTTAAGTTAGACAGTACATTTTCCTCCATGCGGTTTGTCAGCAACATTTGATTTTTGACATCTAGGTTTCTCTCGTCATCTTTGGGGGTTCGACTAAGCAGTTCAAAAGAGCCTTTTGCTCTTATTAATATAGTGGTTTGAAATTTCCAAAGTGACCAATTTTCATTACCTCTAAGTCTTATTCCTTGTCCCACGCCAAGACATGACGATGCGCCTTTCTCCATTTTGAAATTATTTCTTCTACTTTCCTCCACCAACCAATCATACCACAAATACACGTGTAATGATAACGACGGTCTGCTACCATGTAGTAAAATGGGTATGATTGTTTAAATAAACACTGGAGTATTTTGATTAATATGTATTTTAATAGTATAGAAAACACACTATCGACATTACAGAGAGAGCGGCTAGGTGCCAGAGACAAAGCAGACGGGATGATCGATCAAGGAATAGATTATTTTGTTTCATTATACCACAGATAATATTAACTCAACAATTTTCTTAATACGAGTCATGTATATTTAATAGTGTGGATATGTCATGTTGTGGGATAAGATAAATGCAGCAAGGGAAATGTTAGATACGGAAGTTGAAGGATACAAAAGAAGGATAAGAACCAAAGAAAAGTTGGTAGGTAGTAGAGCCACGCTGATTTCAGCACGAATGGGCCGGCTCGACCGGGGCGGTACTACCCTCGCACAGAAAATCAACGTAAAATGACAGCGTTCATGCTGTCGTGTTTCGTTGGTCAGTGCGATACCGGAGGCCCAATTAGTCTAGTCAACAAGTTCCATACTTGTTGACTAGACTTAAAGATGCAGTAGCATCACTAGGCCGCCATGGTGTGGGTCGCCATGCTGCATTGTCTGAATTCGCAGTGAGCATGGTGACCACCACTCTTGGATTCTGCTTATGCTTTCCATCAGGCAGAGTAGAGTCATTTTGGCGGGCCAAACATAAAAAAAAATAAAGACTATCAAATAACGAATGATAGAGTAGAATGAAATAATAAAATATACTGCTTTGACCACTAGTAAAACTGTGATACAGGCAGGCACATGATGATAACAAGAGTCACGGATGGCTAAACCTCTTTAAGTTTAAGCGGGTGTCAAAATACACTATAACCTGGTATAAAAAAACTTTTTAAGAACGTGTAAGAACTTAAAAGAACTTGATTTATCTTTTCCTGCAAGTCACCGTGTGTGTTTAAATAACTGCTTACAATCAAGCATACGACACAATACAATATATCACCTAACTGGTAAATATACTATCAGTATTATTTACGCCACAAAATGTAAGTTATGACAGTAATAGGCTCATAACTCATTACAATTTTAAAATTTACAAATGTTTTAATTGCTAAATGTTTTTTAGATAGTATTAATAAGCATTTCAAAAGAGATTTCACAACAAACATACAACAAATCTCTAAGCGACACATCTGAGTAGATGAGTATATACAAATTATACAACACTCTTAATGAACTTAAGTTAGTTACTTAATGAGGTCATTACCGTCGAGTGGAAGGATTATGCTAGCAGTGATCGTTCTTTGACATAGCTCTAGACGACTCGTTGTCACTAACTAATGACTGTCCAAGTTTAAAATACCAAGTTGGTATTATGTTTGAAAAATCGACCAGACAATATTGCAGAATGGTTGCAATACCAAAACGGCATTACTACATGAATGGACATACAATACGATACATCCAATCAATGTCCAAAGTTCAATAGAAAGTGTTTAGCTTTGTTTATTATATATTTTAATGCTTTGCTAACACGAGTGTTACATACATCATACAAAGGGCTATTGTTAGATCACGCACTCGTCCAATATGCCAACGCTGCAGTCTCCATGACACAAGGTGCCGACTTAGAATTACGAGAACACACCACAAAGACCTGTTATGAGATCAACGGTGCCACGAAGGTGATGACAGCATTACGAACATGGACAACAAAGGCCTGTTATAAGATCAACACCGCGTCACTAGCACAAGGCGCCGACACAGCATTGTTATAGTATATATATTTAAGATTTGTCATTTCTACGCACACTTACTTTTAAGCCAACATCGCGTTAGCAACTTAGACTAATTAGTTATAGTTTAAATGTAATTTTTATAATCTTTTATTAAAAAACTTCAAGTTCTATTTCGTTTCTCTAAAACTCCTTCGGCTGTGGCAAATACGTAATTGGCGCAGTCGGTAGGATACTCGCGGGTCGTTTCGCGAGCTATAAAGATCTCTAATATCGAAATCCGCGTTCGCGAGCAGCCCGAGCGGCCTTCAAGCCACTGTACGAGTATCCAGAATCTACGAGAGCTGCAGCCACTGGGAAGAGTATCCGAACATTGATACGCGGCGAAACGGAATGAAAGGGTGAGTGCACAGAATCGTTCTTGTGTTGCTATTCCTTTACCTTGAAGTTTTTATTTCCCAAAATTTTCCACCCGTAGTAACTCCCGTATTAGAGAGTCTGCATCGAGCCAGATTCGTCGACGAGTATAACTAGATAGTGGTAGGAATTTGGATTTAAAAGATTATAATTATAGTTTAGAATTACTTAAATCAATAATTTTTTATTCTTCAAAATTTTCCACCCTAGTAACTCCCGTATTAGAGAGTCTGCATCGAGCCAGACTCGTCGGCGAGTACAACTAGATAGTGGTAGGAATTTGAATTTAGAAGACTATAGTTTAGAATTAAATCAATTACCTAGAGTTAAGATAATGACGGAGCGCAACCCGGACATAATTTTTAAGGCTTTACGCCCTGTACCGGAGTTCGACGGGAACCCACATATACTTACCCGATTTATTAAGTTATGTGACCAAATAGTATATACCTACCTGAGTACGGAACCCTGTGATCAGTTATCGAACCTTTGCTTGATAAATGGAATTTTAAATAAAATCACAGGCCCCGCCGCTAGTATTATAAATTCAAATGGCATATCTGATAATTGGCTAGACGTTCGGAATGCATTGATCAATAATTTTGCAGACCAAAGGGATGAAACTGCCCTTTATAATGACCTCTCTTTAGCCAACCAGGGACAAAGATCACCACAGGAATTTTATGACCACTGTCAGACACTATTTAGTACAATTATGACATATATTAGCCTTCACGAGACAATATCCACTACTATTGAAGCCAAGCGCACTTTATACAGAAAACTAACCATGCAAGCGTTTGTAAGGGGTTTACAGGAACCTCTAGGTTCACGCATTAGGTGTATGAGACCTGACACGATTGAGAAAGCTTTAGAATATGTTCAGGAGGAAATGAATATATTGTATTTGCAGCAGCGCAATGACATAGCTAGTAAATTACAGCCGACCCCTAAGGTCACCCACTCTACTCCTGTACATACCCCGAAACTTTCAAATAACTGTAGCCATAGCCCAACCGCATCATATTGGCCTTCACACGTAGCAAATAGGCCGCCACCTCAGCCGATGCAACCTTTTAGGTTTGCACAAGGGTTCAGGATGAATCCTATGCAGCATCAGCCCTCACCACAGGTACGTATGCCCACACACACACAACACATGTTTAGTGCTAGGCCTCCAAATTATAATCTTCGAGGTAATACGTTTAGGATGCTACCTAGAACTCAACCCAGTCAGCCACCTGGCCCCGGACCGATGAGTGGTATAGAACACTTTAATCCCAGGCCGATGCCACCTCCAGGAGGAATCCGCAGACATGACTGGCGTACCCAGGGCAATCCACCACCTAATAATTACTTTAAATCTCGTGAGATAAACTTTAATGAGTGTTACGATGATAGCTATTATTACGACCACAACTATAACCCTGACTATGACTACTTTTCACATACCAATGACTATACCCCCTATGACGACTATGACACGAATCAAACACAGTATCAAGGCCATGATCTTCCTTTAGAGTACTCTTATAACAATTCAAACGATAACCTTGAGAGTGCCAATTCAAATTTTCGGACGGATCAGAAATTAGAAAAGCCAGGATAGAAATAAACTTACAAACACAGAGACAGTTACCATTTATTCAGATATCAAATCCCCCTTTAAAATTACTTATCGACACCGGTGCTAACCAATCATTCTTAAGCCCGGAAGCCGTTCAAAACTATTACCCTGATATTCCTTTAAATTACGATCCATTTGAAGTAACTAATGTACATGCTACTACGAGAAACAACTACTCTATAACACTACCGTGCTTTAACGAATTTAATGACCCGGATAATATACGTTTCTTTGTCTATAAGTTCCACGATTATTTCGATGGTCTTATAGGACTTGACTTAATGACCAAATGGGAAGCTAAAATAGACCTTAAAGACAAGACCTTGACTACACGACATACAGTAAACCCTATTAAAATATACAACTCCCACAATGTGAATTTATACGAGGATATTATCCCTGCAAAGAGTTATAAGGTAGCTACGTTACCGATAAGTGCCCCGGATGGCGATGTAATTATTCCAGAACAATTAATTTGTAACTGCACTATAGCTGAATGTCTAACTACTGTAAAAGATAACCATGCTCTTTTAGAAATTTTTAACCCTACTGATAACGATGTTGTATTTGCACTTGAATACTCAATTAAAGCAGACGCCTTATCTAGAATTGAAATTCATAACCAGGAAACCAGTTCGACCATTGCAAATCCCACCAAGAAGACTCCCACTATAGATAATTCAGCTACTAGTACAGCCCACACAAATCAGGAAAATCTAATTTTGGAAGTACCTAATAAAGACGAACCAATAACATATCGTGTACCCTACGCCATAATAGCTTACAACAGCTCTATTCATGGTTTTACAAAATGCAGACCCTATGACATATTAAAAGGCCATTTTGACCCCAGGGACCCTATTGACATTGACATAAACGAAAAATTACTCCAACAATATGTAGTGACTCATAGAGCACAGATGAAGACTGTCCATGACATAAACGAGACTTCGTTAGCCAATAGAACTGCTCTTATAGAATCCCGTAATAAGTCTAGACAACCTGAAATTGACTATAAGCCAGAACAACAAGTTTTTATAAAAAAAAAAAGAAGAAAAAAAAAATGCTTTCTGAAAGACCTGAAACGAAAACCCAAGAGTAACCAATTGTTACAGGTTACTACTACTGACATTGATGCTGGAAGCACCTCTAATACGACCTTAAGAGATAAGACTTGACAATTTAGATTTATTACCATTTAGGCTAGGATAAGCTAGAGTAACGACACATTATTATACATTTTTACAATACATCGTACGTACGTACGTAAGTACTATCTAATTCTACACATAAACATACGTACATGACTATAAGAATAGACTCACTAACGAAACCTACTTATTATACGAAATACATCTAGAACACCTAGTAAAAAAAACCAATATCCTTAATCATCTATACACCTTAGAGCCTGGCAGGACAAAAAGAGGTCTACTTGACGTATTAGTCTATAATTAAAAGCATTACCGGCAATCTGGATTATCAGGATGCACTTAAATACACTCAAGCTGTAGGTACCGTAAAAAACAAGATAAAAAAAAAACTGTAGAGTTTAATTATCGCGCTAGTCTAAACAAACTTATAGATAGTTTAACTTATCAAAAACAAAAGTAATATTAATTATATCCTTCAGGTAATCTTAAATGAAAATGCTTACAGAGCCAATAACATTATTAATTATGGGAAATTGAATTTGTTAGAATAAAAAAAAAAAAACTAGCCTTTACTAAAACCTGGACAACATAAACTTAGAACTTAGTTAGTACTTAGGAATACTATGATATTATAAGGTCAGGATCGAATTTTGTAGTTTAACAGATAATTATAGTTTTCAAACTCCCCGTAGTCTTTCCGAATATCTATGATTTCTGTAAACTATCCCTCGCACAAAATAAATTTCACCAATTCCTTATTCCTTCTCATCCTTATATAGCAACTGATAGAAATGAATTTGTGTACATAGAGGCAGAATGCCCGAAGTATAGTAAGCACATATGTCTGTGAGAAAAACGTAGCCCAGCAGATCCGGACAGATCCTGATTGCACTCAAGTACTGCAGAACTGACCATTATTAACGACAACAACGAAATAAAAAGTCAACCTTTGAAGTAAACCTTTAAGATCTTCACAGCATCCAGAATAAAGTATCCCAGGAAACACCGATAGAAAACGACAACGTCCAGTCAACAAACCTGTACCATACGACCATTCCATTCTATGTATTGGTATCAGTTACAACTGCAATTATCACCTACGCAGTAGGCCGTAACTACAAGATCTAGCACCTAAAACTAAATAGTTCAAAAGAGAACCCAACACTCCAGATACACACTATGGAAGATCCAGCCAACCCTAAACCAGAAGAATTTTCAGCAACATTTTCCATTAACATGACAAAATAGTTGCTGAACTGAGGGTGGAGGTGTTACATACATCATACAAAGGGCTATTGTTAGATCACGCACTCGTCCAATATGCCAACGCTGCAGTCTCCATGACACAAGGTGCCGACTTAGAATTACGAGAACACACCACAAAGACCTGTTATGAGATCAACGGTGCCACGAAGGTGATGACAGCATTACGAACATGGACAACAAAGGCCTGTTATAAGATCAACACCGCGTCACTAGCACAAGGCGCCGACACAGCATTGTTATAGTATATATATTTAAGATTTGTCATTTCTACGCACACTTACTTTTAAGCCAACATCGCGTTAGCAACTTAGACTAATTAGTTATAGTTTAAATGTAATTTTTATAATCTTTTATTAAAAAACTTCAAGTTCTATTTCGTTTCTCTAAAACTCCTTCGGCTGTGGCAAATACGTAATTCGAGTATGACATATCCGGTGCTGTGTTACTTTACATAACTCCTATAAGTAGATTTACAGCTCTTTGCTCACGTGTTCTGTGGCTGTTAAAATAAATACTAGTCTAATAAGAAGATGTATTACTGTACTTATATTTTAGTACACGACAATTAGTCCCATCACCGTCCCATTACTTTAATGCTGGATATTGTTCGCTTCAGCAGTTTCTGCCTTATATAACTGTTCCACGGTTAGAGTTTGGGCGAACTTTGTTACCATCACAGTCTTTAACAACTGTGGAGACATTTACCTGTTTTTGTGTTTCATAAAAATCATTCTGGTTAGCCGAAACAGAAAAACTGGCATTTGTTACTTGTGATACGTGGAAATTATACTTTTTAGATTCGAATAAGAAGAGAATTGGATTTGAAAAGATTTTTATCGCACACAACTAAGAGTATAAGAGTAAGTGCCAAGCGAATACTTAAGTACTATGCTAACATTAATGAGTTACATTATAATACAGATGTGACTATTCATTCCTTCAGATTTCTACGACTCTACGAATAACAAATTATGTAAGAATAGCATTATTAAAAATTAGCTCTTTAAGTCAAAACAAGGCAACAAGCGTAGCATTATTAGAAATTAATTCTTTAAGCCAAAACAACAACAGGCAAAATTAATAGTACATTATGATATAAGTGCGGTAAGTTGAAAATTACAATTACAACCGAGGCGATATTGTTACAAGGAAGCTAAGGCTGTAATTATCAAAGCGCACGTATGTCATACGACGTTTTATAACATATTTGCGAGGAAATAAATAAAACTCGGACTTTCTTGATTGAATAAATCTTTAAAGTTACTTGTTAAAGCAGTTATAAAAAATTGAACAATTTGTAAAATTGATTATTACGTTAACAGCCAGTATTACTAATAAAGTATATTAATATTTTTGTGTTTTTGTCACAGATAAATACGTTACGATATTGAAATTGGTGAAATAAGAGACCCGTTACGAGCAAATATGTTATAAAATAAATTATACTGTTATGTTTTATCATGCATTAATACATATATTTCTAAAAGTATTCAAATTAATCCAACAAACTGTGATCCTGTTTATTTAATGATTTTTTTTAATCATTTATTGAATTACATACCATTATTGCCGCATTCGTGCGCCACACAACTTGCATGAGAACTTCAACTGTAAACGAGCCATAACCGCCTCAGTGGACAAAATTTGATCACACACTACATTAAGTAACAACTTCGTATAATTGAATACCTTCACAACACTGTTTTTTTTCTTATGATTTATAGTTGAACATGATATCTTTAACTGGGTACATTAACTTTAGTACGAATAATAATGTAAATTAATGTAATGCTGTAAGTGTAATAGTCAGCATGACTTGTGATACTCACTATTATATTCACAGCAGTACAAGTAGGCGCTTAATTTTTTGATTGTGCTTCTGTTATGTAATTTTTATTCATAAATTAACATAGTTCCCAGGGCAAATGTTACTTGGCCATGCACCCGACACTGCTATAATGTAGAAATATACTTTAGACAAATTAATTATGTATTTATAATTTAGTAGTTATACTAACAAATTGCCATTCTGTCATCAGGAAGTATGTTACTTTTGCATAAGTTTAAACTAGTTTTGTTATTGATTTGGTTTTATAACAAACATTTACTGGTACGTATCTACCAAATTTCTACTTACTAGAATGTCTTAAAAGCATTTAAGAAACCTACACCTTTCCGCCATAGTGCTGGTTACCATGCTGCACTGTCCTTGTTCACATTGAGGATGGTAACCACCACTCTTGGATTCTGCTTGTGCTTTCCATCAGGCAGGGCAGAGTCAGAGGCAGCTCAAATATAAAAAAAAACTTGAAATACGAATAAAATTGTTGTAATGATTGTAGATGTTTCGGTGTGTTAGAACATGGGTATGAGTAAACATCGAGATTATCATCAATTTTGGAACTATGAATAGCATGACAAAATGTCAGCTTCTCGGATAACCTCTGTAGGTCTCAGACTTTAGTCGTGCAAAAGTAACAATAAACAGATCTACAGAATTACTTTCACTATTGTAGTGTTGATTCGGATGGATACTCTCATTCGATGACAAAGCGGTACATTATATCTGACAACATTGTTGCGATTTACATAATAACAAAATTTATGGTTACAATAACCATAAAATGTAGAACATCGTTCAACAAATGTACATAAGAATGTTTTGGAAAACAGGCATGATGGCAAAAACTGATATATAAATTTGAATTTCAAATGGTCTAAAATACAACTGCCTTTTTTAGAGAAACAAAATGTATGGAAGATACGCTTACCATGACAGCTTGGAACACTTATATTGTCTACCACCACGAACAAGTCCATTGGACATCTCCATTTCAAATAGATATCATTCCAACACCAGGATACAATTTTTTTTTTGTTTTAAAGTCAACTCCCGCACTAGGAATGAATCCTGTGTCACGGGGGACTTTACAAACATACATGAAACGGACACAAAGAACACTCAGAACAACAATTTATGGATCACACAAAGTGTTGTCCTACGTGGGATTTGAACCCACGACACTTGGCGAAGTAAGAAACGGCGTGGTGACCGTTAAACCACTAGGCCGAACGTGTAGTCAAACTGAACTGGCCAAAATGAACGACTACCTCACAAGCTTGACTTTTAGAAGTGTCAACTCGATATGTAGCTGGTGGTTTTTAGCGATAACCATCACACGACGGGAAACAATTATTTAATTTAATCCTTGATATTAAGCATGTCTAAAATCGCCACCTTTCAAATAATAATAATATTCAAAAGATATATAAGTCTTTGAACCCACACTTAATACCCACATACCTAGCGATACTTAACAATATTATGTACCTACATAGTAATTATGATATAATAAAATCTGTGAGTGTCATGAATGCGAGTATATTATATATTTGGGAATGAGGTTGCTTTGTCTTACAATAAATTCAGAATACTTTCAAACTAATATTAAGTTTACATAATTGTTGAATTTTTTACTTATAAATATCACCGAGTTTAATGCCTGAATTGACGTACATATGTCTTGATAAATGTTAGAGGTAATAAAATGCTGTGTTTTGAAATGTTGTAACTATCCATCGCCTTCGTATACAATATAACCAGAGTCGCAGAGACGTCAATAATATATACGCTGACCTATTGCAGGACTGAAGCCTACATTATTCTAAGATTTTGATATTATGTGTCACGTGTTAATTAAGGTTAATTATCATTTTATATATACCAACTCCTCTGGCCAGCGTGATATAAAATCTCGTATCTAAGGAGAGACCTATGTTAGGCAGTGGCCCATTAAAGGCTGTCGATGTAATGTGTTGTTGTATAGGATTTAGGACTTATTATATTCATAAAGCATTAGAGTTACATTTTAGTTAGAGTTCAGTCTCCTAAACTAGGTTGATAATAACAATATTAAGTGTCAGTACTTTGGTACAACAAAATAAAACAATTTTATTTGTTTTCAGTTCTCGTTGAAGTAACTGCTGTCTAAAAGTACTAATTTTATTTAACAAATCTTTTTACACTTGAAAACCCAATTTCTTAAGAAGATCTACAGTCATTTTAAACAGCAAAGCTTACGTGTAGAACTGTAATCACAAACGTAGCTAAAATTGCGGGAAGCACGAAATACTTCACTATCAATAGGTAAATTAAGTAATGTTGTATGAATATGTATTGTGATAAGTATATTTTAGAATAATTTGTATGAGCAAATCGCTCTTGCCTTATGTTAAATATAAACGATTTCATTGAGATTACAGCCATGATGCCGACATCATCATGGTTTGTGCCGTAATAATCAATTAACATTTATAAAATTTAATCAATGGCAAAATCGTTTTCCTTCAAAGTAATTACACGTAGTTCGATTGCGAATTATATTGAGGTAAAGCATCTCAATGATTTGAACTTAGTAAGAACTTTTAGGAAGTATTATGTGAGATTATCCCTAGAGATATTACGTATTATTAGATGAAGAAAAGGTCGAGGCTTAAGACTTTTTTTTTGACACAAGATTGAGTTTTTTTTATTGGAAAAATATCTTGCACTACTTCTTGCTAAACTCGCAATATCTGTTTGTGTCACTGGTGGTTTATTAGTGTGTTAGATACGTGAACCTATTTAGAAATGAGATTAAATATTCAGAGCTCTACTAGAGCTACTAACTACTAATTGCGTAATAAACTTCCATTTGTGATTAAATCGTTATAATTAATCGACGTGTTATTACAATTTGGGGTCAACGCACTATATTTCTTACAGTTAACCTAAGTTGCAAAGTAAATTAGGTTAGCCAAAAAGTGCCTCACGGAAAATTTCATAGATTCGATAGCAGTACCAAGCCTTTGAGATTTGTTTAACAAAGTATAATATATACATATTTTACTGTAAAATAAAATTGGAACATATTACATTGGCCCTTAATGTTATTTATATTGACATTGACATTTACGCTTCAATTAGTTTACATAAAGAGCGTATAAAATAGCTTGTCACAAATACATGAAATTACACATGAACTACATCGATGGACGACATTTATGTGTACGTCTGTCTGTATGCTCCATTCACTATAGTGTGCGAAAAGAGATTCTGCATCTTGTGCTATACGGTAATAAACAGCACCTTACTGGCCCAGTCAGGGGTGTTGCAACGCTGTATTAGAAGAAATACTTCGTTGGTATATAAGAGAAACGTTTGGATACGTAATCATCCCACACATCAAGTGTTCTCTCAACAGGGCAGCCGCACAAAAAACTAAAATGAAATCGGTTGGTACTAGTGAACCCGTGAATAAGTGAAATGAAAAGTGAAATGTGTTTCGGAAACTAAAAGTAACTAAAACGTTTGTTTCAGTTCGTGATTTTTGCTTTAATTGCTGCCACATACGCTGCCCCGCAGTTGAACCAACAGGATGTCCAAATTGTTCGATATGACGTTAACAATGCAGGATTGGATTCCTACAGTTTTGGGTAAGTAAAAGTTAACTATGAAAATAGGTCATCTATTTTTGAACTCTCCAGCAGAAACTACTAATTATTACTGTTTTCTTACAGATGGGAGACGTCTGACGGATCAAAACACGAAGAACAGGGACAGCTCAAGAATCAGGGAACTGAGAACGAAGCTATGGTTGTTCAAGGTCAATACGCCTGGGTTGGTCCTGATGGAGTCACATACATAGTCCGCTACATTGCTGACGAGAACGGTTTTCAGCCTACAATTGAACAGGGTCCCGGTGGGGCCGTACCATCGGCAGTCGTCGCTTCACTTTTAGGCTAACCTTAAAATTTTCCCCTGGAAATTAATAAGGTCATTGTAAATAAATACTCATGAAGATGTATATAATATTTATATACTATCTCGTTATTATAGCATTATTATAAGAAATAAATAAATAGTCATAACATTTTTAAGTGATAAGTTTTATTTTCTTTACCTATTTACTTGCTTAATCATAAGTCATATTTCATACAATCTTGATTTGAATGTTCCTTTTGTGGGAAGCGTGATTGCATAGAACAATATTTAAATTTTTCATCGTGATGACACCACGAGGCGTCGTCGTGAGAAAAGATGCTTCATGTATTATTTATATGCCTTTAAAATACTGCATGATTGCCTAATATTTTTATTGGGTTCCATGGGCCATGGCCACAAGCAGTCATATTGCTCATATTTAACGTAAACATAAAGTTTATATTTCATATAGAATAACCTGCTCTAAGGCACACACAAAATAACGGTCACTTCGAAACTCAATCTTCAAAAGTTTTCAATTGTCATTGATACTTAATTTATCATAAACTTTTGCCCACATATGCGTCAGTCTCTCACACAAGTCACACATCTCACAGTCCGCATACACACGTCGATTATCGCGGTAAAAAGTAGCCTTTCTCAAAAATCATAATATCTATATGCCAAATTTCATTGAAATTGGTGCAACGAAAGCGTAATAGACAGACAGTTATT
This sequence comes from Diaphora mendica, assembly GCA_949125395.1. NCBI lineage: Eukaryota > Metazoa > Arthropoda > Insecta > Lepidoptera > Erebidae > Diaphora > Diaphora mendica. The sequence goes on from OX421316.1 coordinate 16,266,231, forward strand.
TACGGATTTACAATGTTAGCTTAGATTATTATAGAACGTATTCATATAAACACGAAAGGAAACCACGTGAACTATTAGACTATACGCCTAAAACCAGGCCCACAACGCGGATATAGTATTACGTGTTACCTAAAATATTTCTGTTTAAAATACATAAAAGCTATAAGATCAAACTAGGATGATATAATATGTAGATAAATTACATAACCTTTGATACCCCCTTTTTATTACGAAATTAATTAATAACAGTAATCTTTTCCCAGTATCTTTTTAGTTTTTTGCCATTTGAGTTTCGTTAGAAAAAACTAGGTCACTCACACAAAATGTCTTGACTGTTATCAGTTGTTTTTTTACCCCCGACCTAACCTAACCGACCAAAAAGAGGGGTGTTATAAGTTTCACGTGTCTGTCTGTCTGTCTGTGGCACCATAGCTCCCGAACGGATGAAGCGATTTCAATTTAATTTTTTTTGTATGAAAGGTGAGTTACGTGCGAGTGTTCTTAGACATGTTTCATGAAAATCGGTTGAGTCGTTTAAAAGTTATGTGGGTGAAAGTCGCGAAGAGTAACCGAATGTCTGCAAAAATATCATCGAGTGGGGTCTCAAATGAAAGCGCATAACGTGTTTTTTACTTTTTAAAGGGAACTCAGGTTATTATATCGGGGTTTTTTTTAAATTTTGAGAATTTACAGTTAATAGTATAGGTACTCGTATTTGAAGCATAACAACATCACTTAATTCATTTGACTGCCTTGTATTTTAATACACTCAATAGTAATTTATCCATCATTATACAAACGTATGCAATTTCAGAAGTTTATTTATATCCCACTGGTTGTTGCCCGCGGCTCCGCCCGCGTCGGTTATCGCGGTTAATATAAATTGTAGCCTACGTGTTATTCTGATGTATAAGCTATATTACTGTAAAGTTTCATTCAAATCCGTTTAGTAGTTTTTGCGTGAAAAAGTAATAAACATCCATCCATCCATCAATCCATCCATCCATCCCTCCATACTCACAAACTTTCGCGTTTATAATATTAGTATAGATATAGATTACATTCATCCCTTTTATTATAATGAAATCCAGAAAACTGTTTCACAGGGACCTTGTGTCTGAGTATGATAGGCATATGGGTTAAAAGCGGTTTTTATGACAGGCCCAGATTAAGTTACTCTAAGGGCTTTCATAACTTTCCTTAACAATGTTTTCATTAGTAGGACTGATAGCCTACGTTCTAGCTTCCTATATTTGTAAGACCGACCCCACGAAAAATCAAGAGTTGGAGGTAAATGTTTGTTTATCTACTTACTTGTTGTGAACAAAATTTTCAATTTCAAATTTTGCTTTTTCATACCTCATGAAATGGTTCTTAGCTATAGTTTATGAAGATCAGCCCACGAGAATGGAGACCATCAACTCATTTACTTAGTTGACAAAAAGTTCTCACCAAGTTAGCTAATTTAATTGATTATATTATCAACTCATTATCTATCATATATATAGAACCGAGAGACAGAGTCTTGTTTCTAGTATTTTTGATGATAATTTATTCAATAAATCTAGCATAGAATTGAATTCAATAATTACAATACAGTGCCAAAAAAGTTTAAAATAATAGGCCTTTACCTATGAAATTGCCGTTTTGTATGCAATAAGTGAAAGTACTTATTTTTCCAAACTTTTTTATTTCTGTTATTCGAAGTAATCACCCATGCAATCGACGCATCTTTGCCAGCGCATTGGCAGTTTATTGATGCCCTTCTTGTAAAAATCAGCTGGACGGGAGGCAACAAACTCTTCAAAGGCATTTTGTACTGCCTCTCGGGAATTGAATTTTTTACCCACTAAAAAGTTGTCTAAATTTCGGAAAAAGTAATAGTCGGTAGGTGCAAGGTCTGGTGAGTATGGCGGAAGAGGGAGAGCTTCCAACCCCAGCTCTTGCAGCTTGGAGACTGTCTGTTGCGCAGTATGGGGTCGCGCGTTGTCGTGAAGGAGCAGTGGGGACGACCGATTGACCAAAGCTGGTTGCAGATGTGCAAGCTTCTTCATCATTCTCTCCAGTTCTTCACAGTACACATTATCTGCATTAATGCTCATGCCGTTTTGTAAAAAGCTGTAGTGAATCACACCCGCACTAGACCACCAAACAGTGACCATCACCTTTTTAGGGGTCATTTTTGGTTAGGGCATTGCTTTGGTGCTGAACCAGGGTCTAACCAACTTGCTGAGCGCTTTCGATTGTCGAACAGAATCCATTTTTCGTCGCACGTAACAATTCGTTTCAATAATCCTTCATTTCTTTGCCTGTTGAGCAGCGCAAGGCAGGTCTCGACGCGTACGTTGCGCTGGCGATCGTTAAGGTCGTGGGGCACCCATCTATCAAGCTTTTTTACCTTGCCAATTTGTCGCAAATGGATCAATATTGTTTTGATGCTTACATTAAAAGCTGCTGCTAGCTCAGCTGTAGATTGAGTTTCGTCAGCTTCCAAAATCGCCTTTAATTCATTATTGTTAACCAAAGTCTCCGGACGATCACGAGCTTCATTTTTCAAGTCAAAATTACCAGAACAGAACCGGGAAAACTAATAACGGGTTATGCGTTCGTTTGTACAGTTCTCTCCGTGAACGTTTTTGATGTTACGTGCCGTTTGTGTTGCGTTGGTGCCACGACGGAACTCATATTCCATAATTACACGAATTTTTAAAGTATCCATTATGACGAAAAATGTTCAAATGTAATGAAAATACAACGCTAATCAAAAAACAAAAGACTGAGTTTGTAAATAGAATGTCATGGTTTTAAAACAAAATTAATTTGAATTTAGAATACAGAGCCATTACAAACTTTTTTTTATTTGAAATGACCAGTACTGAAGAACGGCAATTTCATAGGTAAAGACCTAATATAACGGACGACGGATGCGACATAATAAAATTTGCTAATATTCTTTTTTCGATTTACTATGAATCTTGTATTTGTTTTGTAACCATTTACTTTAACACTACACCTTTAGAAGTTTACAATATATAACTTAAAATATTAATTATGAGCTATCATATCAAAAAGGAGGAGGTTCTCAATTCGACTGTTTTTTTTTTTTATGTTTGTTACCTCATAACTTTGGACTGGGTGAACCGATTTTGATGATTCTTTTTTTATTTGAAAGCTGGTGCTTCCTGAATGGTCCCATTTAAATTTGGTCCAGATTGAAGTCGGTTTTTTTTTTGTTAAAACTTGTAATTATTAAAATACGATCCATCGATGATTAAAGTAGGTACTTATCTCTTAATTTTGTATTCATCCTTCCTTCTTAAAAATAGATAAAGCTTGGATAAACTCAGAGCGTTAGATAAAAGTTGAGAAATAAACTAGAATGTTTGTAACTATTTCACTGTGTGAATATATCAAATGAAACCGAAACCAAAATTAGTACAAAACATAATTACATATTACCGAGATGATTGTCTGTTAGTTGCTACTGTTTCAATTATGGTTCTACGTAATGTTTATACCGTAATTGTGCTTGAACTTTGTTTAGCTTTAGCAAGCTACTAATTATACATACTTCCTAGAGGAGATTAGTATTATATTTTACCTGTATTGTTTAAAAAAATGGCAAAAGGCAACTCCCGCATTATGAACAAACATTCATGAAAGGAATACAAATAACAATCAATCAAACTCATGATAACAATTTGTGAATCACACAAGGTGTATTCACAAGTATTGATCGAATCTACTACACTTAGGAAAGTAGGAAGCACCGAGGGGACCGCTTAAGCCATTACGCCATTCGTGCAAAAGATATGGAATTTTGTTATATTTTAGTATCACTGTACTAAATGAACTGCCATTTTGTTCAGTGCTAAAATTGGATACAATTAATGGTATCCAAATGTGCATATCCTTTTAATGAATATCACATTTTAGTTTGATACTATACTTAACTACTCATAGTCATAACAACTCATCCAACCGGTCTAGTTATTGTCTTCAACCACCAGAAAATGCAGTGCTCAGATTATAGTTTCAGTCAGGGATATTCTAAAAGATCACATATATTGATCTCACTGCGAGTGCACCTCATCTAAACGTCTTGATAACTTTATCTGATAGGCATTAGCCTACTTGTCTCTTAAAATTGGAGTACTATAAATGTAGCAATTATACAACACGATTTAATTTAATTCCCGAGAATAGATTTATAATAGAATGCACCAATTATATTTCCATAAGTACCTACGTCTTATAGTGACACAGAAAATAAATTGAATAAAAAAAATGAAGGTCAATATCACTGTGTCGCAGTGGTAGCGTATGCGACTGCTGTGCTTGAGGTCTTGGGTTCGATTCCCGGGTCGGACCAAATGTTTGTATCATCTGCAAATATTTTTTTCAGAGTTTGGGTGTTTTCTATGTATGTTTATATGTATTTAGAAAAAAGTATATATTATGTATTTATATCAGTTGTCTATAACCCATAACACAAGCTCTGCTTAGCTTGGGACTAGATGGCGTTGTTGTGTGTAAGATGTCCGAAATATTGATTTATTTATTTAATATATTATATTCTAATTCATCATTCAACTAGGATATTATTGTGTTCGAAAATCTTACATTGTGTAATTTACTATTTCAGTTGCAAAATCTTGATGAAATCTGAGTATTTTATTAATTTATCCATTACAAAACTTTAATTAATCCTTCATACAAACCATTCTTAGACGGATTTCTTTGACATGTCCGAGAACACACTAATCTCTAATTGTATGTTTATCTATACTTCGATTTATTGAAAAAAAAAAGTGCAACTGTATCCTAACAAAAATACTATCCGACACCAGGAAGCTTAGGAAGTTAAATCGGGATACTGGATTATTACCGGCAATAAATTTAATATCTAGTAATTACATTATATCTACGCGTCGTTAAATTAATTAAGAATTGGCAATATTATAAAACAACGAACAAATTAACTAAAGAACTTATGTCTACTCGGTACGGAATTCTAAACCATGATAAATTAATTTCAAGGTTTTACGCATATGAATGTGATGAATCAATCAATGCATTGAAGCACTCAAATATGATACGATAGATGTATAGTAGTAATAGAATACATAACTATGTCTTTACAATCCCCCGAACATAATCACCTGCCATTTGAGGTTATTTTTTGCTTCTTTTCTCACATGGAATTTGAATTGTATAGTAATTTTTTGTGTATGTAAATGTGTGTATAGTCTAGACTTGTAATTATAGTTCATATTTAGTATCTTTCTAGTGGTTTTGATTGGTTGTGGTTGTGTTTTCACGGCCTACCTAAATGTCCTGTTGGCGATAGTGTCTAACTTCGGCTCGTGGATCTTGACTATATGTCGGCTAGCTAGGTAACACGGTAGTCAAGCCTCGTCTGAAATCTCCATGAACAGGTCGACTCAGAAGTAAGATAATTTCTTCACAAGTCTAACCTAGACGCTATAGTGAGTTCTTGCTACAACTAGAACACGTCCGACTTTATGAAGTCGGACGTGTTGAGTAGTTGTAAAAGTTTTACTTACAAAAATGAACATCATTTATCATTAAACATAATTCCTATTTATATCGAAGCACGGCGAAGCGTTAGATAGCTATGTTTTGATCATACAGAAACTGGAGTTAAACAATATTTTCGTTGTTTTGAAGGAAGTTATAAGTCACCTTGCTAAGAAGAGGCCTATGTCCAGCATTATACTAATATAGGCTGTATCGTAAGGGACCACTAGGAGGGTAAACTATCTAAGACAACAGCACTACAAAGAAAAGGAAGACTTTACATAAACTCTGTAGCCACTCATCTGTCCACTGTCCAGCGTGATATATGACGTGACACCACCCAAAGGTCGACTGGAAGATAATGCCTATGGCATTAAGTCCGCCTGCAATGTAATTGCAGGAAGATTAAATAAATAAATAAATAAATATATTAGACTAAAATATCTTTTTTTTAGGAGAGGCTAATTTTTTTATTTTTTTATGTTATAGGTGGGCAAACGAGCAGACGTATCGCCTGATGGTAAGCGATTACCGCCGCCCATGGATACCTACAACACCAGAGGCGTCACAAGTGCGTTGCCGGCCTTTGGGGGATGGGGGAGATAGGGGAAGGGGTTGGGGTATGGGCCTCCGGTATCCTCACTCACTCGGTGAAACACAGCGCAAGCACTATTTTACACCGGTTTTCTGTGAGTCCGTGATATCACTCCGGTCGAGCCGAGCCGGTTCATGCCGAAGCGTGGCTCTCCCACGGTAAGATAGCGGCTATGCCCAGCAGTGGATTATTGCAGGCTGTTGATGGTCGATGATGAATGGTAGTCACTTATTATTGGGAGATGGATCTCCCTACTTTTAGTCCCCTAAAACATAGAATTTTAAAACTATAGCAATCTATTGCCAAATAATTAAATTAAATAAACGTTTTTTTATGAGATTTTATATCACCAAAATTAAATGTAGCTGAATAGCCTTGCCTCGTAAATTCCTTAGCCTTTAAACTCCAAGTTAATATACTCAAGGCACAGTTTTATATTATGAAGATGTGAAATTGTGAAATCATTGTTATTTTCATTATTGTAGACTTTAAACGTTATCTATACTAATATTATAAACGCGAAAGTTTGTAAGTATGGATGGATAGATGGATGTTTGTTACTCTTTCACGCAAAAACTACTAAACGGATTTGGATGAAACTTAACAGTAAAATAGCTTATACATCAGAATAACACATAGGCTACTATTTACCGCGATAACCGACATATACGCGGGCGGAGCCGCGGGCAGCCACTAGTAGATGTATATAAATAAATAATTAGACACAGAACGAATGATGTATTCATTACACATTCGTTTTGCCAAATTTGTTATCCGAGTCCTCGGTCCTCAATTAATTGACGAAGATATCGCATAACAAGCATCCAAAAAAAACAATTAAATAAGAACCTCCTCCTTTCTAACTGACTTCAAAAAAAGGAGGCGGTTTCCCAATTTGACCGTATTTTTATTTATTTTCATGTGTGTTCGCGGATAACTTCGTCGTTTATGAACCGATTTTGATGATTCTTTTTTTAATGGAAAGGAGATATTCCAACGGTGGTACCATGATAAAGACACTAAGATCTGATGATGGAAACCAAGAGAAATCGAGTCGAACCTTGAAGTCGGTTTTTATTTTGTTATTTCTTGTATCATTATTATTAATCTTTTTCAAATGTGTAAAATGGAAAATCGTGTGCATCATTATCATAATCAGTCTTTCGAAGTTCACTGATGACCGAAGTGACTCTCGGTTTATACTCTCATTTTATGCAGTACGCATCAATCCGCTGCCAGCCTCTTGCTTTAAGTTATCGGTTTATAGAGTACTAGCTTTTACACGCAGCTTCGCTCACGCAGACTTTCATCCCCTAATTTACCCCCTTAGGGGTGGAATTTCAAAAAATCCTTTCTTGGTGCTCAATTACGTTATTCGTATTACACTTAGTATTATTACGTTCAGCGGTTCGGGCTGTGCGTTGATCTCTGAGTATGTCAGTCAGTCAGTCAGTCACCTTACTCTTTTATATATTTAGATAATTATAATATTTTGGTTGGTCCTTGTATTTGTAATTCATACCACGTGAACGTTCACGAAAATCAAGAAGCACAAAAATAACATTAGTCGTTACACGACTAATGTCACACAAGTTATTTAACCTTCGATATGATCAACTCGTAGTGTGAAACAATGAACTAACCCAAAATAAAGCAGACGTTTTATCCATTATTCTATTTATCATAAATCTAGTCTAAAAGTCTAAAAATATTTTAAATAATAAAAAACATAAGTAGTTTTAAACAAGTTTGGATGTTTAAAATACTTAGTTTTCCAGAAGTACATACCTATTTTTAATCGTATTGTGTCTCAACATTCCACACAGTGAGCATTATGTCTAAAACTAATATGTTTAAAGCGAATAATCATCTTTTATAGTACTGTTTTAATAATATTATAACTTTTAAATCATTAATAAAAAAATATTTATTTATTAATTTATATTATATATTTTAGTTAATTTATTTATTTATTTCAACTTGTTACACTTATTGTACAAAAGGCGGACTTAATGCCATGAGGCATTAATCTATGAGCTTTAAGATAACACTTGTCTAGAATTTCTCATCGTTAATTAACTTTCTGATTATAATGTAGGTACACAGATAGCCCCCTATATAGATAGGAGGTGATCTGTGTGTAGGTATAATGAAAACACTTCGAATTAAGTTTCTTGGTTCATAATGTGGTATATCTACGAACAAATAATTCAAGTTTATAACATTAGTATTATTTTTAAAAATACTTAGGCATCGATTATACTAATTCTTTAAGAAATGACTAGATATTTGGTTCATCAATACCTTAGTTTTAAAATATTTTTCAACATGATGAACTGAAACACTGAAAGTTGTTTATGAAAATGTTTATGAATATGTTCCATCCCTAATTTTTATTTAAGGTATGCAGACATTTATTTGATTTGAGAGATTTGATGCGCTCATTATACAGGTTAAACTAGATTATATACATCCATATATTATGAATTACTGCAACATTGACCCAAATATTAGTATTCAAATTTTTTGTTGCATGTATAATTTTTGACCTTTGAAATATTTTAATAGTGTCACCATAACAAATATCTACTGTATAAAATTATAATAAAAGGACATCTTTTTAATCACTATTCACTAATGATTTTACAGAATGATCTATTCAATTAATAAATTGTTTAGAATCCCTTAAATTAGTGTTGATATTTTTTGTTAGTTTAGGTATTAATAGTTAACAGTACAATTTAAAAATTAAATCACCTCTTAGTAATGGCTTGCCCTTTTACCCACTAGGAATAGAAGATGTGAATGTTCATTATACATTACGAAAAGTTCATTCCCCGGTTGCGCACCTCTGACTTTTCAAGCTGATTACAAAAAAATAATTATTAGTTGCTTCAATAGTGAAGGGAAACGTCCTGATCAAACATGAATTTTATGTACATGAACGTTTCATCACCCCTTGATATTAAAATGAAATGACGAAATGATATGATTAAAGACTTTCATTGAGTTGGGTTAAGTTCAGTTCTCAGACTAGGCTATGATTCTGTATACTATGATAAAACTCCTGATAAACATATCTATAAATGTCTAAATCCATACATGTTTAATGCAAATTACAACCAGACATATAAGAAATCATAGTGCTCCTTACAAGATTTGCACTAGTGTCGATACCCACCGAACCCATGACCTATTGTTTTACAGTCACGAATACCATTTACTTACCAATAGACCAAAAAAAAACATTATCATTAATGAAAATGTCACCAACATAAATATTATTTAAATAGTCCTGTTTAATTTCACTTTAACTTATCGGATTCTTTAAAAGATCGTCTTCCGATAACTTTGTGTATTGGATTTACAGTTGTATTAAAACTCACATTAAATACAAAAAAAAATACTTACAACGACATGAATACTCTTTGTATATTAACAGAAAAAAAAAGTGCCTTTCAGAATATTGTTTAATAGACTCTTCCTTCACGTTAACACGGACAATGTCTGTCTGTGAGCTCAGTCGCAAAACGAATGGGGAAAATTACATACATTTTAGGAATTCGGAAGTATTTTGTAATCAATGTCATTCTGTTTTATGAAAAAAATAAACAGTACAGTGTTAATTAATACTATAGAGCCTAAAAAGTGTGACAAATGCCGCAATAATCCTTTTCATTGAATAAGATCGCTTCAAGCTTATGTTAGGTGCAGATATATTACATTAAGGGAATGACAGACATTAGGTGGATGTCAAGCAGTTCACCTTCATTCCGCCAATACTAGTTCGACATAATATATTTAAATAATGTCTTGTGCTATATAAAGAACGCATTTCAGATGAGATTCGTCATTTAATCGCATCAATTCGTGAAATCAGCACTTACAACATGAAACTGGTTCGTTTTCTTTGTGTTTTTTGTGTATTAACAGTGTACTTATAGTGAAAAAAAGTGAAAAAGTATCCATTCCGATATCGAATAAAAGTGATTATTGTTTCGTTAACTCATAAGCTTGTTAACTGATAAGATTGCTGGCTCAGCAATTTTCGGGTTCGATTCCCACTGACTTCAAATAATTGTGCGACGGGCACCATCTTTGCAATTATGTTTATCAACAGAGTGACAAAAGTAAGACTATTAAAGGCTCTAACTGATTTGCGATCATCTGACCGTATGTAAGATATCTCAAGTTGTTATAATTATTATTACTTTTCGAATAATCTAAATAAAAATATCGTTATATTTTTCTATATAGGTTAGACTGTTCTATACTTTAAGATACCTAAGTGACTAATATTAATGGAAACGACATAGTACGCGGAGCTTTAGAATAATATGGATCATAAAAGTGCTTGTAATCGCAGTTTGCTTTTATCTCAACAATCAGTCTTCAGTTTCATCATTTTACAATACAAAAAATTTAGCAATAACGTTGAAAATCCCTTTTGAAAAAGTGCTTTTAACTGTCATTGCCTTTAAATCATTTACTCACTTTCTACTTAATATTGTTGTACACTTGATATTGTTATAGTATCAGGTGCTAATTGGCCAGTATTAAATTTCAAGCATCACAGTGCATTACTAAGCATTATAAGAGAACCCAAGAAAGTGTTAATGAGATATATACTATATTATAGACATCATACTAATTTAACTATAAATTTATTTCCAATAAAAGACACAAATGCGGGTGTACTATGAACTAAAGAATCACACATTGACAATCGCTGTGCAATGAATTTATAAGTTTGTAGACACTGGCACTCTGGTAAGAATTAACTTGCGTTAAGGGCGCCACTTGTCGTGTCCACTTCTAATAATAAAAAAGTTCTTAAGAAGGACAGTTCTTAACATCAATAATTATTTACAAAGTTGTGCAATTTAGTAATAAAATTAGAGGAGCATCTTCTTCTATTAGATCTAGTCTATAAGATTAAGTCATCGTACATATTTTTTATATGATGCCAAAATGCCAGATGCCCTGCCAAAATGACTCTACTCTGTCTGACGGAAAGCATAAGCAGAATCCAAGAGTGGTGGTCACCATACTCATTGCGAATGCAGACAATGCAACAATACAGCATGCCGACCCACACCATGGCGGCTTAATGATGCTTCTGCATCATTGTGCCTCCAGTCTCGCACTCACCAACGATACACGACAGCACGAACGCTGTCATTTTACAAGCTTTTTAGTAACTTGCAATGTATGTATGCTTGTATGTTCGGGTGAAATCTTGCAACTCAAATTCGAAGCAGATATCTTCAACCGATTTGCTGAAATTTTGCAAGCATAGGTATACAGCATGGCAATACAATATTATAATGACATGGAGCTGATCTAATGCTGGAGCTGGAAGATGGCCATAGAAACTCTGTAAAGAAACGTCGTAACATCATCGAGTTTGGACTCGTTTGATTAGTCTCGAGGCATTCCAGTAAAAGCTTGTTTTTAAAAAGCTTTTTAATTTAATTTTTTATTATGTTTGATTTTCTGTGCGAGGGTAGTAGGTACCGCCCCAGTCGAGCCGGCCCGTTCGTGCTGAAATCAACGTGGCTCTACTACCTTGAAATAATAACTAACTAATATCAAATAATAACTACAAATCTTTGTATTTTTAACAGATCATAGCCCTTTGCTTGGTGGCGACAGTCGTCGCTCTCCCAGCCCAACGTGTAAACTTGTACTCAACAGACAATGTTCAACTTTTGAAGCTTGAAAATGACAACCTAGGAGACGGAAATTACAGATTCGCGTAAGTTCTTCTTATTTATTAATTAAATCTTTTGTTCTTGACATAGATATGCACGAACCTTTATTAGAGGCTCGATGTTTGATTTTTTTCGTTACCCCGGTCTGGAGTGTTCGTCCTATGTTTAGAGTATATTGTATTCTCGCTCAGTACAATACACAGTAGAGTTTAAGTAACTACGCAAAACAAGATAGTGATTCACAGTTAATATTTTTCTACCTTTACAATTTTATGGCATTCCTCCCTGGTCACACATTACAAATGCTACAAAATGACATTTTCGATTACTTTTAGCATTTTACAGTATTTGAATAGCCCACTTTTAACGTCTATGTTTTGTTTTTTTATACAAAAACGTGTTTTATTTAATTATTTTATTTGCCAACTACGAATGTTGTGAAAATATTTTTATAATTATAATTTCAAACGCTCGACGAGTCAACATCTCCTGAAAATATTTTTTTAATTTATCATGACACATTTGAACTGTTTGGGGATGAAATATTAGCGAAGAATATCGAAATACAAAATATATGATCAATATTCTAGTCACTTGATACTGCCTCATTATATAAAGTGATTACTATACTAATAGATGAGGAACGTAACTATACAAAGGAAAATTTACCAAAGGTTATTTTCACTCACATTTGAAAACCCAACTTTAATTTTCATGATGAAATGCTTTTTGACACGTAATAATTGTCTACATTTACCTACAGATACGAACAATCCGATGGAACCAAACACGAGCAGCAGGGAGAACTTGTTAATGAAGGTAGGGAAGACGAAAGCATAGTAGTAAAGGGATCTTATTCCTGGGTCGGCCCTGATGGCGTGACTTACATCGTGACCTATGTGGCCGATGACGATGGTTTCCGCCCCGAAATCGAACAGGGTCCCGGTGGTGGCGTACCACCAGCGGTTGTTGCCTCTCTCCTCGGTTAAGTAGTTACTATTTATAAATGTATTATGATATATCAAAAAACAATAAAAAATCAGAAAGCAACTTTCGTATTGTTATTTCACAACTGTGATGATATCATTTATTTTCTTAGTATTTACCTTATTTATCTGCTATAATATCTAATTCTTCGTAAGGTATTAAATAGCAATTTTACTCTTAAAATTAATATGAGATTATCTTGGACTGCCCATTTTTCAAACACTGAAAATGTAATCAAAATTTGGTAAATTACATTACAAGAAAACTTATATATACTAATATTACAAAGAGGTAAAGTTTCTAACTTTGTTTGTAGGGTTGTAGGGGATAATGTTGGAAAGTACTGATCCGATCCTGAAAATTCTTTCACTAACAAAAAGCGACACTATTCAGGAGTGGTACCTATATTTTTTATTAGGATTGAACAAAAAAAAAAGTCAAAATAAAAAAGAAGATGTGTGGCACTCGGGTACTGCCGCGATAAAGCTATTGCATAGCATTTTTATAAACTTATGCGATTATAATTATTTATTTATGCAGTATGTAAAATATTGTGAATGAAAATATTAAACTATTAAATTAGTACCAACATCGTCACTAGATGGCGTTGATCACTTTTTTTAAGTAGCGATATGGTTTCGTTACACAGCATACTATTATTATAAAAGGTTTAAACTAATCCTAATAAATGTCTTCGTCATTGAACGAGTTGTTTTATTCACAGTTTTTTTTTTTTCTTTGAACATGTATACTTAAGGGGTGCACATGTGGTGAATGTGGCATTATAAAGATATGATAGATACCTATACACCTATATACTTTCTCACAAACAGCTGCTTAAGCCGGACATACACGTTCAAGTATACTTGCGCAAACCCAGACTGTTTTGTCTGTCTGTCTCTGTCTTCGTTAATTCGTCGTTCGGAGCAGCTCGTCTCGATTCGTGCGAGCTTTCGCGTGTCAGGGTTCATTTTCGATACGTTACAGAACTCCTTGATTCGGTCGTCTCGCTCAAAGGCCTCAAATCCTGCGATAAAAGCTATGCAATAGCTTAATAATAATATTTGTAAATCGAGTCGAAGAAAAGCGGGTGGTTACCACCCAACGAAGTAGGCTGAACTGGTCGGTTGGTTTTAGGTACAAATTTGGAATCTACCACTGCGTCCGTAATCGTGAATATTGATAGTTTATAACATTAAGATAAGATAAGATTCATATATATCTATACTATACTATACACTATACTATAATATTATAAACGCGAAAGTTTGTAAGTATGGATGGATGGATGGATGCATGGATGGATGGATGGATGTTTGTTACTCTTTCACGCAAAAACTACTGAACGGATTTGGATGAAACTTTACAGTAATATAGCTTATACATCAGAATAACACATATACTACTTTTTGTCGCGAGAACCGACATATACGCGGGCAGAGCCGCGGGCAACAACTAGTTTAGAATAATTAATAAAAAGCTACATTCTTATAATACTGTCAGAATTAGAAGCTATTTTAAATTCACTTCAAAATCATTTGAAACATTACGTAATCCAAAAATTGCACCTGGAATTTGTTCCCAACAAATATAACTAAAGTATGTAGCGTCAATGATAACTTTATCACTAACCAAAGAACTTAATTGTGACATAATTTATGAGAAAATATGCTGTAATACTCAAGGCCCTTTTACTCATCATATTGCATAAGAGTATCAATAGCCCACGCATTGTAAAGTTCAAACGTAACAGACCGTATATCTTCTATAATAATACTAATATATAAAGCTGAAGAGTTTGTTTGTTTGCTTGAACTCGCTTATCTCAGGAACTACTTGTCCAATTTGAATAATTATTTAAGTGTTAGATAGAGTATTTATCGAGGCAGGCTATAAGCTATAAATCATCACGCTAAAACCAATAGGAACACCAATGAAGAATGTTTCAAAATCGTTTCAAAAGCTTCCACTACGTGCGCTGCGTAAACGATTAAAGTTTCGCAAAAATCATGTATGACAGAATTGTTCCCCTTGAAAAGATCTTTACGAGACAGCGCATGTCTATCTTTTATGGATGGTTCATTCACCATAACTTATTTAAGGGAAAAAAAAATTTCTACGATATAACCTCAAGCTAAGGGCAATAGGAGATGCAGACGGGGCTGCGTGGGTCAGCTAGTATTTAATAAGTAGGTACTTGTATGTATATCACTACTGTGTAGTAAGCAACAGCTATAATCATATGATTAATTTACTTGATAATTTAAATTATTACACACTTGAATAATTTAGTAGCCGAGCCCAATTAAAAAACTTGGGAATAATAAAGACTAGGAAGACGAAGAAGAACTTATTTGAATTATTTGTGAAGACTAAAATACTAACAGCTCAAAATGTCAACACTATATCTGTATGGTTACGGAACCCTAAATATTTTTTATACTTTATTTTATATATTTTTTAATAAAATGACTTGATGTTTTGTTTTATATTTAGTGAGGTTGTTTATTCAAAAAGAAATACGCATGAATCACGTACACATGTGTATGATAAATAATAATCTATAAGCTTTTCTTAAATTATCTTCAAAAACACTTATCGCTCAAATATTACAACAAAAAATAATTGGGTACTATCGGAAACTAGCGTGTGTACCTACAAGATTTCTTTGCACATGCTGTAAATATCTTTAGGGATACAGATATTAAGATATCCTTATTGACTAAACTGTATACAATACTTTGTTCGGTTAACTCCTAAAAGAAGTAAGGGCACTGGCACTGATTTAAGTTTGAAGACAAACTTTGCCACAAATCACCCTTTTTATTAACCGAATTCCAAAAAGGAGGAGGTTCTATGTTCCACTGTATGTATTTTTTTATGTATGTTTACCGATTACTCCGTCAATTGTGGACCGATTTTGATTTTTTTTGTATTCGAAAGGGTATGCTCCCGAGGCTGCTGCTAAGCCAAAAAGAATACAAACGAACAATTACAAAAGTCTAAGCGATAGTCACTTGGCACCGACTTCAAACAGATTCTAGGTACCTAGCACACATTATAATACTACTATATAATATATAATGAATAAAGAATTAGGTATAGGCAATTTATGAAGAACCAGTTTATTTTGCGCTTTTAAGTGTTTTTTTGGCAGACAGTTTTCTTTGGATGTTTTTTGGAAGTCGGTTTTTTTTATAAAAATTTTTTAGCTTAAAACTTCAAAATACAACACTCTAAACATCCTATGTTTCAAACGAAGAAATTCTATAAATATAGTACCAAGTAAAATGTACACACATTAGACAATATTCTTCATGTCGGTTGAGGAAGCGTTTAGTTAGAATTTCAGCAGTATCTTTACATTCTTGCGTAGATAGGTGTGTGATTAACTCTTTCATAACTTTCCTCAGTCATTTATAGCTGTTGTACCAGTTTCTATAGTGTTGCATGTTACTTATTCACTTAAGTTAATTGGTGATGACCTCTTGAAACTTGACTATGAGTATAGGTCAAGGAAAGATAGTTTAAACCGGAACAGTAAAACAATATATGTAAACTTTATAGTAACATTAATAATTGACATGCGGTCCGCTACGCAAGATAACCTAATCAATTATGCTCAAATTAAGAAAAAACAATAAATTACCTACAAGAGCAGAGGCCCGTGCCTAAGTAAGGTTATCACATTGCAAAATTAATATTAAAATAATACAAATTTTAACAAAAAAAAATCGACTTCAATCTGGACCAAATTTAAATAGGACCATTCGGGAAGCGCCAGCTTTTAAAAAAAAAAAGAATTATCAAAATCGGTTCTCCCATTCAAAAGGTATGAGGTAACAAACATAAAAATAAAACAGTCGATTTGAGAACCTCCTCCTTTTTTTTAAGTCGGTTATTTAATTATGGTATCAAGGACAATATGTCCATTGAATGAAACACCACCAAAATTCCATAAACCAGTTTATTCAAGACACTTTCAATACACAATTACACTTTCGTTCCGACACGGGAATCGAACCCGAGACCTCTTGATCGACAGTCGCATACGCTATCCACTATTACAATGAGGCAGGCAGACATAACAAACTAAATATTTTAGTAATAAAGCTAAGTGTTTAGTTATACTGGCCAAAGCATTTATAATGTTAAATAGAAATAAATGAATTATAGAAAATAAAAATAAACTTTAAATTTTCTTTTGTAATAAAACTACCTACCTACTTAATAGGGTCCTGCTAAATTATTAGGTAAACATCACTAGTACGAACTATATGAAACTAGTTTCAAAGTAACATTTAAGACGTGTTCATTTTGCAACAAAGCAATAAACTTTGCATGTTTTGTGAGGACCCATCACTATTGCTCGAGAAGGGTCAAGCGTGTGCCCTCTACGAGTACACTTCCTCACATTTTAGTTGTTAAATAATAAGCTGTATATATTTCTTGTAGCAATAAAATATTTATAGGAAAAACATTAATTAAACCAACTCCAAAAAACTTTCAAACGAAATCTCCCTGCCTAGAAACACTAAAGAGCAAAAAAAAACTGCCTTTGATTTGACTGCCTTAAATTACTATGTGGCAATTCCTATCTTATATTATCTGTGCCAGGTAGATAACATCTTAACATCTTCATGTTTGAAGTTTGAAAACTATAAGTATTTGAATAAATATTCAAATACTTATAGTTATTATTCTTAAAACTTATACCCTAAAAGACAGCAAAAAGGAAATAAAAAAGTGGGTTTTATCAATTTCACAAGAGTTTTAATATATCTAATCTCAAAAACTTTCATTATCTGTATTAAACTACTAAAAAATAATACTTTTATTCCATAGGTCCTGTCTCTTATCAGTGTTTCTATTTCAAAATATTCTAAATTTACAAATCTTTAATTGCCAGAGTGCCCGGTTATTTCGATTAAGCATTACTTAATTGCAATGGAATTTTATTCCAGAAGTACACATGCTAACGCGGTTTTCTAGAATGAAATTACATGTTGTTGTAAACGCACGTTAGCAAAAGTTGAGCGCTCATCATTTGAACGTGGCTTTAGTAGCTAGTTTATGTGCTTTCTTTGTTTTCTCAATTTCTAAGATGTAAAAGGCTAGTATAGTAGCTACAATTAGAGTTTCAACATGCTTATTTTTAAATGACTAACAATGATCGAGTGTAAATTGAACTTGAATATATGAGAACCACGCAACCGACGCCGGTGGCGTTGCAAACGTTTTGCAAATATAAGTTACGGTGGCCATACGGTTCTTCGATATTTAAATGGTATAAAAAAGTTTAACGCTTTATTAACCTGTTTGGCAAGTTTGCTAAATCTTGCAAAAGAAGCCATAGATTTGTAATTTTTCTTTATTGAGTTAATATGACCCCAGTTAGCATAAGCCCCAAGGCTCGATATTTGGATACAAGCTAATGTTATGATTGCGAAGGTGAGATGAACTCGTATGTTTGTTAGGCTTTCACGCCTTAACAAATAAGTAAACGCATTAAAGCATGCAAAAAAGAATACTAGATACTAGTCAATACCTTGCATCTAGAATAAACTACAGCTAGCTACAACGAAAAAAGAGAAATAAAATTTTAAAGTCGTAAAACAGGTACTAATCCTACTAATATTATAAATGCGAAAGTTTGTAAGTATGGATAGATGGGTGGATGGATGTTTGTTACTCTTTCACGTAAAAACTACGAAACGGATTTGGATGAAACTTACAGTAATATAGCTTATACATCAGAATAACACATAGGCTAATATTTGTAGCGATAACCGACATACACGCAGGCGGAGCCGCGGCCAACAACTAGTTATAAATAGGTAGATGCAACATCTTCGTACTTATTTATACATATTTTTAATATTCATATAAAATATTATTGAACCTAAGTGTCATATAGATAAAGATTTCTTACATTAATTTTCACAAAAGTCCACAACTTCAATTATTGATATTGCTAAAGTAGTAGAACTCATTAATATGTTTTCATAGTTTATATGTATACTGACGGGGAATCGTAAGGGACATTATATCTGAAATAGTTACTTCGTACCATTCAAACTGCCTACTGAAATCAATAAGTATTTTCGACGTTTGTGTAATCATACACAAAAAGGGTAACATCAAACCTTAAAGATTAAATTGACATATTAAAGTATCTAAAATAAATAAATCGGTCACGGGAATCAGCTCGATGTTTGAAGCACAAGACCGGTTCTTATGGCAAACCTCAGAGGACGCCCATGTCTAGCAGTAGACGTCTGTCGGCCTAGATGTAACTGCCTAGACGTAGATATCACTCACGCTTGTTTAAAGGGTCGATAGTTGACAACCACATTTTGGCAACTATAATCACAACAACTTAGCTACTAGAGGTAAGAAACTTGTAAGCAATAGTTCGTGAAGATCATCGTGAACCGGAAGCATGTGCCTCCTAACCAAATTCCTAATTATTTAGATAAAACTATTAGCGTTTTTCTGTGAAATAAGAATTTATTGGAACAAAAACAATGTAGATAAACTTTGTCTTTACACTGTGTAATTTGAATGATTAGATAAAGTACATTAAGCGCTACTATAATGTAGCGCAGTGCGAGGGTCAAGAGACGGTCAATGTAAAATTTACAACATTAGCATGGATGCGAAACTAACTCTGTCTATGACGCTTTCACAGCTAATAAGCATGATTTTTGTGGAAGAATATACCAATAATCGACAAACACGTGGTCGGAGCCGCGGGAAAACGCTAGTTCTCTATATATTTTTCACAAAAATATCGATTAACGAAACTAGTTATTTTAAAGGCTTATATTTAGCTTGCCCTATTTGTTTATTCTATATACAAAATCATGTATGTGCTTGACAAAGCTTCATACAACTATCAAGATATTTTGACAGTCTCGGTGATGCATTAGTAACTTATGCGACTGCTGTGCTAAGGTTTCGGGTTTGAATTCCGGTCTATTATATTTATCTACAAATATTTTTTTCAAAGTTTGAGTGTGTCCTATGTATAATATGTATGTGTTTACGAAAAAAAGTATACAGTATATGTGCTATCAGCCAATTACGCTTTCATAGAAATCTAGAAGCTTTTCGTCGTCTCAAATTAAGTAATTTGAAACAAGCTAGCTTTGTGTACAAGATATCTAAAAAAATACCTACTGTTTTCTTCTAAACTATTGTTTTATAAATATGTAAATATCAGTTTTTTACCAAATATAACCTGCAAATTTAATATTTAAAGCTTCTGTCTAACTTATGTACAGAGCTTAAAACGCGAATTTATGCCAATTTTAATCTGTAACAGAACTCAGTATCTCCTTTTTGGAAATCGATACATACATCAATTCTATGTTAATAAAAAGCCATTTATGTGATGCAAATGTGATGGCAAATTAATGGGTATTTGCAACACTTCCCTTCTTACCAAAACTTATGTGTGTAATTCAAGAGGCACCGTCATTTTAAATATAGGTGCATAGTCATAACTTTGATTACGTTGACGTAAAGCTTGATTCAAGTGACCGCAGATCAAATTTACCTTATTTATGGGTATGTAACTCTTGACAAACTGACAGCAAAAATAACTATACGCTAAACTTTTGTGTAAATTCTTTGGGTTTACAAAATATTTTTTATCAATATTCTAATATGTAATTAATTTTAACACTAGCATTTAACTCATTATTACCATTAGCGACTAGCATTAGATAGCTACGCTGAGTGTTGTGGGTTCAAATCCTTAATAGGACAACACTTTATGTAGGTAGTAGAGACACGCTGATTTCAGCACCAACGGGCCGGCTCGACTGAGACCGGAGGCCCAATGATGCAGAAGCATCACTAGGTCGCCATGGTGTGGGGCACCATGCAGTATTTTCTGCAGTTTCGCAGTATCGTGACCACCACTTGGATTCTGCTTATGCTTTCCATCAGGCAGAGGCCCTGCCAAAATGATAGAGTCATTTTCCCCCCATTTTGCCAAGTCCCCCACGATACAGGAATATTTCTAATGCGAGAACTATGTTTTAAAAAAATAGAACTATATTTAGGGTTTATTGTTTATGTAACTTACATAAGTTAATGAAACGATAAATATATTCATTAGAAAATATAATTTTTCAAAACTCATCACGCCGTCATCTACTGTTTCTCCGATACATTTTGATCCATCTTAAGGTTGCCTGCAAGAAATTGCTTTGGGCAATAAGGCCGCCCCTTGTACATTATACATTCGCCATTTTCTGTACTCTATTTTAAATCTGTAATACGGTGTACAAATAAAGAGTGTTCTATCTACCTAAATATTTTATTTGACAGTACCTAGTATGTTAACAAGCTGGACAATTTTAAAATCAGTGCGCAATAATTGAGTCCGCAATAATTACGGCAATACGACGGTCTATTATTAATTTGGCTTTCACAACGAAGTCAACAAAGAGTTTCCTAATTGCTGTCAATCACACAAAATATAGTTAAAGTCATCTGCACCTAGGCATATAATTAAAATATTTATTTCGTAACTTTCTTATCAATGATGTCCTCTAACGTTCGTCACCTTCAATGTTTCGTATGAGTGGTCAAATATAAAAAAATACATTATAACAAGATGTACATCCACAAGTAATCAATGTCGTAATATACAATTCGGAATAGTATAAAAAGTGAGTTATTAGATGCAGTACACATAGTTCAAGAAAATTCAGTACAGCAGCTGTTTAATTTTAAACATAATTATGAAACTGGTCGGTTCAATGAAATTTAAACTAAATAGAATTATTAATTTTACAAGTGTTACAATTCAAAAGTGCTGAACGTGAAAAGTGATTACAGTGTGTTTTGGTTTCAGTTGGTGATTTTTGTGTTTGTTGCTGTGGTGGCTGCCGCTCCCAAACCTGAGGATGTCCAAGTTTTGAAATTTATGTCTGACAATGATGGACTTGGGGCCTACAATTTCGAGTAAGTCCTTCATCTATTATTTTTCTTAATTATTTTTGTCTGGATACTATACTATAGTATTCGTTCTATATTAAATGTGTAAAGCTGAAAGCTTCAACTACTTTACTATGATTTATGAAGACAATATTTGGAATTTTTTCTTCTTTTCACAGATACGAACAGAGTGATGGATCCAAGCGACAAGAAAAGGGAGAGCTAAAAAACGCCGGCGCTGAAGATGAATTCGTAGCCATGACTGGATCGTACTCGTGGGTGGGTCCTGATGGAATAACTTATCTTGTCAACTATATTGCTGATGAGAATGGTTTCCGCCCAACTATTGAACAAGGTCCTGGTGGCACAGCCATTAAATCTGTTCTCGGTTAAAATTTTTAGAGCAGTTAATGAGTGTTAGTAAAAACTTTAAAAAAAACCTAACTATGGTGAGTTTTATTTAAATTTCAAAGCAGCTCCAAACCAAAAAAATATATGTAATATTTAACAAATGCTCTTCATTATCATTCAATATTCAGATCTGAAATTGTGTTTTAAATTAGCATTAAAAAAAAAGTTCTTATTATACTGACTTGAATAATGCAAATATATACAAATAAACACAATCCCCAACCCGCACTCGGCCAGCGTGGGGATGTATGGCCTTAACCCTCTTCTTAGAGGAGACCCGAGCCCAGCAGTGGGACACTATGGGTTGTTGTTGATGATGATGAAATGCAATTGAAGGGTCCGTTTGTAATTTTAAATCAAAAGCTTTTCAATTAATTCATATGAAAATATAATATACATAACAAAAATCATTTTGTTTTTTTACAAGCTTTTTATTAACTTGCAATGTATATAGGTAATATTATATATTATATATATATATATATATATATATCTCGTTTGATGGTGACGGTGGAATCTTGCACTCAATTTTAAAGCAGATATCTTTAACCGATTTTGCTGAAATTTTGCAAGCATATGTATACAGCGTGACAATACAATATTATAATGACATGGAGCTGATCTGATGCTGGAGCTAGAAGGTGGCCATAGGAACTAATAATATAGGGAGTAACTTGCTTTTTTAGACTAAGTAGCTTTGCTCCGCTTTACTCGCAGTTGTGGTTGTATAGCTACAAAAACAACCACGTGTCACATCGCGGGGCTTAGCCAGTATTAAATATATTTTAGAAGAAATTTCGATCCTTAGAAAGGGCCTTCAACATACTTATTATTTACGATATTTGAAAAATTAAATTGCTAAGAAATATTTTTATTGCTGAAGAGAATAGTTTCCGCCGAACTATTGAACAAGGTCTTGGTGGTACAGCCATTAAATCTGTTCCTCAGATCAAATAAAAAAGGTATAAAACTAGATAGATAAAAAATAGTAGCGCGTAGTTCCAAGTAAACAGACGCGATACGCACTGACTATGCTATAACTATAAACTACGCTACTTTTCGTCAGTATCGTATAAGTTGTCGATACTATGTTATAGCTAGGCTTGACATACTCTTTATAAATTTTATCAAAAGTTCTACGTTTGTATTTATTATTTATTGTACACATATAATGTATAAAATAAATACAACGAAGAGTCACAAAGGCTTGCTAGAAGAAAACTAAATTTTGGGTTCACCAAAATTGAGTTTTCTTCTGCTGATACAGGAGGAGGCACCATGGTGCATGCTGATTGCAGATGACATTGTGCTGGTCGGTGACTGGTCCGCTTCCGAGACGGGCTTCCGAGGTCCAGCGCAGTCTAGAGACATGGCAGCAAAGACTGGAGAATGTTGGCTTGAAAATCAGCAGAACTAAAACCAAATACATGTTCTGCGATTTCGGTGGTCTTGCTGCCGTGTCACTGAATGGAACAGCGATTCCGATCTGCACCGATTTAAAGTACCTTGGTTCGCTGTTACAAAATAATGGCAAAATGGATAGGTCTGTGCAGCATCGAACCAATGCAGGATGGATGAAGTGGCGGCAGGTAACAGGAACTATTTGCGAACCCAAGTTCCCTTTAACGTTAAAGGGACAAATATAAAAAACGATCATCAGACCTGCCGTCTTGCAAGGATCTGAGTGTTGGCCAATAAAGAAAACGAATGAGAGACGCCTGCAGACTAGAATGGATAAGATGAGGAATGACTACATTAGAGGGGGCCTGAAAGTAGCACCAGTGAATGAAAAGTTGAGAAGCAACAGGTTAACCTGGAATGGACATGTGATGCGATGTGAGTAAAATGTAGTTAGGAAAGTGTTAAGCATGGAAGTCAACGGATATAAGAGTAGAGGTCGACGAAATAAAATATGGATGGACTACATTAAAGAGGATATGGCCAGGAAGGGAGTAAGCAGTAAAGTAACGAGTAATAGAGGAGAAAGGAGGAGGATAACTCATTGCACCGACCCCAAATATAGTTGGGAAAAGGGTAGGGAGATGATGATGAGTGCCATGATTAGTACCAAAAACCAGATTGGTATGGACTCAACAGGCCATTAGAGGAGAGAAAATTGTTCAGTTCATGTCGGACTATCCTCTCAAGCACTTTGTAAAGGATCGGGAGAATGGATATGGGACAAAACACCCTGACTAATCACGTTGACAAATTGATAAAAAAAAATACTGTACCTCTAGTAATCTTAAAATGGAAATTCTTTTTTTTATTATCTATCCATCTCATGAGGCGGGATGTGGGGTAATCCCCCTCTCCAAGCCAAATATTTAGAGATGAAAAAAAAACAGAGTAGCGTATTTTAAAGAATTTAAAAGAAAAACTATCACAGCTATGCATGTTTTAATTGTTAACGAGTAATAGTCGATGAACTATTACTCGTAATAAATATTTTCGGACATCTAACACATAACGCCATCTAGTCCCAAACTAAGCAGACCTTGTTGCTTGAACTCATTCAATGTTATACACCACCGAAAACTTTAAGGTTAAGAATTCAAAATTACAAAATAATCTTACTATAAAACCCTATATTTGGCTCGTCATGCACTCCGGATTTTGTTAAATATTAAATAACTACAATACCCTTAGCAAGGAACTATACATTTCGTGTGCCTCAACACGCAGTTAACCAGCTTTTTAGGGTTCCGTGCCAAAGGCAAAAAACGGAACCCTTATAGATTCGTCATGTCTGTCTGTCTGTCTGTCCGTCCGTATGTCACAACCACTTTTTTCCGAAACTATAAGACCTATAATGTTGAAACTTGGTAAGTAGATGTATTCTGTAAACCACATTACATACTTAGAACTGAAACTCAAAAATTTCATTTTCATCAAACCTTTACGTGTGGGGTATCTATGGATAGGTCTTCAAAAATGATATTGAGGTTTCTAATATCATTTTTTTCTAAACTGAATAGTTTGCGCGAGAGACACTTCCAAAGTGGTAAAATGTGTCCCCCCCCCCCCCGCTGTAACTTCTAAAATAAGAGCATGATAAATCTAAAAAAAAAATATGATGTACATTAGCATGCAAACTTCCACCGAAAATTGGTTTGAACGATATCTAGTCAGTAGTTTTTTTTTAATACGTCATAAATCGTAACCTGCAATTTACATTTCATTCAATCAACACAAATATAAAAATAAAATAAAAATTATATTATGTTACTTGCTGCTGCGGAACCCTTTATGGGCGAGTCCGACTTGCACTTGTTTTTTTTTTTTATAGTTAGCTGCCAAAATGACTCTGCCCTGCCTGATGGTAAGCATGAACAGAATCCAGGAGTGGCGGTCACCATCCTCATTGCGAATAAGGACAATGCAGCATGGTGACCGCCACTATGGCGGCCTGGTGAGATGCTTTTTCACGCCCCACATAAAGACCCGGGATCATAGTGGGAAGGAAACACGTATGCCGGTAGTGAGTTCCACCGCCAGAGTTGGTTTTCACCGCTCGGCACAGGAAGGAAGAACCGGAGCGATGAGTACGAGAACGTATGTCTGTAACACCTAAAACCTGTCCGGTGGTTAGCAAGTCGTAACCCATGGACCTAACGAGAAGGAGGATTCGAACCTTGCAGTCCTCTAGACCTGAACAGGGGGTGCCACTCACCGGCAAGACCCAGTCAGTCAACAGAGCATGAAGATCCCAGGGCGCCTTTATAATAAAAATAAATAAAAAGAAAAGTCAGATGTGTGTGTGGGTGGGTTCCTTATGGATCACTTCAGAGAAACAACAATCAGCTCAAACACAGTATATATTTTATAAGATCTTACATACATCCTATAATACACAAGAACATTACTTACATCTTAAAACTAAAATCTTAAAATAAATAGTGGGTAAGTACACTTTTCTATAAAATTTATAAACTAAGTTAAGCATTATGATAAAAGTAATCCTTAAGTTTCTGCAGGGACATAAGCTGGCTTGATGGGTGGTCAGGCCATCCTCCGCATACCAGCAGACACATCAAATCACATAAGGGAAGCCACGCCTTGCTGGACGTGAGCATCAAAACTTCAAAGAGGTGTAGCTTCTCACCCGTATCTTAGAACTGGTCTTTTCACCCGTATCTAAGAACTGGTCTCCTCACCCGTATCTAAGAAGAAGGTGCTTCTCACCCGCTTCTAAGAAGCCCTAATAACAAATATACTTTCTAAGCATTTCTTCAAACTAACAACAGACATAAAAATTTCAAACAATTTTCTTTACTCACCTAATGGGCACTTGATAATTTACATGATTACTACTTAATTATACAGATAGACACAATTGTACTGGTTGCGTTCAAAACAAAGAAGAAAAAGGACTCTAGACTGAAAGCATCCACTTATATATCCAGTTTCATGGATCGTTCAAGAAGACACCCCTCTTTAATCTCCTTATGACAGCTTCAGCGACACTCTCAATAAGCGTTCACAAACTATTTAACCTTATCAAATTATTTCTAAACGAAATTTACAATAAATCAATACATCTTATTGAATTACGCCCTCTCTCGCACAATTAGCGAACATCAATCAAATGTACTTATACTGCATATAGCCTAATTGCACATCGAGTCCACAGAGGTCGCTATTCTCAAAATCATTGTTACTATTCTTTGTCGCCTTTAAAAAAAAAGTGTTACATGTCTACTACTCTGAAGCGGTGACTTCCAAGGCCGGCACGTGCTGTCCTGTAGAGGAAGGGAGAGGGAGGGATCAGTTGGAAGAGCTCTTCAGAACACTTTCCATGATAAAAGCGATAGAGGACTGCCATGGAGGCGATATCTCTACGCAACTGCAGAGGCTCAAGGGACTTGGTGGCTTCGGGACTGTTGACAATGCGGATTGCTCGCCGCTGCAACCAGTCTAGAGCGTCAAACAGGTACTGTGCGGCACCATCGCAAAGATGAGAACAGTACTCCACGCACGAGCGAACCTGGGTCTTGTAAAGAAGACACAGATGCCCGGGCGAGAAGAACCGTCTCACCTTGTTTAAAACACCTAACTTACGCGAGGCCGCTTTAGTGACACTCTCAACGTATTCACGTGGGTTGAGATCTCGGCAGATATCCATGCCCAGGATAATGATGCCTACCTTGTAATGCCATTTGAGTGTTCTGAAAAGTGGGAAGGGGAAGGAATGGAGACTTTTTGGCAGAGAACGCGCACACCTGTGTTTTTTTGGCAATGCACAGACCAGATTCTCACAGCCCCATTGAGAAATGCGGCCCAGAACATGGTCGAGTTGAACGACAAGCTCGTGTCGTTTTTCCTCAATATCTGCTAGCTTGGCTGTAGGGTGTCCGAAATATTGCCCATAAACTGTGCTGTCGTCTGCATAGCAATGAATGTTGCCAAGGGCTAACATGTCATTGATATGCAGAAGAAACAGTGTGCGACAGGACGGAGCCCTGCGGTACTCCGGCGTTAATCGATTGAAAATCGGAGGCCGCACCGTCGCAAAAGACTCTGATGCGGCGCTGGTGCAGGAATGCGGCAGCCCAGTTGCAGAGTTTAGGGGGCAAGCCGAAGGCCGGTAGCTTCGAGAGAAGCGAGCGGTGCCAAACCCTATCGAAGGCCTTGGACATGTCGAGGCTGATGGCCAAGGATTTCCCATGCCTGTCAATAGCCTCACCCCAATTTTAAATAAAATAAAAATTATATTATGTTACTTGCTGCTGCGGAACCCTTCATGGGCGAGTCCGACTCGCACTTGGCAGCTTTTTTAACATGAAATAACAAAACGTCCTTACTGTGGAACACAAAATTGGGCATTCTGTCGGTTTTCTGCCAAATAAAAACATAATAAGCATCCCATCAAAGATATGTTCAAACCTACAAATCTTACCTTCAACATGTCATAGAGGCAGTCACATAATGTTGTATTCGGTATAGTATAAAACGTAAGTTATTATAACGCACGTAAACATAGTACTAGTAAAGTCAACACACAGTAAACGGTTTAATGGTGATCATGAAACTGGTCGGTGCAATAAGATTAAAACTAAATTAATAATCCTTACTTATATTATAAATGCGAAAGTAACTCTGTCTGTCTGTCTGTCGTGCTTTCACGGCCAAACCGCTGCACCGATTTCAATGAAATTTGGTACACAGATAGTGTAGAGCCTGAGAAAGGACATAGGCCACTTTTTAATGAGAAAAAATGGTTTTAAGGGATTTAAAAGGGGATGAAAGTTTGTATAGAAGTCTGGAGGTTCACAAACGCATGCGCGTTACGTACGCCGGGCGTCTTGACAACCAATAAACAAGGCTGTCACACTCATTAAAAAGATATTCGTAAATCTGATTTGTATGTTCATTGTATTAATAGAAATAAATAAGCCAAATGAATTTGTAAAATTCAAAATCTCTAGAGAAGTATCGTCAATATAAGCTAGAAGTTTGAAATTTAATTTTTTAAGCTGTTGATTAGATATAAATAAAAATGTCATTTAAAGTTTCCACACGCCTGCGCATTACCTACGCCGGGCGTCTTGACAACCAATAAACAAGACCGTCACACTAATCTATAATCTATAATATCCTTACTTATATTATAAATGCGAAAGTAACTCTGTCTGTCTGTCTGTCTGTCTGTCGTGCTTTCACGGCCAAACCGCTGCACCGATTTCAATGAAATTTGGTACACAGATAGTGTAGAGCCTGAGAAAGGACATAGGCTACTTTTTAATGAGAAAAAATGGTTTTAAGGGATTTAAAAGGGGATGAAAGTTTGTATAGAAGTCTGGAGGTTCTGGATTTAAAGTTTCCACACGCCGGCGCATTACCTGCGCCGGGCGTCTTGACAACCAATAAACAAGACCGTCACACTAATCTATAATCTACTAGCTGTTGCCCGCGGCTCCGCCCACGTGTATGTCGGCCATCTGTCAGAACCCACAACGGCGCAGAACCCAGCTGAGGGATAGTCAAATAATAACCGTCTTCTCCTGACACAAACATTATAGGATACTGTAGTGGATCATACGACCGATGGCGATGTAGCTCAGAAACTCTTTGAGCTGTGCGTCTCTATCGTTTAAGGCCATATCCCTGAAATTTGTCTTCATCTACCAAGAGAACGGCTACCTCGTTTACAGTAGGAGCATTATATCTGCCTCTGTGTGCTGTCTGTGGAGTGCGATCTGAATGAATAATTAACTTTAAATTATCTGAGGAGTTTAGTTCTAAGTTTTGCTTAAAACTTCGTATATACACGTTATGATTATTCAGAGCGGTCTATAATTCGCGAATTAAATCCATTTTTAAGGTTGGTGCGATGCTTGATCGCAACGATAACTGGCATCCGAAATAAAATATATTTACAAGAACTGTGGGTTTTCACCTGATGCTGGTAAAAGGCTACCAATGAGATGATACACACCTGTCCTTCAATTTTAAAAGTGGGCATAATATTACCTTCCCTGATTTCTTTTGCGCCAAAAGAAGTCATTTGAAAAAGACTATTGTATTTACGTATATTTGTTAAAAATTGACCAGATAATGGATGGTTATTAGTTAAAAGACTTTTTATTTGTTTTTGCGGCTCCTGAATGTTAGGAAGACAAACTTTACCTGAAGCACAGCACATACCATTAGGTTCGTCCGCCCATTTCTTGGCAGAGCAGTTAGAGCAGATCTTATTCATGACTCCGATTTGGACGGACGCTTGTTGTGCATCACAGAACAAAAAATGTGTTGTGCATAGTCAACCTGCGGATCATATCTGAAAGCCGGTTTGTTGCTGTTAGCTGAAATTCGATTGCGAACTCCATTTGTAGACAACTGCTGTCTCTCTGCCTGAGCTCTAAGTCGCTGCGAACGCTCAACACTTGACTCTCGTTCGCGTAAGTCAGAAGTTCTCAGATTTTGTTATGCAAGGCGTTGCGAACGTTCGACACTCGACTCTCGTGCGCGTACCTGAGAGTTTCTTTGATTTTATTCAACAACGCGTTGTGAACGTTCAGGTGAAGATTCTCCCATACGACGTATTCTTGCTGCCTGTGCTTGAGAACTGTTTAGAAAGTTGAGACCTGGCTCTCTTAGGCATTTTCAAATTTTTAAGGAAATGTTAATAGCGTGTAATATTCTAGCTCTGAAAAGAAGTTGTTTAGCCCTGAAAAGAACTGTTTTTTAGCCCTGAAAAGAACTGTTGTTTAGCTCTGAGAAGAACTGTTGTTTAGCTCCGAGAAGAACTTTTGCGTAGGTGTATTTTTAAGAACGAAATCTAAAAAAAATCGCACGAAAATTATTAGACTTCGCGCAAGACCGATGCGTAGGGAGCCGACCTCGCGTCTGAGCCGCGCGGGTACCTTACTCATAGATCTAAACTCCCAAATCGTATATTTTAATTTCTCTATAACTTCAAAACCAAACGTCCAATTTTAATCATTCAAGACCAAATATTATCTACATAAACTGTACTTAGTGATGAAATAATTTATTTTGATAAGAATTAATAGCATGAGTAAAATAAATAAGTTTAAATGTA
The DNA here is from genome assembly GCA_949125395.1 of Diaphora mendica. Lineage (NCBI taxonomy): Eukaryota > Metazoa > Arthropoda > Insecta > Lepidoptera > Erebidae > Diaphora > Diaphora mendica. The sequence continues at coordinate 16,296,976 of OX421316.1, forward strand.
GTCCAAAAAAAATTCAAGTGTTTTGCGGATTTTTATGCAAATATTTATAAGATCTACAATTAATTGGGACATTTTATGGTTCTATCTTTTATAGCTTAGGCAGCGTACGCAAAATAAGTAACTTTTCTGCTTTTCTGGTTGATTTTTTACACCTTGTGTCCGAATAACCCAAATATCTTACGGAACCCTATTTTTTTCCAAAATTAAATTTAGCCTATGTTACTCGTGGATAATGTAGCTTTCGAATGGTGAAAGATTTTTTAAAAACGGGACAGTAGTTTTTAAGCCTATTCATTATAACCAAACAAAGTTTTCCTTTTTATAATATTAGTGTAGATAGCCTTCCTCGATAAATGGGCTATCTAACACTGAAATAACTTTTCAAATTGGACCAGTAGGTCCTGAGATTAGCGCGTTCAAACAAACAAACAAACTCTTCAGCTTTATAATTAGTATAGATGTATTTCTTATACTCTTCTAAGATCTAATACTCATAATCAACAACGCATTTATTTGGATACAGATTAATATTAGGTATTATGTTGATAACAACTCTTTGGCAAATAACTTATTATTAGGTACCAACTCTTAGCGTCTTATACTCGTGATAACTACTAAACGAAATGTCCGATTGGGATGAATCAAAAAGTATTTTACTTCTACATAAATACCCTTTATAACATAATGCTCAATTTGGATAAGGATTAATATTACGATACACATTTAACGTAGTTTCTTTCTTCAGACGATTTAATAATTTTTTTGAACACAATAGCGGTTATTATGACTAAACCATGATAGTTAGATATATGCTCTTGCTGACTTTTTTGTAGATCTTAATGGGACCAACAAACCCGTAATACATTATTTTTTTCTATTGTCAATAGTTATTGCAGCGCAAGCAAAAATAGGTTTTCGATTTCACACCTTGGGTTACAAAATAGCAATTTTCTTACGGATCCTTAATTTTTTTGAAAATAAAATATAGCCTATAGCCTTTCTCGATAAATGGACTATCCAACACTGAAAAAATTTTTGAAATTGGACCAGTAGTTCCTGAGATTAGCGCGTTCAAACAAACAAACAAACAAACTCCGCAGCTTTATAATATTATATTATAGATTATAGATTAGTGTGACGGTCTTGTTTATTGGTTGTCAAGACGCCCGGCGTAGGTAATGCGCAGGCGTGTGGAAACTTTAAATGACATTTTTATTTATATCTAATCAACAGCTTAAAAAATAAATTTCAAACTTCTAGCTTATATTGACGATACTTCTCTAGAGATTTTGAATTTTACAAATTAATTTGGCTTATTTATTTCTATTAATACAATGAACATACAAATCAGATTTACGAATATCTTTTTAATGAGTGTGACAGCCTTGTTTATTGGTTGTCAAGACGCCCGGCGTACGTAACGCGCATGCGTTTGTGAACCTCCAGACTTCTATACAAACTTTCATCCCCTTTTAAATCCCTTAAAACCATTTTTTCTCATTAAAAAGTAGCCTATGTCCTTTCTCAGGCTCTACACTATCTGTGTACCAAATTTCATTGAAATCGGTGCAGCGGTTTGGCCGTGAAAGCACGACAGACAGACAGACAGACAGAGTTACTTTCGCATTTATAATATAAGTAAGGATATACAATATACTACATATATAATACTACTGTAACGTGTAGATAAGTTGACAATTTCTGTGTTAGAAATTGCATAAATTATTTATTTTTTTTAAATTCTGAAACATTCCTCATTTCATGTATTTGCTTGAATACTTTTTTCGATTACCATCCTAACTTAATTTTATTTTTTTCATAAAAAGTCCTAGATCGCCTTATCCTTTCAAGTCTAAGGGTTTTCTCTCAAGTAATTACTAAGTCCTGTCCAATCTGACTTTAGTCCTGAAGAGCAGTTCTTGTAATATTTGTTCATTTATTTCTGATCTACACTTGACCTTTCTTATGGTATTCTCGTGTTAAAGTATATTTTAACTTATTACTTCAATTTGACTGCACGTTTGGCCTAGTGGTTTAACGGTCACCACGCCGTTTCCTACTTCGCCAAGTGTCGTGGGTTCAAATCCCACGTTGGACATCACTTTGGGTGATACACAAATTGTTGTTCTGAGTCTGGGTGTTATTTGTGTCCGTTTCATGTATGTTTGTAAAGTCCCCCGCGACACAGGATTTATTCCTAGTGCGGGAGTTGTCTTTTATAAAAAAAAAAAAAAAAAAAAAAAAAACAATTACATAATACAGTTTTTAACATTAGACACTTCTCCACATTCGCCAAAATGATAAGTTTTACTGAATAATTGTATGCGTTTTACTCACTAATTACATTTCGAGTCCCCGCAGACTACAAACTTTTTTTAAATCTGCCGATAGTTTGATCGGGTTTTGCCGAACTAAACTGTCGCGTCGGTGGGGCACACCAGACAAACAATTGACCGACTGCCTTGTAATTATGTTATAATTACTTTTCGGTTTTTGAAGTGAGTTATTTCATAAGTGTGTAGGTACCTAGTAATACGTCCTGATTCCAATGAAAAAAAATTGTTTTAAAAACTTCCTTCCTCAATTTCAGAACCCACCCACAAAGGGAAAAACTGTGATCGTGATAGTTAGACTCTTGAAATTTTCACAGATGATACATTTCTGATGCCGCTATAACAACAAGTAGTACTAAAACAAAATAAAATAAATATTTAATGCTTCCACACAACAAACATGATTTTTATTCTCGCTCTCTCGCTCGATATTAATAATGGCAGCAGGTTAATGTTCAAAATTTGTAAAAAATAGTACAGGACCCTTCCTGCGTGAGGCCGGCTCGCACTTAGCTAAATTTTTATAAAGCGTTGGTCATTTTCCAATTTCTTCTATTAAATTATAGATAGACCTTTAGAAAAGCTCCGATATAGAAGCACTGGGTAGTGGTGTCATCGCATATGCACGACCGCACGTCTACACTGTACCAAGCTTGTGTCGGCCGGGTCGGCCGACTAAACTGTCGGCAGTGTGCGCACATATATTCCGCGCCATACTTATTAAGCAGTTTGTCGATAGTTTGCCGATAGTTGTTTAAAGGCAGTCGAATGAATGAATCCCATCCAACTTATTTGTCGGCCGATACTGAATCGTTATAATGTGCGCACTCCCATACATATTCATACTTCATCTACATCTACATACATTAAGAAGCCAACCAAACTATCGGCCGATTGAAAGTCTACAGTCTGCGGGGACTCTTATACTTTATAAATAAGATTTTAATAAACGATGCGGTCAGAGGTAGCTGTCAATTTTCAAGGTCAGCGTAGTGTTATTTACAAATGTCATGAGTATTAAATAATATAAAACTATAATATGTAATTTAAACCTTCGATTGTACTTAGTAAACGGTTATTATTGATTTCATACAGTTAACTTAGACTAATACGTAAATACTATTTACGCATTATCCGGAGAGATTTCTCAATCTTGAATCACTTCCTAACGATTTTAACTCGCTTCAAAAATGAAACTCAATAGAAATTTTAGACAGCATAGGTACACGTTAAATTGTATGATATAAAAAGACTATGTGCTAGACAAAAAAATTGAGGTGTCAGTGAAGAGGAAGTACCTTGGTAAAAGGTTAGTTTTTAATACTTTAAATTGGAAGCTTGAGATTTAAATGGAATTAATGAACACATAACGTAACTTAAATCGTTCATCGTCTTGGTAGACAAACAACTAATATTACTTCACTCTCAAACATTATTTAAGCTCTTCTGCTTTAAAAGATGTTCACATTTGAATTTTAATAAAAAAAAATGAAAATTAATTCGGGAGATCAACAGCACTATAAAGAAAAGGCAAACTTATTATGCCTTACCATACCCATCCCTTTGGCTAGATTCGTATAGTAATTTCCTTCCTGAGGAAAGGCTTAGGTACAGCATTTACTATTAAAGATCGTTGACAATACGTGAACACTAGTCAGATTTTAACATCAGCATGAAACTTAATATTAGTTTATTGTTAAGAGTGTATATTTCGTTTAATAAAAAAATGTATTGCTCGAGGGTACTAACACTGTTACCCAGTTAGTCTTGCAATCCAATCTCATTCACAAAACGCAATAAAACGGGCTATTATTAATTCACCTTTCATAACAAAGTCTACAAACGCTTTCCTATGGCTGTCAATCACACAAACTATAGTCAGCATCATTTACACCTGTGCACATTAATTAAAATTTGATTTTATAAGTTCCCTATTAAAGATGTCCTTTATACGTACATTTCATACCTTCATTGTGTTGAGTAGTCAAGATGACGTAACAAAATTTGGTATAGTATAAAATGTGAGGTATTATAGTACATATACACATAGTTAAAGTATAGTCAACACAGCAAACTACTTAACTGTGATCATGAAACTGGTCGGTAAAAAAAGACTAAATAAATCTAAACTGATAGTCAATTTAGTTAAAAATATTAATATTTAAAAAAGTTTTACATAAAACGTGTTTACAGTGTGTTTTTTGGTTTCAGTTGGTGATTTTTATGTTTGTTGCTGTAGTGTCTTCAGTGCCTCAGTCTCAGGATGTACAGGTTTTAAAACTTGTCTCTGACAACGATGGACTTGGCACCTATACTTTTGAGTAAGTCTTATATTTATTACTAGTTGTTGCCCGCGGCTCCGCCCGCGTATATGTCGGTTATCGCGGCAAGTAGTAGCCTATGTGTTAATCTGATGTATAAGCTATATTACTGTAAAGTTTCATCCAAATCCGTTCAATAGTTTTTACGTGATAGAGTAACAAACATCCATCCATCCATCAATTCTTTGAAACTTTCGCGTTTATAATATTAGTAGGATTTACGTATAAGTGCATCTTATGTAGATATTAATAATATGGTTAAACAGACGATTATTTAAATAAATTCATTGATTAGGAATTTGTGCATACTAAGTTCAGCTTCATATAAATGTAATATTTAAATGAATTGCGGTCAATAGTTGTTTATTATTGCTATTTACATTATTTTATTTACAGGTTGTTGTAGTGAACTTTTGACAAGAGATATGTCCAGCGGACAATTTAATGAAAATTGGTTTAATTCTTACTCTTTTATAATGGAAAATAATCCATTTTCATAGATATGAACAAAGCGATGGATCCAAGAGACAAGAAAAAGGAGAGCTCAAAAACGCTGGTGCGGAAAATGAATTCGTAGCTGTATCTGGATCGTACTCATTTGTGGCTCCCGATGGAATAACTTATACTGTCAATTATACTGCTGATGAGAATGGCTTTCATCCAACGATGGATACTGGTCCTGCCGGTGCAATCCCCCCAGTCATTGCACACCTTCTCGGAATAAAAACTTTTAAAAAATAAAAAAATTGAATTTTAAAAGATTTATGATTATTATTTTTAATTAAAAATTAAACGTTACCCCAAAAAAATCACTGCCTTCATGCTAGTTCATATCTGATTTTGTGTAGAAATCACTCGAAACATCAATACTATATTGATTAGGACAATGAAAATATTATGTGATTTCAGAAAGCGTTGGTTCACCTTGGTGACCTTACTTTCGGCGTCAGAGTCAGCAGTATTGGAGGATTTATAAGGAATAGTGACATAGATCGCAAAATAATTGTTTAACTGCTATTATTGTTAAAAAGATATAGAAAAAGAAGATTTTGGATTCATCCATTTATTACGATTATGAATGCTGATGGGAGCCATTTTACTCGAAAATACTTTGTTTGCTGAAAGGTAGACCCCTCATCAAATGAAGCCGCTCACGAAAAATTAGCTTGATGGTAATAACTTGTAAAAATTGTTCCCGGGATCCCCAACTAATCAATTTCTTTGCAAACTATATTTTAAATAGGTACCATAGAAATATCACAATTAACGAATAAATACGGACAAAGTCACGAGCAAATGCTACTAATATTTTTTTTTGAAATGTAACGCCCTTTTTCAATGACACCAGACGCGGCATTTTTATTTCGATTTTTTTTTAACACAATACTTTATGACCGCTAGAGGGCGCCACATTAGATTCAGTGACACCGGTGACACGTCATATAACCTATAACCAGCGGACGATCAAAACGTTTCCAACGATATATCATTTGTCCAGTTCTAATAAGTAGTTGAGGAGCTATGAGGTAACAAATGAACATAATATTTACATACATGCATACATAGCCTGTCAAAAGCATAACCCTCCTTTGGCCTTGCCGTAGTCTGATAAATTGTTGTGTCATATTTAGACCAGCTGGGACCCTTCCGCAGATTGACTACAAGTAAAATTCATGAGTTTAGTTTACGGCTTTTTCTAAACTTCAGTAATGTTTAGAAAATATTGGATTTATTTATCACAAACTTAGGTAAGTAATTAAACATTTCAATGTAGGGGGATAGAAAGAGCTAATTGTATCTTCTTTTTATTTAATGTAAAACGGTTTGTGGAAATCCTGATTTAGAGTGGGAGCGCATTCCAGTGGAGTACCACTTGGATAAAGAACGAAGAGTTCACGAAGTCGGAGTTATGGGATGGGATATAATTAATTTTCACATATGAGAAGCAGATTATTTTCTGAACAAAAATTTATGTTGTGGTTAGAGGACAGCTAACGGAAGTATGGAGCAAGATAAGTAAGAGCAAATGGTGAGTTGAGAAATGAGTCTAGGGTAGGAAGTGCTCGCCGATTGCGGCGCAGGAGAATAGGTAACCAATTTAAATGTGAACAAAAGGGCCACTCGTAAACCCAGTGCCTCAATATGCCCAACCACCAGGGCGACTCCTGTGACCAGCATGTCATCGACGTAGCAAATTACGCCCAGTCCAGGGGGGAGACTACCTCGAAGAGCCCTGAGTACCTGTTTCATAGAAGTGAAGGACGTCGCCTCAAAGTGCCATGTTTCTCTTATGCAGTTAAATGGTAGATTATCGAATAGGTTGGCGATGTCCAACGTCACTACTAGCATCACACCGCCACAGCTCACCGCCTCTTCGGTAACGGCCCTCAGGAGCAACACAGCGTCGACCGTTGAACGCCCCGATTGAAAAACGAATTGCGCGTCCGATAGATCCGAAAAGTATTATACCACATATACCACCTGTACTATACCATAATCGAGCAATCTGTAAGCTCTAACCAAATTTATATTTACTATTTTTATATTACTACTTATAATAGTTCAAATTAAATTATAGGAAATACTTCTACTAGTTTTAGAGTTGTCTTTTTCTGTATTATATTAATATTTGTATGACCTTAAATGTTACATCGTGAACTTAAAAGGTCTTGGCCTTGTAGCAATGATGCACACTTCAAAATCTGTGTCTTAGTGTAAAACATATGCTCGTTTCGTGATTGCTATAACAAATCAATGTTTCGCTTTTAAACACCACATGAAATTTGCAGTACCCTTACTTAATAACCCTAAATTTCACACAAGGTATTTTTCTACATAGGCGAAAATTATAACTCATATTGACTAATCGCATACTCACAAATATGACTATGATGAACTAAGAGGTCGTAGGTAAATGTCGATTTACGAGGTCAGTAGTTTGTCTGGTTACTAATATCATACCTTTTATATCAAATAACATTGTATATTAAATCAAGTGTTTATATAAATATCTTTGGATGCCAGTGCTAAACGATTGCCATTGGTTTCATATGGATGAGTTGCACTTAGTAAATAAATGCTATTTATATTCTTTTTAAGCCGAGGATCGAGCCAAGTGGCGTGCAATTGGAGAGGCAAATGTCCAGCAGTGGACTGCGATAGGCTGATGACGGTGATGATGATGACAATACATTTTTAGTACATTTCAAGCACGAATCTCAGTCAAAGTTGTACATAGAGTCGATCTCGAAAAATACTTTTCGTTTTGGACAAACCGATTAAGAAGGTTTTAACACGTATTAAAAACTAACTTAATGACAATACTTCATTTTAGTCTACTCCTTAAAAAAACAGTCTTTCTCTTTGCTGTACTATTGCACCTTGCAGAGTTTTCTTCCCTAGTCGACTTTTACGATACTTATGGAATGTATACGGGTCATTTCCTGAAAGCTCAAACTATAAGTTTGTTGTCAAAAAAGCTCTTGTAAGATATAATTTGACTGCACGGTTGGCCTAGTGATTTAGGCGGTCGCCACGCCGCTTGCCAATTCGCCAAGTGTTGTGGGTTCAAATCCTACACAGGACAATACTTTGTGTGATCCAAATTGTTGTTCTGAGTTTGGGTGTTAATTGTGTCCGTTTCATGTATGTCTGTAAAGTCCCCCGTGACACAGGATGTTTATTCCTAATGCGGGAGTTGTCTTTAAAGAAAAAAAATAGCAGAATTAACGATTTTCGGATTATTCTATTTAGGTCCTGTAAATCTTTGGTTCTTACTATAGGTATATTAGAAATGTAAATAAAGTGAAAATACTGGGATACATGTTCATAGCTCTGATTGCGTCGACGTAGAAGCTTGGGACTGCTTCAAGGAACCCCTGCTAAAAAGTCTACTCATTTATGAGAAAATTGATTTTCATAGACAAACTGACTACACAATGAATACATTTTAAAAGAGTTTAATCACAAAATTAATATAAAATCTTAATTTTATTTTTAAAGTGCAGGTATCCGTAATTTGATTAAAATTGTGAATAACTTCTTTAACATTTTAACATTAAGCTTATTTACTTATTTATTATTTGACATTCTAGTTTGTAAAAGGTGATAAAGTTATATCGAAGAAATTGAGTCTATATAAAGCTAAAATTAGAAAAATTCTAAATTTGTGCGTAACAATTGTATCAGCAATCGTAATCACAAATGGCAATATAACGGTCTATTATTAATTTGGCTTTCACAACAAAGTCAACAAAGAGTTAACTAATTGCTGTCAATCACACAAAATATAGTAACCACCACCTACACCTATGCATATAATTAAAATAGCGATTTCTTAAGTTTCCTATCAAAGGTGTCCTCAAACGTACTCATCTTACCTTCATCGTGTCGTAGGAGTGGTCAAATAAGCAAAACATTGTAACAAGATGTGCGTCAACTAATAACTGCATGTTGTAATACAATATTCGGAATAGTATAAAACGTGAGTTATTTTATCGCATGTACACATAGTTCAAGTTAACTCAGTACAGTAAACTGTTTAATCGTGATCATGAAACTGGTCGGTACAATAACGTTAAAACTTAATTATAAATCAATATAAATAAATATTCAAAAGTGCTTTAAGTGAAAAGTGTTTACAGTGCGTGTTTTGGTTTCAGTTGGTGGTTTTTGTGTTTGTTGCTGTGGTGGCTGCTGCTCCCCAACCTCAGGATGTGCAGATTCTGAAACTTATCGCTGACAATGATGGGCTCGGCACCTACAATTTTGAGTAAGTCCTAGATTTATATTGGAAATTTAACAGCAAAATAACGTAGAAGTTACTGAAAGCTAACTATTTTTTCTGATTTGGATATGTATACTATATAATGTTAATATGTTACTAAACAAGTAATAGAGCCACGCTCTAGCAGAGCTCAGAGCATGGGGTGGTACTACCCTCGCACAGAACATTAACGTAAAATGACAGCGTTCGTGCTGTCGTGTTTCGTTGATGAGTGCGAATCTGGGGGCCTAATGATGCAGAAGTATCACTAGGCCGCCATAGTGAAGGTCACCTGCTGCATTGTCTCCATTTGCAAAGAGTATGGTGACCACCACTATTGGATTCTGCTTTTGCTTTCCATCAGGCAGAGTAGTCTTTTTGGCAAAATCATATAAAAAAGAGTAACTTCGCTTAACTTTACATAAATATAGAGTAAAAATAAGAGTTAAAATTATTTGAGTAAATGATTTTCAAAGATTGAGTCCCATCTGAATTTACCACAATTTCTTTCCACAGATACGAACAAAACGATGGATCCAAACGACAAGAAACAGGAGAGCTTAGAAACGCTGGTGCTGAAGATGCATTCGTGGCCGTGACTGGATCGTATACGTGGGTGGGTCCCGATGGAGTAACTTATATTGTTAAATATATTGCCGATGAAAATGGTTTCCAGCCCACAATTGAACAAGGTCCCGGAGGTGCAGTCCCCGCAGGCGTTGTTGCGTCCCTACTTGGTTAAATTGTTATAGGAAAATTAATAAATATTAGTAAAATTTTAAAAGGCTTATGATGACTTTTATTATTTGAGACAAATCATAAATGCAATGTAACTATAAAAATTTTCAAAATATATTTCGGATTTTCAAATCTTAGTTCATGAACTAGGTTAGCAAACATCGGTGATAAATAGATGAAGACAACGCAAATATGAAATATCTCCTGGAAATCTTCAAAGCCCTGAAGCACTTTCAACATATAAACGCATGTATATTTTTTTGCAAAAAAAAACATGTTCAGACATTATTTTATCCTTTTGATTGTAAGGGGCTTATATAAATGTGATTCTCTCAAACTTATAGCGTATTACCTAAAGCTCTACGGGATATTTATTTTTGTTTAATAGATACAGACATAATACTAGCTATAATCTGCTGGATTCTTATTTGATTTCTGAAAAAGCCTTCCTGCTTTTCACTAGTAAACGCAACTATTTACTAAACAGTGAATTACAATTTTTTTTATTCACTTTTTGTGAATATTATTCTCATCGCTAATTATAAAACCATAAACATGGTGAATCCTAAAAATAATAAAACTTATCGTGATCAAAAGCTTAGCTGACTAAGAACTAAGCATGTTACACCATCACACTGAAAAACAGGAGAGGCAATTATATGCCTACATAAAATGCCCGACATGATGTTCCTACAATATCAAAGGCTAGCAAAATAATTTTAATGCCAGCAAGTTGTAAGAAATATCTAGAAAATATTTACATATGAATGCAAACTTATTTTCAATCTACCTTTTATTGCTTAGAGCACTGTATTTTCAAAGGTACTCTACTTTCGATTCAGCAAAAAATGTTTCCAAATACAATAAAAATTATTCCGAGAACATATTCTCAATGTGAGAAAATCATCTCGAAAATAAAAGCAGGAGGCTGTAACCCACAAAGCCACCGCAGCAGCGGAAAGGCAGCGCGAACCTGCTTTGTTTACTTGAAAAAGGCTACTACGGAGCAAGAGGCTAAAAACACAACATCACCGACACAACACCTGACACCACCAACCAGCCAGTGGAGAAGGAGACGCAGGTTGAGAGGGAATCGCGGCCAGTGCGTGGCTCTCACTGACCCTGAAAAGGAGCAGCCTGGGACTGGAGGCGACCGGATTGACCAACTTTCCTCGAAACGCGGTCGTCTGGACGACACCCAGTCTCCCAGAAGGGACCCCAAACGCGCAAAACCCGACACGATACCAAAGCGGACGATGTGATACGCAGACACGACTCAGTCGCATTTGAGAGTGGCCGTCACCCGCCCGTCCCGCCTAGGGACCCTTCTCAGACGCAGGCGGAGCAGCTCAAACAAGCTATCGACGATAGCATTCTTCAGGCTGTACTGTCTCCTCTCTCTGTTAGCTCGCAGGCTCCATCTTTCCGCGGACGCCCCTTCTTTACTTGCGATGTGTGAAGACGCGAACGCTTTGAGCTGGTTGGAGAAAATAGTGAACACCATCGCCTCGCCGATACCGGATACCACTCTGACGGTCATCAAGATGTCGGAGATGAAGAAGAAGCTCAAGGCCGGGCTTCTGGTTCACACCCGTATCACCGACGCTGCCACGCTACACAAAGTCCTTTGTGCCTAGAACCCGTGGTACAAAGTCGACACGAGGCAGTGTTATGACATGACAGTCGATGACAACAAGGCCGACGTGGTTTCCAAGGAGAAGGTGGTTTATCTTCTCCTTGGAATCCTCGAAGACCAACCAGACATCATGAAACTAGACCGCCGTGTTGCCCATATGTCAGGGAGTGGATACATTCGCTTCCTCACAACGCATGGAAACACGGCCAAAAAACCGGCAGGGACAGAAGAGGCCCATAGAGGAGGCCCGAACACGGTTTGGAGATGGATTTGTCGCTGCAACGGGAGGGACGGACACGCAACGAAGATGATGTCCTGCGTCGGGACTACGCAGGACATCGTCTCACAACTCCACAAATATCATCCAAACCAACCTCCAGCACAAAAAAAATAGCGAGGGCGACCCTACGAAAAATGCTGGAGGTAAACAACCAAACAGTCGCCCTTATCTAGGAGCCCTGGATTAGGAAAAATAGGATATGCGGCCTGAACAACATTGGCGGTAAGTTACTGATCAATTCTACTGTTGACAACCCGCGGACCTGCATTTTTATGCCAAAAACCTTTCCGGCAACCATGCTTAACCATTACTATTCTAGAGATCTCACTGCAGTGAAAACAAACACAGAAAATCAAACTGTCCTAGTCTTAGCCTCAGTGTACATGCCTAGTGAAGGTGAAATTCCTGCAAAGGAACTATCGGAACTAGTGCAACACTGTGACACTCAGAACTGGGAACTCATCATCTCCGCAGACTGCAACGCACACCATCAGATGTGGGGAAGTAAGGATTCAAACAAAAGGGGTGAGTCATTAACTGAATATTTATTCAAAACAAACCTCAACATTATGAACAGAGGTACGGAGCCCACCTTCGTAAGTTCGCAGTATCAAACCATTATCGACATGACTCTAGCAACACACATGGCGGCTAACCTCATTGAGGACTGGCACATATCAAGCGAGCCATCCTTTGCGGACCACCGCCGTGTATGTTTTAAATTAAGATACAAACCACCAGACCCTGTCCCATATCGCAACCGCCGTAAAACAGATATAACAAGGTACACAGAATCTCTAACCAAAGCACTAAGTGACACAAAAGTGACCGACATAGCACTTGGTACAGTCCCTAACTAAAGCCCTGGTTAGCAGCAAAGTTACAAATCAGCGTGTCCCTTGATAACTCCAAAAAACCAGCTGAAAAGTTCATGGCGGGGGCCAGAACTGGCTACGTAAGGACTTAGAACACTCTTTAACCAACCTAAAAATTCCAGGACCATAGAGGACTGAGAGAATTATAAGGCAGCATAAAAATAGTACAGAAGCGGATCAGATTCCGGAGAACGGAGGCCTGGCGTAGCTTCTGTAGCAGTATAAATTCGACAAAACATGCCGCGAAAATAAAATAAACTTTGGTTGCGATGACTTCTCTATATATTAATCCTCAAGGGCTGGAGTTCATTTTTAGAATGATGTTGGCACTGCCGCACGCTGTGCTCCAGGCTCTCTTACGCATTACAATTTAAAAACAGTCAACGCAGGCTGCTGCAAATATCCCTGAAGCACTACAGAAACGCGGCAACCCTAGACGTCGTTGTTCTGGACTTGAAGGGCGCTGTGTGCTTTTAACGTAAAATGTGCCTCACTCAAGTAATATAATCTTAAGTGTGTGTTAATACGTATGTATATAGTACATATGTATGTATTTATTTATTTAGAAAGGTTTTACAATATTATAACAGGATAAATTCCCGAGGCATATTGTAGCTTATAACCAATTATAAAAGATTAAAAAAAAACTAAAATTTTAAAACCAAATATTATTATAAAAACCAATTAATATTAATAAAAACAATGAATAAGAAGTTATATCTTAACTGTTTATTTCTGCAATAATGCAACTCTGTGCTATTTCTGTGAATTTCGGCAAGCTACAAGTATAAATGTCTATTTTCGTATAAAAAATATTAATAATGCACACAGCTGCAGGCGCGCTATGCCTTAAGGCTCGTATTCACTTTGATTAATGTGTGGATAGCGAATTCGCGGTCCACACGTATTTCTACCAATCATTGATCACCTGCACTTCACACCTGCACTCGCACTAATCAAAGAGAATACGGGCCTTTACTTATCCTTTGTCCATCAAACCGTTCAGATAAACACTGCAAAGTTAAGAGTGTACTTACATGAAATGAAAATTTTTGGCCGTCATAAAAACATGATAATAAAATGGAGGCAAAAATATGAAACGATTCCTTTTGGTTTACAAATTTGTGTAAAATTTAAAACGCACAATATAAATCAAATTATGTTATTATTTTATCTGTCATAACAATTATTTTTAGCGTCACTATTACCTTGACCTACTGTTAATTATGTGTTTTAGAATTAATTTTACTGTGACATGCTACAATCGATGTAATAAAATTACATTAGGTCTTTTATTAACACAGAAGACCGTATTGTATCACGCTCTTCAACGGGAAATCATATTAGGTCTTTACCTATGAAATTGCCGTTCTTCAGTACTGGTCATTTCAAATAAAAAAAAATTGTAATGGCTCTGTATTCTAAATTCAAATTAATTTTGTTTTAAAACCATGACATTCTATTTACAAACTCAGTCTTTTGTTTTCTGATTAGCGTTGTATTTTCATTACATTTGAACATTTTTCGTCATAATGGATACTTTAAAAATTCGTGTAATTATGGAATATGAGTTCCGTCGTGGCACCAACGCGACACAAACGGCACGTAACATCAAAAACGTTTACGAAGAGAACTGTACAAACGAACGCACAACCCGTTATTGGTTTTCCTGGTTCCATTCTGGAAATTTTGACTTGAAAAATGAAGCTCGTGGTCGTCCGGAGACTTTGGTTAACAATAATGAATTAAAGGCGATTGTGGAAGCTGACGAAACTCAATCTACAGCTGAGCCAGCAGCAGCTTTTAATGTAAGCATTAAAAGAATATTGATCCATTTGCGACAAATTGGCAAGGTAAAAAAGCTTGATAGATGGGTGCCCCACGACCTTAACGATCGCCAGCGTAACGTATGCGTCGAGACTTGCCTTGCGCTGCTCAACAGGCAAAGAAATGAAGGAATTTTGAAACGAATTCTTACGTGCGACGAAATATGGATTCTGTTCAACAATCGAAAGCGCTCAGCAAGTTGGTTAGACCCTGGTTCAGCACCAAAGCAATGCCCTAAACCAAAAATGACCCCTAAAAAGGTGATGGTCACTGTTTGGTGGTCTAGTGCGGGTTCACCACAGCTTTTTACAAAACGGCATGAGCATTAATGCAGATATGTACTGTGAAGAACTGGAGAGAATGATGCAGAAGCTTGCACATCTGCAACCAGCTTTGGTTAATCGGTCGTCCCCACTGCTCCTTCACGACATCGCGCGAACTCCATACTGCGCAACAGACAGTCTCCAAGCTGCAAGAGCTGGGATTGGAAGCTCTCCCTCATCCGCCATACTCACCAGACCTTGCACCTACCGACTATTACTTTTTCCAAAATTTAGACAACTTTTTAGTGGGTAAAAAATTCAATTCCCGAGAGGCAGTACAAAATGCCTTTGAAGAGTTTGTTGCCTCCCGTCCAGCTGATTTTTACAAGAAGGGCATAAAAAAAATGCCAATGCGTTGACAAAGATGCGTCGATTGCATGGGTGATTACTTCAAATAACAGTTTTTTTTTTTTTTTTTAAATAAGTACTTTTACTTATTGCATACAAAACGGCAATTTCATAGGTAAAGACCTATTATATTTATGTCTAGTAATTTTCAAGATAAATCAAACCCTTATTATTGGGCTTTTTGTACCCCGACAGGTCGACTTGAAGAAAAAAATTTAGTTAGAAAATTTTCGACTGTCTAAAATATCTGAACTTGGTATAATACATTCTAATCTATGCTCAATTATAACAATTATTGTTATAAAACTGCCTAGTTGGCGCAGTGGTAGCGTACGCGACTGCTGTGGTTGAGGTCTCGGGTTCGATTCCCGGGTCGGACCAAATGTTTGTATGATCTGCAAATATTTTTTTCGGAGTTTGGGTGTTTTCTATGTATGATGTGATGATGTATGTTTTTTTTTATGGTATATGTGGCAAACGAGCAGACGTATCATCTGATGGAAAGCGATTACCGCCGCCCATGGATACCCGCAACTTCAGAGGCGTCACAAGTGCGTTGCCGACCTTTGGGGGATGGGGAAAGGGATGTGAGGAGGGGTTGGGGTATGGGCCTCCGGTATCCTCACTCACTCGGTGAAACACAGCGCAAGCACTATTTCACACCGTTTTTCTGTGAGACCGTGGTATCACTCCGGTCGAGCCGGCCCATACATGCCGAAGCGTGGCTCTCCCATGGTCTAAATGTATGTGTATTTACAAAAAAAAAGTATTTATGTATTTATATCTGTTGTCTAGTACCCATAACACAGACTCTGCTTAGTTTGGGACTAAATGGCGTTGTGTGTTAAATGTCCGAAAATATTTTTTATTATTATTTATTATGAAAACAAAAAACCCGACTGCTCAAAAGTAATGACCCATTCCCCCTTTTTTCCATTTACGGGCGCCATTTCGAAAATATAAATAGCCTATTACACTACCACGATCCTGATGAATTCAACGACACCTCACATGTCAAAAACCGTTTAGACGTTTGGAAAATAGGGAGTGCCAAAAAAATGGACATACATACGAACGCTCGAAAAACATTAGCCTCCTGTCACGCGTCATCGGCGCTCGCCTCCCACCGCTGAGCCGCTGTCCCTACCACCGCAGGGACACATAAAAGGACGAGCACACTACAGCTCGACCTCTTTCGCCCGGCGTCTACCACGCCGGACGGCTGCGCTGCCCTCTACGGGGGGTCGGCCTCTAAAGCCGACCCCAGCACTGCACTCTTAACCCGGCGTCTACCACGCCTGGTGGCTGGGCCGCCCGGCCTACGCCGGAGCCCCAGCACTGCACCTCTTTCGGCCGGCGTCTACCACGCCAGTCGCCGCTGCCGCCAGCGTCCCTTTTCTCATCGCTGCGAACGGACAGTTAAGTGCTCCTTATCTGGAGGCACTGACTGGTCGAATCTCTTAAATCCACACCCTGTCTGTACATCTATCTGTTTGTGTTATACCTCAGTAAATAAATAACGTTTAAATTGTTGTTGTGAAGCGTCTGATTTCACCATCTTCAGAACCTCGTGGCCTCACCACCACCTCAAGGGCTCCTAAAGCCACTACGTGACATATGGCGCCCAACGTGGGGCGTGGCGTGGTTCTGCGCGTGCGAAACCGGTTTTCGTTTGCGACTTAACGCATTCCAGCGACTTGCATTAAAATTGCGGTTTATATAAGCCACAAGCGAACAAAATTTAAGCGAAAGTAATTAAAAGTATTTTTTTGCACACGCGGTTCTAGCGAAAAAATATGAAAAAGCAAATAAAAGTGCGTGAATATACACGCGGTTTCGACTGGCACGTGTTCACAGCGAAATAATAGAAAAAACACTTTCCTGGATGGGATTCAACATAAAACAAGCAATACACACAAAATATACACAATAAAAAGAATATGAGGTAAACCGTGGTCGAATCTCTCAGTTCAGTCGGGCGCCATGTGTCACGTAGTGGCTTTAGGGTGTGGACCCTGAGAGGTTCGATCAAGCGGTCGTCCTCCAAGTTAAATGCACTTAACTTGGTTTGCTGCGATGAGAGAAGGAAGATTGTTTAACTGTTTAGGTAGATGCAGTAATAGAAAATTGTAGTTATAAGTAGGTATGCTAGCTAAGACATATGTGCGAAAAAGAAAAACAAACAACCAGATCGACAACAACAACTGAGAATCGAACCTGTAAGTCGGGTTTGACTCGACTTTTTAACTACCAAGCCATAGGTTAAAAAAAGGTAAAAGTTTTTGTAGATTATAGTTAGGTTTTTATAGTGCGATATTTATTTTGTTTTTATTGTTTTGTAATGAACAATAATTTAGTATTTTTTTTAAAAAGTTAAAGTGTGTAAGGACAAGAAATGTTATTTGATTTACGACGCAGGAAATAATTTTTAGAGATAAATAATACAGAAACCCATCTGTAAAAAATGTTAGTTATGGAATGAGTAAACAAAATCACTGTTTATTAATTGTTTTAACTAACATTGGCTAATATTTGCCAATCAAACGAGACCTTTTAGAAACGATATTAGATTTGACTTATTTAGGGGCCAATTTTTATAAAATATTTGTGTTCGTCACTGAGAAAATAAAATTATCGAGCTGCCAGTACCTTCTCAAAGATAGAAGGTTGATAGTCTAAAGTCTTGGTGTATACATACATCTCGTGGTTCATCAACTATATTGGGATCAAAATCCGTAGCAATATAGATGCGACCACAGTGACGACTTAAATTTCAATATACATTGTAGTATTAGATTTAGTAGTTTAGAGAAATGAATGATTTTAGTATTTAAATTGATGATAGATTCTCTGGTCGCGAATTATCAAGTAGAAAAAGTTGTTTAGTAGTTTTTGGTAGTTTTTAGTAGCTTTTAGTACTTTTTAGTAGATATAAGTAGGTAATTGTAGTTTAGATGTATCGTTTCACCGAGTATAGTTTAGGGTGTATACAGCGGTGTGTCGATTAGGGTATTTAGATAAGTTTATGTGGTCATTTTCAATGAAATTGAAACGACTGTTTAGGAGAACAAGGGAACAAAATAATTGTTTGTAGTTAGTTAATAGTTTTAAAAGTAAAAGAAATGAAGTGAAGATACGTTAGTTATTGCTATTAGACGTATTTTCAAAGAAAAATGGAATGAATTGAATTGCATCCAGGTTGTTATAAAGATAAGATTAAGCGAGCCGCCGAGAGTGGCGCAGTGTTGATTGCGGTGAAACCGGTTTTACTACGATGCTAATCTAACGTACGCCTGCGACGCCTCTACGGGGATCGGCCTCTAAAGCCGACCCAGGACTACACCTCTTCCTTTTCTGTTGGACGGGGTAGTATAATTTCTTATAGCGACGACCTTCTCGGGGTCGGGGTGTAGACCCTTAGAGTTGACGACGTAACCCAAATACTTTAATTGGTCTTTAAAAAAATTACATTTTTCGAGGTTTATAGTGAGGTTAGCCGTTTTTAATTTTTCTAACACGCGTGATAACAATGTGATATGGTCCTGAAAGCTAGAAGACACGCATACGATGTCGTCTATATAACAGAACACTTTATTTTCGAACTCAGGGCCACAGAACAACATATCCGCGAGTCTTTGTTGAGTTAGCCCACTGTTGGACAACCCGAAAGGCATGCGCTTAAATTGAAAAGAACCACGCGTGGGAATATAGAATGCGGTTTTACAACGATCTTCCTCCTTAATCAAAGTTTGCCAATATGACTTAGATAAGTCTAAGCTGGATAGGAATTTAGCGTCTCTCAAGTTATCTAGAATTTCCGAAATATAGGGCAAGTTATAGGCGTCCTTTTTGGTTACAGAGTTTAATTTACGACTATCCAAACAAAAACGCAATTCACCATTTTTCTTGGGTACCAGAATGACTGGGTTCGACCAAGGGCTTTCTGAAAGCTCGACAATGTCCTCTCTTAACATCTGGTCTAAGTGGGTTACTAGAACGCGCTGTTTATCGGGAGACATACGATAATAACGCTGGCGGATTGGTGGACTGTCGCCTGTATCGATACTGTGTGTAATTAGGGACGTGCAACCGAGACCACGCTTTTGGTATGAGATATCGGAAAAATTCGCGGTGAGTTTGTCAACGGTATTTT
This sequence comes from Diaphora mendica, assembly GCA_949125395.1. Taxonomy (NCBI): domain Eukaryota; kingdom Metazoa; phylum Arthropoda; class Insecta; order Lepidoptera; family Erebidae; genus Diaphora; species Diaphora mendica. The sequence goes on from OX421316.1 coordinate 16,316,575, forward strand.
TCTGTTCGACTGTTAGATTGCTATACGGAACCAAGTGTCCACCGTCGTCCGCCTGTATTGTGGTAACGCGTGTATCAGACTTACTCGAAAGTAAAATAGATTCTAAATGGCTAGGGAACAAGTCGAAACCCCTCCAGAAATCCATACCGAGAATCAACGAATTTTTTATATTAGGTATGATGTGGACGTTAAGGTAGATTGATTTATTTTGAAATTTAAATGGGAGTGTAATTGAACCCAACGAATGTAGTTGTTCTCCACTCGCGGTGATTAATTTTATTTGTTTGGAGGTGTCGAGTTGATAGTTTTCATTTAGAAAATATATATGAGAATTGTTACCTAGAATTGTTACGGCAGAACCCGAGTCAAGAAGACCAATGGCGTTTTTGTTATTTAACGAGAGAGAAATGTTCGGAGTGTATTTATTATCAGATTCACGGATTGAAGACAAATGGTAGTAATTAAAAAATTTAGGAACGTACTTAAACCGATTTTTCCATTCCATTTTATTAAAGTTTGAATGGTTGGTTTTTCTCCAATCCTTGTTATTCAGTTTTTTGAGAGCGAGGTTCTTGGTTTATTATTGCAATTAGGACAATCGATACTACGAAAACCTTTTAAACCGCATTTAAAACAAATCAAATATCTAGGCTGCCGACAATCAAAAAGTGAATGAGTTGTATTTCTACAACGAGGACAGAATTTACTAGTAATATTAGAAGCGGCCTGTACGACATTTACCTGTGCCGTTGTACCAGTAGGTTTAAAAAAATGTTTACCCTTATAGTTGGGAAAATTATTGTACGAGTTTTTGTTATAGAAATTACCTTTAAAGGGGTTAGAATTACTAGAAGAAGGGTAATTATAGGCGAATTCCGGTGCTAGGGTATTAGCAGACGTCCTAGGGGGTTCGCGGAAATCTTTATTACGACTATCGTATTTTTCGAAATTTTTACACACACTAACTTTTTAAAAAAAATACTAAATTATTGTTCATTACAAAACAATAAAAACAAAATAAATATCGCACTATAAAAACCTAACTATAATCTACAAAAACTTTTACCTTTTTTTAACCTATGGCTTGGTAGTTAAAAAGTCGAGTCAAACCCGACTTACAGGTTCGATTCTCAGTTGTTGTTGTCGATCTGGTTGTTTGTTTTTCTTTTTCGCACATATGTCTTAGCTAGCATACCTACTTATAACTACAATTTTCTATTACTGCATCTACCTAAACAGTTAAACAAGTTTGCAACTATTATACTAAATTCTTTAAACATTTCTAACGGAGCATCGGAATGTATGACTCACTTTGTTTATGTTCTCAATTGAACTTTTTATTTGAAATTTTATTTCAAACCTTTAAACTTTTAACTTCACTATATTTTTGCTATTGAACTAAGCTGATATGACCTTAGCCTGTTAGTTTGTCTTTTCCCTCTTATCTCTTTAAACTTTTTTTTGTCTCTAAAAAAATTCTGATCCTGCTTTAATCTTGTTCCCAGGGTACCAGCGAGGAGCTGCCGACAGTGGCGACCCCGAGGTCAGCGAATTTCCCCTAGGAAAAATTCTCGCCTAATGAGGGGGGTGTCACGCGTCATCGGCGCTCGCCTCCCACCGCTGAGCCGCTGTCCCTACCACCGCAGGGACACATAAAAGGACGAGCACACTACAGCTCGACCTCTTTCGCCCGGCGTCTACCACGCCGGACGGCTGCGCTGCCCTCTACGGGGGGTCGGCCTCTAAAGCCGACCCCAGCACTGCACTCTTAACCCGGCGTCTACCACGCCTGGTGGCTGGGCCGCCCGGCCTACGCCGGAGCCCCAGCACTGCACCTCTTTCGGCCGGCGTCTACCACGCCAGTCGCCGCTGCCGCCAGCGTCCCTTTTCTCATCGCTGCGAACGGACAGTTAAGTGCTCCTTATCTGGAGGCACTGACTGGTCGAATCTCTTAAATCCACACCCTGTCTGTACATCTATCTGTTTGTGTTATACCTCAGTAAATAAATAACGTTTAAATTGTTGTTGTGAAGCGTCTGATTTCACCATCTTCAGAACCTCGTGGCCTCACCACCACCTCAAGGGCTCCTAAAGCCACTACGTGACACTCCTTCTGACGCAGTCGAGTAAAGAGACCACCGATATGATAATTTCGCTTAACCTTCATTCTGAATTTGTACTTGATAATTTTGCTACCCGGAAGAGGTGAAATTAGTCCATGTTCAGATGATGAGCGTGGGCTTAGTCTAAATGACACTAATCAACTGTTTGATTATATTATTATTTACACATATATATTATTATTTACATAGACAAAGGATAAGTATTAAATGAGTTTTTTAATTCTAATCTATTATAATATATAATACTCGTGTCACGTTGTAGCTTATGATGAACTTCGAATCTATCGAACCGATTTTCGAAGTTGCGCATGCCAGCAAGTATAATATAAAAAAGTAAAATGTTAACAAAATAAAAACCGACTTCAAGGTTCGACTCAATTTCTCTTGGATGCCATCATCAGATTTTAGTGTCCTTATTATGGTACCGCCGTTGGGATATCTCCTTTCCATTAAAAAAAAGAATGATCAAAATCGGTTCATAAACGACGAAGTTATCCACGAACATACATTAAAAAAAAACGGTCAAATTGAGAAACCTCCTCCTTTTCTTAAAGTCGGTTAGTAAAAATAGTATCACACGATAAACCGCAATGGTAGTAAAAAGTTTATAAACTACCTTTCGGTTTTGTATATAAATAAATAAATAAAGTCGATTTGATGTCAAATGTCAAAACCCAAATCAAATATTTTACAAACGATTTACCGCAATTCAAATTCATTCAAAATTCTTTTTTTAATTAATATATTTCAGATGTATACGACGATATTAAATCGTAGAACAATTATTTGAGAGTAAGTGTTGTAATAATATGTTTATGTATTAGACATTTATTCCCCTTTAATACATACTATAAAAATGTCTTTATGAAAGTTTCTCATCGCCCATCGTGCGCTTTTTTACATATTTCGATGTACCGTTTCGATAGTACCGTTATAATAATATCATTGGTTATAAACCCTTTAAACCAGCTTGTTAAATTCACCCAGATTATTCAATACTCTTTTAATAGTAGGCGAGTACATTCAATGATATGGCATGCAATACTTCTTTTCAAATAATCATAAATTTTGCAAAAAAAAATGATATTTTTTTATTAATTATAAAATATTTCTAGGTATTGTAAACAGGAAAAATTAAATAATCACAATGGGAAAAGTTAAACCAAGAAAACAAGAAGAAGCTGTAAGCACAGGTGAAATTGCATTATCGGCAATAAAGAAATTGATGAAGAACACTGGATGGACTGCCCGCACTATTATAAAATTTATCAAACTTGAATACCGTATTAGTGATTCAAAAATAAGCCAAAGAGTATCAAGGTACATTAAATGTAATATTTATTATAATAATAAAATTATTTGTCAGACTGGTTTCAGCTAACTTATTAATAAAACAATTCAATCAATTTCTCTTTTGGGATAAAATGTCTACCAAAACTTGGGGAATATTCCATAATCGTATTAGTCCTACGACGACGTATGACGGTACGCAGAAAGTTTATGCGTTTGGGGTGAGAGGTAGTTATGCAATCAATCAATCTATTTTGGCATTTATCTCCAAAATAACTAGTCCAATTTTGATGCGGTTTTTAGTGAGGTATTTGTAAGTGATTAGTGAGGGTTCTTAGACCGATGTTATGGTAGTAACTCACTAAGAGGAGTTACATATTAGCTACTACCTATTATAGAAACTCAATAGATCTGAACTGACAGAACCAAGCGATATAAGAGTATTAAGTAGTATAATGTGTAGTACATCCACTGATAATTTCTAAAAAGTTTGAAAGCAAGAAGCAAGCAAGCAAGTAAAAGGCAAAAATAATGGATTAAAGAACTATGTCCTCTAAAAGTTCTAAAAAAAAGTCAGCATATATCTATCTTTTTATCTATCTTTTTTAAGGTTGGCTCACTATAACCTTTTTATGGTAAACCAATTTGTTCATGCTTTATAACATCACGCTTCGGGCAATAGGAAACGTCGACGATGTTGAGTGGGTCATCTAGTTTCAACATAAATATAAACGAATATAGCAATAAAATATCTTCAATAAATTTTCACGTTGCCATTATTTAAAAAATACTATTGCTGCTAAACTTTAGTTTATTTTATGGCAGTCCAGTTTTTTTTTTCATGATAGAGCAGGCAAATGAATAGACGAGTCAGCCGTTGAAAAGTAGTTGTATTGTATTAAATTTATGATGGTTATTAATTGGAGAGGCCTTTGATAGACTAATGATGAATTCAAATGAACTCATGACCTTTTGATGTCAGGCATCAATTCACATAAAAACTTTTTCTCAAGTCTACTTATTTGCTGATCGAACAGTTTTTTGGTTTTATCTCGTATTCAGCAAACTAAAGGTATATTATACGTAGTCATTACAATAATGGTTCCTATGTTTTAAACAAAATTATCAAGTGATGATCCGTATCAACTCATCATCTAAGCGCTCGACAACGGCCTCGTCATTTAAAAAACTCTCACGCTAACATCGTTTGCTCTTCATACATTCCAAGGCATTACTCCCATAATTATTGTGTTATGTGATGTTCATATTAAACTCATATAACTCATAATTTTAATAATATGTCTTTACCTATGAAATTGCCGTTTTGTATGCAATAAGTGAAAGTACTTATTTTTTCAAACTTTTTTATTTCACGACAACGCGCGACCCCATACTGCGCAACAGACAGTCTCCAAGCTGCAAGAGCTGGGGTTGGAAGCTCTCCCTCATCCGCCATACTCACCAGACCTTGCGCCTACCGACTATTACTTTTTCCAAAATTTAGACAACTTTTTAGTGGGTAAAAAATTAAATTCCCGAGAGGCAGTACAAAATGCCTTTGAAGAGTTTGTTGCCTCCCGTCCAGCTGATTTTTACAAGAAGGGCATCAATAAACTGCCAATGCGTTGGCAAAGATGCGTAGATTGCATGGGTGATTACTTCGAATAACAGAAATAAAAAAGTTTGAAAAAATAAGTACTTTCACTTATTGCATACAAAACGGCAATTTCATAGGGAAAAGACCTATAATCCTACTAATATTATAAACGCGAAAGTTTGTAAGTATGGATGTGAAGATGGATGGATGTTTGTAACTCATTCACGCAAAAACTACGGAACGGATTTGGATGAAACTTTACAATAATATAGCCTATACATCAGAATAACACATAGGCTACTTTTTAATGCGAAAAAGGGTTGTAAGGGGGTTTAAAGGGGGGATGAATGGTTGTATAGAAGTCTGGCGGTTCACTCGACATACGCATGCGCGTTAAATACGCCGGGCGTCTTGGCAACGAATAAACAAAGCTGTCACACTCATTAAAACGATTTCACTTTTTAAGACTTCAATATCCTACTAATATTATAAACGCGATAGTTTGTAAGTATTTATGGATGCATGGATGGATGGATGGATGTTTGATACTCTTTCACGTAAAAACTACTAAATGGATTGTAATGAAACTTTTTTTATTATATAGCTATCAATCCTCGGCAACATATAGACTATAATTTATTTGGAATATCGGAATATCAGATATAAGTTGCTGTCTGTCTGTCTGTTGTTCGGCTTTCACGCAAATACTACTGGATAGGCGAATGCGTTGTGTTTATCAACGTCTCCTTGCCATAGAATAACTTAAATATCGGGTCTAGAGTTTAAAGCCAGCGCCATCTATTGACTACCTGTCAAAGTGAAATAAAACATATCTATAGAAGTAAATAGTTTATGGCCCATGCTGTGATTAAATACCAACTCTCCGTGCATGCAGAACAGTCAGTGTATGAAGCGGTATCCAAAAGCTATGATTCAACAAACTATAACAGGCGAGAATGTCTACCCTAAGTACCGCCGACGTTCTCAGCAACAAGGAGTATTAGCTGCAGAAATTAGATTACGTGGCCAAAATCCGACGATGATTGATAATAATAGATGGGTATTACCATACTCTCCTGTTTTATCCAAACCATTTAACGCCCACATACATAAATGTCGAAATGTGCATCAGTGTGGAGTCTATCAAATATATTTGTAAGTACGTAAATAAAGAAAGCGATCAAGCCACTATTGCTTCACGAAATGAATGTGACTAAGTAACAAGATTTCAGTCTGGCCGCTACATAAGTTCATCCAAAGCTGTGTGGCTTATACTTAGTTTCCCTATCAACGAAAGACACCCACTTGTGACGCATTTCGCTGTAACCTGGAAGGAGGCCAACGAATATATTTGAATATTCGATTGAGCGATTTGGAAAGCCTCGACAGATCACTTTATTGGCATTCTATGTCTTCTGTGCTATGTTAGACTGATGATTTTACCAACACTTTGCTCTGTGATGAAGCGCCAGCGTACTTTACATACAACAAGGAAGATTTAACCATAGAAAAAGAGGCACTCCAGTAGAGGGAGTTCCTGAAGTTTTTAAAAAAAACACGTCATCGGAAGAGTACAACAGTGCACCCAAGCAATGCCGAGTGTTATCGGTATCCAATGGCATACTTTATTCGAAACTTTGAAGAAGTCGATGACCCGTAACACCCATCATATCAAGCTGCTTGCCGAGCACGACATCTGATCGATGACAACCAACATTGGGATGACGCTCTCAATGAGGCATACGTCAGTGACTTTCAGATGCTGTCCAATTGTGACAAAAATACCAAAACAATTTAACCGAAGATCACATTCGCGATATGCATCGAAATATTTCTATGAGCGATTTGAACCATCAACAACGGGAAATAATTTCTAATCGCTGTTTAAATGAAATCCAAGATATGGTTTTGCCTCTTGGTGGAAATTATTAATCTTATTAAGGGTTATCCGAAGCCATTTCTAACGAAGAGTGTAGTAATCGGGAGTACTCAGCTGAAAGTAATTACGATTCTAAGAAGCTTTTACATACTCTTCGCGATGGTATTCCAAGTCTAAAGGACAAACAAGGAGTATTTTCCATCGTGTTTGTAACAGTGCCAATAATTCTTTGGGTGTAATGCTTTTTCTAGAGGCACTGGGAAAAAAATTCTCACAAAAGTTATTCTCGCACAATTACGACCAGATGGTAAAATAGCACTTGCTGTTGCATCCTCTGACACTGTTGCCTGGTGATAAAACTACACACACGATATTTTAAAATTGCCTTACAATTAGAATTAACAGAACAACATGTTTGTGATAGTGACAAAGCGAGAGTTCTACGTGACTGTCATTTAATTGCATGGGATGAGTGTATAATGGCACATCGCAAGGCAGTTGAGGATGTAGACAGGATGTTGAGGGACATTTGCCAAAGTGATCGGGCCATCGGTGGAATTACAGTTTTGTTTGGTGGTGATTTTAGGCTGAATCCACCCATAATACCACGGGGGACCCGATCTGACAAAATTAATACGTGCCTCAAGAGTTCAACCCTTTGGCCTCATATTTCAAAACTAAAACTCACTGTTAATATGAGAGTGCGCAGAGGAGGAAACCAAAACGCCAAATAATTTTCCGATTTGCTTTTCAAATAGGTGACGGTAGATATTAGACAGAAGAAGGGTTGATCTCACTGCGAGACGATTTATGCGAGGTTGTAACTTCAATTGAATGACTCATATTATCAGTTTATGGAAATCTTACTAATATCACAACTCAGGAAGATTCTTGGTTTTGTGAGCGAGCAATTTTATCACCTCGAAACCAAGAAGTGATGAAATAAATAATATTATTTTGGAGCAAATTGGAGGGTCACAAGTTGACTACACTGATATTAACAGTGTTGTCGACCAAGATGAAGCTATGACGTATCCAGTTGAGTTTTTTAAATTCTTTGTCCCGCAACTGGTCTTCCCTCACATAATATTATCAAATTAAAAGTTGGAGTGTCTAAAATTTTAATGAGAAAATTGAGTCCACCAAAATTGTGTAACAGCACACAATACATTTAAAAGTTATATCGCTCCAACGGAACGTGATAGAGGCACGAATGTTGACTGGATGTGGTGCAGGACAGCGTGTTTGCATTCCACGAATATCGCTCATCCCAAAACACTATCTGTATAGATTTAAACGTGTGCAGTTCCCATTAAGTGTGAGTTTAGCCCAGGGACAGACTATGAGTCGTGTTGGTGTAGATCGGCAAAAGTCCTATTTCTCTCATGGCCAGCTTTATGTAGCTTTGTCACGTGTAAGCAGTGCGCAAAGCCGGTCTATAATCACTGACACTAATTAAAAAACAAGTAATATCGTTTATGAAGAAATTCTGTAATTAATTTTCTTATATTACAAACTCACACGTACACACAGATTTTCTTAAAATACATTTGTTTTGTTTCTCTATAAATTCAGAAAAATGATTGGAAGATGAGATTGATAAAAAATATTTGAATTTGAATCTAAGCAAGCGCGAACGAAGTCGCGGGTACAGCTAGTATTTGTATATTTGAAAACTAACGGCTAAAGTTTTATAGTTAATATTTTGCAAGGCAATAATTTTAGGCTTTACTATTCCATAAATAAAAAGTACAAAAAAAATTAATAGATCATTGTAAATTTATTGGTGCAGTCATTTGAAAAATTGTTTGGAACATGAAAACATACGTATAATGACAAGGCAATCATTACTATATTTACAGGGCATTGAAAAGAGGTGTAAGACTAGGCATTTTGCAAATGGAACGTGGTCGTTATAGGCTCAATCACATTGCAAGCCTGGCGCGACAAGTGAGCCCTACGGATATTCGTTCAAACCAATACAAACGGCAGCAGGACTTGTCGCTGAGGATACGTAGTGAAACACCATCTCTTGCCTCAAGATTGAATAAAAAGAGAAGAAGATACAGGCGATGATATAAAAATGACTATTACTTAAAACCCTGGTTTTTTATTTAATTTCTTGTTCCGTTTTCACTTATTGCTGGTTTAGAGACACCAGGATCATCTCTTGATTAAACTTGATTGAAGCCAAAACTGCACACATTTTTACACATTGACAACAATATTCAATTATTGTCACAAATCCGTAATAAATGTACTTATATTATAAATGAGAAAGTAACTCTGTCTGTCTGTCTGTCCTGCTTTCACGGCCAAACCGCTGCACCGATTTCAATGAAATTTGGTACACAGATAGTCTAGAGCCTGAGAAAGGATTTAATGCGAAAAAAGGGTAATAAGGGGTTGAAAGTTTGTATAGAAGTGTGGCGGTTCACTCGCCACACGCCTGCGCGTTATCTACGCCGGGCGTCTTGGCAACGAGTAAACAAGGCTGTCACATTAATTAAAAATATTTTACTTTTTCAACGAAGACTTAAATTAATACACGAAAAACGAACGAAACAAAACGAACGGATCATGTCAGACGTGGAGGAAGATGTTGTCGAATACCTTTCAGGAGACAATGCTAGGGACACTGAACAAGTCATATTATAGCTTAAGCAAAGAGTTTCTCAACTTTTTAGGATTATCAGGAGTGCCTTCCCATAAGTTGTAGCTGAAAGTTAATGTTCCAGTCCTATTCATGAGCGCCAAAGCCTACACGGCTATAAATTACACATCTGGGATACAACATTGTAAAAGCTACAATCATGAGTCATGACGCATGGAATGACAAAAAGAAAAAATGTTTCAATTCCCCGTATTCCAATAATTCCAACTTATTTACCATTCCAATTTGAAAGAATGCAGTTGCAGCTGAAAGCAACATTTGCAATAACAATTATCAAAGCCCAAGAACAGACGCTTAAAGTTGCAGTTCATTTAGAAAAAAACATGTTTTTCCCATGGGCATACTCACGTGTATCAAATCCGCTAAATCTCTATATTTTAGCTAAAGATGACAAAACAAAAAACGTAGTTTATAAAATTGTACTGTTTTTCTTCAAGGCTGCCAAAGTAACTCTGCTCAGCCTGATGTAAAACTCAAGCAGAATCCAACAGTGGAGGCAACCATACTCACTGCGAAAGCAGACAATGCAATATGGCGTCCCACACTAAGACGGCTTAGTGAGATGCTTTTTCACGCCCCGCTTAAAGGCCTCGGGATCATAGTGGGAGGAAAACACGTGCGCTGGTCCATCAAGCAGAGTAGAGTCATTATGGCAGGCCATATATAGCGAGCTTAGTGAGGCGTAAGCGAGGAAAAGAAATAACTAAGTCTGCATTATTGTTTTAACAAGCACTAAATTATAAATAATTAATAATAATAAATATTTCGGACATCTAACACACAACGCCATCTAGTCCCAAGCTAAGCAGAGCTTGTGTTATGGTGCTAAGCGACGATATAAATAAATAAATACTTTTTTTTGTAAATACATACAAATTATACATAGAAAACACCCAAACTCCGAGAAAAATATTTGCAGATCATACAAACATTTGGTCCGACTCAGGAATCGAACCCGAGACCTCAAGGACAGCAGTCTCATACGCTACCACTGCGCCACCGAGGCAGTCATTGTTTATAAGGCCACAAATTAGGCCACATTAAAAAAAAGAAGTTCGAGAGCGTATTTCTAAGACTCTGAGGCGGTGACTTTCAAGGCCAGCACGTGTTGTTCTGTAGAGGAAGGGAGAAGGATCAAGTAGAAGAGCTCTTCAGAACATTCTCCATGGTAAAGGCGGTAGAGACTTCCATAGAGGCGATATCTCTCCGCAACTGCAGAGGCTCATGGGTAACGGTGGTATCGAGACTGTTGATAATGAATGAATGAATGACAATGATTTAAAAATATGAGTACAGTACGCACGAGTGGACCTGGGTCTTATAAACAAGACACAATTTGTGTGTTGCTCGAGTGCAAAGAACCGTCTCACCCTGTTCAGGCCACCTTAGTGATGCTCTCGATGTACTCCCTTGGGTTGAGATAGATCCTGGCAAATATGCCCAGAATACCGAGCTTATCCCGGCAGCTGAGTGATCTGAAAAGTGGGGAGAGGAAGAAACGGACACTTTTTGGTAGAGAACGCGCACACCTGTGTTTTCTTAGCGTTGAACTCAACCAGATCCTGAAACTGCCACCCAGAGTTACTGTTCCACGCTGACGAAGTCGCGGGTACAGCTAGTAATTTTTTTTATTAAATAAGTACCAAAACAGAGAAACAGTACCGAAACCGGGTAACATTGATTAGAAATACTCAACACACTGTTTTTGCAGCATCTAGACGCATTAAAGCTAATCATACCCAAATGATCTGTGAGCATTAGTTAGAATTTGTTCATCTTCTTTCGACAACTGTTTATTACTTTTAATTAATCTCAAGTTGTTAAATGAATATATTCGTTCGAATAAATGAATACCCTAGACTAGTGATGATATAAACACAATAATAGACGCCTTACGGATAAATATTCGTGTGTTACAATCGCTTTTATGATTTTGCTTTTAATCCACCTGCAGGTGCCATAACTTTTAACAGTAGAATTTAAAGCGATATTATAAGTTGCCTAAAATTCGTAAATAGACATTAGCTGCCGAAGCTCTTGATTGCGAGTCCATGTTTTGTTATTAAAGGAAAAAAAATGGTAATTAATTGAAGATGATATAAATATCAAAACGATTAAAAATTTTATGTAATTACCTAAAGTTTTGTTACCTCTTACTGTTTATTTGCAAAAACAAGAAATGTTTCATTCTTGGTTTCATTGGTCATAATGAAATTCCTGTTCTTTCATTTACCACATGCCATATGCATAAAGCCATGTAACGTTCTGAATAATATATTAAAGCGCCTGATATTATGCGCTAGACGCTTAGATAAATGTACAATAATAATTGCACCATTTTTATTTTAAAGGCGTCTTTGCCATCTATCTTTCTTCTATCATGCTATAGACTCTACTTTATTCCTGAAGCAAACATGTTCAATTTTGCTAAAGTTTTTGTTATTTCGTTTATTAAAATAATTATTTTGGTAGGCGAAAACTTTTCCAAGGAGAGACCAATGTCCAGTAGTGCATTGTTGTTACCTATTACCTAAGCCTGTTGATGGTTAATGAGAACTTCATAGGAATATTATAAGTACAATTTTTGCGTATGAATGCACCATAAAATAGCTAAATTAATATCTACAGCAATATTACAAAGTTGAATAAGTACTTATCTTTGGCTGAACGTGATAATTTCAACAAGTACCGCTAAAATTGCAAAAATCTTCTAGTGTTGGATAGCCCTATAATTAATAAAGGCTATAAAACATAGGGGAATTTTATTTCTTTTGAGAAACGAAGACGAAGTTACGTGAACGCCACTGTCTCAGTCCGCTTACAAGATCCGAGCTGGCAACCATCAAACTACAGCAAGGTGTAAAGCGGGGAGTTGTAATATCACCAAAACTATTCACCGCAGCGCTGGAAGATGTGTTCAAGCTTCTGGACTAGAATGGACTTGGCATTGGCTTTGTATCAATGGCGAGTAGGTATATGTCACTCACCTTCGATTTGCTGATGATATAGTTAGCATGACTGAAACCACAGAAGAGCTTAGCTTTGCTCGGTGACCTTAGTAGGCTTTCTAAACGAATGGGTCTTAAAAAGAACAATTAAGACGAAAATTATGTCGCATTCACTCCAGTGAAAATTGGAAATTCTACATTCGAAGTTGTTAAGTTGTAAACGACTACGTGTACCTAGGATAAACTATCAGGTACGTTCAACTTCGAAAAAGAGGTCAATCGTTGGATCCAACTAAGTTGAGCAGCATTAGGGAAGCTGCGTAAAGTTTTCCTCTACCAAATACCGCAGTATGTCAAGACGAAAATCTTTGCCTTTGCTAGGAGATACCTTACGTTATCGAATCAGGAACAAAGAGATCCGCACACGAACCAAAGTTATCGATACTGTAACGTGGTAGATATATATTAGACGGTATCATTTATTAATAATCGATTGTACGCAAGTTGATTACTCGAGTTGGTAGGTACACCACTATTTGCGTGTACCTTATTTAATTGCTGTCGGTATATGGAGATTTTGTCATTTCGTGCTACAAACTTAAACCACAAACTGCTTTAAACTACCGAACTGCCGTCGTTGTGCGGAGCTTGGTGCAACTGTTAATTGTGAAATTGTTAATTGTTTACCTATACGTGATCCGAATATATTTCGGTAAGTTGATTCCCATATTTAAATACTTCTTATTCCGTTCCAGGGCTTTTAAAGTGCTTAGTCGCTGTTAATTTAATTATACATATATAATTTAACTCAAATACCCGCAATCACCTTATGTGATTGCGGATTCAATGATTGTAATTGCTTTGCCGTTGGTAGTTGTTTGTGTATATTTTTCTTTAACTGAGTTATCGTGAAGCGTCTGTAAACGTGCAGCGAATGCCTGAACGAGTGTTCGTTGCGCGTTTCGACGCTGTGTGTGGTACCTACTGAGGCCGCATACCTTCTCCGCTTCAGGGTCCACCCTACGGGCTCGCATCCACCCTACGGGTTCGCATCCACCCTACGGGTTAGCATCTACCTTTCGGATTCGAACCCATCCAACGGGTTACAAGTTCACCCCACGGGTACGAAGCCACCTTACGGCCAGCGGCCAGTCTGCGGCCAGAGCGTCGGGTGACTCCACTGTGCCGCGTCACCGACGAAGGGGCCACCACAGGCACGTCCTAAACAGTGTGCGACCCCGATTCATCAAAACCCTGAGACGAAATACCCGCGACCCTGACTTTAAGCTACCGGAGCATTTCTTTCTTCATATCTAAATATATTAAGTGTTACAATAACTATCTTTCATTTATTTATCCCATGTATAAAGGTTACAACTGTCCGAAAAATTGCTAAAATTAAGTGGCAGTAGCCTCATTGTCCCCAGAAACAATAGTCGATGGTTTTATAAGGTTTTTCAATGGCAACTGCGTACCGGAAAACGCATCGTTGGTAGGTCCTATTAGGTGGTACGACGACCTGGTGAAGGTTTCGGGAAGCCATTACATGCGGGCTGCATAGGACTGGTTGTTGTTTAAAACTTTGGGAGAGACCTATGTCCAGCAATAGGCGTCTTGATGAATGATGGCACTCCATAGTATTTTCCGATCTCTACATGATAAGTAAATACTATATTTATAATTTATATATAAAATTATATATTTTAAAGGTAGTAGAGCCACGCTGATTTCAGCACGAACGGGCCGGCCTGACCGGGGCGGTACTACCCTCGCACAGAAAATCAACGTAAAATGACAGCGCTCGTGCTGTCGTGTTTCGTTGGTGAGTGCGAGACCGGAGGCCCAAATAGTCTAGTCAACGAGTTCCATACTTTTTGACTAGACTAAAAGATGCAAAAGCATCACTAGGCCGCCATGCTGTATTGTCTGCATTCGCAATGAGTATGGGGACCACCACTCTTGGATTTTGCTTATGCTTTCCATCAGGCAGAGTAGTCATTTTGGCGGGCCATACATAAAAAAAATATATATATAATAAAAAATATATATATTATCCTGTGCACTTCAAAAAGTAAAATAAATAAATATTTCGGACATCTAACACACAACGCCATTTAATCCCAAGCTAAGCAGAGCTTGTGTTATGAGTACTAGACAACTGATATAAGTACATATATGTATACTTTTTTTTAAACACAAACATTAAACATAGAAAACACCCAAACTCCGAAACAAATATTTGCAGATCATACAAACATTTGGTCCAACCTGGGAATCGAACCCAAGACCTGAAGCACAGCAGTCGCATACGCTACCACTACGACACCGAGCCAATAAAAGTGTTCTATCTGTCAATGAAGATAATGAATTTTGGACAAAAAGAAGTGAAATAAATGAAAAGTAGTATCAAAGAACTCATGCTACGTAATAATGTAACAGGTAGGTATATATCACATGGTGTCAAAACAACTAGAAAGAACTTTACCCCATAAAAACAGCGAGTTGATGGCACTTGCCATGTACTTATTTGCTCAGTAAATTCGAGAACAAGAAAATGGTAGCTTCTTGAAAAACTAAACTGTATTTGACACCGCTTACCAATCTTTACAAATATCATTACGTAGTTATAGATCAAATGTTTCAAGGGCATTATGTAATGTAATTACCATAATTTAATTACATAATAATGTAAAAAATACCATGAGCCTACTTAAACAATATGTTATTCCACTTCCTATATTTTACCGATAAGTATGGTAACACAAAAAACTGGTGCTATTATACTTACTTTTACGTGGAGCTTCGCTCGACCAAAATTTTTTTTTTTTTTTTTTTATGTTTGGCCCGCCAAAATGACTCTACTCTGCCTGATGGGAAGCATAAGCAGAATCCACGAGTGGTGGCCACCATACTCATTGCGAATGCAACAATGCAGCATGGTGACCCACACTATGGCGGCCTAGTGATGCTTGTGCATCTTTTAGTCTAGTCAACAAGTATGGAACTTGTTGACTAGACTAATTGGGCCTCCGGTCTCGCAGTCACCAACGAAACACGACAGCACGAATGCTGTCATTTTACGTTGATTTTCTGTGCGAGGGTAGTACCGCCCCGGTCGAGCCGGCCCGTTCGTGCTGAAATCAGCGTGGCTCTACTACCTTTAAATTTTATTCTTCCCTTACCATAATTTCTTTCAACGAAACGGTTATGTAAAAGTCAGCGAGTCCAGCCGATTTGAAACATCTTGGCAATCAACGATTCGGGTCGCTCTCCTTAGGATGCGGTCCAGAGAGAGAAGCTGGTACTGGGGTGCCTCTGCCCAAAGATGAGAACAGTATTCCATATGAGGCCGAACCTGCGCCTTATAAAGCAGAAGGCGGTGGGCCGGAGTGAAATACCGTCTCGATCTATTAAGCACACCAAGCTTGTTCGAGGCCAATTTGGCCCTACCCTCTAAGTGTGCACGAAACTGGACTTCACTCGATATGTCGACACCAAGTATTCCAATATTGGCTCAGGAAATTTGCATTCGTGCGAGCTCGCAAATATTTGCGATGCGTTGCGAATCCGCAGCTATGTGTGAGAGCCCTTAATTCGAAGCAGTCTGATGTTCTATCAGATAGAAGCCTGTCAAGGGTTAACTATTAAAACTTTTACAGAAGAGCCAACAAGAATAATTTTAGTATGCACAAAACAATAGTAAAACAAACTTTAGAGCCAATCCTCAAAAATATTAATGTACACTTATGAAGAAACGATTCTTTCGAAAATAATTGTTATTGAATACTATGCATACCTACCGTAATACTTACCTTTACGCAAAAAATAAGTACAAGATGAAGATTCCAAGAATATTATGAACAGGAAACTGACGTTAGATTCATTCATTCGTGGATTGGTTCAGTGTCGAGACCAAACGTAATTTACGTCAGTGTTATTAAAAAATATCGTGTGTTTTGAATACCTTCTAGAATATATAATAATAGATGAAAACTAATATCTTTATCGTATCAATATAGAATATATTGCAAATATTCTCTAAAACTACTTGTGATTTATAAAATGACTTTAGCCAAGGTAAGCAACCAAATTATGTGAAAACAAGTACCTAAAGTTAACCTGATGGTGACGTGGTCATACAATTTTATACATTGTAATTATATCTTCAGAAATCGAATTGCCGATTATTTAAAAATATTAAGAGTGCCCTTAGAATTGCACCATATCCTTTGTTATCAAGTAGTGGTTTAATTTTGCCTTCCTTAATCATCGCGGTTATCATTTTTCGTGATATGTATCCTATTACACTTACGGATAGTGTGGCTTTCTATAAATCGATTTAATAGATCCAGAAATTACCCCCTATAACCTCATTTCACTAACTAACCTCACTCACTCACAAACTTGAACTATTTATAATCTTAAACATAAAATTCTCGCGTCGCAATGTGTATACAATACCATACTCCTCTGAAACGGCTGGACCGATTTTACTGAAATTTGGTGTGCATATCGGGTAGTTCTGAGAATCGACTTTTATACCATTTTTTTATATGGCAAAACAACGTTTACCGGATCAGCTAGTATTAGAATTATTTAGATTAATAAAATCACCTAAACTTACTTCTTTCAATTGTAAATGACATCGAAATACTGTGTTTAGTGTTAACAATTTTAAATTCCCTTTTTTAAATTCTTTGATCAATAAAAACACTTTGCGATATAGTTTCTCTTTATTTTTTCAGCATACACTTTTAATGTTTCAAATCATCGCCTGTGCGACATGTGTTATGACAAATACCAGAAGTAAAAGATCTGCCGACGGTTTTTCATTTTTTGGAATAAATCCGTAAGCAAATACATCATCGTCAATCATCATCACATCAACAGCTTTTAACAGTTTACTGCTGGAGATAAGATATAATAAAAGAATAAAAGTTGTTCTCTACTATATTTGCATTTACATTTGCAGTTACTACATTGGCAAAACGGGTTGGTATAGGGTTTGTTTCAAGTTTTTCAGATACCTAACCTAAAATCTATGTGTCTATTTCGCTAAGCGCTAATGCTTCATTTTTTCATTTGTGAAAAATACTGCTGCGTAAAAGATGTTAGTCTTTAGTTTGTTATCATGTATGTAATTTTATCATTTAGGTATGAACAATAAAAATATATTTCACCTTTTACCCATGATTTTTTTCTATCATTATATACTACAAGGGTAGGTTTATTTATTTTTTGTTTCTATACGTTAATCGTACTAACAAAAAACTGGAGTGAACTTGCAGTCGAACAAGGAAAAGATCATTTTGTCCTGTATTAATGCGATGACTGGCATTTGTGATTTACCTATTTTACTAAAAATTTACTTAAAGAACGGGTAGTTGACATTGATAAAATTTGTAAACGTCATAGTGCGACATGACTACTTAATAGAAAAACATTGGCTTGTAGAACCATTGTATTTTGATATCCCAAACGGACACCACTAAAACTG
Organism: Diaphora mendica; assembly: GCA_949125395.1. Lineage (NCBI taxonomy): Eukaryota > Metazoa > Arthropoda > Insecta > Lepidoptera > Erebidae > Diaphora > Diaphora mendica. The sequence goes on from OX421316.1 coordinate 16,334,583, forward strand.
CTACTGCTGCTTTTTTTTCAGATTTTCAGTACCAAAGCGCGCACAACAATCACTAAGCAGCATTGGTCAATTCCTTACATCACCTCTTCATCGACATAGAAACGAAGGAAATGTGTACAAGCCAGTGGTTTACAATAACGAAAGAAATGGTTATGATATACCAACCAACGCATTACCGATTCGAAATCCGTATGTCAAAGCAAACACCGAAGATTCAGTTTCAGGTGATTTTACAAAACCCAATACCCTTGAAGAATATATTGATTTGAAAAATAAAGCAATAAAAGCAGAAGAAGCGAATAACAAAGCTGAGGAAAATAGAAATGTACAAACAGTTAGTGAAAACAAAAAGAATAACGAGGAAAATATTATAAGTGATCCATCCGAACAATTCTTGGGTCTCGATCAAGAATTGATTAACTCCATCTTCAGAACGACAACTGAAGACAATATCGATTATACGACAATCGCATTTGATGATAATAATGTAAGTATAGATGAGTGCATAAATCTCAAAATCCTGAAAATACTAAACATCTGTGCTGGGTTGTAAAAATATACTAAAGAATCAAAGAAAGTTATAATCCCTTGCTATGTTTTGAAATTACTATTTTATGATTAGTTTATGCCTACTATATAATCTAATCATAAAAATATGTAATTTGATGGGTTAGGTACGTGTTATTTAAAAAAAATTAAGCACAATTTTAAAACAAATTGTAATATTGCTTGTTACTTTTTATTTCAGACTACCACAGATGAATTGCTACGTATTCCCCCTGCAGCTGTTGCTACTCTTCTGGGAAAATAAAATAGATTATTTCTTCTTGTCTTCATCACAATGATTTAGACAAATCTTCGAGTTAAGGTACATTTCAAAGAATTTGGCAACATCGTCCATACTTTTCATTTGATACGATAGATGTAAGGAACCATCGTCATTATACTCTTCATACAAAAGGTTTTGTGCATGTTGGTTTTGACGCTTACCCCCAATCCCTGTTCGTAATGCTGATGTATTAATTATTAGAACTGCCCGTCGACGTTTAACCAGATTATCTGATCTTGTAGTATTTTTTACTGTAATATCATTTCCAGGAGGTACATTTCTGTAAATAAATAACGTGATCGTCAGATACATACATCGCAGACATTTCTATTTAAATTATATAGTTTTACTAGATTTGCCCCGTGGCTTTACCCGCGGTTGTTGTTGTACCGTGGGTATCACCACGGGGCTCAGCTAATATATATATATGATAATTCTTATACTTAAATACCATTTGAAATCCTTCTGCCATAATTACTTTAACTTCAATAACATTGGACTTTTATACAAATTACCATCCCCCGTTTTATTGATTTTTAAAGATACATTAATAGTACACCGCCACACATATACATATATATATATACATATGTACAGCATACATTTTAAGTCCCTTAGGTACTTCAAAAGATAGTACTTTCATACAAACTTCCAACCCCCTTTTTATCCCTTCAGGGGTAGATAAGATAAGAGAAGTTTATTTGCATAAAACATGTGTTAAAAAGATGTCATAGTATAAAATATAGTTCAGTACTTAGAAACATATATTGCCATAGCTGGCGTACCTAAAACTTTTTTATAATAATAAAAATGTCATCTCGTCGTAATACATCACTGACAAATATTAAATAAAAAAGACGTGTGGCACTCGGGGTCTGCCGCGGTTAAGCTATTGCATAGCATTTTTTATCAACTTATGCAATTATAATTATTTATTTATTTTTTATTTATGCAGTAGTGTATGGCTACCATAAATAATTTTATACATTATATGCCATAACTAATCTTCGTGTCCAAGGCAACGAATCTTCCTTGACGTATTTTAATACGCCTGCGCGGCCAGCTGTTGACAAGTGTATGGCTACCATGAATAATTTTATACATTATATGACATAATAAATCTTCATGTCCAAGGCAACGAATCTTCCTTGACGTATTTCAATACGCCTGCGCGGCCGGCTGTTGACATATTCTGTCTGTCTCTACAGTCTGTCAGACAGACTTGTAGTTCGGAGCAGGCCGCCTCGATCCGTGCGAGCTTCGGATATCAGGTTTTATTTTCGTTACGTTACGGAATTTCTTGATTCGGCGGCCGCGCTCAAAGGCCTCAAAGCCCGCGATAAAAGCTATGCAAAAGCTTAACAATAATTAAAAATAAAAGTAAACAAAAAGTCACAAAATTTGAACACATACACAAAACATTATGAGGCTTAATTTAAAGTATCTGCCAAAAACTCCCCAATACTATAGTAGGCTGTCTGTATCAATATTTCCTTGAGATTGTGTTTGAATTTGTTTTTTTTTTGAGGTCTTTATAGTACTGTGTTAGTATTTTATTAAAAATTTTAGGTGCCATGCCAAAAAAACTATTGCTCATTAGAGCAGTTTTAGCGGTCTGTATACATAGCTTACTGTCATCACGCCTGTTACGCTTGACTACGTCTGCCATGCGGGAGAGCAGTGTAGGTACCTGCCAAATTTTAAGTTTGTAGGTGTTATAGTTTCTGAGATTTCATGATTCATCAGTGAGTGGTATTTCGCTTTTAAATATATATATAGATAGACAAGCAGTCATAAGAAAACAAATGGAAAGCTTAGTATGGCAAAATCTGTTAAAGTAAATCAACAATCTGGCAAAATAAACTGACTTTAATAGACAGATAATTTAATTAGTAGCAGAGCGATTTAAAGTTTTAGTAACTAAAATTATAAAATTAGTTCCTAGAAGATATTTCGATAAATTAATAATTACTCAAGAATATTATCGTCTATCATAAGATCGTTAATTGTGAATCGTTAAGTCAATGACACAATATACTAAAGTTAAGTAAATAAAGTAAAATTAATAATTTTAACTTTTAGGAGAATAAGATTTTACCTAGCATACATTAACATAGGTATATAAAAACATAACTTAAATTTTATGAACTTACATTTGTGCCCGTAAATTTATTGGTAAACCATTACTGGAGTTGGTTTTGGCGACACCACTGATTGTACTGTTTTTGAAACCAGATTTAGTACTAAAATAAATACGTTTAATTATATACAAACATCGTCTTGGTTTACTGCATTTCTTTAAATCAAATAAGAGCTTATTAAATTACAATTATAAATATACATTATGGAGTGCAATAAACGATTTGAATTCAGAATGAAGTAAAAACAACATAGATACACCTGATTTGTCAAGACATATTTTTATTTTTGTTTCAAGGAAGGTACTCTATATATTTATATTCAGCAAAAGTTTATTTTTCTGCACTCCGGTCAGAGTAATACTTAAAACGCACACACACATAAATGTATTTATTTACTAATTCCCCATTGTATTTGTAGGATTTAGATTTTAAAAAGACAACTCCCGCATTAGGAATAAACATCCTGTGTCGCGGGGGACTTTACAGACATACATGAAACGGACACAAAGAACACCCAAACTCAGAACAACAATTTGTGGATCACACAAAGTGTTGTCCCGTGTAGGATTTGAACCCACAACACTTGGCGAATTGGCAAGCGACGTGGCGACCGCCTAAACCACTTGGCCAACCGTGCAGTCTTTACTTTACTTTTGTGTTTACTATACTTTACAATATTTAATATCGTATGAAGAGAAAATGGCAACGTATTGTATTTATTTAATCTTAAGATGATTTGTGTAAAAAATGGCTTACGTGTCGTAGCTTATCTTTATTTATAAACCGTTAAATATACTTTTATCTAAATAAGTATCAACTATAGTATAACGTTATGTAGACGAGGTCAAATCAATTCTTACCTATATATTTGTAATCAGTGGCTCAAAATGTTAAACGGAGATTTTATGCATTGGGAAACTTTAGTTAGCTTTTGTGTTATGTGTGCCTGACTGTGTTTAAATTTAGGAATGTTATTTTTCTGTTATTACGTTAATTTACTTTACTTTTATTTCATTCTCTTAGTTTAATACATGCCTTTTCTATTTACAAGTGGAAAGTTTTATATTATATTAAATTCAATCTAATTTTGTAAAACTCTGAGCCATATTCACATTTATTCGTATGATAATTTGATTCAATAAAGAAATTTGAGACTATGTATTCTACTTTTTTTATTTTATTAACTATTTTGTACATTATTTTAAATGTTATTCATTGATATTTATCTGTCTTTTAATAACATTGACAAGCTGCTAAATACGGAGTTCTTAAAAAAAATGACTGCTGCGCCAAAATGGCTCTGCTCTGCCTGATGGAAAGCATAAGCAGATTCCAAGAGTGGTTGTCACGCTCATCCTCAATGCGAATAAGGACATTGCATTATGGTGACCCACACTATGGCGGCCTAGTGAGATGCTTTTTTACGCCCCGCTTAAAGGAAATGTAAAATTTATCTTCAATTACTTTATAGTTTATACGTTTTGAAGTACAAAAATACTTATAAATGGCAATTTTAATTTTGAAAAAAAAAATTGCAGTATGCGAATATTTTTTTTATTAAACATTACTTAATTATTTATATATCATTATATTATCATCACCAGTCTTTAAGGCCGCGTTTCCGAACTCAGCGGGCAGCGGAGCGGGAGCGGAGCGGGAGCGGAGCGGGGCCGCTAACCCGTTTTCGAAACCAGCGGGCTAGGAGCGGGCGCTAGAGCGGTTTAGTGATGGGTTATAAGAAACAATACCTCGTAAAATTAACTTGATACGGATGACAGATTTCACAAAAAAAATGATTAGTGATTTTAAATAATTAGTGAAAACGATTAATGTTTGATAATATTTTATATAATCATAATATCTACATATGTAATAGCGTCTTAAATTAGTATATTAAATTTATTTTTCTAAAATCGTACAACCCAAGCCTGATAACCTTAAAAAATCTTGATTACTCGTTATTGTAAACACAATAATTTACATTGACAAGTTAAAGGGGTATTAGGTTACTATACTCGATCATTATAGAAAATAACAGGGGGTACAATGAAAAAAAAATAACATCAAAAAAGCGAACAAATTAACAAGTTATAAAGATGATTAAAATGTTTTAATAACAACAAATAAATAAAATATAAAATATTAATAATTAAATGTGATTTGTGAATGTGAGCATGGTGACCACCACTCTTGGATTCTGCTTATGCTTTCCATCAGGCAGAGTAGAGTCATTTTGGCGGGCCAAACATAAAAAAAAAAAAAAAAAAAAAAACTTGACATATGCGTACACCCGTAAGGAATAGAAACCAAGTACATCAAATATTAACGTTGCCAGGTGAAAGCCCATTCTCCCTTATTAATGTTCCAAACGTTCAACAAACCTGGTTACAATTTCGTCGGTTAATTACAAAATTGTGTCAAGTCTATGTAATACTTTGTCTAAGATTGATGCGCCCGCTCGTATGCCGCTCGTCACACGCTCGTCGCTCGCTAGTCAAATAAAAATATAAATAGTTTCGGACATCTAACACACAACGCCATCTAGTCCCAAGCTAAGCAGAGCTTGTGTTATGGGTACTAGATAACTAATATAAATACATAAATACTTTTTTTTGTAAATACATACATATTATACATAGAATTTAAATATATATTTCGTAATATTTGCGTTCCTATCAAAATACAATTAAAAACAAAAAAAAACAACCATTCGAACAATATTGCAAGTAATAAAGATGGATAAAATGTTTATTTAATTAACTATTAAAATTGTTATTTTAATAAGTAAATAAATTTGGAAAAATCACAAACTTGACAAAATTAAAAATCAATAATCACAGGTGATTGCTATTTTATTCCATCCCTAGCTGACACCGCGACACTGGTGCGCACCGCCATAGAGATATTATAGATAGAGCAGAGGAGCCGTGCGAGTCATAATATATGTTCGATGAATGGAAAGTCGTCTGAACGTTACTTCGAATACTTTTTACCGATAAGCTCTTCTTCTACTGAACGATTTATCGAATATTTTTGAATCGAATTAATGCTTTTCCGAATAAGTTTAAAATGAAAATAAAAGTATAAAGAAAACATGTGTGGTGTATTATTTCATACATAATCGAGGAAGTCTAATAACTTTGAGATATCATACGTTCCTTCCGTACTTTAAAATTTAGAAGAATGAAACATTTCAATATCACTTTATTTAACCTACTAATTAAATATTATAAATTATAATGAGTATAATATAATATTATCATATTTTTAAATAACTGAAATAAAAATGTAAAGAAAAATGGGGCGTGCGAACAGTTTTAAAAAAAAACCTACGTTCCTCCCGTTCTAAACTTTAGTGTACGGAACATAAAAATTTAGAAACATGAAATTTGGCTATAACACTTTTTTGATTGCATTTAGTATTTCTGCTTATAAAAAGCCTGCCTACGGCAATCTAAATGCAAACATAATATTTATCTAGCGTTGACAAGTAACCTAAGTGCTTCTCATTATTATATTTTACTAGCAGGTTATTGTCAAATTTCATGTTTTTAAATTTTAATGTACGGAACGTATGATATCTAAAAGTTATTAGATTTTCTTGATTTTGTATGAAAGAATACACCACACATGTTTTCTTTATACTTTTATTTTCATTTTAAACTTATTCGAAAAAACATTCATTCGATTCAAAAATATTCGATGAATCATCGTTCAGTAGAAGAAGAGTTTATTGGTAAAAAGTATTCGAAGTAACGTTCAGACGACTTTCCATTCATCGAACATGTGACTTTCACAGTAAAATTACGGACCCAGGGAGGGGAACCAGGCCTCCAGCTGTTCCTCGGTTAGAAAGAGAGAGACGATCGCGGTACCTACCTGTCTGTGTGTACCTATATTTTATTACTTCAAACAACTTTATAAGGTACTAGCTTTTACACACGGCTTCGCTCACGCAGACTTTCATCCCCTGATTTACCCCCTTAGGGGTGGAATTTAAAAAAAATCCTTTCTTATTGCTCACTTATGTTGCATTAAGAACCTACACGCAAAATTTCAGGATTCTGGGTTCAGCGGTTTGAGCTGTGCGTTGATCTCTCTCTATATCAGTCACCTTCCTCTTTTATATATTTAGAAGATTTTCGAGTTAATTTTATTTTATTATTCGAGGTTATCATAATAACAAGCAGTCCTTTACTGCGCATGCGTCAGTAGAGAAAGACAGATGGGGTACCGCGATCTTCTCTCTCTTTCTAATCGTCGGACGTTTCCGCTTACCGGCAGTCATATGTCTTCCCTACTCTATCTATAATACCTCTATACGCACCGCTCGTCCGCTGCTCGTCACCCGCTCGTCGCCCGCTCCCGCTCCGCTGTGTTCGAAAACACTCCCATATAAATCCATACATTTGAACGTGCCGCTGCCGCTCCGCTCCCGCTCCGCTCCCGCGCCCGCCCCGCTCCCGCTGAGTTCGTGTACGCGGCCTAATAGTTCACTGCTGCACATAGGCCTTCTATTTAAAGTCTGTATGTACTACGTACTATATACAGCATGAAATACAAGTTCAATACAAACCAATTTGACAAATGAGATTGATAGCGTCACACAGTCACACATCAGCTCGTTAAATAAACACTCAGAGCTTTACTATATTAGCATAGATTTTAACTTATTGTTTACTTCGTTTAGTTATTATTGAAAATGTCTGTTGTCAATTGGTGTGTACCTACTGTTTGTACACAGATTCGATCAATAGAATTAACATTATTTTTTCTACTGAGTTCAAAAAGGTATATAAATTCAAGGCGTTTACGCTAACAGGTGTGCTCCTCAAGTATTTTAAAACATCATATGAATGTACTATATTTATTTTTCTTGACCAAATTTGTATGACAAGACTTCTAAACTCCAACTATGAATACATTCAAAAAATTTGAAAACTAAGAAAAAATTTCGTAGTTGATACTTAATTAAACTTGTTGTTCATAAAACTTGTATATCATATTTTTTTTAAACCATAAATATTACATTAATTACGACTATATGGCAGGCCATATATAGCGAGCTTAGTGAGGCGTAAGCGAGGAAAAGAAATAACTAAGTCTGCATTATTGTTTTAACAAGCACTAAATTATAAATAATTAATAATAATAAATATTTCGGACATCTAACACACAACGCCATCTAGTCCCAAGCTAAGCAGAGCTTGTGTTATGGTGCTAAGCGACGATATAAATAAATAAATACTTTTTTTTGTAAATACATACAAATTATACATAGAAAACACCCAAACTCCGAGAAAAATATTTGCAGATCATACAAACATTTGGTCCGACTCAGGAATCGAACCCGAGACCTCAAGGACAGCAGTCTCATACGCTACCACTGCGCCACCGAGGCAGTCATTGTTTATAAGGCCACAAATTAGGCCACATTAAAAAAAAGAAGTTCGAGAGCGTATTTCTAAGACTCTGAGGCGGTGACTTTCAAGGCCAGCACGTGTTGTTCTGTAGAGGAAGGGAGAAGGATCAAGTAGAAGAGCTCTTCAGAACATTCTCCATGGTAAAGGCGGTAGAGACTTCCATAGAGGCGATATCTCTCCGCAACTGCAGAGGCTCATGGGTAACGGTGGTATCGAGACTGTTGATAATGAATGAATGAATGACAATGATTTAAAAATATGAGTACAGTACGCACGAGTGGACCTGGGTCTTATAAACAAGACACAATTTGTGTGTTGCTCGAGTGCAAAGAACCGTCTCACCCTGTTCAGGCCACCTTAGTGATGCTCTCGATGTACGCCCTTGGGTTGAGATCCTGGCAAATATGCCCAGAATACCGAGCTTATCCCGGCAGCTGAGTGATCTGAAAAGTGGGGAGAGGAAGAAACGGACACTTTTTGGTAGAGAACGCGCACACCTGTGTTTTCTTAGCGTTGAACTCAACCAGATCCTGAAACTGCCACCCAGAGTTACTGTTCCACGCTGACGAAGTCGCGGGTACAGCTAGTAATTTTTTTTATTAAATAAGTACCAAAACAGAGAAACAGTACCGAAACCGGGTAACATTGATTAGAAATACTCAACACACTGTTTTTGCAGCATCTAGACGCATTAAAGCTAATCATACCCAAATGATCTGTGAGCATTAGTTAGAATTTGTTCATCTTCTTTCGACAACTGTTTATTACTTTTAATTAATCTCAAGTTGTTAAATGAATATATTCGTTCGAATAAATGAATACCCTAGACTAGTGATGATATAAACACAATAATAGACGCCTTACGGATAAATATTCGTGTGTTATAATCGCTTTTATGATTTTGCTTTTAATCCACCTGCAGGTGCCATAACTTTTAACAGTAGAATTTAAAGCGATATTATAAGTTGCCTAAAATTCGTAAATAGACATTAGCTGCCGAAGCTCTTGATTGCGAGTCCATGTTTTGTTATTAAAGGAAAAAAAATGGTAATTAATTGAAGATGATATAAATATCAAAACGATTAAAAATTTTATGTAATTACCTAAAGTTTTGTTACCTCTTACTGTTTATTTGCAAAAACAAGAAATGTTTCATTCTTGGTTTCATTGGTCATAATGAAATTCCTGTTCTTTCATTTACCACATGCCATATGCATAAAGCCATGTAACGTTCTGAATAATATATTAAAGCGCCTGATATTATGCGCTAGACGCTTAGATAAATGTACAATAATAATTGCACCATTTTTATTTTAAAGGCGTCTTTGCCATCTATCTTTCTTCTATCATGCTATAGACTCTACTTTATTCCTGAAGCAAATATGTTCAATTTTGCTAAAGTTTTTGTTATTTCGTTTATTAAAATAATTATTTTGGTAGGCGAAAACTTTTCCAAGGAGAGACCAATGTCCAGTAGTGCATTGTTGTTACCTATTACCTAAGCCTGTTGATGGTTAATGAGAACTTCATAGGAATATTATAAGTACAATTTTTGCGTATGAATGCACCATAAAATAGCTAAATTAATATCTACAGCAATATTACAAAGTTGAATAAGTACTTATCTTTGGCTGAACGTGATAATTTCAACAAGTACCGCTAAAATTGCAAAAATCTTCTAGTGTTGGATAGCCCTATAATTGATAAAGGCTATAAAACATAGGTGAATTTTATTTCTTTTGAGAAACGAAGACGAAGTTACGTGAACGCCACTGTCTCAGTCCGCTTACAAGATCCGAGCTGGCAACCATCAAACTACAGCAAGGTGTAAAGCGGGGAGTTGTAATATCACCAAAACTATTCACCGCAGCGCTGGAAGATGTGTACAAGCTTCTGGACTAGAATGGACTTGGCATTGGCTTTGTATCAATGGCGAGTAGGTATATGTCACTCACCTTCGATTTGCTGATGATATAGTTAGCATGACTGAAACCACAGAAGAGCTTAGCTTTGCTCGGTGACCTTAGTAGGCTTTCTAAACGAATGGGTCTTAAAAAGAACAATTAAGACGAAAATTATGTCGCATCCACTCCAGTGAAAATTGGAAATTCTACATTCGAAGTTGTTAAGTTGTAAACGACTACGTGTACCTAGGATAAACTATCAGGTACGTTCAACTTCGAAAAAGAGGTCAATCGTTGGATTCAACTAAGTTGAGCAGCATTAGGGAAGCTGCGTAAAGTTTTCCTCTACCAAATACCGCAGTATGTCAAGACGAAAATCTTTGCCTTTGCTAGGAGATACCTTACGTTATCGAATCAGGAACAAAGAGATCCGCACACGAACCAAAGTTATCGATACTGTAACGTGGTAGATATATATTAGACGGTATCATTTATTAATAATCGATTGTACGCAAGTTGATTACTCGAGTTGGTAGGTACACCACTATTTGCGTGTACCTTATTTAATTGCTGTCGGTATATGGAGATTTTGTCATTTCGTGCTACAAACTTAAACCACAAACTGCTTTAAACTGCCGTCGTTGTGCGGAGCTTGGTGCAACTGTTAATTGTGAAATTGTTAATTGTTTACCTATACGTGATCCGAATATATTTCGGTAAGTTGATTCCCATATTTAAATACTTCTCATTCCGTTCCAGGGCTTTTAAAGTGCTTAGTCGCTGTTAATTTAATTATACATATATAATTTAACTCAAATACCCGCAATCACCTTATGTGATTGCGGATTCAATGATTGTAATTGCTTTGCCGTTGGTAGTTGTTTGTGTATATTTTTCTTTAACTGAGTTATCGTGAAGCGTCTGTAAACGTGCAGCGAATGCCTGAACGTGTGTTCGTTGCGCGTTTCGACGCTGTGTGTGGTACCTACTGAGGCCGCATACCTTCTCCGCTTCAGGGTCCACCCTACGGGCTCGCATCCACCCTACGGGTTCGCATCCACCCTACGGGTTAGCATCTACCTTTCGGATTCGAACCCATCCAACGGGTTACAAGTTCACCCCACGGGTACGAAGCCACCTTACGGCCAGCGGCCAGTCTGCGGCCAGAGCGTCGGGTGACTCCACTGTGCCGCGTCACACGTGGCGCGGGCCACCACAGGCACGTCCTAAACAGTGTGCGACCCCGATTCATCAAAACCCTGAGACGAAATACCCGCGACCCTGACTTTAAGCTACCGGAGCATTTCTTTCTTCATATCTAAATATATTAAGTGTTACAATAACTATCTTTCATTTATTTATCCCACGTATAAAGGTTACAACTGTCCGAAAAATTGCTAAAATTAAGTGGCAGTAGCCTCATTGTCCCCAGAAACAATAGTCGAAGGTTTTATAAGGTTTTTCAATGGCAACTGCGTACCGGAAAACGCATCGTTGGTAGGTCCTATTAGGTGTTACGACGACCTGGTGAAGGTTTCGGGAAGCCATTACATGCGGGCTGCATAGGACTGGTTGTTGTTTAAAACTTTGGGAGAGACCTATGTCCAGCAATAGGCGTCTTGATGAATGATGGCACTCCATAGTATTTTCCGATCTCTACATGATAAGTAAATACTATATTTATAATTTATATATAAAATTATATATTTTAAAGGTAGTAGAGCCACGCTGATTTCAGCACGAACGGGCCGGCCTGACCGGGGCGGTACTACCCTCGCACAGAAAATCAACGTAAAATGACAGCGCTCGTGCTGTCGTGTTTCGTTGGTGAGTGCGAGACCGGAGGCCCAAATAGTCTAGTCAACGAGTTCCATACTTTTTGACTAGACTAAAAGATGCAAAAGCATCACTAGGCCGCCATGCTGTATTGTCTGCATTCGCAATGAGTATGGGGACCACCACTCTTGGATTTTGCTTATGCTTTCCATCAGGCAGAGTAGTCATTTTGGCGGGCCATACATAAAAAAAATATATATATAATAAAAAATATATATATTATCCTGTGCACTTCAAAAAGTAAAATAAATAAATATTTCGGACATCTAACACACAACGCCATTTAATCCCAAGCTAAGCAGAGCTTGTGTTATGAGTACTAGACAACTGATATAAGTACATATATGTATACTTTTTTTTAAACACAAACATTAAACATAGAAAACACCCAAACTCCGAAACAAATATTTGCAGATCATACAAACATTTGGTCCAACCTGGGAATCGAACCCAAGACCTGAAGCACAGCAGTCGCATACGCTACCACTACGACACCGAGCCAATAAAAGTGTTCTATCTGTCAATGAAGATAATGAATTTTGGACAAAAAGAAGTGAAATAAATGAAAAGTAGTATCAAAGAACTCATGCTACGTAATAATGTAACAGGTAGGTATATATGACATGGTGTCAAAACAACTAGAAAGAACTTTACCCCATAAAAACAGCGAGTTGATGGCACTTGCCATGTACTTATTTGCTCAGTAAATTCGAGAACAAGAAAATGGTAGCTTCTTGAAAAACTAAACTGTATTTGACACCGCTTACCAATCTTTACAAATATCATTACGTAGTTATAGATCAAATGTTTCAAGGGCATTATGTAATGTAATTACCATAATTTAATTACATAATAATGTAAAAAATACCATGAGCCTACTTAAACAATATGTTATTCCACTTCCTATATTTTACCGTACCTATAAGTATGGTAACACAAAAAACTGGTGCTATTATACTTACTTTTACGTGGAGCTTCGCTCGACCAAAATTTTTTTTTTTTTTTTTTATGTTTGGCCCGCCAAAATGACTCTACTCTGCCTGATGGGAAGCATAAGCAGAATCCACGAGTGGTGGCCACCATACTCATTGCGAATGCAACAATGCAGCATGGTGACCCACACTATGGCGGCCTAGTGATGCTTGTGCATCTTTTAGTCTAGTCAACAAGTATGGAACTTGTTGACTAGACTAATTGGGCCTCCGGTCTCGCAGTCACCAACGAAACACGACAGCACGAATGCTGTCATTTTACGTTGATTTTCTGTGCGAGGGTAGTACCGCCCCGGTCGAGCCGGCCCGTTCGTGCTGAAATCAGCGTGGCTCTACTACCTTTAAATTTTATTCTTCCCTTACCATAATTTCTTTCAACGAAACGGTTATGTAAAAGTCAGCGAGTCCAGCCGATTTGAAACATCTTGGCAATCAACGATTCGGGTCGCTCTCCTTAGGATGCGGTCCAGAGAGAGAAGCTGGTACTGGGGTGCCTCTGCCCAAAAATGAGAACAGTATTCCATATGAGGCCGAACCTGCGCCTTATAAAGCAGAAGGCGGTGGGCCGGAGTGAAATACCGTCTCGATCTATTAAGCACACCAAGCTTGTTCGAGGCCAATTTGGCCCTACCCTCTAAGTGTGCACGAAACTGGACTTCACTCGATATGTCGACACCAAGTATTCCAATATTGGCTCAGGAAATTTGCATTCGTGCGAGCTCGCAAATATTTGCGATGCGTTGCGAATCCGCAGCTACGTGTGAGAGCCCTTAATTCGAAGCAGTCTGATGTTCTATCAGATAGAAGCCTGTCAAGGGTTAACTATTAAAACTTTTACAGAAGAGCCAACAAGAATAATTTTAGTATGCACAAAACAATAGTAAAACAAACTTTAGAGCCAATCCTCAAAAATATTAATGTACACTTATGAAGAAACGATTCTTTCGAAAATAATTGTTATTGAATACTATGCATACCTACCGTAATAATTACCTTTACGCAAAAAATAAGTATAAGATAAAGATTCCAAGAATATTATGAACAGGAAACTGACGTTAGATTCATTCATTCGTGGATTGGTTCAGTGTCGAGACCAAACGTAATTTACGTCAGTGTTATTAAAAAAAATCGTGTGTTTTGAATACCTTCTAGAATATATAATAATAGATGAAAACTAATATCTTTATGGTATCAATATAGAATATATTGCAAATATTCTCTAAAACTAATTGTGATTTATAAAATGACTTTAGCCAAGGTAAGCAACCAAATTATGTGAAAACAAGTACCTAAAGTTAACCTGATGGTGACGTGGTCATACAATTTTATACATTGTAATTATATCTTCAGAAATCGAATTGCCGATTATTTAAAAATATTAAGAGTGCCCTTAGAATTGCACCATATCCTTTGTTATCAAGTAGTGGTTTAATTTTGCCTTCCTTAATCATCGCGGTTATCATTTTTCGTGATCTGTATCCTATTACACTTACGGATAATGTGGCTTTCTATAAATCGATTTAATAGATCCAGAAATTACCCCCTATAACCTCACTTCACTAACTAACCTCACTCACTCACAAACTTGAACTATTTATAATCTTAAACATAAAATTCTCGCGTCGCAATGTGTATACAATACCATACTCCTCTGAAACGGCTGGACCGATTTTACTGAAATTTGGTGTGCATATCGGGTAGTTCTGAGAATCGACTTTTATACCATTTTTTTATATGGCAAAACAACGTTTACCGGATCAGCTAGTATTAGAATTATTTAGATTAATAAAATCACCTAAACTTACTTCTTTCAATTGTAAATGACATCGAAATACTGTGTTTAGTGTTAACAATTTTAAATTCCCTTTTTTAAATTCTTTGATCAATAAAAACACTTTGCGATATAGTTTCTCTTTATTTTTTCAGCATACACTTTTAATGTTTCAAATCATCGCCTGTGCGACATGTGTTATGACAAATACCAGAAGTAAAAGATCTGCCGACGGTTTTTCATTTTTTGGAATAAATCCGTAAGCAAATACATCATCGTCAATCATCATCACATCAACAGCTTTTAACAGTTTACTGCTGGAGATAAGATATAATAAAAGAATAAAAGTTGTGGTCTACTATATTTGCATTTACATTTGCAGTTACTACATTGGCAAAACGGGTTGGTATAGGGTTTGTTTCAAGTTTTTCAGATACCTAACCTAAAATCTATGTGTCTATTTCGCTAAGCGCTAATGCTTCATTTTTTCATTTGTGAAAAATACTGCTTCGTCTATAAAAGATGTTAGTCTTTAGTTTGTTATCATGTATGTAATTTTATCATTTAGGTATGAACAATAAAAATATATTTCACCTTTTACCCATGATTTTTTTCTATCATTATATACTACAAGGGTAGGTTTATTTATTTTTTGTTTCTATAAATGACGTTAATCGTACTAACAAAAAACTGGAGTGAACTTGCAGTCGAACAAGGAAAAGATCATTTTGTCCTGTATTAATGCGATGACTGGCATTTGTGATTTACCTATTTTACTAAAAATTTACTTAAAGAACGGGTAGTTGACATTGATAAAATTTGTAAACGTCATAGTGCGACATGACTACTTAATAGAAAAACATTGGCTTGTAGAACCATTGTATTTTGATATCCCAAACGGACACCACTAAAACTGCTACTGCTGCTTTTTTTCAGATTTTCAGTACCAAAGCGCGCACAACAATCACTAAGCAGCATTGGTCAATTCCTTACATCACCTCTTCATCGACATAGAAACGAAGGAAATGTGTACAAGCCAGTGGTTTACAATAACGAAAGAAATGGTTATGATATACCAACCAACGCATTACCGATTCGAAATCCGTATGTCAAAGCAAACACCGAAGATTCAGTTTCAGGTGATTTTACAAAACCCAATACCCTTGAAGAATATATTGATTTGAAAAATAAAGCAATAAAAGCAGAAGAAGCGAATAACAAAGCTGAGGAAAATAGAAATGTACAAACAGTTAGTGAAAACAAAAAGAATAACGAGGAAAATATTATAAGTGATCCATCCGAACAATTCTTGGGTCTCGATCAAGAATTGATTAACTCCATCTTCAGAACGACAACTGAAGACAATATCGATTATACGACAATCGCATTTGATGATAATAATGTAAGTATAGATGAGTGCATAAATCTCAAAATCCTGAAAATACTAAACATCTGTGCTGGGTTGTAAAAATATACTAAAGAATCAAAGAAAATTATAATCCCTTGGTATGTTTTGAAATTACTATTTTATGATTAGTTTATGCCTACTATATAATCTAATCATAAAAATACGTAATTTGATGGGTTAGGTACGTGTTATTTAAAAAAAATTAAGCACAATTTTAAAACAAATTGTAATATTGCTTGTTACTTTTTATTTCAGACTACCACAGATGAATTGCTACGTATTCCCCCTGCAGCTGTTGCTACTCTTCTGGGAAAATAAAATAGATTATTTCTTCTTGTCTTCATCACAATGATTTAGACAAATCTTCGAGTTAAGGTACATTTCAAAGAATTTGGCAACATCGTCCATACTTTTCATTTGATACGATAGATGTAAGGAACCATCGTCATTATACTCTTCATACAAAAGGTTTTGTGCATGTTGGTTTTGACGCTTACCCCCAATCCCTGTTCGTAATGCTGATGTATTAATTATTAGAACTGCCCGTCGACGTTTAACCAGATTATCTGATCTTGTAGTATTTTTTACTGTAATATCATTTCCAGGAGGTACATTTCTGTAAATAAATAACGTGATCGTCAGATACATACATCGCAGACATTTCTATTTAAATTATATAGTTTTACTAGATTTGCCCCGTGGCTTTACCCGCGGTTGTTGTTGTACCGTGGGTATCACCACGGGGCTCAGCTAATATATATATATGATAATTCTTATACTTAAATACCATTTGAAATCCTTCTGCCATAATTACTTTAACTTCAATAACATTGGACTTTTATACAAATTACCATCCCCCGTTTTATTGATTTTTAAAGATACATTAATAGTACACCGCCACACATATACATATATATATATACATATGTACAGCATACATTTTAAGTCCCTTAGGTACTTCAAAAGATAGTACTTTCATACCTTCATTACATACAAACTTCCAACCCCCTTTTTATCCCTTCAGGGGTAGATAAGATAAGAGAAGTTTTTTAGCATAAACCATGTGTTAAAAAGATGTCATAGTATAAAATATAGTTCAGTACTTAGAAACATATATTGCCATAGCTGGCGTACCTAAAACTTTTTTATAATAATAAAAATGTCATCTCGTCGTAATACATCACTGACAAATATTAAATAAAAAAGACGTGTGGCACTCGGGGTCTGCCGCGGTAAAGCTATTGCATAGCATTTTTTATCAACTTATGCAATTATAATTATTTATTTATTTTTTATTTATGCAGTAGTGTATGGCTACCATAAATAATTTTATACATTATATGCCATAACTAATCTTCGTGTCCAAGGCAGCGAATCTTCCTTGACGTATTTTAATACGCCTGCGCGGCCAGCTGTTGACAAGTGTATGGCTACCATGAATAATTTTATACATTATATGACATAATAAATCTTCATGTCCAAGGCAACGAATCTTCCTTGACGTATTTCAATACGCCTGCGCGGCCGGCTGTTGACATATTCTGTCTGTCTCTACAGTCTGTCAGACAGACTTGTAGTTCGGAGCAGGCCGCCTCGATCCGTGCGAGCTTCGGATATCAGGTTTTATTTTCGTTACGTTACGGAATTTCTTGATTCGGCGGCCGCGCTCAAAGGCCTCAAAGCCCGCGATAAAAGCTATGCAAAAGCTTAACAATAATTAAAAATAAAAGTAAACAAAAAGTCACAAAATTTGAACACATACACAAAACATTATGAGGCTTAATTTAAAGTATCTGCCAAAAACTCCCCAATACTATAGTAGGCTGTCTGTATCAATATTTCCTTGAGATTGTGTTTGAATTTGTTTTTTTTTTGAGGTCTTTATAGTACTGTGTTAGTATTTTATTAAAAATTTTAGGTGCCATGCCAAAAAAACTATTGCTCATTAGAGCAGTTTTAGCGGTCTGTATACATAGCTTACTGTCATCACGCCTGTTACGCTTGACTACGTCTGCCATGCGGGAGAGCAGTGTAGGTACCTGCCAAATTTTAAGTTTGTAGGTGTTATAGTTTCTGAGATTTCATGATTCATCAGTGAGTGGTATTTCGCTTTTAAATATATATATAGATAGACAAGCAGTCATAAGAAAACAAATGGAAAGCTTAGTATGGCAAAATCTGTTAAAGTAAATCAACAATCTGGCAAAATAAACTGACTTTAATAGACAGATAATTTAATTAGTAGCAGAGCGATTTAAAGTTTTAGTAACTAAAATTATAAAATTAGTTCCTAGAAGATATTTCGATAAATTAATAATTACTCAAGAATATTATCGTCTATCATAAGATCGTTAATTGTGAATCGTTAAGTCAATGACACAATATACTAAAGTTAAGTAAATAAAGTAAAATTAATAATTTTAACTTTTAGGAGAATAAGATTTTACCTAGCATACATTAACATAGGTATATAAAAACATAACTTAAATTTTATGAACTTACATTTGTGCCCGTAAATTTATTGGTAAACCATTACTGGAGTTGGTTTTGGCGACACCACTGATTGTACTGTTTTTGAAACCAGATTTAGTACTAAAATAAATACGTTTAATTATATACAAACATCGTCTTGGTTTACTGCATTTCTTTAAATCAAATAAGAGCTTATTAAATTACAATTATAAATATACATTATGGAGTGCAATAAACGATTTGAATTCAGAATGAAGTAAAAACAACATAGATACACCTGATTTGTCAAGACATATTTTTATTTTTGTTTCAAGGAAGGTACTCTATATATTTATATTCAGCAAAAGTTTATTTTTCTGCACTCCGGTCAGAGTAATACTTAAAACGCACACACACATAAATGTATTTATTTACTAATTCCCCATTGTATTTGTAGGATTTAGATTTTAAAAAGACAACTCCCGCATTAGGAATAAACATCCTGTGTCGCGGGGGACTTTACAGACATACATGAAACGGACACAAAGAACACCCAAACTCAGAACAACAATTTGTGGATCACACAAAGTGTTGTCCCGTGTAGGATTTGAACCCACAACACTTGGCGAATTGGCAAGCGACGTGGCGACCGCCTAAACCACTTGGCCAACCGTGCAGTCTTTACTTTACTTTTGTGTTTACTATACTTTACAATATTTAATATCGTATGAAGAGAAAATGGCAACGTATTGTATTTATTTAATCTTAAGATGATTTGTGTAAAAAATGGCTTACGTGTCGTAGCTTATCTTTATTTATAAACCGTACTTTTATCTAAATAAGTATCAACTATAGTATAACGTTATGTAGACGAGGTCAAATCAATTCTTACCTATATATTTGTAATCAGTGGCTCAAAATGTTAAACGGAGATTTTATGCATTGGGAAACTTTAGTTAGCTTTTGTGTTATGTGTGCCTGACTGTGTTTAAATTTAGGAATGTTATTTTTCTGTTATTACGTTAATTTACTTTACTTTTATTTCATTCTCTTAGTTTAATACATGCCTTTTCTATTTACAAGTGGAAAGTTTTATATTATATTAAATTCAATCTAATTTTGTAAAACTCTTGAGCCATATTCACATTTATTCGTATGATAATATGATTCAATAAAGAAATTTGAGACTATGTATTCTACTTTTTTTATTTTATTAACTATTTTGTACATTATTTTAAATGTTATTCATTGATATTTATCTGTCTTTTAATAACATTGACAAGCTGCTAAATACGGAGTTCTTAAAAAAAATGACTGCTGCCCCAAAATGGCTCTGCTCTGCCTGATGGAAAGCATAAGCAGATTCCAAGAGTGGTTGTCACGCTCATCCTCAATGCGAATAAGGACATTGCATTATGGTGACCCACACTATGGCGGCCTAGTGAGATGCTTTTTTACGCCCCGCTTAAAGGAAATGTAAAATTTATCTTCAATTACTTTATAGTTTATACGTTTTGAAGTACAAAAATACTTATAAATGGCAATTTTAATTTTGAAAAAAAAATTTGCAGTATGCGAATATTTTTTTTATTAAACATTACTTAATTATTTATATATCATTATATTATCATCAACAGTCTTTAAGGCAGCGGCAGCGGGAGCGGAGCGGGGCCGCTAACCCGTTTTCGAAACCAGCGGGCTAGGAGCGGGCGCTAGAGCGGTTTAGTGATGGGTTATAAGAAACAATACCTCGTAAAATTAACTTGATACGGATGACAGATTTCACAAAAAAAATGATTAGTGATTTTAAATAATTAGTGAAAACGATTAATGTTTGATAATATTTTATATAATCATAATATCTACATATGTAATAGCGTCTTAAATTAGTATATTAAATTTATTTTTCTAAAATCGTACAACCCAAGCCTGATAACCTTAAAAAATCTTGATTACTCGTTATTGTAAACACAATAATTTACATTGACAAGTTAGAGGGGTATTAGGTTACTATACTCGATCATTATAGAAAATAACAGGGGGTACAATCAAAAAAAAATAACATCAAAAAAGCGAACAAATTAACAAGTTATAAAGATGATTAAAATGTTTTAATAACAACAAATAAATAGAATATAAAATATTAATAATTAAATGTGATTTGTGAATGTGAGCATGGTGACCACCACTCTTGGATTCTGCTTATGCTTTCCATCAGGCAGAGTAGTCATTTTGGCGGGCCAAACATAAAAAAAAAAAAAAAAAAAAAAAAAAACTTGACATATGCGTACACCCGTAAGGAATAGAAACCAAGTACATCAAATATTAACGTTGCCAGGTGAAAGCCCATTCTCCCTTATTAATGTTCCAAACGTTCAACAAACCTGGTTACAATTTCGTCGGTTAATTACAAAATTGTGTCAAGTCTATGTAATACTTTGTCTAAGATTGATGCGCCCGCTCGTATGCCGCTCGTCACACGCTCGTCGCTCGCTAGTCAAATAAAAATATAAATAGTTTCGGACATCTAACACACAACGCCATCTAGTCCCAAGCTAAGCAGAGCTTGTGTTATGGGTACTAGATAACTAATATAAATACATAAATACTTTTTTTTGTAAATACATACATATTATACATAGAATTTAAATATATATTTCGTAATATTTGCGTTCCTATCAAAATAAAATTAAAAACAAAAAAAAAACAACCATTCGAACAATATTGCAAGTAATAAAGATGGATAAAATGTTTATTTAATTAACTATTAAAATTGTTATTTTAATAAGTAAATAAATTTGGAAAAATCACAAACTTGACAAAATTAAAAATCAATAATCACAGGTGATTGCTATTTTATTCCATCCCTAGCTGACACCGCGACACTGGTGCGCACCGCCATAGAGATATTATAGATAGAGCAGAGGAGCCGTGCGAGTCATAATATATGTTCGATGAATGGAAAGTCGTCTGAACGTTACTTCGAATACTTTTTACCGATAAGCTCTTCTTCTACTGAACGATTTATCGAATATTTTTGAATCGAATTAATGCTTTTCCGAATAAGTTTAAAATGAAAATAAAAGTATAAAGAAAACATGTGTGGTGTATTATTTTATACATAATCGAGGAAGTCTAATAACTTTGAGATATCATACGTTCCTTCCGTACTTTAAAATTTAGAAGAATGAAACATTTCAATATCACTTTATTTAACCTACTAATTAAATATTATAAATTATAATGAGTATAATATAATATTATCATATTTTTAAATAACTGAAATAAAAATGTAAAGAAAAATGGGGCGTGCGAACAGTTTTAAAAAAAAAACCTACGTTCCTCCCGTTCTAAACTTTAGTGTACGGAACATTAAAATTTAGAAACATGAAATTTGGCTATAACACTTTTTTGATTGCATTTAGTATTTCTGCTTATAAAAAGCCTGCCTACGGCAATCTAAATGCAAACATAATATTTATCTAGCGTTGACAAGTAACCTAAGTGCTTCTCATTATTATATTTTACTAGCAGGTTATTGTCGAATTTCATGTTTTTAAATTTTAATGTACGGAAGGAACGTATGATATCTAAAAGTTATTAGATTTTCTTGATTTTGTATGAAAGAATACACCACACATGTTTTCTTTATACTTTTATTTTCATTTTAAACTTATTCGAAAAAACATTCATTCGATTCAAAAATATTCGATGAATCATCGTTCAGTAGAAGAAGAGTTTATTGGTAAAAAGTATTCGAAGTAACGTTCAGACGACTTTCCATTCATCGAACATGTGACTTTCGCAGTAAAATTACGGACCCAGGGAGGGGAACCAGGCCTCCAGCTGTTC
Source organism: Diaphora mendica (assembly GCA_949125395.1). Lineage (NCBI taxonomy): Eukaryota > Metazoa > Arthropoda > Insecta > Lepidoptera > Erebidae > Diaphora > Diaphora mendica. The sequence continues at coordinate 16,357,190 of OX421316.1, forward strand.
CTCGGTTAGAAAGAGAGAGACGATCGCGGTACCTACCTGTCTGTGTGTACTTATATTTTATTACTTCAAACAACTTTATAAGGTACTAGCTTTTACACACGGCTTCGCTCACGCAGACTTTCGTCCCCTGATTTACCCCCTTAGGGGTGGAATTTAAAAAAATCCTTTCTTATTGCTCACTTATGTTGCATTAAGAACCTACACGCAAAATTTCAGGATTCTAGGTTCAGCGGTTTGAGCTGTGCGTTGATCTCTCTCTATATCAGTCACCTTCCTCTTTTATATATTTAGAAGATTTTCGAGTTAATTTTATTTTATTATTCGAGGTTATCATAATTACAAGCAGGCCTTTACTGCGCATGCGTCAGTAGAGAAAGACAGATGGGGTACCGCGATCTTCTCTCTCTTTCTAATCGTCGGACGTTTCCGCTTACCGGCAGTCATATGTCTTCCCTACTCTATCTATAATACCTCTATACGCACCGCTCGTCCGCCGCTCGTCACCCGCTCGTCGCCCGCTCCCGCTCCGCTGTGTTCGAAAACACTCCCATATAAATCCATACATTTGAACGTGCCGCTGCCGCTCCGCTCCCGCTCCGCTCCCGCACCCGCCCCGCTCCCGCTGAGTTCGTGTACGCGGCCTAATAGTTCACTGCTGCACATAGGCCTTCTATTTAAAGTCTGTATGTACTACGTACTATATACAGCATGAAATACAAGTTCAATACAAACCAATTTGACAAATGAGATTGATAGCGTCACACAGTCACACATCAGCTCGTTAAATAAACACTCAGAGCTTTACTATATTAGCATAGATTTTAACTTATTGTTTACTTCGTTTAGTTATTATTGAAAATGTCTGTTGTCAATTGGTGTGTACCTACTGTTTGTACATAGATTCGATCAATAGAATTAACATTATTTTTTCTACTGAGTTCAAAAAGTATATAAATTCAAGGCGTTTACGCTAACAGGTGTGCTCCTCAAGTATTTTAAAACATCATATGAATGTACTATATTTATTTTTCTTGACCAAATTTGTATGACAAGACTTCTAAACTCCAACTATGAATACATTCAAAAAATTTGAAAACTAAGAAAAAATTTCGTTGTTGATACTTAATTAAACTTGTTGTTCATAAAACTTGTATATCTTTTTTTTTTTAAACCATAAATATTACATTAATTACGACTATACTTACGTACTGCCATTGGTAGTTTTATCACAATGTACTATCGCAAGAAAAATAAATATCTGCAAGAACACTGCGAAAATCAAATACTAAATACAACATAAACGAATTCGATTCTAGTAAAAATAATACTCACATACAGACTCTTGGCAACATTCATTTTTAATGAAAACAATCATTCAATTTTACATGTTGATCTGGTCAGTCAATCAGTAGTTTCAATGACGCAAAACGAACAAATTAGAAATGCAAAAGTACATATAAACTGATAGAGTTGGTAGTACAACAACAGCTATAATGTGTAAAAAAACAATTGTCGTATTCTTTACACATAAAATAATCTTCTTACTAGACTGGAGTGCAGTCTTTCGTAGTTTTAATTGTCCGTTATAAAAGTAACAATTTCATCTAAGATATATTTTGTTAAATGAGTTACTTGCTCCTCCGGTAACTTCACTCACTCGATGTCTTGTAATAGTAGAATTGCATGGTAAACTGAACTACAACTGTAACTAATTGGAAAATCCTATCAGTTGCTTTGATTAAACCATATCAAATGGTTAATCAATAAATCAGGAATTTCGGAGTTTTCTCTGTATTTATGAAAAAATATATATATTGTACATAATGTCACACCTATTTCCCGCAGAGGGAGCCAGAGACATAAATCAGTCCTAAATAATACCTATATTTTACATAAAACTGCAACTTACTGCTAAATTGAAGTTTGTTAAAAATACCTTTAAAAGTTAGTAGTTTCATAGAAAATGAATTAGCATCATCATTGCTATTTTTGGAAGAAAATATAGTTCTATTTATTCTACACACACACTACACACAGCTCTGTAGTTCTTCAGAGATATAATTAATAGTAATTAATCTAGTGTTTTTGGATAACTACAACATATCTGCATAGATTACTTTATAAAAACACCAGAACATATAGTTTAAAAGGAATAAAAACTATTTGCTAATAAAAGGTTATGATAAGATATAAATGCATTCAGCTGATGTACAGTCAGCATCATATCGATTTGTGCTCTTAAAGTGCTCAAAATTTTGTAAAAAAACATCAATTAAATTTTTATATTGGCAGACATGGCACTCAAACTGTGGTCAAAATATCTTGAGTATCAGTTGTCAATATTGTGTTGGCTGACAGATACCTACTAGTCAAAAGTCACTATCATTAAGGCTGGCTACAATGTCGGTTTCTGTCAAGTTCTTAAGAACTAAGGCTGGACACACATAGTATATCCGTTAAAAACTGGATGGACAGTGTGTAGCCGCTGATTTGATTACTATTTTGAAACGAAACTGTACATTGTTTAAAACCTTTTAATAAAGTAATTTAGAGTAAAAAATACTACCAAAAGATAAAGTGGAGCTTTAATCTATTTAATTTTAAATGTTTTGTAAATTTATAATTTTTGGTGATAAGCGCTTCAATTGTGATAGTACAATCGTTCCAATTCTACGCTAAACGCTACGCTAAACGACTAACGCTAAAAAGATACAAAAATTCCAAATTGCATTGTGGTCTCCACTCAAACTGGACTTATGGGAATTTATTGAGGGACCACCTACCACATGCTAGTTCTTTGTATACAGTGAACAAAAAAGGTAAATATTTAAGACCTAAATCAATTTTTACAAATCTTTTACCAAGTTTAGTTATATGAATGATATCTTCGAAGACTATATTCCACAAATAAGGACCGAGCACTAACCCTTGAGGGAATCCTATCGTAAGCACCTTCAACACAGAATGATGCAGAATGATAAGCGAAAGAAAAATAAAACATTGGCAAATATCACTCACACAGAACCAATCCCAATAGCAATAAGAACAGCAGGCGTGGTTGTTAAATGAATACATAAATAAATTAGATACAGACATAAACAAATGTGGAGGGACGGGTGTGATGTCCCTCCAACACAAAGGGAGGATCCTCCGACCAAGCGAGGTGATCATGCCTGGCGGGCCAACTTCCCAACGGTTGATGTTGGGATGTTGTATGTTCATAATTTGCGCGCGAACTTTCACTGCGCGATTCAGGATTGGTAGTTTTCTTAGTTTCCTTCGTTACTCCGTAGTTCAGTATAACTTCGGTAGATGGCGCTGTAGTATATTTCTGTTGCGCTGTATGTGGAAGTCGCCACACAAACATATATTACAAAAATAGACAGTAATATATACATGCACAATATTCACGTAATTTTTTTTAAATTCGAGGGAATCCGAACCTCCTCCTCTCTGAATGTTTCAGTGCGGGAATTAGCATGAAAAACCGAGAGAAATCACAAGTAAGAAAAATCTTAACAAAACACAATATAATATAATACCATGATTTTTACCCTCCTTTAATCGCAGTCGCGAAAAATCATAAGTATTACGAAAATATGAGTGTGACATGCACCTATTCGTCAAATTAGGGTAAAACATCTGCCAGCGCCATGGTTAACTGACGAGATCAAGGAATTGCAGACAAAGAAACAGAGGGCCCATTCTAAATATAAGCGTCACCCTACTACCTCGAACTGGTATAGATTCGTCCACATTAGGAATCACTGCAATAAGGTGTGTAGGAATGCTCAACGCCGACATATTCATGAATCTATCGAAAACGGTGATCCAGTTAAAGTCTGGAAATTTCTTAAGTCACTAGGGGTCAGTAAAACACGCTCAAATTCTGTTTCAAAAAATGTTGATATCAATTCCTTAAATACACATTTTTCTGCTTCCTCCAATTTTGGGGGGACTATTAAAACTACTACGTTAAATTATCTTTCATCTCTACCGACTTCTAACTTTCCTGCGTTAACTTTTAGTCAATTTTCTGCTTGTGATGTCAAGAGGAGCGTGTAACATCGTTTTTTTTTTATTTCAATCTTTTAACAATTTTTGTTTTCAGCGCCCTCTCGTTCACTGTAGTTCGAAGTACAATTGGGTGCGGAGCGCGATCGAATTGTTTGGCTGTTTGGTGCACCTAGGTTGCGCCAGGTGGCGTATGTTTTAAAGGATTTTTTAGTTGACATTAAGCCGCATAGTAGCAGTGAGACATTATCATATGTGTGTCATACGATTCTCAATACATTTTAAATTGATCGCAAATAAACAAGCAGTATAGAGGTTGTACGTCTTGTTCGCACGTCAAGTGGTGAGGAAGGGGTTTCATCGAGAGGGTTCGATATTGAGTCTATAAAAATAGATGTGTCGCAGATGATTCTTCATTCTTAATCTTCTCTTTTGAACTCTGAGGAAGCTTTAGTTATTGTGAATATTTATATCTTTGATGGTAGTGTTTGTGAGTGTTCAAGTCCCACTGTCTGTGGTAAGTTAACCTCAAAAAGGTTTTCCTTAAAATTTTTATGTATGTAGAAAATGTCCTCAGGTTATTTAATTTTGTTTATAGGGTCGATAGATTACGGCTGAAAATCTACCTACATTGTACCCGTCTTGTGGTTCGTGGTTTGTTGCTGAGGAGGATTGACTGTTGGCAGCTCACAGCTCACTCCTCAAAATTTCTGCCCTACCTTGAGGGAAGTTCACGTAACATTAAATTTAATTAATTAATACCTTTATTTAGCACCTACAAGTGGATCACTGGTGGACGTCTCCTCAAGCTACCTTGAGCTGGTGAGAGACTTCGGCTGACTACCTCGAGTCAGCAAGGTGATCCTGAGGGTGGCTATCTTGTGCTGTCCAGACTACAGGCCTGTTATTTAAAAAAAAGACTGTATATTTTTTATTTTTTTATTTCAACCTACCTTGTATGTTTATTAATAATTTTACTTAACAAGTGTAATATATCACCCTCACTTTAAATTTATTAAAATTCTTACGGCGCCCTGGGTTACATGCTCTTGTTGACTGACTGGGTCTAACCGGTGAGTTTCCACCTGACAAGTTCAGGGGTTACAAGCGTAATATCTATAACATCTAACGCTGTAGGAACTGAGAATATCAGCCGTAATATGGTACTTCCTATCCTCGATAAAATTTTACCTGTGATTTGCCATAACCTGAATTATTCTGTATCCAAAAGCGTTTTTCCATCTACATGGAAAATGGCTTAGATCATTCCCCTTCCTAAAAAATGTAATCCTTCTTCCCTTTCAGACTACCGTCCAATATCCATTCTCCCCTTTTTTTTTAAAGTATTTGAACGCCTTATCTACACGCAGCTCAATTGCCTCCTAAGTCCTCTCCAATCAGGTTTTCGTCCCGGCCACAGTACTACCACTGCACTCCTTAATGCTACGGAAGACATCAGATTCGGCATGGAGGAAGGAAAGTTGACGATACTTGCCTTTCTCGATTTCAGCAACGCCTTCAATACTGTTGACTTTGATGTATTGCTCGAAATATTGCGCTCTCTTAACATATCTCCATCAGCAATTGACTGGTTTCGTAGCTACCTGTATGGTCGTCAGCAGCGCTCTTGTATTGAAAATAATTATTCCTCTTGGTGTCATACATCTGCGGGCGTACCTCAGGGCGGCGTGCTATCTCCATTTCTTTTCGCAGTTTTTATCAACTCCATCACAAGTCGCTTATTTTCTTCCTACCACCTTTATGCAGACGATCTCCAAATTAACACCAAAGCTACTCCGGCTAAACTAAGTGATGCTATTATTTATTATTAATAAAGATTTGATGCAAATATGTGCTTGGGGTAGAGAGTATGGGTTGAAGGTAAATCCAACAAAGACGCAAGTTATTATAATAGGTAGTCCAAGGATAAACTGCACAATAAATTGGCAACAAATGCCTGCTATTCCTTGCGATGGGATCAATATCCCGTATAGCGACAAAGTTAAAAACCTTTGCATTTATATGGACAAGTACATGTCTTGGGCTCCCCAGATTGGTGAAGTTAGTCAAAAATTATTTGCTGCAACGGGATCACTGCGAAGACTTCGTAATTTTCTTCCCACCAAGACGAAAATTGTCCTAGCACAATCCCTTCTCTTTCCTATCCGAAATGTTCATATTCTCTCTACTTTAAACAGTACTCTGTTCCTCCCGCATTCGCCTTCCTATCTTAAACAACGTTTCAAATTTCTTGACCATTCACATTGCAGGCTCCTGAGATGTCGGCCAATCTCACATTGAAAATGCCCCTTCACGCCACTAAATTTACTGACAAGTCGTTCTCGGTGCAAGCCGTTAGATTGTGGAATAGCCTACCTGAGACAATAAGAAAGGCAAAATCTCTGCAAACCTTCAAGAAAAATGTCACTAACTATTACCTGAACTTTTAAAATATACTCTTGTTAATGAATGGAATATCATGGTTGTATATGTATATATATAGTATGTGTATTTATGTATATAGTGTAGTGTAGTGTATGTAAGTGTGGGTAGATATATGTAAGTAACTTTGTATATTATTCAGAACCTAGATATATTGAAGTACACCGCCAACTACCCAAAACAACAATTAAATGCATAATATCCGTACAAAGGTTGTCTGGAAGAGATCGCCGTGAGCGATAAGATCGCCTATTGTAATACCTAATGTTGATGTCCATATATGTATCTCTGTACAAATTTATACTGTAGTGGTGTGCAATGAAGTTTAATAAATAAATAAATAAAAAATAAAATATGAGTGTTAAATGTTGATGGACTTTTTTATGTTCCAATCACATGTCAATCTGCCGTTATAAACAAAACATCTATAAACATGCCCAACCTGTTATAATTTATGATACTGGACATAACATTCTATCCTAGTTATTGAGTTGAATGTCTATAATAAACTCATTATGTACAGGCAGGCACTGTTGATTAAATGCCGGTCAGCATACGGTCAAAGGAATCCAATTAAATTTTAACGGCCAAGATTTTAGTTGTAACCTTTTTATATAAAAAAAAACTGTTATGCGCATAGCGTTAGATGTAGGTAACGTTAATAAAATAGATAGAAAAAACTGAGGAAAGTGCATGGAAAGTGTATTTAAATGAACCTAATACGCCACTGCTATAATTTGTCAATACAAGGTTTATTACTAAATAGGAAAATATTAAAATGCATGCAAATAAATAAAACTGAAATGTCGGTTTGTATTTCAAATTAACGAGTTTTCATTAAATACACATGAAAATATTTAAGGTACTTACAATAACATCGTACCGATTTTAACGGGACTTTCACTGGTATATAGCTGATGAGCACAAGATAAGTACTAGAAGTACTAGCTTTTATTTTTCCCAATTTCTTTTGGTCTCATTAGGAAAATCTCTTCGGATCTCTGGCTCTTTGGGGATGCAAGGAAGTGGGGTATGTGGTATTTCTACTAAAAACCACATCGATGGTCAGTCAAAGGCGCCCTACTCTGAAGATGAATTAAACCGTGTGATTTCAGGTCCCCTCCTAATTGACACCAGGACCTCGCTTTCTGAGATCAGCCCTAAGCTTCCTCCCCAAGTTTTTGTGAACCTCGTCTAAAAATGTTAGGAAGTTCACCGGTCATCTAGTCGATGGCTCGGTGAACTACCAACAACCTACACGGATTTATCTGTTAATAAAGTAGTGTATCGTGTTTAGAAAATTTATTGGGCAAAAGTATAAAAAATAAGTGAAGCCCCAATTAAACTCCATACAAAAATTAGTCACTTCACTTTCACTAACGTCATAAATCGCTATAGCAAGATTTCTGAATGTGCCTATGAATATTTGACAGCCAATAATATAAACTTATATCGATCTTTTGTGAAACTGGCACTTTAATATTTATAAAATGTAAATATAATGTTTATTTACATTTTAATCGAAATCCATACTAAGCTACAAAGCTGAACAGTGTATTTGGTTGAACGCGCTGATCTTAGAAACATTGAAAAATATTTTAGTATTGAAAGGCCTATTTATTTAGGAAGGCTATAGGTTACATAACATGACGCTATGTTCAATAGAAGGTGACCATCAATAGAAAATGATTCGAAAATGAGTAAAACTTTATACTTTTCCGTACAGGAAAAATGTTGTCGATTTAAAAACCTTTATTAAATACGTTATTTAATTTAACGGAGCACCCATAAAGTGACGGGAATAAACATTTAAATATGAAACATAATTTTTGTATTTACTAATTTCGTCGCATTTTTCATTAACTCATCGTTCAAACTTACAAACTAACCAAACTTAGGTACCTGGATTTCTACAAATATTTTCAGATAAAAATTATTCAAATCGGTTCAGCCGTTCTAGAGCTTTGTGAAGTAGACTAAAAAAAGAAATTGGTTTCGAAATCAAAATCCAATAACAAAATCTTATGACAAAATATTTTAAAGGATCGACGTTTAAAATTCAATAAAAACAATTCGGCAAGATACGTAGATAGATCGATTTATCATCCTCATTACCCCCTGCATACTAAATTGCATGAAAATAATTGGAGCTGTTTGCGAGATTCAGGTGATAAATGTATATAAATAAATATTTCGGACATCTTACACACAACGCCATCTAGTCCCAAGCTAAGCAGAGCTTGTGTTATGGGTACTAGACAACTGATAGAAATACTTATGTATATTATTATTATTGTAAATACTTACATATTATACACTAGCTGACCCGGCGAAGTTCGTACCGCCATATTTACATATCTGTCTCAGCTTCCCACAGGCAGTGTATAGTCGCGGACAAAAATAAAGACTTTTCCCGTTATCTTTTATTTTTTTCTTTCTAGCAAAAAAGAATGAATGAAATCGGACTATGTGTTATTGAATTACAACTAAGTACATATTTTGACTTTCATCCGGTCTCTCCAGGAAACCGTGCTGAATTTCGGGATTAAAAGTATCCTATGTCCTACCTCGTAGTATGAACTCAAATCATGCCAAGTTTTATTTGAATCCATTCAGTAGTTTCGGCGTGATGCGCGGCCAAGATACAGACAGACAGACGGACAGACAGACAGACAAAAACACACAGTTTTGGCTTCAGTATCGATTATAGAGAGCCCTCCAAAAATTTTTTTCAAAATATCTTTAATGTACAGAATTGGACCTGTTACATTTTTATTATAATTTATTATCTATCTACATATATATATATATGTAGATAGATATATATATAGATAGAAAACACCCAAACTCCGAAACAAATATTTGCAGATCATACAAACAATTGGTCCGACCCGGGAATCGAACCCGAGACCTCAAGCACAGCAGTCGCATACCACTACGACACCGAGGCAGTTAAAAAACATACAAGAATTGCGTTAAAAGGGTATTAGATTGGTTGTACAGAGTAACGCCTAAATGTTTTATAACAGCAACTCGCTAAGGTGCTGCACAGTCAAAATTTAAATTAATCAAATTCTTAAAGTTTATAGCCTAATTCGAATACATAATTTGATACTTATTTGAAGGATTTATGTTTTTTAAAAGAGATTTCTAAAATCTGTCAATCTATAGAGGCACGGCCTGCGGATACAGCCATTCAACAAGTTGGAGTTTTATTACTCAAATGTACCTACTATGCGAAATTAGCTATATATCAACAACATGTCAATCTTTTTTCTAACTTTCCAATCATCCAAGTGGCCTGGCAATGGTAATGGTAAACCGGGTCACGTGTTACCCGGTTACCAAGATAGGAAATGCGGTCATAATTGAAATATACTTTTGCGGGACTAAATAAATAAATAATAACATCCGCCTGTATTCCAGTTAATCTGTGTGATGATCACATTGATCAATGTAATACCACGTTACTACATAAAATATCAGTAGGTAAACCTGTATCCGCTACGTTTAACTTATAAATTTATTACTTCATAGTTTCATCAATATAAACAAACTATTAATTATTTTAATTATTTTCAAACAATTTATTCTTAGTAACTACACGTGTTTCACAACAATTTTATTTACTGTAATTATATTTTCAAACTTTTTGTTCAATAATATTAATTACGATTTTTGATAACTATCTATAAGTACCGGTTTTAGCTTGATTATAGTAAAGAAAAACGAGGTATTCCCCGTAATGTACAGGTACACAGAAAAGATAATATAATAATTATATAAGTACATATAACGGTCTCTTATATCCTTCTATATATGTGAAGAAATTATGGTCTCTTGCCAATAATTTCCTCCGGGCTTTCTCCCAAGCTACGCTGGGGTCGACAACAAGTCTGTTATTTCTAGACTTTTTACGTGGAAATACTGACATCGAGCCTCTACAACCCATGTACTGTATATGTACTACATTGAAGTTGTGAAGAAAGCTTTTCTTGGACTTTTTAGGGCTCAAATTAAGCGTAACGATTGCCACAGACGTTTTAATGGCAACTGAAGCCGACGGAGAGTAAGAAATGGCCACCTATTGACAGACTTTCCAATGTGTTACTTGGTTATCATTTAGCCACGAGCCCCTCCCTATTGCCAGTAATTATTGCACTAAAATAAGTAATGATCTTCATTGGTGTTAGTTTTTTTGGATACAGTAAAAATATCAATGATCTATTTCCAAAGTTTATTACACAGCAAAAAATTAGCACAAGTGTAACTATTTTATAATTAAAACCCCTAACGCCTAGTGAAATACAACTAAACGACTGCACGTTTGGCCTAGTGGATTGGCGGTCACCACGCCATTTCCTACTTCGCCAAGTGTCGTGGGTTCGAATCCCATATAGGAAAACACTTTGTGTGATCCACAAATTGTTGTTCTGAGTCTGGGTGTTCTTTGTGCCCGTTTCATGTAAGATTGTAAAGTCCCCCGCGACACAGGATTTATTCCAATTGCGCGAGTAGTATTTAAAAAAAAAAATATTATAATGATAACAGACTTGGTAATAAGAAAATGAAACAAACCATTACTTCAGTAATTGCCAAATTAGGTTATATTACAGCATTTTTATTGTTAATTATTACTTTAAATGAGTAACTTAACCAAAAAACGCTTTACTAGTAGATACACCGTTTGTTACACCGAATTAAAATATATTATTCGTAATACACTCAAGGAAGTCATAAAGTTACTTTTATTTTCATTTGTCTACTATTACCTACTTGTCTAGTTTGTTGGCATTTTATTTCAAAATATGATTGCAATTACAAGTTTTATAATGTCCTGGTAACGTAACCGGTGGTTCACATGTGTATCTGACGCCAGAAGCGATAGAGTTCTTAATTTTTTGTACATAAACAGGGCAAGAAAAAAAATCATATAATGATTACGATACTACAATGGCCGTGGCCGGAGTATGGGCCTCCGGTATCCTCACTCACTGGGTGAAACACAGCGCAAGCGCTGTTTCATATAATCTGGTCATTTATTGACTGTTAGGAAGAACGTAGTTTGCTATATCGACGTAATAATATAAAAATAGAATAACTGTTGGTGCTCCGAAGGTGCTCTACGTTTGACCCTTGTCTTTGTAAAAGCGCTAAAAATAATAATATTGCTATTGCTGCAAAGAGTTTCGGCTTCTCCTTCAAACAGCGAATAGTTAGCAACTCAATCTAAGTTTGAACAGAAATCGTATTATAAAAACATGATTTTTTTACGCGTTAAGAAAATAAAAACGTAGAAAGTTCTATCACACTTGCTCTCCTACTTTGCGAATTACACCATACTAAAACGTCAACTACTTTTAAACAGTCATTTAAAACTAGTAAAATATATGAGTTTAAGTTTCACACAATGACTAGTGCAAAACTTCGAATAAATACTTTAAACATGAAATAAAATTTAACGATCTTGCATGTCTTGTTTACAATAGCAGAAGGTGTGGCAACAATCAACGCTATAAAACATATGATTTTGAATGACCGATTTGAAATGTTGTCATTTTATGATGAGCTACTAAAGGTATTACATAAACAATTGTGTTGTGTATTTCCTTATAGATTTTATGATCATGTTATTCTCATTTTCACGATTGGCCTAGTGGTTTAAGCGGTCGCCTTGCCGCTTTCTACTGTGTTGTGGGTTCAAATCCCACATGGGACAACAAATGTGTGATCACCAAATTGTTGTTCTGAGTCTGGGTGTTCTTTTTGTCCGTTTCATGTATATTTGTAAAGTCCCCCGCGACACAGGAAGTATATTACTAATACCGATGTTGTCTATAAAAAAAATGCTGATTTTATTTTGATACATAGGTTACGAAATAATACGCACTGTCTGAAAGAAACAAAGCTTAGAGAAAATATACAAGAAATCCTTCACACTTGTGATAGTAACATCGTTTTTTTATGTTTTTATAAATAAACACTTAGAAAGTTAAAAATTCAAGTGTAATATTACTTAAAAGTTTAAAATTAACTGTGATATTTTAAAACAATAGTTTACTATACCATGTGTCCCAAAATTCAACGATAAGCGGGCGCCAAAAGGTAAACCTGCTCATGAGTACATAAGGAAAAATAATAAAAAATATATACCTAATTTTTTTCAGTTACAAGAAAAATTTAGAGTTTCTTTGAAAATTTACACCCTTCGTTATTTTTTTTATTTATTTATTATGTAGTGGTGTCCATACTTTTTTTTTCAAGACCATGAGTCAAAGTACACTAAGAGTAAGAGAGGAAAAAAAATATTTTGAACGTTTTTTGTGTAAAAACTGCGGGCAATTTGGTGTTTTTAAGAGTTGTGGTGAATAGTAGCAATATCATGAAAGGTTTTTTTCAAAGAAATTCTAAATTTTTCTTGTTTTTTTCCTTATGTACTCATTAGCAGGTCTACCTTTAGGCGCCCGCTTATCGTTGAATTTTGGGACACCCTGTATAGGTACTAGCTGACCCGGCGAACTTCGTACCGTCATATTTACATATCTGTCTCAGCTTCCCACAGGCAGTGTACAAAACACAGGCAGGCAGTCGCGGACAAAAAAGTGACTTTTCCCGTTATCTTTTAATTTTTCTTGTACACAAACCTTGTTCTAACAATAACGAACACAAAAAAATGAATTATTTAATTTGGTGCAGCCGATCGGAAGTTATGCGCGTACATACATTTTGGCGATTCATTTTTATATATATAAATATAAAAAGTGACTACAAAATGTAAATTTAACTTTACAAAAACTATGAACAAAAGGAACAAAGGAATCCAGCTCGACTAAAATGGCCTCGAAGAAATATCGTTGGTTTCCAGCAAGTGAATGAGGGTGCTGGAGGCCTAATCCTCCTTAACTTTTTTACCCATACTAGTAGCTCCTGAGTTACAGATATCCATGGAGAAATATATGTACATGCATATTGAAATATACCTACAACAATAAAATATTGATCACCTTATTTTACTCGAACTGAACGACTAACTAATAACGAAATAAAATTTCTCACTTATTTCTCAGATAAACAGGAAAAATCGAATGTCCAACTCTCACCTCCTTTCCCTTATTTTAATATTTGGCACACAAGTGACAAAATATTGTAATTTTACACAGTAAGCACAAGCACTAACATGTACATGACCTTTTTTTGAATACATACATAATTTATCTTTCTTTATCGTCATCGAGTTTTTATTTGTTGTTACCTCAGTTAATGCCGTTTCATATGTGAACGGAATTAAACAATAGATACGGATATTAGGTACATCTTAGAATCTCACGCTATATTTTCTAGACATGTTTTTTGCTAATTTAGTAAACTTTTTTTTGTTTCTGGATCAAATTAATTAATTAAGGAGGTTGCTTGCTATTCACAATACTACCTTCATGTGGAGATTGTTCTGAGATCCGGTCCGTTTTGTTTTTGAACTTTTATATAAAGAAAGGATTTACAGAAATCAACATTATCATCTTGAGCATTCTTTTTTGCTTAGCTTTTACAACAATAACAGCTTTAAAAGAAAATGGGTCAACAAAATATTAAAGAGCAATATATGCACGGTGTCATCACATGCATTACACATAATGAGAGCATTAGAGCGTAAATACATACATGTATCTGGGGGCACGGCCGTGCCCCCGCCAAGATGAGCCAAGCGAAGCGCAAGGGCACTACCCACCTTTTCTCGAAGTGTTTCGTCGTTTTTTTTAAACCCTCATAACTTTGGTTTCCGATATACCAGGTCGTTCAAATTCTCAGGTTATAATGCCAATAATAGACTTATTAATCATACAAAGTTTCAATTGCATAGCTCTCATAATTTAGATTTTATTGATATCTAAAAAACACCGATTTCGTTACTGACACACTGATGATCATCAAAACTGTTAGAGTACTTCCTGAAGTGCTAGAAAGCTGAAATTTCTTATGTAAACTAAGTTTAGTATACAAACAACAAAAAATCAGAAACCTATTTTTCCCCCCTAACCCCCAACATTTGGGGGTGGAAGTTTGTATTAGACTTTCACAATTTTTCACAAAAAAGTCCGTATATCAAAAATAAAACCTCTAGCAAGGTTTTATTTTTGATATACGGACTTTTTCGAAAGAAGATGTACAAGAAATACACCCAAAAAAAAAAAAGAAAAACCACAACAAAAATACTGCCTTAAGCAACTTACAAAAAGAAATGCAATCACACCAAAAACATTTTCATGTAAAATGTTGCCAAGACGACTGCATATGGCTTACCCTGAGAAAAAGATATCAGATCACATGTAGAGCCAAGCTTCTGAATCTACTGAGATGTAGAGTTTGGGAAATTAGAATTAGTAGAGTTAGGGCGTGTAGATTCAGAAGTTTGGCTCTACATGAGATCTGATATCTTTTCCGCAGGGTAAGCCATATGCAGTCGTCTTGGCAACATTTCACATGAAAATGTATGTTTTTGGTAGGATATATCTCCCGATCTACTGACTGACTGATGAACTAAAGACGAAGAAGCCTGTACTGTAGCGTACATTGGACAGCAAATAACGACGACTAGAGGACTGCTGTAGGCTCATTTATTAATATTCTTTAAACAGCATATACAACAATTGGAGTTAGGTAGTTTCTTAAACATTCTAAATGAAATGAAAACATACCAACCGTACGTTATGTATGATGATATTTTTGCACACATCCCGTTCTTTAGGATGTTGTAACGATCCGTATGATTATTAAAGGCAACATGACATATTATAGTGTAATGCAAGTGAAATACAAACATTGCCTTGCTAATATTATTAGCCATTTTAATGTTTGCGGCACTTTGAATGATTGATTTAAATTTGGTAAAAGTTTTTGAAATACACACATCAAAAGTGTCTAGGGATCAACATATGTGTCTAGGGATCAACATATATTTTTGCAATAACTTTTCTCCTGATTGATATTAATTAAAATTTTATTTAAGGATTCATCAAATAAAGTGTTTTCGTTTGTCACAGTAACGATAAACCAAGTCACCTTTGCATTAATAAAGAAATTTGCCATTTTCCTAATAAAAGGATTTTTGACATTTGAACCACTAACATTAAAGTTCGAAAAAAAGACTGAAATAACAGTTTTCTTTAAAATTTTATTAGGTAACTTAAACAATTAATAATCCGTGTTTCTACCGCGAACACTAACAACACAAGAATCGGTTTGGCATACTAAAAATGAGTTCATCCAAATCACGCTGTGGAATGGCCGCCCATGTTCGTTGCAATAACAAAAAAAGGTCTTCTTGCGACTGGATACCCTCCATATTCGGCAGAGCTCTTCTCTGTAGCATATCCCATGCATGCTCAATCGGGTTCAAGTCTGGCGACTGAGCAGGCCAGGGCCAAAGCCACATCTCAATCTCAAGAAATCCGCATAAAAATGCTTGATCCCTAGACACTTTTGATGTGTGTACTTTAATAATGTGTCTGTGTTATCATTGTATCAATATATTTTGTTTTCATATGATGTTAACGAATGCTAAAGAATTTATTTGTAATGTGAATAATCGCTACTATGATATAAACCATATAGTTTGTGGATTCTGTACCTTTATGATGACATTTTGTTTAAGATTTTCATTAGAGTAAGAATACAAGTCTTAAATTTATCATATGATATCATCAACGTAATATTTTCCATGAGATTGCATTATACTAATTAAGTTTAGTTGTACAATTGAAATAAAAGTTTTAATGGGTTTATGTACCTCTTATTTATGTCTTTTGAGATTTCCTCATAAGTAGGTATAACTTGTGTGTACAAAGGGATATAATAACATGCGATTTTTAAAAGATGTATCAATTTAAGATTTAGATATTAAAAAAAGTTATTTAAAGGCATGATTGGAATGACAAAAACAGTCGAATTGAGAACCTCCTCCTTTTTTTGAAGTCAGTCAAAAATTTACTTGAATGAGACTGTCAGATATTGTTGATGGTCATTTTTTATTTTGGTTATATTTATTAAATTGGAGAGGCCCATGTCTAGCAATGGACTGCGATATGCTGATGATGATGATGATGTTACGCAAGAAAGAACATTTTTTAAACATCAGAATAAGCCTACATAATTACGTAAAATGTTTATAATCCAATAATCGCATATCAAGTGGCATAAACAAAGAACCAATTTAATTTGTTAAAGTTGCTTATTTTAAAGTGTCACTCACTAAAATTTTGTGGTGATACATTTTTTTAACGTTTTTGCCTATGTAAGACCTGAGTTTCCTTAGAAATAGATAAATCTAGTGCTTAAAGTTTCAATTTTTATTACATTCTCATCATAGCTATAACCACCTACTAGTTCTTTATCTCTATAAATTACTACTAGACAGAAACCAAATTAAGAAATCCTCAACAGTTTCGGGCTGTGACTAAACCTTTAGTTAAAAAGAATGACACATCCAAAAGAATGTGTCGCGTGTTTCCTAATACGGTAAAATGTGACGTAAATTGGGTAAATAGTTCAGAACATGCCTGGCGCTATTGGAATAGGTGTGTTGCGGTTTCTACCATCGGCAATAAAAATATGCAAATTTATTTTAAAAGATCACTGACCAAGAGCGTTTTTAAATTGTTGGAAAATATTCTAGTAATTCATGAACTTACACTTTTCTTGTATTTTTAACAAAAATTGTGTCTTTATAAGTATTGGACTATTTTTGTATTATTTTCCCAACTACCGGTCCTTTTTGTACGACGTAACTTCGATCTCAAGCTTATTATAATCCTGAGTTCTCGTATCTTACAAGACAAATCTAACCATCTAATACCTTTAAACAAGTATTTCTGTTAAATATATAATCAGAATCTCAAAACCGGTTCCAACGATTTTCATTAAATTTTCTATGCCGGTTTTGAGGGCGATATATAGATCTACCTAGGATTCATTTTCAGGAAAATTCCCAAAAAAAAACGAATCTGGTCATCCAGATACTATAATATTATAGTCCCAAACCTCTGTTTGGTTATTATTAATATAACGGCGGCATTAATACCACGGTGACAAAGCCAGCGCGTGAAGTCTCCAGCAGGAACGACCATCTAGCCATCGTGGCTCGACGGTCCCGGTTGTCAAGAACATCTATGACAACCGTTATTGGGAAGTCAGTGCACTCAAATATACTGACAACTAGTTAAATTTTCGAATTCAGTTCACCCTCAGGGTTGCGGAGGTCCGATGCCAGTCGCTCTGTGCAAAAACTGATATTCAGGTAAAACCGGTTGAACTAGTAGCCGACCCCAAATCTTGGGAATAATAAAGGCTAGGAAGATGAATAATATCATGCTCATCGCACATTTAATTTTCCCGGGTGGGATTCGAACCCTCAATCATCCTAAACTCAGTCACAAAACACTAGGTCAATTGGCCAGTTTAAAGAATTATGTGATTCGAAACATATTTTCAACTCAACTTGTATAAAACTTCACACTGTATATATATTGCTGTTTAATCAAATGAATTCCTGAGTTAAAATGTCATTAAATAGCTATCGTATTTCGATATGTAACAGCACTCAAAATCCGGTACTAAATAAAATCACAAGTATATTTTTTTGTCTTGCTTTTTGACAAGATCATTACAAACTATTGGTGACTGTTAATCGGTAATTTAATATACAAATTAGCCGTTAAATAACTTATTTATTCTTTTATCATAAAAGATTATCAATGAGAACTCTATACTAACATTATCTAATTTAAAAATATGGGCAGATTTTTCTTGAATGAATGATATGGTAATAGTCTTTTTTTGCATATAAATAAAGATAACATTAAGAGAGCAAGGTCACATGTTTTAAATACTAACAACGTTATTCACCTTTTTATATCTGTGCGGAAATCCTCCCGGATACCTCCGATGGGTGGAACCTAGCAAAAACCGTACGTCGTAAGGCACTAGTAGCCGGGTAACCAGGCGTACCCTAGAAAGGAAAACCCTAAAACCACGACGTCTCTTGTCTACTACTTGCAGATGACCCTCCTGAGTAATATTTGTCACCTATATTGAATGTATTTAATTATAAGCACCAGTAATATTATTCTCCTCGAAATCAGAATATTCTTGAATTACATATAGTTTAAGTACAGTAAGCTTTATTGGAACTATTGCATTTATAACTATTCTACCCGCTTTTAACGGCTTTTTGCGATATTCACCAGAGCGGACAACCATGTGGAAACAATACGCACGCTGCACTTTCCGGTATGCGCCACTCGAGAACTTTATGACCGGCCCTATCGGCCATCGTTTCTGTATGGAATATATGGCGCCAAATTAAACTTAATTAAGTGATATAAAACACTTTTATCATTTTGTACAGTCCCTGTTACTAAAAATGACCATATTAAATTTAGCAAAGTGTCGATCTGCCAATATTTTCTTAAATATATACATGTTTATATATATTATTATCATCATACAAACTATTACTGCAGTGCATCATTTGTGTGGCGTGTTATGCGTTAATATCATGTCATTATAAACAGTAAGTTAAAGTAAAGTTAATAATTTTACTGTTGTCTATCATCACCACTCATAAAGCACTCTACTACCACCAGTCATCGATATACATACATTTCTTTATTGAGTATTATATTTTAGTTCGATTGTGGAATTGCAGGCGGCCATGAGTGATTCAGCGCGAGCACTGCAAAACGCGCACGCCGTTTTGGGGGGGCAGATTGATCCTGGTGTATCTACAGGTGTTACAGCGTGTGGGCGGGATTAGTCCCATTATACCATAAAATACTTATACTAAATGAACGTATCTTTGCATTATATTAGTTACGTATTTTTAGTATATTGCAATAGTGAACTGTAAAATGAAATTAATGTATTGTGTAAAAAATATATACATAAAAAATATTGTAAATTGAAATAAAAATATTGTGACTAATATTATATTAATGACTTCATATTTTTGGATGAGTTGGAGACTTACAGTTGCTATAATGAGTATTACAAAACTTTGAATATTAATATGACACATTGACATGTTAGATCGACCTTGCTATTTATAAAATTTGTTATATTAAATATTAAATCTACACGTATTATAAAATTGCATCCACACAAAAGTATTTTCATAAATTATTTTTATCAATACCAATCTCCAGTACATAACGGTAAAAAAAACAAGATTATTTTTTATTACGAAAACAAATTTTTTTACGAAAATAATTACATTTTTCTATAACATATCCCATGAACATTTTCAATACTCCATAGGTATTACTATGAATAGCTACAACTCTACATGCCTATCTACTAATCCTGCAATATAGGTGCTCGGCGGCTGTGTCTGGTCTAAATGACAAACGAAAGCAATCCTAAATGTATAATCATATCTTACACCAGCTGACCCACGCAACCTCGTTTGCATCCAAACTACCATTCGCCGTTTTAAACCCAAAAGGGGGTTGAGTTCTAAAGATACATTATTAGTACACCTCCACACCATTTATAGAGCATACATTTAAAATTTCAAGTCTCTTACTTCAAAAACATACGACTTTCATACAAACGTCCAACCCCCGCTTTACCCCCTTAGGGGTGGAGTTTCGTAAAATCCGTTCTTAGCGGATGTCTACACCCCATAAGGAACCTACCTGCTAAATTTCAAGTTTGTAGGTGTTATACACACATCAAAAGTGTCTAGGGATCAAGCATTTTTATGCGGATTTCTTGAGATTGAGATGTGGCTTTGGCCCTGGCCTGCTCAGTCGCCAGACTTGAACCCGATTGAGCATGCATAGGATATGCTACAGAGAAGAGCTCTGCCGAATATGGAGGGTATCCAGTCTCAAGAAGACCTTTTTTTGTTGTTGCAACGAACATGGGCGGCCATTCCACAGCGTGATTTGGATGAACTCATTTTGCCAAACCGATTCTTGTGTTGTTAGTGTCCGCGGTAGAAACACGGATTATTAATTGTTTAAGTTACCTAATAAAATTTTAAAGAAAACTGTTATTTCAGTCTTTTTTTCGAACTTTAATGTTAGTGGTTCAAATGTCAAAAATCCCTTTATTAGGAAAATGGCAAATTTCTTTATTAATGCAAAGGTGACTTGGTTTATCGTTACTGTAACAAACGAAAACACTTTATTTGATGAATCCTTAAAGAAAATTTTAATTAATATCAATCAGGAGAAAAGTTATTGCAAAAATATATGTTGATCCCTAGACACATATGTTAATCCCTAGACACTTTTGATGTGTGTAGTTTCTGAGATTTCGTGATTAATAAGTGAGTGGTATTTCGCTTCTATATATATAGATTGTATTTTCGCATCACTGTATTCATGATAAATGAAATTTAAAAATTCGTTTTCGAAACAATTGATAATTGAATAAAAATAACTATAAATAATTAATTTACTGTAACGGTGGATTAGCCTACCATACCATACCTAAGAGTTATAGTGTTATATTACTTATACTCTGTCCATTTCTTTATTTTCTTTTTGACAGTTCAAGAAATTTTGAAATTAGTGACGCCCTCACCCATTACCGAATCGATTTGAAACGAATAGCGATTTTATTTATGAAGAACTTTCAATCGATTTAATTAAATATTTTTTGTTGAAATATTAATTATTCCTTTATTAGTTTTTATATTATACAAAAAATAAACAAAAATATAAATAATAAATCAGTAAATTAGATGAATGAACAGAGTTATTGTTCTTTACTCTTGGTTTGATCCTAAATTCCAAGATTTCGACTTAATTCCTTGCAAAAATTCAATCTTGGAGTCATAGATACTATTTTTATTTCCTTTTTTTATTAAATTTACAGAAAAAATACTTACATGAAGTCAAATTATTTTTATCATATGATCGATTTATCGTATTTCAAGTACTGTTTTATAGTCTGTGGTTGTTAGTTATGCACAGACCACTTCACTAAAGTACCGTCACCGTCAATAAAGTACGACATTACTGTAGTACATAATTCCGAAAAAAAATATGGTAATTTATAGGCGTGAGCTGTCAAAAAGAAAATAAACGAATGGACAAAGTATAATTTTTAAACATCCTAAAGGAATACACTAAGCTTATCACGTTTGAACCAACAAACAAAAAACTTTTCAGCCTATTATACCTACGTATGTTTAAAACCTACGGTCATTTTAGAGAAACGTAAACACATCTGTTTTTTTTAAATATTGAATTCAACAATAAACCGCACAAATAATACGCGCTCCTATCATGTAAGCAATGTATTAAGGAAAAAGGTTGTGTGCAAATCCTTAATAATGAAAGGTGCATTTCTCTCCTAAAAACGCGGTTATCGAAGTAATAAAAATTCTTGACACCGAATAAATAAAATAAATGTACAATAATATAAATAAATATTATAATAAATAAATGTAAATGTACCGAGGACAAAATGAATATGAGATAAGACTCAAAGACTTCTTGTAAAGTACTTAATGAAGGAAACCAGCTGTTCCCGTTAGCTACACAGTCGCTGTCAATTTGTGTAGGTATGTGTCAAATATAATCTTTTAACAAGTTGCCAAGCAATGGATAAGGGTTTAAATTTATTCCCGGTTGCCTTTTTTCCTAATTAAAAACATATCACGAAAGTAGATAACATTTGGACATTATAAATTAGCCTGCATATAAATACGTGCCTACTATACGTATTTTACGTACGTATAATACTGTACATAATTTAAGAGTTATGAAATTTCTTTATTTAGACTATGATGATGCTGTAAGGTTTTTTATGGCTGTTAAGAATAATATAGGATAAAATATAATAACAGCTAATTCTGTTTGATGTTAGACGCAAGTACCGATTATGCTTTGTAAAAGCAATACACGGTTATTATATTTATATCTATTGAGGTAAATCTAACGTCCTTTTGAAGGGTTAAACAACACATAAATCATTCAAAGTTGGCCGAGGTCCCGTTTTGCCTGATGTTTGTATATAAACCCGTAAAGTATGAGTATGTATATGCTGTTTAAACCCCACTACTAAACTTATCCGCTGTTTATGTACTGACCCCACGTGCGAAACATTAAAGTATAAACCACACGCGTACTTGTACTACTTAACAACCTTTTGTCGTTATGGCCGTAGTAACAATTAGTCATTTTAAGTCATTTAGAAAACTATAGAAAATATTAACAAAATCTTCAAACAATCTTTAGTTTAAAATTGTGAAAACGTTCGACTGCCCATTGTATCTTTGATTAGGTGGGTTTTACCTTTATCTTGGTGTTCATAGATCTGTAACGCGGCGTCCATTCATGTGTCGATCTCTTAATAGTGAGCTATAATTGACTCAGTTTCAGCGCAGGCGGAGCTCTGCGCACGCTTGTATGCGTCCACCAGGCGCTCACACCGGCCACTCTTTATATATAAGGAGATCTTGCGAAACCGTTAGCACATTCGGACTTCAACCTGTCCAGGAAGTCACCTGCTACTTTTGTCATCTGTGAAACTCGACAAGATGCTGTACACTCTGGTAATTATTGTACGGATTAGTGTTTCAATCTGTGAAAAAACTATAGTTTTTTTAAATTAGTCAGTGTCAAAATCTGCATAGTTGATTGTGGCAATAAATAAGTGTTTTGAACTATCGACCTACCTGTGATTGCGCGCTACCAGCTAAGTTGTGATTATGCAAAAAGTAACGTTTAGTGTTTGAATGGTTAGGTTTACCTGATATCGCTTTAGGTAAGGCTTAACATCATCTATGCCCGAGCCCTTTAAGTTCATACCTATATTATTAATCTGTCGAAATTCAGTAGTTTAAGTAGGTGTATTTTATGAGGAGTGTTAGATATTCCAGGCATATCTCTGTTATGGAATCCGTGAATAATATATTCTTATTAGAAAATGTTTTATATATAATATAATGCTGAATAAAATATCGACCGAACTCATCTGCTCAAAAAAAGTTTAACTTGCAAAAGTGTCTATGTACCTAATTGCAGAATAAATTATTTCATTTCAAAATAGAAAGAAATTTTAATCTCTGATCAAAATGATTGTGAGTGTCTTTAAAACTGATTTTTCAAATAGGTAATAATCATGCTTGTGATAGGTATTTCGTAATTGTATTAATCAAAACACGATAAATAATTTGGTGAAGGTCGTCTAAACATAACACAGTATGTGTACATTTAAAAAAAACTTTACTGTCAGAGTAATAACTTAGCTACAATCGTAATTCTAAACCTTATAAAACCATCCTAAATTATATTATAGATTTAATGTCACGTGTTAACACCATTCCAGTTTCTGGTGTCGACTCTCCTGGTGCAGATGAGTATCGCCAGCCCTTATGTTGAAAACCAGTCCAGTGTTCAAAACATTCCGTACGAATTTGACACATCGAACATGCCGAACTCATACAAATTTCAGTAAGTACTTCAGAATTTGAACCCCCTTTGTTTGTACTTAATTAAATATCCATTTCACAAAAAAGGTTAACTAAGACCCTGTTTTTGGCCATAAGGCCACCCTTTGTCTTATAGGATACAAAGGGGAAAAGTTTTTGAGGTTGTAGGTGTAATCTTTGGATCTACTGAATCAATTTTACATTATATACTGATAATCTTGTTTATTTTTTAGATATTAAGTTAATTTGTATTTATTGTGATTAGTTACAAATATATTCTTCAAAACGTTGAACGCTTAAACTACAAACTTTCAAAGTACTTAATCTGCATGCACTCAAGGCGGGGCAAGTACAAGCTTATAAAGTGTGTAGGGACTTCATTTGTTTATCCAAAATAAATAATAGGTTTTAGGGTATCTATCTATCTAATATAGAGACCGGCACGTAACTTGGCCAGATAGATGACGTTAGATGCGCAGAAGTAGTTTTTTAAGTCCGTTTGGTTGATAGAGGGACGCGGGGATTGTAGTAGCACCGCTCCGAGCAAGCGATTGTAGCGTCAGTCGACTACACTTCGATTTTGATTGTTTTGATTTGTTGCACAATTGCACTAAGTGTACCTACTAAGCGGGAACTTACCCCTCTAAAGCGCGAAATCTGGCCATGTTACGTGCCGGCACCTATACCTTTAAACGAGCAATTCTTGTTTATAATCTGAATCTCGGAAACTGCTCCAACGATTTTCATGAAATTAAGTATGCAGGAGGTTTCGAGGGCAATAATTCGGATACTGCCGCGGTAAAGCTATTGCATAGCATTTTTATCAACTTATGCAATTATAATTATTTATTTATATTTTATTTATGCAGTATTTTTTTTCTTTGAGCATGTATGCCGCACATGCGGTGAATGTGGCATTATAAAGATATGATACCTATATACTTTCTCACAAACAGCTGCTTACGTATTCGTCCGATTTCGGAGCAGCTCGTCTCGATCCGTGCGAGCTTCGGGTGTTAGGTTTTATTTTCGTTACGGAATTTCTTGATTCGGTCGCCGCGCTCAAAGCCCGCGAAAAAAGCTATGCAATAGCTTAAAAAAATAACGAATAATGCTCAGGTATTATTTTATAAATGTCAATATTATAAGTAAAATAATATTTATATTACGTAAAGAAATATACTATACGTAAGAAATAAATACACCGATGATTCTCGAGATTTACATGAACAGTTTACTCTCATAAAGTAATACAATAATAACTAGAAATAGAAAATATACCTACCTAGATTTTAATATTTTACCAATCATATAAATATTAACCAACATGTTTAACAGGTTTACTTTGCATTTTACCATAAACGCAAAGGCGCCAAAAGTTGTTTGTTTTGCTTTAACACGTGGCGTAAAAAAAAATGAAAAATTGCATAATTTTTTTTTTTTTTTTTTTTGTAGTATAACCTCTGATAAAGTTCTTATGTTTATAAGATTATAAATTGAGTTGTATCCTTGTATAAAAATACGAGTAGATATTCTCATGTATATTATTATTATCTAACTATAACTTAACAGAGATTTCATAAAAAAAATGTTCATCTAAAAAATTGCATTGTAGCCTCACCAAACACTGTTTAAACTCAATGTTTAAAAAACTCTTTCCCTATTGTTTTCTCATTTTTAACTATTTTTGAAAGATTTTTATTGTTCATGAAAATACTGAAGGCCGTTTGACACAATTGGCACGTTATAATTTATGTTGAATACATTAAAAACTTTCTTTTAAAATATAACCTCTACCGATTAATATTGAAAAATGGCACGCATCTGATTACAAAAAGCTTACAATTTATCTCGAGTGTCGGATTATGTCTAGTCTGAGTATTTTGGATATATCATGTATTTATTCCGTGTATTTATTTCACTTTTTATCCATGAGTAAAAAATATAATGAAAAATTACCATAAGTCATTAAACCTGTAGGATATCAACTACTAATTTTATCATCAATTTAAATAAATTGCTTAATTATCTACGTCAATTTGTTTTTATAATTTTGTAATAAAATATACAAATATAATTTTTAAATGAAGATTCCTCAAAAAAAAAACAAATACAAAGCAGACACGTTTGTGAGGTATTAATTAGAGGTCAATGACTCTTTAACCCTCGACGGAAAAAGAGGGGTGTTATAAGTTTGACGTGTCTGCCTGTCTATTTGTCTGTCTGTGGCACCGTAGCTCGCGAACGGATGAAGCGATTTCAATTTAGTTTTTTGTATGAATGGTGAGTTACGTGCGGGTGTTCTTATACATATTACATGAAAATCGGTTGAGTCGTTTAAAAGTTATGGGGATGAAAGTGGGGAAGAATAACCGAATGTCTGCAAAAATATCATTGGCATATCATTACTCGATTAAGTGCTTGAGTAGGGGGTTTTAAAAATTTTGAACTTTAGCTTGTTTAAACATATTTACTATTGATGACAAAATGTTGTTATTAAACCCATATTACTATAGATTATAAATATAAACAACAGAAGTTTCGGTAAAGAAAATTGTTACTTAACTGCATAGAACAACATGCTCGTAGTTAGAGTGAAATAAAACATTCTGACAAGGTTAGGGTTGATAATATATTTTAATTATTCTTGCTAATAATTTCAGTTAAATATTGGCATAGTGCAAGAGTCGGTGAAGAGCCACTTACTTGTTTTTTTTTTAAACACACCTGGCTCGTCTATCGCAAAACTGTCCCAATTATTTTTAAATCACTTAATTTTAATCACTTATTTCCATCACCTTCACTAGTCCTAAGTCACCAAGTCCTAAATTATTGTTTTCTATTGAGGCAATACGCCTAAGAAGGCTTGGATACTAACGTATTACATATTTTTTTCAAAATATTAGGTACTTATTATTTTGAAAAAAAATAGAGAAAAATTATTTTAACAATAAAGATAAGTTTGCAATTTGTTTAAAAACACAACATACTTAATGTTAAAACTTTATTTTATTTCATTTTAAAGAACTTTGTAACATTGCTAAAATAATAAGGTTTTGTACCTGTAGGAGTTCATTAGCTATATTTAATATTTTCACATGTCATGGTGCAAAAGCCAAGTTTTTAAAAGTCTAGTATTAATAAAATGGTTAAAATTAACTTGCAAAATCAGATCACATTCCTTTTATCATATTATTGTAATAGCAAAGTTGAATCCTGTCAAACTCGTTCGCCCACATTCTAACAAGCATGAAGACATCCACTAATTTATACTATTTATATGTTGATGCATAAAAAAATTCGAAAAAGTAATAAAAAAATATTGAAACTTTAACAATAAGTTCTTTTTTTTGTTTTTTTTTTAGACATATTTATTATATGATGCGCGATATAGTAATCTAATAAATATGTATGAAAGTAGACATAATGAACAATTGAATTTTAAAATTTTTTAACGAAGATCAATTACTAGAATAGAATTAGCCGCTTATAACCGACATCAGCAGTCTGGAGATTTACTAAACGATACTCTCCATACAGAAGAAAACATCCCTATGGAGAAATAATGATGTTGTTGAGAACTTTAAAGTAAAAGTACTGTAAGATTGTAATATGAACATGGTTTAAATTTAAGTTAGCTACTTAAGGACAGAAATATAATATTTAAAACTTATCAGATAACCGAAACGAAAATCCACTTCTTATTTTTTAATTTTTATGCATATAATCCTTAATTTAACAATAGAGTGCTATTATGTATTAATTAGCTTAAAACAGTTCGTAGGTTCGTTTTCGTTCATTCTATCCAGAGATAAATACAAATAAAATTTGGTATATCTTCCTTAGTATGTGCAAAAAAAGGTTAATCGAAAGATCGTGCTATAATAAATAATAATACAAATTTGTAATTATTTAATAAAAAATTGTATTAGTCACAATGTATATTCGTCAAGTGAAAAAAAAAACTTCAATTAATTGTAAAGATATTAAGAAAAGGATGTTAAAATATTTGAATTTTTTGTGGGTATGATGTAATGACCTAAATGTGTGTTTGTATCATAGGATATAGCCATATTTGCATACACGTGAGCATCGTCGCTTTTAACGAATATGACAATTATGTGTTTTATTTATTTGCTTTACTATATTTCTGATGCATATTACGTATGTGTCTAGATAATTTATAGAGATGTAACATAATAACATAGAAAAACTAAATCCGTGTTTAGAATGTCTGGGATTTTTAGCATATTCCAATATGCTAGGTAATTTTCTGCAGAAGGCTTACTGTTTATTGTGGGACTAAAATACTATAGACGGGTAAATGGGGACGTTTCATACACCTTTGCCTACCCTTCAGGGACAAAAAGGTATGTGGTTAAATAACAGCGAAGACGACAATTTTAAAATATTTATTAAAAGTAGATAACGAAATCGTAACATGTTTCAGTTTAGATTAAGAAGATAAAGATGATGCAGATGAAGAAGTCGATTAAGGACCAGCAACAATCAGGTCATTGAGTACAGAGTTAAGTGAAATCCGACCTCAATAACACTTTCGAAATATCATTGTTTCTTATAAAATACCAATAATGAATACGTGAATCCAAATAACGGCCTCGCAAGGGTATTCAAACCGTAAACGGACATTCAACTTGTAGAAGGCGTATCACATACGCCGTATTTGTATCCTACATGACAATGTCACCATTATACTTTTTATAACATGAAGTGACATGCATTTAGTCAATATTTTCGAGATAATGAGCTTACGATACTTATTCGATATTCGGGTTCGATATGAGTTTGATATATGAATATAATGTTATCTGATAGAAAAATGTATGCTGTAAAGTAAATAATAGGAATCAATGAAAAAAAGTACTTGTGCTATCGTTTTGATAAAGTAAACATGCCTCTTCATCAATCAAAAGCTGTCATAAAATATAAAGACGATCATGTCCAAGTTCAAACCATACTTTTGACAAACAACGTCACGCGATTTGTATATTTTGTGTGACAGGACATACTTCTCCTAGTAAATACTAGTATTCTTATAAAATCTTTATGATAAACTTATACTATGCTTCGACTAATACGGCAAACTATAAAAGTTAAGCAATCGTTCAAATTATATGCAAGCACGTGAAGTGTTACATACACAAACATTAAAACTCAATTCAAATTAAATACACAAAGTATTTTACATCTGAAACTATTGAATTAAGTTGAAATAAATATAGTTACATAATATCTATTTATCAGCGTTTGTACAAATATAATACGAAATCATGCTTAAAGATTCAAACAGTGTTTTTCAGATATTTCGAACTAATAGATTAGCTTTTAGGGGGCAGAAAATATTTCTATCTCTAATAAAAAGAAACAGTTTTGTGCGATAAACGTTGTTAACATTACCTACCACAAACTGTTGTCAAGAAGCCAGTTGCGCTATATGAAAATATGTATTTGTAAACGCGTTTGCAAACAACATCTAGTGTCGTCTAATAATTCGCTAATTATGATTATATTTAACACAATTAGCGTTGGCAAATTGTCTTAATCATGAAGGTAAACAAAAAACGCAATATCGCCTTTCCTGGAATATTTTTTTAATACGAGTTTCATGAAATTTTGGTAAAATTAGCGATGATATGTTAACTGATAGTCCCCTATATACCTTTTCTGCGATGACACATTTTGCATATAATTATATGTTGGCATTCGTCATTTCATGCAAAAAATTAATAATTTATATAGAATAATGAAAAAAAGTTTCTCTAAAACTTTGGTGGAGTAATGCATTGATTTTGATATAGATCTGCATAAATCCTTATTTTTTTATTGTTTAAACATGTTAGCTGTCCGTATAACAAATAAGAAACAACAGAACTTCATTTACTATATAAGCAATGAAATAAATTCGTACAAATGAGATTGATCTATTTATAACTTAATGACTCATTTAACGAAATGAGGTCTAAATAAGCCGAGCATGTCTATTATCTAAAATATAACATAATTAAGCATTTATAAATAATAAAATAATAAAGCGAAATGTAGTATACTTACTTGACAGCCATTAAGCAAATGTACATACAAATATACGAACGAGAATATTTTTTGCTTCATTTTCTTATTTCGTCTAAGTCCGACTTTTAATTAATGTTAATAGTATAAATACTAGTTAAAGGAGAACACGTTTGTGTTATGTTATATATTAAGTATGAAATACTTATGCAATAAACGGTGCATCCTCAGGATTTTGATCAAAGTATAGAGGTTGTAGTAGTCAACTAAAAGGTATGGACTAAGAGCTGGCTACGAAAACGTGAACTGGTAAGGTGTAGTAATGAATTATATTAACCTCTCCTTGGTAGCTTATAAGTACAGAGCGAGACCCGTCAGAAGTCTCTCCCGGGGCGGAAGGCGTGGGTGGGCGGTCAAAGTCGTAAATTTTCAATAAGATAAAAATGATTAGGTGCAGTTCTGAATTTTTATAGAGTTATAGTTTTTAACTGTAGGAATCTAGGAAAATTATTGTCAGAAGTCTAGGTCGGGGCTTAAAGACTGTCAGAAGTCGACAAAGTTGTAAAGAAATTGTTTAAATTTAAACCATAAGGCCATTATTAAGACTTCTGACAATTTATTTACAGGTTCGATAAGCAACAAATAATATAAAAATGCATTTGTCAGAACTGCACCTTATGGTTTAAATTTAAACAATTTCTTTACAACTTTGTCGACTTCTGACAGTCTTTAAGCCCCGACCTAGACTTCTGACAATAATTTTCCTAGATTCCTACAGTTAAAAACTATAACTCTATAAAAATTCAGAACTGCACCTAATCATTTTTATCTTATTGAAAATTTACGACTTTGACCGCCCACCCACGCCTTCCACCCCGGGAGAGAGTTCTGACAGGCCTCACTCTGTACTTATAAGCTACCAAGGAGAGGTTATATATATAATTCGTTCCTACACATTATCAGTTCACGTTTTCGTAGCCAGCTCCCCGAGCAGTACTGCTAATTGAGACGGAACGCTTACTTACTTGACTATAGGGAGAGTCAAGTGAGTTATAAATTATATTATATTTTCAAATTTTTAATCAAGTCACTCTGTGAAAACTTAGACTAAATACGGATAAGACAACTTGTACAATAATTTTAACATCATCAGTGCAGTATCTTCTAAGGGGTTAATATTATGCATTTTTATATAATACTTAAAGATTTCACTGGAGCTAAGATCCCTAAATCTGCTGTTTTATTCTTAATAAGACGATATTATATTGATAGTTCAAGGTTTAATCCTTTCATTATCAGTTTAATTAAAGCAAACATAATTTCTAAAAAGCTTAGAAAAATGTAATTACTATCATTAAGACGGTAAGATTACAAATGAAGTTCAAGAAGAGGTACTGGAGTTATTAAGATGCACCTAGGGTAATATTAAAACTTACTCAATGCAATATTTCATACTTATAGCAGTAATAAGTACAAACATGTAACGTCGAAAAGTCAAGGGCAGATATTCCTTAAGTAAAACTCCATGAAATCAATAATTTCTGTAATTCACTTATTCATAAGATATATTCACCTGCCTATTAGATCAAGAGACACAAACAACACACTCTCTGTGATGAAATGTAAATATTGCCCTTGTTTTTGTTTGCCTATTAACAATGCTTGCAGTGTGCATACGGTGTTGCGCAACCTCTACGTGGATTTTCAAACGAATAGCAAAATACTGATAGAGCGGAATAAGGTAAGATCACGGAAGAGCGAGTTCAAAATATTTGTTTTCTGTGACAACAGATTTAGTACTTATATAAATTGATAGCACGTATTCGGATTAGCGGGTTACACCTGCACACATAAGGACAATATAAAGGCCAATTTACATTAACATGACATTCTGTAGTGTGCGCCAAATATTTACTTTTGGCGATTTAGTGATGGTGACTCAAGTGACATTTTGCTTTCCTTTTCGTTTAGTATTCCAAAATGTAATTTTTATTTTATTTGTGTACATTACACACTGTCCTGTTTGTTATTGCGATACGTGTTTGACTTTCCATAGCTATTTTGTTAGGAGTAACATGTATGGTGTGCAAATAAACAATTTAATGAGGGTTATTGTGGTTTATGTTACATAAATGTAGGTATTTTGTTTCGGGAGAATGTTGTTAACACACATACTTATATGAAGAGTTAATCGTTATAGACATTAACGATGTTTATATCTCATCAATCAACAATATCAAGAGACTTTGGCATTCCACTGCAGGAGATTAGGCCTCTCCTTAGAAAGCTTTTTGACCTACTGGTGGTGGCAAATAGGGTACTTGCCTGTAGTACTAAAAAAAAATACGATGTTTGGTATATAAGTAGCTTAGATGCCAGGAAATTTAATAACATATTTATTTCTAAAAATAATTACATATTTTCAATATTTCCATAAAATGGAAATCATGATTTTTAATCTATATGTCACGTGACCGCAAATGCCAATCATTAAGGCTGAAATTTATAAAGCGTGCTTAGGCTTTGCTTAGACTTACCTCACGAGTTAAGTGTGCATTGAAATTTATAGTCATTATGTTTAGCTAAAGCTGAGCAAATGCTTAGCATAGTCTAAGGCTGAAATTTATAAAGCGTGCTTAGGCTTTGCTTAGACTTACCTCACGAGATAAGCGTGCATTGAAATTTATAGTCATTATGCTTTGCTCAAGCTGAGCAAATGCTTTGCATAGTCTAAGTCACCGAAATTCTTGACTTAGCGACTACTTACGCGCTCGTAAAGATGGTTCGATTGAGCAGGTAAAAAACCTGCGTTCGTAAGGTCCGTAAGGGCATGCCAGGGTCAAAGTAAAAAGTTCTTTCTAGAAATTGATAATTAATTATATGTAATTGAAATCGAGACAATCTAAATAATTGTTGTCAATTTTTTTTTATGGAATAGGCGGGCATACGAGCAGACGTATCGCCTGATGGTAAGCGATTACCGCCGCCCATGGACACCTGCAACACCAGAGGCGTCACAAGTGCGTTGCCGATCTTTAGGGTGGGAGGGGAGGTTGTTGGGGGATGGGCCTCCGGTATCCCCACTCACTCGGTGAAACACAGCGCAAGCACTATTTCACGCCGGTTTTCTGTGAGGCCGTGGTATCAGTCTGGTCGAGCCGGCCCATTCATGCCGAAGCGTTGCTCTCCCACGGTGTCAATCCGGTTTTTTTTTTGACTGACAACTCAAAGATACATTCTGTTTTACTTGTACATGTGTTATTGTGGCCCTTTTTCACTTAAAATCAATAAAAAATAACGGTTTAAATTGATTGATATACAATTATACGATAAAGATTATAAGATTACTAATATTTAAGTTTATTACAGCTATTTTAAAATAATATGTGTTTGAAATACCTATATAATTTAAATAAATATGCTATGCAAATTGAAACGTTAAACTTTTTTGCCTGAGCTCTTGCTTAGCATACAGTCAGTAAATACTTAGCCCAAAGGACTATAAATTCGAACGCTAAGATTACACTGAGCAGGAACTTAAGTAAGTATAGCGTAAGCAAAGTCTGAGTAAATCCTAAGCACGCTTTATAAATTTAAGCCTAAGAGTAACGTCAGTTTTCTCAAACGTATTGACTTGTCAATAACCTAAACATTTTTTTTTATTTAGTTATTAACTATATTATTTCGGCATAAATATAACAAAAGGCGAAATCTAGCAATGCAGAAAAAATTCAAGAAAGCTTATAGTTTAAATTTGCCACGGATAGACACGATGATGGTGGCAAGATATTTCGCCGATAATCCCGTAGAATTTTGTAGGTGTTCTTTTTGTGGTATTTTCTAACGTACACATAATGTCTGAGAAAAATGACGTCATACAACCACTTGACGGCGATGGTGTTTTGGGTGGGAAAATATTTAATTTGAATTATGTTTTTAAGTTTTACAATTGTAAGCCGCTTTTTTTACGCAAATATTTATTTTATAGCTTAAAATTGACCGATAATTAAATTGAAACACTTTTTGAAAAATAGGCAAATACCCTATTGGTAAAGGGCTTTTTAATGTTTTATTTCTCTTCATAGTGCTGTTGTTAAGTGTAGTTGTAATGAATCAGCGTCATGACATTCAGTATCCCACATCTTATATATTATAGGATACTAGCTGACCTGGCGAACCTTCGTACCACCATATTTACATATCTGTCTCAGCTTCCCACAGGCAGTGTACAGTCGCAGACAAAAAAAAACCCGTTATCTTTTAATTTTTGTTGTACACAAACCTTGTCCCAACAATAACATAAAAAAAGAATTATTTAATTTGGTGCAGCTAATAGGAAGTTAAGCGCGTACATAAATTTCAGCGATAATTTTTTATAAATATATAGATTTAAACCTTACTTAATGGTGGTACTAGCACTATGTACATGTGTTTTCAATAATTATTGAGTATTTTTACTAGATCTATAGGTATATTACACATAGTACCTTGAACATTGTACGTTTTGTTTACGTTCAATATAATATCCTCATTATTTAACTTATTTACATGTTAATTTGTTTAATTTTGACCAAATTTAAATGGGACCATACGGGAATATTGAGTTATTCGTTAATTTGTCGCGTACATACATAATGCAAATTGAAGACTTATATGGTTTTCTCATGGATGACATGTCAGAACTGGGCCAAATTTGAGAAAAAAAATGAGACCATTCGGGAAGTACCAGCTTTCAAATAAAAAAAGAATCATCAAAATCGGTTCACCCAGTCCAAAGTTATGAGGTAACAAACATTAAAAAAAATAAAAAAAATACAGTCGAATTGAGAACCTCCTCCTTTTTTGAAGTCGGTTGAAAATACTAAGTTGAGTAAAATAAAGTAATCAATTTTCAATTTTGGTCATACTTTTTTGTATATATTTAATATGTGGTGTTGGTATTATTTAGTAGTATGTTCTGGGAAAACCAATGAAAACATTTATCCCATCAGAAACATAAATGTGAAATGAGAGCCAAGTTCAATATTATGATATATGCCTTGGTTGTTCACTTCAACGCCAAAAACTGTGATATTTAAATGGGTGCCAAGTTCAATGGTTACTCCTGAAATTGATTTATAACAACATAAAATATTTTATAACAACTTAAAGTATCATTTCTTCTTAAAACTTAGGATAATATATTAAAGTCTGACTTGGCCAGTCTTCATATTCGTGGCTTGCGTAATTTACAATTTACGGTGCTGCTCGCCAGTTCTGCTAGCTTGAACTTGGCTTGACACTCTACCGCATCTCTAGATCTAAAAAAGTATTATTCTTCAGTTGTAGAGGTACATAGCATGAAGTGGTTTTGATATTGTTTATTAAAGCTATTTGGCTTTACATAATATCACTCGTGTTATCAATTATACATTACTCTCCGGGATATATAGGTACCTATCTTTTCTAAAAAAAAAACACTTAACTTAGTTCTTACAATTTTATTACATTTAAGCATTGCAACAAACTAGTAATATTGACTTTTATTTCTGATTTTAACTCATACTTTCACATGTCATCATCACTACATAGTATAAAACAAAGTCGCTTTCTCTGTCCCTATACCCCTATGTTTGCTTAAATCTTTAAAAATACGCAACGGATTTTGATGCGGTTTTTTCAATAGATAGAGTGATTCAAGAGAAAGGTTTTTATGTATAATAAATGCATAATATAGTATGGAAACACTGTTAATTTTCGAGGTTTTTAATGTGATGTAGCAAATAAACACATTTTTTGCGCTTACATTGCAAACGCTGGTTGCACCCTACGAGATAGATCAAAAAAAAAAAAAAACGACTTCCAAAAACATCCAACGAAAACTCT
Organism: Diaphora mendica; assembly: GCA_949125395.1. Classification (NCBI taxonomy): domain Eukaryota; kingdom Metazoa; phylum Arthropoda; class Insecta; order Lepidoptera; family Erebidae; genus Diaphora; species Diaphora mendica. The sequence goes on from OX421316.1 coordinate 16,392,981, forward strand.
CTGTCAAAAAACACTTAAAAGCGTAAAATAAACTGGTTCTTCATAAATTGCCTATACCTAATTCTTTATTCATTTAAATAGTAGTATTATAATGTGTGCTAGGTACCTAGAATCTGTTTGAAGTCGGTGCCAAGTGACTATCGCTTAGACTTTTGTAATTGTTCGTTTGTATTCTTTTTGGCTTAGCACCGACTTCAAACAGATTTTAGGTACCTAGCACACATTATAATACTACTATTTAAATGAATAAAGAATTACGTATAGGCAATTTATGAAGAACCAGTTTATTTTACGCTTTTAAGTGTTTTTTGACAGAGAGTTTTCGTTGGATGTTTTTGGAAGTCGGTTTTTTTTTTTTTATAAAAAGTTTTTATTTTACAGTTTTTAGTGCAAACAATCGTAGGTAAGTAGTAAGTTGAATTATTTCATCAAATTTCATCATCAAGAATACAAATTAAGGTACGTGTAATATTAAAATCATCATCTAATCCCTAACTGTTGAAGAGTTTAATCTTCTATCATCAGCTCACCTAAATAGCTTGAAAGTATACGACTGAAGGTCTTTAGATACGTATGAAATTGAAAGAATTATTCTCCAACTCCTAACCGTTGAGGAATTGTACCTTCCACCTTCCATCATCAGCTTACCTAAATAATTTGTAAGAATACGACTAAAGGTAACTTATATACATATGATATTTAAAGATTTATCCTCCAACTCCTAACCGTTAAGGAGTGGTACCTTACATCATCAGCTCATCATCATAAAATGATGACTACCAGACGCAAATACCGGTGTAACTTCAGAAAACATACGAAAAACATAGTATGTGCCTATAAAAAATGAGGGTTTCCCTCGATTTCCCTGGGATCCCATCATCAGATCCTGATATGCTGGCAATGGGGCCACCACGGAAGCATACCCTGTCGAATACAAAATAAAAATTCAAAATCGGTCCACAACTGACGAAGTAATCAGGTAACATACATAAAAAAAAAAAAAAAAAAAAAAAAAATATACATACAGTGGAACATAGAACCTCCTCCTTTTTGGAAGTCGGTTAAAAATAATGTACTACAGTATTGTACACCTTAAAAAGGTCTACAAAAAAGTTCGCGACGGTATATGTCTACATCTTATTGATAACCCACAATAAACATTTTTTATTCCTTTCTTTTTACGAGAAATAATGGCATTTAAAATAGATAAAAATGTCTCTTTACTGTATCTAATTTAAATGAATATATTCGAAAATATTACAGATTTAAAATGCACGAATCGTGTCGTCGACGCGGCGGGGGCATCTAAACTCCACCCGTGCGAAGCCGGGGCGGGTCGCTCGTGCATGATATAGTTGTTCCGTATAGTTCCGTTCCACTCACGAACGAAGTCTTAGGTCAATAAACAACCTGCTTCTTCTGTGCCCCTCTCACACCTCCAATTTTATCAATTCTTCCTTTTATGTGCAGTCAGTTCTACTTTGGAATGCACTCCCAGCCGAAATCAGGATGTCCACAAACCGCCTTACATTCAAGAAAAAAGTGCGCGAACTCCTTCAGGGAGAATTGGCAGTACAGACACAACGCTAGTACCAATCTGTGTATTTTATATAATATTAAGTATATGTATGTGTATGCTTAAAAAATGTTATGTATGTATTGATTTGATTGGTAGTAGATTTGTGTATATTGGTTTTATCTGATGTAAGTTTATCTGTTATCTATGTAACTATTGTGATCTTTGTCAAACTCCGTACTTTGTCTTTGCACCTACCGCATCATATTTCTGCTCACCTGTAGATTGACTGGTAGAGAATGCCTCATGGCATTAAGTCCGCCTTTGTGCGTCATGTGCAAGAAGTTTTAAATAAAATAAATATAGGCACTATGTTTATATTAAATGATATCTCATTATTGTATGTTATGATCACTATTTAAATGCACGTATAAATTAGATTAAAATGTGTATTTAAGTATATCGTTTAGTAAATAATATGAACAAACATTTTTATGTACTTAATGCACACACTTTTTTGCTAACGTTACGTCACCTGAAGGTTGAGTGGGAGAAAATATCATTTACTGCAAATGTGAATAATTAATTCACTTGAGATACGATTTAATTATTCTTTTAATTATATATTTTTTTAATTACAAGTACACAATAACATTTCCCGAATTCTATTTACGTAATGCTAAAACAGAACAAAAATAACTATAAAGAAACGCCTGTCATTTTTTTCACTTATACTTAGTCGCAACATTACTATTCTGTATAACTCAAAGTTTGGGTTTTCTGTAAAAAGTAATATTGAAAATATTATGTAATCCATATTTTTTTTCTCTGAGTATGTTTCTTTCTTTTTATAATATGGAATGTGAATAACTATTATTTGCACCGCCTGAAATTTTGATCATAACATTTGTAAGACTTTTGCTGTTCGTATTGCCTACACTGTATTTAACAGATTTTCAAGGCTTTCTCAGTAGTTCTTGTATTTTTTTACTAATCTATCAGTTTTTTAGGGTTGTATATTTATAATATTTTTTGGTTCTGCAATGAGGTCGTCTTGAATACATTTAGGAAAAGAATTGTAACTTTTCTTTTACACCTTAACATACCTAACTTATATTTACGGAAAAGATAAGTTTGCCAGTGTAAAATGCCACGTACATATTCAATGAACAAATAAAAAATAGCAAGCTTAAGCAGAAAAAAAAAATAAAAATAAGCCAGGCGATAAATTTTAAGTTAGAAGACATATTTAATAGGTAGAAGGTAAAACCTACACAAAACTAACTTCTATAGTAAATCCCGAAATCCCTTCGTGGCGCTCCCCTACTATAAGTGACTGCATGGTTGGCCTAGTTTACTTTTCTACTGCCCAAAATGTTGTGGGTTCAAATCCCACATGGGACAACACTTTTGTGATCCACAAATTGTTGTTCTGAATATGGGTGTTCTTAGTGTACGTTTCATGTATGTTTGTAAAGGCTTTCGCAACCCAGGTTGTATATTCCTAATGCGGGAATTGACTTTAAAAAAAGTATAATAAAAATCATTTAAATTCCTGATTAATTTTATCTATGTAAAGTTAATTGCAAGAGAATAAGCATTAAATTATTTTAATTTCAGTTATGATTCTCCCGATGGTTCTTCAAGAAACGAACAAGGAGCGATCCTCAACCCCGGTACAAAAGATGCAGCATTACAGGTCACTGGAGCAGTGCGCTGGTACAACGACAAAGGTCATCTCTACGAAATGACTTATAAGGCTGGCAAAAGAGGCTATCGAACAGTCATCAAAAGAGTCTATTCTTAAATAGTGATTGAAAAGTATTTCAAGTATTAGAATCGAATATAATTCGATAAAGAAAGACTGGACAAAAATATTTAATTTATTGTAATAACGTTAATTTGTTTGAATATGTTACTAAACACAATGCTGTAGATTAAAGTAATAAAAATTATTAAATATAATGTAAAAAATATCGGAAAGTGAAATAAAATACAATATTTGGACGTTTTCTTTTCGAAAAACATTTCATTGAAAAGTGTGTGATTTATTAAGAGAATGTCTAACAAATTATTTCCTAATAAAATGTAAATTGTATTTACTTCATGTTGCAAATGTAACTTCATGTTGCAAATGTAATAAAGCTGTTGTAAAAGATTGATTCCTAACTTCGATGATATTTTCAAACACAAATGAAAGCTAAACATTTAATTGTAAAAAGCTAATATATAAACTATTAAAATTTAGGAAAAAATATGATTATTATTATTCTCGAAGTACCTATTCACGCGTTACTACTCTGTTTAAATACATGCCCTAAATTTATTTTAATTTAAACATTGCTCTTCTCCTTTCTTATTTCAAAAAGCAATATCAAATTTCAATAAATATTAGCATTTAACATTTAAATAAAAAAATACAAGCAGAGTAAAAAATACTAACAAAAACCCTTTTCCTTTGTATCTGCCAAAATGGTAAAAAGAGTAAATTTATAGCTTTAATCCTACAATTGGCCATAAAAATATGAATCTTGTTTTAAATCGGGTGCAAGACTTTTTAGCAAATAAATTACCTACGTTCAATATGTGAGGTATGATATTAATTATCTCTCGCTAAGAAATTTATAGTAATAACCGTTCACACTAATATTTTAATAACATCAATGTCTTTGTTAAGGAAAGGAACAAAGTAAGATCGTATATTTATGTAATGGATTTTATGGCGGAACACTTTTATAATGGCATAGGGAGGCAAATGAACAGATAGGTCTATTGGCAAGAAACATCTGCACAGTCAACGCTTTGAAGATCGGAGCCAAAACCCTACACCCCCAGAAAAGGAAGGCTTTTTGATGATGAGGCTGAAAATCACTCGGTAAAAGTATATAAAAATTACTTAACACAGCCTTTTTGTGAAGTCGTGATATCACTTTGGTCAAGTCAGTCCATTTATGGCGAAGCACAACTGATAAAGCATAATATAATATTAAATATATACCCAAAATTTTATTGATCGTCTTGTTGAAAATAACAATTTCAATTTTCAAATATTACACTCGATTAAATCAGCGATATCGATTAGTGTTTAATGTTTTCCTGTTAAGATTAACCATTTCTAGCAAACAATTTTTACAATGGTTTTTAAATATAATGCGACAATCTCAACGAGTAAGAAATTGCTTTTTAGCGATAAGGCCGTCATTTGTACAATGTCATTATACTGTTAAGCTCCTATATACAACTGTACCAATTGGTGTACAATAAAGTTTATTCTACTCGTATTCTAAGTCTAGCCAATCAACATATTTTTTACTGAACCTTCTCACTGGTAACTTTCGAAGTGCAACCGTTGCAAAAAAAGGAACAGCCCGAAATAGTCAAACATAGCAAAAGCAGTAAAATATAACATTCCTAAATAGGTATAACAAATTATGCAGCCCTAAAAACTTGTGTTATAATCTGACACGGTTTCATGGGTGAAGTGTTTCCGTAACTGTTAAAAGATGAAAGAATGTCAAATTACATGAATTGCATATTTACCGTTGTATTAATAATGTACACAGGTCAGTGAACTCACTCAATGCATTAAATTAATTTCCCAAAATATTTTAGGTTTCTCGTTTAATTTGTACAATCAGTTTTAATATAAGTACGTTTTAAAACGTTACAATTAACACAGTTATAAAATTTATTGAAATGCGACACACCTGTATAGAAGATTATACATTGGGCCATCAATATTTTTACATTTTGAATATTCATTGTAAATATTGAACCAGCTAACCACCCAGCTAATGTTGCACACATATCAACTACATTATGTTTTTTGCCTTGCACGTTTTACTTTAAAAGATAGCAGCGAACCTTTAAAGCTAAAAGCTATCTGTTTTAATCTCTGTAATTTAGCATGGTCGATAAAATCTGTTTGACTAATGCAATAATATAATCCCACTAAAAACATTTTCATGTAAAATATTGCCAAGACGACTGCATACGGCTTACCCTGTAAAAACTATATCAGATGTCATGAAAAGCCAAGTTTTTGAATCTACACGCCCTGACTCTACCAACCCTAACTTCACGAACTCTACATCTCAGTAAAAATGTATGGCTTGACTGTTTTTGGTGGGATTTAGTTTTCTTTTTGTAAATTACTTATGGCAGTATTTTTTATTGTTTATTTTTTATTCTTTATTGGGGTGTATTTCTTGTACATCTTCTTTCGAAAAAGTCCGTATTCCAGTGAGTCTCATACGAATTTCCACCCCCAATTTTGGGGGTTGGGGGGCGATATTAATAGGTTTATGAATGTTTTGTTGTTTGTATACTAAACTAAGTTTACCTACCAAATTTCAGCTTTCTAGCACTTCAGGACGTACCCTAACAGTTTTGATGATCATCAGTGTGTCAGTGACGAAATCGGTGTATTTTAGATATCAACAAAATCTAAAGTACCAGAGCTATGCAATTGAAACTTGGTATGTTTAATTAGTCTATTACTGATATCATATCCTGAGAATTGGAAATATGTGGTATATCGAAAACCAAAGTTATGGCGGTTCAAAAAAACGACGAAGCACTTGGAGAAAAGGTAGGTAGTGCCCTTGCGCTTCGGTTGGCTCGTCTTGGCACCGTCATGACCCTAGATTAAGATATTATTGTCTTACCAAAAACTCAACTTACAAATTTATGACTAACAGAATAATTTTCAATTAAAGTAGATACTGGAAATAAAGTCTAAAATAAATTACTAAATGCATCCTCTAAATAACATTTATAAAGCTCGGGCACAATTTGTAATATGTATCGCATATTCGTATGGCCAGATGCTAGTAAAACTAAATTCTTGGATTTGAAGAGAGCGCACATAGTTCTTCATGTGCTGGCAGATCAAAAATTTGGAGTGGTACTACCCCTCTTCGTAACGTGGGAGCAAATTTGAAACCAACCCTATGCCAATCCGTCCAGCCATGTGGTGTAGTAAATCAAAACCTTCTAGCGTAGGACAGGTTGTGTGATTGTAATTATAACGTATGTTGCTCATTTAGTCGATATACTTGGGCCTCTCCCATTGCACGCGACTCTAATAGATTTTCGCTTCTCACTTTATTTATTTATTTATTTATTTATTAAAACTTGTTGCACTTATTGTACAAAGGCGGACTTAATGCCATGAGGCATTCTCTCCCAGTCGACCTTCAGGTGAGGTAGAAATAAGATGCAGTAGGTGCAAAGTTAAAGTTTTTCATGTTAATATTTTAAATAATATAGGTATACCCTACATCAAATAGAGCCAATTAAATAAATTTACTATTACACTCAAATTAATAATACAAAACACATATAAACATACACATACATAAATTTAATATTATACTTGTACACAGTCTACGTACTACGTAGTACTACGGTTGTGACTGTATTGCCAACTCATTCCGAAGAAGTTCACGTACTTTAAACTTGAATGTAAGGCGGTTTGTGGACATCCTGATCTCGGCAGGGAGTGCATTCCAGAGAAGAACTGACTGCACATAGAAGGAAGAATGGAGGAAGTTGGAGGTGTGAGGAGGGCACAGAAGAAGCAGATTATTGGTTGACCGAAGGTTTCGGTCGTGATTAGAACATAAGAGACGGAAGTGTGGTACAAGGTATTCGGGTAACGATGGGGAGTTGAGGAAAGAAAAAAGAGTAGTCAGCGCTCGCAAATAGCGGCGCTGACGAATTGGAAGCCATTGCAATTGGGAACGAAAAGCAGACACATGATCATACTTGCGAAGATTAAAAACGAATCGAATGCAGTTATAGAGAAGGCGGTCTAGTTTATTGAGGAGATCTGCATTCAGGTCAAAATAACACACATCACCATAGTCGATCAGGGGAATAATTAAGGACTGCATAAGCGTAACCTTGGTCTTAACGGGAATGAAGTTCTTGAGACGATACAAAGCTCGGAGACACGAGGTGACTTTCTGGCTGACGCATGAGACTTGTGCCCGCCAATCAAGTGTTGAGTCTATAAGTAACCCCAGGTTCTTTACCACTGCGCTCAGCGGTATAGTCACGTTGTTGTAGACAACTGGTGGAATGATCGCCGTATCCTGCTCCCCATGACGATCACTTGGCATTTGGTTGGATTTACCGACAACCTCGCTGACCAGTTTTTTATGAAGTCTAAATCCCTGTTGACTTTGTCGATTGCGTATGAAATGTCTTCAATCCTTGCAAGTCGTCAGCGTACAGGTGATACGCACACTGAAGGTGTTGGGTTACGAGATTAATGAATATTGAGAATAATAAGGGAGATAATATACCGCCTTGAGGGACGCCAGTGAGAAGATCACACCAACTTGACGATAAGTCATCAATGTGAACACACTGTTGTCGTCCCTGAAGATAGGAGGAGAACCATTCCAGAGCTTCTGAGGAGATCATAAGATAGGAAAGGATAGCTAATAAGACGTCGTGACACACGGTATTAAAGGCATTGGAGAAGTCAATCAAAGCCAGCACTGTGACTTTGGTGTCCTCCATACCTTCCCGAATGTCACCAGTTACTTTGAGAAGCGCAGTGGTTGTGCTGTGACCTGGTCTAAATCCCGATTGTAAGGGACTGAGCAGGTGCTGCTGATAAATAAACTGAGAGAGTTGCCTATGAACGCAGGCCTCAAGCACTTTAGAGAGGAAAGGAAGTATAGAAATTGGTCGAAAGTGTTCAGGGAGAGAGGGGTTAGTTTTTTTGGGTAAAGGTATGATGAAGGCCTTACGCCAGAGAGAGGGAAAGGTTCCAGAGTCGAGTGAAAAATTAATGATATTAGATATTGCAGGAAGAACGTGATCCAGGATGGTAACGATCATACGACGACTGATACCGTCACACCCCACTGCGTTAGAACGAATGGACAGGATAATCTTTTTGATGTCCTCAGAAGATACTGGAGAAAAGTCAAAAGATTCAATGTCAGGATGGGGCAGGCTAGCTATATAGCTCAAGGTTTGACTCTTGGTTTGATGATCCATCTGAGATGTTCTTGAGAAATGACGATTTAAATCATCTAAACCAATTGTCATCTTAAGCTCAGGGCGCTGTTGTTTGCCTATGTCTAGAGTTCCAAGGAACTTCCACATACTGGAAGTTGAAGAGGATTCTATGTTTTGAATTATATGACGGCGTTTGGCGTTACGTATCACCTGATTACACCGATTCCTTGCAGTCTTAAAAAGGTTCCATTTCTCTTCACAACGGTCTTTCCTGTACCTATTGTAGCAACGATCTCTCCGTCTCATAGCAACTCGAACTTCATATGTCATCCATGGTGCAGGGGGACGCTTCAATTTAATTCTCCTCACGGGTGCGTGGATATTGTACAAGTTAAGAATTACGTCATTGAAGATACTGATTTTATCGTTAACGTCTGTAGTTGCTCCCAAGCTCGACCAGTCTAGTGCGGAAGCATCCGCACATAGTTTATCAATGTCCATTTGTCTGAAGCTACGTACATGCAGAATTTTGGGAGGAGATTTAGGGGGTTTTAGGATGTATGAGAGAAAGATCAGGTTATGGTGGGAAAAACCAGGAGCAGGATGTTGACCATGGGAATGGATAAGGTATGGAGCAGAGGTGAGCATTAGGTCAAGCCAAGTATCCTGGTGCTCAGTGTTGTGATGAGTTGCTTGGAGGGATAGGACATGGAGGCTAGTAGATTGGATGATGTGAAAGAGATTACGAGTACGGGGGGATTCGAGGTTAAGGAGATCGGTTTTAAAATCACCCATAATGATGTGGTGTGAGTATTCTGACCCTAAAGATTCCAGAACTGTTTCCAGACTGGAGAAGTATCTGACAGCGGGGGGACAATAAACTGCCCCTAGTAAAACCCTAGTTCCCTTGACACAAACTTCAAGGAAGAGGTATTCAGCGGTAGTAGAGAGATCGGAAGAGGAAGTGGCGAGAATTTTGTAGGGTAAAGAGCCGCGTAGATAGATGGCAACCCCACCACCCCTTCTCGACTCTGGCCGGTCGTTGCGAATGAGAGCGAAGCCAGTGAGAGGATAAGAGGTGGAAGGTAGTTGCGGTTTAAGCCAAGTTTCCGAGATCAAGATGGCGTGCACATTGTTGTCTGTGAAAACCTCAGTCAATTCACTAAAGTGACTGGGAACACTCTGAGCGTTAATATGACATACATTCAGTAAAGGTTGAGATTGGTTGTTGAAAGATTGCCGTAATAGGTCGCCCAAAGTGTCTGGCAGAGAACTGAAGCTCTCATCTCCAGAAGAGTCGTTGGCAGAAAAATATGCTTCATTTTCATCATCATTAATCATCAGAGCTGTGTACGTTTTATAAAATAATTATAATAAAAAATATAATATAATATTATATATACATAAAATACGATTCTAAACTAAACTGAACTTTAATTTTAAAATGTATTAAAGAAATATCAATAAAATTATTAAATAATTGAGGAGCTTTTAAACTAGGTGTTATAACTTTTTTAGCACCTACCCGAAAAAACTTACTTTAAGCTCCTGTTGCTACTTTATATATACCACAATTTGTTGTTCTGAGTCTGGCTGTTCCTTGTATCTTTCATGTATGTTTGCAAAGTTCTCTGCGACACAGGAATATTTCTAGTTTAGGAGACTTAGCTAAATACTGACTATTTTGTGGCAACATCCACGTTCAATGTTGCGTTATAGTCATAAAAGGTCGAATATGATATACCGAAACGTTTAGGAAAACTAAACTTATTGAAACCATTTGTTATCTAGAGATAAAAAAATTAAAAACAAATATTTAAAAAAATACAAATAAATATAAACACACAGAGAAGAGACATGCACACACGTACAGAGAAGAGACATGCACACACGTACAAAGTATGCTTTCTTATCATAATTTGTAGATTTATTAGAAATCACAAGAAAAAGCGTGAAAACCCATACTTATGTATTTTCCATTACTTCCATTACTTACCGTTACAAAAAAAAAAAAAAAACATTACTTACGTATTTGGTACTACACACATCAAAAGTGTCTAGGGATCAAGCATTTTTATGCGGCTTTCTTGAGATTGAGATGTGGCTTTGGCCCTGGCCTGCTCAGTTGCCAGACTTGAACCCGATTGAGCATGCATGGGATATGAATATGGAGGGTATCCAGTCGCAAGAAGACCTTTTTTGTTGTTGCAACGAACATGGGCGGCCATTCCACAGCGTGATTTGGATGAACTCATTTTGAGTATGCCAAACCGATGTTCTTGTGTTAGTGTTCGCGGTAGAAACACGGATTATTAATTGTTTAAGTTACCTAATAAAATTTTAAAGAAAACTGTTATTTCAGTCTTTTTTTCGAACTTTAATGTTAGTGGTTCAAATGTCAAAAATCCTTTTATTAGGAAAATGGCAAATTTCTTTATTAATGCAAAGGTGACTTGGTTTATCGTTACTGTGACAAACGAAAACACTTTATTTGATGAATCCTTAAAGAAAATTTTAATTAATATCAATCAGGAGAAAAGTTATTGCAAAAATATATGTTGATCCCTAGACACATATGTTGATCCCTAGACACTTTTGATGTGTGTATTTATCAATTTATGAGAAACAAAATTATTAAATAATATAAAAATTCGAATGAATTCCGATTTCTCGTGCCCGAGTCTAACTGTAAACAGATGGTTCCAAATTAAATTGAAACAAAAGATATTTAAATTGAGTAACTCTTTCAGCGTTAAGTTCTAAAAGGAGCAAAGTTCCTTAATATATTTTTAATAGCAAAAAAAATAATTTGTGATGCCAGTGGGATCACACAAATCCATCATTGCGGCATTCCAGTGTGTCAATTTGTATCTCTTGAACATTTCATCACAGAAATCGAGTTATCACCTCCGTTGTAACCAGAACAAGACTCGAAAATTTGTTCGTTGTTGTAATGTTAACAAACAGACTATGTTGGTGTATTTAAGGCAACTGTTTGCAGTATTAGTATCATTTACTTCTCTTTGACACTTGTACATCAGACCTCAACTGGCACCGACATGATTGCTCTGGTAAGTTGTTTCTTAATAATACTATTTATAAATATTCGTATCAGATTTATTATATATCAAAAGAGTAACAAATAGAGATCGCTGAGAAGTTGTTTTTTTACCAATTTTCACGTCCTTAATGACCTTTCTGTAATATGCAACACGAGTTATATACAACTAATAGTTTGATATTTGAAGATAATGGAGTTCAAGAAAACTTTTAGTATGATTCATTAATTCTCAGTGACAAACAGTTTGAGTAAATTGTGGTGCAAGACAATCTGAAATGACGATTGTTTTGCACGTCAATTGGCAATATACTCAATACCATTATCACTTACGTATTTGCATTACTTTAAACTACCACTACGTTGCATGTATTGTATATCTAGAATAACTTCAAAGCTCAAGGATTTTTTTTTTTTTGCTTTTCAGAAACTGTTAATTTTTGCATTCGTGGCTACCGTCGTCACAGCTGATGTCAAACCTGTTGCTGAAATAATTACTGAGCATACGATTGTTAATCCTGATGGTTATAGTTTCGAGTAAGTGTGACTTTTAGTATTTCATTTATACCTTACCTGAAATAGAAAAATATAGTACATAGCAACTACTGTCTCTCTATGATAGAAACAAAAATATAGTTTGATATTTTATTTATCTATATATTTGACGTGAAGCAAAAGCTTTGTACCCATTTTTACGTAAATTATACAAACGGAGGAGCACGAAATTTGGCACAGTTAAAGTTTATATAGAGGAGGAGTGCAGAAAGCTACAAAAATTGTCGAATTTCAACCACTGGGCGACCACCAGTATTAGAAAATAGTCAAATTTTGAACTTTTTTCTAATTCTTTTTTTTATGTATCGGCCTGCCAACATGTCTCTATTCTGCCTGATGGAAAGCATAAGCAGAATCCAAGAGTGGTGGTCTCCATACTTATTGCGAATGCAACAATGCAGCATGGTGACCCACACTATTGCAGCCTAGTGATGCTTCTGCATCATTGGCCTCCGGTCTCACACTCACCAACGAAACACGACAACACGAATGCTGTCATTTTACGTTGATCTTCTGTGCGAGGGTAGTACCGCCCCGGTCGAGCTGGCCCGTTCGTGCTGAAATCATCGTTGGTCTACTACCTAGTTAGTAAAGAGTTACTAACTTTATATTTTTCAAATTAATTAATTTTATTTGTTCTTAATTTTAGTTTCAAGTCAAATGATGGTATTTCCCGCCAAGAAGAGGGAAAGTTGATCACAGTTGATGACAAAGTTGGTATTGCAGTAAGCGGTTCTTACTCTTACCCTGGACCTGATGGTGAACAGTACGAGGTCACTTTCACCGCTGATGACAAAGGTTACAAGCCGCAGATCCGAGTTGTATCCGCAGGGCAACAATAATTTGTACGACTTTTTTTATTTTTGTTATGTTTTATACATCATGGTAATTAATTTTCGATGATATGAATGTATTTTGATTTTATACTTGTCCTATCCGTTCCGTCCATGCGTTCATCCGTGATAGTAGCCACTTTCTATCAGGTGCACTGCCTGCTAGCTTTCTCCTTTATCATCTTATATATAAAATTCTCGTGTCACAATGTTAGTTACCATACTCCTCTGAAACGGCTGTACCGATTTTTATGAAATTTGGTGTGCATATCGGGTAGGTCTGAGAATCGACCAACATCAATTTTTTATAACATTTTTTTATGGCAAAACAACGTTTGCCGGATCAGCTAATAAAAATAATAAAATATAAATTGTAATGTTGGCGACTCCATCTGACTAATTAAGACTAGACCTTAGACAAGCATAACATAATAGATTTGTTGTAACTTGCCAATGTGATCAGAGGAAAATTACTTATTAATATATTTAGTCACATCCAGAGTAAGGCGGTTAATATATGTCTTTAAATCCCTAAAAGACACACTCCTAATAGCAAACTTATATTAGTCTATCTATAACAGAATATTGCATTCTGGTCTGGGGTGGTGCAGCTGAAACACACCTTATTAGATTGGAGAGACAACAGAGAGCGGTCCTCAAAGTAATGACGGGCAAACCTTATAGACACCCAAAGGTGAACTTATATGCAAACTGTAAGGTTCTCTCAGTTCGACAGCTGTACATCTTGAAAATTGTCCTTAGAAAACATCGTGATGTCCCCCGTCCAAACCCTAATAATCACATCGTATCATCTGTGTGTCCTCGTTTTACTTGCAGGACCACCTTTGCAAGAAGACAGGGCCGTAGTATGAGTGCTAAGCTATACAATGATATAAATAAAAAACTTAGTATAGTTACATTAAGTCGCCGTGAAGTATAAAGGTGAAGGTTGCTAAGTTTCTACAACAACTAGATTACGAAAAAACTGAAAATCTACTTACATTTCAGACATAAATCGCATAAACTTTGACTCCCACTCACACAACACCGCACAAACACACACAAACACACACTCATGCACACTCACACACTCATACACACGTACGTAGCAAGATACTGAACAGACAGTACTGTCTACCGTTTGTGCGACTGAACACTGGCTCCCAAGATACAGGCTTTTGGCCTAGTTTGGGTTTCAGTATCAGTACATACTTAATATGTCATATTTGTGTCAATAAAGTATTTTATTATTATTATTAAAAAAATATATCATACATGCTTTTCCCGTGGCTGCACCTGCGTGTATCTCGGTTAACGAGGTGAAGAGTAGCCTATGACCTTTTTTAAGAATCAAAGTATCTCTTTGTCAAGTTTAGTTAAAATCGATGCAGCGGTTTACCCGTAAAAGCGTAACAGACAGACGCAGTTCTTTCGAATTTATAACATAGTATGGATTGATAAATGCCCAGTAAAATTACCTGACCTCATTTATTTGCTTAACGAAGACGATGTCTGTGATAGCTCGTTTTTTTTTCTCTATGGGTTTTTTTTTTTTTTTTTTTTTTTTTATGTTTGTCCCGCCAAAATGACTCTACTCTGCCTGATGGAAAGCATAAGCAGAATCCACGAGTGGTGGTCACCATACTCATTGCGAATGCAACAATGCAGCATGGCGACCCACACTATGGCGGCCTAGTGATGTTTGTGCATCTTTTAGTCTAGTTAACAAGTATGGAACTTGTTGACTAGACTAATTGGGCTTCCGGTCTCGCACTCACCAACGAAACACGACAGCACGAATGCTGTCATTTTACGTTGATTTTCTGTGCGAGGGTAGTACCGCCCCGGTCGAGCCGGCCCGTTTGTGCTGAAATCAGCGTGGCTCTACTACCTGCTATTGCGGATTGCCCTTAGATTGAACTACTAGATCTAAATATCTTCAGTGTATTAGAATTTAGTATTTACCTTGACATTTGCTTCAGCTAACGTTCTACGGAGACAATATTAAGCTGATCTTTATATTGAAAATACTTCAAGAAAAGTATAAGTCATCTAATTACCATAATTTGTTAACTAGGTTTTATATTTAACAAATATAATGAGACTTTACTACTTTTATACAGTTTCTAAAGCGCCTACAATATTTCTACAGTTTCGAATCCGCGTGTACATATGACAGCATAACTATTGTTGTAGGAAATAAAGTGGCTCATGTTACATATTACAAATAATTTATATACTTATACTTTAGTTATACTAGGTATATGTATCTCGCATAATAGATTTATAAATGTCTAATAAATTGATATGACACACTATTGATATGTTATTTGATCTACTCTTAAATTTGCTTTAATTAAAAATATTACACTTCTTTACAAACATAATTGTGGAATGTGGTAAAATAATAAAAAAAATACTTGGCAGTCTTTGAGGACTAACGATAGAAATGAAAACAAAGTGCACAAATGGACATATATGTAGAGAGATATACTCTTGTTAAATTACTCGTATATTTATGTACACAGTATACATATAGCACATGGGAAGCGTGCGATGGCGATGACGTGAGTTTCATGACATTTGTTTACTTAATAACTATAGATTTAAAATTAAAAAGCCCCCTATGCAGCATCAGGTCGAAGTTATCAATTACATTTAATTTGTAATGTGCACGTTATGCGCTTTCATTTGAGACCCCACTCGATGATATTTTTGCAGACATTCGGTTAATCTTCCCCACTTTCACCCCCATAACTTTTAAACGACTTAACCGATTTTCATGAAACATGTCTAAGAACACTCGCACGTAACTCACCTTTCATACAAAAAAAACTAAATTGAAATCGCTTCATCCGTTCGCGAGCTACGGTGCCACAGACAGACAAACAGACAGACACGTCAAACTTATAACACCCCTTTTTTTGGTCGGGGGTTAAAAAGTGCTCGACGCGCAGTTTACACTTCAAGAGTACGCAACCGTATTTGCAAACGAACAAATCAATAGTGGAATGAAAATTGATTTAGTGATGTTTTCTACGAAGAATAATGTCGAAATTATTACAATAATAGAATAATTTAACAAACACATACAATTATATACCAACTTTTCTAAGATGTTTCATTGCAACATGCTAATTTGGCAAATTCGCCAGTATACCGTATACAGACAAATTGATATGACTTTTAAGGATAGATAGCGGCTAGATCATCGTAAAAGGCTTATTTTGAATGATTTGCACATGTACCTACTTTCCAAAATCTAAATTGTTAAATAATCCAAGCTGCTTTTGGATGTGTTTTGAATTTGGATGTTTGGAAATAGGGTCAAACTGAGTTTATAATAGTAATGCTAACTTTTATTATAATTTGTAATACCTTCTCAATGTTGTAATAGTTTTTCATCGTGATATTATGTTTAGTTTGTTCGTGGAATCTTCGTTAGAGCCGCTAAATGTGTCTATATTTTAGGCATCGTCGAAGGTATTTTAAGGAGAAACAATTCAAAATTTATGTATTCATTGTTCCGGTACTTACATAGCATTGTTTAGTATCATTGGAGATTTTGGAAAACATGAGTTTAATTAATGCCCTAAAGAAATTATTAAACATAGAAAACCATAATACCGGATTGATTGAAATTATTGAATTGTATAAAATAACTGTCACGAGACTACACGTTACTGTAATTTTGGCTTTAAACACTAGGTAAGAGTTTAGTGTTTATTTGTATTATGTTTCCTCATAAAGCTAAAGTGATTAAACTTGAACAATCCAAAGCTGATCTGATCTATTTAAGACTGATGAGACTATAAATATGATTTTCCTATTAATAATTTATTGGGTTTACTAAATCTTCCGGATAATATCGAATCCCTTTATTTTTCAGAAACAAAAGAAAAACTCTACATCGCAATGAGTTGAAAAAAGAATTTTTAAAATCAATTTATTAACGACGAAAATATCGATGAACATGCATAATAAAAAAAATCCTACGAATTGAGAACCTCATCATTTTTTGAAGTCGGTTAATAAAACAATTTTTTTGAGACGTTCGTTCAGCAGTGGACTGCAATAGATGAATAAAAGAACATGACTCATTAATGTAACATTTATCATGTAGATGTAAGTCCATCAATCTCATCCAAAGTGACAATAAACCCACTTTTTGTACTATTTTAAATTGTAGTCTATTTGGTTTTTGATGTTAATCCTGAATTATTATATACCTATTTATTTTGTTATGTAGGTACGTTATAGGAGGCAAGTAAAACAAGCGACTGCTATTAGCACACTGATTTAATATCGGTCAACATAAGTAGTGGACGCAGCCACCTATAAATAAATGTGGGTACATACACAACATCTTTTATTTGTATTATGTATTAAATTATTAAAATTTCTTGTAGCAAAAAGACTTCCAAAAGACAAGGTATAATGGAATCTTCAATGACATCAAAACCGTCTGATCGTGTCAAACGTTGCCGAAACTTACTTATAAACATAAAGTTATCGAATTGATTTTCCTACTACTTTTATGTAAGAAAGCTATACCACAACATTTATGGGTCGATTCGACCGGAATGATACTACGGCCTCTCATGTGTTCTTAACCTAGTGAATAGTATAACTGTTAAACGCCATAAGGCATACGCCATAAGCCATACGCCCTGCCTATTCATCCTGCCGAGGCCTTGGTAAATGGCTAGCTGGTATATACGTAAAAAAATATTACTTGACATTGCTAAAGCGTGTATTGTGACACACTTTATACATAATATTTTAAATATTTTAAAGATACGAACATATCAATATTTTATTTCAAAGCATCCTTAATACACACATCAAAAGTGTCTAGGGATCAAGCATTTTTATGCGGATTTCTTGAGATTGAGATGTGGCTTTGGCCCTGGCCTGCTCAGTCGCCAGACTTGAACCCGATTGAGCATGCATGGGATATGCTACAGAGAAGAGCTCTGCGGAATATGGAGGGTATCCAGTCGCAAGAAGACCTTTTTTTGTTGTTGCAACGAACATGGGCGGCCATTCCACAGCGTGATTTGGATGAACTCATTTTGAGTATGCCAAACCGATTCTTGTGTTATTAGTGTTCGCGGTAGAAACACGGATTATTAATTGTTTAAGTTACCTAATAAAATTTTAAAGAAAACTGTTATTTCAGTCTTTTTTTCGAAATTTAATGTTAGTGGTTCAAATGTCAAAAATCCTTTTATTAGGAAAATGGCAAATTTCTTTATTAATGCAAAGGTGACTTGGTTTATCGTTACTGTGACAAACGAAAACACTTTATTTGATGAATCCTTAAAGAAAATTTTAATTAATATCAATCAGGAGAAAAGTTATTTCAAAAATATATGTTTATTCCTAGACACATATGTTGATCCCTAGACACTTTTGATGTGTGTAGATAAATACATACAAGTCAAGACGAACAGATATGTAGCAAACCTTTGAGTGTCCTACTTTCAGTGCCCTCACTTAGCGAAATGCATATGGCCATACCATGTGCTCTTAAACTATTTTACTTATCCTACTGATTTTATTAAAATATAACTTTGTTTGCCAACAATTACTAACGTATGATAACTCCCACAATCATAAAGAGTGATAGAATGTCAAAATCAATTCAGTAGTTTTAAAGCACAACAAAATGTTAAAATTATATTATATAAATATTAATACGCTTCAAATTACTTGTCCTAGCAGATTGAAACATTTATTAACGCAGAGTCTAAACTATCGGGCTTACAAATTTCTGATTTTGATGGAACCCCCATTCAATAACTACCATTTGCTGGGTGCAAAGTAGATGGTATGAGACCATAAATCGATCGCAGCGCGCATCGCGGTCAAAGGACGTTTTGGCAGACCAAATGTAAAAAGTGACACTAACTACGTGACTAAGGAAATTTATGTATTCGTGCTTTTTATGTAAAAATAAACTAAACATGTACCTATTACGAAACCTGCTGCATAATTAACTTCAAGAACAATGGCAAAAATAGTGATCACAAATTCTATAAATTTCCGCAAGCAATTTTTTTTTTTTTTTTTTTATGTATGGCCCGCCATAATGACTCTACTCTGCCTGATGGAAAGCATAAGCAGAATCCAAGAGTGGTGGTCACCATACTCACTGCGAATGCAGACAATGCAGTATGGCGACCCACACCATGGCGGCCTAGTGATGCTACTGCATCTTTTAGTCTAGTCAACAAGTATGGAACTTGTTGACTAGACTATTTGGGCCTCGGGTCTCGCACTCACCAACGAAACACGACAGCATGAACGCTGTCATTTTACGTTGATTTTCTGTGCGAGGGTAGTACCGCCCCGGTCGAGCCGGCCCATTCGTGCTGAAATCAGCGTGGCTCTACTACCTACCAATTGGGAACAAAACAAACATTTCTTTAAAGTAATTTCCCTTTTGAGTACTTTTCTTTGACAAACTGTCTGGCACTAGATCTGCCCATTTGCTGCTCTTCATTGGCTTTCGAGAAGCTTTCTATGTGATTGAGGTAGTATGTTTACATCTGCCACTCTGATTGTACACACAATCATATCTTCCACTCGTAACAATAAGTATGTATGTACTACGTCAAAAATTGCAAAAGATAAAAAAACAGCTAACATTCAAGGATGTTTTGCATGGCGTCGATGCCACTGAAGTTTGACGAATTATACGAACTTCAATAGTGTTGCTCATAATTTTATTTAGTTAATCATGGACAAAGCATCACAATACACATTTAATAATATTAGGTCTTTACCTATGAAATTCTTCTTCAGTACTGGTCATTTAAATTAAAAAAAAGTTTGTAATGGCTCTGTATTCTAAATTCAAATTAATTTTGTTTTAAAACCATGACATTCTATTTACAAACTCAGTCATTTGTTTTTTGATTAGCGTTGTATTTTCATTACATTTGAACATTTTTCGTCAAAATGGAGACTTTAAAAATTCGTGTAATTATGGAATATGAGTTCCGTCGTGGCACCAACGCGACACAAACGGCACGTAACATCAAAAACGTTTACGGAGAGAACTGTACAAACGAACGCATAACCCGTTATTGGTTTTCCCGGTTCCGTTCTGGAAATTTTGACTTGAAAAATGAAGCTCGTAGTCGTCCGGAGACTTTGGTTAACAATAATGAATTAAAGGCGATTGTGGAAGCTGACGAAACTCAATCTACAGCTGAGCTAGCAGCAGCTTTTAATGTAAGCATCAAAATAATATTGATCCATTTGCGACAAATTGGCAAGGTAAAAAAGCTTGATAGATGGGTGCCCCACGACCTTAACGATCGCCAGCGCAACGTACGCGTCGAGACCTGCCTTGCGCTGATCAATAGGCAAAGAAATGAAGGAATTTTGAAACGAATTGTCACGTGCGACGAAAAATGGATTCTGTTCGACAATCGGAAGCGCTCAGCAAGTTGGTTAGACCCTGGTTCAGCACCAAAGCAATGCCCTAAACCAAAAATGACCTCTAAAAAGGTGATGGTCACTGTTTGGTGGTCTAGTGCGGGTGTGATTCACCACAGCTTTTCACAAAACGGCATGAGCATTGATGCAGATGTGTACTGTGAAGAACTGGAGAGAATGATGGAGAAGCTTGCGCGTCTGCAACCAGCTTTGGTCAATCGGTCGTCCCCACTGCTCCTTCACGACAACGCGCGACCCCATACTGCGCAACAGACAGTCTCCATGCTGCAAGAGCTGGGGTTGGAAGCTCACCCTCATCCGCCATACTCACCAGACCTTGCACCTACCGACTATTACTTTTTCCAAAATTTAGACAACTTTTTAGTGGGTAAAAAATTCAATTCCCGAGAGGCAGTACAAAATGCCTTTTAAGAGTTTGTTGCCTCCCGTCTAGCTGATTTTTACAAGAAAGGCATCAATAAACTGCCAATGCGTTGGCAAAGATGCGTCGATTGCATGGGTGATTACTTCGAATAACAGAAATAAAAAAGTTTGAAAAAATAAGTACTTTCACTTATTGCATACAAAACGGCAATTTCATAGGTAAAGACCTATTATGATATTTACATTTGGTTTACATCTTGCACATGTTTAGCTAAAACTAATTGTTTTTCTTTTATTGTTGTTTGTTGTTGGAATGCGATGTCGGAATTCAGTTTTATAATTAATTTGGCCATGTTTACTGAAAATATTTAAAAAGCTGCATTATTAATGACACTAGGTCATAAATGATCGATCGTCTACAATAATTGTGGCGCTAGTTGGCGCTGTCATCGCGCACCCAGCCAATATCAGGATAAACTTTTAGTTAGTCCGCGAAAAGTTCATAGACACAGAAAACATTCGCACGGTTTTTATAATGCATTTATTAGCGCAATGTTATTAAATAGAACGTAAAACAGTCACTCCGAGAAATATCAAAACGACCCCTTACCAAACAAAGGATTAACAAAAATAACTCACAGATTAAGAAAAAAAAATTGCTACTAATACCGAAATAACCGAATTAAATGTATATATATACATATATATTTGTGGTGTATACCACAAGCACCCTAGCTACAGTAGTGCGGCTCTCGTCCGCGAGGCGCCGCCACCCGCGCGCCGCGGACGCACGCCACACCTCGTGCTCCGCAACAGTGCTGCCACCTTAGCGCTTTCGGAGTTAGATCTAGCGCTTTTTTGAGACACTTAGCGCTGAAATTATAATATTAACTCCTAGCGGAAAATATAGCGCGTTTTTATGACAGAAAAACTTAGTAGTAATGAGTGTGTTTAGGACAACTAATCACAAAGGAGGAAAAATATTTGAATTTGGCGCTCAAAAGTTTTATTAATTTGTGATGAGTGTTGAGTTGTGATTAAATGTCATAAACACACTCAATCATAGATTGTGTTCACAGTCACCTGCATAGTTTTTAGC
This sequence comes from Diaphora mendica, assembly GCA_949125395.1. Taxonomy (NCBI): domain Eukaryota; kingdom Metazoa; phylum Arthropoda; class Insecta; order Lepidoptera; family Erebidae; genus Diaphora; species Diaphora mendica. Next base: position 16,414,853 of record OX421316.1, read on the forward strand.
TTTTCATAGATTAATGATAGGCAATACTTAGCATGTACCAAGTACCAGTGTCAAAAAAACATAATAATATTATAAACAACGTTATAAGACTGAATGGGAAGTAAAGCCTGAGTTCAAGCATTGGTTGAAGGCGTTTCCAGGTGATTCTACAATCTGCAAGATTCCTCAACCCACTCCTCGGTAAGGAAAGTACTCGATAGTTTAATATCGAGTAGGTACTTTCCAATAAAGTATCGATTCTTTTATGAAATAATGAGTACGATCCTTTTTTTTTTCGATACTACTCATGCATGAGTACAGTATTACTACTATTCTATTCGATACCGTGTCCCATTGGCGAGCTTTTTTTTTATCTATACTTTGGTTTCGATACCGTGTCCCTAGTGCAATCTAGCGGAATCTAGCGCTATTTTCAAGCGCTTTTAGCGCTGATTGGCCTCAGAGAGGTGGCAGCACTGCTCCGCAAGACTGCAGCGACAGTCGGCCGAACATACTCGCGCCGAACGCTCTCTCTCCCGACGCCACGCCACGCGCAGTGCCCTGCCCGACTCCCGTCGCGTCGTTCGCACCTTCGTATTTCATAACGCTATAGTTAAATTGTTTGCATCGCGAACATTAATATTGTTCGGAGTGTTTAGCCGTAGTTTATACATTATAACGGAGTGTAATTATAAACGGAAGTTTTATTTATTCAACCACAGTAGGTTAGGCACCCCGACATATTATAACCAAAGTATATCTGTAGGTATTAAATCATTATAATTTTTAAGTAAAGTTATTTTTTGTAAAATTAAAACAAATAAGATTTTTTGTGATTTTTATGACTGCCTTGTTGGTCTAGTGGTTAGCGTACGCGGCTGCTGATCAAGAGGTCTCGGGTTCGATTCCCGGGTCGGACCCATATATTTGTGTGACCCACAAATATTTGTTTCGGAGTCTGGGTGTTTTCTATGTATAATATGTATGTATTCACAAAAAAAAAAGTATGTGTATGTATTTATATCAGTTGTTTAGTACCCATAATACAAGCTCTGCTTAGTTTGGGACTAGATGATGTTGTGTGTAAGTTGTCCGAAATATTTATTATTATTTATTATTTTCGGTTAAAACGACTAATGAATAAACATTCAAATACAATATTATTGTGAATTAGAAGGCAAAATTTGCAAATTACATAAATCTATACTAATATTATCAAGCTGAAGAGCCTGTTTCGGATGCTTGTTTGTTTGGTTAAACTTGCTAATCTCAGAAAGTACCAGTCCGATTTAGAAAATTCTTTCACTGTTATACAGCCCAGTTATCAAAAAAGGCTATAGGCATAAATCATCACGCTACGACCAAAAGGATCGAAGTATTAGTGAAATATGTTGCAAACCGGGGAAAATTATTCCTTTTGAGAGCTTTTATTGCGTGTGCTGCGTAAACGATCAAAGTTTCACAAAACCAATGCATGAAAGAATTGTTACTCTCTAAAAGATCTAAAAAAAAAGATCGCGACAGCTTATGTCTATCTTTGAGGTCGGCTTGCTATAACCTATTTAATGGTAACCAAATTTTTAATAACAACACGCTACGGGTAATAGGAGACGAGGTTGTGCGGATCAGCTAGTGTACAATATAAATCATCTTCTGACTGCTAAATTTGTTTTTTCTTATGTTCTGTCGTAACCATCATTCTAACTGCTGCTGACTCATCTACAAACAGATTTTAAAACTAGAAGTTTCATTAGTAGATTTAATTACATCATACAAAGTCTCGTAACATAGGTTCTAACTCGTGTTTAATAAAGGATAACACAGAAATATTTAAAAAAAGTTTACTTTGTTCTTTAGTTCTTGTGGCAGTGTTAAGTACATGTCATATAGAATTTATATTACAAATAAACAAAAAGAATATATTATACATATTTGGTATTGCAGCAATACATAACTTTTATATGGCAGTGTTAGAAGAGGATAGTACTAATCCTAAGCAGTTGCGGGTTGAGCAGAATCGTCTTTGTTTTCTGTTGGTTGGTAACCATTTTTGTCAGCGACGAAAGAGACAGAGATATGTTGACCATCAGGAGCGACATACTTGTAGCTGCCTTTAACTACAAGACCCTGTTGTTCAGTGTCATTCTTATATTCACCCTGTTCTTGTCTGGCAGTGCCGTCACTAGTTTCATATCTGTCGGAAAAGAAAAATGAATTAAATAGACGGTTTGGTATCTTACAAACTTAACAAACTGTTGTTTTATTTTTCACAATGTACAATTTTTACATTCTTGTTAAAATAAAAACCACATATTTTATTCAGCACTTTAAGTCTATAGCCCTCAAAATACAGTTGATATCTGTGACAGTCATCTCTAGTATCTTTTTACATCTTACGAGGTTAATTTTAGGTGTACTTCATTTGTGACAAAACTGGTATGTAAATGATGAAAATATAGGTGGCATAACAAAATTGATTGTTCAAAGTTTCTTTATCAGTTTTTCAAAGCTACAGCTTTCCTTCACTTCTTCTGACACTTCTGTGTCACACACTTTTTTTTAGATCTGTAGTCTACTTTTCCTAAAACTGAAGTGATCACGAAAACATATATATATTTAAAGAAAGGTAAATATTACTCCAATAACAGATGCGATAAAACATTTCAACACATCTAATCCTTTAACAAATTCAGCATCCGTTCAACTTTAAGGAGGCCATTAAATAATTGGTTAAATATTCCTTTGTTTTTATCTATGTTCATACAAGATCAACTCATTGATTCCAAATACAAATGATCGTAAACATGTTGTCTTGATTATAATGCCCTTTCATGAACAATGGAATAAGTATGAACGCGAGTATTCTTAATCTGTCCATATGTTAATGTAGTAGCAACAATGGCATATATTGATAAAACTTATGACGATGCCAAAAACAAACATTCATTATGCAAGTTTTTATGAGCAAGTATTCTGAATCATTATTTTGTCTTATTTCTCACCAAGGTAAGTTATCGAGCCCTATTAGGTATATATAAAGAAAACGGCAACTTTTTACCATTAGAAACGATAACGAATTAGACAGTCACGGTCAAAATTATGAAGTCAATTTTGTCAATTATTTAATTAAGTTTGATGAGATTTATGTTGGATAGATTAATACCAAATTCATAACTATGTTATACTACTCTCTTCCGATATATTTTATGATTCGTGAAAAAACTCATTTATAGTTCTATAAGAATAACGATAACCATTAGTTCCTGTATGCTTAGAAATTTCTCAAAAGTGTTACTCCAATAAATCGATTACTTTTTTTTTTACATTTTTGGTCTTAATTAATATAGTGTGAATTGCATTCTGTGTATATGCTATATACATGTAATTATTGTACTGACTCAAAATTGTACTTGTCAACATCAACATCCTCCACTTGCTTGACGATTTGCACGGCAGGCTGGCTGGCGGGAGCGGCTTGGTCCTGAGCGCACACCATTGCGAAAGCGGCCAGAGCGAACAATGTCTGTGAAAGTTATAAATTTAATTAATTATAATCCAATTAATAGATTACTCATGTCTGTAAAGCTATGACGTCATAATAATGAAATATTACGATTAATTGTCACTAAAGTCGTAATTTTTGTACTAGTGTTAATGTGCACATCTTCGGGCTAATCTTTAGATTTTTTATGTAATAATGTTCACTCACAATTTTCATCATTTTGATGTATTTTGTTAAATGCAAGGAATATGTTGGTTGCTTGAAGAATCCTGAACGTCTATACTCTGAAGGGTCAAGTTGAGCTATAAATATCTTTGTCAACGTGTTGTCAACACAATGTTACGAAGTATCATTGACAGGCAAAGGTGTTAATAACAATCATGCAAACAGTTTATTTGAGGAGATCCAAAAACTGTTACGGAGATTTGTGAATTGTGTAAATTGTTTGCAATATTCGTGTGCGTTTTACTTCTTTGGTTAAATCCTTCAATTTCATGGCATTGTTTTATTTAACAAACTTAAATATAGTTTCCTACTTAATTACTATTTAATAGTACAAGAAGAACTTACAATATGATAATTTGTTATATTTTGTTAACCAAAACATCTTGTGCTACAAGGTACAGCCAACATATTAAATGTTCCCTCACCGCTTTCTGTTTAACCGACTTCATAATTCTTTCTTTCTTCCACATGTAAACTAAAGTACCTATACAAAATTACTTTTACTAAGTTATAAATTCTCGGGTATAAATACATAGATCTTTGCTTTTAAAATGTGCAAGTTAGTTGTATTGTTTATATGTGTGTATCAGAGTTCATCGTTAATACTTTTGATTTCCGCCATGTGTTTTGACTTTGTTTGTGTATTTCTGTCTATGTATTGAAAAATAAAACATATACTGTATATTGGAAGATATAAAAGTATGTTTTCTTCAGCACTCTGGTTACCAGGCCCTGCTTAGTTTGAAATTAGACAGCCGTGTGTAAAACATGTCAATAATAAATTAATTTAAAAAGCTTTATAAAACAAGCTTTTACTAGAATGCCTCGAGACGAATCAAACGAGTCCAAACTCGATGACGTTGCGACGTTTCTTTACAGAGTTCATATGACCACCTTCCAGCTCCAGCATCAGATCAGCTCCATGTCATTATAATATTGTATTGTCACGCTGTATACATATGCTTGCAAAATTCCAGCAAAATCGGTTCAATATTATGTGCTTCAAAATTGAGTTGCAACATTCCACCCGAACATACAAGCATACATTGCAAGTTAATAGAAAGCTTGTAATAATAACTTCCATTATTATCATTATGTTTACTGAGGAGGCCTATATCTTGCAGTGGATGAAAACAAGAAGATTGTTGAAACACTATACATGTACATTCTCCAGACACATATTTTATTTTCTCGATGTTATTAATTTAATATGAAATCTATATGAAAACGACTGCACGTTTGGCCTATTGGTTTAATGGTCACCACGCCGTTTCCTACTTCGCCAAGTGTCGTGGGTTCAAATCCCACGTAAGACAACACTTTATGTGATCCACAAATTGTTGTTCTGAGTCTGGGTGTTCTTAGTGTCTGTTTCATGTATGTTTGTAAAGTCCCCCGCGACACAGAATTTATTCCTAGTGCGGGAGTTGTCTTTATAAAAAAAAAAAGATCTATGTTGAGAGAAGCTCACCTTATCTAAATTTTTAACAGCCAGTAAGATTTTAAAAAACGATTCCAATCAAAAATATTATTTTTAATATAATCCATATTACTGTATTTTAAGTTCTAATTATTTATCTATAACTAGCTTTTGCCCGCGGATCCACCTACATGTATATCGGTTATCGCGATAAGGAATAGCCTATATCCATAGCCTATCCTATAGCTCAAGAATCAAAGTATCTCCGTGCCAAATTTAATTGAAGTCGATGTAGTGGGTTAGCCCGGAAAGCTTGACAGAAGGACAGACAGACATTGCTTTCGAATTTAAAATAATAATATGGATTATAGTATGGATAATCTTTTTCCACTTAAGGGTAGGTCACGAAGAGACGCGGTGACGTCATTTTTAAATATTCTTTGCTAAAATTAATCTTAGCTGTATAATTTATTTCTAAAAGTAATAAGGCATTTCGAAATAAAAGCTGTTGAATGTTTCTTTATTGTACCTATGACAGTTTTCGTGAAAGGATAAAGATGTATGTACATAACGCATCGATTATGTAATAGACGGCTGCAGTAACCCCCACCGCGCAATGTGTCATTGTAATGGTATTTTCAATAAAACGTCCTCAACTTGTTCCAGGGTTGCCACTTTGATTTTACTTAAATACCATGCTCATTTAGATAGAACAACAACATATTGCAGCCCGTATTTTAGTTTCATCAATTATTTACATACGATAAATACATCTAGATATTGGACGTATCTTGGATTGTAGAAAATATCGTTCGCACCGTACTTTATTATAAATGTTATGTCTGTTCATTTGTTTATTATACTTTCTTGCTTTAACTATTTAGCATAATTATATAATTATATATAATTATACAAAAGACCATGTCATTATCATGACATGTCATCGTCATTATCAACAACCTTTAGCAGTCCACTGCTGGACATGGACCTCTCCTTAGCAAACACTTCTTGTGTAAGCTGTCACAAGTACTAAAAAGTATTAAATAAACATAACTCCGGCAAAAGGAACATCAAATCTATTGAAATAAATGAAAAAAAATGTTGCCGAAATTGGCGTGTGCCTTCTTAGAAGAGGAAGCCACAATAATGACATTGGAAGTCTACAGGATGGTCGTCGAAGTGAAGTGAAAAATGCCATATAAGAAAAATGTTTTCATGTTTTAAAGCCGTTAAAACATGTTTTAATATATATCTAAATATAAATCAGTTTATTCTATACCTAAAACTATATAAAAAAAGAAATGCAACTTTAATTTTAATTAACAACCGAAACCGTTAGCCAAAGACAATATGTCGTGACATCGTTGTAAAACTTTTGACTGCTTAGTACCACGATCACGAGTAGAAACTTTGTGTTTTGACAACAAATTATGTATTTCTCGAATAAGTTCATGTTAACATTAATGTCGTACCACTCAAATATATAATTATCGTTTCTACCAAAAAAGTCAGTAATATTTGTTTATGGGCTAACTTATTCGTCCTATAATCACATCTCTGGTGTGTAAATCATACAATTTTAATCGTCGCTATACCTTAAAATGACAACCCTAAGTCTGATGTTATCAAGTCGTAACTCACATTATTTGACCTCGTGTTGTATACAAACCTATCAAATAGTATACTTATGGATTTCGTTAATAATAAAAAAAGGTTATTTATCACTTCAATGCGGAATCTTCTGAACAATCCGTGAGTCTATAATAATGATGATGTTTTTTTTTCTAAAGTCATTTGTACTCCACTGTTAATGCAAAAAAAAAGTTATGATTTAGCTGTGCCTCATAAACATAAGTTGGCATAATCTGCCATTTTGTCCCATGCTTTTGTTCATTTTTTAGTTTTTTATCAAATGCTGCGAAGAAAAAATTGTCAATTCACAACACTTTACATCGCGTGATGTCCTGTGTGCTGCAGCATCACTACGTCACGTCAAAAGTATTCAAAAACAGGTAAGAAGTGAATAGAAAAACAGACAATTGCCTATTTTTTTTACTTTTGACAGTCAGACAGGATTTAATCGTAAAAACCAGAAAAAAACTCGCTCTTATATGAATTGATAGTTAGGAACTTCGAGTCTGGAGTTTTGAACCTACCTGTTACAATTCCAATGTAGTGGTTTACGTGCTATACGGTATGCATTTAACTAACAAATGAGCATCAACTAGCTACGATAGAGGTTATTAACACCCACTTTTGTGAACTTATGTAAAGTGTCTTGTGCCTATGTCGTTACTCTCAACACCAACAAAAGCATTTTAGTAGATGTTGAACATTATGTACTACTCAGTTCTAAGACAGGACAGAACCTGAGCATGTGTTGCATAAAAAAACAAGTGAAGATTAATGAGCCCGGATAAAGATGATTTGAGGGAGTTTGTACCTACTTAAACACTTTTAAATATCTTATTTTTTATTCATTATCACCTTGCTTTTATGCTTTTAACAGTACACTTCTGGATATAGACCTCTCCTCAGAAAATAGGCTTATATACTAGTACTAGCTTTTGTGTGTGTGTTGGTTATCGCGATAATGAGAAGCTTATGTCCTACCTCAAGAAACAAAGTTTCTCTATGCCAAATTTTATTAAAATCAGTGCAGCGGCTTAGCCGTGAAAACTTAACAGACAGACAGATAGACATATTTACTTTCGAATTTATGATATTAGTATGGGTTCGTTTTTGTTTTCGTTTGTTTTCTGTTTAAACAGTCACATACCTACCTATTATATTAGTAATCGATGAAAATAAATTCGGTTTCAATCTTATATAAAGTGTAAGCGACAGGAGAAAACATGTCACAAAACAAGTCTTTATTGCCAAACGTACTTCCACAAAAGTAAAGACGAATGTCACTCTTCACCTTTTTTGAGTATGTATTTAACCTAAAGTACCAAAAGACTATTGTGTTTTATATAACCAAAGATGCCATATTGACATTGTATGAAGCTTGAAAGCTCAGAGAGTTTACTAATATATGCGTAAGAATCCGATATAGGTACAATGATGTCAAACGAAGGCCCTTACTATTCGTAGCTAGTCTGCTAGCTCCCCCCCCCCTCCCCCCCTAACTAACTTGTCATTCCACAAACGTAAACGTCAGTAGAAAGCTAACAAATGATTGGGTAGTAACGTAGGAGATAGTACCAATAAAAAACAAGTGTCCACCACAATTGCTAGACCCACTCCCCATGCAAAGGAAGGAATGACCGTCCGTGTCCAGCTGATAATGTATTTGACCACCCATGTCAAAGGAAACCAGCTATACATACATAAAGAAAAACGTAGTAGATAGCTCAGTAATGTCATTCTACGACAAAGATCCCACCAATAGATAACAAAAGAGGCTTTTGACACTGATTTTTAAAATCATATTTGGTTCAATATAATTGGTTTATAGTTTACTAGCTAACCCGTGCCCACTTCGTTTGGCGGTAAACTTTTTTTTCTCCGACTTACTTTGCAAATCCGGCTACCATGAAAATGTTTTACCACTGTTCGGGTTATTATATATCCTATGTCACTCACAAACTCACAAACTTTACCTCTTTATATAATAGTGTAGATGAACTACTTTAGAATTCAAGAATAAAATGTATGCACAAAGAAACTAACTATTCGTTCCATCTTAGGCGACACACGTAATTATAAATTGTTGTGATTAATCTGTGCAGACTGATTTGCGCAGATTTATGAATCGCCAATCAACGATAATATAATCAGCAACGATTTCTCATACACACGTTCGATAAATCGATACAAATCGGTTTGCACAGATTAATCGCTACGATTAATAGTTACGTGAAGTAGGCATTAAATGACCTCACATAAAGACTCTGTTAAGCTACTCATTCATTGTTTTTATTCTATTGAGATTGAGATTTAAACTCTCTGATTATGAAGGGGGAACTTGGAACACAGCAACGAACTTGTAACTCTTGAGTTACAGGTGTTTATGGTGTCTTTGTCCCCTGTACTAAAAGTAAAAAAGTACCCATCCATAGAATCTATTACATAAATACTATTATAAACTACCAACTATTATTATAAACTGCACGATTGGCCTAGTGGTTTAAGTGGTCGCCACGCCGCTTCCTACTGCGCCAAGTGTTGTGGGTTCAAATCCTGCATGGGACATACTTTGTGTGATCCATAATCGCGGGGGACTTTACAAACATACATGAAACGGACACAAAGAACACCCAGACTCAGAACAACAATTTGTGGATCACACAAAGTGTTGTCCTACGTGGGATTTGAACCCACGACACTTGGCGAAGTAGGGAACGGCGTGGTGACCGTTAAACCACTAGGCCAAACATGCAGTACGTCAACAAATTGTTGTTCTAAGTCTGGGCGTACTTTGAGTCCGTTTCATATATGTTTGTAAAGTCCCCCGCGACACAGGATGTATATTCCTAACGCGGGAGTTGTCTTTTAAAAAAAAAGAAGTGACTTATTATACCCGTACTCAAAGGAAGAAATAATAAAATAAGCAACAAATAAAACACAACTAATTTAGCAGTTTACAATAACTGTTTACATAACTCTCAGTAGTCTCAACACACTCGTGCATACACACACCGGTCACTAAAATAGCTAAATAATCGAAATACCAACAAACGTTATTTGCCTTGGCATTACCAGCCACGCATTCATTACGAACGGGAACGAGCACCACGAACATAAATAGCTGTTATTTTTGTAACTGAACTTTACAGCGTTGAGCATTTATATAACCTTGCGTATGTCTAAACCATAAAAACACAATATCCAATTAAATAAAGATTAAAATCAACTGACAAACACAAAAACTATCAACAATCTCGATGTCAAGGACAATGCTTAGAAAATTATTGTAATTAATTTCAAGTTCTAATGTTAGATGTGCGTTTTAAAACGTTGCATGTAACACACTATACAAATGAATCATTAAAGAAAATAATTTTACAGGAACGCTTCACAATTTTTTTATCGAATAACATTTTAGTGTCATACTGTCTTTTATTAGCTCTAGATAAATTTCAACATTCAGAAAATATATTTCTTTATTAGTACTTCTTTAGGGAGACCGTGTGACCCTGGGAGTATTGTGTTTGTGTTTTTAAAAAGACAACACCCGCACTAGGAATAAATCCTGTGTCGCGGGGGACTTTACAAACATACATGAAACGGACACAAATAACACCCAGACTCAGAACAACAATTTGCAGATCACACAAAGTGTTGTCCTACGTAAGATTTGAACCCACGACACTTGGCGAAGTAGGAAACGGCGTGGTGACCGTTAAACCACTAGGCCAAACGTGCAGTCAGTATTGATCGTGTAGTATAATTTTGTATACACGGGCTTACTCACTCATTTTGATACTATTTAAAACGACCCTTTAAATAGCCTAAACTGACGTTCATGTCATAAATATTATACAATACCCGAATATATTATTGCTAAAATAACAAAGCTATGTGCCAAATATTGACAGAGTACAATCACACGCAATTCTTTCCGTGTCATTTAATTCCATCTTATCATTGAAGCAGAAGTAATAGTTAAAATGATATTTCTCTTTTATCATTAACCTGTGCTGACCTACAGTGCCCTATGTCGCAAGTATTACATAAATTGAACGCCCATACAATAAACTAAATGTATTGCTTATGAACAGCTAGGCATTGGATCAGGTCCAGAAAAAAAACCTTAAATCCTTCATTAAATTCCTATTGCATAATTAATCTTTGGCCTATATCTCCTCGTTTTAAGCTATCTCCATATCGATTAAATTACTGAACTGAAAATATAACTTTCAACTTTTATACACATATGTACGCGTATATTCTAAAGTTTTTTTACATTAACGTATTAGTTTGTTGCTGGTCTTCAAAAAACAGACATCAACATTACCTAAAAACACCGTAAAATAGCTTTAACTTCACAATTAAACCTTTTTTAAATAAATATCATAATTGATAAATACTAGGCAAAACCCAACACTGAACCTTACCTGTAAATAATCAGCTTAGCATATAATCAAAAGCCATTATGAACACATTTTTTTTTGTATGACGCGCCAAAATGACTCTACTCTGCCTAATGGAAAGCATAAGCAGAATCCAAGAGTGGTGGTCACCATACTCACTGCGAATGCAGACAATGCAGCATGGCAACCCACACCATAGTGGCTAGTGATGCTTCTGCATCTTTTAGTCTAGTCAACAATGGTATGGAACTTGTTGACTAGACTATTTGGGCCTCCGGTCTCGCACTCACCAACGAAACACGACAGCACGAACACTGTAATTTTACGTTGATTTTCTGTGCGAGGGTAGTATCGCCCCGGTCGAGCCAGCCCGTTCGTGCTGAAATCAGCGTGGTTCTACTACCTACCATGCATATATTAAATTATGAATTCTCTTAATAAATGTACATAAACAAGTATAGCTGTTTTAGTGTCTGGCTTTGGCACTACCATTTTTTTTTTTTTTTTTTTTATGTATGCCCGCCAAAATGATTCTACTCTGCCTGATGGAAAGCACAAGCAGAATCCAAGAGTGGCGGTCACCATACTCACTGCGAATGCAGGCAATGCAGTATGGCGACCCACACCATGGCGGCCTAGTGATGCTGCTGCACCTTTTAGTCTAGTCAACAAGTATGGAACTTGTTGACTAGACTACTTGGGCCTCCGGTCTCGCACTCACCAACGAAACACGACAGCACGAACGCTGTCATTTTACGTTGATTTTCTGTGCGAGGGTAGTACCGCCCCGGTCGAGCCGGCCCGTTCATGCTGAAATCAGCGTGGCTCTACTACCTTTTGAACTACCATATTTTTTGTTTAACAACAATCAAACAATATTTGAATAGCAACATTATTTTTTCCCTTTTTTCGTTTATTCGAGACACCACGTCAGACGTTTTATTTAAATTGCTCACCACGATCACAATTAATTTATTTAAATATATTTTACGCCAAAATATAAAATTCGTAGTCGGGAAAGGCCCGTAAATTCAAGTGTGTCGACTTCTATTTTTTTTTAGCTTAAAAAAAGTTAGGTGATCAATTTCTCAAAATCTAGCGTCAATTGATGGTTAGTTAGAAAGTAAGGTAATATATTTATATAAGTGTATTTAATTTTGTTGTATCTAACGAACAGTAGTTGCATAAGAATTAATAGCTTGTAAATTACCACTTCATGTTAGATATTAAAATAATAAACGTTTAAACGACCACAACACGGTTACCCATTCGATTGATATATTTGATCTTCATAAACATTAGTAGTGTTTTAACCATTTTATAATACTGTTTATAGTTTTATATGTTCTATAATAGCTAATACTTACAGATATAGTGAAACCTGGTTAAGTGGGACATCAAGGGACCTGCAAATTGGTCTCACTTATAGGGGTATTCCACTTACCTAGTGTCTCAGATATCCAGGTATAAATAAATATCTGTCTCAGAGGGTTCCATTAATAGAGCCCAAAATACAGGTTATTTTAGTAATAGAGGTGCGATTCTTAAATAAAAATAACTTATTTTGTAAATATTATAAGTGAGTTTTAATCATTATTGGGAATCAAAAAAGGTAATAAAGGAAATGTAATTAACAAAAATATTCAAGCATGTTTACTTATAAATAGTACAAAAATGTAAACATAATATATCAATTTAAAAAGTCTGTCATTTTAGTGTGTCTTTTGGAAGTATCAGACATCAGATATTATAAATTTTATAAATGTTATAAATTTTACCGAATATGCTTTTGTCACCAATTGATGTCATTTCAAAATAACTGTGCAAAGTTTCTAGTACTTTTACTGCTTCGCGTTAAAAAATTTTTACTAATATTAGTGCTGAGCCCATTTCGTCGTCATCTTCCTTTTCAAATAAATAACACGATTTTATCTCAGTTACAGAGGTTAATGTGTATAAAATACACTCGCTGTCCCAGGTATAGAGGTAACTGTGACGAAAAAATTAAAAGAACGAATCCCAGATATAGAGGTATGCTTTGTCCCAATAGCAGAGGTAATTCAGTGCCAAAGTGTTGGGCCCTCAGCATGAGTTATAGTTATGGAGGTTTTTCACTTATCCAGATCCTACTTAACCAAGTTTCACTGTAATTGCCTTTTTGGTCTAGCAGCTAGCATATTCGGTTGTCGATCAAAAAGCGTGTTGGTTGGTCTCCGTTGAGACTGGCCACCACGGCTGAAACCGGCTAGGAATACATCATCAATAGCTAACACATCTTTCTTTAGTTTAAATGAGACTTAAAATAGATGTCTTTCATTTTCCATTTTAAGTATCTTTTGCTCGCCAGTCTTTGTCTTTACTAAGAATAAAAGGGATGATTCCTTTACGTTCAGGTCAGCTAGCTTTTAGTTCAAGTAAAATTTCTCTAGGATATGTCAATATTACACTGATCTTTTCCGGAAGCTAGTAAAGAATTATTTTAAAAAAATGCTACCAATGTAGCAATGTCATAACACGGACGACAAGTACAAGTATTAAGATCTCGAAATTAGTTTATTTAAAAAGTTTAAGAAACAATAAAATATGCTAAGTCCACTTTAATTTACTTGTTCATTTTTATGACCTATTTCATACATTGCTACTGGTTCTTTGAGTGTATTTACGGGATTCATTAAATTAATAACCTAATTATTCAATTTATTTATATTTACTTTATTTCAAAGAATACATTTAACTACTAGAAATAATTATCTTAATATTGACACTAATGTCAATTTCACTCCGTTTAAATTAATTTGTTTATCTTTATTCCTCAGGCAATATAATCAAAAAATAGAAGCATAACCGTAGGTAGGTAAAAAGTGAAGAAAACAACTCGAACAATGTAGTAGGTATTAAACTTGATAATCATCGTCAATTTATGGGCTCATAGGTGATTACATTTTTAAGCAATAGCGTTTATCGCGGGCTTTGAGGCCTTTGAATGCTTCGACCGAATCAAGAAGTTCCGTAACGTAACGAAAATAAAACCTGACACCCGAAGCTCGCACGGATCGAGACGAACTCCTCCGAACGACTAATCAACGAATCTGTCTGTCTCTGAGAGACAGACAGAATATGTCAACAGCCGGCCGCGCAGGCGTATTGAAATACGTCAAGGAAGATTCGTTGCCTTGGACTCGAAGATTTGTTATGTCATATAATGTATAAAATTATTCATGGTAGCCATACACGGCTGCATAAATAAAAAATAAATAAATTATTATAATTGCATAAGTTGATAAAAAATGCTATGCAATAGCTTTACCGCGACAGTCCCCGAGTGCCACACGTCTTTTTTTGTTTTATATTAAACTAAAACTAATCACAAACGTATCGTAAATATAAATATATTTCCTACAATATGAATAAACAAACTAAAAATAAAGTTATAAATATACGAAAATAACCGATTTTTTAAATCAGATATTTACTCGGCGCATTACACTTGAACGCATAGCATCTGATTATATTATTTACGATCAACGTTGATATAGTCAACGTATAGTTTCGTGATGTAATATACCTTATATACCAAATTTCAATTGTAATGTTTACTTTCTTGAAGGCAATCTAAAAAGAAAAACCCTAATCTTTTAGTCACCTCTAAATAATACTCTCGGAAATATTTCTTTCAAATATTTCATTTAATAAAAACTATAATGATTAAAAAATAATTCCCAGTACTCCACAATCTATTTATTAGAAACTAAAGCATCCATACTAATATCATAAATGAGAAAGTAACTCTACCTGTCTGTCTGTTTGTCTAACCTTTCACGCTGAAACCGGTGCACCTATTTTAATGAAATTTGGCATGGGCATTCTTTGATTCTTGACGAAGGACATATTCTACTTTTGAACGCGAATACGGCGGTGCCGCAGACAAAAGCTTGTAATAATATGCAAAGTGTAATATTTAAACAATAGAAAATTAGGTCTTGATATAGTCCCAGACGTCTTGATATAGAGCTAATCTTAAAGATGCTCTGATTATTTTTTTTCTCACTATACCTAAAACAGTCGACAGAACTTGAAACAAATGTGTGTCAAAATGACAACGATATGAAGCTTCTAAACGAACCCATTGTGTTTTCACTCACGTATTATTTCTTAATCTGTCTGTCATGATTCTGTTTGCTTTTTATATTCAATTACAATTTTATAATGCATGACATATGTTAACTTCCACTTGTATGCTTTTGTATTCGTGTTAGGGCGTCAAATATGTATGAAAGTTTGCACTTTCCTATTAGTCTAAAGTAAACAAATAAGGTAATGTTAGTTCTCATTGCATTGGAATGATGCTATGATAAGAGAAAGATAACCGATAATATTTTACCTATGTCTGTAAATAATACCGCTTTATTTAATTACTAGTGGTTGCCCGAGGCTCCGACAGCGTATATGTCGGTTATCGCTGCAAATATTAGCTTATGTGTTATTCTGATGTATAAGCTATATAACTGTAAAGTTTCATCCAAATCCGTTCTGTAGTTTTTGCGTGAAAGAGTAACAAACATCAATCCATCCATCCATCCATACTTACAAATTTTCGCGTTTATAATATTAGTATAGATGATATATAATAGTAATAGTTTTTTGTGAAAGAAAGGCAATAGTTTAGTTTACTTGGAGATTAGTGTTCCTCTTACATTATAACATTCGTACGTAACCACCATGTGTCAAAAATGAAATACTTTGACATAAATACTGCACATTTGGCCTAGTGGTTTAACGGTCACCACGCCGTTTCCTACTTCGCCAAGTGTCGTGGGTTCAAATCCCAAGTAGGACAACACTTTGTGTGATCCACAAATTGTTGTTCTGAGTCTGGGTGTTCCTTGTGTCCGTTTCATGTATGTTTGTAAAGTCCCCCGCGATACAGGATTTATTCCTAGGGCGGGAGTTGTCTTTAAAGAAAGAAAGAAAAGAAAGAAAATAGTAATATACTTCATAATATCGTGGGCTGTACGAAAATGTCTTGTTGTATATTTTTTAACGTGGTTTCCGATACATTTATCTTTATAAGTAATTTCTATAATGATCTTGGCTTATGTGTGTGTTTTATGTGAATGTAAGCTCTATTAATATGGGCCTCCTCACTCACTCGGTGAAGCACAGCAATAGCGCTATTTCACACCGGTTTTCTGTGAGGCCTTGGTGTCACTCCGGTCGAGCCAGCCCATTCATGCAGAAGCGTGGCTCTCCTACATTTTTTATACGGTGAACTTCATGACGATCTGTGTGACTTAAGGATACCCAGTGACACCACCCCTACCCATATACGCAGCAAGCTATGCAGGACACCAGCTCTGCAAAGGGAAAGAAAACTTCAAACAAATCCTTTAACCTGTCTGATCAGTGTATTGCAGTAGGCTGCAGTAAGCCAAATCTTCCTTTCTAAGAAGAGGTCTATGTCCAGCAGTGGAATCTTTTAGACTATTGATTGGTTACATAATTAAGGAGTGAAAACCTAACAAAGATACAAACACACTTTTTTTATGTATGACTAGACTATTTGCGCCTCCGGTCTCGCACTCACCAACAAAACACGACAGCACGAACGCTGTCATTTTACGTTGATTTTCTGTGCGAGGGTAATATCGCCCCTGTCGAGCCGGCCCGTTCACGCTGAAATCAGCGTGAGTCTACTACCTATTAAACCCATCCATTATAACAATATACGTGGGAATTATATACGTGTCATATTTTTTATAAATGTCCGTAAATCAGGAGCCACAGACAATTTCAAACATTACACATCAGTAATTGAATTTAATTATAATATTAATATGTATTATAAACTTCTAATCACCAAAAAAAGAAATACGTTGTTTCGTAGTGTACATTATTATAGTCATCGAGTAAGATGACAAAAAGTCTTTATAATAGCAATAATTACGTACTTACATGATTATGTGATCAATGTTTTTATTCTACAAATGGATCCGTTCCTATGATTGTGAACATCGTCAATGATTTCTATTAAAATAACATGGTATTATAATTTTTTTATAACTAGCATACGCACAGAAGATCAACGTAAAATGATAGCATGCTTGCAATCGTGTTTCGTTGGTGAGAGCGAGAACGCAGGCCCAATGATGCAGAAGCATCACTAGGCCGCCATGGTGTGGGTCACCATGCTGCATTGTTGCATTGTCTGCATTCGCAATGAGTATGGTGACCACCACTTTTGAATTCTGCTTATGCTTTCCATCAGGCAGAGTAGAGTTTGGCAGGCCCATACAAAAAAAAAGTTTAAAAAGCTTAAATACGACTATGTAAAAAGATTATATTGCTTATGTCACCCAAACTATTGTGACATATCAGTTGACACCTTATTCGTTAAAATCGGTTCAGTACTTTAGGCGCTGCGGTAAATCGTATGTACAAATATACATGGACTGCCAAAAATATTACTCTTTCTTTGGTTTTGCCGTAGTAGAGTAAAAAAGCTTCAGAAGTCACGAATTTTAACTTTTATAAAACATTGAAATTACGTAGAACATTCATTAAAAAGATTATGTAACTTCACGCTATGACTTCTGGACTTTACTATTAAAAATAGAGGTAAAGAAAACTACGTAGAACAGCAAATTACAAGGAACTAAGTAGGTATGTTTATTTTGAAACAAGAATAAATTTGTGTAAAATATTCTTTAACTCTTAACTTTAATAATAAAACTGTGAATATAATTATTCATAGAGTAGTTTAGGTACACTGGAAATTTAAATTCTTAAAATACATAATCTAGTAATGTGTTTTTATCACGGTACTTCAACACTTTTGAAAAACATTTTGTCACCGGGTTTTACGTCAAGTTTTAGTTGGTTTATTTTATGAGACCACTCCATAGATATCATCTATCCTAAAAATAAACTATATACATTTTTTTATAGAAACTTAGAGAGATATATCTTAAACTATTTTAAAACAGAAGAGATAGACAAAAACACGTGATGACTTTTTATGACTTTCCCTTTCAAGTGGGTAAAGCAGTCTTATTAGTGACTAGCTGACCCGGCGAACTTCGTACCGCCATATTTACATATCTGTCTCAGCTTCCCACAGGCAGTGTACAGTCGCGGGAAAAAAACACTTTACCCGTTATCTTTTTTTTTTTTTCTTTCTAGCAAAAAAATAATTAATGAAATTGGACTATGTGTTATTGAATTACAACTAAGTACATATTTTGACTTTCATCCCCTCTCTCCAGGAAACCGTGCTGAATTTCGGGATAAAAAGTATCCTATGTCCTACCTCGTAGTATGAACTCAAATCATGCCAAGTTTCACTTGAATCCGTTCAGTAGTTTCGGCGTGATGCGCGGCCAAGATACAGACAGACAGACAGATAGACGGACAGACAGACAGACAAAAACACACAGTTTTGGCTTCAGTATCGATTATAGAGAGCCCTCCAAAATTTTTTTTCAAAATATCTTTAATGTACAGAATTGGACCTGTTACATTTTTATTATAAGTATAAGTATATAGATGTGAATATAATAATTTTATTAAAAAATATATAAAAATAACTGTTTCAAAAAAAGTAATGTAGTTTTACATGAAAGTCTAAAGTTTAAAAAAGTTTGAGGTCTCTTGGCCATAGAGTGGTGCGAGAAGCGCGTCACCGCGACCCATCCTCACATGATGTCAGCGTTCTGCAAGTGCTTGCAAGTCGGGATATATATAAAATGAACGTTCTTACACTAGTTACTCATTCGTAAGTTTGAACTCAAGACGAACTAAGCATCATGCTCAAATACGTGAGTTGAAATTCTTTTTTTATATTTAGTAGTAAAATAAAACAGATAAAATAAGCACTGAAGATAGTTTAACAATATGCTTCAAATCTTTAAATTTATAATTACTTTATGAACATTGGGAAAGTGTGTCGTGGCTTTGTGATGCATCCAAGTAAGGTGTAGTAACGATCGTAGGATGGGCAAAAACAATAGAAAGAGGTGTCATAGCGAAGTGACCTGCTGACGTCTGACCCCAGGTTATGCTGCAATGCTCTATGTAACTTGTGCTACACCGGCTATAAGACCTGGACTGAATTGTGGTATTAATACAATTCGATGCAAGGAATAGTTTTATTACTATTTTGATTGTATGTGATATCCAAAAGTCTTTATGTATATATATATTTATAGAGCTTAGAGAGAGTTATTTATACAGCTCTAAACAACAATCAATTGCTTAAAATACATACTGCATTTCAATGATATATTTACATTCTTTTTCTCACTGGTTCCATCACATCTCATCTTTTCGTAAAATATTTTGTTTTAATTTTTTGTATTCCTTATTTAGGGTTGAAAATTTCCTTCCTTTTGCAGATTCAAATCAGTTTTTGAACTTATATAAAACATTCTTCAAAGTTTTATGACATTGTCTGTTCATGCAAGTTTCTGCATTAGATACCTACTATTAAAACGGTTTAATTTGTCAAATGATTTTTGACTGTATACCTTGAGATGTACAGTCGAAAATTATTCACTAGTATTATAAATGGGAACAAATCGGATATTAAGGCCCATATAACCCAAGTTGATTTAATAAGACAAACTACTTTGAAGATTGAAAACTATGTATTATCGTCAAAACGTTTAAGAAATATCGTCATATGTGCATTACATTTATATGAAAAAGTGATGAAGTATTTTTTCAAAATTAATCCCTAAAAGAAGTTAATGTAAGTTGAATAGAAACACAAAAACTGTGTATCTAATTTTATTTAATAATATCGTAACTGCATCTAAAATTCAGTACGAAGTCATACCATGTTTATCTCCCGATTAAGGTCTTAGATAGTAATGTAGTAAACGAAGCTTTGTATTCATAAACAACGCATAATCTTGATTTTGACGATCGAATAGGATTACTAAATGCTTTTCGTTATTAGAGGAATTTTCTAACAACCTTCTACTAAGTTGTATGTAAAAAAAATAAGTAATTTACATTATTGTACATATTATTTGTAAAGATAAACTTAAGTGAAGATCCTAGTATAAAAACAACTTTGGTTAAGTGCAATTCTAAAAATATTTTGGAACGAAGTTCCATATGGGCCGTTGCGGAGGGGTACCCTAGCCGGCAAAAAATGTCCGTGTGAAATAATATATAGTATATATAATAAAGCTGTTTAGACAATTTTGTGGTTTTTAAAGAGCGTGAACTAAAAATTTAGTATCTGTTATTATTTATTTATATCGTGAACGAAAAATTTATTATAGCGCGATGTTCATTAGTTCATTATCAAAAATACACAGATATGTATTTTGATAATGAACTTCGTTCCTATCTAGTGTTCTATGACACAACACAACTTTTTTTTTAACTAGAGATTGCCTTTGAGGGCTAATCTTGATGTAAAATATTTTTTTGTTTATACCATTCGCTACTGTAAATAAAACTGTCACTGTTTTGTACAACTTGATTTAAAAATGTTACTTTTTAACTTTTCCTATGAATAAACTACTAGCTTTTGCACGCAGCTTCGCTCACGCAGACTTTCATCCCCTGATTTACACCCTTAGGGGTGGAGTTTAGGAAAATCCGTTCTTAGCGGATGTCTAAACCCTATAAGGAATCTACCTGCCAAATTTCAAGTTTGTAGATGTTATAGTTTCTGAGATTTCGTGATTAATAAGTGAGTGGTATTTCGCTTTTATATATATAGATTAGAAATTCCTGTTCTTGCGTTCTAAATTTCAATCAAATTTGAACTGATTAGTATTTTATTCCAAATTTATATATGTATATTTTTTACAGGTGACAGTATTGTGTGTCTTGGTGGCCATATGCGCCGGCGCACCCCAGAACCCCCAAGACGTGCAGATCCTGCGTTTCGACAGCAACGTGGAGCCCGATGGCTACAACTTTGCGTAAGATTTATTTATCTTCTGCGCCTTTAATTCAATTATCTGTGATGTATTACATAATTTTACTAATCTTATAATATCTATAGCTATTAATCCTTGACTCTTATTATAAATGCATAGAAACACTCGTCACTCAAACAGCTATTTATAACTGCAAAGAAATAGTGTAAAACAGTATTGACTATTAAAAAGAACTTTTAAAGGGCTGCATCAATACATCTTAATTATGATACTTCAAACGTTAATCATTATTCAGCATTTTCTATAACACTTAGTGATCAAATAAAAAATATAAACTATTGACAAAAGGTCATTCAAGCTCTGCTTACGTTTAGATACTTATACGTAAACAAAAGTTATAAAATTCTTTTTTAAATTGACTGGGAAAAATGAATTTTACGATTTATAAAAAACGACTAAAGAGATGTCATTGAAAACGAATATAATTACTTAATCGAATATACCTGTTATTGCTAAACAATCCCAGTTCAGAGGAGGTGATGACCCTTTGTTTCATAACACCGCATTATACAACATTTGCCAGCCATAAAAACAACATGAATATAACCTTTTAATGTGTCCACAAACAAAACACTGTATAAATTCAGTCTTATTACATAAGCTCTTGCCTAAGGTATATTGATAGATATTCAATATTAATTTAAATTAAACACATTCTCTGTCCAAGTCTTTCACTGTTTCCAGTCATTAATCCATTTGTAAGTGAGCGCGTTGATGTCTTTTATATGGGCCTATGACAATTAATATCCAAAGTTAAATCCCAGCTCAAAATAAATTATTTCGCAAATGTAAACTTACGATGTAATATATATAATTTAGCTTATATAAATCAATGATAATGTAAAAGAGTGATCCCATCAATTAGATGACTGAAATCTATATTTGACAAAATAATTTCCATTTCGACTTGTAGACCATTGTCATAAGATCTCATCATTTTTGCACACTCTAGGTATGAGACCAGCGATGGCACATCTAGACAAGAAGAAGGTAAATTGGACAACCCTCAATCAGAAAACGCAGCTCTCACCGTGACCGGCCAGTACGCGTTCGTCGCTCCCGACGGCAAACACTACACCGTCACCTTTACCGCTGGACCAAACGGCTTCCAGCCCAAAACCTCCCTAGGACAGTAATATCCCTCGAGTACCTTGTAAATAGTTAATACTCCTACATATATCACAATTTTGTAAAGTAAAAGTGCATGCGATCTCAAAGCATCTTGACATAAAAGGAGATCCATTTAAATTCACGTGCCATACGGACGTATATTTCTACTTTTATATTTGTTTTATATATAAATTTTTATCAAGAAATAAACACTTTTTGATAAATATATTGTTTTTCTTTCCATTTTCACAAAAAATGCATATGCCAATATATTTAGTACACTGCTAAAATAAATTATACAATTTATTAAAATGTGTCGAAATTATGTAATTAAAGCCTCAATTACTAATATCATAAATAAATAAATAAATATTTCGGACATCTAACACACAACGCCATCTAGTCCCAAGCTAAGCAGAGCTTGTGTTACGGGTACTAGAAAACTGATACAAATACATATATACTTTTTTTTTTGTAAATACATACATAGTATACATAGAATAAAGAAGAAGTAATTAAAATATTTATGGGACCAATAAGATACAATATGGGCTAAGTTACATAAAGAACAACTAAGTTGCACATTGATACAAACTGTGAATACTTCACAGTAGTTATTTTCTTTAAGTGGGACCTAAATAACAAAATGCGCGTAAAAAGAATTTTAGTTGAAAATGAAGCAAAAAACTAAGGACGTTATGTTTATGAGGGCATGACCCTATCATCCAATCGCACATAAAATTTCTTTCATTGCATATCGGGGCTCAGATATTTATCACAATTATTTACTAGCTATTTAGCGAGCTAAAACATAGATGATAATGGATGGCACCAAATTGTGACGAAAACAAATAAATTATTTCAAAGGTTGGTCTGTTTTTTTTTAATATTTCAGACATCTAACACACATCGCCATCTAGTCCCAAGCTAAGCAGAGCTTGTGTTATGGGTACTAGACAACTGATACAAATACATATATTTGTAGATCATACAAACATTTGGTCCGACCCGGGAATCGAACCCAAAACCTCATGATCAGCAGTCGCACACGCCAACCGCGAGACCAATGATTTAGATTATAAGTGAACGTCCTAGAATCTATCTTTGATAAATAGTTAATGTAAGTATATTACTAATAGTCATGAACTAACTAGGACATAGTTTAAAGTGCATCACTTTGTATCCAATAAATTATGTTCTATTTATTCAGTCACAGATAATATTCATTAGCATAGCAGTATCTGGGGGCACGGTGGTGCCCCCGCCCAGACGAGCCAAGCGTAGCGCAAGGGCACTACCTATCTTTTCTCGAAGTGTTTCGTCGTTTTTTTGAACCCCCATAACTTTAGTTTCCGATATACCAGATTGTTCAAATTTTCAGGATATGATGTTACCAATAGACTAATGAAACGTACAAAGTTTTAATTGCATAGCTCTGATAGTTTAGATTTTATTGATACCTAAAAAACACATATACACATTTTTACTGAGATGGAGAGTTTATGAAGTTAGGGTTGGTAGAGCTAGGGCGTGTAGATACAGAACCTTGGCTCTACATGAGATCTGATATCTTTTTCACAGGGTAAGCCATATGCAGTCGTCTTGGCAACATTTTACATGAAAATGTTTTTGGTGGGATTTTATTTATAATACGATACGATGCATTTTAATAAAATTGAAATGCAAAACTTTATTAGAAGAAGGAGGGTTATGTTTTTCGAGTGTATGTATGTTTTTTTATGTTATAGGGGGTAAACAAGCAGACGTATCGCCTGATGGTAAGCGATTACCGCCACCCACGGACACCCGCAACACCAGAGGCGCCACAAGTGCGTTGCCGACCTTTGGGGAATGGTGAAAGGGATGTGGGGAGGAATTGGCATATGGGCCTCCGGTATCCTCACTCACTCGGTGAAACACAACACGCGCAAGTGCTATTTCACACCGGTTTTCTGTGAGGCCGTAGTATCACTCCGGTCGAGCAGGCCCATTCATACCGGAGCATGGCTCTCCCACGGTTTGATATTTCATTGGCACGCCCTAGAGCCTAAACGGGTTGTCGTATTTTTATGTGAGTCGTGTCAATAGATTAGTCTTAGTCGTGCGAGTGGCACTGGGTACATCAAAATAAAAAAGATGAATTTAATCGAGATTGCAGATATTGACGCAGTCAGGGTATTTTTAATAATTTCACTTGTTTAAATATAAAACTTGATTGAAATGATTTGAATCATTTTTGAATGAATCAAGAATTGATGGTTCAAAATTGTAACAGAGGTTTTAACCATAAATAAGCAGGTTATTATCTAAATGTGTATCACTTTATAAGTGAAGCCTAAGGCAGAACTTAATACCAAGATTAAATTAATAGATTAGAAGCAATATCTATTTGAATCTAAGGTCAATGATGGTGAATTGCTATACGTTTAGACATTAGGCTTAGGCATTCGATGTACACATATTTAGAATCAAATACTATGTGTACCGTAGTTTTACAGGAGAGCTTGCCTGGAGATTAAAATAATACTATTTAATTTTGTTTTCAGTTATTTATTTTCCATTACATGCTACATAACTTAAACTGTCTTTATATAGTCTCAAATTATAATGTAAGTTACCTTATCACATTTTTTTTATATACTAGGTGAGCAAACAAGCTGACGTATCGCCTGATAGTAAGCGATTACCGCCGCCCATGGACACTTGCAACACCAGAGGCGTCACAAGTGCGTTGACGGCCTTTGGGGGATGGGGAAGGGGATGAGGAGGGGGGTGAGGAGAGGAATGGTTGGGGTATGGGCCTTTTTTTTTTACGTGTGGAAATCCCCTCGGACCGTCACCCCACCGGGGCTTACGGTGGGGCGGTGTGTCGGACTCGAATCGACTAAAACCACACGGTGTGCCACTCTGCGCCTGTGAAGGGAGGAATCCGGGAACTGCAGTTATTAACACGTCCCAGCGCTTGCCCGCACTGAAGCGGGCACCGTCAGCTGTTGGACTCTCAAATTAGGTGACGTACGGCACACGCGTACGTCACCCCCTCGCGGGTGGCCACTAGAGCGGATGGAGGGGAAAGCCCGTCCCGACCATCCGCGGCCACACTCAGGGCGGAGTGAGAGAGGAGGGAGCACACTCCGAGTGGATATCATCCTCCCGGGCCTTCTTCGCCACCTCCTTTTGCGAGATTACATCTTCGCAGAAGGTTGCGACTGCGGTAAAACTGCTGTCGCTACCAGCCATGGAGCGTATGACGGCCGGTAACGAGAGATCTCCTCCGATGAATGCAGTGAGGGTCCGGCGCTGCAACGTCCAAGCGGGGCAAATCGCCAGCGTATGCTGGGCCGAGTCCTCACTGCAGTCGCAGTGGTGGCAGGCGGGACTCAATTCCCTCCTGGCGACCGAGTGCAGGTACTTCCCGAAGAAACCGTGCCCGGAAAGTACCTGCGTCAGTCGGAAGGAAAGGGCCTCGTGCTGCCGCCCTGCCCACTCTAGGATGACCGGCTGGAGAGCCTCCACGGCGGCGAAACCAGCGTGTGGAGTCTCCAGCCGGAACGACCATCTAGCCATCGTGGCTCGACGGGCGGCTTCACGCCAGTCGCGTACCTCTTCAGGCGGAGGGCGATAGCCATACTCCGCCCGATATTCAGCCACCCGTCGATAAACTTCGGCGAGCACTTCCGCCTCCAAATCCCACGGGGGTGTTCCGGCCAGGTTGGGGTATGGGCCTCCGGTATCCTCACTCACTCGGTGAAACACAGCGCAAGCACTATTTCACACCGGTTTTATGTGAGGCCGTGGTATCACTCCTCCCGAGCCGGCCCATTTATGCCGAAGCGTGGCTCTCCCACTGTAAAGATTTTATAAAGACTGTCTAAAGACAACTCCCGCATTTTAACTGCCGTAGTGGCGTAGTGGTAGCGTATGCTAGTGCTGTGCTTGAGGTCTCGGGTTCGATTCCCGAGTCGGACCAATTGTTTGTGAAATCTGCAAATATTTGCTTCGGAGTTTGGGTGTTTTCTATGTACAATATGTATGTATTTACAAAAAAAAAGTATATATTTATTAATATCAGTTTTCTAGTACCCATAACATAAGCTCTGCTTAACTTGGGACTTGATTGCGTTTGTATGTTAGATGTCCGAAATGTTTATTAAAAATATTTTATTCTGAACATATTCTGTGTCGCGGGAAACTTTACATTCATAACACGAATACAAATAATACCCATTTATAACTACATTTACTGGATGCAAAAAGCAGCTGATTGGGACCTATGTCCAGTAGTGGCTGATGATAATGATGATGACAACTACGTAAAACACAAAATGTTCAAATATCTTGCGTAAACTTAAAGTATTCTTAATTCTGTTGATATTATTATCTTCAATTATTGAATTCAAAGAAATTATTAAAATGTAGGTTTTTTTTTTGTGCCAGTACATTTTTGAAATTATTTTATTTTATTAAAGCTGTGGAGCTCATTATTTTGTTACTGGCAAATTTTGACACGTTTACTGCTAGTTATTTTCATAAGAATAGAATATTCTCAGGAAAATAAGTTCTTGCTTCTTTAAAAACTATATTTAGATTTTGAAATAATAACGACACACACAAACATACAAATCACACGAATCATTAATTAAAAAATACAACATTTTTAAAGATTATTTTTAGGTCATTTTAATTGCATTGTAAGTATAATGGATTCGGATTCTATAAATTGAGATCTAAAATCTCATAACTCATGGCACAAATATTAAGCAGCAATTGTAGACGGTTAGCCAATTTTATATTCAAAACGTGCACCATTTGACCCCGGAACTGTATACGTTACGATGATCAAAGAACGGACGTAATTAATTATATACGATGAGCAATTATAATATTCCAACAAAAAATCGTAGGCAATACATATCATTATCAATATTTCTTTCGGATTTAGCTTCATATGCTCTATTCAAAAAATTACATTCCATTCTAAGCTTATATCACCAATCTGTACACCTAGAAGTTTACTACGAATTGAAATAAACAGAATTGTTCAGCTGTTTTTTATTTTTTTCATTTTTTTGGAATATGGTCAAACGACTGCTCGTTTGACCATATTCCATAGATCTGCATCTATGGCCTGATGGTAAGCAATTACCTTCGTTCATGGACACCCGAGACGTCACAAGTGCGTTGCTGGCCTTTGGGGGATGGGGATGGTGGGAGGGATGGGGGAGGGGTTGGGGTATGAGCCTCCGTTATCCTCACTCACTCGGTGAAACACAGGGCGAGCGCTGTTTCACAATGGTTTTCTATGAGGTTCCGTGACAAAGGCAAAAAACGGAACCCTTATAGATTCGTCATGTCTGTCTGTCTGTCCGTCCGTCTGTCTGTCGGTCCGTCCGTATGTCACAGCCACTTTATTCCGAAACTATAAGAACTGTACTGTTGAAACTTGGTAAGTAGATGTATTCTGTGAACCGCATTAAGATTTTCACACAAAAATAAAAAAAACACAATAAATTTTGGGAGTCCCCACACTTAGAACTGAAACTCAAAAAAAAATTTTCATCAAACCCATACGTGTGGGGTATCTATGGATAGGTCTTCGAAAATGATATTGAGGTTTCTAATACCATTTTTTTTCTGAACTGAACAGTTTGCGCGAGAGACACTTCCAAAGTGGTAAAATGTTGGTCCCCTCTAACTTCTAAAATAAGAGAATGATAAAACTAAAAAAAATATATGATGTACATTACCATGCAAACTTCTACCGAAAATTGGTTTAAATGAGATCTAGTAAGTAGTTTATTTTTAATACGTCATAAATCGTAATCCGCAATTTATCGATCAAAGTTGCAACGAACTACAAGAACTTTTATATTATGTTACTTGCTGCTTCGGAACCCTTCATGGGCGAGTCCGACTCGCACTTGGCCGCTTTTTTTTTATTACATTATTTAAGTACAATCTCTAGTTTTATTACAAATGAAGAGTCTGTTACTTGTTCTTAAGTTATGAATTATACAAATATTTAGCTATTACGAATGTGAATGAAGTCGTTCAAATTTAAATAATTATTACAAAAATATTTGAGGTATAACCATTTAGTTGAACACAAAATAGCTTTAATAGCTTTGTTCAAATTACCTAGTAAAGAAATTTGCTCCCACGTTGAATTTGATACGGCCGCGAGTTTTTGTTGGGCTGATTAATCTGATTACCGAGTGTTTGTTGTCGCGTTATTACTTATTTCGGAAGCAATAGCGATACCTCGTGATTCGGACCATAGAATGGACTAGAACAAGTTTAATTTAGCTTCGGTGCGAATTGTTCGGCCACCGCATTTGATAAGCTTTAATGTATAACGAGTGTCCTGTAACCACGGCGTAATTGTATATTCGTAATGGAATTATCGTGCGGTTCCTCGTGTTATCGGGTGTGTAGTACGGATTCGGGAATCCGTTTGAATTGTAACGGATTGTGGTGTGTGTGATATGATCTGCGTAGTTATCGACGGGGGATCCCCTCTCAGCACCGAAGATTGAAGAAATCTCAACTACCACAACCATGAGTTAATTTTATATTAAACGAGGTGAAACGCCTCTAGTTGAGATCCGTTCACCAGGTGGTCGGTCTGCGAGTGTCTAGCTTATATCTAATGAGCCCGTATAGCCTAGTAACAAGGTTTCCTTACTTCAAGGAACGCAGCCCTGGTGACTGGACTAAACACTCATCATAGTAGTAAACTCACGCGACAAATAATGTAACGACAATGGAAAGATAATTTTAGTACTGTTATATATATGAAAACCAGAAAAGTTGTTTATCAATCAATTAAATTAAAATATGATGATAAATAATACTGATCAGTAGCACATATTTTTTATGAGCCTGTTGTGTCCCGCTGCTGGGCAAAGGCCTCCCCTGCAACAAACCAAGGCCAGTTCCGTCCAGTCTCCACGATAGGCGTCAAGATCGTCGCACCATCTTTTACGG
This sequence comes from Diaphora mendica, assembly GCA_949125395.1. NCBI lineage: Eukaryota > Metazoa > Arthropoda > Insecta > Lepidoptera > Erebidae > Diaphora > Diaphora mendica. The sequence continues at coordinate 16,444,070 of OX421316.1, forward strand.
GGTCTACCTCTTCGCCGGCGTCCACCCTGAGGCACCCAGCGTTCGACGACGACCTTGGCCCACCGGTCTGGATTCATCCGACATACGTGTCCGGCCCAGTCCCATTTTAATCTGGCAGTCTTCTTGCCCACATCCTCAACTTTAGTTTTGGAACGTTCCAATAGCACATTATTCAAAAAAAAACAGCATAATCTACATTAACGTATTCGCTACAGACTTCTATTAAGTGTATCTAAGTATATATTTATTGTTCTAATTTTAGCTATAAAAATCAAAAGGGCTTATAAAATTTTCTCTAGGAAAAGAAACCGACAACAAATTTGAGTATAAAGAGCTCGGGGGTTTTACCTAACCGCTGGTCTCCACTTTACAGAAAACTATCTACATTTAAAATACTAAACTGGTTGGTATACACTTCAAATACTCAAAAAGTTCTGCAGGTTGAGTTCAAATTTTGAAACAAGTACAACCTGTTTCATATATTGTTTATAAATATCTTTTTACATTAGTCTTGTTACTCATTTCTCATCTATGCAACTGTAACGTAAATTTGAATGTAGTCTTTGTTACAAAATTTGCTGCTTCTATAATATATGAAGTTACAGATTTTCTAGAGAAGAAAATTATTCTTTATTATTGCACCAAAGGTTTGTCATAGTATTAAAATAGTACTATAAGTCTAATACTGTTTCATACTCGCTGAGCACATAAACATAACAGACAAATAAAACTTCTAGTGTTACAAAGATTAAGAATTACAGGTAAACGCTTACCAGAAAATATGGTCTCTGTAGAAAAAAACTACGTGACGTAAGTGCATCATCTTAAAGGTACTACGCAGCAAATAATTATTTCAAATAGTTTATTTATTATAATATGACGTCAAAACAAACCGCCCAGAACACAAGGACGATGGGTTTTAATGAGCATATTCAATATAACAATAGTCAATGCACGTGCATATTTTTTATTCCGCTTTTTTACTATTTATAAACAGTACTACACTCTGTTTACATTCAGTCAGGATTAACCACGCGATGACTAGCCAGGTATCTGAGATAGATACAAGTATCAAAGCTGATAATACATTACATGTTATGTATAGAAAATAATGACAGGTTTTTTAATCTTTCTTAAACACTCAATTTTAATATTCTATTACAGTTTGTAAACAAACATACGAATATTCTAAAATGAAATAACTTTATTCTGGTTTGATGACGATAATAAGACAGTTCCCTGTGCTACATCGTATAAAGCAACTGAGTATCTCCGATCGATATTACCAATGCACGAGTCAAAATTAATGATATTAATTTCATATTCTCGTTGGTCTAGTGGTTAGCGTAAGCGACTGAAGATCAAGAGGTCTTGAGTTTGATTTCCGGGTCGCACTGCTGTTGGGTTTTTCTTACAAAAAATACTCAATAGCAGCCCGGAGTGTGGAAGATGGCGGTGTTACCCGTGCCTTGGAGAGCACGTTAAGCCGTCGATCCCGGTTGTCAGGAACATCTATGGCCATCGTTATTGGGAAGTCAGAGCCCCCAAATATACCGAAAACTAATTCAACATTCGAATTTAGTTCACCCTCAGGGTTGCGGAGGTCAAATGCCAGTCGCTCTGTGTAAAAACTGATATTCAGGTAAAACCGGTTGAACTAGTAGCCGACCCCAAATCTTGGGAATAATAAAGGCTAAGAAGATAATGATGAATTTCATATTCCAACTACTTCGAAATGTTTTTCCACCTTTAGCTTAAGAGAGTGGTAACTACCGTATTAAAACCCTTAAAGATATTATTAACGTAACTAAAATATGAGAAAACATTTAACAATTTCTTCAATATTTATGGTCGATATTAACGTCACTATCACTCTCTAGCCGTGGGTACCGTAAGAAAACATACAAAATAACAAAAAATAAATTTAAGCCTAAATTATTTTTAACTAGCTGTTGCCCGCGGCTCCGCCCGCGTGTATATCGAATATCGCGGCAAATAGTAGTCTATGTGTTATTCTGATGTATAAGCTATATTACTGCAAAGTTTCATCCAAATCCGTTCAGTAGTTTTTGCGTGAAGAAGTAACAAGCATACACACAAACTTTCGCCTTTATATATTAGTGCGATATTAGTGTGATGTGATAACGTTTTACTGCCTGTCTAGTTAAAATAGACAGATAGGTACTCTTTATTGCACACGATAGTATCAAATATACAAAGTAGAACACAAAACACAAAAAACATTGGCCTTATCGTAGTCTGCGATCTCTTCCAGGCAACCTTTAGATGGACTATATTTAAGAGTCATGTGTAAACTACAAATGACTCATTGTGCACATTTATAATTAAATGCAATTGAAAAAAAAAACGTGCTTTATTTATTTATGTTAAAATTTAGCGTTCAAGCGTGAAATGTAATTAATATTATTCTTCATTATCCCATCAAATAGCAAAATAATTAGCAATTGAATAAACGCAACTTACTTATGAGTTCAAATATTAAAGTAAAATTAAAAAAAAATAAAAACCGACTTTAAGGTTCGACTCGGTTGCTCTCGGATTTCATCATCAGATCTTAGTGTCTTTATCATGGTACCACCGTTGGGATATCTTCTTTCCATTAAAAAAGAATCATCAAAATCGGTTCATAAACGACGAAGTTATCCGCGAACACACATTAAAAAAAACATATATACGGTCGAATTGAGAAACCTCCTCCTTTTTTTGAATTAGGTTAAAAAGAACAAAGCTGAAAGTAAAAACATTTGTTGTAATTATTTCAGCATGGCAACAACAAGTTGCTTTGAAACCAAAGGACGATTGAAACTATTTACACTTTAGTGCAATAACATTAGACTTAGAAATTTCACATAGCTAGTGTTCCACGTATGTTTCGTAAATCTATCTAAATGCCAACGCACACAGGCCAGTCGTGAAGGTTCTTGCATCCGTTTATGTTCCATACATAACTGTGTATTACGTTTGTATTTATGTATTTGCAACCTTCACTTATCACGGTAATTCTTTTGAGTGGTCGCTAATTAATCATCTTGGTTTGTTTTATTGTTCCTGATCACTGTAAGACATTTACTGATGAGTGTTTGGTATTCCGAATTACAGTGTTTGGCAAACCTATTAGATGAGCTATTAGGCTTATAAGTAGCTTTAAATACGAATGGATGAGAAACGAAAAGTTAGGCATGAGGTGATAAAATTTGGAATTAAATGAATTGAGGTAAATATGAAATACAAAACGTCTTAACGATTATAGCTACCTCCACATCACTCTCGTGTGACAAGAAAACGGTAATGTCATACACTATTTTTCAGTCAGTGCTGTGGAATCATAGCTCTGACCATATTATTTGTAATTTATAAATTTTGATAAAGATTATTTTTCAAAGTTCCATACTTTTATCGTCAATCAACAACCTTTAATAGTCTACTGCTGAACATAGGCCTCTCGCTCCTTTCTCTTAACTACAAATTGTTATATGTACGAATGACAGTAATTTTCCATGTTAATGGTAACGGAGCATCATACACTCACAATACAATACCTACAATTACTATCACAAATTTTAAATCTTATCAATAAAGAATATTCTAGTCATTTAGAACACTTCGCCATCAACTGAATATTTCAATCCACCGCAAACACAATATATTCCTTGAAACAAAATCATCTTAATGTCTTTGTAAATCATAATGAGATGAAGCAAGAAACACTGCTAATGACATTGCTTACAACAATAAAGTGGGTAAGTTTATTTAAAGCAACAGTTAATGTTTTTTTTTCAATTGCACATATTACGACCTTGAACAATTATGTACGCGCATAAGTGTGTGCATCATATTCAAGTATGTTTTATAGATTACGCAACGATTGAGGATTGTCATCTCACAAATGACTAAGTATACGCTGCTTTGAACGAGTGTTTGTGCACCTTCGTTATTTAAAATGGTTACAAAATGACTGTGACGAAACTAGTAACCTTTTGTACATCTAAGTATAAAGTGGTGGGGTCAGTTGCGTTTGCTTGACTCTGCAGTTTCAGTTTACAACCTATTTAACCAATTACAATTCAGAAAAGAATTGTGGAGTCATATATTTATAATCATCATAAGTAGATATAAATTATATTATCATTGCACGATTCATCATTACTTATTCGATTAATGATAACCATTATATTTCTTATATTCTAAGAATACTTCTGTACAATAAATTTGACTGTACGGTTGGCCCAGTGGTTTAAGCGGTCGCCACGCCGCTTTCTACTGCGCCAAGTGTTGTGGGTTCAAATCCCACATGGGACAGCACATAATGTAATACCCAAATTGTTGTTCTGAGTCTTGATGTTCTTTTTGCCGTTTCACATATGTTTGTGAAGTTCCCCGCGACACAGGATGTATATTCCTAAGGGTCCGTTCACACAGACAGGCTCGGAGAGGAGAGCAGATTTTTATCATATTGGAAAAGAGGTTTGAGTAATTGCAGTAAGGTTTATTTTGCATGTGCACTACTTTTTAACCGACTTCCAAAAGGAAAAGGTTCTATGTTCCACTGTATGTATTTTTTTTTCATTAAGAATGCTTGAACGCGCTTCGTGTGAAATAATAAGACAAGCCGACTGGCTCCGATTGCGTGCTCTTTATTGCTTCCACAGCTGATCTACGTTAAATAGTTGGCGGCTCCGCTTCGGCCTATTCCAAGCGTATACGATCCGGTCTGTGTGAATGGACCCTTATGCGGGAGTTATCTTTTATAAAAAAAATATATTATATATACAAATATATTTTAAACCCTATTTATTTTTTTAAAAGGCAACAATGGAGTTTTTTGCCGGATTCTTCTCCATGAAGGGTAGGCTGCACTTGGAACTGGCGATCTGGAACTGACTAGAATCACTCGATTTTTAAATATTGACTTATTCATAAGTGCCTCTAAAATAAGTGCCTATTTGAATAAAAATCTTTTGACTTTGACTATGGATTAGTATTCGTAATAGACCCACGCTCTCTTATGGCTCCACCTTAACGCAGCAAATCACCCTTCAAGAAGGTAATGACGACTCTTCAATCAGATAAATATTTAAAATACAGTATAGTAGGAACAAAAAAACCTTTTTTTATGAGGTTTTAAGTAATTAGAATCCTATTTGGAGATAATTAATTAATAACTATGCCAAAGAAATTTATTAACCTATTGCATAGCTTTTATCGCGGGCTTTGAGGCTTTTGAGTGCGGCGACCAAATCAAGAAATTGCGTAACGTAACGTAACGAAAATAAAACCTGACGCCCGAAGCTCGCACGGATCGAGACGAACTGCTCCGAGCGACGAATCAACGAATCGAATCGTTCGAATCGAAGGAAGATTCGTTGCCTTGGGTATGAAGATTTGTTATATCATATAATGTATACAATTATTCATGGTAGCCATACACTACTGCATAAATAAAAAATAAATAAATAAATATAATTGCATAAGTTAATAGAAAATGCTATGCAATAGCTTTACCACGGCAGTCCCCGAGTGCCACACGTCTTTTTTGTTTATTTGGGAACGGGAACGTACAATAGAGATAAACCTATATACCTATATACCATATAAATCGTCTCACCGGCGTGGCGTTGTGATTCCCCCGAAAAGTTAAAGAGGTTACCTTAGATCAGACCAGTGCCTAAATGACTCAAATTACCTTGTTTTTAAGATTTAAAATACAGTTTAGTTACGAAGAAAAATATACGGAAACTAACAACATTACTCAATGAATAACTTGTAAGTAGATCTTGAAATACCACATAATTTTGTAGCAACTACAATAATAATTGTTGATAAACAAGAATTTCAGCTTATATTTTGAATCATAAATTTACGGAACCGAATCGGGCATGGTAGCCATGAGTGCTTAAATTCGAAGATACTTCCATAACAAATTTATAGCCTATGGTTATTCACATCTCACAGACTATGTAAGTCATTGCTGTTGCAAATATTGTAGGCATTGTAGTTCCTTTATTTTAGTATTAATCTAGCCGATTAATCGTATGCATCTATAAGTAGGCATCGGCTGCTAACCACGGATACCTGTAATCAAAATAGATACTAGTTCATTACCGTGTTTTAAGTGTTTCCATTGCCCTCATTATGAGTTTCCAGGAACCACACTCATTCATCAAAAAGCCACTATTTTTTAATTTATAAGTATATCAAAGTGACTTTACTCTACCTGATGGAAAGCATGAGCAGAATCCAAGAATAATGGTCACCATACTTATTGCAGATGCAGACAGCAGACAATGACCCACACTAGAGTGGCCTATTGAGATGCTTCTGCATCATTAGCCAAAACTGCTTAACATTCGTTTTCTTTGAAGCTGTTTTATCACTCCAGTCAGTCCGTTGTTTAAATATAAGTCTGTAACATTCAAATAACCGTTAAGGAGAAACCACTAAACTATAGAAAACTTTTTGAGATATTTGTATTAAATATGGTAAAATAAATAATTGTCTATTCTGGCGGTCTAATGTACAGACACTATGGTCAAGAAAATAAAGAAGGTATACATTTTTCTGGGTAAAAGTAGGTATCATTTTATTTCATTAAAAAAAAAACCTATTGTGTTTCTGCGCAAAATTAGTTTTTATATGTTGTCTTCTTGTAGTTTCATCCGCACCTCTGAACGTAAATCACCAGCTTAGAGAGATAAGCTGCTTAAGTTTTTTTACAGATTTCGTGCCTCACACGACTATCGTGCACATTGGAAATGAATGTAAGGCATTCGAAAAAATATTGTCGCTGGGAGACGAAAAAGTCGAGATAAGGCAAAGGTTACAAAATAAAACTTATTTTATTCTTAGATTAACATCAATATCCTCGACATAACGCCTGTGAACAAACAAATTGCAAAATTGCCACACGCATATGATGAAGGTTTAATGTAATTGTCGCCGTGGCGCATAAGTAAACAATTTTCATTTTTCTATGAATAAGCAAGAAATAATAATGTTCAAAGTACAAAAAAAAATATTACACGATAAATCCGTAGTCAACTCGAGAAGTGGGAGCCACATCGCCGTCATCGTCACTCGAGTCTTGATCGGCAGCGGCCCATTTGCTGTAAGATATGTTTTTTCTTGACAGCAGTTTAACGCGACGAGCCCTCGTCAGTTATCTCTTGTGGCACTTTCGATTAACTCAGGAACTCCAGCTACGTGTCCAACGTAATCCCGATACGCGTAAGTTTGAAGCCCGAGATAGCAATTACAGCTAAGCCATGAATGTATTTCGGCTCGAGAATCAGTTTTTTCCACTTTTGAAAAAAGGTTAAGCTACAGGGCAAACCCTTAACCCGGTCGTCTTTGTTTCAGTCTCAAATTGTAGCCGACTACGTTGTCTTTTAAAGAAAAAAAAAAAAAAAAAGGTCTCCACAATGTTTATATGTACTATAATTACTCTTCTCAATTCTACATATTATATCATGAATCAATCAAAATCATTTCTCTCATCAGGCACGTTAAACAGCGCCTGCGTTTTAAACGTTTTGTATGTGACTCTGTGTTGGCTTTAGCTATTAAAAACACAGCAGGAGTTACTCGTTCGAATAATTGTGAATCAAAACTTAATTACTAATAACAGTAATAACTACAATATTATATATATTATACTGTACTACAATATTATATATATTATACTATACTACAATATTATATTACTTCTGTATATTACCGATCTTCAATTTTGATAATAGGTCTTTACCTATGAAATTGCCGTTTTGTATGCAATAAGTGAAAGTACTTATTTTTTCAAACTTTTTTATTTCTGTTATTCGCAGTAATCACCCATGCAATCGACGCATCTTTGCCAACGCATTGGCAGTTTATTGATGCCCTTCTTGTAAAAATCAGCTGAACGGGAGGCAACAAACTCTTCAATTTTTAAAGTATCCATTATGACGAAAAATGTTCAAATGTAATGAAAATACAACGCTAATCAAAAAACAAAAGACTGAGTTTGTAAATAGAATGTCATGGTTTTAAAACAAAATTAATTTGAATTTAGAATACAGAACCATTACAAACTTTTTTTTATTTGAAATGATCAGTACTGAAGAACGACAATTTCATAGGTAAAGACCTAATATAATTTAACAGCCACATGGCCCTACAAATTGCGTAGTACGTTATCCCGGTCCTACCCTCAAAAGCCTTTTGCCCCTACTACCCTTGTTAGCTACCACAATCGAAATTTTTTATAAGGTGAAAGATGGGCCAATCATCAAAATGAAGCTACTCACGAAAAATTTGCTTGATTGTAATAACCTGTAAAATTGGTTCCGGGGATCCCGGACTATTACTTTTTACCACAAAAAAAATTGACTACTTAACGCCTGTCTTATTTAAAATGCGTTGTATATATTCTTTACGGTTGTTGAAAGTGTAATATAAAGGCGTTGTATCTTTATACAAATTACAAATTAAGTTATCACAAGGATTGCACTTTTAATATTTTTCCAGGACAGTCATTTTAATAGCAAAACAAGCACAGTTAAATTAAAGAGAATTCTCCTGGACTCAAAAATAACAATAATGGAATAGAAATACAACTTACGGCCAATCCGCAATATGGATCTGAAATCAAAAGTATGAATAGGAATAACGTGTTAGATCAAATTCAATGAGCTATTGCTTTAATTGCCACTGTTAAGTCTAACTAAATAATCTTAAAAGATTTGAATAAATGCTTACTTGAATACCTTTTCATTTTTTCCAAAAGAATATGGTGTGTGCCAGTACTGTTAAATTGTTTTTAACTTAAACAACTAGAAAGATATAAATTACTGCATTTCATGACTGTTTTTCGTCTATGTTAATGTTTTAATTTGGAAGTAGATTTAATTTTTGCCGTCGTTTGAACCACGCAGTAAGTCCAAGCTTTAGCTCTAAACAAATTTAATGTCACAGAGTGAATGTCCAGAAGCATCTCAATATGCCACCATAGTATGAGTCACCATGCTGCATTGTTGCATTGTCTGCATTCGCAATGAGTATGGTCACCATTATTCTTGAATTCTGTTCATGCTTTAGACTAGTATATAATAAAAATTACATACTTGTCCAATATTTTTATTTTATTATACTCACGAGACTAGCTGCCCTGCGCAACATTAGCTGCGTTTGCTATTGCCCGTAGCGTATAGTAACGTTATAAAGCTTTAACGAATTTGTATCAATTATCTCGGTAATGTGATAGTAGCCAACATATTCTTTGTTTTCTTTTATGGAATAGGCGGGCAAACGAGCATACGTATCACCTGATGGTAAGCAATAACCGCCGCCCATGGACAGCCGCAACACCGGAGACGTCACAAGTGCGTTGCGGGCCTTTGGGGGTATGGGGGGGAGATAGGGGGAGGGGGTTTTTTTTTTTTTTTTTTAAAAGAGGCCTGACGACCTCGCTGCTTTTCCCCGTCCATAGTAACGACAGGATCTTGTCATTCCGTGTCTTACGTTTATGTCGTTATTTTTATATTTTGTTCTCGCACCAAGTGCCTCTCCTTCGTCACTTTTTATACGTCATTTTTTAGAGCTTCCATTTTTTATTTTGATGAGGTGTGTTTTATATTTAAAGTTACTGTTAATTTTCATCTAAAATTTTTGTTTCTTTAATTTGTTTGCCTTTCCAAAATACTTTTATTAATTTTATTAGTGGCGTATGTCTATTTCTATTCTGGCTGTTAAGTTCCTTCTTTTTATTTGTGATTTTAAATTTCTTGTAATATTACTACTTTTCTTAACTTATATTAATATTTATTAGCCTCTAATTCATTTATCTTTTATCGTTATCTATTCCTTCTCAATTTAAGTTACTTGTTCTCTTTGTATCTGTCTGTGTGTATCTATGTATACAACATGTTCCTGTTTAATTTTCCTGTGATGTATTTAGGCTGCGACCGTGTTTTTTATGACTCAGTGTGTTTTTAGTTTTTTATTGTTTTTGTCTGTAGTGAAATTTATGTGTCAGTGTATTTTCTGTTTTGGTGCGTGTTTCTATTTTAATTATCAATAGAATATATATACTTATTATATATATTAATTGAAATTCTTGTGCAGGGTTTTCTTTCTTTGAGTACATGTTCAGTGTTTGTGTGTGTGTGTCTTGATATATTCATATATAGCTATTATATATTCATTAAATCAATGTGTGTGTTTCTGTGTAGTGTATGTGTGTTCTAATGAGTGGCTGAGTCATAAGTATGACGTGGTCTGTCGTGCCAGGTAATCCCATTTGGCTCGGGTTGGGCAGTCCGCGCTAAAAGCGTTGTGACCCGTATTCTTTAACCTAGAGTGCAGACAATTGCAGCACTGCGGTTCGCTGTCTGCAGTGTATTTGGGGCATTCCCACGCAGGTGCGGACCTCCGCAGTGGCTGCACCTGTCTGCACTCTCGGTGCAGAATTTGCGACCATGGCCGAATCCAAGGCACTTTGTGCATTGGATGAGCGGAGACTGGTCCTCCACTCTGACCCTTTGCAGGTCCAGGTACAGAATCCCAGTCTCCGTCATCCTCTGCCATATTTTAGGCTTCACCTGCAAGACCACGTGCGATGTCTTAGGGTTGCGAGTTCTCCTTTTATATTTTATGGCTATTTCCTTCTCTTCCTGTGGTAGGCCCATGAAGAATTCGGCAAGGGGGAGGGGGTTAAAGTATGGGCCTCCGGTATCCTCACTCACTCGATGAAACACAGAGCAAGCACTATTTCACATCGGTTTTCTGTGAGGCCGTGGTATCACTCCGGTCGAGCCGGTCCATTCATGCCGAAGCGTGGCTCTCCCACAGTACCAAAAACAGCAACCAAAAACATTTTCAGTAGTGTTTATTTAGTCATTGACTTTTGATAAGCAGAGTTGGTATTATAAGTATCAATAGGTATAGTTATGTACATTAGCAATTTCAATTGCTTATACAAACTCTATACTCTTATTTTTATCTGATGAATTAAATTCATTTAAAGATATAAAAATAGGATTTAAATCGAAACATCGCAATAACTAAATCTGATGTGATCACAGATAGGAACAGTGTCATCAATCGTGACTGCGAGTTTCTACGTTAAGTTTAGATATTCTGCACTGTACACATATCAGAAAGGTCATTTATGATCTAATAAATCAAGCAAGAGGACCATTATTTATTATACCTGACAATATAACAGCAGAAAACAATGAAAAATCTAAATGCCTCCTATAATAGTATTATAAATGCGAATGTGATTCATCTATTACCCTTTCATTTCTAAAGCTCTAAATTGATTTTAATGAAATGTGTCATAGAGATACTTTGATTTTTGAGCAAGATCGCGAGTATAACTATTTGCTCCGTGGGTATGATATACCAAATCTACTTTTAACTACAATTACTTTTTTATACCCTATATATCACACTCCACTCCTGGACATAGGATTTTCCACTGAACGCCACTTTTTAGACCGATTTTTCATACGTACATATAAACCACAAAATGAAAGTTTGTTTTAAATTTGGAATGGAAACCTACATATTTTGTGTGTTAATCTTCACTTCATTTGTTTTTATTACAAGTATAACGTTAATCAGGGTTTAAAAAGACAACTATTTTATTTCCCAAAATATCATTTTCCAACAAAATCCAAACAAGCTAAAATTCAAAATTTAAAAAACCCCTTACTCAAGCACTTAATCGCGTAATCATACGCCGATGATATTTTTGCAGATATTTGGTTATTGTTCCCCACTTTCACCCCCATAACTTTTAACTCGACTCAACCGATTTTCATGAAACATGTCTAAGAACACTCGCACGTGACTCATCTTTCATACAAAAAAAACTAAACTGAAATCGCTTCATCCGTTCGCGAGCTACGGTGCCACAGACAGACAGACAGACACGTCAAACTTATAACACCCCTCTTTTTGCGTCGGAGGTTAATAAAAGAAAAGAACTGATAATGCGTAATACATTGCTTACTCATATAGGAAGTGAAATAAAATATCCACATTTATTTACTCACTATGTCAACCACGAATTAAGAGAGATAATTTGAATCGATTTGCATACTAGTTTAAGTAACTAGTTAAACTTATATGTTAAATATATGTCATCTTTACGAAAAACCCATTTAAAAACAAATTGATTTCTTTAAAATTTATTACCTACATGATATTTTATTACAAAACATTGCAGTAGAAAAACAAGTATCACTATTCGTACCTATTGCATCTGCGTGCATATGGAAAAAGTGGCATAAATTTGTTACTTTATTATTTATCTAACAACATTAAAATGTTAATCAGTGACTTCATTACCTTTATAAATAGAAACACTTGGCCATAGCAATTAATATTAATATTATAAAAGCGACAGTGTGTTTGTCTATCTGTCTGGTACTTTTATGTTAAAAAAACAGCTAAACTGATTTTAATGAAATTTGGGATAAAGATATTGTGACTCGTGAGGATTACTTTTACCGCGATAACCACCATATTCGAGAACGAAGCCGCGAGTAAAAGCTAGTGCAATGTAATCAAATATTTCTCTAACTTTGTTCATTGCAAACTTTATAAAGTATTGACATAAATTACTAATTATAGGCATACGAGTCACTGGTAATAGTTTGTATTCCTATAAATAATTTGCTTTGGTTTCGGAGTTCAAAGGTCAAGCAGACGGTTTATACAAAAGAAAACTGTTCATGGTTTTTCGTATCCATATAACTGCTATAACTGCATATTGTGTATGTGCCATATGAACTAGATGTATTTAATATTAAAGCCCGCAAACTAATATTGTATGCATAATAGGTCTATAGGTATATGTAGTATTGTTTTATGTAATCTTTTTTATATTGATTAAATAATATATTAAGTCCACTGATGTAGAAAAGTGCAAAAAGTTGTGTAAATAAATAAAATAAAAATTATAATTTTGGAAAACTGAACTTAAAAATATCATGTTGTTAAAGTGCTTTAGTTATAGAAAAATAATAATTTAGATGTTTAAACTTCATAGCAATAACACAAATAAAATATCATAACTTTTTCATAACTATAATCATAAAAAATAAATAAAAAAACCGATATTAACCAAACAGCTCAGAACCACTGCAAGGAAACTGGCTTTCAAACGAAAATAAACGGCATCGAAATCAGTCCATCCTTTTGAGAGCCACGATGCCACATACACACATACAGACAGACAGACATCGACGTAAAACTTATAACACCCCTCTTTTTGCGTAGAGGGTTAAAAATACACTCCATCGAATAAAGTCATAAGTTACTAAAGTCCAAAAGGAGTTACATTAGCGCCAACAAACAAACATGTGGTGTAAAATTTTATCACATTAGTATAGATTATTATAGATAAACATTTCATTAGAACCTGCTAAACTGGTAAAGTAAAAAATACTTGGAACGATGAACTCCCGATACTGGTTATGACCTAGTTTTGTTAGTCAAATATAAGTCAATCACTTCCTGTATTTATAGGCAACTAGCTGACGCAAGCAACCTCATTTGCGTCCAAACTACCATTCCCTGATTTAACCCCAAAAGGGGGTTGATTTCTAAAGATACATTATTAGTACACCTCCACACCGTCTATAGAGCATACTTTTAAATTTCAAGTCTCTTACTTCAAAAACATAAGACTTTCATAACGTCCAACTTTCATTTTACCCCCTTAGGGGTGGAGTTTCGTAAAATCCGTTATTAGCGGATGTCTACACCCTATAAGGAACCTACCTGCTAAATTTCAAGTTTGTAGGTGTTATAGTTTTTGAGATTTCGTGATTAATAAGTGAGTGGTATTTCGCTTTTATCTATACTAATATTATAAAGCTGCAGAGTTTGTTTGTTTGTTTGTTTGTTTGTTTGTTTGTTTGAACGCGCTAATCTCAGGATCTACTGGTCCGATTTGAAAAATTCTTTCAGTGTTGGATAGTCCATCTATCGAGGAAGGCTATAGGCTATATTTTATTTTCATAAAAAATAGAGATCCGTAAGAAAATAGCTGTTTTGTAACCCAAGGTGTGAAATCGAAAACCTATTTTTGCGTGCGCTGCAAAAAGTATTGACAATAGAACAAAATAATGTATTACGGGTTTGTAGGTCCCATTAAGATCTACAAAAAAGTCCGCGAGAGCATATATCTAACTATCATGGTTTAGTCACAATAACCGCTTTTGTGTTCAAAAAAATTATTAAATCGTCTGAAGAAAGAAACTACGTTAAATGTTTATCGTAATATTAATCCTTATCTAAAAAAAAGCATTATGTTATCAAGGGTATTTATGTAGAAGTAAAATACTTTTTGTTTCATCCCATTCGGACATTTCGTTTAGAAGTTATCACGAGTACAAGACGCTAAGAGTTGGTACCTATTATTGAGTTATTTGCCAAAGAGTTTTTATCAACATAATACCTAATATTAGTCTTTATCCAAATAAATGTGTTGTTGATTATGAGTATTAGATCTTAGAAGAGTATAATAAATACATCTATACTAATATATAAAGCTGAAGAGTTTTTGTTTGTTTGAACGCGCTAATCTCAGAAACTACTGGTCCAATTTGAAAAAGTTCTTTCAGTGTTAGATAGCCCGTTTATCGAGGAAGTTTATCGAGTTTATCTATATCATCACGCTATGACTAATAGGAGCGGAGTACCAATGAAGAATGTTTCAAAAATGGGGGGAAATTATTACGCTACGGGCAATAGGAGAGGCAAACGACATTGCGTGGGTCATCTATACTAATATATAAAGCTGAACAGTTTTTGTTTGTTTGAACGCGCTAATCTCAGGAACTACTGGTCCAATTTGTAAAAGTTCTTTCAGTGTTAGATAGCCTGTTTATCGAGGAACTTTATCGAGTTTATCTATATCATCACGCTATGACCAATAGGAGCGGAGTACCAATGAAGAATGTTTCAAAAACGGGGGGAAATTATAACGCTACGGGCAATAGGAGACGCAAACGACGTTGCGTGGGTCATCTATACTAATATATAAAGCTGAAGAGTTTTTGTTTGTTTGAATGCGCTAATCTTAGGAACTACTGGTCCAATTTGAAAAAGTTCTGTCAGTGTTAGATAGCCCGTTTATCGAGGAAGTTTATCGAGTTTATCTATATCATCACGCTATGACCAATAGGAGCGGAGTACCAATGAAGAATGTTTCAAAAACGGGAGGAAATTATTTCGCTACGGGCAATAGGAGACGCAAATGACGTTGCGTGGGTCATCTATACTAATATATAAAGCTGAAGAGTTTTTGTTTGTTTGAATGCGCTAATCTTAGGAACCACTGGTCCAATTTGATAAAGTTCTTTCAGTGTTAGATAGCCCGTTTATCGAGGAAGTTTATCGAGTTTATCTATATCATCATGCTATGACCAATAGGAGCGGAGTACCAATGAAGAATGTTTCAAAAACGGGGGGAAACTATTACGCTACGGGCAATAGGAGACGCAAACGACGTTGCGTGGGTCAGCTAGTCTATGATAAAAAGTTGGTAACGGTTAGTTTAAGTTATAAAAATTTTTTGAATATAGGGCCCGCCAAATTGACTCCACTTAGCCTGATCGAAAGCATAAGTAGAATTCAAGAGTAGTGGTCACCATACTCATTGCAAAAGCAGATAATGCTGCTGTCTCTTACATAATATTCTTTACCATAATATAGTTTACCTAATGAATAATCTCAAACATATAGGACCTGCCAACTCCAACTGGTTGAGACAAGTAAAAATTCCGAAAAGTGTCGTCGCCCTTAAGTTTAATGACTCTTTTGGCCAAGATGTAACTCATCTTTGTAATGAGTCATCTAGAAACCAAGACCCACAACTCTGATGAAATTGCATTGCTGCGGCCGCCTCACATATAATACGATACTTACTAGTTCAATAAAATTAAAACTAATAAATCTATGCAAGTTACTTTTGTAGAACCGTTTACAAATTACGGTTACAATAATTTTCTCTATTTTTAGGTTTATTTTATTTGGAATTTTAGATTTAACTTAATATGAATAGCGATCTATTATTTTGTAACTTATTTTAGTATTTTTTGTTTACATTTTAAAGTGCGTGTGCATTTCACCAGTCAAATTTGGTTAATCATGGTAAGACATTATAAGTTAAAGTTAGTTAAGTTTTTAATTGCCTGGATACCTACCCGGTATAGGGTAAAAACTAAAGTTGATGTTTCAGTTTATATCTACAGGCTACAAAAATTTAGCTATAGCGATGTTTATGCACAACGTGATAAGTTGATAACTATTGCAAATCTTGAAATTATGAATATTCAATAGGAACTAATTCACAGACATCATGATACTAACGATTGTCGATAACCACATTAACAAATCGTCACATCATCCAAATATAATCTTGCATTGATAATTTACACAAAATGATATGCTATTGGACAAAATCTTAAACACAGACTGATAATGTTTAGATCAACACTAGAATCCGTTTTATAAAATCTTGTTTAAAAGAGAATTATCTAGTTTGTGTTTTAAAACATATGTTATTAACAATAACAGGTTGATTAAAACCTCTTTTGTTTTTTTCCTATTTGGTAGTATAGACAACAAGCCAAACTACCCACACCTATGCATGCTAATGAGGCTGTAAGTTTAGCATAGTTGTTACTTCTTCCCTACTTTAAAAGGAATTTGACTAAATTAGTAAGCGGTATAGGCTTAAATCTAATAAATATATTAGATATTTAAACATTTACAAATATATCTACGTCCTACTTTACAAATATTGGTTGGCATTACATGGCGGAAATTAAATTATTAATATTCTACCTATCTGTAATAGGATAAGTCGCAGTTTTAAGTAAATTAAGGAGGCAAGCTCACTATATTTTTTTAAAATATGATTGCCAAAGTGACGCTACTCCGTCTGATTGAAAGCATGAACCCAAGTGTGGTGGTCACCATTCTCATTGAGAATGCACTGAATGCAGCATGGTAACCCATACTATGGCGAAG
Organism: Diaphora mendica; assembly: GCA_949125395.1. Classification (NCBI taxonomy): domain Eukaryota; kingdom Metazoa; phylum Arthropoda; class Insecta; order Lepidoptera; family Erebidae; genus Diaphora; species Diaphora mendica. The sequence goes on from OX421316.1 coordinate 16,461,116, forward strand.
ATTTTTTTCAGTAATATTGTCAATATTATGTCAACATCAAAAAAGATTTACTAAAACCTAATTCTTAGTAAATTGCAATAAAAAAGTTAGTAACTTTTCTGAAAATAATTCTGTTAGAGTTGAATCGTGTATTGAGTTTAGATTATTATTTAGGTTTTGTAACTGTTTCTTTGCCTAATTTTTACAATTAGTGTTTACTAGTGGTTGCCCGCGGCTCCGCCCGCGTATATGTTGGTTATTGCGGCAAATAGTAGCCTATGTGTTATTCTGATGTATAAGCTATATTACTGTAAAGTTTCATCCAAATCCGTTAAGTAGTTTTTGCTTGAAAGAGTCACAAACATCCATCCATCCATACTTACAAACTTTCGCGTTTATAATATTAGTATAGATTAACGTTATGTTTACCATTGTGAAAGAAGAAAGAAACTATATGATGATACTAAGCCCGATTAAGTTGGCAAATAATTAACAAATTTTATTAACACTAGATGTAATTTCTTTTAATGCTACAAAGAAACATGAAATTGCACCACTATCAGACCTTAGATTTGAATCTATTTAGATTTACTTTACCTATACGAAGATATTTTGTATGTGCACAGGCTTTAGAAGATTTTCATTTTGATAAATAGTGCTTATCAAAACGTGACGTGCATCTATGACCTTGAATACACGCGTGATAGTAATATAAACACTCAATACTAAATCAATACTGACCTTTGTAAATTAGGCAGAAATTATCTAATATTTATACACGAAACTAATGCTAGGAACCATTTAATACGCATAATGTGCATTAATATCTAAAAATTATTTAAAAAATTAGATATTTGGTATAGACTATACCGAAAAAATATTATTCTAAAAAATTGAGGACTCACCAAAAATACCATATCTACCACAAACTCGTGACACACCCCATATTACGCACTTTTATTGCAAACTAACATCCATCTGACTTCACTTGTTTTCATAAAATTTCTGTCTCCCTCATGATGGGCAAAGACACTGATTTTTGTAACAGATGCAGATCCCAGGTGTTCAGTTCAACGTTCAAAGTCAGGGGCCACATTGATATGACGATGATGTACTATTAGCCGTTTCGAGTATGGTGGCTAGGCTCAACGGAGACGCAGGAGATATTATAGTGTGTACGCAAACGCAGGTGTACTCTCTGTTCCCACACTCATATAATCCGATGGGACGGTGGTCACGTTATACATTTTATATGACTATACCAAATGGAAAAAAATAACTAGTGGTGACAAAAATAAGCGCAACTGTGCATTTTGTGTCAATATGTACAATTATATTCAAGGAAGGAACCTTCTTTATCAGACACTGACATGAGTGCGTTTCCTGTTTAACCTGACTTCCTACTAATAATAAAAATGAAATAAAATGTGTGAGATACATCCTCACACATTTTACGCAAAAGAATGACTAATATCCATTAGTCATTCTTTTGCGTAAAATCTACTGAATGGATGTAGGTGAAAGTTTACAGTAATGTAGCTTATGTATCAAGATAACACATAGGCTATGTCGCGACTCCAAGAACGCGGGCGTAGCTGCAGACAAAAGCTTGTAATAGAAATTATGTGCAAATAATAACACTGTTTTACGACATAGGTATGTGCAGATTACTCGGTGCTTACGTGGTATATTGCCAACGGTGGTGCAGGATGGCTACTGGTTTCATTTTTATTATTATCTAGTGTTACCATACTTCACCATGATTCATTATTTTTAGCTTTCTGCACTCCTTCTCCGTATAAACCTCCGTAAAAAGTGGTGTTTTTCCAACTGCTTGGAAAGATGCTCAATTAATCCCTTTACCTAAGAAAGCTAAACCCTCTTCATTTTCTGACTATCGGCCCATATCCATTTTACCTTTCCTATCCAAAGTGCTCGAACGTCTCATTCACTCTCAACTGAGTAACTTCCTTTCCAAAAATTCTTTACTGAACCCTTTCCAATCCGGCTTTCGTTCTGGTCACAGCACTACGTCTGCATTGGTACACATCACAGATAGCATTAGACTAGGCATGTATAGTGGAATGATCACAGTACTCACCTTGCTCGATTTTAGCAACGCTTTTAATACTGTTGATTTTCACATTCTGCTTGGTATACTACGGTCTCTTAATATATCTCCAAGGACAATTTATTGGTTTCATAGTTACCTGTCTGGTCGCCGGCAACGTATTTGCATAGAAGACTCAAAGTCCTCCTGGTGCAGTTTATCTGCTGGTGTACCACAGGGTGGCGTGCTATCTCCTTTACTCTTCGCCGTTTTTATAAACTCAATCTCTAACCAATTAAGTTCCTTCTACCATCTTTATGCAGACGATCTACAAATATATACACAAGCTAAGATTAACTTGTTACCAGAAGCTTTTAACACAATTAATACTGACTTACGTCGCATTGACGAATGGAGTCATAATTATGGCCTCCAAAAATTTTGGTATATACATTGATAGTACTCTATCTTGGGCTCCACAGATTCAAGAAGTCAGTCGTAAGATATTTGCTTCTGCTGGATCTCTCCGCAGACTGCGTAACTTTCTTCCGACTGCAACTAGGGCTGCACTTGCGCAAACACTTCTCCTCCCAATTCTCGACTATGCCGATGTCAGCTATCTAGATCTCACTAAAGCACAACTTGATAAGCTTGAGCGACTACAAAATCTTTGTATACGATTTATATTTGATCTGATGACTGCCTCGTTGGTCTAGTGGTTGGCGTGTGCGACTGCTGATCATGAGGTCTCGGGTTCGATTCCCGGGTCGGACCAAATGTTTGTATGATCTACAAATATTTGTTTCGGAGTTTGGGTGTTTTCTATGTATAATATGTATGTATTTACAAAAAAAAAGTATATAATATGTATTTATATCAGTTGTCTAGTACCCATAACACAAGCTCTGCTTAGCTTGGGACTAGATGGCGTTGTGCGAAAAAAAAAAAAAAAAAAAATTTGGCCTGTGAAAATATGATCACGTCTCCGAATTTCGTCAACTGCTCAAGTGGCTTCCGATTCGCTCTCGCCGGAATACTCATATTCTCACTTTTCTCTTTAACATCTTGTTCAATCCTAGAGCTCCCTTCTACCTCAAAGAACGATTCAAGTTCCTCAATGACACACATGGAAAATGTCTAAGGTCATCCGAAAATTTGGGACTGGAGATGCCTCAGCATTCCACAAAGTTTTATGATCAGTCTTTCACTGTTCAAGCTATAGGCTTGTGGAATGCATTGCCCATAAACATTAGGCAAGCGAAAACAATAAGTGGATTCAAGAAGATGGTTCACGAATATTACACATCATAATTGAGTCAGTCACGCATTAGGATTTGTTTGGGAGTCTTCTCTCTCTTAAATTATAGTTATGCTTGTATGTATGTATGTTTATCTATTAGTATGTAAAATTATGTGTTTTATAACTATGTGTGTAAGTTTATAAATATATATATATAAATATATGTGTGTATGGATATAAATAGTTTCTTAATTCAAACTCAATGCACGTCAACTACTACTGTCTCTCTGAAACATTTGATCCATCCTAAGGTTGCCTGGAAGAGATTGCTTTTGGCAATAAGGCCGCCCTTTGTACACTACACTTCGGACATTTTATGTATTATGTACTTATTTCAATCTGTAATATGGTGTGCAAATAAAGAGTTTTCTATTCTATTCTAAACTTAAACTGTGCTAAATTTCATACTCGATTTGCATATTTTTTGTAACATTTTTTTTTTATTGACCATGAGGTCTCGGGTTCGATTCCCGGGTCGGACCAAATGTTTGTATGATCTACAAATATTTGTTTCGGAGTTTGAGTGTTTTCTATGTATAATATGTAAGTATTTACAAAAAAAAGTATATATGTATTTGTATTAGTTGTCTAGTACCCATAACACAAGCTCAGCTTAGCTTGGGACTAGATGGCATTGTGTGTTAGATGTCCGAAATATTTATTATTATTATTTATTATTATTTTAAGTACAAATTATTAAAAAATAAAAAACCCGACTGCGTCAATATTTAACAATAAAAACATATAAGTTCTATATATTCGTAATCACCGTAAAAAAATCTTTATTTTGATACCACACTCCTTACTTTTGGCGCCAAAAATCCTTATTTATTTTATTTTTGATGTACCCAGTGTCACTCTCACGACTAAGATGAATCTATTGACACCACTCACATAAAAATACGACAAGCCGTTTAGGCTCTAGGGCGTGCCAAAGAAATATACATACATACTTACATACATACATAAATACACTCGAAAAACATAGCCCTCCTTTCGCAGTCGGGTAAAAATGGGTATAAAGTTTTTGCTTCACTTATTAATATATGTAGATATGACTTGAGATTGTTTTAATAACTACACTGTTCAAAAACTTTGTCTTGGTTCTTTTAGTTTCAATTCTTAGTTATTCACTTTAAGCCGCTTTCAAATGACATTTGTTTATCTTCCACTATTTATCTGCATTATTACTATTCAAATCAGTGACATAAACAAGACATCAATATAATAGTAATCCAAAAAACTATCAAAGTGAAAGTATAAATTATGTAAAGAAATTTTGAACTCCAATCACTGAAAAAAATATGAAATAAAGCTAAAATAAATACATAGATGTTTAAATTAGACACATTCCAAAACAGAATTGATTCTCCCAATGTGTCGAAATAAGTACTTACTGGAAAAGATCCGCGTATTCACTAAACATTTTTTATTTAAATAAAGCCATCGAATTTTGGTATTCAAAACGCATCGCTTACTTAGTGATAAAAATTCCCAGACTAGAAAAACCGACAGTACTTTCTCTACACTGAAGTAATAGTGTCTGTATAAGTTTTAAATGAGTTGTTTTTCTTATTAACTGTATATTATATTAACACCAAACTAAGAACTGTATTTTTGTCATATTATGATTGTAATCGACATCATCATTGGACATAAGGACATAACGGTAAAGAGGTATGAATTTAAATATTTGACATAATCCATATCAACATTATCAAAGTTGAGAGATGAAATGGGAGAGGTTAAGGCCATATATACACGTTACCTAAGTGCGAATAGATGACGTCACCCGACACCAATATAAAAATCTCATGGGCATCTTAAAAGCAATTGGTTTATTAACTTTACATTACTGATGTAATATTTGATAAGTTTATAAACAGGATATTTACCATGATTATTTTTAGAAATCAGTTTCCGATATTTCGGCACTATTGTAAGCTTCATGATCGCGGATGAACTTTTTACTTGTAATCATGACGTGACTGGTTCATTATAATTTACAAGAATGCGAGACAAGTCACTATACCTTGGTATAAATAATAACGTTATGTATGTTAATTAGCTTCGCAGAAAACCTTCAGGGTTTTCTTTTATAAAACCTTTATATACTACTATTTATTCTTTATTTACTTTTATAAGTGTCAAGAGTCCCTTAGAATCACTCATTAAGAAAAGCACATAACAGGAATGTTTGAGAACTGTTTAAAGCATAATCGTTCCTGTAGAACAATTTGATTTCTTAAGAGTTAAAAGTAAGACGGGATACGTGTAATAGATAAGAGATACGCTCCATGAACACCAAATAAAAAATATCAATCCACATTATGGTGTAGAAGCGGGTGCACAGAATATACATTAATGTCTCTACTATTTTAATGAGTTTTTCTGCGTTAGCTTATTCTCACTTTAACTATTCAAAAAAACGTGATTTGGAACGGGAAATGGAACTAGACAATTAAAATTTACACATAATTTGTTACGCATAATATTTTAAAAAACTAGTGTAAGAATACCATACCTGTATATTTTCTGTTTACTTATTTGAATTTTTCTTAAAAAAACCAAGTAACCGGCCGTCTTATACGCATCGGCGTAGACTTGATTGAACTTGAAACAAGATCATCGCATAACTTCTTCAACTTCGTAACTTTATCTGGATGTTTTTAGTACTTAGTAATCGACTTCAAAAATAGGAGGAGGTTCTCAATTCGACTGTTTTTTTATATTTTTTATTTATTTATTTAAGCTTTATGCACAGATGTTGCAAAGGCGGACTTAATGCCGTAGGCATTTTCTGCCAGTCAACCTTAGGGCGATGCAGAGCTAAATATGGTAGAAAATTCTAAATGATATGCTAAAAAGAATGTATTTATTAAATATTGCTTATATGTACAGAATATAATATAAAATATTGATACTACTACTATATACTATAAACTACTGCTATATAACACAAATACATATGTATATTTATATATACATAAACACAAATATAACTACATACTATAAAATTTTGAAGGGGAGAGGCTAAGATTGTGGTGGATCCGAAAGCGTGTCTATAAAATGTTTCCGCAGCTGATATTTAAAATTCTGCCGAGATTTTGCCATCCTGATCCCGAGAGGGAGCCCGTTCCATAGCAGGACAGACTGAACCAGAAAAGTAGAATGTACAAAGTCGGAGCGGTGAGTGGGACAGTAAAGGAGTAGATTGTTTGAAGACCTAAGGTTTTTAGAGTGGTTTGTACCTAAATACTGAAGTTGAGTAGTTAAGTAGGAAGGTGAAGTTGGAGAGAAGAGTAAAGAGTAAAGGGTACTTAATGCTCGTATCTGTCTGCGTATGCGAATTGGAAATCAATTCAAATGGGAGCGATGCTGAGAAACGTGATCATATTTACGTAAATTGAAAACGAATCGAATGCAATTGTTGAGAAGACGGTCAAGCTTATTGAGCAGATCTGCATTCAGGTCAAAGTAGCACATGTCACCATAATCGATTATTGGAAATATTAGGGTCTGAACAAGCATTGCCTTAGTTTTCAATGGAAGGAAGTTTTTAAGTCTGTAAAGGGCCCGCAACGTCCCTGTGACTTTCTGGCACACGGATGCGACTTGTTTCGCCAGATTTGTTTGTTTTTAATGTTTGTTACATAATAACTTTCGACTGGGTGAAGCGATTTTGATGATTCTTTTTTTATTTGAAATTTGTGCTTCCCGAATGGTCCCATTTATATGTTCCAGATTGAAGTCGGTTTTTTTTTGTTAAAATTTGTAATAATTATTTATTTAATAACTAGACACCACCGGCTTCGCACGGGTTTATTACGCAAAATATAAAATAGCCCATGTTTCACTGACATGTGCAGCTTAATTTTATATTGGCTAAAATTTAACGATATTTGTCTTCAACAAATATCGTTATATTTTAGCCAATATACTTAAAAATTCAACATATTATATACAAAAACCTTCCTCAAGAATCACTCTCTCTACAAGAAAAAACGTGAACAGACAGACAGATGCGGCGGAGGACTTTGTTTCATAATATGTAGTGATAACATATTTGTTGTCAAACAATATCAATTATTTTCTATAGAACAAAAAGTAAGATAACGGCCGGAAAACTTACTCAACATAATATCTAATACTTACAAAACTACTACTTACTACTTAAAAAAATGTCCTCATTGTCCACATTCGCAATAAGGATGATGCCCAACACTCATAATTTCATGTTTTTCATCAGGCTAAAAAGAGTCATTTTGGCAGATATTATTTTTAAAAAACCGGCCAAGTGCGAGTCGGACTCGCGCAACGAGGGTTCTGTACAAACCTGTAAATATATTATATGATGTAACTAAAAATGTATGCTTTTCGCAATTTTTTCTTTATCTGTGCTATAAGACGTTGCTTCGTACTAAAGTTCAATATTCCGAGTTAACGGGAAGTACCCTGTAGGTTTTGATTACCTTGCGAGTGTCGAAAATTTGCAGCATAAACGGCTGTATCTTTTGATTGTGTTGGCTTAGAAATTTGATTTTTTCACAGCTCCAAGGGACAATAAACCTAAGTATTTGACATGTATTTCAGCTTGATACCTCCACTCGTTCCTGAGAAAAGGGGTCTTGACAGACTGACGGACAAAAAAGTGATCCTAAAGGTATTCCGTATTTTCCTATTGAGGTACGGAACCCTAGAAAGAATAATTCATGACGTATCTAAGAACAAAATTCGTAAATTGCGCTATATTATACAAACTACTTCCTTCATACCCGTTAAAGAAATCATTTATTGTATTGGTAACAAATTAAATATAAATAATAATACATATTGGAGCATAAGCATAGAGTGAGTCATTATCCCAAATAAATAAAATTCAATGAGGATGATTTACAAGTGAGCTAAATAGACTGGAATTGAGTAGATTCCATTCTATTCAATTCCAGTCCTGTCCAGTTCAGTCCAGTCCTCCAGTACCTTCAAATTACAAAATATGATATTCGAAAACTTGAATGCTGTCTTTAAATTATTTATAAAGTATGTATTCAGTCGGTAACCAATAGAATAATCCCGCTGCAATATAAACTTTATTAACCTTCACATATATTTTTAGTGATATCTTTTCTGAAGTTTAATATAGAATTGGTTTTCAAAATTTTAAAGAGTTATCTGTTTTTTAAGGGTATATTATGTCAGCTCCGTTATTATTTGATTTCGTAAGAATGTTCCCGCTTACACTGTGTTCAATAAGCTGGTTGACAATTCTAAAGTGACAGCCCGTCTTTGTTAAATATTGTAAAGATATATAGATTGAATTTATTAAATATGAGAATGCTCGTGTTGGAAACTGCTAGCTTTAATGGCTTCATGGCATGTCTGATGACCCAAGAGAGTCAGAAAAAGGTAAAAGTGGGGTATTCACTCCAGCTGCAAAATGATACACCAAATTGTTAGTTTTTGTTGCTACTTCAGTTTATGTACATTGGCACATTATAAAGGTCGTTTTTTGTTTTTTTTTTAAAGACAGTCCCCATTTCATTTCATCCACACTTTTTATATTTTTTATCATTAATTTCATCACGATCAAGACTTAAAGACTTGTAGACTCGTAGACTTAAGATTTGAAATTTGACTTTAAATACTTGACATTGGTAGAAATGGTTGATTAACTGCCTCATTGGTCTCGCGGTTGGCGTGTGAGACTACTGATCATGAGGTCTCGGGTTCGATTCCCGGGTCGGACCAAATGTTTGTATGATCTACAAATATTTGTTTTGGAGTTTGGGTGTTTTCTATGTATAATATTTATGTATTTACAAAAAAAGTATATATATGTATTTGTATCAGTTGTCTAGTACCCATAACACAAGCTCTGCTGAGCTTGGGACTAGATGGTGTGTGTGTTCGATGTCCGAAATATTTATTTTTATTTATTTATTAGCTGGTTTTACCATCTCGTCAAAAGAAGAAGAAGAATTATAATATATTTACCGTCTTTTTTATTATTTCTTTGAAAGAAAATCGAAGACATTCGAAAATATCAAACTCTTGAAGTGTCAAACAGCTTATTTAACGCAGTGCAAGTCTCAACTTTCTGAGAGTGTAATTTAAACTGAAATAGGTATCACTTTTATTATCTTATTTTTTAGAGAACATGATATGTTATATAGTTATATTTAAACTTATTTATCGCGTGTGAGTCTAAACTTTCTTTTGAGTTTATTTATAAATGAGTGTAATTTAAACTGAAATATACCAGGTACCTTTAAAACAAAATGTCATGAAAAAGGAACGAAAATTGTTAAGAAGGTTAACAAAGCTATTGAGATTTATTTTGTCGGTTATTGACCTTAATTACTCAAAAATAGCAAAGATCTTAAATTATAAAGATGAGGATTGAAAAACAATTTTTCAGGAACTCTTGAAAATAATTTTTGTTTTTGAGTTTCATATTTTTCCTAAATAATGATTTTTTCTTAAACATTTAATATTCATATTTTTTAAATGTATATAGATCATTTTTCAGGTCTTCATTAAAAAAATCAAAATAAAAATTATTTCTAGCCGCAGATCAAAAACTCAGATCAAAACCCCTCAGAATAATGGTCAGTGTGATATTTTTTTAAACAAAGCAGAATCCAAGAGTGGTGGTCGTCACACTCATTGCGAATGTAGACAATGCAACAATGCAGCATGGTGACCCGCACCATTGCGGCTTAGTGATGCTTCTGCATCATTGGGCTTCCGGTCTCGCACTCACCAACCAAACACGACAGCATGAATGCTGTCATTTTACGTTGATCTTCCGTGGTCGAGCCGAGCCGTTCGTGCTGAAATCAGCCTGGCTCTACTACCTATCAAATATCTCTGGCTAACATGACGATTTACCTGCATAATCCGACTGCATGGTTTTAGTGCACAGAGAAAAATAAATGTAAATAAAGGGACCCTTTACATAATTTAATGAAGGTTGAATAAAACCTTCATTCACTATAGTTTTTTTTTTCGATACAATATGATATTCAAACATTTTACTCGTACTACAGCTGACTAATCTAATTTAACATAAACCTAACGGTATTCCAGTCCATATTTATAAACGCAAATTTAATTCAATGGCGATAATGTCCTAATCATCAACTGGTAAGGCAACTAAATCTGCCTTAACTGGTTAAACTATCTGCCATTACTGGTTGGTCATCATTTACCTGATTCACATGAAGTGTTAATAAAAAACGTAATTCAGAGAATCAGCACAGTTGAGTGAGAACTCTTGCGCAACAGGCCGTGGTTCACCGGCATCATACAAGAAGTATAAGGACAGAAGGTAAGTCACTTGTGACATCTTTCAAGTGTAGGTAATTAGAAAGCCTCAATGTGGTGGAGAGTAAAAAAAGCCAATTAAAAGTGTTTAAATCTTAAACAGTGAATTAAAAACTTAAATAAAAATATTTTATACTGTAGGTATGTGTCAAAAGTGTTATGAAGAAAACTAAGTACTACACATTAGTCTAGGTTTTGCATGTGACTGCGCTCACGTAAAGTAACATTTAGATTTCTCGGGAACATTTCTAAGGCTCTTAATTTCATATTTACACAATATATCCGACAAATACTACGGCTACTTAGAAAGTGCAAAACAATAATTTTTAAACATGCGATGTTGCCCAATTACTAGTTATTATCATAGTATTTTTTTTATTAATTTCGTCATTACTTATGAGAAAGAGGAGTTTGTATAAATCTACAAGATTTTCATAGCTTTCTTTCATTTGTAAACGGATGTACTTACGTTTAGCATTTTGTATGAATGGCATTCGCAGAAATAATGATATCACAATATCCGTCACTGTCAATTACATGTTTACATATTAATCAGCTGTTGTTATTAAAGACTATAAGGAGTTTTCTTTCTTAAATATTAATAGGTTTTTAATCTCTTGTAGCTATAAATTGTTTTAGGCTTATATCAATTTAACAAATCTATCTATTCTATATATATAAAAGAGGAAGGTGACTGACTGACTGACATACCCAGAGATCAACGCACAGCCCAAACCGCTGAAGCTAGAATCCTGAAAAAGGAATTCCTGAGAAAGGAATTTTTGAAATTCTGCGTGAGTGAAGCCGCGTGTAAAAGCTAGTATATAATAAAAAAGACAACTTTGACTTATCCAAATCACTAATTGCTTTCATATGACTAACTGTAGCTTCTTACCAGTATATGATCACTAGCTGCTTTTAAGAGCCTATATGATGTACTCTAAAAACAACTTAAATAAAAAAGTAATAAAATAAAAATCCAAAAAAATGTGAGTCGTCTTCGCCCTCCGAGGGTTTTGTATAAATTAGCAGGTTTACATTTTTAATAGTTCCGGAATCGAGTCTCGTGTTTTTTTCCGAGCTTTCATGAAACTTATGAAGCTTGTCAAATGACTGCACAGATAGCGTAGTGGCTTAAGAGGTCGCCACGCTGTAAAAGTAGAAGCGCTAAGTGTTGTAGGTTCTAACCCCACATGCGACAAAAGTTTGTGTAATTCACACATTATTGTTCTGAGTCTGGGTGTTCTTTGTGTTCATTTTATGTATGTTTGTAAAGTCCCCCGCGATATTGAAAAAAATGTTCCTAGCTTCCTCCTAGAAATTTTCTCCAAACTAGGTCACCTTTAAGTCGACTACGATACGTCTGAACTTGATGGATTGCCAATAGACCTCCACTACCTAAGTCTTAAGTACCACGCGATATCGAAGTTCCTTAAGTACTTGGAGCAAGAAAGACTATAGTCGAACTTATTAGGCTCCAAGTACCCATACCGATTGCCATAGATGTTCGTAAGGGATTGACGACTTAAGATGATCTCCGATTTCTCAATGATTAATTAGAACTATTTTAAAAAATCAGTTGACAATAGAATTAAAGATTACCGGTCCAAATAATGGTACTGTCAACCATATAAGACCAAATATTAATTATCAGTGTAAGCGCCACAACCACTCGCTAAGTAATGCAATGTTATGTTTACTAACAAACCGTTGTTTGAAAACCAATGACAGGCAAGTGATGATAACCGGTTTGTAAGTATACACTCATAGGCACTTCTTTTTTTCTTTTTTTTTAAAGACAACTCCCGTACTAGGAATAAATCCTGTGTCGCGGGGAACTTAACAAACATACATGAAACGGACACAAAGAACACCCAGACTCAGAACAACAATTTGTGGATCACACGAAGTGTTGTCCTACGTGGGATTTGAACCCTCGACACTTGGCGATGTAGGAAACGGCGTGGTGACCGTTAAAACACTAGGCCAAACGTGCAGTTTGTCAATTAACCGTCTACTTTTTTTAAAGTATAGGGTAGTTTCTGGTATTTCAAAAAGTAAATCAACATCATCTCACCCGAAAGACGTCCACTGCTGAGCATAGGCCTTCCCTAAGATTATCCAAGAATCAAATGAACCTTAAAACCTAGTTCAGTCACGATCTCAATGTTTCTGTCTACCTCTGTGTAATCGACTTATCTGTTTCACCAGCTCAGCGGCCGAAATAATAACTGCTCAGACTAAACTATGACCACGCTTTCTAGAGAAGTCTAAATATTAGATAAAAAATTATACTAGACCATGATTTCAATTTTTTTAATTCAAAATATAAGAGTATCTAAATGGCTGTTTAAGTTTCATACAGTTATTAGTAACTAAAAGATAGTAAATTAGGTATTTTCAATATAATCCTTTTGTTACGATATAGCTTTTCGCCAGTAGTACACCAGCTAAGCGGTTAAAGCCGCGGGGTGAAGCTAGTCTAAAAAAAAGTAGCCTAAGTTACTTCTTTATCAGTTAAAGTTCCGTCAAAGTCGGTCCAGACGTTCACAGAGATTAGCTGGATCAGACACGTAAACAAAAATTTTAAAAATATCTTTTTGATGATACCTTAAATGGTTTCTTATGCATTCAGTGGATTATTATGAATTATTAATTGAAACTACAAACAGATACTTCAATATTATTTATTTGTATATGTTAACGGAAATGTATGTAATCCGTCATTGTATACAATTCCTAGGAAATGTATGTAATTCCTAAAATCGCACGGAAATGTGTGAAATAAATTATATTATACTTACACATTTCCTAGAAAATCTATACATTTCCTAAATAGCAATCGGAAATGTAAAACATTTAAGATATTGGTGGGTAATTATTTTTAGGTTAGGTTAGGTTAGAACTTATGAACATATTATTATTATTTTACGGTATTGAGATAATATGAGTGCTATAATAAAAAAATATTATTAACAACGTGTTTTATTACAGAAAGCATTTACTTTATACATTTCCTAGCACGATATTGGAATTATATACAATTCCGAGGAAATTTATACATTTCCTAGGATATCTATGTATTAAATAGTTTTTCAAACAATATTTTATACATTTCCTAAATAGTATCGGAATTGTACACATTTCCTAGGATTTGTATACAATTCCTTGATTTCATACATTTCCGGTAACATATAGATTTATGACAGGGTCACGATATATAACATACGACCATAGACGACCATATTATATAACAAGTAATACATGTTTCAATATCAGGTTTAATAGATGAACTTTGCAGGAACTGTTTGGTACCACAAAAAAGGATGAGATTTCCTTAATTAAAAACAACTATTACTAGACTCGTAAGACTGGAAATTTATTATCAGTATATGTCGAACTTGTCATTTTACCTCACGCTGTGTGTAGTCATTTTTTTTTTATTTGATTACCAACAATTGTTTACACAGCATAAAAACAAAGTAAAATAAACACATAAAGAGGATAAAAAAAAACTTCGTTTAAAAAAACCGACTTCAAAAACTAAAAAGTATAAAATAACTTAATTTGTATGTGCTACCTATTCATAGGTTTGAAGTCGGTGCCAAGCCAAAATGTAATAGTAGGTACCGCACCGAAGTTTTTTTTTATTTTTCGCTTTTTAGTCTTTCTCAAGTCTCTCATCATCATTTCATTTAAAATTTTGTGATGTCTACAGAATATGAAGGCATGCAGACAATTGCTCGTAACTTCATTGCAGGCGCTCACATAAATTTGAGGGTTTCCTTCGATTTCCTTAGGATCCCATCATCACATCCTGATATGGTGGCCATCGGACCACATGGGGAGCATACCCTTACGAATGCAAAAAGAATTTTCAAAATCGGTCCACAATTGACGAAGTAATCGATGTACATATATTAAAAAAAAAAAAAAAAAATACCGATGAAATTGAGAACCTCCTCCTTTTGGAAGTCGGTTAAAAATAGCAATAGTGTAACAATTACATACAGGTAAACTCCGCATGCATGAAATGAGTTGTACTGTATGCTATCATAGACTACAAAAAAAAACAAACAGCACACAATAATTCGGTCTATGTCAAATAAAATCAACCTTAGTACCGGTTTTCTTTATTTGCACAAGTTATATGTTAATAAATCGAACTTTTTTCACTTAACTTTTTAACCGACTTCCAAAAAGGAGGAGGTTCTATGTTCCACTGTATGTACTTTTTTTTTTTTTTTTTTTTCATGTATGTTCACCGATTACTCCGTCAGTTGTGGACCGATTTTGAAAATTGTTTTTGTATTCGAAAGGGTATGCTTCCGAGGTGGTCCCATTCCCAGCATATCAGGATCTGATGATGGTATCCCCGGGAAATCGAGGGAACCCCTCATTTTTTATAGGCACATACTATGTTTTTCGTAAATTTTCTGAAGTTACACCAGTATTTGCGTCTGGTAGTCATCATTTTATGATGATAAGCTGATGATGTGAGGTACAACTCCTTAACGGTTAGGAGTTGGAGGATAAATCTTTAAATATCATATGTATATATGTTACCTTTATTCGTATTCTTTCAAATTATTAAGGTAAGCTGATGATGGAAGATGGAAGGTACAACTCCTCAACGGTTAGGAGTTGGAGGATAATTCTTTCAATTTCATACGTATCTAAATACCTTCAGTCGTATACTTTCAAGTTATTTAGGTGGCCTGATGATAGGAGATTAAAATCTTCAGCAGTTAGGGATTAGAGAATGATTTTAATATTACACGTACGTATAGACCTTAATTTGTATTCTTGATAATGAAATTTGATGAAATAGTTCAACTTACTACTTACCTATGATTGTTTGCACTAAAAACTGAAAAATAAAAACTTTTTATAAAAAAAAAACCGACTTCCAAAAAACATCTAACGAAAACTCTCTGCCAAAAAAACACTTAAAAGCGTAAAAAAAACTGATTCTTCATAAATCGCCTATACCTAATTCTTTATTCATTTAAATAGTAGTATTATAATGTGTGCTAGGTACCTAAAATCTGTTTGAAGTCGGTGCTAAGCCAAAAAGAATACAAACGAATAATTACAAAAGTCTAAGCGATAGTCACTTGGCACCGACTTCAAACAGATTTTAGGTACCTAGCACACATTATAATACTACTATTTAAATGAATAAAGAATTAGGTATAGGCAATTTATGAAGAATCAGTTTATTTTACGCTTTTAAGTGTTTTTTTGGCAGAGAGTTTTCGTTAGATGTTTTTTTTATACATACAGATTAAAGTAAATCTAAACCTGTTTTACAGGTGTCACCATTTTGAATCATCTGAATATATGAATGTCATAAATTGTTCCAGTTTTAAACCATTTAATATTTTAATAGCATCATTAATTTGAATAAAATCTATTGTTAAACAAGATATAACCAATCACATAATCGTTCGAGATCATTAATTATAATAATTTATTTAAGAATCTGTATCGATAAACTTTTGATAAATATTTAATCCGTATCTTTAAAATGCATAAATGCCACAATCAATGTTTAAACAAATGTGTAAGAAAAAAACTTGCAAATTGCAATTTATGTGTTCTACCAAAACCATAATAAGAACCCGTTGAAAAATTTTAGTTTCACAATCTGTTCTTGAAAGCAAATATAGTTTTTTTTTTTAAAAAGATAACTCCCGCACTAGGAATAAATCCTGTGTCGCGGGGGACTTTACAAACATACATAAAACGGACCAAAGAAAACCCAGACTCAGAACAACAATTTGTGGATCACACAAAGTGTTGTCCTACGTGGGATTTGAACCCAGGACACTTGGCGAAGTAGGAAACGGCGTGGTGACCGTTAAACCATTAGGCTAAGTAGTAGTTACTCCATATAATAAATATTTTTAATTATTTTGTTCGGTATCAACGTCAACATTTGTAGAATGCAACTTGGCTAGAGGGGCCTGGAAACGTCACTTAGTTCTTCTTTAGTTCGACCTAATAATGTTAATGTAATATAATTTGTTATCCTCAAAACTACTAAAACAATAAGTAACATAAAAGCTTGATTGGAAAATATAAAACGAAAACCATTCTGAGTACTAGAACATAATAAACTTTGACACGGAACTAAAGTTACATCAATCTGGGGGCACGGTCGTGCCCCCGCCAAGACGAGCCAAGCGAAGCGCAAGGGCACTACCTACCTTTTCTCGAAGTGTTTCGTTGTTTTTTTGAATTCTCATAACTTTGGATCCCGATATACCAGATCGTTCAAATTCTCAGGACATGATGTTACCAATAGACTAATGAAACATACAAAGTTTCAATTGCATAGCTCTGACACTTTAGATTTAATTGATACCTAAAAAACACCGATTTCGTCACTGACACACTGATGATCATCAAAACTGTTAGGGTACTTCCTGAAGTGCTGGAAAGCTGAAATTTGGTATGTAAACCAAGTTTAGTATACAAACAACAGAAAAATTCATAAACCTATTACTTTTGCCCCCAACCCCCAAATTTGGGGGGGTGGAAGTTTGTATGAGACTTTCACAAATGTTTATGCTAGAGGTTTTTAATTTTGGTACACGGACTTTTTCGAAAGAAGAAAGAAGATGTACAAGAAATACATCCCAAAAAAAGAAAAAAAAACTGCCTCAAGCAACTTACAAAAAGAAATGAAATCCCACCAAAAATATTTTCATGTAAAATGTTGCCAAGACGACTGCATATGGCTTACCCTGTGAAAAAGATATCAGATCTCATGTAGAGCCAAGGTTCCAAATCTACACGCCCTAACTCTACCAACCTTAACTTCGTAAACTCTACATCTCAGTAGCAGTAACATCACTCCCGGAAGCATGTAGTGACCTGAAAAGGCTGCTGGGCTTCTGGGATGATCTAGGGTAATTTTGTTCGTAGTTGCAATGGACTGGAGATTGTCATGACATTCCTTAATGAGGGCAGAGGTCATCTTGTTGTTTTGCAGAGCTTGAAGCACGGATGCACTGTCAGAGACAATTTTGACGTTTGAGTCTCTCACATCTCTGGCTGCAATTGCTTGTGCTGCTTTGATTATACCAACACATTCTGCTTGGAAGATTGTGTTTAGCTTGTCTAGAGTAGTTGATATCTTGATATTTAAGTCGTTCGAGAAGACGCCGGCTCCGGTACCCTTTTGTGTTTTGGAGCCGTCTATATATATCCTAACTTCGCCTTCGACGCCAGAGCTATCGTTTGTTTCTGCGGATAGTTGGATATAATAACTTCGATCGAAGACATGTTGACATGGGGTTCTGTCCGTGGGTGCCCGAGGAGTGGAATTTCCTTTAGGATCCCCTGCAGAACTTTTGAGTGTGTTGCTTCTGTGTTTATCTTCCACAGTCCGTTTGATCGTAGTCTTAGGGCAGCTGCTGTCGCTTCCTGTTGGATGACTAGATCTAGAGGTCTCAAATTCAAGAGATACTCTAATGCGGCTGATGGAGTAGTTTTCATACATCCAGTAGTTGCTACTGTGGCCAAGCGTTGTAGACTCTGGAGTTTCATTTTAGCTGTGGATAGTTGCGTTCTGGGCCACCATACAACTGATCCGTAGGTAATGGAGGGTCTGATAACTGCAGTGTATTACCAAAGTGTGATCTTTGGGTTAAGACCCCATCTTTTACCAACTAATCTTCTACACTGATTGAAAGTTATACAGGCTTTTCTTGTCTTTGCTTCGATATGGCTCGCCCAGTTCAGTTTGTTGTCAAGAATAACACCCAGATATTTTACTTGAGTTGACAGGGAGAGATTGGTGTTAAATAATTTTGGTAACTTTAGTTCTGGTAACTTCCTTTTGTTGGTGAAGAGGATAAGTTCTGTTTTTCTCGGATTTACTGACAGATTCTGTTCGTCACACCATTCTTCTACAATCTGAAAAGCCGAACGCATGACCTCACATAACACAATTTCCGGGCTCCCGCTTATCAGAATTTTTAGGTAATCCGCATAACCGATAGTAGTGTATCCTTGATCAGTTAGTCTCTTTATGAGGCTGTCTACTACTATGTTCCATAGAAGCGGTGATAGGACCCCACCTTGTGGACATCCTCTGACTACCCTTGCTCTCATAGTAGTATTCATCGCTATCTGAACCGCCCTTTTGCCGACCAGCTCGGTGATCCAGTCTGTGATGACTGGTTCTGCCTTAAGTTTTTGTAGGGCGCGGTTAATGCTGTTGTGTATAGTTTTATCGAAGGCGCCTTATATGTCTATGAAGGCCGCCATTGTTGACTGTTTATTTGCGAAAGACGACTCAATCTTCTGTACTACCATATGAAGGGCCGACTCTGTTGATCTGCCTTTTCTGTAGGCATGTTGTTGGGGATGTAGTGGAGTATTTTTGAGAATTCCATCCCGTAGGTGTCTGTCCACTAATCTTTCCAAAGTTTTCAATAGGAAAGATGTGAGACTGATGGGCCTGAATGATTTGGCTAGTGTGTAGTCCTCCTTACCTGGTTTTGGTAGGAAGACTACTTTCGCCTCTCTCCACAGTTTTGGTATGTATTTATATGCTATACAAGCCCTGTAGATAGGTATTAGATGTTTAATTACCTCTTCGGGATGCTACTGTAGAAGTGCTGGGAAGACTTCATCCAGCCCCGGGGATTTAAAGGGTTCGAAACTCTTAAGCGCCCATTTGACTTTATCCTCGGTTACTACATTGTATGCGACTTCCCATTCTTGGGTTGTTGGTGTGCTGTATTTTTTGTCATGCCATTCCCTGTCTGATGTAATTAGACACCCGGGGAAGTGTGTATCTAACAGTACTGCACTGGTTTCATCGTTTGTGTTGGTGTAAGTGCCGTCTTCCTTTTTAAGGGAGCCTAAGAGATTTAGGTCACCCTTAGTTAGGATTTTCTTTATTTTCGCGGCTTGGTTTGTCGAGTTTATACTGCTACAGAAGTTACGCCAGGCCTCCGTTCTCCGGAACCTGATCCGCTTCTTGTAGTGTTTTTGTGCAGCCTTATAATTAATCCCAGTCCTCTATGGTTCTGGAATTTTTGGCTTGGTTGAAGAGTGTCCTAAGCCCCTTACGTAGTCTTTCAAGTTCTGGCCCCCACCATGAACTTTTCTCCTGGTTTTTCGGAGTTATCAGGGGACACGCTGACCTGTAACTGCTCGCCAGGGCATTTGTTAGGGACTGCACGTTTGATTCTATGTTGGAAGTACCAAGTGCTGTGTCGGTCATATTTGTGTCACTTAGTGCTTTGGTTAGAGATTCTGTGTACCTTCTTATATCTGTTTTACGGGGGTTGCGATATGGGACAGGGTCTGGTGGTTTATATCTTAATTTAAAACACGCATGGCGGTGGTCCGCAAAGGAAGGCTCGCCTGATACGTGCCAGCCCTCAATGAGGTTGGCCGCCATGTGTGTTGCTAAAGTTATGTCAATAATGGTTTGATACCTCGAACTTACAAACGTGGGTTCCGTACCTCTGTTCATGATGTTTAGGTTTGTTTTGAATAAGTAGACTGTGTCTGTGTTTGCAGGGACAGCCAGTATTTAATGGAAAAATGCTTTAAATCTATTTTACCAGAAAATGCAATCATATAAACATTATGATGCATAAAACTTGAAGAACTACTAATCTTTTAGATCATTAGTATTATTAGGTTTTGCATTACAGCCATTATAAAAAGAAACATTTTTTTTAGTATTCTTTATTTAGCAACTTAGAATCAAACACTAGAAACACTTTTTTTATGATGTACTAGGACAAACGAGCAGGCAGATCTCTTAGTGGTTCTACCTACGTCTATTTATAGTTGTAAATTAAGAGTCAAAGCGTGATGCGGTCCTTTGAGTGCCTCCTCTCCTACCAGAAGCGTCTGTTTCAGCGACAGCGGGAAAAGTGTAGGCTCCGCTAAGCCTCACTCCAGTTTGTAAAAAAGCTAGGAACGAATTGTTTGACACTGGTTTTTTGTAAGGCCCATGTATCAATCCGGTCGAGTTTGCCGTTTGTTTGTCGAAGCGTGGCTTTTCACGATTCTGATTCCTGCACGCATAGTAATAATAAAAACGTTTATATCTCAGCAAAACAAACAAACAAAATAGCTCGGTAATACTCCGGTTTATGTTTATGTTTCTATCTTTAAAGTTCTAGATAATTACTGCTACTGATGTATTTAAAGAAAGAAAGAAAGTAAAACATTTAGGTGTAACAGTTTAAGGACTGCACAATAACGGCAATTTAATGTAAATACAATCAAAAAGTTTTTTTTTCTTCTTTATACGGTGAATACGTCCATTACTGAACGAAGGTCTACCCCAAGAAGCGCCAAATATACCTATCTAACAATGTTTTACTATCAGACATTAAACTGTTTAGAATTGACGTTAACTGTATGTGCTCGGATGTTTTTTCTGCCTCTAAGCACGATGTTCGGCAAGTAGGTTTACAGTTTCAAAAAAACAATGAATTAAAGAATTTGTTCCCCTTTCAAAGTTCGAAAAAATGTGGGGTAGCATTTTTTTCTTTTAAAAAGACCACATATATATATATTTTTTATTTTTTTTCTTTATTTTTTTTTTTTTATTTTTTTTTTTAGACAACTCCCGCACTAGGAATAAATCCCTGTGTCGCGGGGGACTTAACAAACATATATGAAACGGACACAAAGAGCACCCAGACTCAGAACAACAATTTGTGGATCACACAAAGTGTTGTCCTACGTGGGATTTGAACCCACGACACTTGGCGAAGTAGGAAACGGCGTGGTGACCGTTAAACCACTAGGCCAAACATGCAGTCTTCATGCAGTCAACATATAATCTGTCTTTTAAGGTTGGCTGACTATTGTAACATAACGCTATGGGCATTAGGAGAGGCTGATGAGGAGGCGTGGGTCAGCTAGTATAAAATATATTGAGTATCTGTGCGTAAATATACGTTTGAGAAGGCAAACTAAGTTAGCAGAATCAAAGAATACTTCGTCTAAAAATATATATTTGTATGTATGGTCTCTAGGTTTAACAAAATCCAATATATATTTAAAAGAAAGCGCATTATTGTTCATTAATCAGATCATAATTACTAATATATTATTTAAAGAATGTGACAACGAAAATAAAAACCTGTACAGTATGTACAAAAATCTAAGTCTGTCTTTCGATAAAATATGCTCATAAGTTTTATTGAATACAGCTTAACTAGTAACTCATCATTTGCATGAGCTAGGAAGTTGTATTAATAAATTATCTCATTCAAAGAATAGGCACAGTCGCGTGCGAACTCTTGCGCAACAGGCCGCCGATCAGCGGCTAATATACAAGTAAATATATAGACGGAAGGTAAGCCAATAGTGACATCATTAAATTTTAATAATAATAGATATCTTTATTCTACAATTTTAATTCGTAATTGAAATGTCTGTACTAATTACTCAAAGTTAAAGTTAGATCTTTTTTCTTGAACGCGCTAAGCTCTTGAAGAACTACAAGCCGGATTTGGAAAAAAAAACTAGCATTTATTAAACAAATTGTTTCTGAAGGTATGTATTTAACGATATGTAACTATGGAGAGTGTCTCTTAACTGTGACAGTGTGTTAAGTAAAACCGTAAGTTAATTTATTTATTTTTAAACTAATAAAACATGTTTCTCGTACTATTAACAACACTCGTAAATGTTAATTAAGATATTATCTTAACTTAGATGTATTCGTGCGTTACTTGAGAACGAAAATTTAAGACTTTCGTTGATATAATTACTTCTCAAATGAAAAGGTCATAAAAGGCACAACAATTTTAACAAACTCTTTTAAACTTCTAAACAATGTTGATATTAATAAAGGTAAAGTTATACTATATGCATTATTTATAGTGATGTGGTGAAATGCTCTGTATCTATTACCCAAATTTATATGACTAAATTTAAACGAATTTCAAACGCTAATCACTCAATGTTTGTATGAGTTCATTTTACTGTTTGATAGCTCCTTTTACAATACGACACTATACTTTTCTTATGACCATAAACTCAACAGTCTAAGATCTGAGGAAAGTTTCTTTAGAATTAAGCCCATAAACAATATAATTGGTTTTAGGATTCTCCTTATTTCCTTTTATAAGAAAAAGATTATTTAACACTTTGTTAGATCAATTTCTGTAGGTTTATGTAGGAGATTACTTGATCGAAATGATAGACCCAGCTCATCAGAAAGTACTCTGATGTTTCCACATGTGAGTAAACAGAAAGTGTTAGTTGAAAATTGGTAGACCGAAGTATATTATTATAGGTAATGTGAATAATATATAGGCTGAACTTAGTTTAATCAGTACATTTTGTAAGTTTACTATTTACCATTCCGTTGTAGATGTAACGTAACCGTACTGTCATCATATTTTTTTTAGTTTTTTTCAGCTAAGTTTAAGTAGCAGATTCCGTTCTTTTGGGCAGGTCCGTTTCCGAGACCTTAACTTGAAAGTTTGATAAATACAAATAGTTTTGCCTGATAAAAAGGTTCTATGGGTAATTTTTCCATTTATGATTTTTATATATACAGTTTACTTGCATACATACAAAGAACTAAATAGCGTTTAGGAACAATATTTGCCGGATTTGAATTGTTCCTGATGCTTCATTGCTTTTGACTGCAAATCGTCAATAAATATGTTTAATCGCAAGGATTTTTTTGAAATCCTTGAGATTTAAATAATTATCATTTTTAGTACCATTATTAGGTATAAATCGATATTCAAATGATAATACTATGTTTTATGCATGATATGATTGTACATTTGCATTATATTATTATGTTTTTATAATTTTAAGCATTTCTAATGATTTGGACAAGTGATTTTTACATTTTCAAAACAGGTATAGTGCGAGTTAAAGTTCTCTAGTTATATTTCGCATTTAAAAAGCTTCTTAAACTCGTAACGGACTAGCAAGAGTTCTAACCGATACATAACATTTTGTGTAACAATTTTTTCTGGTAAAAAAAACCTTGCCCAGTTAATATTTAAGAGAAAAATACTTTACCATAGTATAACATTTAACACGCTGTTGAAGATTTAGGAAAAATTAAGTCTAATGAAAATTAATGAAATTCATATGAGTAGATGACATTGCGTATGATTTCATTTGATATACCAATAGTGTTCGTATTTTAAGTGCTAGGTATTAGTCCGGGATCCCCAGAAAAAAATTTACAAGTTATTACTATCAAGCTAATTTTTCGTGAGTGGCTTCATTTTGATGAGGGCTCATCTTTCACCCAAAAAAAATATCGATTGAGGGAACTAACAGGGCTAGCAGAGAAAAAAACTTTGGAGCGTAGGACCGGGATAACGTACCACGCAATTTGTAGGACAATGTGTCTGTTAAATTATATCAATATTAGATGGTAGCAATTCCGTAGATTCCTAGTTTAATGTTAATGACCATGAAAGTTTAAAACAATATATTGTAAAATTTGTTCCGGAAAACCCCGACTATATTCTCTACTGTCGTTTAACATTGTGAATGAAATTTTACCGCAATGAAACTAATTGAACCAAGTAGTCAGTTAAATAGGTTTATTTATTTTTACTAACTCCTGAAAGCGTCTTTTTTAAATCTGAATAGTCTCCTATAGAGACAAAGATATTTTAGTAATTCGTTATATTTTTCTTAAAATTCTTCTTTGCTTACTTAAATCTTGTAGTTTGACAATCTACCTGGTTACATCATATTCACTATTATTGCAATCTGTTGGTCTCTTCAAGGTCAAGTACATGATGGGCTCATGTCAAAAAGTCAATTCGAGAGGTTTCCTAGCAATCACTAATGAATTCCGCTATCCATCTCATTTGGATGAGACAATCACAAATGGGCTTAAATTTACTTCCGAAATATTACAATTAGTTTACATTAGTAAGTCAGTACTAGTAAGTAGTAAGTACATTAAGTAAACTAAGTATGTATGTTAACATGGAATTTAATTAAGCGCTATAAATACACTTACATTTTTTTGTTTATAAATTACGAATATATACACCGAACATTTGTGTATTTTTTATGGAATTGGCGGGCAAACGAGCAGACGTATCGCCTGATGGTAAGCGATTACCGCCGCCCATGGACACCTGCAACACCAGAAGCGTCACAAGTGCGTTGCCGGCCTTTTGGGGATGGGGGGGAGGTAGGGGTAGGGGATTGGGGTATGGGCCTCCGGTATTCTTACTCACTCGGTGAAATACGGTCGAGCCGGCCCATTCATGCCGAAGCGTGGCTCTCCCACGGTAACTTAAATTTACGGTGTACAATTGTACATGCATAAAAAATATATACTACGAAATAAAGTACTTCCTTCTTTTAGAAGTAATAAAACGGTTAAAATATTTCACGGGAAACTTTAAAAGAAGTTCAAGTAAAATGTCATCTTATCGAATTTATTTTATTGAAATTATTCTTAAATTAGTTGTCTATAATTTGTTTCTTCAATATTTTAAATTCGTTGATTATCTAACTAGACATTATGTGTTGAACTTCAACCTCTATGTATATTATTAGTTTTATGTTGTTTTGTCTATCTAATATTTCAATTTCAAGAAAATTAATTCGATAAGATGACATTTTACTTGAAAAATCTGATTTAAATCAAATTAATCCGATTTTTATTAAAACCATTTTTAAAAAATCATGATTTTTATCAACCCTGCTCTGAAATCGCTAGAAGTATGATCTTGCCAATGTTTTAGCTACTTACATCGAAACGGCAAAGCTCTATAAGGCGGGTTAGCTCATACCTATATAATATTACAAAAAACAGCTGTTCTCATTTTAAAATTAATGATATATTGTTGAGGACAAATTTTATTGTGGGAGAGCCACGCTTCGGCATGAATGGGCCGGCTCGACCGGAGTGATACCACGGCATCATAGAAAACCGGTGTGAAATAGTGCTTGCGCTGTGTTTCACCGAGTGAGTGAGGATACCGGAGGCCCATACCCCAACCCCTCCCCCTATCTCCCCCCCTCCATCCCCCCAAGGCCGGTAACCCACTTGTGACGCCTCTGGTGTTGCGGGCGTCCCTGGGCAACGATAATCGCTTACCATCAGGCGATACGTCTGCTCGTTGGCCGGCCTATTACATAACAAAAAAAAACTCTAGAATTCAAGCAGTATTGTATTCTCTTTGGTATTAAAACATCTTCTACAGTAGAAATGATATAATATTACGGGAAACACTAATAAACGAACATAGTCTTATAAAACAATAAAATTACTTGAACATTAATACAAATATGGCTATTTACAAACAAGTTTTGTAGGCAGTATAATAGTATATGTTAAAAAGATAATCATAATTTATTTTCGTCTTATTAACATACATAATGTTAACAACAATTTTACAATACCACACCTTTTTGGCATATTAAGTAGTTGTCACCAAGCCGATCCATCAGTATGCTTGGAAAACGATGGACAACCAGTTTAACTAGTAAACTAGTTCCTGATTATACGATATATGTATATAGGTATCCTAAATAAGGCGTCTATGGGAAATGTTTGAAAATTCAACTGAAACACAAGACTATTCGTACATTTTTACAAATTTTACAATTTCACGGTGACATAATACATAACATGAAATATAACTGTACCTAATGTCTCTTTAATACGGTAAAGAGTCATTAAGTATAGTTATATTTGAACCCAAGTTTCTGCGTAGTCAGATTACGATCGTACTACAAATAACCTTGGGTTGATAGTGAAATTAATATCTTATAAGCAGTTCCCTCGTCATAAACACTTTAATTTTCTTTGAAAATACTTCTATTTATAGGCGTGTAAAATGGTATATTCGTAAGGATAGTGAAAATT
This sequence comes from Diaphora mendica, assembly GCA_949125395.1. NCBI lineage: Eukaryota > Metazoa > Arthropoda > Insecta > Lepidoptera > Erebidae > Diaphora > Diaphora mendica. The sequence continues at coordinate 16,487,636 of OX421316.1, forward strand.
GACGATTATCTTAACACTTTCCGGGACAAACCGCCTTTCGACGTTATCTCGGTATATCGTGATGTGACAGTACGGCTACGGGCGGTGAACTTTATTTCACGTAATTTGGCAAAACGTCGCTAGCCGTTGCATGCATATAACATTTCTAGAAAGAACATAATCTAGTGTCACATCACGTGACTTCATGCGTTTGTAGGTGTCACAGCAAACTCTTTTCAACTCATACATACGCAGTGCTTATGCACCAAAACAATACATAAATTTACACCGCCGACAGGCGTAGACTAAGCCATACAAGTTCAAACGCGTAAATATTTAGTGTCACGGCGTGGCGTGTGCGTCGCCGGCGTAGCGTGCATACGGCTGTAGACGGTATGATTAAATGTATGGAATTTTGAAGTGTCATATCTTGATATTTGCAAAAAGTCAAATGTCCCGGAACGTGCTAAATCAAAGTAACGCTGTGTGTGTCATGCAAAGAGGGAATGTTTTCTTTACATCAATAATTGAAAAGTGAAGGTTAGAGTCATGCGTGACTATACGTCTGTGTGCGTGACATAATGTGTCAGAACAAAATATTTTTGTTTGGTAATTTTTGACATTTTTGCCATCAGCATCGATGTCATCTATTTTCTAACTGGGACCCACTTACCTGTCATTTTATCATTTATTTAAAATTGAAAAAGCAAAAATATTTGTTATAGAAATCTGATTATAACGAGTATAGTCGTAATTTTTTAAATTACTTAATTACGATCACATAGCCTCACAAATTGTAGTTTTGTGACATAACACTTTATTTGATACATACCTAACGTACTAAATTGGCTTAAATAAGAGGGCTGGCTCCAGTTACCTACATTTATTTATTGGTAAAATAAATGCCGGTGTGTGCTATAAAACGAAATGTCTAGTAAGTAAACAATACGCTCTACACTGATTGAATGGCTTTATTACCTACTTGATTAATAAGATCAACTGTTTTCAAACAAAAATCGTAAGTATGTCTAATCTTGATTTTCTTTCAATTTCAGATGCTTCCCAGAAAAAGATTTAGAATAGTGATTAGTGTATTAATATGTTTCCTGCTCCGAGCTCAAGGCGCTGACAATGATAACGACGAAAACAAACCTTACGAGTTTGGCTTCAATGTAGAAGTCGAAGGTTCACAACACCAACACCGTCATGAAGCAAAAGGTAATTATTGTTCTTAAATTAATATCATTATCATTGGCCTATCGCAGTCCGCTACTAGACATAGGCCTCTCCCGTTACACGCTAATCTCATTGATTTTGTGCTACTGATTCTGTTGGTGGCCGTGAATGACGTTAATATCGGAGCTGCACAAGAATAATTTTATCTTGACCAAACTATCGACCCACATAACTTCGATAGGGAAGCCGATTGAAGAATTCGTCTGAGTTGGGCAGCATATTGGAATCTTTGTCATATCTTCCAGTTAACGATCCCGCAATCGCTAATAGCCAAGACTTTTGCCAGTGCGTCCTATTGATATTGATAATGACATACGGAACCAAGACGTGGACACTAACCGATGCGCTGGTCCACAAGTTAATAGTCGCTAAGCGTACAATGGAACTTGCGATGCTGAATGTTTCTCTAGTCAATATAATTCGTAACCAAACGATTCGACAGTGAGCTGGAATAACTGATATCGTGAAGAATCAGCAAGCTGAATAGGAAGTAGTAGAGACGTAGAGTGGAGACGGCATTAGACAAACGCTCTGTGGCACGATGGACCGATGACTTGAGGAAAAGGGCTGGCAGCGCATGCATGCGGACTACCCAAAACCAGGATGGTAGGCGCTCTCTGGGGGATGCCTTCGTTCAGCAGTGGGTGGCAATAGGCTATGCTGGTTCTGATTTTGATTCAGACGTAATAAACGCCAATAAAAAAACATATATTAGCTATTAATAATCTTACATTAACGGACTTTTACACACAATTGTAAAGTAACGTAAAAACCATCATTTTGATAATCAACTTGCGAAGTGCAAAACGTTGAATGAGTACCGAGTTTTTTTAAGAATTAATACTTTCCTAAACTTCCAAACTAAATTGTTTCGATATAAAAAAGTATATTGTGTCATCCAGTTTTAATCAATATTTTCAAGTTTTATACATACATATACAAAACAATGATAAGTATTTTTGTTCTTTCAAGGGAAAGAACAAAAATATTTATCATTGTTTTGGGTCAATCTAATGAAAAAAAAAATTGTGGAAGTTCACTAAAGCCGCAAATAAAATAAGAACCTGTCAAAGAGGGCTAGAGAAAAGTATGCTCAATATGAAAAGAATTGACAAAGTAAGACACACAAACATAAGAAAACCACCAAAGCGACTGACGCCCTCAGTCACGCACGAAAATTAAAGTGGAAATGGGCCAGGCACTTAGTGCTATCTACAGACCAGAGGTGGACCGCGCGAGTGACATCGTGGAGTGGCCCGCAGGGTCGAAGAAGCCGAGAGAGACCACTGACTCGATGGGAAGACGACCTCAGGAGAACAGTCGGCTCTGACTGGAGAGAAATAGCACAGGATAGCACAGGACAAATGGCAATCTTTAGAGGAGGCCTTTACCCAAACCGAGTTTCTTGCTGACTAAAAAATGTTAAAAGAAGAATATTATTTTTACTTATTATTTAAACTTAATTATTAACTAAACTACTAACAAACTTAAATTTTAATTGTAGTAAACTACTAACACTAAACGTTTATTTGTAACTTTCGTTATGTTCAAAACTTTGTAGAAGCAAGAAATAAAAAGGCTTATTTATTTACATAATGAAAAAAGAACTGTTCGCTTAGATACGCAAAACGGCTTTTATTGTAGCCATATTCGTTAAATGCTCACTGGCTACGAAGGTTGTGATCTGTAAGATGGGGGAGTGCTGATTATAGTCTATTTTCTTTTGTCTACCTTTTTGATGTCTTAATCCTGAGATAGAACCTGTCGCTTGAAAGCAAAAACGAACCATAGTCTTCAAAGAGAGGCTACCTACAACTATTTGTGCCTCGATAGATGGCGTTGTAAAACTTAGTTGTATATTGTATCACGTTTCTATAGTATCAAGATCGTGTCATGAAACACACATTTCAAGTAAAGGCATAAGTTTGCATGCACAATAATCAGAAATTTGACAAAATATGTCAAAAACTTCTATAATATGTTACTCTTGTCTTCTATAGTTTTTATAATTTTAGGAACAGTTAATTTTGAAATAAGGTATACTTAACGATAAACTTTTATCTTTTAAATTACGATCAAAATTTTTATATGAAACCCTTAAACTTTACTAACGCTATTTGATGTCTCGTGGAAATATTTTGTACGTAAAGCCGGGTCTCCTGCGACACTGTTTAATGTTTTTAAACACCAAACATCACATATTTATCAAAATATGGGCGTGGCCTGTTTTGTTATTTTTAACAAGCAAACGCGTTATCCGAAGCGGACGGAAAATATCCCCGTGTTCGCCTGCAAGGGGGGGAGGGTGATTTCATTTGCTAACATAGGGTTGTGCATTTACCACAAAACATTCTTCATTTTAGTCGTTGCGGAGGTAAAGATAAATTGTTTTGATTTACAAATCGGATGTTATCGACATGCTAACCAGTGATCTATTTCGTTATAATTAAGTAGCTGATACTTATTCATACTTTTTTTTATTTTCATTTTATGCTTCTACTAATATTATTCATATTTATACTATAAAGGACAATTTAAATAATATTAAAAGGTTACCTAACATCAGCACTATGAGCCATTCAATTATTTCCAAAATTAAATAACTATTTTGTTAGTCATTTCGGATCTGTAACGACATTTTTTTTATGTTATGTTCTATTATGGAATGATTTTCCAATCCGTCAATTAAAAATAAAAAGCGGCCAAGTGCGAGTCGGACTCGCCTATAAAGGGTTCCGTAGCAGCAAGTAACATAATATTTTTTTTTATATTATTTTTATAAATGAGTTGAACTTTCATTCAGAAAGACAAATTGCGGTTTTGGATGTATGTATGTAACATATTAAAAAAGACTACTTACTAGATCTCGTTCAAACCTATTTTCCGTGGAAGTTTGCATGGCAATTTACATCATATTTTTTTTTAGTTTTATCATTCTTTTATTTTAAAAGTTACAGGGGTAAGTAAAGTTCTAGCGCAAACTATTTAGTTTAGAAAAAAATATATATTAGAAACCTCAATATCATTTTTAAAGACCCATCCATAGATACCCTACATACCCACACCGGGCTTGTTGAAAAAAAAATAGCTGAGTTTCAGTTCTAAGTATGGGGAAGTATGGAACCCCCAAAAATTTATTGTTTTTTTTCTATTTTTGTGTGAAAATCTTAATGCGGTTCACAGAATACCAAGTTTCAACATTATAGTTGTTATAGTTTCGAAAAAATGTGGCTGTGACATACGGACGGACGGACAGACAGACATGACGAATAAGGGTTCCGTTTTTTGCCATTTGGCTACAGAACTCTAAAAAGGTCGCCATTAGGCCTCAGTAAGAAAAGTTATTAACTACTTTGAAGTATCGATACTTCCGTTTCGATACTTTTATGAGTACGATACTTTTTATTTCGCAGGAGACGGCAATGGTCTGCTAACATGGTTTGCAAAAACATTTCTTTAGTTTGTTTTGTTATTTTTGGGAGCAGGAGACACGCCTATAGATACTTATATTTAAATTGTTTTTGCATGCATTGTGTACTTATGTTTTCGGGTTACAGGATTTGATAAATTATATAAATAGGTAATTTAGAATGGCATCAAAATCAAAAAGCTTTAATGTCAAGTAGGCCTTTTTAGGCACTTTCGAAAAGTTACAATAGTGACTCTAGTTGCTTTCAAAATATCATTCCTATGGAGAAGAACTGGCAAAAAACTCCATAAGTATTTTTTTTAAAAAAGCACATTTACAATTTTTATGTACTTCATAATTTTTGTATGCAACAACAACGTAAAATAGCAAAATTAGTACCTAATTTTCATATATAAAAAACTAGTGGTTGCCCGCGGCTTCGCCCGCGTATATGTCGGTTATCGCGGTAAATAGTAGCCTATGTGTTATTCTGATGTATAATCTATATTACTGTAAAGTTTCATCCAAATCCGTTCAGTAGTTTTTGCGTGAAGGAGTAACAAACATCCATCCACCCATCCATACTAACAAACTTCCGCGTTTATAATATTAGTATAGAGACAAATCCTAGAAGGGTAGGTGTAGAGTACGGAACAAACTAACTATCACAAACACATGGTTTATGCTGTTAGAGTTTCATTCTATCGAACTTAAAAAGTCTGTAGACATTACAAAGAATCAAAGAAATTTGTCTAAAGAACACCATTTTTCCAAAGTAAACATTGCTAACAGAGTCCAAGCCGCTGAAGTGTAGCCTGAAATTTTGAGACTTTTTATGTAGTAAATAGTCAATAAAAAGATTTCTTTGGAAATTTTACCCCTGTAAACATGGGTGAACCATTGCATGGCAGTTCGTTATTTACAAAGTTAGAGACACGACACAAGTAATAATGTAACGAGTGAAGCCGTGGTCTAGTGAATAGCTAGACCCGTATATAAAGAACTGTTTTGGTAGAATTTTTTTGAAATGCGCTATATCTGACATGCATTGTGGAAATCGGACCATTGATTCAATTCTCAGTCAGTCAAATTCATATTATGACTTTTCACGATTTTAGATAGAACTATTGCCCTAGAACTCCAACTAAATTTGACAAGACTAGAGCTTAATATAACTTTTAGTTCGCAGACACTAAAATTATAAACACACACTAAAGTATTCTTCCTAAAATAACTTGACACATTTCACACATACATGGCGGTCCGAACCCAATCTAGGCCGAGCCTGGAGTCCCATTTTTATTTAAATTCAAACGTATTATAGTTTAATTACACCTAGACACAGAACAACTGATCATGTTCATTATATAATTATTTATCCTAAGTGAGAATAGAGCCCGTGACCATAGCCGATACTATTTTTTTTTTTTTAAAGACATCTCCCGCATTAGGAATAAACATCCTGTGTCGGGGGGATTTACATACATACATGAAACGGACACAATTAACACCCAAACTCAGAACAACAATTTGTGGATCACACAAAGTGTTGTCCCGTGTAGGATTTGAACCCAACACTTTGGCGAATTGGCAAGCGGCGTGGCGACAGCCTAAACCACTAGGCCAACCGTGCAGTTTATTTGATCTTTAAAGATCACAACAATGGATTGATATCGATTCTTTAATTTCATGAAGTTTATTTAGTAATTCCATTACTATGAGCTTACCATTACTATTTATAATGTCATTCATTAACTATACTGTCTAGTTATCAATACTATGATCAGAACATTTGCCCAAAATAATGTTTCTATTTTTTGTTAATTTTTAACCGACTTCTGTAATCTATCTGATGAAGACCATCATCATAATTATATGATTAAGTAATTTATTAACTGATCCAAATATAAAAATCTTATGGACTAAATTTAACAATGTCCATGTCGTGGTGAATGGGTTTTAAGAGTCATCAAAAAGGAGGTCTTGGAATAACCCCCAAAACTGATTATTTTAAAATTTTTGCATAAACAATTAGCATTGGTACCAAATTGTAATCTAAAACTGTATTGAATATCACGAACTTCATCTGATAAAAAGTTCGTTTTAGTTTCGAAATTTGTATTTAAGTAATAATCTAAAAACGAATAAAATACCTTTTCATCCCCCCATCTCGGAAAGAGTATTTTCCTTCGATATCTGAGTGCAAAAGCCGTTTTAAGGGTTCCGTGCCAAGCAAAAAACGGAACCCTTATAGATTTGTCATGTCTGTCTGTCTGTCCGTCTGTCTGTCCGTCCGTATGTCACAGCCACTTTATTCCGAAACTATAAGACCTATAATGTTGAAACTTGGTAGGTAGATGTATTCTGTGAACCGCATTAAGATTTTCACACAAAAATAGAAAGAAAAAACAATTAATTTTGGGGGATATACTTAGAACTGAAACTCAAAATTTTTTTTTTTATCCAACCCATACGTGTGGGGTGGGGTATCTATAGATAGGTCTTCAAAAATGATAATGAGGTTTCTAACATTATTTTTTTCTAAACTGAATATTTTGCGCGAGAGACACTTCCAAAGTGGTAAAATGTGTGTCGCCCCCCCTCCCTGTAACTTCTAAAATAAAAGAATGATAAATTTAAAAAAAATATATGATGTACATTACCATGCAAACTTCCACCGAAAATTGGTTTGAACGAAATCTAGTAAGTAGTTTTTTTTTAATACGTCATAAATCGTAAACTGCATTTTACCTTTTATTCAATTAACACAAGTATAAAAATAAAATAAAAATTATATCATATTACTTGCTGCTGCGGAACCCTTCATGGGCGAGTCCGACTCGCACTTGGCCGCTTTTATCCTCTAGAGGATAAAGTAAATTGAATTTAGAACATCGCTCGGGTGCACTAAGTTTGTGAATTCAAAACATCATTAAACCTATTTAGTGTGTTGTCCCGTGTGTTGTAGTACAAAGTGTTGTCCCGTGTAGGATTTGAACCCACAACACTTGGCGAATTGGCAAGCGGTGTGGCGACCGCCTAAACGACTAGACCAACCGTGCAGTCATTGTTTGCTCTGCCTGCGCCATTTTCTTCTTAAGTAACCATAGCAACGTTACTTTCAATTTTCCTTAATTTATCTATACATCCATACAAATAATTAAAATTGAAATGTCTGTTTGTAATATTAAAATAACCGCTATTTACCAAATGCATATGTATGTATACACGGTACATATACAATTTTTTTTTTACAATGTCTGTTACATTGTCTGTCTATCAGTCGGTCTGTCTGTCTGTCTGTCTGTGTGTTCAGGGTAATCTCTGGAACAGCTATACTGATTTTGACGGGACTTTCACTGGCTGCTGGCTGATAATCTAAGGAGTAACTTAGGCTACTTTTTTCAGACTAGCTTTGTACCGCGGTGTTACCCGCGGTACGACAAAAACCGCGGGTAACACCATGGGGTTCAGCTAGTACCTATGTATTTTTAAAATAATAAAAAAAAAACTGTAATACTTACCTATCATAATGTAGTACCTAATAAATATTAATACCTAAACTGAAATAAAAGTATGTTGTGATTGTAAATGCTTTTTTTGCATTTAGTTATTTCCTCGCTGAGGTGGGATGAAACGCTACGTGTTGCACTGCATTTTTTTTTCACTTCTATTATGAAACACCTCTGGATCGATCACGCTAATATGAGCAGGTCAGACATAGTCATGGCTCTTAGACTTCGATCTGGACATATCCCACTAAACAGCTTTGCATTTTTAATGGGGAAGGTTGGTTCCCCCAACTGCTCAATTTGTAACAAAGTTGAAAACGTATATCATAGTTTGATGGAATGTGTCCGAAACGAAGCTGAAAGAAAGCAATTATTCTGTAAACCTAATTTTAATGTGGGTGAATGTAATAGCATTCTCGCTCGCCCGTGCTCGGAGGAAGCGAGAACACTATATTTTATAGCTAAAATGTATATGTTTAATAGGCCATAAGTTATATTTTTCTATGAGGGCGGCATAATCACTGCGTGACTAAGCCCTCATTAAATAAATAAAGAAAAAAAAAAAAAAAAAATTTTTTTTTCACTTCGTGCTCTTTTGATTCGCTCGCTGACGCTCAGGATTCTAATTTTCGAATTTAAGAATCCATCGCTTGCTCGGTAATCAAAATTGAGCACGCGGTTAAAAAGCAACTTTGCACTCTTGTATAACAAATAACTATTATTGAACTACAACTTTACTTGACTACATTATTTTAGGTTTTGTGGAAATATTGATTTTCAAAAAACTAATCGCATGATATGTTTCGAAAGTAAATAACGATGTATGGCATTAGTAGATGAATAATTTTTACTAGCTTATTTTAAAATAGGTTTTTGATTTGTTTTTATTTTAAATTAACATTAATATATAATCAATTGACAAGAACCGGTGAACAATTACTAGACATTCTACCTACACAATCCAATACTGATTTTATAATCTTAGCAGCTGACACTAATCATTTAGCATATAAATCAATTTAATTTGAATTTGGTGACATCATCGACACACTAAGTTCGATTTAAGTGGTCGATCGAAAATAACAGTTGAAAAAAATCTTTTCTTGAAGTTATTCAACTTATTTTAAAATAAATTTGATATTTTTTGTTCTCAAATCGAATTATGTATATAAAACGAACAGGCAGTTTGATAATTGTCTGTTTATACAAGGTCATCATAAGTAAATCGTACTTCACTACATACTTGCCACTCCAAAAAATATGATAATTTTGTTTAAAAAAAGCCTACGTGCAGATTTGTATTATAAGAAGCCGGTCAAATGTCAAGGCACTAGTGCGTGTATTCAGAGGTGCAAAAAAAAATAGTGTCTCTGTTTATTGCATATCAATAGAGAACGGTATTTATTTTATTTAATACGAGTACTTAGGTAAAAAAAAATGCTTTTCTGCAATAACCAAAAGTTAAGGTTTTGATGTGAATGATCTGTTACATAATGGTCAATTTGGTTTAATCATTAGGGTCTGAAGGCCCGTTTATATGTTTTTCGATCTGATAATAAATCGTTGTAAGCAGTTCTCTTAAACATTCGTGGGTTAAATCTTAACTGCCTCGGTGTCGTAATAGTAGCGTATGCGACTGCTATGCTTGAGGTCTCGGGTTCGATTCCCGGGTCATCTCTGAAAATTTCAACTGTCTAGCTATCACGGTTCATGAGATACAGCCTGGTGACAGACGGACAGAGGGACAGCGAAGTCTTAGTAATAGGGTTTCCCGTTTTACCCTTTGTGTACGGCAACCTAAAAACATACAAACAACAACCTTCTCCAGTACACCATATGACCGCGTGATACAAATCGACTTAACTTATAAATTGTTTTGGATTGAATTCTTTCATTTCTTTCTTATTATTTGATTCTTAATTTTCTTTTAGTTAGACACGGTTTTCGAACTCTAAAGTTGATTTCGCTTCGTATTTTGGTTTTGTTCATTTTTAATGTACTGAACCCAGGAAAATGCGATGCTACGCTCAAAAATTGATAAAATAGTGAAGTTAATGGGTGGGATAACGGTTTTACTGACTGGCGACTTAGGTAGGCTCTACCAATGAAGTGAGATGTTTAAAGTGATCTATTTGTGGCCACAAGTTAACAGACTCAAGCTTTTAAAAAATTTGAGGGTTTACTTGGGAGGGGAAAATACTACTGGTTTTACAGATTACTTGAAATCGACAATAGTGATTACGAACGTTGACCGAAAAATAACTGTCCCAAGAAATTTGTGCACAGTGGAAGCTACGGTTCAGGAGTTAATATGAAAAAGTAATCCGGATATGCCTTGGATTCACGAAAAGTCTATGAAATGGTTGCGTGAACGTGCCATACTTACTTCGAAAAACGATCAAGCGGCAACTATTAATTATATGCCGTTAAAGTGTTTCGAGGGGGGAAAATGGTTTACACTTCTATAGCTCTATATACGGTGGTCAACATAGACGACGCTACGAAGTACCCTGTAGAATTTGAGAATTCTCTGGAACCATCGGGTCTGTCGTACCATAGGCTTATTCTACGTGTGAACATTGTGCGTAAATTTCGCAACAACATAACTGATTACAGAGGTCTGTTATGTTGTTGCGAAATTTAAGACCCTCTAAATTATGTAATAAAACCAGGCTAATGGTCAAAGCGTTACATAGAAATATAGTGGAAACCACAATTTTAATTGGTCGTGCGCAAGAGGGAACTGTATGATGTACCACGAATTTATTTGATCACAAGCTATCTTGCGTTTCAATTTAAAGGTTTTGCAGTTGCAGTTTCCCTCGAAGTCTGTTTCGCGATAACACTAAACAAGTCTCAAGAACAAATACTCAAATTTGCTGGGACGGGATGTGCTTCTCTCATGGCCAGTTCTACGTAATTTGCTCACGAGTAAGCTCACCCAATAATTTAGTGATTTTGGCACCTGGATTGGTGTAGAATATTATCTATAAAGAAGTTTTGTAGAGTTTTTAGGGTTCCGTACCTCAAAAGGAAAAACGGAACCCTTATAGGATCACTTTGTTGTCCGTCTGTCTGTCTCTTAAGACCTTTTTTCCCGGGAATGCATGGAGGTATCAAGCTGAAATTTATATCAAATACTCAGGTCTACTGTCCCTTAGAGCTGTGCAAAATCAAACAAAGCCAACGCAATCAAAAGATACAGCCGTTTATGCTGAAAATTTTCGACACTCGCAAGGGAATCAAAACCTACAGGGAACTTCCCGTGAACTCAGAATCTTGAAATTTGGTACGAAGCAACATTTTATAACACAAATAAAGGAAAAATTGCGAAATGTATAATTTTTTAGTTACTTCATATAATAAGTCGTTTATAATGCAAATTTTCGACACTCGGAAGGTAATCAAAACCTACACAACCTACACCTAAACCTTGTTTTACAAAAACGCGCCATACGTGTCATTTATAAATTAGGTCTGCGAGTTTCTCTCCGTTCAAAATTTAAAGAAATAGGCATTCGAATACCATTAAATCTAAGTTAGCCGCAAAGGGGTTTTATTATACCATAGCAGAATATCTAAATGATAAAGCTGCCTGGGATTGAGCTACCCATTCTGCACATAATCTTCACACTTCTTTCTTTGTATAAAATTTCTTATTTTTGTTGTGACGATAATTTATAATTTGAAACAGATTTATTTTTTATTTTATAGCTGTTAACATTTTCTTAAATTCATAATTTTACCAATTTATGACAGTTTTGACTCAAATTATAATTGTCGCTCTATTTTTTATTTGTAATAGAATGTATTTTGAATTTTGAGAAGATTGTATGGACTTTAAAAGAGACGATGATCCCTGAGTTTGTTTCGTCCTTTCTTCTCAGGGCTAGTCCAGTTAGGAAAGGCCGAACTCATCTGCTCAAAAAAATCTTAACATGCAAAAGTGTACTTGTTGCCTAATTGCAGAATAAATTATTTAATTTCATTTCATTACAGAGTACTTCCCGTGAACTCAGAATCTTGAAATTTGGTACGAAGCAATGTCTTATATCACAGATAAAGGGAAAATTGCGAAAAGCATAAATTTATAGTTACATGTTATAATAAAAATATTTTATTAATTTTTAAGTTACTACCCCTTTCCTCATGTACACGTAGAGGTATTAAATTGGAATTCATATAAAATATTCAAGTCTATAATACCTTTAAGCTGTAACAAAATCAAACTTTCATGTTAACGCAATCAAAAGAAACATTAATTTAAGCTCCAGATTTTGAAACTCGCAACTACTCGCAAGGGAATCAAAACCTACAGGGTACTTTCCGTGAACTCAGGATCTTGAAATTTGGTACGAAGCAACGTCTTATAGCACAGATAAAGGATAAATTGCGAAAAACATAAATTTTTAGTTACATCATTTAATAAAAATATTGTTTAATTTTTTAAAATTACTACTCCTTTCCTCATGAACGCGTAGAGGTATTAAATTGGAATTCATATCAAATATTCAGATCTATAATACTTCTAAGCTGTAACAAAATTAAACTTCTATGTTAACGCAATCAAAAGAAACAGTAATTTAAGCCCCATATTCTGAAACTCGCAACTACTCGCAAGGGAATCAAAACTTACAGGTTACTTCCCGGGAACTCGGGATCTTCAAAATTTGGTACGAAGAAACGCCTTATAGCACGGATAAAGGAAAAAATGCGAAAATGTTTTAGTTGAAATTTGGTACGAAGCAATGTCTTATAGCACAGATAAAGGAACAAGTACAAATTATTAAAAACAAAAAACCCGACTGCGTCAATATTTAATAACAAAAAAAACTTCGTTTAAAAAAACCGACTTCAACAACTAAAAAGTATAAAATAACTTAATTTGTATGTGCTACCTATTCATAGGTTTGAAGTCAGTGCCAAGCCAATGGAATAGTAGGTACCACACTCGCTATATTTCGAGACGAACGTCAACGACGCTTCGGTTGTTTTGTTCAACGCGAAGAGCAGCTATCCCGCTCAAGGGCTTGCGCGGCGAGTGCGATACCTACTATTACATTTTGGCTTGGCACCGACTTCAAATCTATGAATAGGTAGCACATACAAATTAAGTTATTTTATACTTTTTAGTTTATGAAATCGGTTTTTTTAAACGAAGTTTTTATTTTTATTTTTCGCTTTTTAGTCTTTCTCAAGTCTCTCATCAGCATTTCATTTAAAATTTAATGATGTCTACAGAATATGAAGGTATGCAGACAATTGCTCGTAACTTCATTGCAGGCGCTCACGTAAATTTGAGGGTTTCCTTCAATTTCCTTAGGATCCCATCATCAGATCCTGATATGGTGGCCATGGGACCACATGGGGAGCATACCCTTTCGAATACAAAAAGAATTTTCAAAATCGGTCTACAATTGACGGAGTAATCGATGTACATACATAAAAAAAAAAAAAAAACGATGAAATTGAGAACCTCCTCCTTTTGGAAGTCGGTTAAAAACAAATAAGTTTTATACATATTCGTAATCACCGTAAAAAAATCTTTATTTTGATACCACACTCGATGTATATTGAAAACATAAACTTTTTTTATATTACTTTTTGGCGCCAAAAATTCTATATTTTTTTTAATTTTGCTGTACCCAGTGTCACTCTCACAACAAAGACGAATCTATTGACACCACTCACATAAAAATACGATAAGCCGTTTAGGCTCTAGGGCGTGCCAAAGAAATATACATATATACATACGTATATATCATATTTATACATATATACATACGTATATATGTATATTTCTTTGGCACGCCCTATTCGAAAACCATAATTTTTTTGTTATATCATTTTTTTTTACTTATTCCACTTTTCCTCATGAACGCGTAGAGGTCAAGTTGAAATTTATGTCAAATACTTAGGTCTAACTGCCTATAAGCTGTGAAAAAAAAATAAGTCAACACAAAACACAAAGGTTGTAAATTTATACATTTATACCGCATATTTTGAAACTCGCAACTAGTCGCAAGGGAATCAAAACCTAAAGGCTACTTCCCGTTGACATAGAAAATTAAAATTTGGTAGTTAAAGTAGCAATAGCTTACAGCACAGGTAACAGAAAAATTCAGGAAACTTTCACTTATATACCTACAGGTTTGTACGGAATCCTCGATGCGCGAGTCCGACTCGCACTTGGCTGGTTTTTTTTTTACATGTTTAACATTCATTCATCAAATCTAACGCGAGCGAAGCAAAAGCTACTTTTATGTATATTAACTAGCCAATCCGTGCAACTTCGTCTGCGTCTCTCAAGAAACATGAATTTTCCGGGGTTTTGCAACGTTCGACTCCTATTGGTCTTGGCGTGCTCTTTTACTCTCTAAAAGAATAAACTAAATTGGTCCATCTGTTCACGCGTGATGCCGTGATCAAGGGAATTAAATTAATTAATTAATTTTATATGCATATTATTAAATGTAACTTAACACATTTTACCATTTTTGTTACCAGTGAAATTTAATAACATTTTTCTCTAGTTTAAGTATGAAATTACATTGATTTACACTAACGGATAAATTGACCCTTTTCTTGTTTATAAAATTGTTTGAATGTTTATGTACATCAAAGTTATTTTACATATTTTGTACGTTATTAAAGACACGATTATCCTGAAAAATTGTTTTATTGTCCTGCAAGTGTTCGTCTAGTGGTCGAAACATAAATCAAGCTATTTTTTCAGTATAATTTGCACTGTCATTGTGTTCATTCCCCTCTATGACAAGTAAATATTTACACTTACGCACACGTTCCACACGTCTTACACGAACTTTGCGTATTCCAAATTTCACATTCCTCCGTGAACGAAATGTATTTAAAAAGGAGTTTAAAGAGTTCTCTGTACACAGAAATAATGAGAACGAATGAGAAGTCGTCTCATTACAGTTTTGTAGATTTTTTAAATGATTGAAATGTTTTAGATAAAGACGGGCTTGTCATGGGGGAGTTCGGTTTCCTCACTGCAGATGACGTGTACCATGTTACAGTGTACGCTACAACCAAAGATGGAGATTTCAAAATATTATCAACGAAGAATATAAATTTAAAGTCCTGTAAGCATATTTAAGCATTTTTCAGCTTTTTAACACAAACATCTGCCGCCGCTTGTTACGAATAACCTACTATAGCCATAGTTACCACTTATGGCCATGTACTATAATATACTCTTCACAACTAGATAATGTAGCCTCGTCGTAAATTCATCTATGAAAGCAAGGAAATAAAACTCCTCAGGAACCGAATTATAAAAAAGGATTTGAATGTATATTATTAATAATATTATATATTAATATTAACTATAATATCACACATAGGAAAATGTTTACGCCTGATAAACTAACGTTTCATTTTTCTTATTTTAGCATCCGACGGTGGATCAACAAGAAAAGGACATTCTCTTGACTTACCTAACCCAGGATCTGCTGCAACTTCACCGGCTGTTGCAACTACAGCAAGCTCTACTGAAGCATCACCTACGACACCCAGTATATCCAGTACTATCCCAACATTCACTCTCACAAATAAAGCCCAAATCGCAGCAGCTGCAAACATTACATCTGTAGTACCCTCTACACTTGCTGCATTAGTTGCTTCAACTACTGTGCCTACACCTGCGGTATCTATTACCCTAACTGCACCTCTAAGGACTACAACGCTATCAACACCCGCTGCAGTTACTGCACCTTCTGTATCCGCAGAGATCACGACACCCAAAACAGTTAATGTACTGAGTACAATTGTGGCCCCTACCTTACTTCCCACTGCTGCTGCTAAGCTCATGGTAGCCTCTCCATATGCATCCGTTGTTGCACCGAAGGGAGGACTCGAAATACAAAGTGAACTCCCTGATCTTACCCCATCTGTTAAATCTGCCGCACCCAATTTATCCGCTGGGTTCGTTACATCAGAAAAACTTTCTGTACCCAATACAATCGCTAAACCAGGTGCAAATGTCGTACCATCTAATTTACCTCTTACACTCTCTGCAATCATTAAATCTACTAGTTCGGTTGCAAACATCTCAGCTGACAATAATCCAATTTTACCTACCTTACCTAGTATTGCCAGTGCATCTCTTACCACCATCGATCAAAAAGTTAATATATCTCCAGTAATAAATACTACACCTAAATATCAAATACCTTTTAAGCCTTTTTCTCTCGAGCCACCCGGCAAATCATGCAGCGGTTGTAGTCTTCCTACTAGAACACCACTAACTCCACTTTTCGGCCTGCGATCTAACTTTCCTTCAGAACTTTCGGTCCCTGAATCTGTAAAGAAAAATATCATAAGACTTGGAGTGTTTGATAGCCAGCGTCTAGTTCCTCGTGTTAAAAAGCCTAATAATCCTCAGATAGAATCTGATTCTCCTACAAGTACACCACAAAATGAACTACAACCAAATTTAAAGGCACAACCTCCTAATCCACTTAGAGCACGAAATCCTCTACTTCAAATGTCTGGAAGACTTTCTCCGACTCGAAATTCCAAAGCGAAAAGCGAACCTAATACGGACGTAGAAAGTAATTTAAACAATTTATCTCCTACTAAGAGCTCCAGTACAACACGTGAATCTCGAAAGCAATCCTTAGAAGACTCAGAAGGTTCAACTTCAACACCGAAGTCGAACTCTAACGACTACGGCAAATCAAAAGATTCAGCACGAGACACAAAGAATTCATCTCCTACCCAGACCTCTAGAATCCCAAGTAATCATAAAAACGATTCAAGACCAGATACAAAGGATTCATCTCCCATACAGACCTCCAACATACTAAGTAACGGGGAAAAAGATTCAGCACAAGTCTCAAAGGCTCTATTTCCTAACCAGAACTCCAACACAACAAAAGATTCAACACAAGACGTAAAGAGCCCATCTCCTACCCAGACCTCTAACACACTAAGTAATACACCACAAGACTCAACACAAGACGCAAAGGGTCCATCTCCTACTCAGACTGCCAACACACCAAATACTACACCAAGATACTCAAAACAAGATGCAATGGATTTATCGCCTATCCAGAGCCCTGACTCACCAAAAGATCCAAAACAAGACACAAAGAGTCAATCGCCTCCCCAGAATACTGAAGCACCAAAAGATCCAAAACAAGACAGAAATAATTCATCTCTTACCCAGTCCTCCAACATACCAAGTACCACTCCAAAAGACTCAACACAAGACGCAAAGGGTTCATCTCCGACCCAGACCTCTAACACACTAAGTACAACACCAAAAGACTTAACACAAGACGCAATAAGTCCATCTCCTACCCAGACCTCCAACATACCAAGTATCACTCCAAAAGACTCAACACAAGACGCAAAGGCTCCATCTCCTACCCTAACTTCTAACACACCAAGTACTACACCAAAAGACTCAACACAAGACGTAAAGGATCCATCGCCTACCCAGAACACCGATGCAACAAAAGATGCAAAACAAGACACAAAGAATCCATCTCTTACCCAGACCTCCAACATACCAAGTACTACTCCAAAAGACTCATCACAAGACGTAAAGGATCCATCGCCTACCCAGTCCTCTAACATACCAAGTACCACTCCAAAAGACTCAAAACAAGACGCAAAGGTTCCATCTCCTACCCTGACCTTTAACACACCAAGTATTACACCAAAAGACTCAACACAAGACGTAAAGGATCCATCACCTACCCAGTACACCGATGCAACAAAAGATGCAAAACAAGATACAAAGAACACATCTCTTACCCAGACCTCCAACATACCAAGTACTACTCCAAAAGACTCAACACAAGACGCAATAAGTCTATCTCCTACCCAGACCTCCAACATACCAAGTACCACTCCAAAAGACTCAACGCTAGACGCAAAGGGTCCATCTCCTATCATGACCTCTAACACACCAAGTACTACACCAAAAGACTCAACACAAGACGCAGTAAGTCCATCGCCTACCCAGAACACCAATGCACCAAAAGGTGCAAAACAAGAGACAAAGGATCCATCTCCTACCCAGACCTCCGACATATCAAGTACTACTCCAAAAGACTCAACACAAGATGGAATAAGTCCATCTCCTACCCAGACCTCCAACATACCAAGTACGACTCCAAAAGACTCAACACAAGATGCAAAAGGTAAATCTCTTACTAAGACTTCCCACACACCAAGTACAACACCAAAAGACTCTACACAAGAAACAAAGGGTCCATCGCCTACCCAGAACACTGACGGACTAAAAGATCCAAAACAAGATACAAAGGGTCCATCTCCTACCCAGATCTCCAACTTACCAAGTACTACTCCAAAAGACTCAACACAAGACGCAATGAGTCCATTTCCTACCCAGGCCTCCAACCTAGCAAGTACCACTCCAAAAGACTCAACACAAGACACAAAAGGTCCATCTCCTACCCAGACTTCTAACAAACAAAGTAACTTGGAGAAAGAATCAACACAAGATGCAAAGGTTCCATCTCCTACCCAGAACTCCAATGTACCAAGAAAACCTAAAAAAGTTTCGAAACCAAACTTAAACGGCCCATCTCTTACTGATAATGCCAATGCACCAAGGAAATCACCAAAAGATTCAAAACAAAACTTAAATGATCCATCGTATACTCAGAACTCCAACGCACCAAGTACACCACAAAGTGGTTCAAAACAAAACTTACATGGCCCATCTCCTACTGATAAGTCCAATGAATCAAATAAACCACAAAAAGGTACTAACCAAAACTTAAATGGACCATCTACTTTAGATAATTCCAACGCACCAAGTAAACCACAAAAAGTTTCGAAACAAAACTTAAACGACCCATCTCCTACTGATGATTCCAAAGCAACAAGTAAACCACAAAAATACTCAAAAGAAAACTTAAACGGCCCCTCTCCTTTTGATAATTCCAATGAACCAAGCAAATCACCAAAAGATAATAAACAAAATTTAAATGGTCCATCTCCTGCACAAAATTCCAAATCACCAAATAAACTACAAAAAGATTCAAAGCAAGACTTAAAGAGCCTATCTCCTGGTCAGAACACAAATGCACCAAATAACTTACATAAGGATCCAAAGCAAAGCTTAAAAGTTCCATCTCCTACTCGAAGTTCTGAGACACCAAGTAACCAACCAGAAAATACAAAAGGAAACTTAAACAATCCACTTACTGTACCAGATACATCTCAAAAAGACCCCAACCTTCCACCTCCAACTGCAAGTCCTAAAAGTTTAAATGGAATCTCAAATCCTTTATCTCCATCGCAGAACTCTAAACCTTCACGAGGATCTCAACGATTTGTCCAACCCAATTTACAAAACTTACCAACACTTCCCACACCTACGCAAAGTTCTAATACTCCAAACAAGAACAGGGGTTCAAAGAAATACACTTTGCCAGATGATGTGAAACCTACATTAGTTTCTGCAAATTTAAGAATAGTTGATAAGAACACAGATATTAACGCGCTTCGTCCTGGTGAAAAACCAGGGCTACCTGATGGTTTGAATGTAAACGATATGACGAAAGTACTTTATACTTTTAATTACACTGTTGGTTTTCATGGTCATTTTGAAGAAGGTTACGCAAATGGTACCAAGAAAGGTTACTATTATGTTACTGGTAGAGATGGTATTAGAACGAGAATCGATTATGTGGCCGATGATACTGGATTCCATCCTAAAGTAACACAAGAGGTACTCGATTTACTTTCTGATGATGTTCCTAAACCAGAAACGGAAAAAGATGCAAAATTTGGACTTAAGAATTCTGAGTTCAAATGGTTATATTATCCAGTTGAGCCAAAAACAGAAATTAACACTTCCCTTAGATAAATATAAGTCAGGTAGTAGGCTAGGTAAGCAACATAGATTGTAAGCTTCTGGAAACCAAATCCTATTAGAAATAGGTTAATTGTATTTCTTTGTGTATGCTCTCTAAAATGTATATAATTTTTAGAATAGATATTTAAGAAAGAAAAGTATTAAGAATCACCTGTACATATAATTATGTGTAGTTTAATTGAAAATATGCTAACCGTAAAGTGCCCCTCGATTGTATTTTTTACGAGATACACTCTCGTAAAAATTACAATACAATACAAACATTAAAATGTAAATGTATTTTGATTACCAGAAGAAGGGCTGAATTGCAAGCATTTTTTTAGCTTAAAAGTTTTGTTTTGTAATTGATGCCATTGTTCTTAGGCCAGAATCTGACGATGGGATTCTAGAGATATCAAGAAAACTCTTAAAATGGTAGACACACTTATGTAATGATTTACATATTTACTTATTCAGTAACCATTATATAATTACAACTATTCAATTCAATTCAATCATTTTATAGTACGTATGTACGTCATTTATTACCAATAAGAAAAAGTTTTAAAAAAAATCTTATATTTTGTATAGCCTATGTTAACCGGGCCATTATTATGAATCTATTGATACCTTCATCCAAAGCGGTTCAGTAGTTTAAACGCTACGGTGGCACATACAAACATAGATGGCCACAACTATAACCCTTTCTTTCTTCACCTTACTCGGGTAAAACCTAGCTTTAAGCAATTAATTTTCGGCTTGGCAAAAGGATTTGTATATAATAATGTATTACAAATCACTTTTGAAAAAAATAATATTAATATCAGTTTAGGTTCATTATAGTAGTCTGCTATTATAAAATAAAATAAAAACGTTAAAAAAAAAATACTGGGTAAAAATTTTTAGAATTTAATTAAAGAAAAAAAAATTACAAGGCCTATTTTGAATATTTTTATCAAAGTGTAGCATTAAGTTTGTTAAAAGCATTTTTATTGTAATATAGGTATATTAAGATCTATACTCTGTCCATTACTTTATTTTCTTTTTGACAGCTCACGCCTATAAATTACCATATTTTTTTTCGGAATTATGTACTAAAGTAATGTCGTACTTTATTGACGGTGACGGTACTTTAGTGAAGTGGTCTGTGCATAACAAACAACCACAGACTATAAAACAGTACTTGAAATACGATAAATCGATCATATGATAAAAATAATTTGACTTCATGTAAGTATTTTTTCTGTAAATTTAATAAAAAAAGGAAATAAAAATTGTATCTATGACTCCAAGATTGAATTTTTGCAAGGAATTAAGTCGAAATCTTGGAATTTAGGATCAAACCAAGAGTAAAGAACAATAACTCTGTTCATTCATCTAATTTACTGATTTATTATTTATATTTTTGTTTATTTCTTACATAATATAAAAAACTAATGAAGGCATAATTAATATTTCAACAAAAAATATTTAATTAAAACGATTGAAAGTTCTTCATAAATAAAATTGCTATTCGTTTCGAATCGAATCGGTAATGAGTGAGGGCGTCACTAATTTCAAAAGTTCTTGAACTGTCAAAAAGAAAATAAAGTAATGGACAGAGTATAACAAAGCGTTTTTAGTTATACAAATAAGTTCCAGCAAGGAACCTAACGTTATGTATAACTATTATCGAACCTGTAAACAATTGTCTTGACTGGTAAGCAAGATAATGGTAGTTTTGTATAAATAAGAAACATTATTAGACTGTTATAAATTAAAAACGTAACAAAATATGAAATGTTAATAATGTGTTTATTATTTCCCCCAAAATTCACCTATCAGGAAAGAAATATAGGTTAGTCTTGAATTTATCTGTGTACCGTCTCGACTTTGGAGAAGGCGGCGTACTCGTACACCAGTTTCCAACAAAGTTCAATTTTACTACGACTGCAAGAAAAATATTGCTCTTAAAATTGTAAGAGCAATATTCATTGCTCTTAAATTTTGTCATGGGATTTAAATGTGTACAAAATATAGGCAGTTCTTCTATAGACCATAATAATATATATTGTTGTATAAAGTTGTGTATTCAGACTGAATTATTTAAAAAATGAGAAAGTAAAAGAAATAGACTGCAACAAGCTCACACTAAAGAAACAATGTTATTGTGAGGTTTGAAATATAATAGACCAGTGTCTTTAAAAATTATAAAAAGTGAAAAAAAATACTAGTAGGATGAAACCCTAATGGGTTTCATTTCTATAATTTCATTTTTAATTATTCAATTTTCAAGAAAGGAAAAATAATTTACGGGCGATCTGAGGTTATTTTGGTTCCTTTTTTCGAATTCGAGTTTTTTTTCGATTTTTTGCATTTTCTGAGAAGATTTACTATGGTAACATTTTTTTTTTCACCATCGGAAAGTAGAGATTACAACGAACAGAAAACATACCAACTTTTTGAAAAAAAGCTGATATTTTGACGGGTGAATTTTTGATTGAAAATTAGGATCCTTTTATGGTATTAATTCAATATAAGGTGAAAAAATAAATATTTCTAATCAAATAAATTACAGCGTATTTGGGACATAAAAAGGTAAGTTTACACCAAATTTCGTGAAAAAAAAAAGAAAATTGTAAAAGTTAAAAACCAAAAACTTGGTTTTTTGAATTTTTTACATAAATTTTGAGGTTATGTGATAAAAATGTAAATACATAAGTTTACATCTTTTTATTACCTACAACTTTGCCCTTTGACTTTTTTCCATAGGACTTTTAGTTTTGCCGGAAATCGAGAAAAACCGTTTTTTACCCTTAAAACCTCCCCCCCATCCCCTTCCCGACCTCAGATCGCCCGTAAATTATTTTTACTTTCATTTTTATAATATTCCCCTTTTTTTCCAATGGGTTTCATTCTACTATTATTTTTTTTGGTTTTAAAACTTATCGACACTGGTCTATAATGGAATACTCACTAACGAAATGAAAATTGAAACTTTAAACTAATGAATTGAATTAAAAAGCTTTTTAAATACAAGCTTTTACTGGAATGCCTCGAGACGAATCAAACGAATCCAAACTCGATATTTTTTGCGATGTTGCTTTACAGAGTTCCTATGGCAACTTTCCAGCTCTAGCATTAGATGAGCTCCATGTCATTATAATATTGTATTGTCACGCTGTATATACATACATTGCATACATTGCAAGTTAATAAAAAGCTTGTAAAAAAGGAATTTGTTTAAATTAAAGAAAAAATCTATGAGAAAGATAGTTACTAAAACCAAAAAATATTGTGATAGGTCCTAGATATAGACTTCAGTAAACAAACCACTCATTTCATCAATCTAAGGAAAACCTGACCAGGCAAGAATCAGGCGCAAAAATAAAATTGCCACCTCTGAAATTTTTATTACTAGTTATCCACTCATTTAATTGTAAATGCCATTTACAGAATCATGGGCGCATTGTTACCCAAGCAAATTTATGCTTTGGTTATACTACGGCCATTATTTTGTTTCTACGTCTAAGGATATCGTCCTTGTAATTCTTCCGGCTCTTCGCGCTATTCATCCCATAGGAATCCGTATGGTAACGGAATAGGAAGTGGTACTGAGATATTCGAGATGTATTCATAATTGCTTAAATGCACAAGAAAGTCCTTATTTATCTGATGAATAATTTGTTTCCATCCTAGACTGGTACTGCCAGTGGAAACTGGGTGATGTAACTTACCTTGATTTTCGGAAGGCGATCATGAGATCTGGCGTGAGTCAGGGCAGTAATCTGGGCTAATTCCTGTTTATCCTGATGATAAACGACCTACCTAACGTGGTAAGATCAACATGTCTACTCTTTCCTGATGATCTTAAGATATCTGTGATTGTTAAAGACTCTGCTGATTGTGATTCTGTACAGTTGGACTTAAACAGGGTTGTTGCATGGACCCACGACAACAAACTCTTTATTATTATATACTCTAATATTATGGACGGTGAGCCGCTGCAGCACTTAGATCTGGTAAGGGTCACCAGTGACTTACATTTCAGAAAGCACATCTCTAATATTTATAAGAAGACATACCGTAATCTTGGTAGAGTCCTAGTGAAGCGAAGTACTCAACAATGGTTGAGCCGATACAGAATAAATATTTCAGATTTATGATTCAAAGTTAATGGTATGGAGTAAACCCCGTGTATCCATTGTTTTAAACGTCCTTGTTTATTCTTGGCACGATAGGATATTATAAGTTAGAATTAAGGCACGAAGTATCTCTAGTGATTTACTTATTTATGGTGTTACTTGGTAAGATACAAAATCCACCGATTTAATCCCAGATTAACTTATGTGGGACGTGCATGATTACGTGGGGCGACAGTGGAGGCCGCAGCTGCTGGTGATGCCCCGTGCGCGCACCAACCTGCTACAGAGGATGCCGCTCGCACGTGTATTGCGTGCACTCAATGCGGTAGTCGAGAAAAACTAGAAACAAACCCCATGCTAACCCGTTTGGCTAGCGTGGTATAGTAAACTAAAATCCTGTCTTAGGAGAGGCCTCTGCTCGAGTAAACTATTAAAGGCTGTTGATGATTAGTGGTCCATCAACTCCTTTACAAGCACACCAAAGAAGGGAGCAAATTATTGACTGCTTGAACACCATGTATTAATTACCTATGTAGATTTTTTTTAAATATTTCGGACATTTTAACACACTACGCCATCTAGTCCCAAGCTAAGCAGAGCTTGTGTTATGGATACTAGACAACTGATACAAATACATCTATTACTTTTTTTTGTAAATACATACATATTATACATAGAAAACAACCAAACTCCGAAACAAATATTGCAGATCATACAAACATTTGGTCCGACCCGGGAATCGAACCCGAGACCTCAAGCACAGCAGTCGCATACTCTAAAGCAAATTGAAAGTGAAGAAGCAATTACTAAAGTCTGTATAACTATTAATATTCTATCTATTACGGTAAACCTAATTGCCACCGCAACAGTTATGAAACCGGTTTGAAATACTTATATGACGATAATTATGTTTGGAAAATTTTAGTGTAATTAAATATTAAGTAGCGTAATAATTATAGGTATTAAATATGTAATATCATTTTTAAATGAAATGCTCTTAGTCTAAATAGAAGTGTAATCTCGAAAGTCAATAAATTATGAGAGCTTTTATCAAGGAAGTAATGAAAATGAAATAAAAAATTTGCATA
Organism: Diaphora mendica; assembly: GCA_949125395.1. Classification (NCBI taxonomy): domain Eukaryota; kingdom Metazoa; phylum Arthropoda; class Insecta; order Lepidoptera; family Erebidae; genus Diaphora; species Diaphora mendica. The sequence continues at coordinate 16,512,844 of OX421316.1, forward strand.
ATTCGTAATAGTCTGAGAATTTAATACAAATTCAAATTATACAACTCACACGTGATAACGGTATAAATATCACCTATTTCTAAATTACATCACACACATATCAAAATATTTTTATTACATAAATTTCGTTTTATTTAAACACCTAACTAAATTCGCAAATCGGTTTTTTGTAGTTTGTTTTGTATTTCAGCTCTTCAGGTCTTTCTTTTGGTTTTTAGGTAAATGCTTCGGAGGTTTAAAACTGTCCCGACAAGCTCTGGAGCGTGCCAGGTACCGCATACGACTCAGGCGCCGGAGATCGAATCTCCGATCTCCGTCTTTCATAAGCACAAGCCTTGGAGTGATAGATAACGCCATTTGGCCCTAGTAAAAACAGGCTAGGGTGGCGGCGTGAGCACTGCGAAGCGTGCGCGCCCTTTTAGAGGCAGAAATTAAACATCAAGGTCAAACACAGGAGGGGGTCAACTACAAGCCGTAGATGGCCAGAGATACGTCCAGATTCCAGGGTACACCCGTCAACTAGTTCCCGAAACGGTGTGCGATTATTGTTTAATTTCCGCACAAAGAAAAAAAAACAAGAAGTGTTAAATGTATCTGGAAATGTTAGTTAGTCAACAGAAGTATATTTTAGTATAGAGACTGCATCTAGTTAGTTGGTATTAAATAAAAGATATAGATGCGCGCCATCTAACAAAAGTAAACTGTACTATAAGATGTTGGTGAATAAAAATGAATCAGCTTAGAGACGCCATCTATCTTATAGTGGATGTACTAGTAAGACAATCATACTACAAAATTTCTGAGGCAATCGATTGCATTAAAGGTTTGGTTTATATATACACAGATGCCAGTCTTACCAAATTTACATGTCTAAATTGTCTTGTGTATGCATTACTTTTTTATCCTAGACCATCCTCCAGCCCCAACCTAGTGCTGGCAGACAGGCGCTCCTATGAGTCTACACGCCTAGGACCTCACCTCGCTAAGCACAGGTCACCACACTGGCTACTCCCTTGAGTTCAAGGTGTATATATCTATTTTAGTAGTTACCAAAACGCCCATCAGAGCCCAACCCAGTGACCCGCCTGTAGCTGCAGGCGGCGCGGGACAGTACTTAATATCACTGTAAAGAGGAAAACTTGAAAACCCTATGCCCACCCATCAGAACCCACCACTTAATTTCTAAAGAGAGGCTTATGTTCAGTAGTGGACTTCAGCAAATGTTCATTAGTGTAACAAACTCCTGTTTTATAATAAAGTTAGTTACTCTAATCTCATAAACAGTGATTGATTGTATATCCTGTGATTGTATACTATACGCATTATACGCAATCCTAAATTGATACTCCATCCACTATCAGGCTGAATCATAACTAAATGACTTTTAGCAAGTACAATTTTATTTTAGTTTCATTACGTTATGGGAACAAAGGTGATTTGGTAGTATATTGAAAAGAAAGATAGAATATAAATAAATTAAAAAACTAAAACTCGTCTCGTCGTTTTTAAGGATCTAAACGGACTAAACAAGAAAATAATTTAGATAGAAATCCAAAAAGGCATAGGTACAACTCGTATGTATACGAAAATGTGATTTGTGTTTATAGGTAATGGTAAGAAATATTGCTTTCAGGGAAACATTGGGGAATATCAGGAACAGCAAGTAGCCATTTCGCATAACAGTAACTCATATTACCGGTAATTTTAAGTACTTCTAGCCTTTAAAACATGGCAAGTGCAAACCCCGATAGAGTATCAATACGAAGGAGCTTCCACGCGTAAAAAAAGCTAATGTCATGTTTATGATGCTTGCAATTCCAAATATTTCGCATACACATTGCCAATCCCTGTACCCTTCTTAAATAACCTATACCTTTTTATAACATGTATAATAATTAATATTTCCAAAAAACTCATATCTTATTCGAGGCGAATTTCATGTAAGGAAATTTCTCTGAAACGGTACAGTACCCATTCATGTAGGTTCCAACACATGAAGAAAAGTATTATTTGTAGTAGTAGTCATACAAAAGTACCTATCAGTAAAAAAAACCCTTTCAAGATGTCATCATATTAGTGAAACAGTTTGAACTGTTTTATAATACGACGAGTTTAAGTTCAGAGCTATTGTATTTAACCCCTTGTTAATGATATAATAGATAAGCATCTAATTCCTCGGTGGCGCAGTGGTAGTGAATGCGACTGTTGTGCTTGAGGTCTCGGGTTCAAATCCTGGGTCGGACCAAATGTTTGTGTGATCTACAAATATTTGTTTCGGAGTTTGGGTGTTTTCTATGTCTGATATTTATGTATTTACAAAAAAAAAGGTATATATGTATTTATCTCAGTTGTCTAGTACTCATAACACAAGCTTAGCTTGGGACTGGATGGCGTTGTGTGTTAGATGTCCGAAATTGTGACAGTATAATAAAGCTATCAACTTTTTGCATGTCGCGACTTGCTTCTCTTTTAAAAGGTTTTTGCTTCTATTTAAATAATATTGACCAAATCATCACGGTACTAAGAACTATTCGCAGATAAAATAAATTAAGAGATACAAAAATTTTAGTCGGCGTCTGTTACTATTTTAGAACCAAACCGCTGCATTGATTTTGATGAAATTCGGCATGGAGATCTTTAATCTTTACTCTTTATCGCGATAACCGACATACATGTCGGCGGAGCCGTGGGCACTAGCAAATTTTCTATAATTTAAATGAAATTCAAAATAAGGTATTCATTTATTTCTTTCCGTAAGATTGATTACATTTGTTACTACAACAACAAATCATTGTTTTAAACTTTTGTCTGTTAGTCTGTCTGTTTGATCCGGGCAATCTGTGAAACAGCTAAACCAATTATGAAGAGAATTTCACTGGAAGTTAGCTGGTGAGGAGAAACTAAGGATACTTTTATTTTAGACCAACCTCGCCCCGCGGTGTTGTCCGCAGTAGTAGTTGTAAAGGTACAACAATAACCAAAGGTTTTATGATAAGAAGTTAAGGAAAACTGAATCTGGATGATCCCAATGTCACATCTATTTGAATTCCATTTTTGGGTGGACAAATAAAAGCGGACAAGGTAAATGAAATATGTTGTTTAAATTTTGAAATACTAGCTTTCGCCTGCGACTTCACTCGCATTTAATAAAAAGAATCCTAATATCTAATACCTTCAAGAATATGTGTAGTAGTAGTTTTCGCGTAAAAGCGTAACAAACAAACTTACATTCACATTTTTAATAATTAGGATGTCTTACATAATTTATAAAATGTAATTTAAATCTATAAATTCTAATGAAAGCAATTTGAAGATCCTGTTGAGGATAGATTCATTTTTTATTTAGCAGATTTCATTTCGAGGAACGCAACGAATATTTTTAATTTGTAGACGTAGCATAGAACCAACTTTAATTTACATCATTTATACGGCAACAAATGCTCTATACAATTATTATTCTTTTTTTAATTAAAACCTATATTTTCTAGTCTAACAGAGGTTCGGAACAGTCTCTAAAACTTAAAAAGAATAACTTATCTATAGTATATATACTAACTTATCTAATTATGCAAAAAAATATGGCATTTCGAGATCATAGGAGGCCCAATGATGCAGAAGCATCACTAGGCCGCCATAGTGTGTGTCACCATCCTGCATTGTTGCATTGTCTGCATTCGCAATGAGTATTTTTTTTTCCGACCACCACTATTGGAATCTGCTTATGCTTTCCATCAGGCAGAGTAGAGTCATTTTGGCACAGGACATACATAAAAAAAAGACAAATATAACGAACAAAAAATTGAAATCTACTACAGTAAAAATGAAATAAAATACAATCTTTTAAAATATTTGATTGTTTTATTCTCAATTGATTTAAAGTTCACTCAGCTGAAAAGGCCCCTACCGACTTTTAAAAGTCGAGCAAGCCCCGCTGTCCTTAGATCCATTCGCCCTCATAATTACCTGTATTTGTACACACAGTAATATTTTACAAATACGCAATTCATTTCACTGTATTCATCTATATAATTATATAAAAATGAATCGCCGAAATGTACACACATCAAAAGTGTCTAGGGATCAACATATGTGTCTAGGGATCAACATATATTTTTGCAATAACTTTTCTCCTGATTGATATTAATTAAAATTTTCTTTAAGGATTCATCAAATAAAGTGTTTTCGTTTGTCACAGTAACAATAAACCAAGTCACCTTTGCATTAATAAAGAAATTTGCCATTTTCCTAATAAAGGGATTTTTGACATTTGAACCACTAACATTAAAGTTCGAAAAAAAGACTGAAATAACAGTTTTCTTTAAAATTTTATTAGGTAACTTAAACAATTAATAACCCGTGTTTCTACCGCGAACACTAACAACACAAGAACATCGGTTTGGCATACTCAAAATGAGTTCATCCAAACACGCTGTGGAATGGCCGCCCATGTTCGTTGCAACAACAAAAAAAGGTCTTCTTGCGACTGGATACCCTCCATATTCGGCAGAGCTCTTCTCTGTAGAATATCCCATGCATGCTCAATCGGGTTCAAGTCTGGCGACTGAGCAGGCCAGGGCCAAAGCCACATCTCAATCTCAAGAAATCCGCATAAAAATGCTTGATCCCTAGACACTTTTGATGTGTGTATGTACGCGCATAACTTCCGATCGGCTGCACCAAATTAAATAAAATTCTTTTTTTACGTGTTCGTTGTTGTTAGGACAAGGTTTGTGTACAAGAAAAATTAAAATATAACGGGAAAAGTAAATTTTTTTGGCCCCAACGGAAAGCTGAGACAGATAAGTAAATATAGCGGCACGAAGTTCACCGGGTCAGCTAGTGTTTTTATAAAACACATTTTGTGCTCCAGGATAAACTAAAAGCAACAATAATGGAACCTTGCACTTGCGCCAAAGAAAGTGCAAACAAAGTAAAATAATTCGGCCTGACATAATAATACTTATAAATTATTTTCTAAAAAAATACGTTTACTGTACCAATAAAATATATTAGGTAGGAAGTACCATACTGTCAAGGATAACACATTTGTTTTGCCTGATATATACACTACTTCTATAGATAATTTCAGCAAATGAAGGCTTTTTTTTTCAATTAAAAACAAAACATTTTAACTCATTGTCGTTATGGTTTGCAGATTTTCAAGTACGGCCATTTATATAACAAAGTAAAATTCTAGAATTTTCAGCGCAGCTCAACCGGATGATACAGAAAACGAATGTTTAACAATGATTTCATTATTTTTCACAAGTTGGTAAATTGGTTGGTGCAAAATTTTGCTTTTTTTTTAATTGAACAAGATATTCATCAGCTGATCGCCTCGTACTGAACGAAGACCTCCACCAAGGAGCAACAACTAACTCGGTTTCGAGCAGCCTGCATTCATCCACACAACAGAACAGGATAACTAGAAACAAATGGCAGTCACTCTTTGAGGGCTTAGTGAAATTCACTATACCGTGATTGAACCATTTCTCTTCATTAGTCGTTAGGAACGTTAACTTCACACAGTTAGATCGTAGCCAGCTCATTAAAGTCACACAGACACTGAATCATGACGTTAATTCCTATTTTCATTAAAAGAAAAGAAAAATATATATATATTTACCGAGTTACATTTACAAACTGACGTAGCTATCTCTAAATAAATTACAATCTAATTAAAATTTTAATTAGATTACTACTTTACAAGGTACACGTCATGTTATATAATGTTGAGAATTATAATAAAATGCAAATAGCACTCATATATATTGTGTGATAAGTGTTTTAGATCAGTATTCTACGCGCTCCGTGAGAATAACATAGCCTGCTTGCATTTTGTTATGCAAACAGCCAGATACAATATACGGTATTTAAACAATGTTATTAACATACAATTGCATTGATAAAACGTCAAAATATTTCTACAACAAATGCATCCTAGAGGGGAACAAGCTGTTTCTAACTTCTCCACCGAAGAAGAAATTAAATTTATTGCCTAATTTAGTGGCATCTGACCTGCAGAATGTCATGAGGTGGGGCGGAATTCTGTCAGACTGGGTACTACAGCGAACATTGGCAAAGGCCTAAGTACAGTAGTAGACCGTTATATGCCTGATTAATTGATGCTTGCAACTGTTCGAATATAGAAAGAAGACGTAATAAAAAAATAAACAACATTCAAATTTTGTAAATTGTAAAAAGTAAACTATATGTTAAAAGACTGCCTACACTGAAAGACTTAAATTGCGTGTCAATAGTAATTGTTTATTTTTATAATAGAACATAATAAGTTTGTTGTCCGTGATTTTATTGTAGGTTTTAAGTATAATACTTATGTAGAGGTAGTAGAGTCACGCTGATTTCAGCACGAACGGGCCAACTCGACCGGGGCGGTATTACCCTCGCACAGAAGATTAACGTAAAATGACAGCGTTCCTGCTGTCGTGTTTCGTTGGTGAGTGCGAGACCGGAGGCCCAATAATGCGGAAGCATCACTAGGCCGCCATAGTGTGGGTCACCATGCTGCATTGTTGCATTGTTTGCATTCACAATGAGTATGGTGACCACCACTCTTGGATTCTGCTTATGCTTTTCATCAGGCAGGGTAGAGTCATTTTGGCAGGGCTATACATAAAAAAATGTACTCATATATATTTATTTGAAGTTATTTACTATCCGTTAAATCTAATTTGATACCTTTAATCAAACAATTCTTTTGTATATATTATGTATATTTAACCTGAAACGGTTCCAACGTTTTTTTATGAAATTTAGTATGCAGGGAATTACGAGGGCGATAAATTGATTTAGCTTGTATTCATTTTTAGAAAATTTACCAAAAGAAAAATACCGAGCAAAGCTCAGTCATCCAGGTACTGGCTATTTAAGCCACAAGCCTATATAAGCCTTATAAATAGGTATAATGTACTGCACTTTGATAGTCACATTGTCTGTATCTATTACATTAATTGAAGTAAATGGCATGTAAACTATGTTAATGATATGTAACTATATCATAATTACATAACCTAGATTGAAATATACATCCATATAAAAAGTATGTACAGTGTAGAGAATTTATCATTATCAGCTTATCGCAGTCTACTGATGATTTCTAAAAGATGTATGGCTGTCTAGCAGGAACTGAAGGGGAGAAGTCGAAAATCGAAACAAGTGGCCTGTCCTATGCCCGGCAGTGCAGAGAATATATTTTTCAAATTATAAATTAATCATTTATAAACTTTTTACCGAATGAGATGACATAAAACTAAATTAGCTTAGATTACAAATTAATCGACTAAATAACATTATATATTCCATATAAAAATGGCACATATTTACAAAAAAATAAGTATATTAGTATTCAATTAGTAGTTTTCATAATAGGCATAAGCTATGCTTAATTTGAAACCGTATCTGGCATCCGTTATAATTTGTAGCAGTGTGTCAGTAAAATAGTGTGTCAAGAAAATTGAGGGTCAAATATTTTTTGGTATTCATTAATAAAAATTCATAAATCGCGTTTATAAGCCTTTACTATCCTGTAAGTAATTATTAGTTACCTCTATCCAAAATTGTAAAATGATAGCGTCAACATTACTTTCATAGAATATAACTTGGAATTTTAGGTCCATTTATAAAGCATTGAAAGCAAACTCGTTAGGATTTAATAAGGCTATCAAATATAAGGGTATCAATTAATAATATAATTAAATCAAAATTAATACTATAAATGTTGTAGTGTTCCTCCTTTTACTTTTTTGTACAAATAAAGAGCAATAGATAGTTAATAGATGCATAACGATCTTATTGGCAAAGTTCAATTGTAAACGAAGAACTAACTACCACAATAACAATAGAACTTTTATTACAACAGTTGAACAATAAAATTGTACCGCTTATACCCTAGTGCCATATCGTGATCCGACCGCAATGATTCAATGGTCCCGTAATAATCTTAATAACAAGAAAATTGCATCACATTCACATTTATGAATGAATCTTTTCAACTGCCTGCGAGCACTATCTCTATGTGCTTTTGGCGGGAAGCCTCCACCAGTCGTACCAAAGCCGGCGCGTGCGCAACACGCGTTCGTTATTCAAATTAACAAATTCAATGCGATCGCGAACGCGACGTTTCGTCCTAGTCTTGCTGTTTCAAGTTCTTTAAATGGAAGTATTGAGGACACACCTCATTTCCCATTGTATCGATTCTCTTTAAAATGGTGTGAATATGCTTTGTTAACTGATAAAAGAAGTGTTAGTTCTACTTTCCTAAACTAAAAACAAAACAAACTCCAATTGAGTTGATGTTGGACTTTATTAAGCGAAAGAGGTTCCAATAATTTAAGTAAGTTAGATTGTTTATGTAAAGTAACCCGCTTACTAATAAATTAATCTCACAATAATAAACAAATAATAACCTCGCACATCTCACATATGGACGTTGGATCCCATAATTCCCATACTAGGCAGAGATTACTATCGTAACCATTACACTGCCGATAAACATGCTTAAATATCTTATACGTGTATGTGTATTACAGAAAATTACACCCAGTCATAAAATGAATGATTGTGCTCATTACAGAACTATTTGCCCTGGGTGAGAATCCAAACCATGACCTCTAGTTTAATAATAATTAGATCAACAGGTCACGATAAAATAATTTACAAGTATTTTAAGACAATTGATTCTTTGGTGCCAGGATAAATCTGTTATAATTTTCCGATTACTACTATCTTATGTGTCATTCATTAGTATACGCACTCATTAAACTAACCTTATTCTAAAAGTGTTTAAATAGGTGTAACTTAATCTTGAAGTACATGATATATGTATCTCATTTAATTGCATTACTATTATATTTTATTGCACTGAGTAATGCTAAAAAATATATTAACTTTACAAAAAACATTTTTACGGTTGTAGACTATGTATAAAGCCTGTTACTAGTTTAAAAGTACTAGTCAAGTACAAAAAAAAAACTTAAATTTTCAAGTGAACCGATTGTAGGGGAGAATTTATAATTTTTTGTAAGAATTTGTGAATTTAACTTCACACAAAGCTTACACATTTTTAAATATATGCATCTTATAGATAAATTATACCCAGCCACAACAAATGATCAAGTGGATTATGAGTACAAAAAATACACTTGCAAACGCTATAAATAAATATTGTGCATCTTATTAACGTACAATACCTAACTATAGTCATCTACATTGTTATAACAACTAGCTGTCTCTTGACCTTATACGGTCACAGGATCAGACATCTTAATCTAACTTTTTTTATAAATAAACAAAAAATTACACTAGTCACTGTGATGTAAAACATTAATGTTTTCCTATAAATTATCTTTCGTAGGTACTGTTGAAGAAACTTAAGTATCACTTACAGTTTTCATATTGAAATGTTTTGAACCACGATCAAGTACAACTCTAGCCATATTATACCAATACATAATATCGAATACAAATACATATTTATCACTATAACATTATCTCTGACGCGGGAACTTTAATGACTCAAATAAAATTTCTACTTTAACTATTTTTCACATACACGTGTTTCCATTTTGTTTAGATGCCCTACTTTTAACATAAATTCCGTTAAAGGGATTGCATTTCAAATGTATAAATTAAACTAAAAGTACATATATTTAGTTTGGGTACTGATCATAAATAGTTACTGATACGTACGTACCTATAACGTAAAGGTAAAAATCTGAAATAACATAGTTACAACTAAAACATCTTTGAATTACTAAATCTGAGTAATTGTGTAAACCAAAACCAAAAGTTGAAATTGTCAATACTTTTCAAAAGGTGACAGATTGTAGTAAGTATAACCATTCTTCCAAAAGAGTCAGGTATTAAAAACTCAACAGAGTTGTTTGACTGACTAGTCAAGATGTTATCACTTTTATAAAAAATCCTACGGACTAATTAATTTTTCCAAAAAATAACACAAAGCAGTAATTGTAATTTATAAATCTTGACAGGGATATGCATATTATGGGAACCCTTATAATGAATATTCATATTGAAACATATTTACGTAATTAGTATTTATTCTACAGAAAAATGTGTAAAGAAACACTTTGCATTACCTACAGTCTAATCAAATTAATAAGGCCAGTATTATTTTGTCCTAGTCGGTAGAGTCATCAGAATGAGTTACGGTGACTCCACCACTAATTTAGAAAAACTTCATTCAATTGATATTGTTGGTGGTTAATAAAAAAGTAAAATTTTAACAAAATAAAAACCGACTTCAAGGTTCGACTCAATTTCTCTTGGATTCCATCATCAGATCTTAGTGTCCTTATCATGGTACCACCGTTGGGATATCTCCTTTCCATTAAAAAAGAATCATTCAAATCGGTTCATAAACGATATATATATACGGTCGAATTGAGAAACCTCCTCCTTTTTTTTGAAGTCGGTTAATTAAAAGAGATAACAGGTATATCTAAAACTACAAATATTTGTGTCGATCTCATTCTTTCTTTTTGGTTTTCAAAAGAAATAAAAGCAGGTAATTAACACGTTCTGTGGCAAAAGGGTTTTAAATGTTATTGACCAAAAGCTTCTTGAATGTTACATACTTAGGATGATACTTATATATCATACTCTTTTTTATTATTTTTAATACAAAAAGTTCTAAAAATATAATAATATAGCATCTTAATAAGAACCCCTGAGGGCTGATGTTCCTAAATAAATTTGTATTTTACTAAAACGTGATATTTAAAACTCTCAAAAATGTCTGCGACTAAACTGGATTAGCTTGTTTTATATTTTTTGGGTAATTAAAAGACACAAGCTGATCACGATCATTTTTGTCACTCACTAAGTAAACACACTAAGTAAAGGTGCTCAACCATTACATTGTTACTAAACATACACGCACAAAATCTTAAACTCGGCTCATTGGTTCCTCTCTGGAATCGAGAACCAACAATTTTTTAATTTCCTAGTAGGTATAGTACAGACTTGGCCACTCCTAAGGTCGCTCGTTGACCTATAAAATGCCAGAATGCATACCTACAGAATTAAAGAATAAAGCTGATTTTTCACCTGCGCAGTTATTCTAACACTATAAGAGCGTTTTCACATTATAAGATCCGATATCGGTGTCGGGCGCCGATACGATATCGGACGAAGTTAAATGTGAAAACGCTCTTGCGGAATGAAATGTTAAACTTATAGATATTAAGTGTAGGTCATAATATAGGTGAGTCATTTTATTACCGGTATTTGTGATAAAAAAACTACGTTTAAAAAAACCGACTTTAAAAACTAAAAAGTATAAAATAACATAATTTGTATGTGCTACCTATTCATAGGTTTGAATTCGGTGCCAAGCCAAATGTAATAGTAGGTACCACACTCGCTATATTTCGAGACGAACTCAACGACGCAACAAAAAAGAAAAACAACCGAAGCAACGCTTCAATGTACATACATAAAAACAAAACAAAAAAAAATACCGATGAAATTGAGAACCTCCTCCTTTTGGAAGTCGGTTAATAAAATCAATAACCACTGTTTTCCAAATTACAAAAATTAGGGACAAATAGTATTAAAAATAAAACCTTATTTATCATGATATGACTGACTTGACCAGATGGTTTCATATTGATAAAAAAAATATTCAAGAAAAGGTAAAAGGAACCTAATAAAACAAATAAACTTGAAGGAAATTAACTAAAATAACAATAGTAGCTACAAATATTATGATTTTGTTTTAGTTTTTACAGACGATGCGAGATTCAAAAGCACGTAAAATTAAGTAATTAAATAAGTAATGTGATAGAAACATTGAAAGCTGATCTCAAGGTGTTATGATATAAATAACTGTAACTAAAAAACTCTCTCTAATTGAGATTTTTAATGACTATTGTTAAATCTTCAAAACTTCTTGCGACAAAATTCACACTTTGTGCAATTGAGACCTTTAAAAGAGTAAAACTGATCATGCTTCGTGACCGAAATTGCACATGAAACTACTTAAGTATATTATATAATGTAGCCAATTATCCCCCAAATACGAAACCACTTATATCATATATCACGTTTCAAGCTTTGCATTAATTAGTTAAAAGCGCACTAACACATCAAATCCATTATAATACAATAATTGTTTAATTGAACACAAGATTAAGAAAAAAAACAAACCTTATGTCAGTCGATAATTTATACAAACCTGTTTATTACAAGATTATATAAAAAGCTACAGAAATCTTGGATGCATTAAATCACCGGTCTTATTATAAAAAAATTATAACTAAAAACTATGTTCTGTCAATCTGGTAATTCAACCATACGTGTTTCTAACGATATAGATAGGTACTGCATGTATTTACATGCGTTTGAAATATGCATGCATTTAGAATAGGATTTACTGAAACTGCAAATTCACCACACCCAGTCTTGCCTTAACACGTGAAGTAAAAGTAAGTAAAGTTGTATAGAAAAATAAAACTAGAGTAGGAAACGAGTCCATTTACAGACTGTTTGAAGAATATTTTAATGAGCTATGCAGCTAAAATACGCTCTCAAAGAAAGGGAAATCTACGTTCTGCAGAAGCGTAAACTATCAAAACATTAGACAATACAAAACTTCACCAAAACACTTTAAACTTCTTCCTTATTACTTCCTTTTCCACATGTGCAAAGAAACGTCTAAAAACATCACATTCACATAGAATTATGCAGAGGAACAAACAAAGTGCACTTGCAATGATTACAAAACGTGTTCACGCGCTGTGAACGAGCGATGTCTTGCAGTCAATATCGACCTGATAATAGTCGCATCTAATTTATACAGACACTTCTTCCTCAAGCAAGTACTTTTCAACAAACTTAGTCTTTCAATTTTTTTACTTGCAGTCATGCAAGAAAATTCCAATACACAACTATTTTAAACCAATAAATAATTGAAATTCGATATTAACCTGAATTAACAGTAGACAAGTGGATAAACACAAACAAGATCAGTGAATTTAAACAGATATTTTCATATGTATTATTTAGGTAGCATGTGAAATATAACACTGTAAGTACATATTAATACATACATACATACCTACATATTAATACGTACATATTGTCTCAGTTACTGAGATTCATATTAAAGCTTTAATCCTTGGGTTATTACAGATTACAGACAACGACAAAAAAATAATATTTCTACATATTGATATAAAATCAATAAAAGATTGACTGCAGTCCTGATAATAACTTGCTGTGTTATTTCTGGTGCATAATTAATACATAATAAGATAATTTTACGCTGCAATAGTTATTTGTTATACAAGAGTGCAAAATTGCTTTTTACCCGCGTGCTCAATTTTGATGACCGAGCAAGCGTAGGATACTAAGATTGAATCACAGCGAAGGAATGAAAAGAGCACGAGGTGAAAAATCTTTGCACTCGAATGCAACACGTAACTTTTCATCCCCCCTAAGCGAGGAAATGACTAAATGCAAAAAGAAAATGGCTCGGGCAAAGCAAATTTAAAAAAAAGTACACCAAGAAGGTTCCTAGTTTGATTTTTTAACAAATTAAAAAAGGTTGTATGATAAATGCGGCACCATGGAGGTAGAAGTAAATAGGTTTAATTAATTTTGAAGTCACAAACTTAGTGCACACGATGTTCTAAATTCAGTTTACTTTTCCAATCCATTGGTATAACTATCTAAAATTTTATAAAAATGCAACATTTAATCATCTTATATAAGATTAATATTCATACTCTTTTTCCAGTTATATTACACTTCATCTTCAATTGTTCGTATCATAGATTCAGAACAAAAAATAGGTACCCAATTATTCAATCACGCCGCTACCAGCGTACGCGTAAGTATTCACGATACTGCATTGCATCACTAGAAATCACGTCCGTTAGGAAGTAAAGTTTTTCTAGATTAATCGCTCAAACATCGTGTCTACTAGGAAATTGCTTTTTCCTCACTACAATATCTATTAAGAAGACCATTAATCGCTTTTATATTAACTAAAACTATTCTCCGTTTCCGACTATTAACGCAATTTGACCAGAACGCTAGTTCCTTACGTTTCCACTTAAATACTGACAAAAGACGGAAGAAAAACAGTCGGAAAACATATGCTTATTAAATATGCACATATATGCATATATATGCAAAAAAAAAATACAATAGTTATTCACTAAGTAATTGAAGTATGAAAGTGGTTTTTTGATGTAAGTACCGTATTATACTTTCATATATATTTATAATGAAAAGCTGTTAATTACTACTACTAATTAAACATACATATATGTCATATATATATTTGCCATTGACGTGTTTCAAACAAAAGGGTTAGTGTTCTTAAAAGTTTGATCATTCTGATTATTGTGGTAAGATCAGAGGTGTGCACACTACTAATCATAAATAATGCGGCTTAGCGCACAACGAACTAACCGCGGCTAGACGCTTCCCTTACACTATAGAATTACTGCCTTACATTTCCTGTTTATCGTAACAATTAATAATTGTAAATTCTACTCAATTCTTTGCAACACTAGCTTTTATAATAAGATAGAAGGCAGATGATTAAAATTACAAGTGGTCTCACACACTGAAAATTACACATACGTTTGGCCTGTTGTTGTGTTGGTCTTATGTCTAGCGACCCTAACTTCTGAGGCAGAGGTCGTGAATTCGATTCCCAACCTGGATAAATATTGTGTGATAAGGGCGGTTATTTGTTCGGTGCTGAGTATAATTCATATACCTACTAGCTATTGCTCGTGGCTCCGCCCGCATGTATGTCGGATATCGATCGATTTTTATTACTGTGAAGTTTCATCCAAAAGCGTTCAGTAGTTTTGCGAGAAAGAGTAACAAATATTCATACACACATCCTCGCCAACTTTACATGTGTATGTATGTATATTAACAGCAGTCTAGTTGGCATAGTACAGGAGTTATAGGATTAAGACAGCCATGTGTCACTAGCCACTCGACCAATAACAATCACCAGAATGCCAGTCAAAAACTATCCCTACAACCTTGCCCTAGTACCCATTTAAAAAAGCGGCTGTAATTACAAATAGTATATCTTGAAAATTTAAAATTACAAATCATCATAACACAAACTATTACTTGATAATTAGACTTCGCTTTTAAACGTCCCAGAAATGGCATGTTTCATACCCCATTAATATCGTACCTCATTTGATGTATATCAGTGAAAGTAAATTAATTTTCACCCATCATCATGATTTCAGCAATTTTCACTTTAAAGCACTGCTATATCCTCGAAACTTTTCTGTATATCAAAATGCAGCACCTACTGCATTTCCTACCAAAACGGACCTTGTTACATTTCGGTTCCGAGATCGATCATAACCAATCACATAAAACACACCAAAGGACTACTTATTATGCGGAAGACGCCAGCATTTTCACTATCGTTCAATGTCCCATTGTGCTGACACTTTCTATAGTAAACAACTCCATAATAGAAGAATTTATAAGTAATTACGTATTAACATTGTATGGTCACGCCAAATAGTGATGTCATGGTGTTACTTAATTAACTAGTAACTTTGATGTAAGTTTGTCGATATTAAGTAGGCTCACAAAAGCTCTTTAGAAAAAATGAAAGAATTGATACTAAGGGACTAACATTTATTTTAGCTCTTAAATGTTTGTCCAAGTTTAAAAATAGGGATAACTTAATAGTTATTTAGTTAAACTGTTGAGTTTTTTCTTTAGTTATTTTCATTAGTGATTTCGATTTTAGTGACATTACTGAATCTATATATATAAAAGCAAAATACCACTCACTTATTAATCACGAAAACTCAAAAACTATAACACCTACAAACCTGAAGTTTGGCAGATAGGTACCTTATAGCGTGTAGACATCCGCTAAGAACGGATTTGACGAAACTCCACCCCTAAAGGGGTAAAACGGGGATTAGAAGTTTGTATGAAAGTCCTATGTTTTTGAAGTAAGAGACTTGAAATTTAAAATGTATGCTCTATGGACGGTGTGGAGGTGTACTAATAATGTATCTTTAAAAATCAACCCCATTCTGGGGTTAAAACCGGGGATGGTAGTTTCTATGAAAGTCCAATGTTATTGAAGTTAAAATATTTATGGCAGAACGATTTCAAATGGTATTTAAGTAGTAGAATTATCATATACGTATGTATACTAGCTTAGCCCCGTGGTGTTACCCAACCTTCAACAACCGGGGGCAACGCCGCGGTGCAAAGCTAGCTATCTATATGCATATATATGCTTATGCTGCGATAGTTTATGTTAATGTTTCAGACTGTTTCTATGTTTGTGTAGCTCATTACGTATATTTGTCAGATTCAATCGAAGTGATATATCGGCATAATAGATAAGCAATGTATTGCTCACCAAGCAAGAGGAGGGAAGTTACCGTCGCTTAACCCTTCCGTGCCCTTATTCTGGATGGAAGGACTCTTGAGTTTCTTGTCTGTCCAAGGACAGATTATCTATCTGCTTGCTTGTCCCCTATAACATACAAAAGGCACTCTACAAGGCCACAGGCAGCAGTCAGCAATTTAATGCAAATAGTTTTTTAAGTCGCATACTTGTTACCTTGTGTGTGGGTTTATAATAATCAGTTACATGTCAAACAATATAACTACCTTAGGATTCTAAGTCGGGACTTGGTATGTGGGTACTATGAGTTAATTTACGGAAATGATATATTAATCTATCTCACCCACACACACAAATACCAATGTGACTTGTGTAATCCATAGAGAAACGATTGAGCACCTATGGCTAGTATAAATACCTATAATTAAATATCACTTGAATAATTAGTACTCTACCACTGTACGATTTTCAAGACACTTTCTGTCTCGCACAACCATTCTTTGGAACAAATTATTTTCTGCGATATTCCTAAATTGATAAAACCTTTAAACTTTCAAGAAAAGGGCGTACTTTTTATCAGATGAAACGTGTGCTTGTTTGCCCTCTCTACCACAAAAAAAATCTAGTACATCCAATGTAACTCTGTCTGTCTGTCTGTTACGATTTCCCGGCTAAGCTAGTGCACCGGTTTTAATTAAAGGCATGGAGATACTCTGATTTTTGAGAAAGGACATAGGCTACTCTTTATCGTAATAACCGACACGCATGCATACGGAGCCGCGGACAAAAGCTAGTATAAGATAAACTTGACCAGAATTAACTGGATGAATTAATTATAGTATAACCATACCTTTCTCATTAATTATCTAATTACTGTTTATGAGAAAAGATAATGAATGAATTCCAATCAGATACATGAGATACAGATCTATACCGCACCGTAGCTGCGTAGGGAATACCGGCTACTAAACGAATTGCCTACTCAATATTGCTAAATTTTAACCATTTTGTAAATGATTGAAGGATATTATCACGTTGGGGGTGCCATTATCGGTAAACATTCACACTTAAGTGGGTTATAACATTAATTTCATGCAAAGGGTAATCGATACTTTGAATTTTACACCCACATAATGTAAATGAAATTTGTGTAAGCGAATGCGTCACTTTAGATATTAATCAGTGGGTAATTAAAATATATTATAATTATGGGATTAATTGATTGAGATTGATGTAAATTATTTGGAAAAAAATCGCGTAGGTAAATAATTGTATAATTTTACAAATATTAAGCTTCAGTTTTTGTAAACAACTTTATGATCTTCAAAAATACAATATTTTATTGTAAAAGCTGTATATATTTCCGAGGCACTAATTGTTTTGTACAATGTTTATATTTTATAGAATGAAAATAGTCCGTGACCTAAATCGTTCTTCAAATCCAAATCAAACAAATAGATAATGAGAAATCAAATATGCCCATTGCCCATAATCAACAAATAAACTTGAGTACTTCATTGGGTACGCATTAAAGCTCTGAAGTACCATTTCAACACGTAAGGCTACATATAAGAGGAAGTGCTAATACTTGCATTTGTTCTAATTATTCTCGCTTGCTTGCGCGTCAAAATTATGCGGAGATTTGCAACCTATTGTCATAAGATAAACTTGAGCCACTTGCGATGAGTATAACGATACTTCAGTGACGATTCTTGAGTGCATTAAATGGTCATTTCTCGTAATTAAAATTTGTTACAAGTTAGTGCTGATCTACTCTCAATCTCACAAATGTCATTATAGGCATTGCCGTATTAAACATCGAATGTTGGCAGTAGTGTGATCAATGGTTCAATGGCTATTTTGCTACTGTTAGTAATACTTTGATCCGAAAATGCTTTAATGATATTTGCGAGATCGAGAGTAAATCAGAAATGAATTACGAACGATTTTTTATTACTGGAATGGACCTTCTGATTGATAAATTGATACTCCTTTCCCAGTTGTAAAATATGTATACACCACTTATTTTTACCCGACTGCGCAAGGAGGGTTATGTTTTTCGAGTGTATGTATGTATGTATATTTCTTTGGCACGCCCTAGAGCCTAAACGGCTTGTCGTATTTTTATGTGAGTGGTGTCAATAGATTCGTCTTAGTCGTGAGAGTGACACTGGGTACATCAAAATTAAAAAAAAGTAAAATGAGGATTTTAAAAAGTGATATAAAAAAAAGTTTTCAAAATACATCGAGTGTGGTATCTAAATAAATATTTTTTACGGCGATTACGAATATATATAAAACTTATATGTTTTTATTGTTAAATATTGACGCAGTTGGGGGTTTTTATTTTTAATAAATTTTACTTGTATATTTTCCATCATATAAATGTCACGAATTATCAATGGTAAATGCAAGATGCAAGGTACAAAGCCCCAAGCAGTGAGCAACACCCACGTTCAACCTTGCCATAACTAGAGCACGTGAATACACACTGTGACCAAAATAGTGCTCTTTTATGTTCACCGGCCCGGAATAATAATGCTTTACCTGTGTAATCACTCCTTATAGACGGCGGTGTAGAAGAGTATATCATCTCGCATGTATTAATACTACATACAACATCTTACAATACAAATACGCATGACTTTTAGCCAACATTATCTTCATAATCATTTCAGCCGTAAGACGTTAACTACTTGACATTAATCTCTATAAATGAATACCAAGAAAATCGTAGATGCATGACGGCATCCATTAGCTGTGATCCTTAAAGTTCTATCTTTGTTAACTCTTCTATTAAACTTATCGGTGGACAACTACTTAGTTTTAATCTTAATTAGTATTGTATATTAATACGAAAGAAAGTTTATCTGTTTTCACTACTACTGAACAGGACTACTGCAGCATTCATTAGATAATTTTACATTGACATGCTAGAAATACAGAAAAATATATTATGCCTTTAATACAGAACAGGTAAATAGTAGCACAGAATAAACTCTCGAACAAAAGTCAAGTTTGGGCATAAAAAGTTTTCAACTTTGTCACCTTGCACGCGAATTTGAACCTTGTCGTGTGACTCGAGCGTTCATATTCCGTTAGACAACGCTCGGTTATACTACAAGATACTACAAGAGCACGGGGCTGCCGCTTGCTGTAAATTTACGTAAATATTAAAATTAATTATAAAAAGATAACAACTGTAATGAAGAAGAAAATTTTTAACAAACATAAAAATCATGTCTACGTAACGTACTACTCGTTCTGGGTACCTTCGTGATAAGTTACAGATTTTTGTATTGACAAAACATGTCTATCATAACATTGTTTCCAAACAACTAATTAAATAATTTTATTGTTAACTACAATTTTGTACGAACAATTAGTTCGTTTTGAAGTCATTTTTCGCAGTAAGTACCTACACGTAATATTCAACTTATTTACGCGCGACGCCGCTAGCGTGCGAGCCGAGAGCAGATTGGCAACCATTGCCACATAGTTCTTCCCGGGAGGCGCTCGGCGAAATACACCTAAACTGAGAAGTGAAACCCCCCTGATAGTAGTAAACTAGCTATAACTATGTGTTGTTTATTTTTACAGGAACTCTCGGCAGTTGTGGTGCAAAATGATAAGAAAAAACTTCATTTTGTTGGTAAGTAACTCTAAAACTTATATGTAATTGTTTTACCTTAGAATTTCTATACCTAAAGACATGTTTAGCGCCTATTTGTCGTTTTTTTTATTTTTTAAATATACTGCAGTGGTTATATTTCCCATGAATATATTTTTATCTATAATATTTTATGGTGATGCACGTCTATAAATTTTCGTGTCGATGCTTGAGACAAAATTTATCTTTGTGTCAAATTTCATCTAAATCTGTCAATCCGTTTTAACGTGAACGTGTTACAAACATACTGTCTAACTACGAATACATCTCAGACCAAATATTCATGTCTCGCTTGTATCTATAAAATTCCTTTTAACCTCACATTAGGCAACCTTTTACTGTAGCTGACTATGATTTAGAACATCACCCAAGGTCACTTGCGGCACTTACCTTGCCAAAAGTTGGTACTCTTAGGTTTATTTCATCTATCATGTGAGCGCATAATTATGTAGTAAATAACAATGTGACACATGAAAAACAATGTGGGTGTGATTTCCTCTTTTACAACAACGCAATATAAATTATTCTTAAAAATTGCAATATACTTGAGTTTAGTTTCAAACAAGAGTTTCCAATTTCTTTGTTCATTAATGTGCAATGAACCAAACCACAGTTAACATTTTATTGCGCCTTCGCCTCTTTGATTTCTTACCGTGATTTCACTTACGTGTGTAAGGTACATCAAAATGAATTTCAATTTCATATGTTTGACTATCATTTATTTCTTCTTTTTCGCCGAAGTCACAGCGGTAAGGTTTGCGTTATTCTACTTAATAAACGTGTAAATCAATACAACTGTTACTAATAAAAAATGTTATAAATTGAAAACGAAATGTTTAAATGAAAGTATATAACTTCTTGAACGAGAGAAACTCAGTGGAGATTGTTAAAAGGTTTTTGTTCAATTGATTTTATCTCTTAGCAAAAGACAGGTCATGTGTCTGTTGCTGAGATCTTAATAACTAAAAAACCGCACTCCTCCGGTACGATTATTTTTCAATAATTCATAATAACAAGTCTTAAAAGTTTTGCAACTAAAACATGTGTTTTAATTTACATATTTTAAATATATATACTGTCCTTCTGAAATTCTATCTGTTGTAATAGTCTGGGTAATACATAAAACTAATATCCATAGCCTAGACTTTGTAATCAATTTTAACTTAAAATTAATCCATCCTTAACTTCAAAATCAATAACTTTTAATTACCCAGTTGTAGTAAATCAAAATATTATTAGAGCTGGAAACTAAAAGAACTATAATATTGAGATTCAAAAGCATTTGGAGAAAAGTAAGGCTTAGCTGGCCATTGCTTAAATTAGCTTAAATTGCATAGCTTATGAATGAATGAAATAATGAATGACATACTGAATTTGGAAATGTAATAAATCCACTCGCTAACATATTGTAAGAAACGTTATAATAACCGTCAAGATTGCCCTTAATGTCTTTTCTAAGTAACCTTTCGAAATAGACACACGTTATATTAGCCATATAATTGCATTTTCAGGTTTACAATAAAGACGTCGTTTGCGTAATAGATCAGGTAACAATATATTCGAATAGTTTTAATTTTTTTATCTATAGACCTGCCAAAATGACTCTACTCTGCCTGATAGAAAGTATAAGCAGAATCCAAGCGTGGTGGTCACCATACTCATTGCGAATGCAGACAATGCAACAATGGAGCATGGTGACCCACACCATGGCGGCCTAGTGATGCTTCTGCATCATTGGGCCTTCGATCTCGCGCTCACAAACGAAACACGGCAGAACGAACGCTGTTCTATTATCTTGTTTTAGTTTTTAGCTATCTGAATTAACTTATTATGTATATATATACCCTGTTTATGAATTTCAGAAACGATATATACATGTCTAATAAGTTAAAATATATTTTTATTACCAAATTTTATTGTATTATAAGCAAACGCATAATAATTTTAAAGGATATTAACATATTTTCAGGGCAAAGATCCTATTTGTACAACTGCACCAAGAATTAGCCGTAGAAATAACATAAATGAAATACCTTCCCATGATCCTTACATACCTAGAAATAATACAATACTTTTCAACTGTTCGACGGAATGTAAAATTATAAAATCAACTTCTATGGTAGAATTGTTATCCAAAGAGTTAAATATGAAATCTTGCTACGGCCAAGGTCCAGAAGAATCTCGTAAATTTGAATGTGAAACAGTAAGGTACCATAACTACAAGAACGTTGACAAAATATTATTTTTATCAAAAACTATCCTCGATAAAACATTTTACATCGTTGACTGTTTAATTTACGAAGGTGGGGAACGAGTTTGCCATAAAAAGGACGCCATTAACAGTGTTTATGCACATGCCAATTTGGTAGACACGGGAACTTTGGTGCGACCTAATGAAACCGGCGTTCTTGCTCAAGACGAGTTCATATGCGAAGAAAGCAAATTGAAAGAAATAAACTGTGATCTAAATCCATACGTACCCTTCACAAGTGGTCTTAAGTTCAAAGAATCAATGAAGTTTGGTGATCCTGTGCTGCTGAAAAGTAGTACTTATGTTGTCATTCTCAACCGAAATTGTATAGGTTCTTGGTGTGGATACAGTGGAAAAATAACTTCAGGTAGAAGGTCAAACGCTTTGAGTTATCGGGTGCCAGGAGATACGGTATATCGTTGCTACTATGCAAAAAGGCAACAAGTTTGCAAACCATTGTACTCAGTCAACGATAGATCAGTATATAACCAAAGAGGTTATCTTAGTTCATGGTAATAAAAGGAATAATACAGTTATGTTTTTTTTGTTATAGAAACTTGTGTAACTTTTCTAATAGAAACATCATTTCAATGCTTTAGGAAGAATTAATGTATATAGTGTGGGCGTGTGTTATAATAAGGCTAGCAGTGTATAAATTGGGGTAAACTTATATACCCATGCCTATATTGTCTAAGGGAACAGAAATATATTACAAGCCTAAAATTTTTCCAACTATAATCAAAGTATCACTAACATACTTATTTTGTAAGTGATACAGTAAGCCCATTGCCGTCAACCGGCCATTTACAGAATTACATGTTAAAATTGCAAACTGCAACGTAGCAGCTTGAAATTTGTAATTAGTTAATCGCGTCGTCGCAGAATTATGCCGGTCGTTGGTTACTTACCTTGTATGTTAATCTCATAATATATACACATTACATTTGTTCGCGTCGCCACACTTCAACTACGTGTGGTGACGGATGATCTTGTGGGTGTCGTATAAGGCGACTAAGAGAGTAAAGTAAAAACCATTACTGCAAAGAGAAAGAATACTTGTAATAAACCCAATATCAATCCGTCTGGCCAGCGTGGTACCAGGCCGAAACCTTCTTGCTAAGGGGAGGCCTTTGTCTAGCAGTTTCAAATGTCAATGATGTAATGATGCGTCACGACACCTGTACTACCAATTTACTGATAATTTTAATACGTAATGGAAAATTGAAAGTAACATATATTGCTTATATGTATGAATTGTAGAGTATAAGCATACTTAAGCTGGTCAGGATCGCATGACAGTAGCTTGAATTGGTTATAACCAGAAATTCCAAATCTTGCAATCATTAAAATAAATTTTAAAATAAAATATATCCTTTCCACAGGCAGTTTTGGTCTCGATCTTAGCAATATCAATAAAAAAGAAGGTCTTTAATACTTAAAGCTCGTTTTCATTGATCTGATTCGAATGTTAGTAACTATATTACGAAATAACTCATAAAAATGAAAACTGATTATAAAATGTTTCTTTAGTTTATTTAATACATACATAGATCTATACATAAAGTAACGTCTGTTTCCCAGAGGGGTTTCGTAGTTACTTTAATCTCTTGTATTAAAGCGACGAAAATAACTAAAAGAACCAGAAGGACACATACCAAGTGAACATTTGCCTATCGACACTATCGATGGAGGAACAGACATTATTACTTTATCGTAAACTGAACATCATCAACTCAGCAATTTAACTGCCTTGTTGGTCTCGCGGTTGGCGTGTGCGATTGCTGATCATGAGGTTTCGGGTTCGATTCCCGGGTTGGACCAAATGTTTGTATGATCTACAAATATTTGTTTCGGAGTTTGGGTGTTTTCTATGTATAATATGTATGTATTTACAAAAAAAAAGTATTATATGTATTTTTATCAGTTGTCTAGTACCCATAACACAAGCTCTGCTTAGCTTGGGACTAGACGGCGTTGTGTGTTAGATGTCCGAAATATTTATTATTTATTTATTATCAACAGCTTTTATTAGTCCAACTGAATTTAGGTCTTTCTTTAAAAGAGAGGTCAAGAAACTCATAGAAACATATTGGACTTAATTATCAATTTCATATATGGGTTATATAGCTAACAGACTACGAAACTTCTTTTCTTTTGTACTTACATACACTATTCTGTACGCTTCTGTAGTTAGTACTGTTGCTGCTCCCTCCATATTTGTTAGGAGGCAAATATGACCAGGTTCTTTTTATACGTAGTTCAAACAAGAACAATTGAATTAATCAATTTTATTGTATCCGATTCTCAATTAGGCTTGAGGTGTTGCATTATTTTGTTAGAACAATAAGCCGAATAACATAATGCGTTTCTTTGTTATGACGTCAGCGCAAATTTTATCATACCTGTGTATCTAACACATAAATGTGCCAAATGTAATCTCGGCCATCTTAATTAGTTATGTTACACAAAATGCATTGTAGTTTATTTGGGATATTTCTATGGCTGACCTCTGAACTCTATGTCGTACAAAACATTATTTCGTAGTACCTACTGTTTTAAATACCTTATTTATTTAGAACTCTATAATTAGAATAATTACAAATTTTACCAAAAAAAACCGACTTCAACCTGAACCAAATTTAAATGGGACCATTCAGCCCTACCAGCTTTCAAATAAAAAAAGAATCATCAAAATCGGTTCACCCAGTCGTAAGATATGAGGTAACAAACAGAAAAATAAAATAAAAAATACAGTCGACTTGAGAACCTCCTCCTTTTTTTGAAGTCAGTTAAAAGTAAAACAATGGTATCAAAGAACATACGAATTCAACAATCTTCTATGTTACGAAACTTCCTAGGTGGCTAACTCGTAAATGTTCCATCTACCTAACGTACTACTCACAATACATTAAATATTATGGCACCCTTGTCGTTAACAGCATCCATAACCTACATTAACTCCGGTGATTGTCGTAAAGAAAGTGAAAGTGATCACCAAAAACAGGTTACAAAATGAACCTTGGGTATGGGTACTGAGTTCTTACTCCCTTCGCTTTATTTTCTCATAAAGTAAGGTATATTACAAGGCCATGACCAATAAAGCAGCTGTTGCTCAATCATCGCTTATAGATTATAATAATATCTTGTACCATAACACACGGGAGTCAGATCCTAACTTAGGCAGAGCCTGCGTTATGGTTCTGATAAACATACGTAAATACATATTTATAAATGTATTCATTTTAAACAGGAAAAAGACCTGCACATTTAACAAATGATCCTGTTCATCACACAACATTTGTCCTAAGTAGGAATCAAACTTAACAGGCCAGGCAATTATACCACTGAATTAACCGTGGGAGAGCCAAGTTTCGGCATGAATGAGCCGGCTCGACCGGAGTGATACCATGGCCTGGTGTGAAACAGCGCTTGCGCTGTGTTTCACCGAGTGAGTGAGGATACCGGAGGCCCATACCCCTCCCCCTCCCAGATCCCCAAAGGCCGCAATGCACTTGTGACGCCTCTGGTGTTGCGGGTGTCCATGGGCGACGTTAATCGCTTACCATCAGGCGATACGTCTGCTCGTTTGCCCACTATTCCATAAAACAATAATAATTGCCGATAAACAGTTTACACAGAAACATTTACCTGTTTTTATAAACTTCTCCTTAGCCATTGTAAAAGACTAGTTGCGTAGCTATTATATTTTTGAACACACATTGAATATGTGCCCTATCTCTCTCAAAATCTAACATATCTTGAACCAGTTCAGCCGTATCTAGACTGTAACAATGGTTACTCAATGGCTAACGGCTTAGCAAGTTAAATTGATATATCTTTCATGGTTCGTTCAACACTTATGTTCTTAGTTACATTTCGCTTTTCTTTGGCGCTCTTTGTTGGTTTTCATCATAAAGTCAAATCTAATATTCATTAAATGCTCAATCAGTATGGTAATGGTAAATACCATCATAGCTTCTTCTGTTAATATAGACATTGTATTCCTATTGTTATTTAACCCTCCATTTAATAGTAATAGCTCTATAATGTATTTATTCATTTGATCTGATTTATTTGTCACTGTGTCCTTGATGAAGGTTGACGTGCTGCCTAAAGAAGTTTTCATTGAACAAAAAAAAATTTATAAGTCCTAAATAAGTAGTTCAGAATTTTTGAAAGGAAGGTCCTCATTCTGACCATAAATAGAGAATTGGAATATTAATCACAGCTATGACGAAATATGCAGCTTTTGCAACCCAGCAATGTCTTAAAACCGGAAACCTTATTTATATTAATTTTAAACCAAGTAACTGGCCCACTTTTAGCAAATTACACTCATTAAATACTCCGCTCATGGAAGTAATCAATATGTATATAGGGTACGTGGTCTTAGAAAATATGGGATGTTGATAAATAACATTGGCTTACAACAATTATTATGTTTGTTTTAGTTATTAATGTGTATTAAGTATGTAATATCGACAAATTTAAATCATGACCCACTTTGCCAATAGTTTGAAACCGTCAAAATAACAAAGATTTCCCTTCTATACAGTGCATGCCGCACTTAGGACGTTTTAAATATTAACCAAGCTACGTTAATACCGGTCGATGATCCATGCTATTATCACAGAATAATTAATAGTACTGTCATACCATTATTATCTTCATCGTTAGTGCAGTAGATAATATATTAGATAAAACAGTCATAATAATATTTTGAACCCATACCCTCTGGAATTAACTGTAACTCAGAACAAGTACTTTTTTGGATTCTGCAACAGATAATCCTCTGTATGGTTAAATAACAGAAAACAAGGTCGTTACCATAGAAATGCATATTTACGCGACTGTCGAGTTATTTTTATTGGAATGTCTGTAAGAAAGTAAGCTTATAGTGGCTCAAAATTCATAATTCAAATCTGTCGATAGCACGTTTAAATCCGTACTTTAAGGCCGCTCATTATCTCCAGTGCAAACAGTCACGTTAAGTGTACGTGTAACAAAATGTTGTGACTAATTCTCAAAAACAAAGGTGACATATGGGAAAATCCAAACCATCAATACCTTTTTGTTCTATTTCACGGTATTTGCATATAACAATATATAATATAACAATAGATCTGTATGTAATCACCTCAGTTTCTGAAAACTCGTCGTTTTCAAACGTGTGTTCTCTTCCTTGTCTTGGGAAATTCCGTATACATAGTTTAGTTTTCTAAGCATGACTCAATGATATTGAAGATATTTCAATGGGGAATTATATCAATTGAAAAATTCAGGAGGTGACAATGTGAAACTGTATGTGTATAGATTATACATTTTTAGACTTTTAAATATTCCACGTCCACTCACGGGCATAGGCCTCATCAATTATTATATTACCAGTAGTCTATTTAGAGCAAGGAGTTCTTAATTTAAATTACCAAAGTATTTTTAATTTAGTAGGTTAGTCCAATTTAGTTGTGTGTCAGATGACCGAAATTAAATAATGCCCTAATAAACTATACCTTGATAATGTATTGTCCTGTTTTATATTGATTATTTATTTTAGATTAAAGCTGCACAATACAAATAGATATATTATCTAGGAGTACATGTAGCCTGCAATCAAAAAATATTCACACAACTTTTCACCTTAATATTTATGAATTCTTTTAAGAATATACAACGATGCCAAGCCATTGCCAATGCCAAGCCGTTATTTTAAAGAAAGAAGTAAAATATTAAAAGTAAGTCAAATGTCTGCACCACTTCCACAGCACTTGAAATCATTGAAGCCCTTGTAGATTGTGCAATCCATGTATGATCTTTATAAGGTATTTCTAGTTGCAATAAATTTTGTTGTCGCACGCCCTAAGAGTGAAAGTGACAGTGGTCGAACGGTCACAATATCTACTTGCAGTTGGCCACATACAGGACCCAATTCCAAGCAATGAAACTCGATTTCGATATTATTGTATAACTGTTATACAATTGGTATTTCCTGTACAAAATAGGTATGATCTTGTTTTTAAGTAGATGTGCGTAGATATATTTTTACGTATATATGCATAAAAAAGTACATGGGCCATTTGATAATAAATTAAAAACGATGCAGATTGTTTTGTGTACAACAGAAAACTTAACAAGTTTTTAGATGAATAGTAACATTTCAATAAATCTCAATAGGGTATGAACACCAACACGCTAACACAATTTAAACTACAGGTCGCACGCACACCTCAGAGTATGCACAATCGCTAGTCCAACTCATTTTATACATTAATTGAAATCAATTCACATTCCTTAAAAAGTATTGAACCACTCATACACACGTGACTACGGCTGTTTTAAGTCATCTAAAATTAAAGGCCCTAAAAATTATGCTGGGTCACACAAAGTGTTATCCCATATGGGGATCGAATCGATAACACTCAGCGCAGTAGGTGGCACTGAAACCAGTACGCGATTACAAATAAAATACCTACAAATAAATACGTAGTAGATAGGAGGAAAGAGTAATAATAATAATAAATCTCTTTATTGTACTAATTAACAAGGTTAACTTAAATACTAAAACTTAAACTAGAAAAGTACAATTGGCGGCCTTATCGCCCGGAGGCAATCTCTTACAGGCAACCGTGTAAGTACTTTACCCAACTATAGCAAAGATAAAAGGTAGTAGAGCCATGCTGATTTCAGCACGAATGAGCTGGCTCGACCGGGGACCCTCGCACATAAGATCAACGTAAAATGACAGCGTTCGTGCTGTAGTGTTTCGTTTGGTGAGTGCGAGACCGGAGGCCCAATGATGCAGAAGCATGACTATCCGCCAATGTGTGGGTCACCATTGTGGGCAACAATGCATTATTGCTTTGTCTGCATTCGCAATGAGTATGGTGACCACCACTCTTGCATTCTGCTTATGCTTTCCATCAGGCAGTCATTTTAGCAGGCTCGTACAAAAAAAAGGAAGCGTAATATTTTTGGCAGTCTATGTATGTTTTTCTGTCCCACCATAGTGTCCAAACTACTGAACCGATTTAAATGAATGATGTGTCAATGAAAAGAAAGAAAAGAAAAAGCATTTATTGACCCAGACCAGAAACACATGTACAAGTATATTTCAATTTAAAGAACTCATATGGACTGTGTTACACAAAAGGTACAGGAACTGCATTCCAAACTATGCTAAAACCTGTATTTTGGAAAACCGTTTACCGTCGCCGTTTTATAAAACTACAGCAAAAGAACTAGGTAATGTCACTGTGTATTATTTACATATTTTTGAGCATTTGTTACTTGTGTATTAAATCTTCTATATATATATATAAATTAATCGCCGAAATGTACGTACGCGCATAACTTCCGATCGGCTGTACCAAATTAAATAATCCTTTTTTTTATGTGTTCGTTATTGTTAGGACAAGGCTTGTGTACATGAAACATAAAAGATAACGGGAAAAGTCAATTATTTTTTGGTCCGCGACTGTACACTGCCTGTGTAAAAAAAAAATATGGCGGAACGAAGTTCGCCGGGTCAGCTAGTTTGTTATAATGATCCGAATGACATAGTCAGGTTATAGTTTTCAAAACTGTTTCTTGTTTGGACTATAAGTTAGAGAATAAAATAAAAAAAATCTTTTTAGGCAACATATCTGATTCTAGTTCGAGTTTTAAAATAAATGTCACTCACAACGCGGTATGCAGGCAGGTGATAATTGATACGGCGTCACCTGTATAGAAAACAAATTTTTGAACAAAGCCTCGCTAACGTTTAAAAATTATCTGCAAAGTTAGAAAAAGTGTTTATAACCGACATCTGGCATTTAAAAACGTTAAGATTTAATAACAACCTATTAAAATTAATAGTTGTAGTCTAATTAAATTGCAATTAACTAACACAAAAGATTAAATTGGCAGCTTATAGTCCATAATAACTCTGACCATTTTGATACGTAAAATATATTTCCCGGTATTTTTTGCTCCAATGCTTTAAGGCAATATTAGTTTTTATAACAAAATATTAGAAGCTTTTATATTTATGGTTTATTATCCGTATAGAGATTGGCTTATTGATGTCTAAGAGCCTATCTAAAATAGTTAGAGGACAATAATTTTCTTGAAAACTATAGGATATGTATTATGAGGTGACAACGTCTAATAAATTGATGAACGCCGGCTTCATTTTTTTTTTTATGTATGGCCCGTCATAGTGACTCTACTCCTCCTGATGGAAAGCATAAGCAGAATCCAAGAGTGGTGGTCACCATATTCACTGCGAATGCAGACAATGCAGTATGGCGACCCATTCATGCACGAAATAAGGATGAATCGTTGTCCCGTCACGTTCGTTGTCCCGTTACGCGTATTGTACGTCTTTTATTGTATGTATCTCTCATCATTTCATCAATGTTTTGTTATGACGCTGTCACATTAAACTATGGTCCGTAAACCGACTTTACAGACAACCAATTTTTTTACATTTAAACCAATTGACCCGCACGACCACTTTGGTTAAGTATTTAGGATCCGATACACAGATTGAATTATTAATATCTAAGAGCCTACCTAAAACAGTGAGAGGATAGTAATAAAACAATAGGATGTGCCATTATATATTTTAAACCAAGTGACCCGCGTAGGTTCCTAACTCCATTTGCTCTATTCATTGCCTAACTCTATTTCTTCTAATATACAAGTAGTCTAATTTACTCCATATAGCGTCAGCTATCTGAAATTAAGGTCCTGTCTAACGTTAACGTTAAATGCTACAGCCGTTTCTGAGATTAGTCGGTACAACCAGACAAACAAACAAAAAATGTTTTTTGACGTAAGTACCGTGTAAACTTTCGTATACATTTAGGGATAAGCTGTTAATTTGTTGTTAGTTATATACAGACACTTCAATATTTTTTATAGATGATGAAGAGTCATTCTTCGACACACACAAGCTTGGTTTCATGGCTCGGACTCATAGACCCGATGTTAAATAATTCCCCCTAATTTAAGGGTAAGGCACTCAAATGCTAGCAACTCACTCAACGCTCAAGTTGCAGGTCCCAGTATTCACTTAACCGATAGATAAGATACACTGCTCGTTTGTTTGCCCCATTCATCATTTTTTAAATTTATTTTACCTTGTAGCTTTCGTACGTTATATCTATGTGTTGATATATCGATAAACTACCCACAGAAGCTATTTACGTAGGTGTTAAACAAGATTTAAAGATTAATATACGAAGGTTGCGTTTTGACACCCACCTTCTTGTAATAGCCAACGCATTTGAATAGTCGGGTGTAATACACAGTCATTTTATATGAAGTATGACTCCTTTCCTATCACGTAAATGTTTTCCAAAATAAGAATGCGTTCCTGTCGTAGAAATGTTACCTGAAAATATTGTTTGTGCTTGTAAAGGTATATTTTCCATTTGGTCTAATTGAAGACAATAAAGGTAGGTATTTTGTGGTATCTTATTTTCTAAACACCACACAGTGACATTCGGAGAAATGATATTTATGTGTACCTAATTTAGTACATGTTTTATGATTTCTAACAAGGAATCTACGTTTAGAAAGCATAAAGATTTCTAAACGTAGATTCCTTGTTACGATATTATTTTTTACTTTTATACCTATATATTTTTCTTTTCATCTCATAACCACAACATTTAATCAAATATCATGTCAACGTTTTAATTCAACCACATTCCGTAATAACAATTACAGAATTTTTTTTATCAATAATACAATTATAATTTTTGTTTTTTTTAACCGACTTCAAAAAAAAGGAGGAGGTTTCTCAATTCGATCGTATATTTTTTTTTTTATGTGTGTTCGGGGATAACTTCGTCGTTTATGAACCGATTTTGATGATTCTTTTTTTAATGGAAAGTAGATGTCCCGACGGTGGTACCATGATAAGGAAACTAGGATCTGATGATGGCATCCCAGAGAAATCGAGGGTAACCCTCATTTTTTTCAGGCACGTACTACTTATGTTTTTCGTATATTTTCTGAAGCTATGCCGGTATTTGCATCTGGTAGTCATCATTTGATGATGATGAGCTGATGATGAAAGGTAAAACTCCTTAACGGTTAGGAGTTGGAGGATAAATCTTTAAATGTCATATGTATGTATGTTACCTTTAGTCGTATTCTTTGAAGTTATTTAGGTAAGCTGATGATGGAAGGTACAACTCCTCAACGGTTAGGAGTTGGAGTATAATTCTTTCAATTTCATACGTATCTATAGACCTTTAGTTGTATACTTTTAAGTTATTTAGGTGAGCTGATGTCACAGGCGCTATGATGACTAACCCCTTAATGTATTTTGCTTTAAGTAACTCGCCTGCTTCTATTTCATCACGACATTTAAGCTTGGACACGATTCCTATTGCCCCGTAGACCACGTTCTCGGTAACAGAAATCTTGCATCTCAACATAATTTTGGAAACTGATCATACTCAGTTTTAATACGTGTTCAAACGACTAAAGTTATTCGCATCAGCAGAAATTATATGAAATAGTTCAACTTACTGATAACCTATGATTGTTTGCACTAATAATGGAAAAATAAAAACTTTTTATAAAAAAACAAAACCGACTTCCAAAAAACCATCCGACGAAAACTCCCTGCCAAAAAACACTTAAAAGCGTAAAATAATCTGGCTCTTCATAAATTGCTATGTGCCAATTCTTGTCGATACCTAATTCTTTATTCATTTAAATAGTAGTATTATTGTGTATGCAAGGTACCTAAAATCTGTTTGAAGTCGGCGCCAAGCCAAAATGTAATAGGAGGTACCGCACTCGCCGCTGCCGGATAGCTAGCATAAAACAACCCAAGCGAGCAAACACGCGCGGGCTGACGCGACGTCGTTGATGGTCGTCTCGAAATAAAGCGAGTGTGGTAACTACTATTACATTTGGCTTGGCGCCGACTTCAAACAGATTTTAGGTACCTTGCATACACAATAATACTACTATTTAAATGAATAAAGAATTAGGTATAGACAAGAATTGGCACATAGCAATTAATGAAGAGCTAGTTTATTTTACGCTTTTTAGTGTTTTTGGCAGGGAGTTTTCGTCGGATGGTTTTTTGGAAGTCGGTTTTTTTTTTATAAAAAGTTTTTTTCTGTAAAGTAGGACAGCATACAATTGAGATTATTATAGCTTCTAACAATGTTTGACCTGTTTAAATTGTCAGAACTATAATAACAAAAAAATAAATGTAATTTACAAACAAAAATCAAAAAAACTTGAACTCAAAATACAAGTAACTCAATAGGGATACAGATTATATTCATCTCTTCTTACCCACGGACAATTAACACCTACAATTACAATACCACAGTCAAAGACAATGGATGTTAAAAAGTATTTCGCACATGTTTTGCTCTCGACGTCAGAAACATTATTACCGACTGGTCTAATGTGATGGAATTATACTGATGCTCTCTAAACATATCAGCTCACACCTTATTTTTAACCGACTTCAAAAAAGGAGGAGGTTCTCAATTCGACTGTATGTTTTTTTTATGTTTGTTTCCTTGTAACTTTCGACTGGGTGAACCGATTTTGATGATTCTTTTTTTATCTGAAAGCTGATGCTTCCTGTGTGGTCCCATTTAAATCCCATTTAAGTCCCATTTAAATGGTCCAGATTGAAGTCGTTTTTTTTTGTTAAAATTTGTGATTATTAAAATCAATGTTAAGCTTATTAAAGTATCTACTTTATATGAATTGTTTATAATCGGGAAAAAGAAAGAACAGAAGGTGAACTTATTATGAAATATACATAGACGAATATAAGAAAAACCACCTAAAATTCAAAATTTAACAACATTGTTTTACATTTTGGCATTTGTATCTACCAATTACGGCAACGATTCGTAGAAGTTGTTGGAACCGATTGATTGAGGAAATCAGCAGTAGAATTAAAAAGGAATTATGTTCTGATTCAAATTCCCTTCCGATCGTAATCTCTTTTTGAAGCTTTATCTATTAGGGATTTTTGTAGTAAGAATTAGTTATTACAACTTCGGTTACTAAGAATTATATCTGTAAGTGGAACGAACAGGATATTCTGATGAATTCTGATTTTGGGTAAGAAATCTAATTAAGGTCTTAAAAAAAAATTTAAAAGATAAATATGTTTAATTAATAATACTAAGTTAGTCGAGTGAAAATTTTAATGTTGAGCAAATTCTATGTTTACTTTCATATTTTTTAAAAAGGTTTAGGTAAGTACAAAGCATTCTATAACGTATAATTATATCAATAATATCCGACGTGATTTATTAATCTAAATTCTCCTAAAATCCTTAAAGAATTTTATTATTTTAAGTTGATTGAAATTTTTAGTTCATACGTTTTAATGTTCCCGGCCTAACAATTCAAATTAACGGTACGTAAGAGTTACTTAAACTAAGATTGTTAATCATGAAAATATTCTATCGAAAATCGATGATCCTTTAGTAATATTTTTTTTTTTTTTTTTTTTTTTTTATGTTTGGCCCGCCAAAATGACTCTGCTCTGCCTGATGGAAAACATAAGCAGAGTCTTGCACTTTTGTAATAATATAAAAAAATAAAATTTCTTATTTGTAGCCGGATCCAAAAATCCTGCTCTCTAACAACGAAAAAAAACACTTAACGCGAAAAAAACTAACTAAACTAGATCAAGGTTACTATTTTCTTAAAAAATACATTAAGCGTTAGTTTTGTGTGACAATGAAGTAATGAGTGACTATGGAGTCTAATTAGCGTAGTGAGTATACTATTGACGTTTGAATTAACCGTATGACACGAATAAATTAAGTGCTCGGGCCAGTTTTAGTATTTTCCTCCTAAATTTCATTTTTATTTTATTTTAATAATATATCTCTCGCATTAAGAATACATTCTGTGTCACCGAGGTATTTACAAATAAATATTAAACAGACACAAAGACCACCCAGACCTAGAACAAACATTTTGTAGATGACACAAAGTTTTGCTCCTCCATCGAACCCACAACATTCAGCACAGTAGGTAATCGCTTCAACTTAATATACTAGGACTAAATACCTACTAATAATAAAGACTTAATGACTTGACGGACCCATGTATAAATGAGCGAACTGAGCGACCTTACAAACTGGTCCTAATTTAGTGCATTTGACGGGACACAAAAGCAATGCAAAAATCGTGATGCTAATGTTCTAAGGACTATTATTAGTTTAAATGGTAATGTAATGGGGTTCCGTAGTATAACTAGTGCAGCATATTCAAAGTTTTATTGAAAGTAATTGTTCCGTGGGAGAGCCAAGCTTCGGCATGAATCGGCTCAACCGGAGTTATACCACGGCCTCACAGAAAACCGGTGTGAAATAGCGCTTGCGCTGTGTTTCACCGAGTGAGTGAGGATACCGGAGGCCCATACCCCAACCCCTCCCCACATCCCTCTCCCCATCCTCCAAAGGCCGGCAACGCACTTGTGACGCCTCTGGTGTTGCGGGTGTCCATGGGCGGCGATAATCGCTTACCATCAGGTGATACGGCTACTCGTATGCCTACTATTCCATAAAAAAAAACCTACGAATACATAACAACATAGAAGTACTATTATTAATTCGAAACTGCCCATGATGGTGGAGAACTGTCGGAGTTCTCGGGAACTTCTTCTCTTAGGTAGGTATACCCAAGTCCCTTACTTCCATTAATACATAGAAACACCATGGCGAAGCCTTAGTCAAAAGCGTACCTGGTCTATATATTTATAAAAAAATATATCATAGTCATATTCGTATTATTAAAACAACATCACTGTAAAGAGAAGGAAATCTTGAAACAAATCCTATACCAAGTAACCCAACAAATATAACCAACCAACCCAATAAATATATACAAACCAAAGGAAAACCGGTGTGAAACAGCGCTTGCGCTGTGTTTCACTGAGTGAGTGAGGATACTGGAGGCCCATACCCATACCCCTCCCCCTATCCCCAACCCCTACCCCGTCCCTATCCACCAAAGGCCGGCAACGCACTTGTTACGTCTCTGGTGTTGCGGGTGTCCATGGGCGGCGATAATCACTTACCATCAGGGGGCAAACCTCTGCTCGTTTGCCCCCTATTTCATAACAAAAAAAAAGTATGCAAAACCTTTTAAAAGGCCGGTATCAAAAAAATTTACGTGTAAAATATTAACGAATATAAACTTGTAAATAAACGGAACCCTTTACTGTTTAATTTTTGTTTTTAATATAGTGTAACAAATGGACCACACAAACCCCATGTTTTCCTGCAGAAATAATCAAAACATAGCTTAATTTCATCCAAAATTAATAATATTATATTATATTCTATCTGTTTCCTGTATATGAAAAAACTCCTTGAAATTATACGAATCTAGAGCCTCTTTGTGTCATCCGTAAAGACTACCTACAACGAAATTTGAATGAATAGTCAGTTCTATGTAAAAATTATCTGGCATGACTTTCATCAAGCATAATAATAGTTTTTAAGAAGGAAAATTATAACAATGCTAGCTTTTGACCGAGGCTCTGCCTGCGTCTATGTCAGTTATCGTCGTATATAATAGGTCTTTACCTATGAAATTGCCGTTTTGTATGCAATAAGTGAAAGTACTTATCTTTTCAAACTTTTTTATTTCTGTTATTCGAAGTAATCACCCATGCAATCGACGCATCTTTGCCAACGCATTGGCAGTTTATTGATGCCCTTCTTGTAAAAATCAGCTGTAACAATCTCTTCAAAGGCATTTTGTACTGCCTCTCGGGAATTGAATTTTTTACCCACTAAAAAGTTGTCTAAATTTTGGAAAAAGTAATAGTCGGTAGGTGCAAGGTCTGGTGAGTATGGCGGATGAGGGAGAGCTTCCAACCCCAGCTCTTGCAGCTTGGAGACTGTCTGCTGCGCAGTATGGGGTCGCGCGTTGTCGTGAAGGAGCAGTGGGGACGACCGATTGACCAAAGCTGGTTGCAGATGTGCAAGCTTCTCCATCATTCTCTCCAGTTCTTCACAGTACACATCTGCATTAATGCTCATGCCGTTTTGTAAAAAACTGTGGTGAATCACACCCGCACTAGACCACCAAACAGTGACCATCACCTTTTTAGGGGTCGTTTTTAGTTTAGGGCATTGCTTTGGTGCTGAACCAGGGTCTAACCAACTTGCTGAGCGCTTTTGATTGGCGAACAGAATCCATTTTTCGTCGCACGTAACAATTCGTTTCAAAATTACTTCATTTCTTTGCCTGTTGAGCAGCGCAAGGCAAGTCTCGACGCGTACGTTGCGCTGGCGATCGTTAAGGTCGTGGGGCACCCATCTATCAAGCTTTTTTACCTTGCCAATTTGTCGCAAATGGATCAATATTGTTTTGATGCTTACATTAAAAGCTGCTGCTAGCTCAGCTGTAGATTGAGTTTCGTCAGCTTCCACAATCGCCTTTAATTCATTATTGTTAAACAAAGTCTCCGGACGACCACGAGCTTCATTTTTCAAGTCAAAATTTCCAGAACGGAACCGAGAAAACCAACTTGTGCTTTCGTTTGTACAGTTCTCTTCGTAAACGTCTTTGATGTTACGTGCCGTTTGTGTCGCGTTGGTACCACGACGGAACTCATATTCCATAATTACACGATTTTTTAAATTATCCATTATGACGAAAAATGTTCAAATGTAATGAAAATACAACGCTAATCAAAAAACAAAAGACTGAGTTTGTAAACAGAATGTCATGGTTTTAAAACAAAATTAATTTGAATTTAGAATACAGAGCCATTACAAACATTCTTTTTTATTTGAAATGACCAGTACTGAAGAACGGCAATTTCATAGGTAAAGACCTAATAATAAAAAGAGTAGCCTATGTCCTTCCTCAAAAATCTAAGTATCTCCTTGCCAAATTTCCTTTAAATCGCTACAGCGGTTTAGCCGTGAAAGCGTGACAGCGTGATATACGACGTTCAGAAACTGATGGTTTTCTGTTCAAGAATTTTGTAGTTAAAAGACATTGTGCCGCTATAACGCGTTATCTATAAGTACTAAAGTACAAATTAACATGCCTACATACATTACATGATGTACATGTTATAATTTGTTTGAAAATATTTTCAAGAATTTCTAGCAATTTCAAATAATTTACATTGCAATACTAAGTAATTAATTTTAATTAGTTGCTCCTATTAGAGCGCGCCGACACCAACCGTGACATAAATATATCGAGTACCTACACGAAACATTTACCTCATACATGTATTGTATTAGTTCGATTTAATCGATTAATCGTTTATCGTGAGTTAAAAAAGTCATTATTTTTTAATCTTATGGCATCACTATTCTGCGTAGTTGCCACAATAAAAAAATCGGCCAAGTGCGAATCGAACTCGCACAGGAAAGGTTCCGTACCATTTCTATAAATGTAGATAGAAAGATAGAAAACTCTTTATTTGTACACCGTGTTACAGATTTCAGAAATTACAGAAAAAGACGAATATATAATGTACAAAGGGTGGTCTTATTGCCGAAAGCAATCTGTTCCAGGCAACCTTAACTGTAGTATACCTGTTGCCATTATTAATATCGAGCAAAAGACGGCAAAAAAAATCACGTTTGTTGCATGAGAGCCCCCTTAAATATTCATTTTATTCTGTTTTTGTATTTGTTGTTATAGCGGCAACAGAAAACGTCATCTGTTAACATTTGAACTGTCTAACTATCACGGTTCATGCCTGGTGACAGACAGACGGACAGCGGAGTCATAGGGTCCCGTTTTAGCCTTTGGATACGGAACGCTAAAAATATTTGTTAATTGGCAAACATTTAAGTCATTAGATGTTATTAATACATTTGTTTCTTAAGCTGAGCTATTATGATGAAGTGACGTACTGTCGTGTTCATACTTAAATATGCGCATGACGAATCGACCTCCTTAAAGAGTACGTAGACATGCCTTAAAGGTTTATATAATATAATGAATCGATTCATCTGAATTTACAACCACATAGCTTACTTCAAATATGGAGTATTACTATACCTATAACTACTAATTTTGAATTTTGCCTACACTATTATGTAAAAGTTATTTTTTGTAGATTATTTGTAACACGCATGAATCTAAAAGGCGGATTGAAAAACAATATTTGTGTATGTGTTTTACTATTCGTTGAGAAAGAATCTATGCTATGTCATATATGGCAATAGTAGGCATTAGTACAGCAGAAATCATGATTACATAAAAGGGCTAGTAAAGAATACAAATTTAGCATTGTGCTTCTTTACCTACCACACATTCACACCCATAGCCCTTTTTAAAATGGAATAAAAAAAACTTCGTTTAAAAAAACCGACTTCAAAAACTAATAAAAAGTATAAAATAACTTTATTTGTATGTGCTATCTACGCGAAGAGCAGCTATCCCGCTCGTGGTCACGCGCTACTACCTACCTACTATTACATTAAGGCTTGGCACCGACTTCAAACCTATGAATAGGTAGCACATACAAATAAAGTTATTTTATACTTTTTAGTTTTTGAAGTCGGTTTTTTTAAACGAAGTTTTTTTTTTTTTTCGCTTTTAGTCTTTCTCAAGTCTCTCATCATCATTTCACCTAAAAAACTTGAAAGAATACGACTAAAGGTAACATACATACACATGACATTTAAAGATTTATCTTCCAACTCCTAACCGTTAAGGAGTTTTATCTTCCATCATCAGCTCATCATCATGAACTGATGACTACCAAATGTAAATACTGTAATAGCTTTCGAAAATATATGAAAAACATAGTACGTGCCTAACAAATTTCAGGGTTTCCTTCGATTTCCTTAGGATCCCATCATCAGATCCTGATATGGTGGCCGTGGGACCATATGGGGAGCATACCCTTTCGAATACAAAAAGAATTTTCAAAATCGGTCCACAATTGATGGAGTAATCAGTGTACATACATTAAAAAAAACCGATGAAATTGAGAACCTCCTCCTTTTGGAAGTCGGTTATAATTGATCGAAGGCATTCTTAGTATTTTCCAGTTTTTATTGCCGATATGTAATTACTAATTAGTAATAGAGTTACTAATTTCTCTAAATATCTAAGGCCCATTTAAAATGCATAAAGTATTAATAAGATAATTATAACATTTAGAAACAAACTCAATTGTTAGCATAACTTCATATACTCACATAGAGATGGTCGACACATGTTCTTATGTGTCATAGGCGATAGTAAGATAGATTCGTCACATAAGATGGTCATGGTCAACTATATATCTACAGCTGATTGAGTATTAAAGAATATTGTCATATAATTGGTAGTAATTGTTACCATAAAAACTATGGATACTTGTATAATGTTGATATTGTATAGGCTCCCGTGCCGATGGCGGCGGCTGCTTTAAAGGTAGAGCGTGCGACGACGCGACGCGTGACGTTGGGTGTAACATCGGTCATTAACCCAACAACATCGTGTAGTAAATTTCAAAATCGAAAAATAGTATCCTATGGCTAAACTACTGAACCAATTTTATTGAAATTTTGTAGGTGGAATTGTATCGTGTGTAGGTAGATCTAGTTCAAATTAATGTCGTATTGTGATATCCACCCTGTATATGTGATGTGTGTTATTGTATTTGTATATTAGTGTATGTTATATATACCTATATATTGATGTAAAAATAATATAAACACTGAACGCAATTGTAACCTCAGTGCACCAGCTTTACAAGATTTCTACTAGAGATTTCTAAGAGAATGCCCAGGGCATTAAGTCCGAGAAAGTGCGTAAAGTTGTGTAAACAAATAAAATGATAATTTTCACTAAACAATTGAATTAAACAGAGAAACATGATTTCATCTAATCACCATTTTCTAATAAACAACTGAAGATTCAACTGCGCGGTTAGCCTAGTGGTTAAGGCGGTTGCCACGCCGCTTGCCAATTCGCCAAGTGTTGTGGGTTCAAATCCTACACAGGACAACACTTTGTGTGATCCACAAATTGTTGTTCTGAGTTTGGGTGTTAATTGTGTCCGTTTCATGTATGTCTGTTAAGTCCCCCGCGACACAAGATGTTTATTCACAAGACAATTTGAAATAAGCTATTTTATATCGCCCTCATCATCATCACATGTTTATCTACTACTAATATATTTCCTTGAAAATAAACCATAGTAAACTTAAAGAAATCCAAGTAACAAAAAATATTTTTAAAAATGTTTCACGATTGTATAAGATGTATCATCATACAAAAATAATGTTAACTTCCTTCATTTATAAAGTTAATAATAAATCCTATGCGCAACTTCTTTCAACAATAAAACGTGCAACATTCAATAATCTTTAAAATTTCATTAACTTAATAAGACACAAGTTTAGTGCTATAGTATACACTAAACTTGTGTCTTGTATGTCAAGTCGTAGGATCTGAGGTGGGTGAAATTGACCTTAATTAATACCATTTCATCGTCTATACTTTGTTGTGACTAACGACCACAAAGTATCTTTATATGAACAGGTTTCAATGTATGACATTTCCCAATACACGTCCGCATTCGTAAGCAAAGATTTAAGTTTATATAACACGCTTATTAAACGATTGAAGATGATTAAGAGGTCTACTTCTTCTTGAAGTTCTTGCTTGTAAATTTAATCAAAACGTAACAGTACTTACTAATAGTTTTGCCTGACACACTTCTATAACCTCACAGAAGCGCTTATTTCAAATTTGACACCTTAGGAGACTCTTGTTACCATAAAAAGCTCGTAAGTTATATAACTGCAAGGCGAAGGAGCTGGGTGTGGCCGGATTTTAATAAAATATAGCGAAATAGAAAGAATACCACAGTTCATTCTTGTGTGATACAAACATTAATGTGAAAGCTACATAAGTAACATTCCAAATGATATAAGTTACACGAACTCGTAACTACGTACGTTAATTAACATTCATATGCTATACAATACTCGAAATTCGCATGACACGTAATTATGAGAATCAAGTACGCCCTAATGGTCGGTTATGTAAAAGAATTGAACAAAAGTGAGCATATCTGTATTGTTTACCCTTTATGTATTTAAGACAGAAACGTAGACACTAACAGTAGGGCCTAGTCCATAAACTCAACAAACAAAAAGTCACTAAGTATGCTAAGGAGCGATCTCTACCTGAAATTCTTTAAAGGATACAATTCCTAATGAGGTTATCTAGTAAATAACTAAAATTACTAATTTTGCTAACAAAAATACTAAAAAAAATCTAAAAATAAAACAAAAGTGGCAATAGGCAGCAAAAAGATCTGTAATCTTGAGTAGAGATTACAAATCACACTTAAACGGCGACGGATGACCTGAAGAAGGTAGCTTTTGTGAACTGGATGTGGAAAGCGGAACATCATATATTATGGCACAAATTAGGAAATACCTGTGTGCAGTCACTATTGATAACTAATAAAGGGACTTCATTTTACAAATTCATTACAAAATTTTAAAAAAAAACTGAATATCTAATTACTTCAGTTTATTTATTTTATATATTGAACATCGCTGAACTTTTAATATGCTCTTCTTTTTATTTGTTATTTACAAAACCAAAATATCATTAAATATTTGATCATCAAATTTAATCAAATTTTTGTGTGATTTGAATTTA
This sequence comes from Diaphora mendica, assembly GCA_949125395.1. NCBI lineage: Eukaryota > Metazoa > Arthropoda > Insecta > Lepidoptera > Erebidae > Diaphora > Diaphora mendica. The sequence continues at coordinate 16,555,813 of OX421316.1, forward strand.
GGGAACTTAACATATTAACGATTGTTTACTGTTCTGATTCTAACTGCTTGTGCACAGCAAAATAAATAAATAAATGTGACATTGTACATTATTTATCATAACTAATCATGAATCAACCGACACGTAACTTAACATTGGCGTACTATATTATTCATTTCTAATAACATTTTGTACAAATTATCCTTGCACTGGGGATTAGTTAGACGCATAGTCGACGACATCATGACAGACGACCACTTGAAGCGATGAAAAAACAGTGCGTCTATTTTCATTTTGCATTTGTCTGCAACAGAAATAATTGGTATAGAAAAACCGAACCATTTAGTTCAAAATTGTTTGCTCAAAACCAATATATTCCACAAATATACAACCCAGTGGCCAGACCGGGCAGTATAAGAGAGGCTTCTGAGACAAAGAATGAATGTGGAGCAACTTATCGAGCTACTAACTAAGGCTTGCGTAACTCACGATTTCAGGGATGTCAGTATCACATGTTATTGGTTCTGTTTTTTTTTTTGTATATATATTGGCCTGCCGAAGTGACTCTACTCTGCATGATGAAAAGCATAAACAGAATCCAAAAGTAGTGGTCACCATACTCATTGCGAGTACAGGCAATGCAACAATACAGCATGGTGACCTACACTATGGCAGCCTATGTGCTTGATATGTTTATGTTATTAAAAATAAATTAAAATAAGTATACATTTACGTAAGACGACTTAAATGAATATGTTTAAGTAGGCTTATGATTTCACGTTATATTGGTAAGTAGGTAACCTTTAGTCGGTCATTCTATTTTTAGACATTCAAATATATTACTGTATTTAGGTGTGTATATTTTTTGTTAAGAAATGATGATAGAAAAGATAGTCGTAGAGTTCTGTGTGCATTGCCCTTGGTGAGAAGAATGCGATTCGGAACAGTTAATATATAATAATAACATTGTAAGGACTAGGAAACAAAATACCAATCATTCGTTTACTTTCATACTGGCTATAAGATAAGAGACACCATATACCATTATACTCTTAGTTGAACAAACCTTATTTCACCAATACAAAAATCCATATTTACGTCAGCCCTTTGAGGGGTATAACTTTAATTATATTGTGTATTAATTGTTAATTTTTGATATTAGTCACGTAAAAATATTTACCTAAGATATGAATATTTGTTTAGCTACAATTAACCACAAGATCAGATTAAGTCAGTTAAATAGTAAGTAAAACAAGAAAAAGTTATAATGTCAAAGACAGAAACTCAGACACGCATTATTGACACACATACATATAAATAACTTGCTAAACACAAAGTTACATTTCCACCTTATACGGTGTTGACCCTAGTGAACTGCGCCGGCGCAGTAACACCGACAATCTCACGCTGACCATTAGGATACACCCACTAACTTCACATAAAACGTTTGTCTATGGTAACTTGGCGCTGGCCTCATTGCAAAACGTCTAATGCAGTGTCTCATTTTCAAAATGAATCGTAATATGGCCAAGGTCTCAACAGAAGGAATCGATCGCCAAATTGTTTCAACACTAAATAAGACCAAAAAGGAAACCAGTAATAGAGAAAGAAAGAAATAATTTACTAATAGAAATATTTTATTGCATTAAATGAAACATGAGATCTTTAATATTGATTAAATTATCTCAAATTATTTTTCGTAAAAATATATTTCAGCACACGCCATAAACCTGTCTGTAGACTTAGATCCAGGGATCGGAAAACCCATGCATAACGGTATTCGTTATAAACGGTTACCGAATCAATCTGTAACTGTTTCAAAGGGTTACTCATTAATTCGGTTAACAGATTATATATGTTATTGTTTTAACCCAAACAATAATGGTTAACCCAAATTAAAGGGTTTATGTTTTTGAAATTGTTAACCCAAATGATAGAAGTTAACCCAAGATTTCGGTTATTTTACGACGTGGCGCGACTTAACCCAATTCGAAAATTATTCAATTTTACTTGATCTCTTGTGAAAAAAAAACTTGTAATCCCCTTCTCCCATCTCACGCAAATAATGAACGTCACAGACGACTGTAACGAAAAATGAATCACAGACCTACAAATTTACAGAAACCTATATCAAATTCGGTTAAGGTTAACCGTAATGATCCTGTGTTAGATTATTCCTGTTAACAGTTATAATTCGGTAACATATATTAATATGTTAATCCTAAATTTAGGTTAACCCATTTCCAAAAGGGTTAGTAACAGATTATTTCGGTTAGGTTAACCCTAACCGGAATATCCCTGCTTAGATCCTCCATGCCACAGGATACAACATAACTCCGATCCGGATAGTAAATCTTGTGTAGTATCTAGGTGCAGCAGTGATGAAATTAGTTCAAATCTTATACATTACTTCTACATATATAGGTACACAACACATGTATAATGTAATGTGAATCGTTGCTCTTACATTTGTTATGCAAAAATACTCAGACTAATCACAGCACAAATTATACTTCCACGAGATGTAAGCAATACTTTTAATAATATTGAATAAGCTTATTGCAACATAATAGCCTAACGTATTTGAAGATTGATATCCAAAAAGCAGTAATGCAGTAACTATATTTACTATTATCAAGTATATCCCACGTATCATATATTGTTAATTTATAAAGTTGACGAAATTAAGACTAATTACACAAAATATTAAATAACAAGTGGTTAGTAAGACTACTAACCACTTGTTATTTAATATTTTGTGTTTGCAATATAATTATTCCTGTACTGGTTGTTGCCCGCGGCTCCGCCCGCGTGTATGTCGGTTAACGCGGCAAATAGTAGCCTATTTGTTATTCTGATATATAAGCTATATTACTGTAAAGTTTCATCCAAATCCATTCAGTAGGTCTTGCGTGAAAGAGTAACAAACATCCATCCATCCATCCATCCATACTTACAAACTTTCGCGTTTATAATATAAGTAGAATAGTGCATAGTTATCGGCTAGAAACACATCATACAACAATGTATAATGAGCCGATTGACATTTTGCGGTAGTCATCAATATGACTACCGCAAAATGTACATAGAGATTAACGGTAAAAATCTTAACGCATTTTAAACTTATTTGACAGCTGTTACAAAGTCTTATCTGATTATCCTTATATTAATTTATATTCTGAAGATCAAATCACAAAGCATTAATCATGATGTCATAAAACACCTACTCGTATTGTGATGCTTTTTTTACCTTTAATTTTTGAGAAACATAATTGTGCATCGAAATGGTAAATAATTCTACACAAATGCAAAAGAACTATTACCTCCGTTTATCCACGATGTTTGTACAGGATTCGAAACTTGACTACAAAAACGAATAGTTGAAGTGAAACGTCAAAAGCAATGAAACAAGCAAATGTTCTCATGGCCACTTTTTTTGAGAAACCTACAATAATAGGCAGTTAGGGTGAACTTATCGCCATCATCAAGTAATTAATGTAATTTATTAAAGAACACACACTTAATGACATGATTTTGTATTCAGAAATTGAATAAGAAGTTGTTTTGCAGCAGGACCCAAAAAACCCAGATACGATTAAACCTACCATGAATAATGTTTATATCGCACACAAATATGTAATTATTTTGCCATTACTTATTAATGATTCACAAACACAAGCTGCACAAAAGGTCAAGGTCACTTTAAAATTCAAGCTAAATACGCGATTTAACGGTCAGCTAACGCTCCGCAATCAACAAGCATGTCAAACAAACTTGCAGAAGACTCACAAGTGCGATCTACTTTCCTAGTAGTTTTTTGTTAACAAAAAATAAACTGGCGTAACACTGTTGTACAAAAGCAAGTCACGTTTTTCTGATGCAAGATGTAATAAGCATTAAACTGGATTGCAGATTGAAAGTAAAAACGGGAACTTTTATCCACATACGGTACTGGTATCATCGTGGTTCCTTACTTTTATGTAAGCTTGCTCAAAACTGTGTCCTAATTTAGATGAAATATAGTATGTGTATAATTTTTTTACTTTACAAGACTAAGCTTATAATAACGAGTTTCGATAACTTAAATTTGGAGTGAACTGACCAGACCAAATGGTATTTACTATTAGTCATTAAGTGTGCGAAGGCAATACTTTAATTGTTTCAAAACAAATTTTAAAATTTATTAGATATTTTTGTATTGTATTATAATATAGTCTAGAACCTCATCCATGTGTATCAATTTTACTCATAGCAAAAAAAGTAACGTAATCTTTCTGCTACTTGTATAACTACTTTATACTTTTCTACGAACGATGCACGTTGCGGTAGTTATTATTGATTATTTAATAACCCTGATATGTAATACATACACGCATTATGATGCTAGTTATTAATAAAATTAGAATAGCATATACAATTGCAAATAATTACTATATTAAATAAGTATTGCGCCCCTGACGACGCACACAATAATTAGATTCTAATTTCTTAACAAGAACTGCACAAGTTGTTTGGCCTACATTTTCTATTAAACAAAATTTTATAAAGTTATTTGCAACAAAGATATATTATACTTACGTAACATGATTAACCTCAAATGCTTACTGTGCTTGCAATCGACTTAACTTACAACTGATTTTATTGAAGAATCAAAAGTTATGGATATTGAGGCTTATGAGTTAAGCCAATTTCTAAATTACGTCAGCGTAAACGCCGTAGGTTATTTAGATCTTATTCATAGAATGTCTTGATTATAATTTCTAATTGAATATCTTATACCCACTTATTTAATCAACTATAAATATTTTTAATAAGCGATTCAAATGTATCACTCTTCTAACAAAACCAAGATTTCATCTACATGTATGTAAAAAGGTAATGTTGGTTTGTGTACGCCTCAAAATTCAATAAGTTCTGCACCAATTGAGCTTAAAGAGGTACATATTGCTTTAAGTAATATATTTTACAAGTTAATTTTGTTCCAAATTTTACCAATCCAATTACAATCTATATCTATACTAATATTATAAACGCGAAAGTTTGTAAGTATGGATGGATGGATGGATGAATGTTTGTTACTCTTTCACGCAAAAACTACTGAACGGATTGATTTGACTGCACGGTTGGCCTAGTGGTTTAGGCGGTCGCCACGCCGCTTGCCAATTCGCCAAGTGTTGTGGGTTCAAATCCTACACGGGACAACACTTTGTGTGATCCACAAATTGTTGTTCTGAGTTTGGGTGTTAATTGTGTCCGTTTCATGTATGTCTGTAAAGTCCCCCGCGACACAGGATATTTATTCCTAATGCGGGAGTTGTCTTTTTAATAAAAAAAAAAAAAAAAAAAAAAAAAAAAAGAATTTTGGTATAGAGATAGATAGGACCTTGGAGAAGGATTTGGATGAAACTTTACAGTAATATAGCTTATACATCAGAATAACACATAGGCTACTATTTGCCGCGATATTTAACATATACGTACGGGCAAATAATAGTGTACCATAAATAAGTGTGGCGGTGGACAGCTACTATAAAATTAGTTTGTTTGAATACCAATGCGTTCTGATTAAAAAAAATACTATGGTAGGCTACATAATATAATTTAAAAGTTTATTAGTAAATAAGCATAAATGAAAAAGATGTTATTGTTTGGTTAGAGAGTTTCTTATGTTATTCCCAATTACGTTACAGGTTTGCGTCCCTCACCTACTCGAGTAACATTCTCCATTCACCTGTACCTTTTCTAGCATTGTCATTAACAGTCACATATTTAACCCCCGACGCGTTTTATAAGTTTGACGTGTCTGTCTGTCTGTGGCACCGTAGCTCGCGAACGGATGAAGCGATTTCAATTTATTTATTTTTTGTATGAAAGGTGAGTTACGTGCGAGTGTGCTTAGACTGTTTCATGTGTTTCATGAAAATCGGTTGAGTCGTTTAAAAGTTATGGGGGTGAAAGTGGGGAAGAATAACCGAATGTCTGCAAAAATATCATGGAGTGGGGTCTCAAATGAAAGCGCATAACGTGCACATTACAAAATAATTATGGCGTATGATTACTAGATTAAGTGTTTTTCGTGCCAGTATAATCGTTAAATGACAACTATGTAATTGATAACTTCAACCTGATCCTGCATAGGGGTTTTTTTTTATTTTAAATTATACTTATAGTTATTTTCTATCTAATACCTAGAGTAGCCGGCTTTCGGCAATAAGTTTACTCGGAATTAAAATTAGGTACAGTTGGCGAAATGTGCCCACGTGAAATGTGAAATGTAAAATATGTCTTTGTTTACGTTCCTTTCCCTTCCATGTGAGTGTATGAATGTGTACGTATATGTCACGTGTTTGACCTAGTAAAAAACTACAAGCAAAATTATTATGCATGTTAATTATAACAAATATAACCATATATATTAAATCTGCACTTGAAACCTAGTTGTCGTCCCTATATAAATTAAAAGCGATGACCGTTGCATGTCGGTCTAGGTCGCAGGCACGTCGCAAAGCATAACAGACAGCGATTTTATTACCTATTGTTTAAAATTACGTATACGCAAAGTTGTAATGATAAAAACTAAATCTACCAGCATTGTCACACAAGAAACACCTAATATCTACATATTGCGGTCATTATTTTTATGAATATAATCCCGAATAGTCTCATAGAATTTAAAGTGTAGAATTCTTTATAGTTATTGCATGTTCCTACACTGTGTAATTAACCCTAAAACTAGAGAGGACATGTGTAATTAGTATGTTTTGAATGGAGTTATGTAAATATGAGAAGTGTACCACGTCTTTTATACCTTCATTTGTACGAGTATTTATATTGTATTGTTAACAAATAACTATTAGTAGATATCCAAACTTTATTCCAGTCTAAAATAAATTATTTAGGATCGTATTTTGGTTCAATAGCTGTCAGGATGAGTTGCAAATGTCTCACTTATGATCAGGTTATCCATCTGTTCGTTGTCCTCCATACTGAAATAAAAAAGGGCTATAGATATCTTAAATTCGTAATGTTTGTGTTATCTTTTGACTTGCACCAGAGTTTTATTCGTGCTCTGTCTAACAACTCATAATATTTGGCTAAGTTGCCCGGAGGACAAGGGGCTTAATGCTAACAAGGTCGCCTACATGCCAAATGACTTATCACTCACTTCGCATACCTGACACACCTTGAATTAAATGCATACCAAAGAAAGGTGATTATCATATTTATTTTACTCTACTTTTCATAACAATAGAAGTTATTTAAATTACGAATGATCATTTCGAATCAAAAAAACACGTTAGATGTTAATTTAATATTCTTGCTAAAAAACTATTTTATCTGTTTAACTATCCCGCAATCTTATTTAAATTAGTTCTTGTTTATCAAATAATAAAAATCTACAGAAGTTATTAAATCATTAAAATTCAATGAATTCGTTAATATGTAACGTTTTAAGTTTTAAATCCTTATAAGCGTAACGTTAGGGCTATTATAGACACGTTAAAAAGCAGAAACAGTGTCGAAGTGATTAATAGATAGTGCCGCGGGCCACGCAATTACGATTTTCCCGTCTCAAGTAGTGTGTTACGTTCATCTCGTACATATACTTGTATAGTATCTGGTATAGAAAGTAAACACTCTCCAACAGTGCATAAGTTGACAAACCACAGACGACATAAGCGGACACTTACCTATTACTACCGGGAATAGTCAAAAGGTCACGCATTTCCTACACCTTATTGATCTTCCTTTAAATGAAAAAGATTGTGGATAATCCTGTTACATTAATAATACTTCGCATAACATCGTAGTAAAAGAATTAGTACATCTTCTAACTCTAGAAGTAATACATTTTCTAAATTCAAATAAGCAAATTATTCATTGGTTATTTTTACTACAGCCTAAAAAATATACTTCAATGAACCATTTGCATAATACTGAAGGTTAATAGCTCAAAGACACTCGCCTGGTTGATAGTTTTTATTCATTAATTAGTGAAGCATTTCATTCACCAACGTTGCAGTGAATAGTAGAAAATCTAATATTGATTTTGCCCTCAAGTCAAGGTCAGCAGATATATAAAGGTCAACTAGAAAACTAATCTAGTTATTAAACTTTTCATATAATACTACCTGACTGCGTCTGCGTCTCTTTTCATTGCTCTGCTCCTATCGGTCTAAGAGTGATGTTAACTATCTTATCTTAGGTTACGCACGCAACGCACATTTTTAAAAAAGGTTGAAATCCGGTTAGATTGTTTCGAAGTTTCTCGTGAGCAACAATGTGACACAAGAAATATTAGGTCTTTACCTATGAAATTGCCGTTTTGTATGCAATAAGTGAAAGTACTTATTTTTTCAAACTTTTTTATTTCTGTTATTCGAAGTAATCACCCATGGAATCGACGCATCTTTGCCATCGCATTGGCAGTTTATTGATGCCCTTCTTGTAAAAATCAGCTGGACGGGAGGCAACAAACTCTTGAAAGGCATTTTGTACTGCCTCTCGGGAATTGAATTTTTTACCCACTAAAAGGTTATCTAAATTTTTAAAAAAGTAATAGTCGGTAGGTGCAAGGTCTGGTGTGTATGGCGGATGAGGGAGAGCTTCCAACCCCAGCTCTTGCAGCTACTTCACGACAACGCGCGACCCCATACTGCGCAACAGACAGTCTCCAAGCTGCAAGAGCTGGGGTTGGAAGCTCTCCCTCATCCGCCATACTCACCAGACCTTGCACCTACCGACTATTACTTTTTCCAAAATTTAGACCACTTTTTAGTGGGTAAAAATTTCAATTCCCGAGAGGCAGTACAAAATGCCTTTGAAGAGTTTGTTGCCTCCCGTCCAGCTGATTTTTACAAGAAGGGCATCAATAAACTGCCAATGCGTTGGCAAAGATGCGTCGATTGCATGGGTGACTACTTCGAATAACCGAAATAAAAAAGTTTGAAAAAATAAGTACTTTCACTTATTGCATACAAAACGGCAATTTGATAGGTAAAGACCTATTATATTAATAGAGTTGCCTTTGCCCGTGGCTCTGCCCGTGTGTAAATAATTATGGAGTTTCCACCAAAACGACTGGTCAACTACAACAACATGGGAATAATTGGAAAAATAGTCGCAGAAAAAAAAAAAAAGTTGCAGTGAGTGCATTGAGAGCTACGACTACGGTTTGTAGCTCTCAATACACTCGCACCTAAAGACGTAAACCAAAAATCTTACGGAACTAACATATAAGTTAGGTAGAAGGAGGTCTTTGCCAACTGACAAACAGACTCATAAGAAGTAAAGAAGCGCCCAATACATAAATAATTTTAAGTATCTAAAACCTCAGATCAAATAAAAAAAATGGTTGTCAGTAAAGTCTGTTTACGGACGATAGTTTAACGTGACAACGTCATAACGAAACATTGATGAAATGATGAGAGATAGATGCGGCGCGTTTTCGTGCGTGCAGCCGGCTCCATTGAATTATAAGACGTTGTCACGTCAAAAAGGTAGATTTCGTCAGTATCGTACAAGTTGTCGATACTTGTATGATACTGACGAAAAGAAGCATAGTTCATAGCATAGTTAGTGCGTAACACGTGTGTTTAATTGGAACTACGCTACTTTTTTCTGCTTCAACAAGAACACGGCGGTGCGTTATCTACCTTTTTTGTTTGATCTGAGTCTAAATAATTTAAAGAACAGGACAGGTATGTAAGAAATATAATGTTATCTTATGTCTGAATAAAAAGAAATGATAGAATAGAATAGAATAGAATAAACTTTATTGTACACCAATTGATACAGTTATATTTAAGAGCTAAACAATGTATGCCATGTACAAATGGCGGCCTTATCGCTAAAAAGCAATTTCTTACAGGCAACCTTTGGATGGACAAATCTACTGTAGAAACACAAATTCATGGGTAGTTTTGGTGTTTAAAATTAATAACGAAAATAATTAACTTGATTCAGATAATATTACATAAATAAAATATAGAGACTTTAATACACATTAACACAAACAAATAAAAACATTTAAAATAATGCACAATATCCACACTTTCCTAAAGAAATGCGAATGATATTTTTTTGCATAGTTACAGTACAGATATTTACACATTTCAATTTTAGAGTAGTACAAACTTAAAAGGGAGATAAACTAAGAAAAGAATAGGCAAAACTTTTGTTTTAGTTTAAAACCCAGACGTAATTACAATCTATATCTATACTAATATTATAAACGCGAAAGATTGTAAGTATGGATGGATGGATGGATGGATGTTTGTTACTCTTTCACGCAAAACTACTGAACGGATTTGGATAAAACTTTACAGTAATATAGCTTATGCAACAGAATAACACATAGGCTACTATTTGCCGCGATAACCGACATATACGCGGGCGAAGCCGCGGGCAACCACTAGTTAATAATATTTGCAAAACAATTGAACCTAAAAAACTATTTAACTACCAGACTGTGAAAATACGATGTTCACAAAAAGTCGATCCTGTTGTCTAACAATTGTAATCTAAAATCTTTCCGAAACGTTGCTTCAATCATTTATGAGGTTATAAAATGTCTAAGATAATTAAATTTGCACCAAACTTTAATTACTATCGTATAAGAAGAATTTAATTATTTAACCTTAGCTCAATCAATTCTATACCTAAATCCTGCTTGGGTCATTCACTGTGATGGTTTATAGTTTTAGAATAGTTAGATTTTAAAAATACTTTAGTAATAGCACATTCTTTTTTATTCTCAGGTCGGCCATAGTTACAGTAGGTACATTATATAAACATCAAGACATTTCCAGGCATGAAAACGCAAAGGTTGACAAAAGTAAAAAGAAACAAATAAAGAAGTTACATACATAAGAAACTTTTGTAAAACATGTAAAAAATAAAAGTGTACCGTAAATTAAAAGTTAAGTAAAGTTCAACTTAACTTGATTCCCCTAAACGATCATTAAAAATAAATAAATAACATAATAACAAAATGAAGTCCTTATTAATTAGTCTCGTACTTAGGAGTACTATCCTTTTCTAAGGATAGTTAGGATAAGGATAGTAAGGACTTGGTTGGTTTTAGTATCACTTGTTTATTTCTATAAACAAGTGATATTAAAACCAACCAAGTTATATTTGATTTTCCTCTATTACAAGGAAAATCAAATATAACTTGGTTAAGGATCGCATACAATAGGTAGGTACATTAAACGAGGTCTGCGCTGAAGTACCCACGTTCAATCAAAATCAGCATGACAATTGCAATTTATTTGCGCCTGCGCACTTATATGGCAGTGACAAACTGACACACAGAGGCGTATTTTAGACTTCGACGTACTGTTTATGTTACTCATAATTTATGCTCCTTGAATTCATTTCCGTTAGGTCAAGTTGAAAGAGTAGTAGTTATCCCAAATTTTAGAACCCATATAATTATTTCGGACATCTGATACACAACGCCATCATCACAGAACTTGTACTATGATAGTTAGATTGACTAACAGAATATTTATATACTTTTTTTGTAAATAAATACATAGTAAACGTAGAAAACATCCAAACTCCGATACAAACACTTGCAGATCATACAAACGTTAGATCCGATCCGGAAATCAAACACGAACGTCAGCACTGCAGTCGCATACGGTACCACTACGTCGCCGAGGCAGTTTTATAAATTCTTTCACTAATGAAAAGCTTCCTTATCAGCGAGTAACATAAATTATTCCGAGAGAACACAGTCAGAGCGCAGTCCTCTCATTTCCCACCTTTAGATACTTATTACATGACTAAGAAGTCAAAAGGAAGGCCACCGTTGTATCTAAACATCGAAACCGATTTTAATGAATGAATTTTTAATGGATTCTTAATAACCAGCCCGGGTGACATAACTATATAAATCTTATAAAAAAAAAAAATTGGGTACAATAAATATAGGGTAATAGTAAGATTTTTAAACTTTTTCTTGTCTTTCTACACATTTGTAACTGAAAAGATTTTATGATCATAAGAATTATCATATCATCATAAAATCTAACAGATCTAATATCAGATCTTATTAACGGTCTGATATAATGATGTAGATAAATCAATAAAAATTACGACTGCAACGACATAATTGCGGTAATATTGGAAGCATGACCGGAAAAAGATACCAGACAATTTTTTATGCATAAAAAGCATTATATCACATCGTTACCATAATTATTCATTTTATTTACGTAACATGAAACAACAAAGGTGATGGTATCAATCTTTATACTGCCTATAAAATAAACCCACTATTACCGCACTTGTGTTTATTCACATGGTGTATTTGTATGTAATTTTAAACCTATATGCATGTAATAAAATACACAACAATATCAGTTTAATGTTTTAACATTGTTTAACTTGATTATGATCTGTCCGCATTCAAAAAATAACAATGACACTTTAGTTTCGAATTGTGATACAAAAATATACAGACCATGCGACAATATGTGAAATATTCCTATCTGTTATAGAACAATGTTATCAAAAGTGCAACTGTAGGTCACCGGCGACTTCTATACAATACTGAAACCTTGTTCAGTAAATTCACTCGTCCAATACTCAAGGCTTATATCATAAGTGAGAACAGAACTCAATGTCACACAGAAACAGAACTAACAACGATTACTTACACGTTGTGTTGCCCGGAGAGACAAATCGTTTGCATGTAGCATTGTATGGTCAGCAACAGTTTGCATCAATCAATTCCAAATGTGTGATTTTTTTACGTTTCTTTGCCAATGTATAATTTTTGTATGATCTAGTAAGCTAAATACATATGGTTTAAGTATTTCATTCTTAGAACTGTTTCACGGTAGCTATGAATTATATTATTGTACACGTTGTATTTCACGATATATTAACAAGCTAGTGTGAGCTACTAAGTAATTCAACTTTTCTTTCAAAATTTAATGTAACAATATTCATAAACGTAAATAAGTGACTTTCTTAAAATTATATTAATGGAAAAAATACGTGGGTTGTCTGAAAAGATTCCGACGTAACATGACATGATGATACGTATTTTTTTTCTTCATAATCTCCTTGAACTCTACACACTTCTCCCAGTGATGCATAATGCAAATGCAAAGATGAACAACTACTTTCACTAGTTTTTAATTAACGAGGAGTGCTGCTATTTCACGTTAATGTCGGTAACTTTTTAGACAGTCTCGTATGCAGTATAGTAGTATAGTCCATTCGCTTACATACGGTCCCCTTCATCGCGCCGCGCGCTGTCGTCGCACGTGCGGCAAGTCGCCACAAAATCAATGAGCACCGCCTGCGGCGTACACCCACAGGCAAGTATGATTTGTCAGTTTACGCCGTTGTATGAATTAATATATTCGGATTTCACAAAAATAACATCGGTTCGTCGACACTATCTAAACGAATAGACTATACTGACTGACTCGTTGGTCTCGCGGTTGGCGTGTGCGACTGCTGATCATGAGGTCTTGGGTACGATTCCCGGGTCGGACCAAATGTTTGTATGATCTACAAATATTTGTTTCGGAGTTTGGGTGTTTTCTATGTATAATATGTATGTATTTACAAAAAAAATAGTATATATATGTATTTGTATCAGTTATCTAGTACCCATAACACAAGCTCTGCTTAGCTTGGGACTAGATGGCGTTGTGTGTTAGATGTCCGAAATATTTATTATTATTTATTATTATTATACTATAAATACAAAATAAAGATAAAGATTACTCAGTATTTTCATGCTAGCCGTACGTACTACTTCCTATACAAGTATTAAGTTGTAAAATATTATACGTGTCTTTGCCTACAGTACTACAAATCGTTTGTTTGAGGTTGAGGTCATGGTTGTAACTCGAAGTTGCAATTGTCTTACATTTTTCTACAACTCAACCTCAGTAACTACGCACTCACGCCTAATAAAGCTAATTCTTTTAAATATATTTAACGGCTTGCTTCTACCATATGTAAAAATATTGTTTAGTATTCACACTGAACACTATTGATGTAATCCATTTACGTAGGATTAGACGCGATAAAATCAAAATAATTTGCATTTTAAATGTTTAAAACCATGATACATTTATCTTATGGTGGCCACAACGCTTCCTATGCACTATCATGTTGAATAGATGAAATCATTTGTCACTTGTCACTACAGTCAATATAGTCTACACTATACAGTTACTCCATCAGCCAGCCTTTGATTTATCATTTAACATTTCTATGTAGATTGCAATTCCGTGATACTATTACCAAATTGTTTTTATCTGAACCTTAATGTACTCATGATTATAGAGACCAATGAGAAAGACTGGAGAGTTTTCAAGTTAGATGTAGATGTGATTGCGATATACATAAACTGTGTCATCGACTTGCTACATCACTATCAAATGATTGGGATATATACCTACCTGTAAAATATCATTCGTTAATCCAAATTCTACTTACAACTTTTATTGACTCTTTGGAATCATATTAAATAGTTTGGTGAACATTTAATGGGTATTTTCATAAATTTCCTTTATAAAAGGTCAGATCAAATAGTGCAAAATAATTCTCTGTCAATATTTATAAATTCTGTGAGATTGGATGAGAACATAATATTAGATTGAATGCATTTCTTAACCGACTTCCAAAAGGAGGAGGTTCTCAATTCATCGGTATTTTTTTAATTTATTTTTTTATGTATGTACATTGATTACTCCGTCAATTGAGGACCGATTTTGAAAATTATTTTTGTATTCGAAAGGGTATGCTCCCCATGTAGTCCCATGGCCACCATATCAGGATTTGATGATGGGATCCCAAGGAAATTGAAGGAAACCCTCAAATTTACGTGAGCGCCTGCAATAAAGTTAAGGCAATTGTCTGCATGCTTTCATATTCTGTAAACATCATGTCCGAAATATTTATTTATTATTCTATACAGTATGTTGTATGTTACCTTTAGTCGTATTCTTTCAAGTTATTTAGGTGAAATGATGATGAGAGACTTGAGAAAGACTAAAAAGCGAAAAATAAAAAAAACTTCGTTTAAAAAAACCGACTTCAAAAACGGAAAAGTATAAAATAACTTAATTTGTATGTGCTACCTATTCATAGGTTTGAAGTCGGTGCCGAGCTATAAGATATAAAATAAATATTTAAGATTATGCTCTTCTAAAGGGAGTGTTTTTGTTTAATCAATGTGATAGTGTCCTACTCATATAGGAATGCAGCAAAACACACGAGTTTAAAAATTTATAAACTTTAGTTCACTATTTTAGTTACAACTTGTAGTACATTTACTTTAATATTATTTTTCTGAGTGTATTTTCTTATTGAAATCTTAGGACAGTCACGGCAGTACAAAATAATATAATCAGACATACAAGAAAAACTTTAATAAACTATTTCCCGGCTACGTAAATACTTTTGATAAAATATATAGAGCGTTATTCATGTCCCCTGTGACAGGCGTGCTCAATTTTGAAGACCAAGCAAGCGAAGGATTCTAAAATTCTCTCTCTGCTGCGCTCGTGATTCAAAAATTAGAATCCTGAGCGTTAGCGAGGGAATCATAGAACACGAGGTGAAACATCTTTGCACTCGAGTGCAACACGTAACTTTTCATCCCACCTCAGCGAGGAAATGAGTAAATGCAAAAAAGAAAAGGGCGCGGGCAAAGCAAATAAAACAAAAAAGTACACCAAGAAGGTTCCGAGTCTGAGTTTTTAACAAATTAAAACAGGGTTGAATGATAAATTCGGCACCATGGTGGTAGATAGAAGAAGTAGAAGTATATAGGTTTAATGATGTTTTGAATTCACATACTGAGTACACACGATTTTCTAAATTCAATTTACTATATCCTCTAGCACATAAAAACGCCTTTTGCACTCAGATATTGAAGGGCAAAAATACTCTTTTCGAGATGGTGGGAAGAAAAAATATTACCCTTTCTTTTGGCATGTAGAAACAAACAAACTAAAACGTGTGCACTTCAAAACTTTATTTTTACATACATAAATAAATAAATTTGAAACTGTAGTCAAGTCACGATTTCGCTATTTGTTTACACAAATGACATCATTTGACTACGGCCTGCCTTCGTGCCATCTTCCTAGGAGAAAGTGCTTACTGCTATCACTGTCCTGTCCCATACACAGCAAGATTCCGTAACTCGTCAAATCGGTAACTGTACACTTGAAACAGAGTTGAAACAATAATTATATAATAAACCTGGTATAATTAGCCAAGACCACCTGTCAAACGGTTGCCTTACTGTTGTATGTTAGGTCAGCGTAAACATTCTTATGCACAAGTAACGTAAGATGCATACGTAATTGGTGTAGAAACGTTGAAAATAAAAGAACTGAGTACTTGCATGATTACATTTATCTAGCTTAAAGCCAGTTTTCGTCGTAAACATAAGTATTGTGTCCCATCACATTTTTTTTTATAAAAGGGACTCAAAGTGACAAGAAAATATTGAACTATACAATTAATTGAAAGTCAAAACTCCACCACTTTTACTCTATACCTTCCTAAATATTCGTCTTCTATCGTCAACTTTTTAATTTTGTAGATCTTACGTACTAAATACTACACACATCAAAAGTGTCTAGGGATCAACATATGTGTCTAGGGATCAACATATATTTTTGCAATAACTTTTCTCCTGATTGATATTAATTAAAATTTTCTTTAAGGATTCATCAAATAAAGTGTTTTCGTTTGTCACAGTAACGATAAACCAAGTCACCTTTGCATTAATAAAGAAATTTGCCATTTTCCTAATAAAGGGATTTTTGACATTTGAACCACTAACATTAAAGTTCGAAAAAAAGACTGAAATAACAGTTTTCTTTAAAATTTTATTAGGTAACTTAAACAATTAATAATCCGTGTTTCTACCGCGAACACTAACAACACAAGAACATCGGTTTGGCATACTCAAAATGAGTTCATCCAAACACGCTGTGGAATGGCCGCCCATGTTCGTTGCAACAACAAAAAAAGGTCTTCTTGCGACTGGATGCCCTCCATATTCGGCAGAGCTCTTCTCTGTAGCATATCCCATGCATGCTCAATCGGGTTCAAGTCTGGCGACTGAGCAGGCCAGGGCCAAAGCCACATCTCAATCTCAAGAAATCCGCATAAAAATGCTTGATCCCTAGACACTTTTGATGTGTGTATATAAGGTAATGTTTTTTTTTATATACGAGCCTGTCAAAGTGACTTCTCTGCCTGATGGAAACAATAGAATAGAAGACGGTATTTTATTGAAAAAGATCCTATAAATAAGGTAAAAGTGACGTTTCAGAGGCACTTTCAGGCATTATCCATAATTAGCCCATGTACATTGCCTTTAACTTTAATAACGCTTTCTTATTTGTTTCTAATAAGTTACCAGTATCGGTTACATATCTGTAACATGGTGGTGTAGAAGACAAAGAGATCTTTGAATATTTATGGGTTGTTTATTTCTATTAGTAGTACATATTCAATCTGTATAAGTAAGTATTATGTACCGTTTGTATACTAATGTCTACTATATATAGGATATAGTTTATTTATTTGTGAAGTATGATTATTATAATTGTTCATAGAATCATTGGATTTACATCATTATGACACAAAACAGCCATCATTTTTTATTTTTTATTTATTATCTATACATCGTGCACTTTAGGCACATTAGCGGACTTTATGCCTAAGGCATTCTCTACCAGTCAACCCTTGGGGTGATGCAGAGAAAATAGGAAGTAGGTGCATTTTGGCTAAAGGATGAATACAAACTTATCACACACTAAAACTCCAGCTCTTATTAAGGTAGAAAAAACTTACAACAGTAAACAGTAGCAAGCGCTGTTTCAAATCGGTTTTCTGTGAGGCCGTGATATCACTCCGGTCGAGCCGGCCCATCCATGCCGAAGTGTGGTCCTCCCACGTTTATTGTACGTTGTACTCATACGGTATCCCACGCTCATCTATCATTTCCTAATTCCAAGAAGATGCAAAAAAAGAAATATAGTAGTGAAGCCAGACATTTTTATGGCATCAGTTTATGGTCCAACGGTGCGTATACGAAATCGTCAATAAATTAATCGTCTTGCAAATAAAGCCTCCACAAGGATTTCCATAACATTCATTCCACGCAAAAATACATATTTGGAATCATTTCGTTATTAGTTTGCAAAACGAAAATATATTAGTTCCTACAACCATAATGTAGTAAACCACCATATCCTTATTGTATTAATATTATGATTAGTTGCAATATCCACATAATATAATTGTAGTCGTAATTAATACAATAATACAGATCTGTGTAAGTACATGTGTCACATGAATGAATTAAGTCAAACCTGTGTTTATAACAAGGCCTCGTTTAATCCTCATGACTCATGCTTACATATTACACAAGTTATTTATGAGATTATACAACTTCACATTGCAATATTACAAGCACAATGTAAAAACAATATGTTATTTGGACTTAACAAATAATCACAAATTTTAACACAAAAAAACGACTTCAAGAACTAGTTCAAATTGAAATGGACCACACGGGAAGCACCAGCTTTCAAATAAAATAAGAATCATCAAAATCGTTTCACCCAGTCGAAAGTTATTTAGTAACAAACATTATAAATAATACAGTCGAATTGATAACCTCCTCCTTTTTTGAAGTCGGTAACAAATAGTTAATTTCAAAACGTTTCCTCTTTTTTACTACTGTTTTACTTTTACATTTTCCGTTACTACTGTTTAAAACTTTACTATCCTCTCCAAAAAGTATATCTAAACTCGGTACTTATAAGTTTTATTTAAGAAAGTAAGACTAATATCCCCAATATACCAATATATCTGTATAGTGGCTAAAATTATAATACATGTAAAAATCACTAATGCCGAACAACAGTTTCACTAAATTATTCGCAATTCTTACGCATATGCATGCACGTGGAATGTATACAACACTATTAAAATTAACACACAAAATTAAGATAAAGTCTATGACTCATAAATTCAGGGTAAACTAGATCAAGATTAAATAAATTAAACTTAATTCAGTACGCCTACTTCCGATTTTTATTTACTCGATTGTCGGCATGTGATTAGTGTAGCAATAACAAAAGATTTCAGCGCATGCCAATGTGTCTCAGCATGTTGTGTAAATCGATTGTATAACGACGATGCAATACATGATAATGTGTTTAACTTCCGAACGGACATGTCAATTTAGTTAACATGTCGCGCTTATGGAAGGTCCCTAAGAGGAAAATCGAAATCTGTTGAAATACTCTTACATAGTTATCATTATCACGACTATTCACGACCCTATTGCTACTTTTATAGCCAAATAGGCTATTAAGTTTTGTGGTTTGGAAACTTACCCATACATAATAAACGGATACCAAAGGACAGAACTATTTTATCGCAGTGAAATCGATTAAAAACAGACACTGGTGCTAATTCTCTTGTTGCGTCACTGGTTTAAAATTTCTTTACAATTCGATAAGTGTAGTGTTTTTCAAAATGCGATTTTTCTATGTAATATGTGTAAGAAAATAGATAACGTCTATTTTTAGTGTGACATATCTACTTTTAGTTAATCTTTGACATTTAGAACATCGGTTGTCAGTATAAAACTTATTTTTGGTATATTTTAGTTTTGTTTACAGAGTTTTCGTACAACAAAATTAGCAATGCAATACTGTCTTACACCTATTTCTTTTCACGTCATCTAAGTCGGTGTATTCCTGTCTCTGAAAAAAATCACAATACAACAAGGAATACTTAATATTCCTTGTTGTATTGTGTTTTTTTTTTTAAATAAGGCAAGACCATCTGTCAATGCGGAAGTAAAGTTAACCTTTAAATATTAGGTCTTTACCTATGAAATTGCCGTTCTTCAGCACAGGTCATTTCAAATAAAAAAAAGTTTGTAATGGCTCTGTATTCTAAATTCAAATTAATTTTGTTTGAAAACCATGACATTCTATTTACAAACTCAGTCTTTTGTTTTTTGATTAGCGTTGTATTTTCATTACATTTGAACATTTTTCGTCATAATGGATACTTTAAAAATTCGTGTAATTATGAAATATGAGTTCCGTCGTGGCACCAACGCGACACAAACGGCACGTAACATCAAAAACGTTTACGGAGAGAACTGTACAAACGAACGCACAACCCGTTATTGGTTTTCCCGGTTCCGTTCTGGAAATTTTGACTTGAAAAATGAAGCTCGTGGTCGTCCGGAGACTTTGGTAAACAATAATGAATTAAAGGCGATTGTGGAAGCTGACGAAACTCAATCTACACCTGAGCTAGCAGCAGCTTTTAATGTAAGCACCAAAACAATATTGATCCATTTACGACAAATTGGCAAGCTAAAAAAGCTTGATAGATGGGTGCCCCACGACCTTAACGATCGCCAGCGCAACGTACGCGTCGAGACCTGCCTTGCGCTGCTCAACAGGCAAAGAAATGAAGGAATTTTCAAACGAATTGTTACGTGCGACGAAAAATGTATTCTGTTCGACAATCGAAAGCGCTCAGCAAGTTGGTTAGACCCTGGTTCAGCACCAAAGCAATGCGCTAAACCAAAAATGACCCCTAAAAAGGTGATGGTCCCTGTTTGGTGGTCTAGTGCGGGTGTGATTCACCACAGCTTTTTACAAAACGGCATGAGCATTAATGCAGATGTGTACTGTGAAGAACTGGAGAGAATGATGGAGAAGCTTGCACATCTGCAACCAGCTTGGGTCAATCGGTCGTCCCAACTGCTCCTTCACGACATCGCGCGACCCCATACTGCGCAACAGACAGTCTCCAAGCTGCAAGAGCTGGGGTTGGAAGCTCTCCCTCATCCGCCATACTCACCAGACCTTGCACCAACCGACTATTGCTTTTTCCAAAATTTGTACAACTTTTTAGTGGGTAAAAAATTCAATTCCCGAGAGGCAGTACAAAATGCCTTTGAAGAGTTTGTTGCCTCCCGTCCAGCAGATTTTTACAAGAAGGGCATCAATAAACTGCCAATGCGTTGGCAAAGATGCGTCGATTGCATGGGTGATTACTTCTATAGTCTACCTAAAATGAAATGACAGCGAAGCGACAAATTCAGTAATAATTTGATGATATTTGATGCAACGGTCGCCGCTGGCTGACCCTAATGAAATGATAGATCATGGTAACTTTAATTTATTTTTAAACTTGTGTAATTTTGTAAGTAAATAATTACTGTAATTAGTATCAACTCCAAAGTAAACTAAATAGCTACATACAGCACAAAATAACAACACAAACTTATAAAACAGACTTGAGGTTCTAAAACTTTGTTAGTATGTTGAAACTTGAAATGTAACTGAGACTGCGCTACCATTTATTGAATAAAAAATGTCCAACTGTCATTATGAGCTAAGCCAGTTTGCTGCTAGGTAACATATCTGTGTTAAATTACTCTGACAATTAAATAAATTTATGAGTGTATTTTTTTTTTGCCTTTCATTATACAGTTGGTGTTCTAGGTATGAGAATTATTTTATTAACTACGTTCAATAAAATCAGGACCACTATTAATCATCGATATCTAGATAAAATAATTAAGTACACAATAACCTCCAGTAGAAATAGGTGATTAAAGTTTTATGTGATACTAGTTGTTGCCCGCGGCTCCGCCCGCGTATATGTCGGTTATCACGGCAAATAGTAGCCTATGTGTTATTCTGATGTATAAGCTATATTACTGTAAAGTTTCATCCAAATTCGTTTACTAGTTTTTGCGTGAAAGAGGAACAAACATCCATCCATCCATACTTACAAACTTTCGCGTTTATAATATTAGTTAGATTGATTAAACCTAGCTATTTAAATAAATTAAATTGAAGGGTATGTTTTTAATTTTAAATTAACAGCTTTTTACTAAATGCATATAAAAGTATATACAGTACCAACATTTTATTTTGTCTTTCTGCCAGTTTGTTCTGGCCGGCTAATCTCTGGAATGGCTGGACCGATTTTGACCGGACTTTCTCTGGCAGATAGCTGATGATATGAGGAGTAACTTAATCTACTTTTTTTTTTAAACTTCGCCTCGCGTCATTACGCGCGGTTGTATTTGTAAAGCTGCATCGTCGTACTCATTTATTTGATCCGTCAATCCTACTAATATTATAAACGCGAAGGTTTGTAAGTATGAATGGATGGATGTTTGTTACTCTTTCACGCAAAAAGTACTGAACGGATTTGGATGAAACTTTACAGTTATATAGCTTATACATCAGAATAACATATAGGCTACTATTTATCGTGATAACCGACATATACGCGGGCGAAGCCACGGGCAACAACTAGTTATAGTATATTTGAAACGCATAAAGTACAAAGAAGTTTTAGCACTGACTAAAGTTTAAATGCATACAAGTGCTAAAGTGACTTTTTTTTTGATTGGTCATATAGGCTTATATATTAAATACTAGCTTTAGCACGCAGTTCCGCCTGCATGTGCGTCAGATATCGCGGTAAAAAGTAGTCTGTGTTATTCTGATGTATGAACTTTATTACTCATATAAATCTGTTCAGTTCTTTTTGCGTAAAAAAATAACAAATATCCATCCTTTTTTAACAACCTTCACATTTATAATATTAGTAGGATTTAAATCAAATTTAGTTTGAGGAAAACCCTTCTATTATTCTCAGTTCATAAGACCAGCCTTTCTCCTTGTATCGCCTACTAATTGAAAGCATATTTATGTGTTAATACCGATTACACATTTGTGAGTAATACTGCAATACCGGAGCACGTTAGTGAATTCTGCGTAATATAAAAACTAGTACATTTTAGAATTAAACTCACTTGTACTTATTCCACTATTTTAATTAAATTTAATTTCCTTAATGATTTCGCCCTACGACATCATCAAAGGTTACTTGTTATATGGAAATTATTAACATCTAAAACCTAACAACTGTGGGTACACGCTTCGATCAATTCGTATTATTGATCGAAGGGTACATGGAACTAACATATAATAGATACTTGCCATAAGGTGAAACCGGTCAGGATTAAATTTAATTAGAATAGTGGAATAAGTACAAGTTAGTTTAATTCTAAAATTCGAATGTCAGCACTTGATGGAAGTGCCGACATTCGAGAGTATAAATTGCATAAAAACTAGTGTCTGTATTTTGTACAAGCTGAACCCGCAGCTATTGTCGTACCGTGGATAACGCCGCGGGGCGAAGTTAGTCTAAAATAATTACAAATTTTAACAAAAAAAAACCGACTTCAATCTGGACCAAATTTAAATGGGACCATTCGGGAAGCACCAGCTTTCAAATAAAAAAAGAATCATCAAAATCGGTTCACCCAGTCCAAAGTTATGAGGTAACAAACATAAAAAAAAAAAAACAGTCGAATTGAGAACCTCCTCCTTTTTGAAGTCGGTTGAAAAGTAGCCTAAGTTACTCTTTATATCATCAGCTACCTATGAATGAAAGTCCGGTCAAAATCGGTCCAGCCGTTCAAGAGATTAGCCGAAACAGACAGACAGACAAACATTGAAAAAAGTTATTTTGGTATATGTACCGTGTAAACATAGGTACATATGCATTTGGTAAACAGTGGTAATATTACAAACAGACACTCCAATTTTATTTATTTGTATAGACATGTATAAATGATACAATGATGACTCTCGTCGAACTTTGAGCTCGTTGAGCTTTCTTGTACCAAACAAGAAAGCTTTGATCATATAACATAATGGTTTTTGCTCGCGGCTCCGCCCGCGTGTATGTCGGTTGTCGTGGTAAATAGTAGCCTATGTCTTATTCTGATTTATAAGCTATATTACTGTGAAGTTTCATCCAAATCCGTTCAGTAGTTTTTGCGTGAAAGAGTAACAAACATCCATCCATCCATACTTACAAATTTTCGCGTTTATAATATTATTAGTAATTTTCTCTATTTTTAGATTTTAGATTCTCTAGTTTTAGAGACTTTTCGAATTAAATATTTCAATGAGACAACGTACGAAACAACGAAAGGCTTTGATAGTGTTTAAATCATATTAATTTTAATATGATGTCAAACTCTTTCTCAATATTATGTCAATTTCTCTCTGCGTTTCCTAATTAATTTATACGTTAACATGAATAAAATAAATGTTTGTACTTAGTTTTCTTACTTGAAAACTTGAAACTACTATAACTATAACTATAAAAATAAATAAATTTCATAATCAGGTTTCTTATCACCGTTTAAACAATAATTATGTGTGGTTTACCTGTTTTGAATCCTCTACCTAAGTAGGTACTAAAATTGAAATATACTTGTAGGTATAAGGCGAATTTCAAATATTGTAAACAAATATAATTAAGTGTTATAAGCTCATTTAAACCATATATTTATATATTGTTATGTGGTTTACCTGTTTTGACACCCTTTGTAAATACATATTCCTTGACTAACGACTGTAATGAAACATAAGCTGTAAAGCTTAAATTATAGAGGATGTGTTTTAATAATTATTAAAAGCTCATTTGAAAGCTATTGTAACAATATTATAATTTACTAGTTGTTGCCCGCGGCTCCGTCCGCGTATATGTCGGTTAACGCGGCAAATAGTAGCCTATGTGTTATTTTGATGTATAAGCTATATTACTGTAAAGTGTCATCCAAATCCGTTCAGTAGTTTTTGCGTGAAAGAGTAACAAACATCCATCCATCTATCTATCCATCCATCCATCCATACTTACAAACTATCGCGTTTATAATATTAGTATATATAGTGTAAGGAATAAACGAATAGAGTGAGGTAGGTACTCCAATGGTGGTCTGTACCTAACTTTACAATGTGTCGTCATTCGAATGAGACTATCGAGTGAGAAGTAGTATTGTGAAGCTCGCCCTCTTTTCCTCGGGACCTCGCGGTGTGCGGACGGGTGCATCACTGTGTAGTGTTTAACGTTGATTACATAACCTTGATATTTTGTTTAAGTATAAAGTTAAAAAGCGGTGCCTCTGAGTGTAGTGTATAACGTAAACTATAGTTGATTACTTAGCCCTTATATTTTAATTATGTATTAGAGTTAAATAACCAGATAGTGTTTTAGTGTTCTTTATAAAATTAAATTGTATTTTTTTTAATCAAATGAATTGGTTTTTGTTTATATCAGAAGTGGGATTAAGTTATCCTTTAACCCACAATTGATTTAACTTTTTCTTTTGTTGCTTGTGTTATTAATATCTGGTGTTTAACTGCTAATATTGTGTTGTTCTGTAATCGTATCGTGTAATTTGCTTCGGTGTATATTGATCTATTACAATGGGTAAGCATAAACGTTCATGCAGTCGATCTGACTCGAGTGAAGATAATAATTCTAAACGTTACCGCCGCCGGCATCGTAGTCGTTCTACTCACGGTTCTTCTCATGGTTCGGATATACGTGAATCGTTACAAGTTATCATAACGCGGTTAAACGCGTTAGAGGATAGGTCTACCATTACGACGTCTTCTAATATCGAAGCGCGTATGCAACCTAATGATTCTTCAGAAAAAATCGTAGAAGCTATTCAGTCTTGAAGGTGGGGTAGTTCTCGTGATTATTACGTTTCGAATTTTGATCCTAACGTGAATGATATTGATTCTTGGTTTGAAGAGGTAGACAGAGCACAAATTCTTAACAAATGGTGTGATGCTGAGTGCTTGTCGCGTATTGGGCACTGTCTTAAGGGTGATGCTAAGTCATGGTTAGATGATTGGGTCACAACAGACCGGTCATGGAGCAACTTTAAAAAAGATTTTAGGTCTTTGTGCGTGAAAAATATTGATGTAGCGAATATTTTGTACGATGTGATGAGTACGAGTTCCGACGATTATGCAACGTATGCTGAATACGCGCGTAGATCTTTATTGCGCTTGAAAATAGTGAAGGGGCTTAGTGATGAGCTTATTAGTGCGATCGTCATACGTGGTATTAATGACCCGCATATTAAGGCATCTGCTACAAATCGTAATCTGAAGCCCTGTGAATTAGTTAATTATCTAGCTACTTTCCTTAAGCCCGCGCTTAATAAAGCCGAAAAGCTTTCTAGTTCTGACCGCGGTATTAGTAAACGATTTGTTAAACCGCATGTTGGCAAACGGTATTTATCAAACATTCCGATTCAATGTTTTTCATGTGGACTGATGGGCCACAAACAAGTTAACTGTCGCTCCAAGCACAAACTATCAGTAAACACGAATCAAGTACCTTCCACTAGTGCGACTGTTATACCGTCTACTACTGTAAAGCCAAGTAATAGTGATATAAAACTGGAATCGAAGTCAACCTGCGTGTATTGTAAAAAGATAGGTCATCATATTAAGGATTGTTTTGCTAAGCAACGTTCTGATCAGAGGAGAGCAAACGTAAATTTTTGCTCATTACCTAAATTTAATCATTCTAGAGACGTTATGGTGGGAGTGATTCAGGGAATTCCTATTGACATCTTGATAGATAGTGGTGCTTTAGACGTTTCACTTATCTCCACTTATGTCGTGAGCTATTTGTCGTGTTTTTCGAAACCCACTTATCGCGAGTTGAAAGGTGTCGGTCATAATATCACTCGAGTGTTCTCTTATGTAACGCTTACCATAGAGTTTGAAGAAATCACTCTTGAGGTTGATTTATTGGTTGTGCCCAGTGAGAGTATGAACGCACCTATCATAATCGGTACAGATGTTTTAAATCGTGAGGGAGTAACTTATGTACGTACTAAGGGTTGTCAACGATTAATTTACAATTCGGTCCCGACAAAAGTTTCGACGGTAGAAGCGGATGAGCACGCTATTAAGACCTCACTTGTAGGAGATGACCACAAAAAACTTTTAGAGATTTTAAATCAGTTTTCAAAGTTTATGATTACCGGAACGGCTACTTCAAGCGTGACTACTGGTAGCATGCACATCCGTTTAAACAGTGATGCACCCATACATTACAGACCGTACCGCTTATCTTTTAATGAAAAGTTGAAGGTTCGTGAAATTATTGCAGATCTTTTATCTAAAAGAATAATACGTGAATCGGAGTCAGCGTACGCGAGCCCTATACTCTTAATAAAGAAAAAAGACGGTACTGATCGAATGTGTGTAGATTTCGGGCCTTAAATAGAATTACGATTAAAGACAGATATCCTTTGCCGTTAATTGAGGATCATATTGACCGGTTGGGTATGGGTAAATATTTTACGACCCTTGATATGGCATCAGGGTTCCATCAGATTTGTTTAGATAATGACTCGATTCCTCTTACGGGTTTTGTGACGCCAGAAGGTCATTATGAATATTTAAAAATGCCTTTTGGACTCGCGAATGCGCCAGTTGTTTTCCAAAGAATCATTAGTAATACCCTGCGTTCTTTCATAAACAGCGGCGCCGTCGTGGTGTATATTGATGACGTGTTACTTATTAGTGAGAGTATTGACGCTGGTTTACATACCCTAAATAGTGTTCTAAGGACTTTAACGGATGCTGGGTTTTCGTTGAATATGAATAAGTGTTCTTTTTTGAACACTGAAATAGAGTATTTAGGACGTGTAATCACTAACGGTGAAGTTCGTCCTTCAAAATCTAAAATAACGGCATTAATAAACTCAACTGCACCCAAAAATGTGCGTCAAGTTAGGCAATTCTTAGGACTTGCGGGCTATTTTAGAAGATACATAGAGAATTACGCTTTCAAAACTTCATGTATCGCACGTTTAACTAAAAAGGATGTAGAATTTAATTGGGGTGAAGAACAGGAACGAGCTCGTGCCGATATTATTAAGTGTTTAACTAGTGAACCGGTTCTCACTATATTTAACCCTAATTTAAATACAGAGGTCCATACGGACGCCAGCAGTCAAGGATACGGAGCTGTTTTAGTTCAAATTCATAGGGATGGTCGTAATTGTGTAATTGCCTACTACAGTCAGGTAACTAGTGGAGCGGAAGTACGATATCACTCCTATGAATTAGAAACGTTGGCTGTAGTTCGGGCCTTGCGTCATTTTCGTCACTACCTTATTGGCATTGAATTCAAAGTTATTACCGATTGCAACGCTTTAAAAGCTACACAAAATAAGAAAGATCTCTTACCTCGGGTGGCCCGATGGTGGGTGTATTTATGTATGTATGTATTTACAAGATTTTACATTCACCATTGTTTACCGTAAAGGCGTTTTAATGCCTCATGCCGATTACCTTAGTCGCAACCCTATTCGTTTTGTAAATAGCATAGACAAACCACGTAATTGGGCGCAAATCGCACAGTCAGGCGACGAAGAAACTCTAAAACTAATTAGTCAATTAGACGATGGACAATTAGACGCCAGTCGTTATGTAAAAAACAACGACATTCTTTACTACCGGTACTCGCCGGTAGGAGAACAATCACGCCTGTTATGTTATATACCAAAGGGACATAGGCTTAGCCTACTTAGGATTTTTCACGATGAACATTGTCACGTAGGGGTAGATAAAACAATAGCGTTGATATTAAAACATTTCTGGTTTCCTAGCTTACAAACGTTTGTTAAAAAATACATAGGACATTGTTTAACCTATATAGCCAATAAAAGGATTCCACGGGCTGCTTTATAGCCTATCACATCGTGGCCTAAGCCAGATATAGCTTTTCACACCCTCCATATGGATGCTCTCGGTCCGTTGCCAGAGTCCAATGGATATAAACATATTATGGTAGTAGTAGATGCTTTCTCTAAATACTGTCTACTGTATCCTATTTATAAACAAGATTTGGATGAGTTACAACAAGTATTTCAAAATGTCATGTCCTTATTCGGTACTCCACGTCTTTTGGTCACTGACAGAGGCCGTATGTTTGAATCTGCACGATTTGTTAAGTGGATTAACGATTTAGGATGTTCAATACATCATATCACTCCAGAAATGCATCGTTCTAATGGACAGGTTGAAAGATATATTCGCACTCTACTTAACATGTTATGTATAGAGATCAATCATAAAAAAAGTAAATGGTCTGAAGAGTTATGGCGTTTACAGCTCATTCTCAACATTACTCAACAAAAAACCACACGGGCGTCTCCGTTACATCTTTTAATAGGAACCGAGGGAGTCACTCCCGTAACAATCCCTTCGAGAGCTTGACAG
The DNA here is from genome assembly GCA_949125395.1 of Diaphora mendica. Classification (NCBI taxonomy): domain Eukaryota; kingdom Metazoa; phylum Arthropoda; class Insecta; order Lepidoptera; family Erebidae; genus Diaphora; species Diaphora mendica. The sequence continues at coordinate 16,584,966 of OX421316.1, forward strand.
ACAAAGGACGGCCGAACGTCTTAAAGAAAATCAAGAGCGACAAGATGAATATGTCAATAAAGGTCGACGCCCGCCTCGTGTTTTCCAGATGAACGATCTTGTATTTGTTACTAAATATGCACAATCCAAAGGAAAATTGGATCCTGGTATGCGCGGCCCATATAAGATAACTAGAGTCCTCGAAAATGGTCGTTATGAGTTAAAATTACTGGCCGGAGCTTATGGCAAAGTGAGTTATGCCGCAGCTCAATTCATGGTACCTTGGAAAGGTGAATGGACGCCTGAAGAATGTGCAGCCTTCTTTGCGAGTAAGTCACTGCGACAGTAGATCTTGAGATTTTACAGTGTGTCCTAAGACCTATGGACAGGGTAACCAGCCCCAAACTCATGGTACTCCTTAGAAAACCAATAAGACTCATGGACCGGGTATCCAGCCCCAAACTCGTGGTCTTCCTGAGAGAACTATAAGACCTATGGACCGGGTATCCAGCCCCAAACTCGTGGTCTTCCTGAGAGAACTATAAGACCTATGGACCGGGTAACCAGCCCCAAACTCATGGTCTTCCTGAGTGAACTTTAAGGCCTATGGACAGGGTAACCAGCCCCGAACTCATGGTCTTTTTATGGTAACAGTAGATCTTCATGCTGTAGGTCTACTCTTGTCATGGTACTAAACTTCTGGTTGTTAAGTTTTAGATGCTTGTAACAGTGACTGTTTGTTTGTAGTCTAGAACGGATTATAAACAATCTTTCACTCTTTTCCTTGGGGGTTCAGACCTTTTCCTATTCCTGTTAACTGTTATTATCATGATAGCTATTTGTTAACTGTTTACACTAAATTGGATAACTGTTTTCAGCAACTGACAAATCAGACGACGATGTACCTACAGAGGATCCTAATGAACTTTTATTAGATGTTCAAGCCACTGCAAATGAGAACAATGAAGAGGTGCAGTTACCTGAACCTGACGAGGACGTCAGGGTGTCAGGAGAGGCCGTGTAAGGAATAAACGAATAGAGTGAGGTACTCCAATGGTGGTCTGTACCTAACTTTACAATGTGTCGTCATTCGAATGAGACTATCGAGTGAGAAGTAGTATTGTGAAGCTCGCCCTCTTTTCCTCGGGACCTCGCGGTGTGCGGACGGGTGCATCACTGTGTAGTGTTTAACGTTGATTACATAACCTTGATATTTTGTTTAAGTATAAAGTTAAAAAGCGGTGCCTCTGAGTGTAGTGTATAACGTAAACTATAGTTGATTACTTAGCCCTTATATTTTAATTATGTATTAGAGTTAAATAACCAGATAGTGTTTTAGTGTTCTTTATAAAATTAAATTGTATTTTTTTTAATCAAATGAATTGGTTTTTGTTTATAATAGTATATATATAGTATATATGTTGTGAAATTATAATTTATGTTGTGAAATGGTTAACCTGTTTTGATACCCCTTCTGTATTCTATGCACTTAATTATGTATTCGTTAACTGACTGAATATTTAAAAACCTACTTCCTGCTGCAAAACTGAATTATAAAATACGATAAAGACACATGTGTTATATTTAGGTGTCATAAGCACATTTAAATAATATTTGTATGTTATGGTGTGGTTACCTGTTTTGAAATCCCTGCATATACTTGTGGGCATATTGTTTACAAGTAATAAATGTATATTTCACGACTTCTAATTTTAACACTGTGCTTAGTCATGTTTCATTATAATTAATCGAGTAATTTGGTTTTCCTCCAACAATACGCAAGTCTGTTTAATTATTATATTGCTTCATGTAATACAATTATAATTGTAATTTTAGCAATGTGTTTTTTATTTACGTTTATTTTGAGTACCTCATTGTATGTGCTACATGAAATAACATTTATTACAACATGCTCATTTATGCTTGAAAATATCATAGACGGTAGTGCTAAAACAGTTTCACATCATAAAATAATTGTTGCAAAAATAAAACAATTAAGTAACGAATTATTCTTTAGTTTTTATTGCTCTGTTAACTAACATAATAATTAATTTTTATCTACCATTGACCAAATTAAAGCTTAAAACGTTTCATGTTTGATTTAATATGTTCGTTTCAAAGCAATTTAGAAGTTTGATGGACAACAGTACTCCATAACGCACAGGATGTTGGATTTTCAAAAAACATTCATTATGTAATTAGCGAATATATGGAGCACTTATTATAAGGGCTCTACGATGTTTCTTAAGCACTGATTAATATTTGACACTGATGGCAACTGTCGTTCAGTCTTGTAATCTATATTAATCATAAAATCATTAGTTTATTAAGAAATCTGATCTTTAATTTTGCACATAGGTTTGTTTTAAAATAATATTTAAATTATGTATTATAAATAATAAATAACTAGATAATTTCAGTGATTGCAATATGCTATTTACACAAACGTAAAAGATATTTTCATTTAATTGTCGAGATAATTGTCACAAGGAACACCCAGACTCAGAATAATAATTTGTGGATCACGCAAAGTGTTGTCCCATGTTGGACTTGGAACCCACATATATATCATGGAACCCACGACACTCAGCGCAGTAGATAACCACTACGCTATCTGAGCAGTCAACTAACGACAGTAAATAAATAAATAATTGTGACTACGTTGTGTGATTTATCTTCGCTACATCATTCATTTATTATTTTCGGGAAGTCTAAATATCACAATTCATACTTACAAAATATTATACATATGCTCTAATCTGTCAGCGTGAAGCGTAATTACCAAAACACTTAATAAAATACGACGTTCCCACAGCCATTTTCAAGCTTAACAACTTTATTATACCAATTGCATTACCTAAACAAATTCTTTACTGGTATTACTTGTATTTATTTGCGGTTGCTGTAATTTAAAACACTTATTTCTTCCTGCATCCCGTAATTTCACATCAATCAGGTACAATTTATTTATTGAATATGTTAATGCAGTGTAATCCTGCGTCCGCGCAGCCCGCGGCTATCGCGTTGTCGCATTATTACGTCATCTAGCTTTCGTCGCGTGAGAACCTTCGCGCATTGTAGCTCTGACTCGCGCTTCACTTTCATTGTTTATACTTTACACGGAACTCTGTGCACGGAACCGATCAATAGACGTTCGGAAGATATGCGTGTGTGCTTATTAACGACAGTGGTCAACCGTCAATAGACACGACAGTATGATTAACATTATTTCTAAACGACTTTAAAGAGGTGGAAGATCTCAATTCGACCAAACATTTTTGTGTTATTATTGCATTTAATACATAAATGTGAGTTTATCAACCAGTTGTATTTTAGAAATACAATAAGATAGAATGTAATGTTATGACTGCACGGATGAGGTCATCTCGCCGCATCGTATTCCACTGAGTGTTGTGGGTTTGAGATATACATGGGACAACACTTTGTGTGGTCCACAATTTTTTTTGTTTTGAGTTTGAGTGTCTATTTGAATTAATATTTGTAAGGTCAGCCGTGGCATAGAATATATAAAAAATAAATACAATAAAGTATGTAAATAAAGTATGTAGTGCAAATTGAAAAGTGCATTGTGTGGACCTCTTTAGAGGATAATCTAGCGTTAGTTTCTATGCAGCTTCAGTAACAAAACGAAACAGTTATAATAAAAGCATTAGCGGTCAATACGGGAAGGAATGCGGAATGGCGGCGCATCGGCGACAAAACGGCGACAGTGACAAAAGCAACGATGAACCCACAGTTTTAATGGGTTAATTTTCCTAATGAGCTTTTAACAATATGCTTAGAGTAAAGCCACATATTTCCTATATGGTACAACTTCCTTCTCATAATTAAACAAGCGCGTTCTCTAAGTTAGAAAATGTGAACTAAATATTTACAATAACTCATAAAATTTACGTCTTATAAAACTAGTTACTAAATCGCTATAATTTCTAATTATATTAAAGATTAAGATTAAAAAGGTTGATTTTAGAACCAGTAATAATAAAAACTTGCAGCAAGTTTATACTTAGAAAAACAATACAGCAAAAATATGTATCTATATCTGGGGGCACCGTCGTGCCCCCGCCAAGACGAGCCAAGCGAAGTGAAAATGTATGGCTTGGCTGTTTCGTTACTTCAGAAACTAAATATTCGTATAACACATTACTTCAGAAACTAGATATTTACAATCACAAAAGGCGATCGTTTCCCCTTCGTGATGGTATGGTAGCGAAACGGTGAAGCCATACATTTTTACTGAGATGTAGAGTTTATGAAGTTAGGGTTGGTAGAGTTAGGGCGTGTAGATTCAGAACCTTGGCTCTACATGAGATCTGATATCTTTTTCACAGGGTTAGCCATATGCAGTCGTCTTGGCAACATTTTACATGAAAATGTTTTTGGTGGGATGTTATAGTTACAAACATACTAACCTAGATGACGTAGTGCTGAACAATATTTTTAGCAAAATAAAACTAAACTAATGGTCGCCTAGTGGTCGAAATTCGACTACAATTTTTTATTTATTAGCTTTTTGCGCTCCTCAACCATATAAACTTTAAATGTGCAAAATTTCATATTCCCCAGATCGCATTTTTTTTAAAGTGTACAAATTTTGTACAAGTAAATTGATAATAATCCTACTAATATTATAAACGCGAAAGTTTGTAAGTATGGTTGCATGGATGTTTGTAACTCTTTCACGCAAAAACTACTGAACGGATTTGGATGAAACTTTACAGTAATATAGCTTATACATCAGATTAACACATAGGCTACTACTTGCCACGATAACCGACATACACGCGGGCGCGGTGCCGAAAGCAAAAACTAGTATTAGGTAACATAAGGAACTAGTGACATCTTTTTTTGTTGATTTTAGACTAAGCTGAAAGGAATGAATTCGTTTCATAAGCAATTTAATAAAGGCATTTAAAGGCAATTTGTACGTATTTAAGGGTGATTAGCAAGGTTACCGGTTTTTCGTTGAATGCGGATTTGCGTGCCTTCAGAATCCACACATTGCTTTTAGCGGCACCCACGTTTATACGGCCACCATCATACGACCCGTTTAAAGCGAAACATAGTGCAGTAATGCTATTCCCAACGAGTTTATCTTAAATTTCAATACGCAATAACATGCAGATAAATACCACCCACACACAATATTATTGTTTATCAGAGCACGCTGATGTCATATTTCGATATTCCTATTACAATAGTAATTATTCAGATTGATATTTTAATTGTAAATTGATATCCACGACTCAATTAAAGGCACAAAAACTGAGGGCAAAAAAATATTGTAATGAGGAAGTTTTCAATTTAACAGCCCAATCACTTTTTTATTTTGTACCAAATGTGGTATCAAATAATGTGTCCGCGTGGAGACTACATCTCGGCAAACGTTGGTTAGGACGACCACAGGCCAAGTGAGGTCATGATCAACGCAAGATAGCTGGCAGGTTCTGGATGCGAGAAGCCGAGAACCTAACCTAACCATGTGGCGTGCAACTAGAGAGACCTATGTCGAGCAGTGGACTACGATAGGAAGTTGATATATAATATCAACTTCGAATTCAAATGCTTTGTATACAAGTAAGACTAATTAAATTATCCGACTATGAACATTATACGATACTAATACGTATGCCGTAGCATGTTAACTCAAAACTGTCTCTATTGTGTTGAATGAAAATAAAGGCTTTACATTATGGGATACAAATGTGCGTTTGAGATCTCTAACTTGGCTATAATGTATTCAGATAACAGACACCTTAATATTATGTAGGCGTAAAATCTGGGCGCCGCTAACACCAACACAGTCACCGCTTAAATCCAGTACTTTTCTGTCTATTTTTGGGCTTTACCTCGCTACAAGGTTATGAGTAACCACATCATTTCTTGTGATGACTAAGTAGAACAGAAAAGAAAAAAAGCAGTTGATATGAATTTATAAAGGTTGAATCATGGTTTGGAGTTCTATCCTGAATGTTTTTTTTTTCAGAAGTTGAAATTTGTGATATTATTTCTTTTAATTTAACATTCTCTATCGTTTACAAATTATTTTAAAATTTATGTTTACCAAGAACTTGAATGTTTGCGCATTCGTCTTGGATATCGCCGTCTCCATATCAACACGTTTGTGAAGTGTATCATAATATAGCCTCAAACATAACACGTCTGTCTTTCGATGAACTTAATAAGACCATCCATGCTAATGCTGGAGACGAATCGTCTACTTTCCTATAGAACGACACGAAGTTCTTAGGGGTAAGGCCATTATTGGCTATATTTATTGTGAATCTCTTCGTCGCGTCGCCGTTGTCTAGATTTACCAGATCACACTGTGCGTGTATTTTAACGGTAGGTCTCTATAGCATTGTTGCATCAACAACAACTGTAAAAAATATTCGACACAGGGAATCTAAACCTGGGGAGGCTTCTCCGGTCAATCCTACATGACCTATGCAAACCTCAACTGTGATGTGCGATTGGGGCATAGAACTTAATACCTAATTATTTGTACAGGAAATCTTAACATTATCTATCACATGGTTTCATTGTTAACAAAAAAATCTATATACATATGTATATTTATTATGTCAAAAAAATTAAAATGCATGTGTTGTAGTATAAACAAAATACACAAAGGAAATAATTGTTAGGATAATGACATACCATACATACCATATTCTTCATTCGCTGTGCTCATTTGGCACGGTGTAGGACTAGGTACATACATAGATTAATTTTGAATTCATAACATTACAGTATTTTTGTTCCTCTATATATATTATTATGTACGTGTGCACACAGGTACGTAATTAGTTGGAATATTAATGTGATGCATCTGTTGTATAATTAAAATTGATTTGATGTATCCGGGTATTCTTTGCAACTGCTCATTTTGTATTAATTCAGTTTTTCACATAGATACTTATTGGCACTAAAAATTAACTAATGAAAATAAAGACACGTAAATGAAATTAGAGAAGGTAATCAATGTTGCCCTTTAATAAATTAAATGTGTGTAATATGCTTAGCAGAGGTTCTTTTATTTATTTACCGGACGTTCATCAAGTTCAATTTCGTTAATTGCTGATTGGGTTGTAATCAATTATAATTTGTATGTAACAAATATTAGGTAGTAGATATTAAACATTCATAATAATCGGCAACCCTTTTAACTAAAAATAGATCGCCCACATATTAAAAGGCGATGGTTTTTCATCATTGTTTCATCATCTATTCCATAACTTGTTTAAGTTTTGGATAAAAATAAAGATATAAGTATTAAAGAAAAATCTATTAAAAATTTATATATTCAGCTGTTAATATGAATATCCCTGCAGTTTGCAAGAACGTTCTAAAAGCTGTATTCGTTATTTCTTACTTGAAAGACATGTACTACTTATTGTGTATATTTCTGTGGAATAAAATAACAATATTCATAACCGGGTATATAATTCTGTGCCATATGTAAATCGACGTATGACTAGCAAGTAGTACATTTATCCATGCAAATTACTCACAAGCATACTGTAGAACAGCTTTGTTTTATTTTGTAAGTCATCGTATTTCCTCGTAAAGAAATGATTTCGTGAATAGCGGACGTGGCCACAAATTACTTAGTGAGACGAATGAGAACACGTAGATTGGGTTTTGTTCGATTTACCGTGTTATTCAACATACACATGTACATTTCCGCGTAGGTCCTTAGTTAACCACCCACGTATCTTCCGAGGTTGTGGCGTTGAGCACTACATACTCGCAGTAGGCAACTGACATACACATTGAAATTCCATGACACTACCTGTGAGTAAGGCTAGCATGATTAGTCCTTCTAACATCGGTATTGGATTTCCTTAAATAGAAATTGTGACCGAGTTGACACCATACCTTGAGTATTGACAAGGTTTTTTTACATACACCCGATTCTCTTAATCTTGATTCTTTTTATATCTTTTAAGTTTGACATTTTGTAGGCATTTGAAATGTCTGTTTACATTTTTTTTCTATGTATGGCCTTGCCAAAATGACTCTACTCTGCCTGATGGAAAGCATAAGCGGAATCCAAGAGTGGTAGTCACCATACTTCGAAATTGCGAATACAAACAACAATACAAACATCACTAGGCAACCATAGTGTCAGTGGTGACTGACACTATGGTTGCCTAGTGATGCATCTGCATCATTGGGCCTCCGGTTTCGCACTTACCAGCGAAACACGACAGCACACATTCTGTCATTTTACGTTGATCTTCTGTGCGAGATTAGTAACGCCCTGATCGAGCCGGCAATAGATTTTGGTGTTTTCGCCTAATTTACCTCGACAAAACATCACATGCTGTGGCGTCTGTTTGTGTCGATCTGTGATTTTTAACTATAGCTGCAATTTGACGTTCATAAGTGTCACTTGGTATCTTGGATGAATAAGTGATTTTGAATTTAAATTTGAGTCAGACAAAGCCTTAAACAGTTAGGATGACAGTCAAGATAAGATCACTTGATCTTATCTTTGTTATTTTTTTACTTGTTAAATTATACAAGAAACACAATGTTAATACTACAAATTAAAATGCAGTAGGTATAGCAATTACCCTTTTGAATGTTTCTATTATATTATAAACTAGCTGACTCACGCAACGTCGTTTACGTCTTCTTTTGCCCGTAACGTAATAATTTTCCTCCGTTTTTGTAACACTCTTCATTGATGCGCCGCTCCTATTGATCTTAGCGTGATGATATTTAGCCTTCCTCGATAAATCGGCTAACTAACACTGAAATAATTTTTCAAATCGGACCAGTCCTTCCTGAGATTAGCGCGTTCAAACAAACAAACAAACTCTTCAGCTTTATATATTATAGTATAGATATAGTTATTTCTAATTTTTTACCGTTTAAACCTTACCTGGACTACGAAAAACATTTCAAAAGCAAAATTAGCTAAATCGGTTCAGGCGTTCTCGAGTTTTAACGAGACAAACGAACAGCAATTGATTTTTAATACGAGATACATTTTAGGTTTATTTTTTAATATTAATTGGTGTGTTGTTGCTACATCTCGACCTTCGGGGCTGAGTTAACATCTATTGTTCAAGAAATTACTGATTCCGTCTCTAATTCGTGGCAGACCCATTGTCCTCTCACAATCATTGCCCGATTTTACGGGTAGTGCACACCAGAATACTTACATACTGTTTTCTAATAAATGATACATCGCGTGACGAATGAAAATGAGGATATTCTAAACGACAACTGTAAAAGCCATATAATTAATTACAATTACTGTTAATAATAACTAATTACGCAGCTTTTTATAGTAATTACTTATCCACTTCCCGATATTGTAATCGAAACACTATCGCCATGGATTTTCCTTGCCTTATTTTTATAGCCTTAAGGTATTCAATTTGTAATAAACTTAATAGGTACGTATGTATATTCATCTAAATACCCATTTTGACCTTCGATATTCGATATACGACCTGTATAACGTGGATTTAATGTGTCTAGTTATAAGTTAAACCATTTAATTATAAAACATTATACACTATGATATATGGTACATTTATAGTTCTTAGAGCAATTAAAAATATTGTAAGACATTACTTATAGACATTCCTTAAAAGTAAAAAAAAAGGTTTAAGGTTCAATAAATTTGAATGGACGCATTCAAGTTCATTTTTTTAAACGAGTGTTTGCATTCATGTGTGACAATGCACAATTATGTATACTGTACAAGATAATAATGCAATAACAATATTGTATGTATACTCAGCAGTCCTTGACACCACCGAATAAACAGCTATTACAAACAATCCCTACTCCCACGCTTCTAGCTTGCGATTTATGAAACCAACTCCGAACAGTAATCACTACTGCAGACCTTGTCTTAGCCCACAATAAGTGAGACTTTACTATTATTACACCTAATAATATAAATGAGGAGAATATGACTAGCATCAAGTGAGTTGTATGTTTTTACCTAGCTTCCGTCTAACTCGTAGACTAATGTTCAAAAGCAATATTTTGTTCTTTACAATCTTCCAGTACTTCTACTCAGACTTAAAATAAACTTCATACTTTGTTAGGATAATTATATAGATATGAGTTATATTATGGGGAGGCCCAATTAGTCTAGTCAACAAATTCCATACTTGTTGACTAGACTAAAAGATGCAGCAGCATCACTAGGCCGCCATAGTGTGGGTCGCCATACTGCACTGTCTGCATTCGCAATGAGTATGGTGACCACCACTCTTGGATTCTGCTTATGTTTTCCATCAGGCAGAGTAGAGTCATTTTGACGGGCCAAACATAAAATATATATATATATATAGGCTGTTTGTTTCATAAATATCTGTTAGAACTAACAATAACTTCTACGTCGAAATATATATAGCTTCGGACTACATTACCGAAATACATACGTATATACGACGTACACGTATGTATTTCGGGAATGTTAAAGCGTTTGTTCTTTATAATTATGACTTTCGTCATATTTCAATTCAATGTCCTAAATTATTTTGTGATCAATGTAATACAAATCCAGAGTCGGTTAAAATAAAAGAATCCATGTAGAAAATGTAAAGCAAACTTATCAAGAACCTACTCGCATTAAAACAGATAATGTTCGAGGATGGGTACCCAAGATTAAATGTGTGGTTCACAAATTGTTCTTCTGAGTCTAGTTGCCTGCATCCTTTTCGTGTATGTTTGGAAAGTCACTCACGACACAGGATAATACCTAGTACAGGGGTTGTCTTATTAAATAGAAAAAATGATATACTCGTATCAACCCTTTTTCTGTTGATGGATATGGCCACGAATACTTTTCTTCCTACATTAACGATCTATAGCGTCATTCTGTATTCTGTAGGAGGCAAGGAAAAATTTAGCCTTAGGACGGTTCACTTAGTCATCGTAAAACATTGCAAAGATATTTTCAACAGCCTCGTGTCTTTGCTCGTCCATATACAGCGAAATGATGTCACTTGGCAGTCCTAGGACATGTATTCATTCAACTGTGTTATTTTAAGCAAGGATACCTTTTATGTAGGCTACGAAACATATATTACACTACATTAAGATGTTATTATACCTAATTTAAATGGCTCATATAAACTAAACACTCAAAAAAGATAGTCCTCGATTTCCTAGATTACTGAAAATACTGGGTTTAGAGAAGTTGCCTCTGATAATAATGAGACTCGACTTCGTGATAGCGGATTATCGTTAAAGTACTCTACACCTACACGATCTATATATTATACATATAGTTACCTACTACTCCTAATTCCTTGCAGAAATTTCCTTACGTGTTGAAAGGCAGCGAAAGCAATGAGAGAGCTAATTGGAGTGTTTTTTTTCACTCTACGCCATCTAGTCACAAACTAAGCAGAGCTTGTATTATGGGTTCTAAACAACTTATACTACATATTTACTTTTTTACTTATTTTATTATACATAGAAAACACCCAAACTCCGAAACAAATATTTGCAGGGCTTTCTGCCAAGACAATTCTTAAGATACGTTTTGGTATTACTTATTACTATCCCCACATGAAACTCCAGGCCTATCTATATTAAATTTGTCCTAAAAATAATAAATAATTAGCTGAAATAAAGAAATTGTAAAGTTTGTAAATCGTTGGCAAAGCAAATATGTAGATATCACTTTTGTGCAAAACAACAAATTTATTGAAACAATTCTCTTGTTATAGGTATTTGCGTGTAGTGCGCTTGCTGCGTTAGATGGATACAGCGCTCAGCAAGACCCAGACCAATATCACATTCAAACTGATGAAGATGACGAAAGGTACTTTGTGTATCAGACCCACAACGGCCAGTACCGAAAAGAAAGGAGGCTAAAAGATGGATCCGTAGTGGGTGAGTTTCTCTTGAACAGTTACAGGAACAATCGTGTAAAAAATATAATCTAACGTAGGTTAATTTTTTTCGAAGCTTTCCATTCATACGTTGATCAAAATCGTTTGTGTATTTATTACTTCTTTAAATTAATACGTAAGTCCCTTATTTATAAAAATAGATTTGTATTCAATAATTTTTGTGAAAGTGTTTTTCCATCCCTCTGGGTGTTTAAGATGTCCTCTAAATTCTGGGACATGTGAATGCACAATTTCACGATGACCAGATTAAAGACAAAATGCAAAATACAAACAAATAATTATTGATGTCAATATAATTATAGTTTAAAATGTAAATTTGTAAGTAAGGTTTCACCGAGGACTTGTTCGAATAAAAATATTCTCATGTTTTACAGTTCGTTGTCCTATCCTTCACAGGTGGATATAAGCGATAATAACAATATCCTTATAAGTAAAAATGGATTTTCATAACATGTTTAAATTATAGTTAATAGCACTAAAGAATGTCGTCCGTGTCAGATCATTTCTGTATGTTTTCATAACATACACGCTGTATTCAGAGGAATCGAAAGGCTTATAAAATGTTATGTTTGATGTTTCTACCTTAATTATTAAAATTGGGTGTAGTAACAGTTCTGCCTCGTTGGTATAGCGGTTAGCGTATGCGACTGCCGAACAAGTGGTCTCGGGTTCAAAAGTTTTGGTGGTGTTTTTTTACAAGTACATTAACAATAATATTCAAGTAAAACCGTTTGAACTGGCAGCTAACCTCAAATAATCTTGGGAATAATAAAGACTATGAAGATGATGGTTGTAGTAAAAGCCCACGCATCGAGTAAACCACCCAGAACAAACACACTCAAAACAAACCCTATACCATGCCAAACCGCTATATCAGGCCAAAACCACCTTGCTAAGCCTAAGAATAGGCGGCCTGTATCTTTTTTTTTTTTTGACCGGGTGGAAAATCCCTTCGTATCTCCGGCTATGTGGTCATTCCACTAAAAACCAGCCCGGCGGCCGATCTCAGGCGTCCTGCTCTGAGGAGGACCCGGGGCATATTATTTCAGGTCCCCCCCAGGAACGACGCCGCATCTATAGAGACTCTATCCTGGGGGAAGCCTATGCTTCCCCCTGCCTGTCGGCCCAACCGTTATATTTTATAAACGGCCTGTATCTAGCAATGGATTATTAAAGGTTATTGATGATGTTGATGATTAATAATAAAAACCATACCAAACCCTTTCCCCCATCCACCTCCCCATCCCCAAAAGGCCGGCAACGCACTTGTGACGCCTCTAGTGTTGCGGGTGTCCATGGGCGACGGTAATCGCTTATCATCAGGCGATACGTCTGCTAGTTTGCACCAGATACCTATTTGATTAAAACTTTACCGTGCTAGCGTAAATTTATTTGTTACTTTGAAATTCCAGGAACAACAGGGTGGGTAGGAGCGGATGGATACCTAAGACTCCAGGATTACATCGCTGACGGTAAAGGCTATAGAATCCACAAGTCCAAAACTGTTTATGTTGGAGTTAACCGACCAATTAGTGTACGTTTTTTTTATTATAATTTATGTTAATTAAAGACGCATTTATAAAATTGTTACTAATATAATTTTTGCTGATTTGACTAATGTCGGAATTGAGTTTGATGAAATTGGTTTATTTCTACTCGTATTTATTATGATCTATTTGTATTTGAGGAAAATATTCCAAAATCTAGTGTACTTTGACATTTTTATGAAATTACTACTGTACTAACAAAACATGCTAGAATATATATTATATAAATTATAGTTTCTTATGCATTTCCTTAATAAGAAATATATTTTTAACAATCATTAGCAATCTAAATATTTTGGAAGTTAGTAGAGTTTAGTAAACTAGTCGCCCAATGCTAGAAAAATATTTATATTTTTATTATTTTGTAACTTTCTGCACTCCTCATCTATACTAAACGTACGAAGATTATAACAATTTCACACAGTCAGTGTGAAATTGTTATAATCTTCGTAAAAAAGGATACAAAGTTTTCAGTTTACGTATCAATATATAGATTTACCTTTCTTATAAATTTAATATTTTATATATTTCAGGAGTCAATACAAATAGCAAAAACAGCTCCAACCGATCCTGGATATGGAGTGACAGCGGCACCCGCACGACCTATTCCGAGAAATCGCGGAACTCCAAGAATAACATCAACTACTCAAGCCCCACCTCTGTCTTCGACAAGGGATGATGTATACAGCTATCGTTCTAAACCTAACTCATTCTCTGTATCAATAACTCCTAAACCTTACTTAGCGCCAACTGCGACCCCCGAAGTATACGTCACACCAAACTCCATTGATTCTTCAACTAAAACTTACGACTTCCGACCTACAGTAACACCAATAACTGCAAGTGAGGCAGCTCCAACATCTAATCCTTACAACTTTGATTCATCGAACACCAACACTCTTGACGATGGGTATTACACCGACGACAGTAAACGCTATGACGTCTACAATCCTAACCTCTACAGGCACGCTGATCAATGGACGTCAAGATCACGACCGTCGAATCAACCTGGTATAAGAGTCGGTGATGGATACACGCCCCAATTTCCAGCATACGACGGCGTTTCCGTCAGACGAAACGGCTTCCGATACTATCTACCTAAGCAATACCACGAGGAAGAATCTAGCGATACTCAAGAAAGAACTGGTAGTTTCGGATATATAGATCCGTTCGGTATTCGTAGAGTAATTTACTACAACACAGCGCCTGGTGAAGGTTTCCAAATACGCAAAAACAATAGGTATGTGGGTCATGACGCGACCCCATATGACCCTAGACCGGTAAAATAATATAGGCAATTTGTGTAATATCATACATGTGAGAATTGAAGTTACCTAATTTATTTATTCATCAGTATTGTAAGCTCCCAGCAACTAGACTAGTTGACACAAAGCGATTAAATCGAACGAAGCGAACAAGTCTTAGCCATTAATTTGATATGTAGGTAAAGATATGATAAAAATATAATTAAAACAATAGTCAAATGGTTTTTGTTTTACACGAACTGTTGTAAGCCAAAACCATTACTTTCTTATTTTTCAGTGCCATAGGTAGGTACATTACATTATAATATTAGCTTATTAAAAAAAAAATTGAACAGATTTTGATGCATACTTGTAGTATTGCCTAAATCTAAACTCGGAAATTAATCATACATTAATTTATTCATAAGCTTAAATGTTGTGGCTTACGAAAACTTGTTTAGAGAATACTCATTCTTCAATGAATGATTATATCTTTAATAAATCTAAATTTAAAATACAACAAAAATACCGTTAACTAAATCAAAACATGTGTCCTCGATATGTCTAACAAGGACGGCAGTTGCTCATTATGCCTAAAAGGCAAGAAGGTCTTTGAACTCATCTCCGTCGTTATCTTAATGTATTTCTTGCAAATGGGCATGCGTAGGCTTAACAATGCAGAGTTTGTATTACCTTTAGGGCCTTTAACAAAAATGTAACAGCGACATGTAGGATGAACTAAGTGCTCACATGTTTCGAAGTATGCTTCAACGTCCGCGTCCTTACTAGTTTAATCATCTTGTCTATTCATTAATACCTACCTAATGAAATACAACCGGTGCATGTTTTCAGAATGTCGTTGAGAATAATTTGTCATTTTAATAAGTGTACAACCAGTGAGGGATAATGACATCCTGTTCCAATGACTATGGGGATTAACGTTAAGTTGTATATTAGTCTAAAACAATTTCCTTTACTCTAACTATTTAATTGCTGTACTCTCTTGTAAAATTATAAAAACGCACAGAATGTATTTATACTAATTTTATTGTTATTTAAGTTTGTACCTACATAAATAATTTGTTAACCATGTATTTTTTTTTAATTCACCCGAAACTCCTCCCAAAACAATGTTTTTAGATAAAAATAGGTTGCCATAAACACGATTCATATATTAATTAAATGTCTCTGCGACAATGACAATTATTAATCATTGCCATTATTGTTATCGAACGATGTTGTGGTATATTACATTACACTATAGCAACGAATTCCAGTTTGCATAATTACTATTTGCATCGATCTGTATATAAGAGACGCAAACAATAAAAAAAGTCTTAGTTATTTAATTTATTCAAGACGGTTAGTGACTATATAGTTCATAAAATATTTAGTAAATATTAATTTAGAGACATGCTTACATGGGCACTTTGCCTATTATTGGCAGCACAAACCTTTGGGCGAACACATCATCATCATCGCAATAATGTTCAATTATCTCCTAAACATGACACTCTTCCACCCTCAAAATACTCCGATGCTGGATTTCCGGATAAAATCACTGATCCAGATTGGGTGATACCCGATGTAAAGTACCTTCATGTTGTGGATGAAATGAATAACCTTCAGCCTGATAAGATTGAACACGGGAAAACAGATGACAGTGGAACTATGAGTACAACTACATCTACAAATATGGCACCTACTACATCCAAAGCTATCTTTGATGATGTGTTAAAAAGTGATGAGACTCCTTTAAAGGTTCAAGGAGTAATTAATGCGCCGATTATTATAGTTCAAACTCCACATCAACGTCGCCGTCATCAGGGTTTTAAACAAACGAACTCTCCTAAAGCATCAACTTCAAAGAAACAAAACGTCCTGCCTCCTGCGCATCGTCAACACTCAAGCCCTAGATGGGATATATGGGATTATGAATCACTGCTGCCTGATTACGAAATTTTAAATGAAGATTTTATTATTGAAGACACGGATAAAGAGTTCAAACCAACTGTGGCCCATCCAACGATGTTTCGAATAGAAAATTCTCCTCGTGGGCATAAGCATAATACCAATACACGACAGTATGTACAGAAACCTCCACTGGTGCTTACATTACCAACATGGTATGACTGCTACAGAAAATAGTTTGTATGTTTTTTGTAACAAAACAATACATCCTGATAACAATATTTTCTTGTTTGTGTATTAATTTTGTTTTTTTTTAATTTAAGTAGTTGAGTTTTACATGAACGGATTTTTTTATTGGTAACTTAAAATGCCGGTTTAGTAAAACTTGAGATTGAGTTTAGCATACGATTGAATACGCACATACCTAAATTTCGGGTACATGTCTCATTTTTATTTCAACTTATTTGTTAAATAAGTCCCTTTTTTATACTGCCTAAGTTTTCTCCATTCTAAACTAATGTGCTCAGGCGGTGAGATAAATTAAACATCTAGTTCTAAAACATATTTTGTAATACCACCGCCTTATTAAAAGGAATAGCAATAAACGATAAAATAGATGGTAAGAAGAAATGTAGGAAAAAGGTAGGTACTCACAATTATTCAGAAATAGTATAATGTGAAACTATCAAAATTTTAGAATGTCAAACCTGAATGTTTAACCAGCCTTGATTCAACCAGTTGTACAGTATTACCATTCCTGATTTCAAACACAATTTGATAAACTGCTTTAAGATTCTCATTAGAGTGACGTTAGCTGTAATTGCGTAACTATACACACATTATATAAAATACCTAATCATACTTAAGTTGGCTTAAGTTTGTATGTCTTAGCTTAGTTCCATGTAAAACATAGATCTTGTTAAGCACAGTTTCTTAGCTTAGTTCTACGTAAAACACAGATCTTGTTAAGAACAGAACCGTCGTCAAGTTCAAACCTGTAATTTGTTTTTATGTACAAATAAATAAATTAAAAGCAAATAGAAAGCGGTAACTGAACTCGTTAAAAGCAATAAAATATTTTTTATCTCCAAGGCTTTCATTGTTTTTACACCTCCAATAAATGTTCACTAAGTAAGTGGTGCTCCTTGGAGGAGACCTTCGTTCAGCAGTGGACGGCGATAGGTTGATACCACTACCACAAGTGGTGTATGTGTATAGTCCCTTTATTGAGAACCTTTTTTATGACCTATAATATATAACCTGAGCTGTCTGTTATCATAAATATAAATGTTCAAAGAAACTCCTTGGCTTAATGTCGAAGTATGAAAAACGTTATTTTAAAATACATCTGTTTTTATTTAAGTAACATTAGCTTATTTAAGATTTATGTATGCACAATGATATTTGATAACTTTTTGAACCTCTCATCTTTTTTTCAAACAGAAAATGATTTAAAAAGTAATTGCTTACACGGCGAGTTCAAATGCATGCCGCCTACTTTGTTCCTGAATTAGATTTTTTTGTTTGAATTTTCTTTGAATTAGTAATTTTAAACAGCATAGTCTGTTTCTATCTCAATAATATAGAAAGACCGTGGCGTATCAAAGTTTGACTTTGATTTTGGGTTCCAAAAGGAAAAAATATTATCGAAGAAATGTAAGATTGGCGAAAATATGGATAGAATAGAAGGTTTCTTATTTTCTTCTGGTTCGAGTGGTTCAAATGTTTCTTTTTCCCCGCTAAAATCTTCCATACTGTCTTTCTCCACACTGTCTGTCTTCTGGGTAGTAGTTTCCGGTTCATTTGTAACTGACTCTTCAACTTCATTTGAATTTTTTTGTTCTTCTTTTTCACCTGATGGAGAAGGTTCCTTTGAAGGATCTTCAGGCTCTTCTGCCTTAAATTCCTTTAAGTCTCTCTTAAGTCTCTTTTCACTATATTTTTTTATGACATTTAAATCAGAAACGTCTTTTCGAAGCAGGTCGGCACATATCTCAGGTAATGATTGACCAGGATCATTCTTTAAACATTTTATTTTAATGTTGTGTATCTCTAAATTTGGCTGCTTCCGCAGAAAATAAACTGCAAGTGGTGGAAGATCTTCAGGAGGAAAGAATGGTTCTTGTACAGTATGTAATTTTTCCGGGGTTGGAAGCGTAGATACTGTTGATAACACACAAAATGCCACTAAGAAATACATCTGGAAGTAAGAAAAAAAGAGAATCAGAAAAATCAATACCTAATATTTATGGGTATTGATGAGTGGATTCTCCAAGTGTTATTTATATACATATTAGGTAAATAAGTACCAACTTTTTTGGTGAAAAACTCCCGCACTAGTAATATTCTTTTAGTTATATGTAAGAGTTTACAAACATATATGAAACGGACAATAAAGAACACCTAAACTCAAAACAACAATTTGTAGGTACCACAAAGTGTTATCACATATGGGGTTTAAACTAACAAAACTCAGCGCAGTGGTGACCACTTAAACCACTCTGCTATCCGTGCAGTCACACAACACATACCTAATATAAATCTTATGTAGAACTTTTTGAAACTCAACAAAAAATAGTATTATTATATATTGTTCTTGGATGTGCGGAATCTGTCTGTACGTCCGTATGTCACAGTCACTTTTTTCCGAAACTATAAGACCTATCATGTTGAAACTTGGTAAGTACATGTATTCTGTGAACCGCATTAAGATTTTCACACAAAAATAGAAAAAGAACAATAAATTTTGGGGGTCCCCATACTTAGAACTGAAACTCAAAAAAAATTTTTTCATCAATCCCATACGTGTAGGCTCTGTGGATAAGTCTTCAAAAATGATGTTGAGGTTTCTAATATCATTTTTTTCTAAACTGAATAGTTTGCGCGAGAGACACATCCAAAGTGGTAAAATGTGCTCCCCCCCCCCCACCCCTGTAACTTCTAAAATAAGAGAATGATACATCTAAAAAAAAATTATGATGTACATGACTATGCAAACTTCCAACGAAAATTGGTTTGAACGAAATCTAGTAAGTAGTTTTTTTTTAATACGTCATAAATCGTAAACTGCAAACCTGTAAACTTTTAATTCAATCAACACAAATATAAAAATAAAATATAAATTATATTATGTTACTTGATGCTGCGGAACCCTTCATGGGCGAGTCCGACTCGCACTTGGCCGCTTTTTTAGGGTTCCGTGCTAAAGCAAAAAACGGAACTCTTATAGATTCGTCATGTCTGTCTGTCTGTCTGTCTGTCCGTCTGTCTGTCCGTCCCTATGTCACAGCCACTTTTCTCCGAAAGTATAAGAACTATAATGTTGAAACTTGGTGAGTAGATGTATTCTGTGAACCGCATTAAGATTTTCATACAAAAATAGAAAAATACAATAAATTTTGGGGGTCCCCATACAAAGAACTGAAACTCAAAAATTTTTTTTTCATCAAACCTATACGTGTGGGGTATCTATGGGTAGATCTTCGAAAATGATATTGAGGTTTCTAAGATCATTTTTTTCTAAACTGAATAGTTTGCGCGAGAGACACTTCCAAAGTGGTAAAATGTGTGCCCCCCCCCCCCTGTAACTTCTAAAATAAGAGAATGATAAAACTAAAAAAAATATATGATGTACATTACCATGTAAACTTCCAACGAAAATTGGTTTGAACGAAATCTAGTAAGTAATTTTTTTTAATACGTCATAAATCGTAAACTGCATTTTACCTTTTATTCAATCAACACAAATATTAAAATAAAATAAAAATTATATCATGTTACTTGCTGCTGCGGAACTCTTCATGGGCGAGTCCGACGCGCACTTGGCCGCTTTTTTTAGATTAGATTAGAACATTGGGAAATATTACTATAGACGAAATGTAATAAAAACGGCTGTAGACTTACCTTTAACGTTGTTATATCTCTTAAGCTGTTTTCTGGAAACTGCAAACGGCTTTTATATTTTTATACCGTCGTATTAATTGCTCATACTATTAAATAAGAATCAAGAAAATCTTCCGAAGATTAAAGTTATGTTGTGGTTTTTAGATTAAAATGTTGACTATCCAACCCAATTTTTTTAACTAACATTAAATAATAATTATCATTGATGTCCAATATCGTCTATCTGTACTTAAATGAGAAATAATCTAATAAGAACACTAATAGAAACAAAAACGCTATTAGCCTACCCACCTACGAATATAAATATTTTTACAGTAATAGTATGTATTGACAGAAGAAAATAAATACATTATAAATATTAGCACCATCTTTATTTACTTATCATATTCAAATCATAAAAAAGTAACATAGAAATAATTGTAGTTACTCAGTTCTTGGGATAAAAGACAATGATATTGGGCTGTCTGGCTTATTTATGAGAAAGGTTCGTATGCCGAGTTCTCCTCCCATCCACTTAATCCCGTAGTTGCGGATTAACTGTAAATAAACACAGTATAAAATACGCTACGTATTAATTTTTTAATTATATTCAGTCTGAAAATATATAATCTTACCCGCATCAAAATAACAGACATATTCTGTTCAGCTAATCTCCGTGCTATACACGACCGAGTACCAAAACCAAAAGGCAAGCTTAAGAAAGGATGAATGTTTTCGTGCATTTCTGAACCTCGTAGCCATCTTTCTGGTTTAAAGTGAAGAGGATCACGCACATACTGTGGCAAACGGGATGCGACCATGTTCTGTGTTACGATCACCGTCTGAAACAACAATCCAATGTCATATATTAAACAATGAAACAGGTGAGTTTCAGATTGCAACAGTTTACTTACTCCCTTTGGAATCAGGTATCCTCTCAAAACGAAATCTTTTTGCGCCTGTCGACCAACTCCAACCGACACAGGATTTAGTCTTAGAGTTTCTTTAAGACAACTTTTTAGGTAAACAGCTTTCGATAGTATATCTGAAGTTATTTGACAATCTTTTGTGGGGAGAAGAGCAGCAACTTCAGAATATAATTTTTCTTGAACCTGTTGATTGCGGCTGATGTGGTATAACGCGAAACTAGTCGAATACGCAGTCTAAAACAAACAATTGTTTATATTTTATGCTATAAACGTAAGGAGCACATTTAATAATAATTTAGCTTATTTTTTTACAAATATTTAATACAAGCGGTCACTCATACCTGTAGTCATAGGTAGGCGGAAGCACCGTTATTTACTAAAAAGAGAGGAAGGAGTAAGAAGAAAGAGTAATAGGGCCTTCTTATTTCTGCTAATCGAACACTAAGAATTATTCATTGAAAAGGAAAAGTAAGACGTAAGTAAATATAAAGAAAAGATGATAATGTGAACGTATATTTCCGGAATAATAACGGCCTGTAAGTCATAGCTCGCGGTCAATTGTAGCTGCATCTTATTATTTGAACTCAAATAAAAATATTAATGATTCTATTGGGATAAAAATCTGACGAAAACAAAGGAATAAAATACCTGCTCCTTTATTGAAGTCGGTTAACAAGAAAACGAAGGAATGCATGTTGTCGAAAAGTCACAACTACTTACATAATAAGCACTTGCTCTTCTGACGCAAATTAATCAAGATTACTGATACTTACTGTATCTATAGCAGCCATAAATATATCGACCATCATTCCCACTATGTCTTTCATATCCAAATCGGGTTGTTGTAGGAACGACGCTAGCAAAGAATTTTCACTGTCGTTTTTATTTTCAAAAAAAGTAGCCTTGCTTACGAAAATTTTTGCGGATTCTCTAAAATGAAAATTTTATCATTTATTTACAAATTAACAATGTATAATTTTTAAAAGTTACTACTGAAAATACTTTTCCAAATACTCCTGCGAATCATATAATTTCTTGTAGAGAGGCGTCTTAAAATATTTCCACAGAAAACCTTGGTCTAATTGCATGATTCCAGCATTAGATCCAAAAGCAGCTTCAATCAGTTTACTGCTTCGAGATCCACTCTCTTGTTCCTCGGGAGAAAAACTTCTGAATCTTTCATTAAATGCCACCTTTCCAATTACTGTAACAATAGCGAATAACCGTACAAACTAAAAAGCTTACAAAGCTTACCAACACACTTAGCTTTAAAAATGTAGTTTTGTTTGGGATGTAAACTTAAGTAAGTAAAAGAGATTCCAAATCGGGTATAGCTCTGACCTAACTAACTTTTAAGAAAACGCAGACCAGGTAAGACGACCAAGTCTTAAAAGGCAGAATTCCCAGAACATTCCTCTACTTTTGACACCACCAATTCCCACGGACTGACTTGTCTCGAAAAATATGTAAAATATTTAGCATAAATAAGTATGTAATTAAAAACGCATTAAATATGACAGACTATGCGTGTTAAAATTAATAACATAAATAATTATGATACCTGTGCCATTATAATTAATTATGAGTGTCATTATTCACCTTCTAAATTCAATCTGTTCAAATAGTGTAAAAAGTCTTCTTGGTGCGAAACTTTCTTAGCCTCTATCCATTTAACGAATTCAGTAACAATATCATCAGTACTGGGTACAAAACTTTTAACACTTTGAGGACTTGTAAATTTTTTTTGGAATTTGCTCCTTAGCCTCCACCACTCTGGTCCGTTCCTGAAATATTTATATACAAATATTACTGGAAAAGTAACAGCTTCAATTATAATGTAATTTTATGAAAACCTGAAGTGGCTTTAAGATGCTGCTATTAGAACTTTACGAGTATTATGTATATTGTATATTATTGTTAATTTAACAAATAAACACACAGCATTCCATAGAACTAGTACCTATAAGCACTTATGCTTCTCAATTGTAATTATTTTCATATACTTAGGTATGTAAAAAATCTAAATAGATTAGGTACTCTATTTTTTTTTTAAACTAAAAATCATAAATTTTAATAATAATATACCATCAACATTATATAGACTGCCTCGGTGGCGCAGTGGTAGCGTAAGCGACTGCTATTCTTGACGTCTCGGGTTCGATTCCCGGGTCGGACCAAATTTTTGTATGATCTGCAAATATTTGTTTCGGAGTTTGGGTGTTTTCGATGTATAATATGTATGTTTTTACAAAAAAAAAGCATATATGTAATTATATCAGTTGTCTATTAGTACTCATAATACAAGCTCTGCTTAGTTTGGGACTAGATGACGTTGTGTGTTCGATGTCCGAAATATTTATTATTATTATTAATTATTTAACACGAAACCTCTATTCACATATGTCCAATTTTTATATTTAAAATATATCTATTTTTCTTTTTCTAGATTATGAAATATACTTTACGTGCACAACAATCCCCCAGTATTATAAACATTAGGTTTATTCGTGCGATAATGTAGAATAGCCAGGTGACTTCGTCGGGCTGGATACTGGTACTCTTGTCTGAACACAACTTCTATATCCTCGGGATCAAAAACGCTGATCATTCTGACCCCTGGCATCTCGCGGACCAGGGTTCCATAGCGTCTATAGTTTAACCAAGAGTTCTTGTCTAAAGCCTCTACATTGTATTCACCTTAAAATCAATAAATAAGGTTAGATTGTACCACCATATATACGACTAGTTGTTGCCCGCGGCTCCGCCCGCGTGTATGTCGGTTATCGCGGCAAATAGTAGCCTATGTGTTATTCTGATGTATAAGCTATATTACTGTAAAGTTTCATCCAAATCCGTCCAGTAGTTTTGCGTGAAAGGGGAACAAACATCCATCCATCAATACCTACAAACTTTCGCGTTTATAATATGAATTTAGAATGAATATGAATTTGATATGATCCCTTTAATAATCCATAAGTTAATGGTCCATGCGTCCATCACGTAGAAAATTTTGATGCTGTGCTATGGGGAAGTTGACGTTCTGTCAAAAGGAGTCAGAAGGCCCTGACTGCCTGCTACTAGTGCTCACATGGATTGTAAATATCAATTTTCAACAATCCAATTTGCAAAATGTAGTGAAGTGAGGATTCGAATTTGGGCACAATAAAAGAGAAATATACAGGAGGCCAGCGCTTTACTTGCTACATACGCCTTGTTGAATATTAAGATGAATAAGTAATACAATTCGTTACAATATGTTTTATTCATACTGCATTATTTCAATTTTAAAGCAGCAAAAACATTTCTGATACAAGTTAGGAAAACGGACTAAGGATCGAATACATAAGGGTCCATAATATACAAAGGTAACTTTGGTATAATCTCCACAATCCACATGATTTAATGTTATTTTCTAAATAAGTTGTAGGGATCAAAATCAAACAATGGGATGAAAAAACTAAATAAATTGTAAAGGAGCCACGTGGACATCCTACTAATATTATAAACGCGAAAGTTTGTAAGTATGAATGGATGGCTGGATGGATGTTTGTTACTCTTTCACGCAAAAACTACTGAACGGATTTGGATGAAACTTTACAGTAATATAGCTTATACGTCAGAATAACACATAGGCTACTATTTGCCGTGATAACCGACATACACGCGGGCGGAGCCGCGGGCGGAGCCGCGGGCAACAGCTAGTTTATCTATACTAGAGATCGCCTGATACTCGAGATTGGTTTAGTGTTCTAAGCGGTCGCCACATCGCTTTCTATTGCGCCAAGTATTGTGGGTTCAAATCCCGCGCATGGGCAACACTTTGTGAGATTCACAAATTGTTCTGAGTCTTCTTTGTGTCCGTCTCATGTATGTTTGTAAAGTCCCCCGATACGTTTGCTCTCATTGCATTGAGTTTAGTACGATTACGATGACAAGTCGACATAAATATACCTACAGGCCTTCTATAACGCTATCTAGCTTCGAGACACATAATAAGTATAATTTTTACATGTATAAAAATTTTTTTTTGTCTGTATAATTTATTTATGTTACTTTCTCATTTCTATCTCTAGTGTTAAGTTTCTTGTTTATTTTATTTTTGTAATAGTTTTTTATGTCTCGGCGTTGGGCCAAATAAAAGATTATTCTATTCTATTCTATTCTATTCTATTCTATTCTATTCTATCCCGCTATATGGCCTTTTTGTAATATCACAAAATATGAAATGCTTTTGAAGACTACTTTACGTTATAAGATAAGTTTATTTGCATAAAACATGTGTTAACAAGATGTCATAGTAAATAAATAATAATAGCTATCAACATGTAAACCGAATGATGTAAATCCTGTTTGAAGCGAATTATATAGTAGAGGATAAATAAAAATGCTAAATTCTAATCATTAAACTTAAACAAACAATTTACTAAACATTTAAAATTTTGTGATAGAGCCTACATAGTAAGTACCTACTAATCTTCATATGTTCTGTAATGTAATGTTTTCATCACCTGTTACGCTTCCGAAAGTCTAATTATAAAAAAAAAAAACCGACTTCCAAAAACATCCAACGAAAACTCTCTGTCAAAAAACACTTAAAAGCGTAAAATAAACTGGTTCTTCATAAATTGCCTATACCTAATTCTTTATTCATTTAAATAGTAGTATTATAATGGGTGCTAGGTACCTAAAATCTATTTGAAGTCGGTGCCAAGTGACTATCGCTTAGACTTTTGTAACTGTTCGTTTGTATTCTTTTTGGCTTAGCACCGACTTCAAACAGATTTTAGGTACCTAGCACCCATTATAATACTACTATTTAAATGAATAAAGAATTAGGTATAGGCAATTTATGAAGAACCAGTTTATTTTACGCTTTTAAGTGTTTTTTGACAGAGAGTTTTCGTTGGATGTTTTTGGAAGTCGGTTTTTTTTTTTAATAAAAAGTTTTTATTTTACAGTTTTTAGTGCAAACAATCGTAGGTAAGTAGTAAGTTGAATTATTTCATCAAATTTCATCATCAAGAATACAAATTAAGGTACGTGTAATATTAAAATCATCCTCTAATCCCTAACTGTTGAAGAGTTTAATCTTCTATCATCAGCTCACCTAAATAGCTTGAAAGTATACTACTGAAGGTCTTTAGATACGTATGAAATTGAAAGAATTATTCTCCAACTCCTAACCGTTGAGGAGTTGTACCTTCCACCTTCCATCATCAGCTTACCTAAATAATTTGTAAGAATACGACTAAAGGTAACTTATATACATATGATATTTAAAGATTTATCCTCCAACTCCTAACCGTTAAGGAGTGGTACCTTACATCATCAGCTCATCATCATAAAATGATGACTACCAGACGCAAATATCGGTGTAACTTCAGAAAATATACGAAAAACATAGTATGTGCCTATAAAAAATGAGGGTTTCCCTCGATTTCCCTGGGATCCCATTATCAGATCCTGATATGCTGGCAATGGGACCACCACGGAAGCATAACCTGTCGAATACAAAAAAAAAATTCAAAATCGGTCCACAACTGACGGAGTAATCAGGTAACATACATAAAAAAAAAAAAAAAACTTACAGTGGAACATAGAACCTCCTCCTTTTTGGAAGTCGGTTAAAAAATAACATATATATAGCCTTATACTAGAAGGTAAATTAATTAAGGAATTATGTTACGCATAGCACTAAAAATATAAAATAAAAAGTGAAAAAGTTGTCGAGCAAACGCTCACAACTATACCTACATAGAAACACGTGAAAATATTTCCCTAGTTGCGACTGTGACGGGTGAAAACACAATAATTATGTGGATCTGTACGATTCTAATGTGTCGAAAAAGAAGTCAGAATTGCAATGTACACACAAATAATTTAAGATAAAAAAAAAAATCTTGCTTTTTCTTTTTGCTGTCTATTTTAATTTACAGCGTTTTAGAAATGTACCTACTAAAAAGTAACTCGTCTCCACTTTTTAGTCTTGGTATTAGGTACATAAGTTAAATACATATAAAGTAAAAAAGTAAGTTAAGAATGTGGCGACTTACCAATATAAGGGAAATATTTATAAAGTGTGCCAATGACTGGATAACTTCTGGGGCCCGGGATATCATCAAAATTCATTAACCTATCTTGCGTGATATTCTTAGTTTCTACTCTAATATTTTCAGTACATGAAGTTGCGAATTTAGATAATAAACTAATACTTTTTAAGGGCTGACTAGCTTTTTTAATTAAATACCACTGTAACATGTTTATGAGAAATTTTATTGACTGACACAACCTGAACGTGAGACGGCACTCAACGAAATCATCGAATTACAAAAAATATCCTGTGGCAACTATCGTCGATGCAAAACTATGCGCATAAGTTAAACAACAGTCTTTTGTTGAACTTCAGGGAGTTGGAAGAAAAAATCGTCTCAAGTAGATATCAAAAACATTAACTGCGTATTCTGAACAACCGGGCAAAGATATACTCGTAGTAGTAAACCAAGTTATCAAATCTTGCATTACAAAGACCCCTGTACTTATAAATGAGAGTAAGTACCTACACACATATGTAGGTACACTGTTACGCGGTTGCACATGCGAATGCACATAGTTCACTTGCTACTATCAATGTGTAAACAATGTTAGGGCAACTATAAATCCTTATACATAATTTACTTCGTCTGCATATGTTAGTCGTTTTTGGTATGCAAATTGTAACTCCGAGAACTATCTCCATCAAAAATTAAGATGCTAGTTTGCAAAAACCAAAGTGAAGCTGGTTTTGAAAACATCTGTTGTTCATGCATCTATGCATTATTATTATTATTTGGTATGACACACTAACAGCTAGAAAGCTGATGCGTGTGTTTGAAATATGTAGTTTGGAGATTTTGTTTGTCAAGTCTGTTCTTAAAGCAGTTTAGTGAGGGTGCCACAACTACATCTTCTGTTAGGCAGGAAATGCGTCTTAGGGTTTTTCTTAGAAGAATTTCGCCACAGTCTCAGGGGATGCCCTCGCAAGTGCATATTATCATCCAAGATGTAGATTTCCGATAAGCTGGGTACGTCATAGTGCTCCTTGAGTATTTTATAAGTCTCAATGAGACTGCCCCTCTGTCGGCGTTCTTCTAGTGTGGTTAACCCTGGATATTTTAGCCGTTGTTCGTAGGCGCTATTACGAATCGTGTGAACCATCTTAGTTGCCCTTCTCTGCACTGCCTCCAGTAACAAAATGTCTTTCTTGAGATATGGGTCCCAGATGACATACGCATATTCAAGCAGCGGTCTAACATAGGTCTTGTACAGTTTCAAGAAAGTCTCAGCCGTAAGGCATTTAAAGGCCTTGCGTATGATGCACAGCATCGAATTTGTTTTCTTGACTAAGCCAGATATATGAGCTTCCCACTTGAGATCGTTTGATATAATGATGCCTAGATCTTTCTGGGACTCAACGGGTATCAATTGTTGGTGTCCAAGGGAATACATTTTATGAGGATTATTGTTTCCAATATGCAATACTGTGCACTTGTTAGCATTTAACGTCAGCAACCATTCTTGGGTCCAGTTATAAATGGCGTCTAAATCTTTTTGTATATGTGACTGGCTACAGGGGTTTCCAAAGAATTTTGTGTCATCAGCAAATAAGGAAAAAGGCAGTTTGAAGACACTTTTAAGATCAGTCAGGTAAAGGATAAAGAGTAGTGGTCCCAGAACCGATCGCTGTGGGACGCCGCTGAGTACATTTCGAGGTTCAGATAAGGCTTCACCAATACGCACACGGAAAGTTCTGTTTGTGAGAAAGTCCCTAAGCCAGGCTAGCAGATTACCGCGAATACCTAGGTGTTCTATTTTATGGATTAAGCGTTGTGTAGGCACGCGGTCAAACGCCTTCTCATAGTCCAGGTAAATAACATCTGTAGGTATTCTTTCGTCATTACTTTTAGTCCATTCATGCAAACATTTAAGTAGGTTGGTAGTTACTGATCGTTTGGGTACAAATCCATGTTGTTCCTCTATAATGATTCCTTCTTGTAGTAAAAAGTCTCTTATTTGATTGGTAATGATTTTTTTCACGGTTTTACACAGCACGCTCGTCAGACAGATAGGTCTGTAGTTTGCTGGTTCAAGTTTATTTCCCTTTTTATATATTGGCACAATATAGGCTACTTTCCAGTCAGCAGGTAACACCCTATCATTCAAGGAGCTGCTCATCATCATCGTTATGTTCTTCACCAGCACTGTTGAACCCTTTTTTAAGACAATCGAAAGCAATTCATCAGAGCCTGTGGCTGTGGTGTCGTCAAAACTTAGTAGTGTTTTTCGCACAACCTCCTCTGTGAAAATTATATCATCTTTGGTATCATAGAGGGAATTGCACCATCAGATTCTTTAACAAAGGTTGGCTCGAACTGGTCAGCAAATGCCTCAGCAATTTAGTAAGGTTTAATGACAAGTTCATTTGATTTGTTCTTAACAATATTTGGGATGCACACTTTTGAGTTGTTTCCTGATGTATCCATAAAAATCTTTCGGGCCAGAGTCTATTACTGTAGACTCAAAAGCTGTTCTTCGTTCTCTACTGATTGTAACAATTTTAATGTTAATTTTTCTGTATTTTTGGTATCATTATGATTAATCATATATATTTTCCATAGTTCCTTCTTTCTTTTTGTTAAGTCTATTATTTCTTTATTCATCCAAGGTTTATTGAAAACGTTCTTTTTATGTCTAGATTTTATAGGCACGCATATCTTAATAGAGGAGTGTATCTGCTTCATAAGAGAGAGCCACATGTCATTGACTGATTTTCCATTAAATGTTAGATTCTTCGACAAATCCCTACTGAGTGCTTTGAAATCAGCTTTGTGGTAGTTATATTGTTTTCGTGTCTCGTTACTTTTATTAGAAGTATGTAGCAAATGCATGGGCAAATTCCAATCAAATTTTACCACAATTTAATTTTATTAGAAATATTCTGAATGTTCAATCCTTTCGCCAATGTAGCGTTCACCGTATGAAGTTTGTAATGCTTGCAGGGCCCATTTGTACAGGCATTCAATCGCTAAGCTAGTTCACTGGCAAAAGTATTCAACCCCAGGGCGATTCACCCTGTTCTTATTCTAAGCTAATGTAATATCAAGCACTTACTGAAGATATGTGAATTCCTTGATATCGGCGTTCTGAGGGGCCCCTCTGGTGCGCCCTCTGCTCCTTTCACACATTCACCACTCCTAGTGGTAGTACAAGTTCCAAAGCCTAATTGACGCGACTACTAATCTCGCGTGTCCAAACCAGACCAATCATAACGGTAAACAACGAAAAGAACCGAGTCTGATGGACAATCAGCTAAATTTCTATTAAACGGTACTCAACAACCCACCCTGGTTGACCGTCAACACAAAAGCCTCTCGTAAGTTCCATATTTTTAACTTCAAACGTCAAATAAAAAACATGACAATCAAAATGTTGCCATTATAATGACGTTCGATTTCTAACAGTCACCCGCCCGAACAGGTCCGTACCTGGTCCCTAATCTACAGGCAGGCGAGATAACGTTGCTACCGCTCGTTTGATAACTGGGTCCCCAACAAGAACCTCTGCGGACCGGGGGGTCCCATCCTTACCATGGAACAAGTTAACAATGCGCCCCCGGCGCCAACGCAGTGGCGGTAGGTTAGCATCCTTAACCAGCACGAGGTCACCAAACTTAGGGGGACTAGTTTTGTCAGCCCACTTAAGGCGCTGTTGCAGAATGTGCAGATACTCTAGAGACCATCGTTTCCAAAAATTCTGTGAAAACTACTGCAACATCTGATACCAAGACAACCGAAACAATTTCACCCCTTCGTACGGGTGTTCGGGCAGCGCGTTAAGTGGCTGACCAATTAAGAAATGGCCTGGAGTTAACGCCTCCAGGTCATTTGGATCCGAGCTGAGCGGACACAACGGTCGCGAGTTGAGAATGGCTTCGATCTTACAAAACAACGTCGCGAGTTCCTCAAATGTCAGCGCGGTCTGACCTACAATACGCCCTAAATGCGTCTAGCTGACTTAACTACGGCTTCAAAATCCTGCCCCAGCCCAGGCGGGATTTTGGTCCATTATCGAGAGGAATTTATACAAAATGGATTTTCAGTCCACCAGGTTGCCCCCAGGCAACCTGGTGGACTGAAGGTCCATTGTATACCACGATGGGAGAGGGCTGTTCCAATATCCACTTTGTTTTCATTTAAAAACTTAACTACATCTCGCAAGTATCGTTCTGCACCTACGAAGTTGGTTCCATTATCGGAACGAATCAGTGCTGGCAGTCCCCTTCGGGAAACGAATCTGTCCAAGCACGCTATAAAGGCTTCCGTCGTGAGGTCAGCAACGAGCTCGAGATGCACCGGCTTTGTGGATAAACAGACGAACACGCAAAGGTACGCCTTGTACTGTTTCGCGTTCCGCAGCCGCGAGCTTTTTACTAAGAATGGGCCCGCAAAGTCTGTACCAACACCCGCCCATGGCCTAGCCTCATTCACCCGAACAGGGGGCAGATCCCCCATGTGAGGCTGCATCGTGGCAGCCTTGTTCCGATAACAAGGCATGCACCGAAACACGATGTTCCGTATGGTACGACGCCCAGACAAAATCCAAAACTCCCTCTGGAGTGTAGCCAACAAGGCGTTACAACCTGCATGAGCGTTTTTAACATGCCGATCAGTCACCAACAACTCAACCAACTGCCCTCCCTTGGGGAGCAATAGGGGGTGACGAGCCGAATACGGCAGATTCGCACTGCGCAATCTTCCTCCTACCCGAAGCAACCCGGCCGAATCTATAAACGGGTTGAGACGCGCGACAGCACCCTTCAATTTAGAACGCCCAGTTCGTAGACTCTCCAATTCTGCTCCAAAGTTCGAAGACTGTACCAACCGGATCAAATTCAGAAGCGACTCATTTCGCTCTGCCGGTGACAGAATTGGGCTCAGCGTTCGCTGTTCGCCGGAAGTGCGACAATTCCGAACGAATCTTCTTATCCAACAATTGACATTGATCAATTTATCAAAAGAGCTATACCGCTCAATCAGGAAACTCGCGTCAGTCTCCTGGACCTCCTGGGTCACATACACGGCTGCTATTATACCGCAGTCCATAGACAACTTCGCGTTGTTAAGGGGCCAATCCGATTCCTTCCTTGCCAGCCAAGGAGGGCTCCACCATAACTGATGGTTAACTAACTCAGGAGCCCGGCATCCCTTGGATGCACAATCCGACGGGTTCAATTCTCCTGGCACATGTCTCCAAGTCAACGAGACTTCTGATGCCTGTATTTGGGAGACACGGTTTGCTACAAAAATCTCCAGATTATGAACTGAAGCCTTCAGCCAGCACAACACTATCTGACTGTCAGTCCATGCATACACCGTGTTCTCCAACTCCAATTAACCGCGGAACTCCGATACCACGTGGTTCAGGAGTCTGGTTAAAAGAGCTGCCCCAGATAGTTCCAGCTTCGGAATCGTCAATCTTGTCCGTACGGGAGCCACCTTACTTTTAGCCAGAACCAATCGAACGTCAACATCCCCAGCGGAAGTGACCTTTCGCAAATAAACCGCTGCCGCCTATTCCTGTTCAGAGGCATCACAAAACCCATGAAGGGTAGCCCTGGAATCACCAGCAGGGAACAATTTCCGTGGCAGTGAGACGTTATTAATCTCCGTGAGCGAGGAGAATATCCTTGTCCAATCCCTCAACAACTCCTCTGAGAGGTGGGTATCCCAGCCTAGCTGCGCCGTCCATAACCGCTGCATGAAACATTTTAACAAAAATGTGACTGGAGCGATCCAACCGTTCGGGTCGAACGTTCTCGCAATCGTCGGTAGCACAGTTTTCTTCGTCCAGGTCTTCGGGATGTCCAAAACCACTCGATAGGTGAACACATCCTGGACTGGCCGATATTGTATGCCGAGCACTGACAACATATTAGGGTTGTCAGGATTTTCAAAGACGTGCGGATCCTGTTGGAACTCATCTGGCAACCCCTCCACCAACTCAGGAGAATTGGACATCCATTTCCGTAACTCATAACCTCCACGCTTTAAAAGCTGGATTTGCTCGTCCCGGCGAGCAAGCGCTTCCTCGACACTGGCTGCCCCTGAGCAGACATCATCTACATACAGATCCTGCTCCAGGATAGCAGCAGCCCTAGGGTAGTTTAAGCGGTCCCGTACCGCTAACTCCCGCAGTGTATGAATCGCGAGGAAGGGACTAGAACGCAAACCGTTCGTGTTTGTGTTCAACTCGTAAACCTTTATCGGTTCGTGGGGCGACTCACGCCATAGTATCAGCTGATACCTCCTGTCTTCCGGATGAATCACCGTTTGTCTGAACATCATCCTTATGTTGCTGACAACAAAAACCACCTGGTGTTTACGAAAGCTCGTGAGGATATCCGACACGTCCCGATTCAACTTCGGTCCCGAATGCAAACATTGGTTCAGGGACATACCGTTCGAAGTTGGAGCAGACTCATCAAACACTACTCTAATTTTTCCAGTAGGGGTCTTTAGGACAGCATGATGTGGAAGGAAGCAATGATCCTCGGATCTTCTATCCACACACGACACAGACATGTGTCCCAAAGATTCATACTCCCTCATGAAGTCCACGTATTTGGTCTTAAATACAGCATCCCGAGCCATACGACGCTCCATCGACAACAATCGAGTCTCGGCTGTCTTCCGAGATTCACCCAACAGTGCTATTTGCCTTGAAGGAGAGCCGAGTTACAATCCGACCAGAACGAAGGCGACCAGTATTATTCTGGTAAAACAACTCGCACTCTTCTTCGTCTGGGTCTACTCGACGCGCGGTGGGGGGCTCCTCGACCTCCCAAAACCTTTACATCGTCTCGGATAATGCTGAACCTACGAGTATACCATCCGACTCAATAGGTCTAACCATGGGTAATACCGGTCCCATTATCGCATAGCCAAACTTAGTCTCCACAGCCATGAGTCGATCATGCTGCAAGACTCGCCGATCCGACAGCAAAAACTTACCCAGAACGTCTACTCCCAGTAGCACGTCAACCGTACCTGGGGTGTCGAAATCGGGATCCGCCAGTTTCAGATCTGATGTCAGGAGTCGAACAGCCGAATTCAACCTCACCTGAGGGTGTCGTCCCATCACATCAGTCATCACTAGTACCGGGGCGGATGTCCTACGCATCGTGTCAAAACGTGAGGAGAACGTAATCGTCGTTTGCCCCACGATGTTCGTTACCGCGACATTCCCCACGCCTCGAATGTTCCTATTATACTTAGTAATTTTCAAGCCCAACCAAATCGCCAATTCGTTCGACATAATACAGCCCTGGGCACCTGATGCCAACAGGGCGCGAACGTGTGTTGACTTGCCATTTAAACCCCAAACACACACGCATCATAGCCCGAGCAACCGGGCATATCAGTGCCGACGTAGGGATCCCATGGTCCCTCGTAAGTGCCCCTCCAGTCGCGGCGCTCTACTTGGCGCCGTCCACGGATAGGAGGGGTGCGGTGATCCAACCGAGGGCGTTCCATGATGGGCGGCGAAAATCGACGAAATGTAGTCGTCTTCGGCGAGCGCGATGACACCCGAGGCGGCGTTCTAACTAACCGCTCCGTACTCGAGGGTGCATCCGCACACCCGCCCGTGCCAGCTCCAGCTGAGCCACTGGCCTCCCAATAGGTCGGGGAACCGCCCGCGATGTTGGCCTGAACATCGGCCCCAAAGTCATCCTTATGGGGGCCCTGGTCCCGGGGACCCAGGTTCCAAGTCCGGCCCTGTGTACGTGACCCCATCTGTCCCTGAGTCCTGCCCTGTCCATTTGCATGATGTTGGCCGGGCCTATTCAGGCAGAGCAACTCATGATGGTGGCCTCCACAAAACGTACACATTGCGGACCGAGCGCAATCCCTTACTAAATGTGTGGTGATCTGGCGTCGCTCTTGGATTCTCTGGTCCCTAAATCGAAGGCAGGCGGCCACACCATGGCCATCCTGTTTACAATATAGGCAGGCATCCCGTTCAGGTGTTGAGGCACCCATGTGCCCATACAACTTCCTTGGCCCTCTCTGCGGAAGTCCCCTCCTCACAGGGCTCCGAGTAGCCTTCTGTGGTTCCGCAGCGGGCTTTGAGAACGAACCCATGTTCTCTGCCCTCCGACACTCTTCCTCCAAAAACTCCATGAGTTGAGAAGAGGTGGGCAAGTTGTCTGCACTCTGACCGTGATGCTGCTCAAATCTGGTCTGCACATTGACTGGCAGCCGGGACAGTACTATGTATACTAACATGTAAGACCGCTCTTCAACCTGACCTTCTCCTCCTCAAGGGCCTCGACTTTGGTAAGCGTTTCCATCATTACCTCCAGCCGGGCTGGCGCATCCAAAGCTCGAGCCAACACTGCATCTGGTCTATCTGGTCGGCCTAGGAGGCCTTGAACCGATGTAAACCATCTCAATTCCGTTTTAATCTTAGCCCGGTACAATGACAACGACATAGCGGCAGAACTTTACTTACAAGTTACAATATTTTATGTATGTAATAAAACTATTCAGTGCTTGTGCACTCACTTAATCTCAGGTATATTAAATATAGGTAATATAGGTAAAATAATTGAATTTAAGTTTCACTAAACAATACCATTCTAGTAATAATGTCTGTGGGCCAGCAAAATCTAATTGTATTGGATTAATACACACATCAAAAGTGTCTAGGGATCAAGCATTTTTATGCGGATTTCTTGAGATTGAGATGTGGCTTTGGCCCAATCGGGTTCAAGTCTGGCCTGCTCAGTCGCCAGACTTGAACCCGATTGAGCATGCATGGGATATGCTACAGAGAAGAGCTCTGCCGAATATGGAGGGTATCCAGTCGCAAGAAGACCTTTTTTTGTTGTTGCAACGAACATGGGCGGCCATTCCACAGCGTGATTTGGATGAACTCATTTTGAGTATTCCAAACCGATGTTCTTGTGTTAGTGTTCGCGGTAGAAACACGGATTATTAATTGTTTAAGTTACCTAATAAAATTTTAAAGAAAACTGTTATTTCAGTCTTTTTTTCGAACTTTAATGTTAGTGGTTCAAATGTCAAAAATCCTTTTATTAAGAAAATGGCAAATTTCTTTATTAATGCAAAGGTGACTTGGTTTATCGTTACTGTGACAAACGAAAACACTTTATTTGATGAATCCTTAAAGAAAATTTTAATTAATATCAATCAGGAAAAAAGTTATTGCAAAAATATATGTTGATCCCTAGACACATATGTTGATCCCTAGACACTTTTGATGTGTGTATATTGGACGAAATGTCCTAAACAATTAATATTAAGTTTTACAATTAAACCAATAATTAAATGTGTCACCTACCTACATTTAATCATTATGCTAATAAATTGTTTTAAATACTATTTAAATAACTATTTCAGTGGAATCAAGGATATGTGGACACTGGAACAGTATAGTGACCTACCTAACAACGAGGTATTACGTTCTGAAGCACTACGGAGTGCTCACAGCTCAGAGGTCTTAACCACGCTTGCTACCATATTGTTCAATCCATTCGCCAATGTAGCGTTCACCGTGTGAAGTTTGTAATGCTTGCAGGGCCTATTTGTACAGGCATTCAATCGCTAAGCTAGTTCACTGGCAAAAGTATTCAACCTCAGGGCGATTCACCCTGTTCTTATTCTAAGCTAATGTTATATCAAGCACTTACTGAAGATATGTGAATTCCTTGATATCGGCGTTCTGAGGGGCCCCTCAGGTGCGCCCTCTGCTCCTTTCACACATTCACCACTCCTAGTGGTAGTACAGGTTCCAAAGTATTCTAATTTATAATACACCCGTTTTAGCTGTCGCTGATCGCGCCTAATTGACGCGACTACTAATCTCGCGTGTCCAAACCAGACCAATCATAACGGTAAACAACGAAAAGAACCGAGTCTGATGGACAATCAGCTAAATTTATATTAAACGACACTCAACAACCCACCCTGGTTGACTGTCAACACAAAAGCCTCTCGTAAGTTCGATATTTTTAACTTCAAACGTCAAACAAAAAACATGACAATCAAAATGTTGCCATTATAATGACGTTCGATTTCTAACACTGTTCAATATTTACTTATGTGTAAAATGTGATTATATTCTACTATTTATCTATTTTATTTTGGTTTTTACTCAGCTTCACAAACAAAATCGATATTCTTATTTGCAAATTTTTTTGACAAGGCAAGAAATAGTTTAGAAGTAGGAGTACGTTGTTTACTGTGTTCGTGTCATTCGTGTATCTGTGTAGGTTACGTACACTACATACCGTAGTTTTAATGAGCCGTTCTTTAAATTATCTACCTACTGTGTTAACTATTTTTTACCTATGTGTAGCCTCAGATCAAATAAAAAGGGAGGTAACGCACCGCCTTGTTCTTGTTGAAGCAGAAAAAAGGCGCGTAGTTCCAAGTAAACCACGTGTTACGCACTAACCATGCTATAAACTACGCTACTTTTCGTCAGTATCGTACAAGTATTGACAACTTATGCGATACTGAGGAAAAGTAGCGTAGTCACCGTAATTTTGTCGACTTCATCCATCCACATCAGTGTTCTGGCCTTGCTATGATGATAACGATGCAACGTTACTACAAATGACTTAAAATTAAATATTACCTTAACAGTTTAGCCAAGTTCGCCTCTACCCTCCATACTCTAGTTTGTAAAAAATCTAAGAAATAGTGGATTCAAGCAGAGGCGGCTCTAGCACTTGTAGCGACCGGGTGCAAACATTACCCTAGCGTCCCCAGGTAAGCGCGCGGTCAAAATGTAATAGGTATAAAAGTTAACATGGT
Source organism: Diaphora mendica (assembly GCA_949125395.1). Lineage (NCBI taxonomy): Eukaryota > Metazoa > Arthropoda > Insecta > Lepidoptera > Erebidae > Diaphora > Diaphora mendica. The sequence goes on from OX421316.1 coordinate 16,623,253, forward strand.
CATTAAACATTACGGTAATTGTAAAAAAAACTATTTTTTCACACTTTCTCAATCACCTGATCGGCTATATAGTCTTTTTATTACAATTTCTATTTATAGCAATAACTTAATATTCACATAGGAACGTTTCGGGTTGTTACAGTGTTTACAGTTACAGTGATGTTGGGAAATAATAGGTTACACTGGGCCTCGTATTAGCTTCTCATATCTATCTTTCTTCATTCTAATTTCGACCTCACGTCAAAGATACGTTTAATATCAATTGGGATATATTATGTGCATGTCTCGCGGCGCCTAGACGAGGCTGGCGGCCGCCAGTCACCATTCGGTCGGAGTCGAAGTGACTTCTTCCTCGCAGCGTGGGCCCCAGCCCATCGTTGTCCGGCGAAAGGCGATCTCCACACGAGTGTACCACCCGGGCGCGAGCTCACAGTTTATTGTACAAAAATCGCCTCCGCTTTTTATAATTTGTTGGCGCCTCATACGATTTGCGAGCGCAGGTTAGTACTACCGCTCGCTTCTACGATCCTTAGCACTCTGGTTATGTTATTATGCGTTCATCTTGTATTCATCTCGCCCTAGTTGGAGGCGGGGAACCTTCCTGAACCGCTGGCCTCCTTGAAATTGTACTCCACACCAAGTTCCATACTTGTTGACTAGACTAAAAGATGCAGCAGCATCACTAGGCCGCCATGGTGTGGGTCGCCATACTGCATTGTCTGCATTCGCAGTGAGTATGGTGACCACCACTTTTGGATTCTGCTTATGCTTTCCATCAGGCAGAGTAGAGTCATTATGGCGGGCCATACATAAAAAAAAAAAAAAAAAAACGCAGCTTATTGCTATGAGCCGGTGGTTGTCAATAGCCAGCCACGAGGCTCAACCGCCGTCCGCCGGTCGTCTCTCCGAAGAGAGACGACCGGCCGGATGCGCCTGCAAGAGGTGATCCCAGGTACCTGACGGTCGGTGACCACGGGATTTTCTCGCCCATGAGGCAGAGTTTTATAGGAAGGTGTCGGCTGCCGGTAAGCAGGGCCTACATCTTGCCCACGTTGCGTTTGAGCCTCGACTTCTTGAGCCAGCCCGGAAGGGCTTCAAGAGTGGGGCTCAGTTTGCGTGGGGCGTGATTGGTGTTCGAGAGCGTATTTCAACGACTCTAAGGCAGTGGCTTCCAAGGCCAGCACGCGTTGTTCTGTAGAGAAAGGGAGAAGGTGGGATCAATTGGAAGAGCTCTTCAGAGCACTCTCCATGGTATAGGCGGTAGAGGACTGCCATAGAGGCGATATCGCTCCGCAACTGCAAAGGCTCAAGGAACTCGGTGGCATCGGGACTGTTGATAATGCGGACTGCTCGGCGCTGCAACCGGTCGAGAGCATCAAGCAAATACTGCGCGGATCCATCGCAAAGATGAGAACAGTACTCCACGCATGAGCGTACCTGGGTCTTATAAAGAAGACACAAATGCTCGAGCGTGAAGAACCGTCTCACCTTGTTCAGTACGCCAAGTTTCCGCGAGGCCGCCTTAGTGATGCTCTCGATGTACTCCCGCGGGTTGAGGTCCCGGCAAATATCCATGCCCAGGACACCGAGCTTATCCTGTAGTGGCAGTTGGGTGCTCTGAAAAGTGGGGAGGGGAAGAAACGGAGACTTTTTGGTAGAGAACGCGCACACCTGTGTTTTCTTAGCGTTGAACTCGACCAGATTTTCATCACCCCATTGTGAAATGTGGCTCAAAACCCGGTTGAGCTCAGCGACAAGCTCTCGTCGTTTTTCCTCAACGTCTGACAGCTTGGCTGCAGGGTGTCCCAAATAACGCCCATGGACTGTGCTGTCGTCTGCATAGCAATGTATGTTGCCAAGGGCTAACATGTCATTGATATGCAGAAGAAACAGCGTGGGCGATAGAACTGAACCCTGTGGTACGCCAGCGTTTACCTGTAGAAACTCAGAGGCCGCGCCGTCGCAAAGGACCCTAATGCGGCGCTGGTGCAGAAAAGCGGCAATCCAGTTACTCAGTAACCAGGAGGCAGACTGAATGCTGGGAGCTTGGAGAGAAGGGAACGGTGCCAGACCCGGTCGAAGGCCTTGGCGATGTCAAGGCTGATTGCCAAGGACTCCCCATGCCTGTCCATAGCCTCACTCCAAAGGTGTGTGATGTACGCTAGAAGATCACCCGTGGAGCGGTTCGGTCTGAAACCATATTGCCGATCGTTTAACAAGGAGTGATCCTCTAAGTAGCGGACTAACTGGTTGTTGATAATACGTTCAAACACCTTAAAGAGAATGGAAGTGACGGCTATAGGTCGGTAATTGGCTGGGTTAGAGCGGTCACCTTTTTTAGGTATGGGTTGAATATTCGCCTCTCTCCAGGCATCCGGAACAATTCCTGAGGAATATGACAGGCGGTACAGGCGCGTCAATACGGGAGCCAACTCCGGTGCACAGTTCTTAAGAACCATCCCTGGAATACCGTCAGGACCACTGGTTTTCCGGACGTCGAGAGACCGCAGCTCCGCACGGACATCTTTGACAGCCACATGGAAGGTCCTGTTGTTATGGAATGATGCAATGACCGTGATGATACCGGACGGTAGCGGGGACGCGAACAGTTTGTGGATGAGCCCGTCATGCCACACCCTGTCGAAGGCTTGGACGAAGGTGAGCCACGTGGCGATCTCGTCGAGGACGCGGGTCAGCTGCAATGAAGAACTGCGGAATTGTTCAGGCCTTGGATGAATATGGCGGTGGATTCGGGTCAGCAACAGCCGCTCAAACACCTTCGGCATTGCAGCGAGAAGTGTGATGGGCCAGTAGTTATCTGGCCTCCTGGGATCCTTGCCGGGCTTTGGGAGCATGATAATCCGGCCATGCTTCCAGATGGTCGGGTAGTGGCCAGGCCTTAGGATGCCATTGAACAGATGCGTAGCATCAACCAGGGCCTTCACGGGAATTCGGTGCAGTGCGGATTTGGGGATGCCATCTTCCCTGGAAGCCTTGCTGGTGTTGGTAGCACCAAGCTGTCGCTGTGGATACCTCTTTGGGGTGAAAATTCTTCCCCCTCAATGCCTCAATCACAACGCCCGGCATCAACAAGACCTCGCCGATGCCGTAGGCCTTGGTGGCGGCTGGTGTCTTCTTCACCTCCGCGAAGAAGATGCATCCGGGCCGCATGTGCTTGGCATACTTGACCGGCACGCCTTTGCCAGTCAGGTCCTCAACGATCTCTTCCGCGGGGGTGTCGGGTGCCACACAAAATTATTTTAAAATTGTCAAGAAACTTTGATACTTGCTTTACTGAAACTCGACACATATAAGAATAACTCCGTATGCCATACAAAAGGTATGTAAACCGGCGTTCTTTTTACGTGCGGTTGAGGTATAACGCCCGACGATGTTAGGGGCGCTGCGGCGCTAGCCACGGCACTTTTAATGATCTTGAGTATATGTTAAGGACAGCGCCGAGGCTTGCGTCTATGTTAAGAACAGCGCCGGGGCGTCGAGGCGTGCGTCTATGTTAAGAAAACCGCCGGGGCGCCGAGGCGTGCGTCTATGTTAAGGACAGCGCCGGGGTGCCGAGGCGTGTCTATGTTAAGGACAACGCTTTGAATTTAATTTGATTTTGTTTTGTTATTTTACCAGATTTTGTTATTTTATCAGATCATAATAATAATTGTTATCTTATATGGATTAGAATGTCCTATTTCAATATTTTCAATCATTAATGGAACCCTTAGAGCATTAAATACGTAGATTCAAATTATTATTACTTAAACTTTTCTGTTATTTTGAAAAAATAGATTAAGTTGCAGAAGATTAGAGTTGAAATGAAAAAATCAAGCAGGAAATTGAAAATTTTGGTCTTAAGATCCGACCCTAGATCGACCTTCACCGAGCTGCTAATAGAATAAAACTTAGTTTGTAATAAATTTAGTTTAATAGAAAACGTATTAAAAATGGGTTGTCTAAAAAAATCCTGGACAGAATATCTTAAATTAAATATATATATATATATAGTTTATAGTGAATATTTTTATTTATTTATTTGTATAATTTGTGTTATATTGTTTAATAATTTTTATTAATATTTATTAGTTTTATTATATACAAAAAACATTTTTTTTTAACCAAAAGTTATTCTGTCCCGGATTTTTTTAGACAACCCATTTTTTATATATTTTCTAATATACGAAATTTATTATAAATTAAGATTTATTTTATTATCAGCTAGGTGGAGGTCGATCTAGGTTCGGATCTTCTACTATATGTGGTATCCCTTAATATTAATATACCTTCTCTTATAATGGTACACCGTAAATATCGTGTGCTAGTATGTGGACGATCAACCTCCATCCACAAGGCTTTTTTTATACATTGATCTTGTGGGGATCTATTAGGATTACTTTTCTAAGAGTTTCATAAATAGGTATTATGAAGAAATAACTAAGTTCAATTTATATTTAGATCAATTTAATTTTTGTATAACATAATAGTTTAAATGAAATGAAAATCAGTTGTTGCATTTCAAAACGTTTTAAAATTGATCAACTATAAGCTTAGAGCATAAGACCAATTGGTTGGTTTAATGCTATATGAATTGAACTGCATAAGTTGTGTTTTAATTGGCAACATTGACATATTGTTGAAATTCGAGAGCTAGAACCCAGAGCCGTAAAACCTAGTGAGTTGAAATTCGACTACCAGCTCAAGAGCACTTTTTAATTTTAACAAACCGTATATGGGCGAATTGTTACCAAGGAAAATAACAAAAAAAGACCGATGATCGACAATCTTATTTCTGATTTTCCTTAGAGCATATATACCTCGAGGGTGATTGGAGTAGAGAGAGAGAGACTGACTTTGGGTAGTGTCTGTCTCTCTCACGCAAGCTTCTGATTGGTGGACGCACATACCAATTTGCATGACTGATTTGGCGGGAAATACACCAACCAATCAGAAGCTTGCGTGGGAGAGACAGACAGTACCAAAATTCAGTCTCTCTACTCCGATCACGCTTTCCGCCCGTTCGGCTGCTCCTCTAGGTATATATGCTCTAAGTGATTTTTAGATAAATTCTTTCAGTATTAATTTATGATCTGTGGTTCTGTCAGTTAACATGACACATGACTGTCAATAGCTTGGTTAATAGTCAATCACTGTCTGTCAGTCTGTCTTCTCGAATCTCGAGTTTCAACTCAATTCAACAACAACAACTCGAGTTTCAGCTCGGTTTCAACTCGAGCAGCAATGAGAGTAATTATTAAGAGTTAATGCTAATTAAAATTAAGTTCTTCTAAGGTACCTAATTATTTATGAAAAAAATATTTATTGGCAAACCATAAACATTCCCTTACCTGTTGGGTAACTAGCTAAGACGTTAACCTTAAATTTTTATTTTTAGATTTTTTTAAGCTAACTGGATTTGAATTTTGGATTGTAAATACTTAACAGATACATATAAAGAAAACATAAAACATGCTTCTCAGACTACCAAAGTATCTACAAGTTTTGAATGTCAATAAACAATTATTATTACAACAAATCAGGTGTTGTAACGTTAGCAGCAAATCGAATATCAATATACTAGGAATTGAAACTTCTTGCGATGATACAGGCTGTGCTATCATTAACGAACAAGGCAAACTTTTATCGGAAACTTTGTATTCTCAAAATTTAATGCACTTGAGGAATGGAGGCATCATACCAGATATAGCACAAGATCTTCATAGGACTCACATAAAACCAACTGTAGACAAAGCATTAGAAGAAGCAAAATTATCAATGGAAGATATTACAGCTATTGCGGTTACATTAAAACCAGGCCTGGCACTTAGCTTAGCAGTTGGCATGAAATATGCAAAGCATTTAGGTCGTCATTTCCAGAAACCCATAATACCTATACATCACATGCAGGCACATGCTTTAGTAGCAAGGATGCATCATAATATAAATTTTCCACATTTGGTGCTATTAATATCGGGTGGTCATTGTTTATTAGCTGTTGTTCAAGATGTAAATAATTTTAAACTGCTAGGTGAGAGCATAGACTCTGCTCCCGGTGAAATTTTTGATAAAGTTGCTAGACGGATGAAATTAAGAAATTTACCAGAGTATTCAAAAATATGTGGAGGACAAGCAGTGGAAATAGCAGCATCTAAAGCAACAAACCCTCACCAGTTTAAACTACCTCTACCATTGGCAGAATCCAAAGATTGTAATTTCAGTTTTAATGGCTTAAAAACATCAGTTCTTTATAATTTACATAAAAAAGAACAAGAACACAACACTGTGGCCCACAAACTTATACCTGAAATTAATGATTTGTGTGCAGCTATGTTAATGGCCACTACAAGACACTTAGTACATAGAACACAAAGAGCTATGATATTCTGTCAAGAAAATAATCTGATACCACAAGAAAACCAACAATTAATAGTGTCGGGTGGAGTGGCATGCAACAATTACATATTTAGTGCTTTACAAATGTTGTGCAATGAGAGCTCTTATGAAATTTATAGACCTACACCTAAACTATGTACTGACAATGGAGTCATGATAGCATGGAATGGTTTAGAAAAATGGAGGAAGGGTATAGACATCATAACAGATTTGAATTCTTTAGATATAGAAGCTTCTAGTCCAATAGGAGAAAGTCTCATAGAAAAAGTTGTTGCAGCTAAGATTTCAACCAAAATGATGAAAGTCAAATTAAAAGCGCTAAATGCTTAATAACATTTTTTATATTTTAAGCCCACTATGAAATCACAATATAATATTTTAACTGAATTCATGTTTAAATTGACTAGCGTAGTGGCCTGGCTAGTGATCCTGACTGCTAAGCCAGAGGGTATGGGTTCAAATCTCACACAGACAAATGAATGTGTGATGAACACAAATCATTTATTTATGTTCCGTGTCTGAGTGTAATTTATCTGTGAAATGGAGTTAGGCAATTAGAAATATTTATGTATGTATATTAATTATAATAATACAAAATTTTAACAAAAAAAAACAACTTCAAGAACTGGACCAAATTGAAATGGGTCCACACGGGAAGCTCCACCTATTAAATAAAAAAAGAATCATTGAAATCGGTTGGCGTGATATTGAGTTCTTCGTCAATTTATCGCGTACATACTTAATGCAAATTGAAGACGGTTTTCTCATGGATGACATTGTCAGAACTGGACCAAATTAGAATTTGTGTGCTTCCTACGTGGTCCTCACATGGGAAGCGCCAGCTTTCAAATAAAAAAAGAATCATGAATCGGTTCACCCAGTTATGTATTATTAACAAACACAATAAACTACAGTCGAATTGATAACCTCCTTTTTTGAAGTCGGTAAAAAAATGAGGTCGTGAATTTTGTTTATACTCGGGTCAGTTATAGCCGTTATAGGGCTCCCACACATAATTGCGATGTGATGCGGCGTCGCCGTCGCACGATGTGTAGGTAATAATAATAATATGATTTATTTGTTCACCAAAACCGAAATACAATACAATAATGAAATTACATAGTAGCACTAATTTTGACAATTTCGGTTGTGGATCGCTGGTGCCTGAAGTAGGTCTTAACGACCTGTGTTACAGGACACCAGGTCCCCACTCGGACCACAACTAGTTGTTTCAAAATATTACAAACATAGTTACAATATTGTTGCACAAGAAAATTTGTGATGATTTTTAGAAAATAATAATAATAAAAAAGATTTAAGAAATTAAATAAATAGCGTGTGCTGTACGTGTGTGTGTGTGTGTGTGTGTGTGTGTGTGTATACATGTGCCTCATTGTATCACTGTATGACAATAAGAAGTTCTTCCGTCTCCCCGTATGATTTTCTCAAGAGCCATTCTGATATGATAGTTTTACATTGATGCATATTCAGACTATAAAGATTTAAAATTTTGTGCAGTTTTTTATACATGTAGGGTCCCAGAAAAGTAAAGAATCTACGACTAAATGAAGTTTTAACTTGCAATGATACGGTCACAAGATGACCGCGACGAGTACCTTCAGGGGTGTAGTAGGTTTGAGAGTGCTGCTTGAGCACGGTAGCTTTCACAAAAAGTTGTCTTACAGTGAGGACTTGGCAATATTCATAGAGCGCCTTAGTAGGGTATAACCGAGGCTTGAAACAGCAAACCTTTAGCACAGCTCTTTGCGCACGCTCTATCTGTAAGGTGTGAGATTTAGCCGCACCACCCCATGTAGCAATACAATAATTCAGGATCGATTGACATAGACCCGTATATACCATTTTTAATACGTGAGGATCGGCAGAGTGTCGAAGTTCCTTAAATATATAGATAAGTTTACGTATTCTACCTGATATATATTCTATGTGATTTTTGAAGGTTAGGTTATTGTCGATAATGATACCTAGATACTTAATAGAAGTTACCTTCTCTATGAAATAGGATTCACTACCAGACGAGCTAACCGTAATTCGTAAGGAATCGTCCAGCAGATTCCCGGAGCGGATAGAAAAGTCAACTGCTTTGGTCTTGGTAATATTTAGTGTGAGTAGATTATTTTTTAACCATCCATTGACAGCATCGAAACCCCTTTGAGCGAAGCGGTATGTATCATGCCAATCGTCCGATGAGAAAACTAATGCTGTATCATCAGCATATGAGAATATTGCTCCATGATCAAGTTTAATGTTGCACAGATCATTTATGTAGACTAGGAACAAGCTTGGGCCTAAAATGCTTCCCTGTGGCACACCGTAAGTTATAGGCGTTTCAGAACTAGTATGAGAACCTATTTTTACTAGCTGTGATCTGCCCATCAGATAACTACGGAACAAAGACAGTTGAGTTCCTCTGATACCCAGAGATTCCAACTTACACACAAGTGTTTTTGTCGAGACCGTATCGAAAGCCTTAGCGAGATCTAAGAATAATGCAACGCACTTCTGACCACTGTCAAGTTTTCGGACTATTAAGTCCGCCAGATTGTGTACAGCATCTTCAGAAGATAGATTCTTTCTAAAACCAAATTGATTAATAGATAGTAGATTACGATTTTCTAGATAGTTAATAAGCCTTGAATTGATAATTTTTTCTAAAATTTTTGACATTGCTGGCAGTATTGATATGGGTCTATAATTTTCGACACGGTCTCGACCACCCGATTTGTAAATTGGATGAAGTAGGACTTTTTTAAACAGTGTAGGGAATTTGCCTGTTACAATGCTCAGGTTACATATATATGTAAGGGGGGGGACAACAATAGATTTGTACTTCTTTAAAAACCCGGATGATATGCCGTCCCATCCAACAGCACTGTTACTCTTTAAGGACATGATCAGCCGTTCCACCTCGCTCTCATCTGTTTCAAGTAAGACAAAAGAATCCTTAGATTTAGGTTGGGCATTACTGGGGAAGTGGGGAGAAGCCCCGATCACAGTGCTCTCTGCAAGTTGCCTACCTATACCCGCGAAATACGTGCTAATGCTGTCCATGGACTGTTGATGATCTTTACCATGCTCAAATAGGTCTATCGCACTCGATTCAGGTTTACGTATATTAGTGACTGATTGTATTACCTGCCACAGCTGCTTAGAGTTGTTGCCAGCTTTTTTAAATTCTAAACTTTCGTAATCTCTTTTTGCTTTTCTTAATAAATTTGTACAATAATTGCGGTATCGCTTATAACTGATTGACAATATTTCATCCGTGGGTCGCTTTTTTAGTTTTTTATATAAGTCGTCCCTATGTCGAATGCACTTGAGGAGCCCCTGGGTAATCCACGGTTTAATAAGACTTCGCCTACGAGACAATTTGATAATTTGAGTATTACTTGTTATGATAGAGAGAATAGGCTCAATAAAAAGTTTCATTGCTATATCGGGATCTTTAACTTCGTAGACCGGCGCAAAGTTGACATTACGAAGGCTATCAGAAATATTGTTTTCGTCGATTTTAGTAAAGGTAGAAACTATTGCATTTTTAGGCATTTTTAGGGACATGGTAAGAAGCACTGCGAAGTGATCTGTAGCAGTCGTTTCCAATACAAATACCTTACATGGTAGTGTGGTCTTCAAGTTTATATGGTCGAGGCATGTATAACCGTGTGTTGGCAGGTCATGTCCCAGGAAGAGTCCATGTTGAGCAAGTGTATCAAGATAATCAATAGTGTAAGAGGATACGTGACCTTGGGCAATGTCGATATTAATGTCTCCTAGAAGAATAATGTTTCTATAACATTTCACATTATTAAGAAGACAGTCCAGGGATTGTAAAAAAAGTGTAGGATCTTTAAAGGCGTATGGTCTATAAACTGCAATAATAGCTAAATCCGAACCCACAGTGACCAATAAACAACTCGCGTCAGACAGATCTGGTTCACTCACTCTAATATTAGACAACGTTGACTTAATGTAAATAATGACTCCGTCATTTTTGTTATGTGTTACCAAAGTTTTGTGCGCGACATATCCGACGAGCTGTGGAATGTCTGGGTTGCAGGAAAGCCAGCACTCAGACAGCACAACAATATCGACGTCTCTGTCTAGTCTTGCCAACAATGTCAAGAGTTCCAAGTAATTTGCGCCTATACTACGTATATTTTGTGTTAATATATTAATACATGGATTAAAGGTGGGTAATGAGCTTCTACAAGTACTCAGATCACATGTTAACGATTCACAGAATGAAACACTGTCCAAGTTAGACAGTAAATCATTAATTGCTGCGAATTTTGAATAAAATTACTATCGGGGGGCAGGAGCAGGTATATAAACTAATTATAGGATAGCCTATAACAACCCGGAAGTCAACAGGCGACAAAAAATACCTATTACGTTGACCAAAGCTAGTTGCTAACTTACTATCATTAAACAAGTACTGCGAGCCATGTACCCCAGTCTTATTACAATAGTTCCAGCGCACTCGGAACCGACTACTCAATAAGCAGGACGCGTTGTAACAGTAGAGAGTACGTAACAGCCTATCCAAACCAACCTCGCCCATATGTACACTCAATGCATAAGATTTTTTACCAGATGAAAAAAACCATAGAAAAATAGCAGTTATAATACTCCTAGCAGCTTGTGGGTAAATAAACAAACAACAGTAACTCAAACAGATCAACACTTGGATTTTTTGTGTTGTAAACAATCTAAATAATTTAGTGCAATGTACACAAGTATGTCGATTTGTGTTTAAAGAATTTGCTTTTTGTATGTGTAAAGTATTAATGAGAAATACAGCAATTATAATAATCATATCTATAGCTTGTGGGCAAATAAACAAACAACAGCGACCCAAACAGATCAACACTCGAATTTGTAGTCGTATGAATAATGTAAATAATTTAGAGCAGTGTATATAAGTTTGTCGATTTGTTTGTTGTATGTGTAAAGTGTTAATGTTTTGCGTTTTAGTGTAATCACAACGATACAAAGTAAATATAAAAGTATAAAAGTGAAATGTGGGTATATATACAAACGACCGTAACACACGATAGATAGCGGTCTTACCGCTATAAACAGCATAAGGCAAGGGGTACACTCAAACTTAATGTAATGTAATATTGTATGCAAGTGAAATAATATAATTTCATTTAGTCATTTTTTCTTCAGTATAGTTAAATCACTTTCTTTCCTAATTACTAATCGTGTGTTACCATCTTTCTCCCTTAAATAGATATTACCACTTTTAGTCCAACAATACTTGTAGTCCAGGGTTTTAGCCGTTTCTCGAGCCATGGAATATAATTTTCTATTTTTGTTTGTGAGACTTTCTACGACATATATCGGTTTTGCGGGGCCTGAGTGTCCGATTGTTAATGAAGATAACTTATTATTAGGGTGAGTCTGGTTAAATTCCTTTACACCATTTAATATCTTGTTTTTAATCAGAACCGTGGTCACGTCAGCAACAACTACAGAGGTGCCTAACTTAGTAGCAATTCTAAATATCTCCTTTATCTCAGAGGCCTGTATTGGAGTGTTAATTGAACTGCAAGTTTTTTGTACAAGTTCACAGAGGTTTTGTTGTGTCTCAACCTTTATTTCTTGAGGTAAATTACGGAACTCAACAACTGTGGACTTGAGCTTCCTCTGCATATCCTCTATTGTGTTCTCAAGTGTCACGATATAGGATAAGTTTTCCTGGCGTTCACGCTCCATGTTGAGAAGTTTGTCTCTAAGGTCTTCGTATTGTGAAGACATAAACTTAATGGACTTTTCCAGTTCATCGCTAGTAGCCTGAATATTACAATTTTGTTGTTTAAGTTCAGCCATGTCTGCGCACAATTTACTCAAGGTGGCATCCTGATCTTTCTTCCAGTTTGTCAGCAGCGCAAGTATCTCCTCCTTTATGGTAGAATCCTGAGACTTCTCCTTATCTTCCTTCCTAGGTCTTTTTGGTCTTCGTCCAACAAAGCTCATGGTAGTCTCAGGATCGAGACTTGCGATATCATTTTCTGACGATACATGTTGTGAAATGCTTTGATTATCAGAGGGTGTTCTCAACGCTGTCATTTTTTCCTTTGTTAAAATAAATAAGAATAGGTTCACAATTACAGTGGCTTCCGCAAACCTGAACTATGCGCGTGACGAAAGCAAGTCTGGTTTATCAACGCCGTTCTATTCTATCTCATAGATACACAATCGAGAAAAACACTGCGGTAAACGAATAAAAATTATAAGTGGGTATATTATTAGGCGCACGACTGGCCGCTAGCGCGGTCCGAGAGGGGAAATATTACTGACATATATTAGGTGACATATATACATATTAGGTGTACACACAATATTTTTTTCGTATGATGCTTTATTGCTGAGTTATGAGCTTTTAAGAATTTACTAACAAGACGCTTCTAACGATACTTGACCAGTAACAGTTCTAATAAGTAGATAAGGAGCTATAAGGGAACAGATGAACATACATAGATAGCCTGTCAAAATCATAACCCTCCTTTGGCTTTGCCGTAGTCGCTAGTCGGGTAAAAATTGGAGTCTGTTATTTTTGGATACTTATTATTTGCATCAATTAACTTGTAAAAAAACCTAAAAAGTATTGTTTCTTATAGTTAAATAATGGAAATGTTGTTTTTTTAATCGAATTCTAAATTGGAATTTTTACGTATGTATAGTTAACCCAGGCGCGGTTCCAGGGGGGGTTCACAGGGGACGTGACCCCCCCCCAAAATCTGCTACAAGAACCTGATTTTCTTATTCTTATCAGTTTCCATAATTGTTCAATCGAGATACGAAATCAAAGAATAGGAACTCTTTGAGAGAGTTATCTCTGGCCGTATCAGCGAGCACCTGTCGCGAGTGGGCCCTGATCTATCGGACTGCCAATTTGGATTCCAACGGGGACGCTCGACAGTGGATGCTAATATATAGGTGTGTTCGCTCCCTGTCGGGGTCGGCAGTCCGATCGGGGTGGTGGTGTTGGTAGTTAGCCTTGATATCGTTAATGCTTTCGGCACCCTTCAATGGGGCGCGATTAGGGAGGTCCTTGAATATCACGAGGTGCCAACTTACCTGGGTACCATAGAGGTCTATCAGCGCGACAGGACAGTGAAGTTTGTCGATCGGAACTGAGTGGAAATTTGAAGGAAGGTGTGTTGTGGGGTTCCCTAGGGCTCTCTATTGGGCCCATTGTTATGGAAAATCGTATACGATGCGGGCCTTCGCACTAGTCTGACTTCGGGCATCAGTGTCGCTTCCTATGCAGACGATACCCTAATACTGGCTAGAGGGTCACGCTTCGGGGAGGTGCTTCTGCTCGCAAGGGGTGGCTTGTGTCGTGGATAAGATTCATGAGCTGGGCCTGAGGGTGGCGCCTCAGACAACTGAGGCGATATGGTTCCATGGCCTACGTAAGCGCCAGGAACCACCCAGCTCATACCTCCGGGTCAGTACATGAAGTACCTCATCATGGACAATCGGTAGAGCTTTGAAAAGCATTTCGGGCGACTAGTCCCCAGTACGAGGAGTAGCAGGGGTGCCACATTGTCTGCTGCCCAATCTCGGGGGACCGCGGGAAGAAGTTCGCTGCCTCTCTGTGCTTGGGCGTGCGTATTGGCGTCGTGCGATCCATGGTCCTCTATGGGGCACCGGCGGGATCTTCCCGCTGTAATGCTCAACTCGGGAGTCTGCAGCGGTTGATGGCCATACGGATCGTACCAAGGCACCGTACGATCTCGTACGAGGCGGTGATGATCCTGGCACGATATCCACCCTTCGACATTCTAGCCGACATGAACACAATGGTCTGCGACGAAATTCGATCTGTCGGTCGGAATGACGAAGAGATAGCGCCGTATCATGAGCCCGGAATGCATCGTCAGAACACACATAAGCAAGCCCTACGAGCTTGGCGGGCACTGTCGGAGCCTTTCTGCCGAGCTTCGAAGCGTCCATAGAGAGAACCAACTTATCACCTACCGATTCACTTAGATGCTCACCTGGCACGGTTGCTTCGGTGACTTCGCCCGGTCGGACAGATCGGACGAAACCCGTCACCACCAGCATTGATCGCGGTAATACTGGCGAGTAGTGTGAAGACGTTATGCTCCAGAAGGAGTCCGAAGAGCGGGATCGGGAAATGGCCGATCCCGCTCGAAAGAGGCGACGAAGGATGCGCGATAAAGGCCGCTTGCTCCTCAATCGTCGGTTAAGGGTCGTTGCGGCCACATGCAGGGGAGATGTGGCCACTGGAAACGACCCGACACACTCGTTCCGACTCTCTTACTATGTAGAGCGGTGAGAGGTACGACAGCGACATGTCCCGGGTTTGAATCTGGTTACCCCGGAATGTACCTCAGTGATGGGGTAAGGCAGGGGGAACTCCAGAAGCCGCTGATGCGGCTCTTGACTGCAGATGTAGGCCGCCGCCGGGGTTTAGTGGTTAGACCGATTTGTCGGGAGTTCCATACACGCCCTTTGTCCCCCAACGGAGCTAGATCCTCTAAATATTCATCCAGAGATTCTCACAGATGTCTCAAATATTATGATCCCAATAGATTTACCAATAAAAACAAAAGATATCCATTTGTTTTTAATGTGTGAAATAAAATTGTGTATTGTGCAATAAAGTCTAATTTACTCGACTTATTTGATTAGTGACCCCCCCCCCAAAACTTCAGGCTGGAACCGCGCCTGAGTTAACCGGAAGTGAAAATTTCAAATCGATGTTTGAATTGAATAACTTCGACATTTTTTCTTTTAAATAATTAGGTATCAAAAACAACAGACTTAATTTTTAGATTTTTTTTAAATGTTCACATTTCTCAGTAATTGTACACAGTGTGTGTATAACAGAACACTTTTACGTTTAACTGACCAGAGTTACTATCAAGTTAGGTACTATACAAAATTCACGGCCTCATTTTTTTTCGCTGTCCGCTTGACGTGAAACTGAAATGCATTATTTGTTTTGTGGTTACTATAGGTCTGGCTCTGCCTAGTTTAGAATCAGACAGCAGATAGATAGATTTGAATGCACGTTTGGTCTAGTGGTTTAACGGTCACCACGCCGTTTCCTACTACGCCAAGTGTCGTGGGTTCAAATCCCACGTAGGACAACACTTTGTGTGATCCACAAATTGTTGTTCTGAGTCTCGGTGTTCTTTGTGTCCGTTTCATGTATGTTTGTAAAGTCACCCTCGACACAGGATTTATTCCTAGTGCGGGAGCTGTCTTTTAATAAAAAATTTTTTATTAAATTATATAAAATACTGTAAATAATGTAAGAATCAAGCAGAAAATTTGAATTTTCTATGCAGTACCAATTTTTTTTCTCGTGTGGAAATCCGAGGGGATACCACCTCCTGGTGGCATGTCCAGGCGTGGTTCCAGCCTGAAATTATGGGGGGGGGTCACTAATCAAATAAGTCGAGTAAATTAGACTTTATTGCACAATAAACAATTTTATTTCACATATTAAAAACAAATGGATATCTTTTGTTTTTATTGGTAAATCTATTGGGATCATGATATTTGAGACATCTGTGACAATCTCTGAATGAATATTTAGAGGATCTAGCTCCGTTGGGGGACGAAGGGCGTGTATGGAACTCCCGACAAATCGGTCTAACCACTAAACCCCGGCGGCAGCCTACATCTGCAGTCAAGAGGAGCTCCAGGTACGCATCAGCGGCTTCTGGAGTTCCCCCTGCCTTACCTCATCACTGAGGTACCTCCCGGGGTAACCAGATTCAAACCCGGGGCATGTCGCTGTCGTACCTCACACCGCTCTACACAATAAGAGAGTCTGAACACCGACCCGCCTGTGAGTGAGAGCGCATCCTTCGTCGCCTCTTTTGAGCGGGATCGGCCATTTCCCGATCCCGCTCTTCGGACTCCTTCTGGAGCATAACGTCTTCACACTACTCGCCAGGTTTCGTCCGATCTGTCCGACCGGGCGAAGTCACCGAAGCAACCGTGCCCGTGAGCATCTAAGTAACTCGCTAGGTGATAAGTTGGTTCTCTCTATGCAAGCTTCGAAACTCCGACAGCGCGTTGGCTGGCACAATCCTGGGTGTCGAGCCGTGCCCGCCAAGCTCGTAGGGCTTGCGTATGTGTGTTCTGACGAAGCATTCCGGGCTCATGATACGGCGCAATCTCTTCATCATATCGACCGACAGATCGAATTTCGTCGCAGACCACTGTGTTCATGTCGGCTAGAATGTCGAAGGGTGGAGATCGTGTCAGGATCGTTGCGCCTCGTACGAGATCGTACGGTGGCCTCGTACGTACCATATGGCCATCAACCGCTGCAGAATCCCGAGTTGACCATTACAGCGGGAAGATCCAGCCGGTGCCCCATAGAGGACCATGGATCGCACGACGCCTATAAGCACGCCCACGCACATAGAGGCAGCGAACTTCTTTCCCCGGTCCCCCGAGATTGGGCAGCAGACAATGTGGCACCCCTGCTACTCATCGTACTGGGGACTAGTCGCCCGAAATGCTTTTCGAAGCTCTACCGATTGTCCATGACGAGGTACTTCATATACCTACTGACCCACTTGGACTTCGGTGTCATCCTGGCGCTTACGTAGGCCATGGAACCATATCGCTTCAGTTTTCTGAGGCCCCACCCTCGGGCCCAGCTCATGAATCTTATCCACGACACAAGCCACCCCTTGCGAGCAGAAGCACCTCCCCGAAGCGTGACCCTCTAGCCAGTATTAGGGTATTGTCTGCATAGCAGGCGACACTGATGCCCGAAGTCAGACTAGTGCGAAGGCCCGCATCGTATGCTAGGTTCTATAACAATGGGCCCAATACAGAGCCCTGGGGAACCCCATAACACACCTCCCTTCAATTTTCCACTCCGTTCCGATCGACAAACTTCACTGTCCTGTCGCGCTGATAGACCTCTATGACGGCACGCAGGTAAGTCGGCACCTCGTGATATTCAAGGGCTGCCCTAATCGCGCCCCATTGAAAGGTGCCGAAAGCGTTAACGATATCAAGGCTAATTACCAACACCACCCTCCGATCGGACAGGGAGCGAACATACCTATATATTAGCGTCCACTGTCGAGCGTCCCCGTTGAAATCCAAATTGGCGGTCCGATAGATCAGAGCCCACTGTTCGCTGGACGCTGATACGTCTAGAGATAACTCTCTCAAGAGTTCCTATCCTTTGATTTCTTATCTCGATTGAACAATTATGGAAACTGATAATAATAAGAAAATCAGGTTCTAGTAGCAGATTTTGGGGGGGGTCACGTCCCCTGTGACCCCCCCCCCCTGGAACCGCGCCTGGGCATGTCGGACTCGAACCGACTAAAACCGCATACCGTCTCGTGTACAAGAAGCCAGGGAACCAGGTACAAGAAACCAGTGAACCCTAGCAAGAAAAACCCTGGAACTCCGAAGTACCTCGGGCCACCTACGGTTCGTAGATAGCCTCCTACTGTGTGGGAACCCCGATGTTCCCGTTACTATCCCCCGGGGCGCGCACACTCCGTAGCGTCCGCGCCTCCACCCGAGCCTGCTTCTGCTAGGGTGTCAAATGGCCTCATCTGTCACCCTCAGTCAGGCTTGCGCTTATGGAGGACGGAGATCGTTCTGAGATCTTCGGCGCCCGAGTCACCTGCGGTAGCTGGCCCGTTCCCAGGCCGGGCTGTCCGGTAGAGTTCTAAATCTCTCCCGGTCCCGCTCCGCCTTCTCCTTGGCAAGCATAACTTGCTCGCAGAAAGAAACGGCGCAGTTCCACGGGCTCTCGCTGCGCAACATGGCCGCAATCATGTTACCGAGCCGGAGAGAACCACCCCGGTGGCCGCCTCGGCTCCCCCACGCCGGACATTCTGCCAGCGTGTGGAGCGCCGTATCCACGGTCTCGCCTTCGCAGTAGTGCCACTCAAGCGTTGGCTACTTGCGGATCAGACACAGGTGATCTCGGAAACATCCATTTCCAGTGATCACCTGCGTCAGCCGGTATGAGAGGGTCCCACGACGCCTCTCGAGCCAATCCTCCATAACGGGTCTTACCGCCGCAATAACGGCGTTCCCAACGCTCGGTTGCCCAAATCGTTCTCTCCAGTCCTCTACGAGGACCTGGCGGAGTTGGGATTTCTGATCGTCTATTTCTCGAGTCTCAGGACTCCTACCCAACTCCCGCGCCTTCTTGCGCCACTGGTAAAGAGCCGCAAGGGCTCTCGCCTCTAGGTCCCATAGTGAAGTTTCGGCCAGGAGACTTGCCGCCTCAAAGAAGATCGTGCGGTACCTATTGTCAAGGCCTTGTATTGTGACGTTCATAATGACAACAGCCGACGGAGGCGCGTGGCGCGGCGGCACCGCAGAGCCAGGGCTTCGTAGGCGTCCTGCCTACCTGTCCGCGGCGCGCGAGCGAGATAGCGATGGCACCTCTCACTCGCTCATCGTATGATTCAGACCTACCCGAACTATTTTATTATATACATCTATGTAAAAGTATAAATACCAGTGTATTGTAATAAAGAGACACATACTGCTAAAGCTCTTTGAATTATAGACACCTTAACCTAGCACCTCAGTACCTAAACCCTTATGATCCTGATGGCCAGCACTCGTTGCGGTCGTCGCAATAGCGCGATATTGCTGGTCTTCAGGATCTTCTCACATACTGGGGCCCCATAAAGGGCCATGAACCGCACAACCCCCGCGTAGAGTCTCCTGCAGGTGTCATCGGGCCCCCTCATGTTTTGCAGCAACTGTGCCAATGCAACCAGCTTGGGGACCAAACTTCGGAAGTGGTATCCGAAGTCCCACCGGCCGTCGAGTACGAGCCTCAAATACCTTATAGAGGGCTCAATGCCGATGCGAGTGTCTCCTACTATGAGGCTGAGTCGATCAGGTGGCTTGCTCCGAGGCCCATGAAAAAACAAAGCCTCGGATTTGTGCAGAGCCACCTCGAGACCCAGCCGCCGGAGCCGCCACTCGCCGTCACAAGCGGCAAGGGTGTCATCCGCATAACACATGACGGCGAAACCATCTAAGAATGCACCGCCAAGCACCCAGTCGTAGCCAATGTTCCACAGGAGCGGCCCTAAAACGGATCCCTGTGGGACTCCGCACGACATTTCGGTCGACCGAGACCGGTCCTACTTGGGTAGATCACGGCTCTCTCCGACAGATATACCCTGACTATGCGGTGGAGGTAGGGAGGCACTCGGTGCTGCACTTGTACCACTGCTTCCACCGCCAGAGCCTTCACACGCATGATCGCATCCACGGTGGAGCGCCCTTGACGGAAACCATACTGGTTGTCCGCCAGATCCGGCCCTACCCTGAAGAGATGCTTGATCAGGCGCCAAGCAATCACTCTTTCAAAGAGCTTGTATACCTCGTCAAACAACACTAATGACCGGTAGGCAGATGGTGAGTCCGCCAGGCGCCCCTCCTTTCGGATGAGGACCAGTTTATAAAATAAAAATGTTTATTTGATTCAAAAAATTACAAGATAATGTTTTAATGATAGGAACATCGTTTACATAACTAATATAGTGTAGGTACTAGTTCTGGTTCCCAAACTAGGCCTAAGCCTGTATCTTGGGAAGCAGTGTTGAAGCTAGTTTCCCCGACTTCCACAATTTCGGAAACTGGCTCTGCTCGAGGCATGCGCTGAACAACCCTCTCAGTCGGGGCTCGAGAGCCGGCGCTTCACCATCTAGAGCCAGGACCTACGCTCGGCCTGGAATGCCATCGGGCCCTGGGGTGCTGCTTTTAGCTTTTAGCCGTTGCACCGCCAGTGCTAGTTCTGCCTGAGTCACCTCAGGCACATCGCATCACATATTGGGCTGAACCCTAGGCATCGCCGCATCGCAAACGCGGGTCATAGATCCATTTCCGCCATGAGTCGAACTATGTCCGGCTCCACCCGGCAGGACGATGCTACTGGTGTCGACGACGCACAGCGTTCTCTTTTTCGCTACCGCGAGATCGGCCACTAGGCGTCTTCCTGCCTCGACAATATTTTCCGAGACCGCTAATAGGGTGTTTTGTTTCGGACCCCCGGATTCTTTGTTTGCCTGAAGTAAACAATCGCCTCTTCGATCCGATCTACGGGGTTCCCCACTCTGCTACGTGTCTCCTCCAGCTGTAAGCCATCACGCCTCGTGTCAGAGGTACTCGTTCCGTCAGACTGAACCTTTTTAAGGAGGGCCTTGAGCAAAAGCTCCCTCTCGGTTCTCTTTTCTGCCGCAAATCGACTGGTTTGCCTCGTTTGGGCGACCCGTCCAGTCTTTAGAGGTCGCCCTACGCCACGACGAGTCCTTCGAAAACTTTTACCTTCTTTGGGTGACGTGCTCTCGTCACTAGAATCCGACTCTAGTGGGCTTTTGTCACCTGAGAGGGGCTGGTGCCTTTTTCTGTTTTCCGAGCCCCGTTGGTACAGCTCACCGCGCTCACCAAAAAACCCGCGTAAAATTGTAGAGGCCGTCTAAGGCTAACAACAAAAGTAATAAAAAACACTTATTTCTGAGACCTCTGAATATGCCTCATGTCTTTCCGCGTCCTTCGCGATTTGGTCCCCGGATTTACCGCTCGGTAACGGGCGTTAGTTAGGCAGTGTTTGCTACTGTGTCCTCCGCTAAACGGAGGGACACGCGGCAAGCTTCCAAACAACCCTCCAAAGGGCCATTTTTGAAGATCTATTGAAGGTTTAACCAGTAATAGACTTCAATACTTCAACTTATATGGTAGTAAATGAAATGAAAATCAGTTTGCATTTCAATTCGATAAAAAAAACCGTATTTAACAACGTTTTAAAATTTATCAAGCTAAAAGATATTAACTTCAAGGAGATGAGTTAATTATTTTCGTATTGGCTAACGATGACGCGGGGAACTACCGAACTAAATTCGCAGGGTCAGAAATTAATATGAACATTAATGAATCGAAAATCGAAACATCTCTAGCCCAACTTCTGTCTTTGTCAAAACTGTCAATTTCTCGAATGACTGTATAGTCTGTATTCTTTATTTGCATTTGCATTTTAAACCCTTTATTACTTTTCACTTGCGGTACTCTTATTAAGTCTCAAATTATAGTATATTTAACCTTAACAGTTGCCAAATAATATGTAGCGACGTAACCTTAACGTAGTTACCTTATTATAGACTTCAAATTGTCTTTAAATCTCATTGGAGACGGCAAAAATGGATATCCTAGAAAGAATCTATCAAAACATTAGACGACAAATTGTTAATTTGTCGAATACGGTGCCGAAAACTATTGATCAACTGAATAAATCGGTGTCTAATTTGCGTTTGCCACCGTTTACTAAAGATAATGTGCTGTATTATTACGTTCCATTGCAAGGTCTGGTTAGTTACACAACTTTATCAGTGAGTGTAATGAACCCACATTTAATGGTCAGGTATGAAATCATTTCATGCACTCAATTAACGGTTACTTTTACTTGAGCTTTACAAGTTAATGTTATAATAATTATGATTAATGGCTCATATTTTTCATACATTTCAGATTATTTCCTCAGAGAGATGTAACAGATATTCTATTTTTGAGTGCGGGAGGAGGTGCAGGTCTATGGCTTTGGGCAAGACCCCATATGGCAGCTGCGGCACCAGCGCGTCGGTTCTCCTGGGCATGTCTAGGTGGTTGTTTATGGCCTTTAGGCTCTATATTCATATGGGCTATTTTAAGGAGTTCAGTTGGTAGAAGGCCAATCATAGGCACAGTTTTAGGTATTACTACTGGAGCTATGTTTACTAATATTGCTTTAGATTATTTCCACTATGTAGAGCTAATGTTTTGTGGTGAAGTTCAGCTACCTGATGAAACCTACACACCTAATAGTGATGATGAAAAGTATGATATTGATATTTAATAAATTTTTGAAGCATATTAATGTTTCTTGGTATTTGCTTTGTGATTATAAAATCTAAATTAGGTATACATGGAAAGAATGGTATATGTATTTATTTTTATGCACACATTTTAATAGTGATAAGTCCAGTTATTATGTTGTTGAATGCACCTTTTAGTATGTTGATGTTGTATTTCTAAAGTCTGTCTAGTCTTTCACTAAGTGCTTTGATTAAATTCTTAAAAAATATGAATTGTTTTATTATAAAAATTATCATTACGTTCGTCTACTCTAAGTTTTGATTGACATTTTGTTAAAGTTTAAAGTTATGCAACTTATCAAATAAATTACATTGTCCATCTACCCACATTATATAATTAAAATATTATTTAGATTAGAAATCACCGAGGGTAGGAAATGATGGCGCGGTTAGTACCTGGATGGGTGACCGCTGCTGGCATGATACCATGAGCGTCTCCACTCCATGGTTCGGAGGTCACTTTAAGCAGTCGGTCCTGAATGTTATCATAGGATAACAGTCGTGAAGCTTAGTTGGAGGCCTTTGGGCGGCTTAAAACATCCAACGGCAAGATTGCGTAGCCACAACGTTGTCTTGCCAGTCCCCAACCCGCACTCGGCCAGGGTGGGGATGTATGGCCTTAACCCTCTCCTGAGAGGATGCCCGAGCCCAGCAGTGGGACATTATGGGTTGTTGATTGATATATAGAAAAATTAATTACAGACAGTGCAAATTATCATGCTCATCATATAATGATTTGTCCTGGATGGGAACCAACCCACGACTTCCGGCTTAGTAGTCAGACTCTATATCAACAGGTCAGTCAAAATTTCAATGAGTCGGGATTTAGGAATTAAATTGTATTTCATATGGGGGTCCCTATTTAAAGTATGAATAAAATGTGTAAATAAACGTTAAAAAAGGCAATTGTACAAAACACGCTAAACATTTTATATTACCTACGCAGCTAGATCGTAGTAAATTCTAAAAGTATTTTGCGCTTTGCGCTAATATTTTTTGAACTAAATAATATATATGTATCTTGGTGTAGCATTGTACAGCTATTGAACTGCTTGCCTATGGTACCCTAAGTCGTCAAGGCATGTGATATTTTATTGAGCAGGATAGTGTAAAGACAAAACTGACTGTTGTTTGCATTGATCTATTAAGAGTATACACTTATATATAGGTATATCTCAATGGTAGTTTGACTCTAGTTATTGCCTCCTGATTTTGATGCACAAAGTGATTTAAACTTAAAGATTTGAGATAGAAATTTGTTTCACTAGACAAATTCCTACAAATAGTTTACAGGAATCATATCATGCAGATTTTATTTGAAAAATCAATTTACACTAGGTAAATACCGTGTCATCATTGACTAGTTCCGAATTTGGAGTCAGCCAAACTTGAGACCTCTTGAGACAACTGTTCTTGTCTCGAGTCTGGAATCAGTTACTTAGCCTGTGTAAAACAGTCCTTATCTTCATTTTCACTTCCTTTCATCAATCTATGATCATCATTCTGATTACATATTCGAATCTTTTCATTTTATCTTTGCTGTGTTAAATTGTGTACCTATAAAACTAAGGTTGGCAGGCAAGTAGATAATAAATATAAGACAAACTAGGTAGCATAATAACAGAGTTGTTTTAATATAAATACCATCATATAAAGCCTTATTTTTACCAAGGATTTAATATCGTATTCGTTTGTCTGTTGCCTGGAAGAGATTGCCGTTCAGCAATAAGGCCGCCAGTTGTACTGACCTGGTTTTAAGTTATGTACTGAGTTATCTGGTGTACAATAAAGCGATTTATTATTATTACCTACTATGTCCTTACTGGATCAAAACCCCAAATTAAATAAAAAAAAATAAAAAACGACTTGCACTCCGGGAGTGCCGGCAGAAGTGAAAACTTGAACATTAAAGTTTTTTGAATTATTAAATTTGATTTCTTTAATTTTCCATATTTCTTTAAACAATGAACGATGCTATACAAATCTATGCCTTGCTTTGCCTTTAATATTCCTTGAGAACCGATAACTACAGAAATGCTTATTGTGATGTTATAAAAATATAGGTTAATGCTATACAGTATAAACATATTACCCGAGCGAAGCCGGGCTTACATACACGCACACTCAAGCAAGCGCCCTGCGCCGCTTAAACGAAACAGCAGGAGCAGGCATACATTTTCGCCGCGCGGTAGAAAGAGAGGAGGATATTATTTCCTCTCCTACGCCACGCCTCCGTCTTACGAATATTCGATCAGGTCACGTGTCCTGACGCGAGTTTAACATTTTATACCCACCCCAAAAAGTACACAACGTCGCTAAAGGGGATCTTTACACAGTATAGGTTCATTTGTATTACAACCATATTGTAGTAAATAACAATAAAAATCAATAATAAGATTTTATTTTTAATTTGTACACAAGAAAATGATATTTATTAGTTGTTCTGTGGTGGCTTGGACCACTCTACATTGAGGATTAAATGGTCATAGCCATGTCCATTTAGAGTCTGAATAGCCTTAGCCGCATCAGCACGGAACCTGAAGTGCACATACGCAAATCCTTTGCAGTGGCCGGTACTCTGGAAGAATTATAATAAAAAAAAATAGAACACTAGTCTTTGCTCGCGGCTCCGCCCGCGTGTATGTCAGTTATCGCGGCAGCCGGCAAATAGTAGCCGCCTATTGGTTATTCTGATGTATAGCTATATTACCACTGACCTCTATTATACAAGTACGCTGGACTAAATATTCACTAAGAAATGACTGTTGTTTTTGTGCCGTTTTGAAGCGCCCCTCACGAGGGTCTCGCGTACTAAAATTGACATTTGTTGCAAATAACCGTTGTTATTTTGGTGCATCTCTGTTGATTTAAGACTATACTTGTTATGTTTGGTATTTGCCAAGTGAAATTTAAAACATTTATTTAATAAGAGTTTGTGTATTTGAACTTGCAGTGAAAGGCATAAAAGGAATTACACCCAGTTAATAATAATTTGTTAGCATTTAAGAAATCAACTTTACTAAATTACTAACAATCATTTTCAGTGATTGTTGATGATGAAATCATTTTCAGTTTCAGTAAAATGTAACCCCATTATTCACTAGTAAAGTTAAATGGAGAGTAAAATGATTGTTAGTAAAGTTGATTCCTTAAATGCTAACAAGTTATGTCTCATCCCTAATATTAGTTCCACGGAACTTCACACTGTTATCAGCGCCAAAATGGCGAAAATCAAATTGCTTCATTTAGATTACGACGTATGCAGTCCAGCGTACTTGTATAATAGAGGTCAGTGTATATTACTGTAAAGTTTCATCCAAATCCGTTGAGTAATTTTTGCGTGAAAGAGTAACAAACATCCATCCATTCACATTACAAACTTTCGCGTTTATAATATTAGTAGGATGTGTATGCAGCAAATATTTGAAATAGCAAAGATATAGGGATCTGCAGTTAACTAACTAATGAGAAAGTTTCTAGACTGAGATGCAGCATAGTTTTTAATGTCCTTGAATGATTAGGAAGTTTGATGGAGAAAACATACAATTGCAATCTCTTTGAAGTTGATTCCAATTTCCAAATTCCAAAAAGAAAGTTATGATACAGAGAAAAGTTGAAAAGTGATGCTTCAGTAACACTATGAATGAGGAATATTGCTGCGGTTTATATGATCAGACGACGCAAACAACTGTTTCTATTAATGTGTTGCATAAAAATAGGTTTTTACCTTCTCCTTAGCTAAATACAACTTCTGGACTGGACCAAAACCTTTAACAAGGTCATCAAGATCGGCTTCAACTGCGAAGTTACTAAGGTTGGAAATACGAATGGCAGCAACATCGTCACGGCGTGCGCCTGGAGGCTCCCGACCAGCGCCGCGACCGGCACCTCCTTCACGCATGAATGGGGTCACATACTTGTTCGTCGTACTAGTTTTCGTTTCTGAAAAAAAAAAATTCATGAACTATAGAAGACCTTCAAAAATGTATACCACATCTGCAGTGTTTTATTCATAAAACTACCAAATTCATCATCATCAATAGATTTTAGTAGTCCACTGGGTGGACCTTTCCTTAGAAATGGGGGTTTGGCCTAAATATACCATGCTGGCTAGATGGGTTCATATAGGGTCTGTTTCAAGTTTTCCCAAAACTTAAACTTCTGTACTTTTAAGGTCTATTCACACAGACTGGCTCGCAGAGCATCGGCCCGCTTTTTTCTTTTCACACAGACCGGATCGTATACGCTTGGAATTGGCGCGAGTGGAGCCGCCAACTATTTCACATATACCTGCTGGAAGAGATCTGCATGAGTGCGAGCGAGAAAGAGCATGCAATCGGAGCCGATTGGCTCCTCTTATTATTTCACACGATGCTCGTTCAAGCATTCTTAATGACAAAAGAAGTGCACATGCAAAAATAAACCTTACTACAATTACTCAAAACTCTGTTTCTAACGTGATAAAAATGTGCTCTCCTCTCCGAGCCGGTCTGTGTGAATGGACCCTTAATCAATCATCACTACTTATTTCCACAAATAGTGTATTTATGTAGTTATACTGTAAATAGTGTATTACATTATGTCTGTGTATATTAACTTACCCGCAACTTTAGCTGCTTCAGAAGCTTTAGCCTGAGCAAGCTGAGTGTGCTTAAATGGACAGCTGAGGGTCCAATGTTCACCATGACAAGTTCGGCACTTCACAATCACACTGCTGCTTTGAGGCTGTTAACAAAGAAATTACAATATATAATTGCCAGTTCAAGTTAATGACTAATATTTAATGTATGTACTGTATGAATGGCAAACCAGTGTCCAATAGAAATTTGATGATAACAAAAAAAAAGGTAAAAAACTATAACCTATGTAAATACTTTTGATAAAATTTATATAGCCTATGGCACCTAGGACTTTATTACGAATCTATTGACATCTCAATTATTCAAATCGGTTCAGTAGTTAAAATGTTATGGTAGTAGTAGCACAAATGTACATAGACTGCCCCAAGTAAGTAATAGTTCTAGAACAATCAGGGTTCTGGAGGTAGGCACAGTGTAAATTGGTTTGAGTTAAAATAGTATCAAAATGAAGTTGCTTTCCATTCTTGTACGCTTAAATCTTTCAAACTATGCAACAGATTTTAATTCAGTTATCATCAATAGAGTGAGCGATTCAAAAGGTTTTAACTATACATTATGGTGCATGCATGTTATGGTATAGAAATATTAAAAATTATTATTTAAAAGGTTAATCCCAGTTAGAGTGCTTCCTTGTTCACAGTTATGCTAGCAGTACACTCCCAGCGAGACTTGCCGAGACCTAACGAGCGCGAGAGTGTACTTACAGCGCTCGGTCCCACCCCAGCTGTCTGGCCTCGTCTCAGGAGCGCTCCGGTTCCAATCGGTTTTTGACCACGAGTCAAAAGAAGCGAGCGACGAGCGCGAGCTTATTCGAGTACACTCTCGTCTGCGCTCGCGATAGAAATGGGTTTTAACAGTTTTAACCGTCAGTTAAACCTCTATTTAAATTATGATCTAACTGCCGTAATGCTGCGTAATGCACAATAGCGCCAGTGCCTACAACAGTCAAATTTTGATTTAATAGTGTTGACTATGGCTGATTGGAGCAATGAATTTGTTCTGCTCTTTTTGAAACATTACCAAAACAAACCCGTTTTATGAGATCCCATGCATTGTCACCATATAATAATAGCAGCAACATTTACAACTATCTCATCCATTGACTGAATGAAGTATGGCGAATAGAAGAGTGTACACAGCTCCACTTGCTGCTCCTCGCATTGCAAATCTCTCGCCGAGACATTCGTGGAGCGATCTCGCCGAGACATTTGTGGAGCGATCTCGCGAGAGTGTAGTGCTAGCATTACAATGAAACAACCACATTTTATGAACAACTTCTCTTGGTTTAAAACACTTCTATTGTTTTTTGCCAACCTACTCCCCTTTTTTACCCGACTGCGAAAGAAGGAGGGTAATGTTTTGAGTGTATGTATGTACATTTATTTCTTTGGCCCTAGAGCCTAAACGGCTTGTCGTATTTTTATGTGAGTGGTGTCAATAGATTCGTCTTAGTCGTGAGAGTGACACTGGGTACATCAAAATTAAATAAAAAACAACATTTTTTTTTTTTAAATACAAACTGAATTTAATAAAGATGGCAGATATTGACACAGTCAGGGATTTTTTTAAATAAATAAATCATTACTTGTTTGGTACAAAAGTGGTAAAAAGAGGATTCTGGAATCCACACCAGTAACTAACTGATCTCCCAAGATCCAGATTTCTTTTGGATTTTCTTATAATAAAGAATGAAAGTAAATCAACAAAATACCTTAAGACCATCCACACACTCATCATCAGGACGCTGGCTCTCTTCTTTACTGGTAATGAACTGCATGAAAACATCTTCAGCCACATTGGTGGTAGCCGGGTTGGGGCCAGGTTTATCACTGGCAGAATCACCAAATTTGCTCCAAGTTTTACGCTTGGCAATACTCTAAAATTAAAGTTTAAAGATCAGCTCGAAATGTAAAAATAATAAGTAGGTATACTATAATTATATGTATTCCCCTCATCAATTACTTAACTTCTGTATGTAACTTTTACATAAATGTTTTTCTTATATTACAGTTGAAATGCTGAAATGCAGAATTATGTAGCACTTAACTCAATATATCTATAGTATACCTCAAATGTTTACAAAGGTGTAAAAAGAATTGAAACATTCCATTTTCACATATACTCAATTTGAAATGCTCAAAATATTTATCAAGGAATGAGTTTATTGACGTGTCAATGTCTAAAAAATTGATAAACGCGGGCTGCATGCACGAAAAAGGATTACTGTCCAGTTACGCTCATTGTCCCGTTGCGTTCACTGTCTCGTTGCGCTCATTGTACGTCGTTGTATGAGAGATTGTTGTTGTTGTGAATATTTTGTTATGACGTTGTCACTTTAAACTATCGTCCATAAACAGACTAAACAGATTTTACAGACAACCGATTTTTATTTAATATGCATTTTACATTCTTTAATTACCTAAAAACACTTTGATGATAACTTTGTTACTAATTCTGATAAACATTAGTGTTCATAGAACTCTCTGTGTAATTACATAAAATTATTGTAATTTTAATACTTCATATTTTTTTTTGTTAAGTCAAAAATATCAACTTCTATTATCTACATACCGTGGGAGAGCCACGCTTCCGCATGAATGGGCCGGCTCGACCGGAGTGATACCACGGCCTCACAGAAAACCGGTGTGAAATAGTGCTTGCGCTGTGTTTCACCGAGTGAGTGAGGATACTGGAGGCCCATACCCCAACCCTCCCCCTATCTCCCCCCCATCCCCTCCCCCTATCCCCCAAAGGCCGGTAACGCACTTGTGACGCCTCTGGTGTTGCGGGTGTCCATGGGCGGCGGTAATCGCTTACCATCAGGCGATACGTCTGCTCGTTTGCCGGTCTATTCCATAAAAAAAAAAAACTAAAACCTATTAGTATTAAGATCAATTGCTTAAAACATATCTATCACTTAGTTTTCCCTGTTGGATTTAATATTAATAAAAATACCTTTAACTAACATACCTTTGATACTACCCGTTTCTCAATTTTGTAAGTACGCACAATCTTCACCTTCTTGTTATCATTGTCATATTTATATTCAGTGACAATTTTTAAACCATTCTCAACTACTTCTGAAGGTGGCGGTAGAGCACCCTGGTCAATCTCAACGTCGTCAGCCCATGACGACTGGATTTCATCAGCAACAGGCATCTTTATAATCAGTTTTAAAAGTAAAAAGTATATCAATATGACCAAACAACAAGCAAACTTGTAAGATTTTCTTAAAAGGAAATAAAAATTGTGATAACTATTATCGAAAATAATTGTTAAGTAAAATCACCTCAAATAAAAAACTACCACTAATGAAATCTTTGACAAGTATGTTTTCACAACTTGGTATTAGTTTTGCACTTAGAATAATAATACATAGAAAGATAGTCTTCATACAAGCGCCCTGTCAAAAATGAAGCACTGAACTGATTCACATAGGTGTGACGATTACGTAGGTACGTGCGGCAATACGCACACATGCAAACGGAATATTGAAACAAAACATTTCTATTTTGACCTAATTACTTACAAAATACTGTGAAATATTAAAAACTTACCTGTGAAAAGTGATGTTATCATATTTTATTTGTTTTACAGATGCATTGTGAAACAATTTAATTGAACAAACCGTCATAATTGTTTTTTTTCGTTAACATTCGGCGTACTTTGACCTTGAACACTACGAAGCGGCCCGGCGTTTGGAGCCATATATGGCTCCATTTGAGGTGTTTCTAAACGGACGCGCTGACTCGCTTTCTATGCGTTATTATTCTAAGGTTTTGCATGATAAAATTAACATTCACAGTTTTCAACTACGAAGAATACTAATTTCAATAACTACAAAATACACATTCACATGTCAAACTATAATCTATATGTGGACAAGCTAATTATTAATTCAACTCACAGTTTTATATTTATCTAAGTATACTTAGTATCTCGTTATTCAAAAATAACATGTACCTAGGCAAGACAAAAGGACATTAGAAATATCTGCGATTGAACGTACGTAGGTACTAGAAATAGGTATGACGAAAGCATAGATACGTGCATTTTTTGGTTATAAAACATGAATTTACTTGTTAAACAATCCTTATTTCGAAGTACATACCGTGGCGTGGATTGAGCTAGCTACAATAGATGATGATCACAATACACTTTTACTCAAATGATAATGATGATGGATAGATTGGGAATTTGGAATATAAAATAAATAGAGGTAGCTTTAGTCAGATAAACCAAAATTGATCGTAAAAGGGTGATTATGACAGTTGACGTTTAGTGCTTGGTGTCTTGCCGTGAGCATAATCGTCGTTGACATATATATCTGAAAGGACAGCCAAACGGGTGGAAAGCGTGACTGGAGTAGAGAGACTGAGTTTGGGTAGTGTCTGTCTCTCTCACGCAAGCTTCTGATTGGTGGACGCTGTTTTATGCTCTAAGTTCTACAAGAATGAAAACATAGACATCAGAAAGTTCATTACCATATCATAAACAGACTAAGTTTGGCCATTGCTACATTCCCACTCATCTGAATGATCTGAACAGACTCAAATGAATTCCGAGTAAGTGCTAGGCCGCACTACGGCTAAAGGAAACTAATGGAAGCGGCCGCACTGGCGGTTTTTTACCGCAACTGATTTTAAAACCGCGACCTCCTACAGAATGGCTAGCGGGAAAAACCGCGAAACCGCGGGCGGTTCTGCCAGTGTTGCCAGAAGGTTACTTTTGTAATGTTTCAGGTGTTTTTTCATCTCTTGGTTACTTTTAGGTTATATAAAAACTGTTGAGAGACTATTTAGCAGTATGAATTTATTAAAAAACAAGCAGAGAAATAGAATGAGGTTAAATCTTTTATCTGCTACATTGAGAGTACGCTGTTTTTTTTTATGGAATAGGGGGCAAACGAGCAGACGTATCGCCTGATGGTAAGCGATTACCGCCGCCCATGGACACTCGCAACACCAGAGGCATCACAAGTGAGTTGCCTGCCTTTTAAAAAGGAGTACGCTCTTTTCTTGGAGGTTCGACGGTCGGAAGGCAAATGCTGCTTTGATTATAAAATTCCAGACCATTGTATTGTATATTTGTTAATTCTGGTGGTTTTAGAAGTTGAATTAGCTCACCACTAGTGGAGCCAGTGGCCTATGCTCAGTAGTGGAATTTTTATGGGCTCAATTTTTTTTCTTTTAATTGATCCTAGCGTAAAAATGATAATGACCAAACTTGTGAGAAATTAAATATCCAACAATTTTGGAAACTGTCATTTTTGCTCTAAAGTTGAAAATTATCGAGTTATTTCAGAAAAACGAAAAAAATGATCTATGAAACAAGATGGCGGCGAATCCTCTACCAGAAATACTAATATTTACTAAGAAAATCGAGATTAATACGTCCAATCACACCCCCCGACGTTAAAAAAATCGCCTCCCGGATTTTTTTCTATTTCAGGCTAGTTTTATGTCTGCCCCGACTGGACTACGATAATTTTGTAGGTATGGCTAGTCCATGTACTTTAGGTCAATGCTCTTATAGCTCTGTGATGTGAGCTCTTGAGTTGTGTTCTGTCTGTCTGTCTGTCATCTGCAGGGGGTGGCAACTTTGTATGGGCCGATGTAGGAGAGGTACCCGGGGCTGATGTGTTTCATTGCCAACATTAAAATTATTATGACTTTGATTTTTTTTAATGAAATTTTCCTACGAAATGTAAATATTTACAAGTAAAATTATTTTTGATGTATGATTACAGTTATGCTGATTTTTAAGTTATCCAAAATAGCTTAATATCTAAAATAAAATTGAATCGTATAATAGTTATTTTTTAATAACCTCGAAATAGCACTACAATGTCTGTGGCACGTCATGTCAAAATTTCATTCTGTTTTCGAATTTCATGCGAGTGCGATCCGTTGCAGAATATTTCATTTTTATTTGGTTTAACTGTGCTTTATATTGCCTATTAACGTCGAGTTGAGCTTTCGTTCCTCCGTCAAGTGTCTGTAAAGTGCAGTTAATCGTGTTTGACGAGCTCTGAGACAGTGACTCTACTTTGCTAAGTTTGCTAACTTTAAGTTTGTTTTGAAACTTTGTGATATGGATGAAAATAGAAGGAAATGTTTCAAGTGTGGCCGTTCACCAGCCGAACATAACGTGAAACTTTTCCGCTTTCCTAAACCCGGCGTTCAAAACCTTATTCGGTAAGTACCAATACATAGAGTTTACCTAAAAGAAAAAATAACACGAAAGTTCTAGCAAAAAAAGTCAAATTCGTTTATTTCAATTAGGCCATTTAAAAAAAATAAACACGAGTGATTTTTCTGTCTAAGTAGGTAATCCAGGGTTAATTAATTCATAAAAGTATACTGTGACATTTTTTAAATGTTTTGAGTAGATGTGTGCATGTCAAGTAAGTATAGAACTGTTATTTATCACAGTGTTTTTTTGTATTAGATATAAATGTGATTTTAGTCATAATGAATGGGTCCACAGCATTAAATTAAATGTGGTGGTTATACGAACATGCGTTTTTAGTCATCACAGGATTTTGCCTGTATGATGTAGAATGCGATGGGACGTTTAACTACCTCGGTAGTATAGTGGTAGCTCATGCGACTGCTGTGCTTGAGCTCTCGGGTTCGCTCCCGGGTATATATGTATTTATATCAGTTGTCTAGTACCCATAACACAAGCGCTGCTTAGCTTTCGTTCCAAAAAGTCCAAAAATATATATATTTATTAGTAGGTAATTGTGTGTGCCGGGTATGATAACTGGGAGTATTAAATACGACTTTTTCAGTGTGATACAGTCTAAGCGATCACATATGTCATATATCATAAAGTAGCCCCATATCCATCAACGATTGTCTGTTCTCTACTTAGTGTTAGCAAGTTATACATTCAACAATTCTCTATGTAGTCTAAGTTAGGTTTATTAAATTTATAGTTCAGGGAATTTATAAATGTCTTTTGAATGTGTTATATTTTATGACTGCCTCGTTGGTCTCGCGGTTGGCTTCTGCGACTGCTGATCATGAGGTCTCGGGTTCGATTCCCGGGTCGGTTGTATGATCTACAAATATTTGTTTCGGAATTTGCGTGTTTTCTATGTTTAGTATGTATGTATTTACAAAAAGAAAGTATATATGTGTTTGTATCAGATGTCTAGTACCCATAACACAAGCTCTGCTTAGTTTGGGACTAGATGGCGTTGTATGCTAGATGTCCGAAATATTTATTTATTTATTATTATTACTATGTATTGCATGATAACGTGACCAGATTTGACAGAGATATTCCAGAGTGCTTCTGACGTAGGTGTAATATACACTTTAGCGCTTTTAAAAGGCTTACTTTTACAAGGCTTAATTTTGATTGAGTATTTGGTGCGAGAATAGTGAAAAAGGGCTAAATTTTTTCATTGGTCTTATTTGAGTACTCATGTTTATTATTACAAAAAAAGTACTTACATTCATGTTAAAAAAACTATTACAAAAACAAAAAAGCTTCTTTATAAACAGAGAATAAACTTTATTGTACACCAATAAATACAGTTTACATTTAGGAGTATATCAATTTAACAACCATGTACAAATGGCGGCCTCATCGCTAATAAAGA
Source organism: Diaphora mendica (assembly GCA_949125395.1). Lineage (NCBI taxonomy): Eukaryota > Metazoa > Arthropoda > Insecta > Lepidoptera > Erebidae > Diaphora > Diaphora mendica. The sequence goes on from OX421316.1 coordinate 16,657,833, forward strand.
GCAATTTCTTACAGGCAACCTTTGGATGGACAAATATAATGTAACACAAATTCATAGGTAGCTTTGGTGTTCAAATATACATAAAGAAAAGAATTGACTCCATGAAACACTCAGATGAAAGTAAAGAAAAAAAGAGATTTAAATATACATAAATACAAACAAATGAATAAATATGAAGTAATGCTTAATATGATATGATGATATATCATAAAACATTTTTAAGCACTTTATAAATTAAGAAGATAAGTAGTGTTCTTTGACCATTTTTTTATAGATAGTGTAAAACATAAGTTCTTTATTAACCCCCGTCGCAAAAAGAGGGGTGTTATAAGTTTGACGTGTCTGTCTGTGGCACCGTAGCTAGCGAACGGATGAAGCAATTTCAATTTAGTTTTTATTATATGAAAGGTGAGTTACGTGCGAGTGTTCTTAGATATGTTTCATGAAAATCGGTTGAGTCGTTTAAAAGTTATGGGGGTGAATGTCTGCAAAAATATCATTGGCGTATGATTACTCGATTAAGTGCTTGAGTAGGGGGTATTTTGAATGTTAGCTTGTAGATAGTGTATGTAACGGTCGATTAGCACCAAGTAGAACGTTCGGGATATGAATGCGTGAAATTACTCGAACGAAGGTATTTTTATAGTATTTGACAGGCTTGACCCAATTCAATACTAAATTCACATATTTAGTAGATAATATGAAATATTGTTAACCATAAATATTCTAATGATTATTAGCATACAATTATTATTTGATAATACAGGATTGTGTAACATTAAAGATTTGATACGAAATATAAGTCGCGCCGGAAGCTGACAAGCGGAAGGCGCCATGATATTAATATGAATCAACTATTTACTTGTTTATAAAATCACCAATTGATTTATAAGTTTATATTTTATTGTATGCCTAGTAATTATTAAGATTTAAACAAATGAGGCATTTATATGAGGTTGGAATCATTACTTATAACATGTAGCATTAAATAGGCAGAGCTTGCATTTAATTGTGATAAATGCAAGTTAATATGTACTCCATAGAGGTAAATAGCATGTTTTCACAATATTTTGATGACACCCGAGCTCTTCAAACAGAAATTAAGAAACTGAGAACGATTAGTAGTAAATATGAGATTTTACAAAAACAAAGTAGGGAACAAGTTTTGGCAATCGGTAAATTAGTTAATTCCTGCAATTGTAGGAATGATACATTGTTGTTTTCTGATAACCACAATGAAACCACTAGTTCTCTTTCTGATAACCACAATGAAACCACTAGTTCTCAAGAGGCTTACAGGCAAACCGAGAACCACTAGTTCTCAGTTTGCCTGTAACGACTGCCTCTAGGATATTGACAGCAAATAACAATAATATAGTTAATATCCAAAATAGCAATACAACTATTCAACATCAAATACTGTACCAATAGTAATATAATATAAAAATGTTTAGCGATGAAATTTGTAAAGGTTTAGGTATGTTAACAACAAATTTTTGAAATTCCACCCCTGAGGCAGTAAATCAGGGGATGAAAGTCTGCGTGAGCGAAGCCGCGTATAAAAGCTAGTCACTTATACAGGGTGGATATGACAAAGCGATATTAATTTGAACTAGATGTACCTATACACAATATAATTCCACCTACAAAATTTCAATAAAATCGGTTCAGTAGTTTAGCCATAGGACACTATTTTTCAACCGACTTCAATAAGGAGGAGGTTCTCAATTCGAGTGTATTTTCTTTTTTTTTTTTTTTTTTTTATGTTACCTCATAACTTTGGACTGGGTGAACCGATTTTGATGATTCTTTTTTTATTTGAAAGCTGGTGCTTCCCGAATGGTCTCATTTAAATTTGGTCCAGATTGAAGTCGGTTTTTTTTTTGGTTAAAATTTTCGATTTTAAAATCTACTACTGGGTTGGGTTGGGTTAATGACCGATGTTACACCTACCGTCGGGTCGTCGCCGCGTCGCACGTGCTACCTTTGAAGTTGCCGCTGCCATCGGCGTGGGAACCCTGTGTTTCGCGTTATGTTGTACCTATTGGTTATTAATCGATATTTATTTTCTGGTGATTTGACTCACTAGTTAAGTTTGTTAGTTATTCCTTAGCGTTATGTTATTTTGTGTGAGTTTAAATTAAACAATGCATCGACTCGGTTACACTTATACGGCTAGTAAATAGTTTACTATGGATAAGTTATTAATTTACGGAGAATGTTCGTTTATCCTACCTACCATAGTCATATTATTGTACAAACTATCCAGGAGATACGAGAAAAATAAATCTTTGATTCCTAATAGAGATAATGCTCTTCTTGTTGTAACCTCGACAGGAGATGACCAAATTAAAATCCTTGCGGTTTTCGTTTTTTGTGATTATTATGGTGACTGTGTAATTTAAAAAACGTGAATGCACAATATTTGGTCTTTACCTATGAAATTGCCTTTCTTCAGTACTGGTCATTTCAAATAAAAAAAAGTTTGTAATGGCTCTGTATTCTAAATTCAAATTAATTTTGTTTTAAAACCATGACATTATATTAACAAACTCAGTCTTTTGTTTTGCGTTGTATTTTCATTACATTTGAACATTTTTCGTCATAATGGATACTTTAAAAATTCGTGTAATTATGGAATATGAGTTCCGTCGTGGCACCAACGCGACACAAACGGCACGTAACATCAAAAACGTTTACGGAGAGAACTGTACAAACGAACGCACAACCCTTTATTGGTTGTCCCGGTTCCGTTCTGGAAATTTTGACTTGAAAAATGAAGCTCGTGGTCGTCCGGAGACTTTGGTTAACAATAATGAATTAAAGGCGATTGTGGAAGCTGACGAAACTCAATCTACAGCTGAGCTAGCAGCAGCTTTTAATGTAAGCTTTAAAACAATATTGATCCATTTGCGACAAATTGGCAAGGTAAAAAAGCTTGATAGATGGGTGCTCCACGATCTTAACGATCGCCAGCGCAACGTACGCGTCGAGACCTGCCTTGCGCTGCTCAGGCAAAGAAATGAAGGAATTTTGAAACGAATTGTTACGTGCGACGAAAAATGGATTCTGTTCGACAATCGAAAGCGCTCAGCAAGTTGGTTAGACCCTGGTTCAGCACCAAAGCAATGCCCTCAACCAAAAATGACCCCTAAAAAGGTGATGGTCACTGTTTGGTGGTCTAGTGCGGGTGTGATTCACCACAGCTTTTCACAAAACGGCATGGGCATTAATGCAGATGTGTACTGTGAAGAACTGGAGAGAATGATGGAGAAGCTTGCACATCTGCAACCAGCTTTTTAGTGGGTAAAAAATTCAATTCCCGAGAGGCAGTACAAAATGCCTTTGAAGAGTTTGTTGCCTCCCGTCCAGCTGATTTCTACAAGAAGGGCATCAATAAACTACCAATGCATTGGCAAATATGCGTCGATTGCATGGGTGATTACTTGAATAACAGAAATAAAAAAGTTTGAAAAAATAAGTACTTTCACTTATTGCATACAAAACGGCAATTTCATAGGTAAAGACCTATTATTACTAGTGCTATTTAGTTTATGTCGATAAAGTAGGTATCTACTTAATCAATGTACGTCGTGCGTCTTTTAGGTAACTATTTTACGGCCGCCGCCGGCCGGGACTGAGGCCACTCAGGTTATTGAACTTAAATTACAGATGGTGTCCTTATTGGTTTGAATTTTTAAGACATTTAGTTTGTTTGAATTTTTTTTTTATATCCGTTCTCGGATAAATTAAACAATCCCAAAGTAAACCAACATATTTAAATAGCCCACGGTTTCATTTAATATCACATAGTCATATCCACCTTATATAATGTACACAACTCGTTCGAAGGTCCAAGACCTTACGTTTCTATAATAAAAGTCGTATAGATGTAATCAACCTTCCTGTAGATAAATTCAAACTAACTGTAAAAAATCATCTTATTAGGGAGGCCGATACGAAATACGATCAACGATTATCTAAACGACAAACAGTCATGGGCTTAAGCAGGCAGTGGATTTTGTTGTTTTTACCTATATAATTTAACTTGACAATACATTGCATCTGTGGCGTTTGTTTGTGTCGATCTATGATTTTTAACTGTAGCTTCAATTAAAAGTTCATAAATGTTACCTAGTATCTTAAATGTGAATTTTGTTTTTTATTTTAATTTTATTACAAAAATATAACTGAGCAGTATGCAAGAACTATTGATGAAAATGTGTTTTTTTTCACTTTCAGCTGTCTACTGTGGGCGAAGTACATTTTTCCAGAAAGGCAGTATAATTCTTTAGCATTTCAGACAAAATTGCACAGTGATCACAGAATGCTGTGTGAAAAGCATTTTAAAGATGCAGACTTTAAGGACAACACAAAGAAGCAACTACTTCGAACTGCATTTCCATGTGACGTAAGTGATTATTTTATTAACTGATTGTCTACAGTCGACGACTGTACGACTGAACGACTGCCTCGTTGCTCTCGCGGTTGGCGTGTGTGACTGCTGATCATGAGGTCTCGGGTTCGATTCCCGGGTCGGACCAAATGTTTGTATGATCTACAAATATTTGTTTCGGAGTTTGGGTGTTTTCTATGTATAATATGTATGTATTTACAAAAAAAAAAAGTATACCCCAGACTTACATAATTTTAGGAAAGATGAAATTTTTAGGATCAGTAGTCTAACATAAGCTTAGAAAGGAATGGATACTCGCTAAGCTGAAAGCGGGGCCGTTTTACAGTTAGCGGGTATCAAAGATGGAAAAAAAACATGCTAACTTACGTCAAAGTAGGAAGGCTGGATTTTACATAATGTTATATATGATATTGTTATATACAAACATATATAGTTGCCAGACTCTTCCCGTGGGCCGTAACTTTTGCCAGACACTTAAAAAGTCGTAAAAAATGTGGGAACTTACGTCATTTTAGGAAGGCTGAATTTTATATATATTATTAAGCATACTGTTATATTAATATTTTCCAAAGAGCCAGACAAATCTGATGGGCCAAACATACTGCCATACTCGTTTAAAGTTCCGCTGTGCGAAAACGCGTGAGGGCATTATTCAAGTAAATTCAATATTATATTAAAATTTTAGTACACTACTAGCTGAACCCCGCGGCGCGGTTATTATCGTACCACGGGTAACGCCGCGGGACAAAGCTAGTCTAAAAAAAGTAGCCTAAGTTACTCCTTAAATCATCAGCTATCTGCCAGTGAAAGTCCTGTCAAAAACGGTTCAGCCGTTCCAGAGAATACCCGGAACAAACAGACAGACAAAAATTTAAAAAATATATATATTGGTACACGTGCCGTGGATACATACAGTCATATCCATTTATTAAAAAGCGGTTAATTTAATATTACAAACAGACACTCCAATTTTATTTATTTGGATAGATTTATTTTTTCATAAAAACCAATAATTAGTTAATATAGCTAAGTCCCGCGGTTTTACCCGCGGTTATTGTAGTACCGCGGGTGACGCCGCGGAGCGAAGTCTAAAAAAGTAGCCTAAGGTACTCCTTATATCATCATCTACCTATCAGTGAAAGTCCCGTCAAAACTCCAAAGATTTAGAAGTTCCAAGGATTAGCCGGAACAAACAGACAGACAGACGGACAAAAATTGTAATATATTCATTTTTGATATATGAACCATGTACGTATACCAAAAAGCGGTTATTACGCACTTATTAAGCACTTAGTAAAAAGCGGTTATTAGCCGACTTCAAAAAAAGGAGGAGGTTCTCAATTCGGTTTTATATATATTATGTGTGTTCGCGGATAACTTCGTCGTTTATGAACCGATTTTGGTAATTCTTTTTTAAATGGAAAGGAGATATTCCAACGGTGGTACCGACGTACGAAGATCTGATGATGAACTAAATATAGTGAAAGCTGAGAAGTGAGATACTGAAAATTGGACTGTAAACAGATGAAATAAGAGTATATAATCCAATAACAAATTTTAGTGAATTTTAGTTTAGTGATGACACCAAGAGAATTACTACCGGCAATAATTACCACTAAAATTCCGTTTTTTCTATATTGGTATATTTGTTTCAGACTGAACATGTACTTCATGATATGACAGAACCACTAACTCCGTCTCAAAGAATATCTTTAGGGGATATAACAAATATCCAAACTGTGGCCACAATGCCTGAAACATCCACAGCAAAACAAAGTCAAACCACCAACACTGATGTAAGTCAATAATTAGATAATCATCTACACTGTAGATTCTACAGTAATAATACCACTAAAACTATGTTGGTACTCTATATATTTAGATGCATTTTCTGCAAGGCCTTTAGGACGGCCATGCTGTCTGTCAGTATACGGATGTTATTTATTTATTTACTAGCGACCCGCCCCGGCTTCGCACGGGTGGATTTCAAATGCGGCTGCCGACGCACGACACGATTCGTTCATTTTAAATCGGTAATATCTTCGAATATATTCATTTAAATTAGATACTGTACAGGGCCATTTTGATCTATATTAAATGCACAATGTATTTATTTTAGTTAATTGTATAAGGATTCATTCTGTACTGCTTAAAATCGCTAAATAAGCCATTATTTCTCGTAAAAAGAAAGGATTAAAAAATGGTTATTGTGGGTTATCCCTAAGAGATAGACATATACCGTGGTGGACTTTTTTGCAGACCTTTTTAAGGTGTACAATACTGTAGTACATTATTTTGATCTGTCTCGTAGGGTGCAACCAGCGTTTGCAATATAAGCGCAAAAAATGAGTTTATTTGCTACATCACATTAGAAACCTCGAAAATTAACAGTGTTCCCATACTATATTATGCATTTTATTATACATAAAAACCTTCCTCTTGAATCACTCTATTTATCAAAGAAACCCGCATCAAAATCCGTTGCGTAGTTTTAAAGATTTAAGCACACACAGGGACATAGGGACAGAGAAAGCGACTTTGTTTTATACTATGTAGTGATTCGGTTCACCAAAATTTGTTTACACTATTACATGAATGATAAATAAATAGTATACAAACAATTACAGGTGTTATATTCCTTTTTACCTCTTGACACGACCGTAGTGGCTGCTTAGGTCATTGCAACACATTCACATTGAAATATGGAACTGTATTGGCCTAGGGCCAGTGGTATTTTTATGTTTAAATCCTGGGAGATAACTCCGACCCCAATTCCTGACCCCATCTTGGAACCGTCCCTGTAGATCCGGACTTCATTTATGCCAGATTGATCTTGGTCGTTTTCTAATAGTTGTATTTGTGTGCACACACAGTATTTATTTTTAAGATACTCTTTAATGGTTCCAATGATTTTATTTCAGACTAAACGTGTACTTATCAATGTAGAGGAACCTCAAGCTGGTCCGTCACATAGATTTGTAGCCAAAAAACCTGAAGCATCAGATAAGCAGACTCAAACATCTAACAAGGTTAAGAGTGAAAGGGAGAGGACCATGTTTGCTAAATGTAGCAAATATATGAAGCAAATTTGTTATTTACGTAATCGTATCAAAAAATTAAAACCTGATGCAATGATCAACTTTATCAGTGATGATGTGGCTGTAAAGAAATTATCTGAAAAGATTACCCCAACATTTGCCCAATTATTGCAAGGTCAGTTAAGCAATTTTAAGAAAAAGTACACTGGTCGAAGATGGTCAAAGCATGTCAAAATAACAGCGTTGCGGATATATAAGAGGTCACCTACCTGTTATCGTTTATTACGAAGACTTTTTCATTTGCCATCTCCAAGCACTTTAAGAAATTTGCTTAATAAAGTACCTTTTGGTGTTGGTGTTTGTCAGCCAGTTCTTAATGTTGTTAAGAAGTTTGTACAAACACAAAAGCCTTCTGACAATCAATACATATTAATGTTTGACGAAATGTCTTTAAAAAAGCATCTATACTACAACCCTAAGGAAGACATTATTGAAGGCTATCAAGACCATGCATCTCAGGGAAGATCACCACTGATTGCTGCATATGCCTTGGTCTTTATGATATCAGGCATTAGGAAGAGGGTGAAACAACCCATCGCCTACTACTTTTCTAGTGGATATTCTACTGCAGACAGGCTTGCTATTCTTATTAAAGAGGTATTTATTTTGGTTTATTTTAAAATTTTCATTGATTTATGTCATGAGATCTATATTTTATGCATAAACTTAGTCATAATAGGGAATATGCATATTTTTTTTATTTGTCTCATTTATTTTTTATAGATTCTTTATTGTCTTTACAATATACCTAAAAGATATTTTTATTATTTAGTGATTATCTAAACCCAGAAAATATTAAATAACAATCAAATTGAGAACCTCCTCCTTTTGGAAGTCGGTTAAAAAGTGAAAATTAAGGGAGGGAAATTGAAACTTACAAAACGCGTCACTATTGATCGAAACGAAATGTCACTTCATCAAAATTATCGGCGTCAAAATTCCTACTGTCTTAAGTAGTGTTTGTGAAAAAAAATTACTTCCGTGAATTTTAGAGCAATTCAATCTGTAAATAAGTATAAAGTAACTGAAACACTGAATAGTAAGCAAACACTAAATGACAATGACGTCATTGGCCATAACCAAAATCACGCGCAACATGGCGGCGTTTGAATAGCTTAAATTTAGTCAGTGTTTTAAATTTCACTTTGAAAATTAGTTTGACTATTTTCAAGCCTATTTATATTTTTTCTATGTTATAGAGACGTAAATGATCAGATTAAGAAGAAATAAAAAAAACATGAATATTCCCTATTACTAAACTATTTTCTTATTTTTATTTCAGGTGTTAAATCAATGTTTCATTGCTGGCATAAATATAGCTGCCATTGTCTGTGATATGGACGGAGTGAATTGCAGAGCTCTAAGAAATTTAGGAGCCAGTACTCAACATCCGTTCATAACGGTTAATAATAATGAAGTGATAACCATTTTTGATACACCTCATTTATTGAAATGCTTTAGAAACAACTTTATGAAATACAACATTGAGTGTCCAACAAATATTTCATCCGATGGCAAGGCAGGGAGAGGTAAGATTAAGTTTCATAATTAAAAATCCTCGTCTTTTTTAAAATCTATACTTATAAAATAACATGTCCTGACTGACTGATTCATCATCGCCGAGCGTAAACTATTAAAGTGAGGGCTATGAAATTTGGTGAGTATGATCGTTTCATTGGGTAGACACCCACTAAGGAAGGAAATTCGGAACGTCTGCCCCTAAGGGGGTGAAATAGAGGTTGAAAGTTTGTATGGAAGTCCGTCATTTTTTAAGTGAGGAACATGAAACTTTATTTTGGCGCTACTGATTAAAATTGTGTAGATACGTATTTAAGCGTTTCTGGATATTCTGCCCCTAAGGGAATGAAATAGGAGTTGAAAGTTTGTACGGAAGTCCATCATTTTTAGGGTTCCGTGTCCGTGCCAAAGGCAAAAAACGGAACCCTTATAGATTCGTAATGTCTGTCTGTCTGTCTGTCCGTCCGTCCGTATGTCACAGCCACTTTTTTCCGAAACTATAAGACCTATAATGTTGAAACTTGGTAAGTAGATGTATTCAGTGAACCGCATTAAGATTTTCACACAAAAATAGAAAAAAAACACAATAAATTTTGGGGGTCCCCATACTTAGAACTGAAACTCAAAAAATTTTTTAATTTACCTTTCATTCAATCAACACAAATATAAAAATAAAATAAAATTATATTATGCCACTTGCTGCTGCGGAACCCTGCATGGGCGAGTCCGACTCGCACTTGGCCGCTTTTTTAAGTTAGAAACACGAAACTTTATTTTTGGGCTACTGATTAAAAATGAGTAGATACATATTTAAGCGTTTCTGGATATTCTACCCCTATGGAGGTAAAATAGGAGTTGAAAGTTTGTGTGGAAGTTCGTCATTTTTTAAGTGAGAAACATTAAACATCTTTAGGCTGCTAATTAAAAACGAGTAGATACGTATTTAAGCGTTTCTGAATATTCTATCCCTAAAAGGGTGAAATAGGGGTTGAAAGTTCGTCATTTTTTAAGGCGTTTCTGGATATTCTGCCCCTAAGGGGTAAGGGGTAAAATAGGCGTTGACATTTCGTATACCGGTTAATTTGGAAGTCCGTCATTTTTTAATTCAGTAGCCTGCAACTTTGTCCTTAGGCTTTTGATTACAAATAAATGAATACTTATATCAGCATTTATGGGAGTTATATTCCAAAAGGGGTTAAAAAAAGGTTCGAAAGTTTGTATGAAAATCCTTTTTAATATAATCAACTTCCCCGCGAGCAAAGCCGCGGGCAACAGCTAGTTAATCATATACCCATTGTCTCTGGTACCCACCACCACCACCATTTGGTGGGTAAAGATTTCGTTAAGTTACTAACAATTTTTATATGCGTGGTTACAGGTGTTGCTAAATGGTCCTACATAAAGGAGTTCTGTGAGTTGGACAATAAAAACCCAAATTTTGTGTTTGCTCCTGCTCTAAAAAAGGAACATTTAGAGCCTAACTCTAAACAAAAAATGAGAGTGAAACTAGCTGCACAAGTTTTAAGCCACTCTGTTGCAGCAGGAATGTACGCCAAAATATCAGCAGGTGAATGTTCAATAATTATCAAAAGTAAATTAAGGCCATTTTCATTTTATACAATAAAGCATTCCCATAAAATAATATTTATTAGTAAAAAAACCCGACTGCGTCAATATCTGCCATCTTTGTTAAATTCATTTTTTTTAATAAAACGTGTAAGTTTCGTAATCGCCGTTAAAAATGCTTTATTTTGATACTACACTCGATGTAAGTGAAAAAAATTTTTTTAGATTACTTTTTGGCGCCAAAAATCCTTAGTTACGTTTTTTTTAAATTTTAATGTACCCAGTGTCACTCTCGCGACTAAGACGAATCTATTGACACCACTCACATAAAAATACGACAAGCCGTTTAGACTCTAGGGCGTGCCAAAGAAATATACATACATACACTCGAAAAACATTACCCTCCTTCTTAGCAGACGGGTAAAAAAGAACTGAATGTTTATGAAATATGCACATGTTAAACACATCATATTTTTTATTTTCAGGAGAGCTTTCTGCAGATGCCATTGTGACGGCAGAAGTAATTAGCACAATGGACAAATTATTTGATAGTGTCAACAGTGATTGTGCAGATCTGCGAAGAGGAAAGGTTTATGCCACAAATTTGCGCTCGAGCAGTCCACACTTAGAGTTTTATAATAATGTGATATTTTTTTTCAAAAATATGAAATATGTCGGCAGTGCACGAACTCCACCATCAACTGAAGGATGGATATGGACCATTAATGGTATAGTCCAGTTGTGGAGAAAGCTGTCGACAACTCAAAATATAAAAAGTCTAGCTACACGTAGGCTACAGCAAGACCCCTTAGAAAATCTTTTTGGGTGCATTAGGGGTAACTGCGGTTCCAATATTAACCCAACATGTGGGCAATTTGTGGCAGGTGTAAAAACTGCCATTATCACTAATTTAGCACATATTGGAAATAGGGGAAATTGTGAAGCAGACGGAAATGAAAATATCATAAACAGCTTTGATACATTGTTGTCTGTGTCACAACCCATACGCATAGGCACAGAGTCTGGAAATGAAACTGTATCAGAGATAATTCAATTACCTCACAACACTGATGAATTTGGAAACGATGCAGACAGTGCAGAGATACAGGCATGTGCCTATGTGTGTGGGTTTTTACTTAACCGCCTAAAAAATAATTGCGACAATTGTAAAGGTATGTTCATGTCAGAAAATATTGATATACATCATCAGTTTGTTGAATATCGGGAGTATTCAGAAGTAAAAAAATCACTGAATTATGCCACGAAAGAGATGGTTACATGCGTAGAATGTTGTGCTACAATAATTAATCAATGCTTAAATGAAAAAAGTCATGGTACTGATCTCAAGAGAGATATTTTAGAAAAAGTAATAAACATTATCAATTTTACTTTCCTCGAAAAATGTTTAGTTCATAAGGAACAAAACATTAATAATATAATAGAAAATGTTTTTATTATATGTATTAAACGGTTCTGCATTTAAAAAAATAGATTGTTCGCTGAGGAAGCGTCAGCTGCAGCACTGAAACGCAAAATGAATATTATTTTACATAAATAAAAAATGTAGTCAGGCAGGATGACATATTTTTTAAATGTAAAATAATATTCATTTACACTACCAAGGTATTGATCTGCCTTATTAAGCTTCATATAAAATTAAAACTATAATTTGTATTAAGTACCTTCCTGAGAAAGATGACATTAAAATTGCTTAGTAATTGTATTTCAATCACTATTATTGACTGTTTTTTTTGGGTTTATAAAACTTATGATTTCTACTAAAATAAAAGATAATAATTATGTTCAATGACATGCATTGAACATAATTATCAACTTTTATATGATTTAGGATGATAAAGATAGGCGAATCATAATAATTGCAATGCTTGTAAAAGGCTGCTACGTCTTAAGTACTAACATAACACCAATATTGTACACTTGTTCGTAATAAACGTTTTGACTTTTCAATATAATATGTAACTGTGGATGGATTGTGTGAGGAGTGATATGAAAGATAAGGCAGTTTAATAATAAGTTGAGAACAGTAACATGTACATAGCTTCTTAACTGACATGAACATATCTTTATAATAGCAAAAAATATCGCACGGCTTCACCTGCACGCGAGTCGTGAACAATTTTCTTTGAAAAATTTTATGTTTTAGTATAATAATACATTATTAGTCTGTATGGAAAGAGAACCGTTGCGGATCAATAAAACAGTAATTCTGATTACGCTTCTCACCATTTGTATTTTGAATTATAAATTGAAATAATTGCTACCTTATCAAAAGCGGTAATTAAGCACGGCAGCTCCCTCAATCCTACGACGGTTCACTTTCCGCACAGACTGTAGCAAAATCTAATCTATCATGTACTATGTTAATATGAATGTGATAAACTTCATCAGTATTCATATAACCTATACATGATTAGAAAAACAGTGAATTTAACTACTCTAGTTACAGCCTATCGTGGTCTGGTTTCAACTACACTTAGGTATGGTATTATATTCTGGGGCATAGCAACTGGAAAGGAAGTGGTATTTATAACACAAAAGCGCTGTATAAGAGCGATGTGTAATCTGCGTAGATAGCTGCCAAAGTTATTTTAAAAAGTTAAAAATTCTTACAATGCCTTGCCTATACATTTATGAAACTTATGTTAGTAAGATGTAATATTAATAAATTTTCCAAAGTTGATAGTCTACGTAGATCTGACACACTACACTTAGTACCAGGTAGAACTGCTTTACAGCATAAGAGGATTTTCGCTATGGCACCAAAAATATACAATAAATTGCCAAAAAGCATAAGACTTGTTGTCAATGTAAATCTTTTCAGAAAGGAACTGTTTTCATTTTTAATTGAAAAATCTTATTACTCAATATCCGATTTTTTTAATGACATGACTCTGTAATTATTTTGTGACTTATTGAACAATAATTTGTTATTAAAAATATTTTAGTTATCTGATTTTTAAATGACATGATTCTGTAATTATTTTGTGTAATATTGAATAATATTTTATAATGTATAGTATTTTAATTATTTGATTGCATTTGATTTAAATTATATCATTATTATTAAATTTAATTTTAAAAACGAAAATACATTAGTACACCAATAACTGGCAGATCATAGAGTAATCACATTTATTATGTAACATCTTGTAAGTTGTACACCTTTGTGATCACATCACAAATAAAGATTGATTTGACGACCCGTTGTAAAATAATCCTACATTTATTTTACTGTAGTTATCGTACTTAAATGAATATACGTAAATAAAAAACATGACGCTTGCTACTGATATACTGTTTCTGTTTGAGTAAATTTTGATAATTGGTTTTTGGTGTAATCTTCTAAGATCTCTGTAAATGTGGTTTACACTACACACACTAACACATTTTATTGTTATTTAATAACATGAACACAATATGTAGTAATGAATTGGAATGAAACTGTTGAAATAAATAAGTAAAACATTATTTATGGTTTTATTTTACATTTACTCTTTTAAGTTAAAAACTACATTTTTTGGTAGGTACATTATCTTAAAAGAAACTCAAATTTGAGTTTCTTACAAGATAATGTATCTACCAAGAAATGTAGTTTTTAAATATTGTTCTTGGGGTGAACGCTACGTTTGAATTTACCGCCATTCGAAATTATTTTCTGGGGATGCATATAGATGGCGCTGGCAGCAATCGTTCTACTAAATATTGTATGAAGTTGTACTTCTTCTCCGTTAGGAGTATATGTGTTCTGTGGTCATCTGTGTCTGTGACTTGTGAGTGTCTGTTTGTCTTTTTGTGCACATTCGTTGTAAAAGTGTAGTGTGGATCATATGAAGTGATTGTGAGTAATTTTAATATCAAAATAATATTATGATTATGAACTTCATAGTGATATATTTACTTAGTGAAAATATTATGTACCACTTTTAAATTCTAAGTTCGTCGTCTCACTTTGAACTATAAAGTTGTGTTTACAAGTTACAAGGAAATAAGTAAAAATGTATTATTTATAACACGATATTTGTGCAAGCATTTAATACTATAGTCTTGGGCTAGCTTTACACGTTGGTGAAAAGTAGATGATTAAGTTTTAAAGTGAGTACCGTTGTCTGGGTCGCTGCGAAACAAGCTTTCAATTTAAGTATACTTGTTTTGTGAGAGAAACGTCAACTAATCGCATACTTAATTAAATTAAAAATTATCAAAATAAGGCACAATATCTTTTATGTATGTCTAGTTTCTGAGTATCTTTCTAATTCACGCCTTAATTAGGCACTTTCGGGGTGGTGAGATTTATCGTATAAATAAATATATTTCTTTTCACAGCTATTCACTCAAGATGTTGCGCTTTTTAAGCCGAAGAGGTCGTTCATCAAGCCAAAATAAACAAACGCTAAAGGCAAGTAACAAGAACTTGATACAATGCAAAGTAATATTGCTTGATGAAACAGATATATCAATCAATTTAACAAAAAAAGCTTGTGCAGGAGACCTGTATGAACAAGTTTTTTATTCTTTAGACCTTATAGAGAAGGATTATTTTGGTCTTCAATTTACTGACACCCACAATGTTAAGCATTGGTTGGATCCAACTAAGACTATTAAAAAACAAGTTAAAATAGGACCTCCCTACACTTTAAGACTAAAGGTAAAATTTTATTCCTCTGAACCAAACAACCTGAGGGAGGAGCTGACTAGGTATCAGTTTTTTTTACAATTGAAAAAAGATATTTTAGAGAGTAAGTTAGAATGTCCCCATTCCACTGCTGTAGAATTAGCTGCTCTGGCACTACAGTCTGAACTAGGGGATTTTGATGAAAACATCCATACGCCCGCTACTGTTTCTGAGTTTAGATTTGTACCAAATCAAACTGAGGATATGGAAATAGAAATTTTAGAAGAATTTAAGAAATGCAAAGGACTTACGCCTGCACAAGCTGAAGTTAATTACTTGAACAAAGCCAAGTGGCTTGAAATGTATGGTGTTGATATGCATATTGTACTGGGCAAAGATGGGTGTGAATATCATCTTGGACTGACACCCACAGGCATTTTAGTGTTTGAGGGACCCCAAAAGATTGGACTGTTTTTTTGGCCAAAAATAAGCAAATTAGATTTTAAAAAGAAGAAACTGACACTAGTTGTCGTTGAAGATGATGACCAAGGCCGTGAACAAGAACATACTTTTGTGTTCAGGCTTCACAATGAAAAAGCTTGTAAACATCTTTGGAAATGTGCTGTAGAGCATCACACTTTCTTCCGCTTAAGAGCACCTGTGAAAGGCCCTTCTGCTCGTCAGAACTTCTTCAGAATGGGTTCCAGGTTCCAATATTCTGGTAAAACAGAATACCAAACAACACAACAAAATCGTGCTAGACGCACAGTACAATTTGAAAGGCGCCCAAGTCAACGATTTGCACGTCGTCAGAGTCATGTGTTGAGAGAACGTGAGAGACAAAGCACACCTAAAGCAGAGACAACTCAGTCTGAGGCAACTGTTGAAGTACCGAGCACTTCTTGTGAGACTGCAGTGTTAGTGCCTGACATTGATACTATTACAAGAAAGAGTAGTGCTAAGTCTCAGAAATCTACTTTGATTGAATCAGAGTCCAAAGCGGAAGTTGGTGAACCATCAAAGAACTTGCTACATGAGGAGCCTGAAGTTGCAGAAGTGTTGATTTCTAAGGAGGATGCTATAAGTAACAAAGTTCTTTTTAAAATGGACAATGTTAATGAAGAAAAGAAAAACAATTTGACACAGCTTGTAATTAATAAGCCAGCATGCAGCTGCTCACCTGTTACGGAATCAAACCCTCTGAATGACCTTCTAATGAGCTTGGTTAAGGAGAAGTTAAACAGTGATGATTCCAAAAATGAAGCAAAGAGAGATCAGTTAGACTCTGTGTGTGTGATAAGTGATAAAGAACTTCCCAACAATCAAACTAAATGCTATACTTCTACTAAGGCTTTGCCTGGTCAAATGAAGTGCAACAACATTTTGAAAGCCAGGGAAAATGAAGTAAAGATTATTAATGAATCAACTAATATCAATCTTGCTGTACCATCAACACCATCACCAAAAATCTTAAATGAACCTTCTAATCCCATTAATTCACAATATGTATCTATTGTGGTTGTAGAACCACCTCATAATCAACCTAAATTAGTTGCACCAAAACCAACGGAAAAGAAGGAAGATGTGATTCCGAAACCCCAATCAATTTCTTCCCTGTCACCATGGCTGGTTACATCAGAACCGAGTTCTCCTTCAGGTATTGGTGAGAAGGAGATTACAATAATTCATCGTAAGTCTGTAATTACAACACAGTTGTAATTCATTATTCCAACATAAGTAAAGGTATTTTAAGAAATATATTTGAGGAATATTTTTATTAAATTAGAGTATAATACATGTTATATCAAATAAATGTATTATTTAGTGCCTTATAAAATTCGCCTACTACACTTTTAGTTTTAAAGTAGCAAAGGACAAGGTTTTTAGGAAAATAATGTGTTTATGTAACAAGCAATGGCAATTCAAAGTGCTATAGTAGCTTTAGCTTGAACACATTGTTGTATCAATGTTTATTTTTACAAACTTTGCTTTTATTTTTAAGTTTAATTGCTTGTACTTAACCTTTATAATGCATGTACTTAACACAGAATAGTTTTACATATCTTTTAAAGGATTCAACGGAGTATTAAGAGTTGAAACCAAAAAAGTTATTTGACCTAGTTGCTCATACAGTTTTAATCTCCTTTGCTTACCATTAATAATGTATATGACTTGAGAGTCAGGTAACAATTAAAAAATACCCTAAAACAGCATTAAAATTCATTCAAAAAGCCATTCATCATTAAAGATGCCTTAAATAGCTTTTTTTGGCTAATAATATTCAGTTGTTAAATAGAAGACTTGTATTTTAACATACTGGTAATTTATATACCACTTAGTTGTTAATTATTTTACATTCCATGAGAGCATTTATTGTATTGGACATAGGTATTCCTTTTATATTTTTGAATGGCGACATAAAAAAACTTTAAACTTAAAAAAAAAATAACAGCATCAACAGATGCTACTATGGTTTTAAAATATAATTTAGCTTTGAGTGCCCCATGTCGAGACATACATTTATATAAATGTAATTATTTTATATTATATCATTGCGTACTTTAAGAGTATTAAGGGAATTTATATGCCCAACATGACATCATAGTTATATTGATAAAAACCCTCCTTTGGCTTTGCTGTAGTCGGGTAAAAAGAAAATTTAGAAATAAGACGAGAGAACTATGGCTTGCAAAAAAAAACGATAATAGTGTCTTCACTAGTTCTTGTGTAACATTTAAGGACCTAAGGTTAGCTAAGGGCCACTTGCACGACATAGCTTAAATGCATTTAAGACATACTAAATACGTTTAAAAAGGTTAAACACAATTAGCATCTTGCACAACGATAATTCTTTTGCTAAACATATTTAAGAAATTGCCGAAGTTAAACATCAAAACTCAGCTATTTAGCGGCGCTAAACGTGTTAAACGCGTGCGTCTCGCCCACACTCGCAGGGCTGGACCCCTTATCCTAATTAACTAAATATACCTGCTGTCATCATTGTGCAAGAGGGCCCTAAATTTGTTTAACCTAAACGTGTTTATGCGCTTAACTCCATTTAAATAATTTTGTTTAGTAGCTACTTTAGTCGAACGTTGTGCTAGTCGCCCTAAGCATCACATAAACAAAGCTCGCAAAGCTATAGGGGATAGACGTGGTAACGTTTATATTACTGTCATATCATTGCGTAAATGACATTGTCTATTTATTATCTATGTAAATGTTGCCTATACTGTTAGAAATTTAATTAATTGTTTTGTAATAATTAAAAATGACAAATAGCGCCTGCGGTAAAAGTGACTCATAAACATGTAACTTGTTTATATTTTTGTAATCGCTTTCAATCCATCATTTTGAAAAACCTTTAATAGATTTGAGGGAAAAAGAAATTGATTTACATAATATTATGATAATGTAAAGCTGTTTTCCCTACACAGTTGGTAGGACGTATAAATGCAGTTGGACATACAGGGCAAACCCTTTTTTTATTAAGGTTCGTCCCATACTTTTTGTTAAGTATTAACCTTTATCTAAATACCAAAACCTTTTGTGTACAGATATGGCATCGTTCCCTTATCGCCTTTATTAATGACCAGGACTGATAACAATATGAGTGAAGTTATGATTCACCTATTCCGCATTTGCAGTTAATATACTTGCAATGTAATATATTTGTGATAGTATTCGAAACCGTCCTTTTTTTGTACAATAATTATTATCATCCACATTTAGTATTAAGTTGTACAACTCGTCAGTATTAAAATATGAGAAAACTAGCTTGCTAGGTGCCATTAATCATAGCCATGTGTAATACCATCACCATATGATTTCTGTGGATTTGCTTTGAAATGTATTAATCCTGTATATTTACTGCCATGTTACAGAAAAATAGAAGTAACTTCTTAACGTATTCTATGATATACTTAATGTATAATTATGTATGTATGTGTGCGGTACTTAACGCGATCACTTAATAGGTATTACGTACTTATGAATAACCTTAGTTAGACTGTGGTGAGGACCTGAGGACAAACGCGACGTATACGTACGTACGTATGACACATGCGACGTTTCCTCCAATGTGAGTGTATGTCAGATCGACTCATTCTCAAGGCAATTGCGTTCGGAGTCAATCGCAACTTCGAACGCAATCGCCTTGAGAATGAAGAGTTAAGTGTGGGCCAAACTCACACTAAGTCCTCTGGAAGAAAAGTCGTACGTGTAATATGTACAGAATTGACCATGAATTCGTTAATATTAAAAAAATGTATTAAAAAATCTATTAGACGCATTAAAAAAACATTTACTATTCAGATAGTAAATAGACAGGAATTTATAAAAAAAAATAACATCATATAAATGACTTTCGTTGCGTCTTCGGCACTCGTCTAAACTAGAATGAATATTCTCAAGTACTCGTCTGCATCCGTCCTTGCCTTCAATTATTGCAATGAATTTGGCTTATGCGTATACACGGTACTTAAGATATTCCCATAAAAAGAAATCGGCTGCCGTCAAATCAGGACGGTAGCCACGGACTTTTGCCTCCGCAAAATGAGTTTTACGGGGGCATTTTTTTTTATTTTATTTTTATTTATTTAAACTTAATGCACATCTTGTATATAGGCGGACTTAATGCCATGGGGCATTCTCTGCCAGTCAACCTTTGAGTGATGTAAAAATATGAGGCGGTAGGTGCAAATGGGGTAAAAGTTTGACTCAATACATAACAAATATAGGTGTGATACAAACATAAGGTATAATATATAAGTTATATAATTAATACATACATAATACATAAACATACTTACAAATAAATTTAGTATGATAAATAAATTTAATATAAGATAAAAGTACTCTGACGGATACTATCGTTGTTGTGAATGTTCTGCCAATTCATTCCGAAGCAGATCGCGTACTTTCACCTTGAATGTAAGGCGGTTTGTTGACATCCACATTTCAGTGGGAAGTGCGTTCCAAAGATCAAAGAAAATTCTGTGGGGATTTTTCGAATCTCTTTCGTTCGTTCGTTAGAAGTATGGCAAGTGGCTCCATCTTGCTGAAACCATTTATTCCGATTGTAACCAGCAGTTGTTGCATCCTATAGTTGTGGTGTCATAAATTCCCGTTAGGTACATTCTCACATACCTAC
This sequence comes from Diaphora mendica, assembly GCA_949125395.1. Lineage (NCBI taxonomy): Eukaryota > Metazoa > Arthropoda > Insecta > Lepidoptera > Erebidae > Diaphora > Diaphora mendica. The sequence goes on from OX421316.1 coordinate 16,678,217, forward strand.
GAAGTAGAATTGCAGTGAGAATCCTAAAAAAAATTGGGTCCAATTAATCCTTTTGCTGATATTGCTGCCCATACAGGTGAATGCAAGGGCCTTTGATGTTTAGTTTTGGGATTTTCGCTGCTCTAGTATCTGCAGTTCTATTTGCTGCCATGCTTAACGGGCATACGAAAGCTTTCCAACATTGTTTCAGCATACCATTTGCGTATATTTAAATCATTAAGCTTTAATTCTTGCACTAACTGAATCTTTTAAGGGTGCAATTTCAAATCTAACTTCATTATACGGCGTAACATTGTGTGCGATATTACATATTCCTAATTCAGCTGAACGTTTGCGCGTCGATAAATCAGGTTCATCTCGAACTGAAGCCGAAACTCTTTTTACATTCTTTTCACTTCTTGCAATCCGTGGACCGCCCGCTTGCATCACATTTAGTGTCGATCCAGTCTTTTCGAACTTCTTTACCTATTTCTTTATTAAAACTGGACTTGGACACTGATTTAAGTCATGAAAATCATATTTAACACGAAATAAGCGCTTTACAGTAACGAGAGATCTATTATTTAAAGAAAATTGCTTTACGCGTAAGGCGCGCTGCGGTCCCGTGAACCGATCCATTGCGACTAAATTGCCGGGAAACGAGCAAGGCGCTAGATTCCACCCTGCACCCCGCGACGCTCAGGTTTGCACGGGAAATTAAATTTAAATGGTAACAAATTCATGGCCCACCCTGTATTACTCGTATGTACCTATATAAATTTAAATGCTAACAAATTCATGGCCCACTCTGTATTATGTACCTATACATAATTATATATTAGAAATGTAATAGTAGTTTAGATGACGTACGTACATGAAATTACTAATTTAGTTTTCCTTGGTAATTGATGTAACACATCAGGCGGGTAGTTACTCCAATTCTTAAGTAGAAGGCAATGTTAAGTCTAATTTTACCTTGATGTAAAATTAAAGTAACTGCAATTTTGCTTAGTAGCTACCTGTACCCTTTGAGGAATAAAACCTTCATAAAATTAAATATAAAAATAGAACATTAAAGTAGTACTTATAATTTAATTGTATGTTGCTTTTATTATTATGTTCGAATATTATAAATATCGTGCCAATTAACGAATATTATTATGGTGCTTGGGAACAACTTACAATTATAGTTTAGAATCTCGTTTTAATACAAATGTAATCAAGTCCATAATTAAGATGTACAAATCACAATAATGGATTTACCGATGAAGTATTGGATGTAATTTTGCATATATTTCATTATTTATATATATACATATCATCTACGTATGTGTGATAAGATAAGTATAAACTGAAACCGTCCACAATATGTATCATATGCCTTAATTTACAATAACTTTATATGAAATGTAAAAAGTAACTGTCGTAATCTTGAGTTCATATTGATTATAAATAATACCTAATGGTACTATTTATAATTAATTACCATGTTTTTAACGAATATCATTCAATTTATTTTTACGCAAAAGACGTCAAATTACGGTAGTAGTTTTTAAGATTAAACTTAAGTGTGGGATAGTTTTTGTTGTATAGCGAGACTTACTCGCGATATTTTTTTTAAAAGGTAACGATAACCGACGTTTCGAACAGGTGATTTTGGACTGGACTGATGTGAGCTTAGCGTCGCCTTCGTGATGCGCGAGGTGTGACTACCCGCACTTGGTCGCGTTGATTGTTTGTAATGTCGGTACTTCTACACACTACACTTAAGATACCCGCTCTTGGTCTCAAAAACTATGTGTAAAAGGCGCGAAAGTCTAAAAACCTTTTAGTGTGAGAGTTGTATTTTTAACAAATTAAAAAGAAATAACTGGTGCTCTCGATTTATGGCGGCTACTAAGAATACATTTTAATTGTAATAAGACTAAAATTATTATATGAACTCTATATACATATAGATCATTGTATTGTTTTTTATTAAAATTGTAATGTTATCAATAAAATATTTATTTTATTTTACTATGTGTTTTCTCTACCGTAGACAACCATTTATCATATTACTATGAGTCCTGTCCTGAGTCCATAGTATGATTTACGTCTGAAGTTAGACCAGATTAAATAAAACAAATAGGTAAAACATAGTATAACTAAATCGAGTGTTAGCTATTAATAAACAACCTGGTGCAGGTTATACTTTGAGTACTGTAAACAACCATTTGTCATATTACTATGAGTTGTTTAGGTATTCTATAAGACTCATAGAAAGAAGTCTACCTACTTAAAATACTTCGATGTCCTGGCTAAGGATATTCCGTTGTCGGTTGTCGCTCATAGAGTTCTGGTATTTTGCTGTACCTACTCTGCGTTGTAATAATCTCGCGTGACTTGACGAGGAGGAAATTGTTTATTGACTTGTCTACCACCGTTACTATTAGAAGCCGGGTAAACCCAACGTAAGATGGTGACAGGCAATACCACGATGTGGTTGTATGTATTTTAGAACGTGAACTTCAGACACAGAATGGAAAAGAAAGTTCTTTCAAAATTTTCAGCGCGTCTGTCTTGTATTTCCATATTATAATTTGATTTTTAAACAAAATATTGTCTGCTGTCGTGATACAGCACAAAATATCAAATACCTATCGTTCATGGGAATTATGGGTGTTCACAAAAACGTAGAGCTGATCTCTACGTCATGCGTCAGTTGTCATTTTATAAGTATATCTTATATAAACGTACACAAAGAACACCCAGACTCAGAATAACAATTTGTAGATCAAATTCTTTCCATGTGCGAATCGAACCCACACACAACAACCCAAACAATCCACTACGCAATCCGTACAATTTCTGAAGTAACCTAGAAAAAAATACCTACCATTAAAGTTTGTCTATGTTAAACTCTTTGGTTGTATTTTAATACATAGTTTAGTTGTAGCCGTTGTAGGAGTTCAATTGTTTCCTCGTTGACAATTTCTGTCATAATTATTATCTACACACTTCTGGTAATTGTGTCTGGTGGATGTCTCTACAAGTAAAAGTTACTTAATTTAAATAATATATAGAAAAATACCATGGCATCTAGCTCGACAACTACAACGTTATCTGAGAGTGGTTATATTTTTTCACCTAAGCGATATTACATAAACAATTTGGACAGCTACCATGGGGCGTATATAGTAAAAGAAGTTAGTAAAATAGTAACGGAGAAGAACTTGCCATCTCCGAAACAATCTTCACGGACATTGGTTGGAGAAGATGTTCAAGTGCCTTCATTTTCTCCACCTGAACAACCGTATGAGATAATAGGTAATAAGGTTAATTTGCTTTTACCTTGTAATTTGTTTCAGTAACCTATTTTGTTTAATAATAGGTATCTACTAAGCTAAAAGATTTAGACAGAATTGTCAGGTTTGTATTGTATGATAAAGGTAAATCACGTGGATGAAAACGGGTAGGTTTTACCCACAGAATATATGTATTTAATCCATAGTCGTAGCGCCAATAGAAATCCGTTTTAATGTGTTTCTGCCTCATATTAAAAAAGTTGAGAAGATTAACTGTACGGTTGGCCTAGTGGTTTAAGTGGTCGCCACGCCGCTTCCCACCGCGCCAAGTGTTGTGGGTTCAAATCCCACATGGGGCAGCACTTTGTGTGATCATCAAATTGTTGTTCTGAGTCTGGGTGCTCTTTGTGTCCGTTTCATGTGTGTTTGTAAAAGTCTCCCGCGACACAGGATGTATATTCCTATTGTGGAAGTTGTATTAAAAAAAAACCAAATAATTAGATTCAAAAGGAAAGGAGCGTTCGTTAACAGGTACAGTAAGTAACCCAAAGCTCAAGAGTGTTGACAACGTGGCGAGATTCGTACCAAAGGATGAATGTATACCACAGATGTTGACTTGCGGGACAGTTATTCTGGACATAAGTTACGACAGGGATGAGCTTAAAGTTGCGATGGATTATATGAATGGTACGGCAACATCTTATTTTTAACATAATCTCATATCTAAAAACGATAACCAGGGATTGAGTCACGTTAACCGCGTTGAGCGTTGCGAGTTGCATCTCCACCAATAGCAACGCCGAACTCACTCGTCGTCGAGAGCGACTTAATCTATATCTATACTAATATTGTATACGCGAAAGTTTGTAAGTATGGATGGATGGATGTTTGTTACTCTTTCACGCAAAAACAACTGAACAGATTTGGATGAAACTTTACAGTAATATAGCTTATACATCAGAATCATACATAGGCTACATTTTTGCCGCGATAACCGACATTTACGCGGGCGGAGCCGCGGGCAACCACTAGTATAAAATAAACTCACATTTGGCCCTTTGGTCACAGAATAATTAATAGTACTGTCGTCGCTTTAGTGACATAATTTATAAGGGTGTGTTGGTTTTTAGTTTTAATGAACGACATGTCGACATAGCTCATTGTTTGATTCGAGTCAAGTTCTTTCTGATTCTCTCTACTCCCATCTCTCATACTCCACTCATAAAGCGAGTTGATTATTTTAAAACAGAATCATTCTTAAAAAAGTCTCTGTGCGTCTTTCATTACAATGGAATCAATTGTTTATTTTATTATTCTTATTTGATGTTTATATTGCAAATAAAATCTATGAAAGTCTATGGAAGTTTAAAAAATAAAACTTTTTCACTACTTACAAATATAATATACCAGTTGACTCCCGCAACTTCATCTGCGTCTCCTTTCAATCATGCTCGGTTCCTATTGGTCTAAGCGTGTCTTAACTATTCTGTCTTAGGCACGCCAGAAAAACACACATTAAAAAAATGAGAATTGGTTAGAATAGTTTCGGAGTTCATCGTGAACAATGGGACACGAGAATTATATGAAATGTTTTTTTTTGGAGTCTAACACACAACGCGGCAACGCCATCTAGTCCCCAGCTAAGCAGAGCTTGTGTGCAGAGCTGATATAAATACATATATACTTTTTTTTGTAAATACATATATTATATATTATACTCACATAGAAAACACTCAAACTCCGAAACAAATATTTGTAGAACATACAAACATTTGATCCGACCCGGGAATCGAACCCGAGACCTCAAGCACAGCAGTCGTATACGCTACCACTGCGCCACCGAGGTAGTCAAATAATGATAATGTTATACGAGTATAATGCTTAGAGGTACATATACACACATCAAAAGTGTCTAGGGATCAAGCATTTTTATGCGGATTTCTTGAGATTGAGATGTGGCTTTGGCCCTGGCCTGCTCAGTCGCCAGACTTGAACCCGATTGAGCATGCATGGGATATGCTACAGAGAAGAGCTCTGCCGAATATGGAGGGTATCCAGTCGCAAGAAGACCTTTTTTTGTTGTTGCAACGAACATGGGCGGCCATTCCACTGCGTGTTTGGATTAACCCATTTTGAGTATGCCAAACCGATGTTCTTGTGTTGTTAGTGTTCGCGGTAGAAACACGGATTATTAATTGTTTAAGTTACCTAATAAAATTTTAAAGAAAACTGTTATTTCAGTCTTTTTTTCGAACTTTAATGTTAGTGGTTCAAATGTCAAAAATCCCTTTATTAGGAAAATGGCAAATTTCTTTATTAATGCAAAGGTGACTTGGTTTATCGTTACTGTGACAAACGAAAACACTTTATTTGATGAATCCTTAAAGAAAATTTTAATTAATATCAATCAGGAGAAAAGTTATTGCAAAAATATATGTTGATCCCTAGACACATATGTTGATCCCTAGACACTTTTGATGTGTGTATATATGGCAGCAGAGGTACATCACAATAATTAGAGTTTGTACTTACAGTGCTAAAGGAATTATTAGAAAAACAAAAGCCCCCACCCAAGAATGACGACGATGAGCCCACTTCCACAACGGTGATAGATATAGATAAACGAATATTGATACTAATATCTACTGTAATGTCTTGGGGCAGAACTAAACCCATGGACCCAGTAAGAAATCTTGATGTTATCTGACTATTCTAAGAAATAATAATCTAGTTTTCATTTTTTTTATGTTTCGCCCTGCCAAAATGACTCTACTCTGCCTGTTGGAAAGCAGAATCCAAGAGTGGTGGTCACCATACTGCGAATGCAGACAATGCAGTATGGTGACCCACAGCGGCCACAGCATGTTAGTGGTGCAACACTAGTGATGTTTCTGCATCATTGGGCCTCCGGTCTCGCACTCACCAACGAAACACGACAGCACGAACGCTGTCATTTTACGTTGATTTTCTGTGACTTTAAGTAAGGACTGATTACTTCGACTATTACATGCATAGATATATAAATCACTAGCTGATCCCCGCAACCTCGTCTGCATCTCCTATTGCCCGTAGCGTGATGTTAAAAAGCGTGAACAAAGGCTAGCATAAAAAAGGTTATAGTGAGCCAACCTTAAAAGAAAGACATATTATAGGTATGCTGTCGCGGACTTTTTTTAGAACTTTTAAAGGGGAACAATTCTGTCATGATTAGGTATACATGATTTTTGTGAAATTTTAACCGTTTACGCAGCGCGCGCAGTGTAAGCTCTTAAAAGGAATAGCAAACTATTTTAAACAATCGAAACATTCTTCATTGGTGCTCCGGTTCTATTGGTCTTAGCGTGATAAATATAGCCTTCCTCGATAAATGGGCTATCGAACACTGAAATAATTTTTCAAATCGGCCCAGTAGTTCCTGAGATTAGCGCGTTCAAGCAAACAAACAAACTCGTCAGCTTTATAAATTAGTATAGATATATGTAAGCTTAATTCCTTTTAAGCCAGATTCGCCAGATCTTTTCTTGTTTATTTTACTTAACGTGGCTAATCTACGCATTTGTCACTTGGACGCTTAGATTTCATTGATTTACCAATAATGTTTTATTAGGATAACCCAGATATGCCATTCATTGAATTGGATTTTCGTAAAAGAAAGCCACATCCTAATTATAAGATGCACTATGATATTGAAAATGAAGTTATCGGCGTTGCGAGAAAGTATAGATCACAGATCGGGTATGTATGTGCATGCAGAATTAGTTAACTTAGTATGTAATTAAAATAGGCTTAAATAACTATTACGACCAGGGCCGGATCTACCATATGGCTTTTTGGGCTTAAGCCCAGGGCCCCGTGGATTCCAGGGGCCCCCAGCTAAGTCAAGTTAAAGTAAAAAATAGACGATAATGCATGTCAAACGGAACGGGGATTTCCCCATCGATTATTTGCGGACGACAGTATGTTTTCTTAATTTTCTAGAGTTGTAGGTACTGCTTCAACAATTTTACACGTTACGATTTAATATTTTAATAACAATTTTGCTCACATATTAAATAATATAACATATTATTTATTCCTCTTACGTGATTAACGTTAATACTTAAAGTATTTCTAAATACCATGTGATAATATAATAACTATTTTCCACCAATCATCACCACCATCAAGTATTTTTTGTTCGAGAGTGATCATATTTGGCTCATATAACTTGCTGCCAGGCTAAAATAAAAAAAATGTGAGTGCGTCTATGGGTGTGTCTATAATACGGGGGAATTCCCGCCGCTTATCACCTAGCGTAATTTTGTTTTTTTTTTGTGGTTCTGTTCTCAGTCCCAGATCTTTCTCATAATGATCAGTTAACTATCGTACTTCGATACTGTTTTCGCGAAAAGTGTACGAAAGATGTATATTATATTTATATATTGAAAAAAAATGGATTTCCACTGCATAACAGTCAAACGGTCGTGTGCACATGGCCCTTTATGGGGCCCCAGTATGGGCGGAGGCCTTGAGGGCCAGCACTATCGCGCTATTGCGACGACCGAAACGAGTGCTGGCCATCAGGATCATAAAGGGGTACCGCACGATCTCTTTTGAGGTGGCAAGTCTCCTGGCCGGAACTCCACCATGGAACCTGGAGGCAAGAGACCTTGCGGCTCTTTATCAGTGTCTCAAGGAGGCGCGGAAGTTGGGAAGGTCTCCTGAGATTCGAGAAATCGAAGATCAGAAATCCCAACTCCGCCAGGTCATCGTGAAGGGATAGAAGAACGACTTGGGCAACCGAGAGCTGGGCACGCTGTTATTGCGGTGGTAAGACTCGTTATGGAGGATTGGCTTGAGAGGCATCATGGGAGCCTCTCATACCGGCTGACGCAGGTGATCACTGGAAAATGATGCTTCGGTGATCACCTGTGTCTGATCCGTAAGGAGCCAACGCCTTAGTGCCTGCGATGGTACACACTGGCAGAATGTCCGGCGTGGGGGGAGCTGTGACGCGATCTCGTGGCGGCCATTGCAGTGGGGGTTCTCTCACTCAGTAACATGATTGCGGCCATGTTACGAAGCGTGCAACACAAAATATCGTGCAATGCGTATGGTTATCGACTATTATCCCGATAATGTGGATGAATATATAATCAATGAGTCGTATTCATCTTGCGTAAACATTTTTGCGATTATTTATGGAAAGAAGCTTGTTGATGTATTCCCGAATTGCTATACAATCTTAAAAATATATTTAACCATACTAATCACAAGTTGTTAAGCCGAGCGATGGCATATAAAGGCTTTTATCCGTTTTGTCCATAAGTGTTGATTTATCTAAGAATTTAGAATGTGAGAAGCAAATTAAATTAAATTTGCCAAAGGAAAGTGCAGAAAGTTTGCTTTATCATTTGTCAATTTAATTACGATTGTACTTATTAAACACTAAGCCCTAAGGCATAATATATAATATAAAAATACAAATTAAATATTTAATTTATCCTACATATTTGAGTATTTGTTTGATTGATGATTCCCAGATCTATTGGTTTAAGCGGTCGCTACGCCACTGTAAGGTTTCGATTATTTTTGACTAGGTTTCGATTATTTTTTACTTGCTTTTTGACTTGGTAGAAAGGTTGAAGGCACGCATTGTGCGAAGGGCAGCGAGATCGAACGCCCGCGTCCAGCTGGATATTAAATAGTTTGTAATTCACTGTGTCTATAACCTACGTATCAAAGAAATTGTAAGCTAATATTAAGAAAGAGGATTAAAGCTGTACGTATACATCATAGTGGAGTTTTTGTGAGTCGTCCTATACCACTTTTCATTGCGCCAAGTGTTGTGGGTTCAAATCCCACATGGGACCACACTTTGTGTGATCCACAAATTGTTGCTATAAGTCTAAGTGTTCTTTGTGTTCGTTACATGTATGCTTATAGAGCCCCCCTCGACACAGGATGTATATTCCTAATGCGGGAGTTGTCTTTAAAAATAATAATTTGGTGGGCCCCTAAGTAGTATTAGCCCAGGGCCCCCTAAACTCACGGTCCGGCACTGATTAAGACTATCTTGGAAGAAATTAGCAAAATATCGAGTAAATTAAGATGGAACTCCGCTGCAACTCAAAAACAGTTCAGAACGGTATTGAAGTTTGATTTTTCTGTACATTGCTGAAAGGACGCGTCAATTCGGACTAGCTGAACCGGTGCTACTCGCGGTATTTGCCGCGGGGCGAAGCTAGTCTAAAATAAATAGCCTAAGTTACTCCCTATCTTGTCAGCTAACTATTAGTCAAAATCGGTCCAACCGTTCGAGAGATTAGCCGGAACAAACAGACAGACAAAAATTGTAAAAAATGTTATTTTGATATATGTACCGTGTATACTTAGTTACATATGCATTTAGTAAAAAGCGGTTATTTTAATATTACAAACACACTCCAATTTTATTTATTTCTATAGATTTAACTCATTATGTTTTGGCTCTTTGGCTGTTCAATGACTTGGTTAAATCCATATTAGAAACTTACTAGCTGACCCGGCGAACTTCGTACCGCCATATTTACATATCTGTATCAGCTTCCCACAGGTAGTGTACAGTCGCGGACGATCAAAAACATTGACTATTCCCGTTATCTTTTAATTTTTCTTGTACACAAACCTTGTCCTAACAATAAGGAACACAAAAAAAAATTTGGTGCAGCCGATCGGAAGTTACCTATGCGCGTACATACATTTCGGTGATTCATTTATCCTTAAATATAAAAGCGAAATACCACTCACTTATTAATCACGAAATCTCAGAAACTATTACACCTACAAACTTGAAATTTGGCAGATAGGTACCTTATAGGGTGTAGACATCCGCTAAGAACGGATTTTACTAAACTCCACCCCTAAGGGGGTAAATCAGGGAATGAAATCTGCGTGAGCGAAGCTGCGTGCAAAAGCTAGTAATATATATATGTATAAAAGCGAAATACCACTCACTTATTAATCACGAAATCTCAGAAACTATAACACCTACAAACTTGAAATTTAGCAGGTAGATTCCTTATGGGGTGTAGACATCCGCTAAGAACGGATTTTACGAAACTCCACCCCTAAGGGGGTAAAACGGGGGTTGGACGTTTGTATGAAAGTCCTATGTTTTTGAAGTAAGAGACTTGAAATTTAAAATGTATGCTCTATAGATGGTGTGGAGGTGTACTAATAATGTATCTTTAGAAATCAACCCCCTTTTGGGTTTAAAATGAGGGATGGTAGTTTGGACGCAAACGAGGTTGCGTGGGTCAGCTAGTTTATATACACACATCAAAAGTGTCTAGGGATCAAGCATTTTTATGCGGATTTCTTGAGATTGAGATGTGGCTTTGGCCCTGGCCTGCTCAGTCGCCAGACTTGAACCCGATTGAGCATGCATGGGATATGCTACAGAGAAGAGCTCTGCCGAATATGGAGGGTATCCAGTCGCAAGAAGACCTTTTTTTGTTGTTGCAACGAACATGGGCGGCCATTCCACAGCGTGATTTGGATGAACTCATTTTGAGTATGCCAAACCGATTCTTGTGTTGTTAGTGTTCGCGGTAGAAACACGGATTATTAATTGTTTAAGTTACCTAATAAAATTTTAAAGAAAACTGTTATTTCAGTCTTTTTTTCGAACTTTAATGTTAGTGGTTCAAATGTCAAAATTCCCTTTATTAGGAAAATGGCAAATTTCTTTATTAATGCAAAGGTGACTTGGTTTATCGTTACTGTGACAAACGAAAACACTTTATTTGATGAATCCTTAAAGAAAATTTTAATTAATATCAATCAGGAGAAAAGTTATTGCAAAAATATATGTTGATCCCTAGACACATATGTTGATCCCTAGACACTTTTGATGTGATACCTTTAAACAGATTTAAAAGACACATTCTTACTTGTAATTATTTTTCGACAGAGCGTTGGTAATAGGCACAGGAGTAACGTACGGAGGGCGAGAGGACGTACTATTTTATTGGTTTCAAAAAGCTTGGGAGTGCGAACCTGTGTTGCCAATTTTAGGTCGTGGAAGGAACGTAATACCCTTAATAAATGTTATCGATTTAGCAAAGTTAGTACCTATTATTATACCGATATAATATAGTATGTATTTATGGGACTAATTCCGCCCACACGCCCACCACTGTAACTCCTGTACACCAGGATCAACAGCGGTAACCCACGAACACACCGAGTTATGACACTCGGGAAGTCCTAGGAAAAATTAAACTGTCTTGGAATCCGCAACGAAATTAATCAGAAAAAAACTGGAGGAGTTGGAAATATAATAAGTCCACTTCCCTCCTTAGCAAAGCGGGAGACAGAATAAAGTCAAAATAGGCAGACGCCTTTTTCAAACCGGGAAGCACCACGGATAAAATATTATGGGTCCTAAGTGAGCTATATTTGATTTCTATAGTATGTATGGCAGAATCGCTTAAACGCACGGAAATTCACCGCAGTTGACACAAGATCCTCATAATATACTACCCCAGACGTCATTTGTAAGCTATTTAGCATCATGTTACGTTCATTGTACCAAATACTACATTCCCAGAGGATAATTATGATGAGCCGACTGTTCACAGCTAGAATTAGGTGTTGAGCATTGAAACAATGGTGAATCGACTAATTTAAAAGAGTATAGTTTGCTCCCAAAGTTACCGTGGCCTGTAAGAATTGCGCGACACAGTGATCTACCTCGAGCCATGTCCTTGACAACCGTTCGCGAACAGATGGAAAGAACTGGTAGACGTGGCGCCCCTTAGATGATTCGTCCCATCGTTGCTGCCATTCATCCAAGAGTCGTTATGAACATTGGATTTAACAATCGTTTGATTTTACTTTTCGCACTAATTTTGAACTACTTATACCTATAATATTATTAATTTCACGTTTTCAGAATTGTATACAATTTAATTATGGACTTTCCAAGGAAGCTTTATATTTTAGCAGTTGAACAAAACGTCACCAAACAGAGGGAGGTATGTGATGACTGCACATAGTTATTTAAATAAATTTTCTTATCAGTACGGAATGCGCTGAACATGTTCCCTTTTGCAGATAGTGAAGCCACTCGGGCGTACGATTGGTTCTGGATTGTTCAAATGTATACCATCGGAAGATGCTTTTTTGATTCCGGAAATAGACGTATGATTTACTTTATTTCTTGATTAACAAATATTTGCAGAGAGCTACATCTACATGTAATGAGACTAAAGAAAAAAAAAGTTGTAATAGTTAACTATATCCAATCACCTAATTAATAGTTCTTCACTTTATATAAAAGTGAAAATAAAAAAATTGAATTGTATAGTTTGTGACTAGAGATCCTAGTTTCTAATCTCTCCTTCAAAGATCAAGGCTCATTTAACAACTTTTTGCAAAAATTGCAGCAAAGAATTTTCGATCTTATGACCTTAAACTTAAATATGGAGCCAACTTTTATAGTTGAGACTATGGGACTGCAGTGGACATCGGAATTGACTTTTGGTGAAAATGTATCGACTCTTATGAAGCAGTTCAAGAAAGAAAGAACACTAAAGCCTTTTAAGGTTGGCAATGCATGCATTAATAACTCCTGCTGTGAAAAATCTTAAAATAATGGTAGAAGTCTGAAATTTTTTTCATTACTAAAAGTAAAAAGTAGCCTATGTCCTTTTTCTAGAATCAAAGGATCTCTATTGTAAATATCATCCCAATTGGTTTAGCTGTGAAAGCGCTATGACTAGAGTTAGGTACTTTTAAATTTGTAATAGGTGACCCGGCGAACATCGTACCGCCATATATATTTTCGTGAATATTTTCTGAATTACCGAAAAACTTGTTACTTACTTGTTACTTACTTACTAAAACAAGTTTTTTGCCCGCCTTTAGGCCCGCCGAACTAAATGCCCGCCTTTAGGCAGGCATACACGTTGAAGTAGGTATACTTGCGCAAGTCTGACTGTCTTGACAGAGACAGACAGACAAAAGAGTCTGGATTTGCGCAAGTATACTTGAACGTGTATGTCCGGCTTAACATCCCGCAGGACCGCAGTGTAAAGGTACGACTAAGCGGACTAAGAAAATATTACACCTCCGGGTTTCCTATTATTTTTATCTATACAAACCTTGTCCTGACAATAACAAACACATAAAAAAAGAATTATCTTATTTGGTGCATGCAGTCGATCGAAAGTTATGCTCGTACAGACATTTTTGTGATACATTTTGATTTATAAAGATAGATTAGTAGGTATGGCAGTATGAATTATTTTCTTCTTTGAAACTTATATATTTTATATTAATTTGATACTGAATCTAAGCATTCCTGAGTAAAAGAGTTATGACATTAGTTACAGTGTGAAATGATCCCAAAAAGATTAGAAAGGAGGGACAAAGTTGCCATAAAAAGCTTAAAGTAAGACTTCAATTATTTTCTCAGATTCTGGTATACGGTCCTCCAATCGTGGGAAAAACTACATTGGCGAAGCTTATTTGCCATAATTACGGTCTCATCTACATTGCTCCAGAAACAGTCACCCAAGACCTACTTTCGGATTTAGTTAGTACAATATTTTAAATAAATTATAATAAATATTTCGGACTTGAAACACAACGCCATCTAGTCCCAAGCTAAGCAGGGCTTGTGTTATGGGTACCTACTAGACAACTGATATGAATACATATATACTTTTTTTTGTAAATAAATACATATTATGCATAGAAAACACCCAAACTCCATAACAAATTTACAGATCATGCAAACATTTGGTTGGACCCGGGAATAGAACCCGAAACCTTAAGCACAGCAGTCGCATACGCTACCACTACGACACCGAGGCAGTCAAAATTAAACATGTTATTCCTTTACATAAAAGAGAACTTAAGGGTAGTAAACGAAACAAGTGCACAAAGTACCTAATAGGTAAGTAAGTTCTGCAAACACAATTAGTACTTATCTTTTGTCAGTAGGTAATTGATTAGAGAATTCTTTTAGTTGTTTATAGCTTTTCTCAAATCTTTTCAATGGTCATTGCCATTAAGAAGACAATAAAAAAATCTAAGTAAAAACTATAGTTAGGTAATAGTAAACTTTATACTCGCTGTATAAAATCCTACTCATGGGCGCCGCCAGGATAATTTTCAATTACATCTACGCATACTATTAACCAATATAAAATATATAATTATATTAGGTAAACCTATAAAATAGCTGTTTTTATGTGAACTATCTGTACCAGAGGTGTAACGAATCATAGTTGTAATTATTAAGATTAAAACTGTGGTGTCCTACGATTATTTTCTTATTTGTACTTTAATATAAGGTAATATATGGGGTAGAATTCAGTAATGTTTAATTTCTATTTACTTCCAGATTATCAACATGTAAACCACATGGCTTTGCACATTACTCATGTTGATAAAAATGCTATTAATTACATACACTTTGAACTCATAATATTGATTATGAGTTTAAATGAAAAACTATAATACGAAATAGATAAAATATTGGTTTTATCATTCTCGTATAAACAGTTTGTCATTTTTTTAAAGGAATAGGCGGGCAAACAAACAGACGTGTCGACTGATGGTAAGCGATTACCGCCGCCCAAGGACACCTGCAACACCAGAGGCGTCACAAGTGCGTGACGACCTTTGAGGGGATGAGGGGGGGAGATAGTGGGGGGAGGGGGGTTGGGGTATGGGCGTCCAGTATCCTCACTCACTCGGTGAAACACAGCACAAACACTACTTCACACCGGTTTTCTGTGAGGGGTATCACTACAGTCGAGCCGGCCCATTCATGCCGAAGCGTGGCTCTCCCACGGTAAACTCCACTTACTAAAACTCCAGTAGATCCCTAACGATAGCAAAAAAGTTTTAAAAACTCTAACCCGACTGCGTCAATATCTTTGATAAAATTGACATACGTAATTACGTCTACATATACGTACGTAAGCGTTACGTACGCACGTATGGCCTAGTGGTTTAAGCGGTCGCCACGCCGCTTCCTACTTCGCCAAGTGATGTAGGTTCAAATCCTACATGGGACAACACTTTGTGTGATCCACAAATTATTGTTCTGAGTCTGGATGTTCTTTGTGTCCATTTCATGTATGTTTGTAAAGTCCCCTGCGACACAGGATTTATTCCTAATGCGGGAGTTGGCTTTTTAAAAGAAAAAAATGTATAACCTATGTCATCCGGGCCATTATTACGAACTGTAGTTTAGGCGCTACGGTAGAAAATACAAACATACATACACTGTTAAAACTATTAACCTTCCTTATGGCTTCGCCGTAGTCGGGTCAAAAGCATTTGCAAGCATCATTATTAAATGGTATGATAGGTAGTCGATATAATTTCACTTCGCACCGACCACGATAAAATTAGAAAGGGTGCTACATTATCACTACACCATCACACATCATACTGGATCAACATAATAAAATATCTGGGGTCAAAATCTCTGCAATAGATTAGTTGCAAACAAGCTCTTGTCACAGGACCTCTCCTGAAAATAAAGACAGGCACTAACAACCTTTGGTCATGGGGTATTAATTTTTGTAATACATTGCGCCATAATTATTTTGGCAAAGGGATGTATTTTTATGAAAGCATCTATATTCCATACTTTCATTAAACTTCACTAACATGGTGGAGTGTGAAGTAGTACATCATGGAGCGTAAATAATGCCAATCAGATGTAAAAAAGACGGTTTATTTTCGTCGAGAATCGTTCTTCTTGACCTATGATCAAAGGTAGCATTACTAATGTCATTTGTCTTGGTTTTCGGGAACGTATCTCTAATACCTTGAATACACAGGCGTCTCGTGTCAAACATTGGGATGTTGGTGAGACGGCCGAGTTGGCTCAACCCACCGGTGAAGAAGAAGAGCCGGTTGATGAGGATGACGATGCAGAAGACGAAGATGCCCAGACTGTAGTGCGACAAACGCTAACTATTCTCCAGTCTGGACGGACGCCTACTGATGAAGAGATCATGGGGTTAGACTTCATATCTGCGAATATAAACCTATACACTTTTGTAATTTTGGCAAAGCGTGCATTAGCGCCTACAGCCTATTAACAGTGTAATAACCATACTTCTATATTCCTAAATACACACATCAAAAGTGTCTAGGGATCAACATATGTGTCTAGGGATCAACATATGTGTCTAGGGATCAACATATATTTTTGCAATAACTTTTCTCCTGATTGATATTAATTAAAATTTTCTTTAAGGATTCATCAAATAAAGTGTTTTCGTTTGTCACAGTAACGATAAACCAAGTCACCTTTGCATTAATAAAGAAATTTGCCATTTTCCTAATAAAGGGAATTTTGACATTTGAACCACTAACATTAAAGTTCGAAAAAAAGACTGAAATAACAGTTTTCTTTAAAATTTTATTAGGTAACTTAAACAATTAATAATCCGTGTTTCTACCGCGAACACTAACAACACAAGAATCGGTTTGGCATACTCAAAATGAGTTCATCCAAATCACGCTGTGGAATGGCCGCCCATGTTCGTTGCAACAACAAAAAAAGGTCTTCTTGCGACTGGATACCCTCCATATTCGGCAGAGCTCTTCTCTGTAGCATATCCCATGCATGCTCAATCGGGTTCAAGTCTGGCGACTGAGCAGGCCAGGGCCAAAGCCACATCTCAATCTCAAGAAATCCGCATAAAAATGCTTGATCCCTAGACACTTTTGATGTGTGTACATACATTTTATATATAATTACACCCAGATAGAGTAATGATCCTGATTAATACACAATTATTTGTACTGGGTGTGAATCCAACCCATGATCATTGGTTTAGCAGTGAGGATCGCTAAAAACTAAACCAACAGGACCGTCGTCTGATGATGATAATGACAAATGAAATGCAAAATACGACTCATGAGTCTTCTGAAATTATTGTTATTTTACTGTATAATATTAAAATAAAAATAACATGTATTTTAGATACCTTCGACAGAAAATGTTATCCCGTGACGCCATAAATAGAGGATGGGTTCTTGATGGATTTCCTACAAATTTAGCTCAATGCGCAGCGCGTAAGTGAATAGTTTATGTAAATAATGATTTAGGTACCAGAGTTAACAGTTATTGACAAAATTATAGCTGAAGTCTAATAAATTGGGAACACGCTAGGTTTTGTTTAACACACTTATCATATTTGGGGTTTCTCGTAAATACTAGTTCATACCATCCCATATTAAGTCTACTAATATTATAAACGCGAAAGTTTGTAAGTATAATAATATAGTTATATGCATGAATCGATGGGTGGATGGATGTTTGTCACTCTTTCACGCAAAAACTACTGAACGGATTTGGATAAAACTTAACAATAATATAGCTTATACATCAGAATAACACATAGGCTACTATTTTCCGCGATAATCGACATACACGCGAGCGGAGCCGCGGGCAACAGCTAGTAGTATTATAAATTTCAAAGTAAGTCTGTCTGTCTGTTACGCTTTCAAGGCAAAACCGCTACACTATTTCAATTAAATATCGCATGAAGATACTTTCATTCCTGTGGAAGAATGAAAACTTCTACCATAAGTATTACCAACATACACGGATGTGGAACCGCGGACAATAGCTTTTAGCAGTTTATAAATAAAATCATAGAGTAATTTACA
The DNA here is from genome assembly GCA_949125395.1 of Diaphora mendica. Classification (NCBI taxonomy): domain Eukaryota; kingdom Metazoa; phylum Arthropoda; class Insecta; order Lepidoptera; family Erebidae; genus Diaphora; species Diaphora mendica. The sequence continues at coordinate 16,696,153 of OX421316.1, forward strand.
ATAATATGTAGGTATGTCAATAATTAACTAAAATTGATCTGCCTGCCCCTCTAACAAATAGTGTATAACATTACGAGTGTAATAAATAATTTTCGCATAACATATCTCTAGTTTAATGTAAAACATTATTTTTAAATCTGCTGAAAGTATATACCATATGGACACGAATGTTTATTTAACAGCCTCGAATATGGCCAAATACCGATATAATAGATACTTAAATATACCTATGACACATCACTGCTTGTAATACATAATTATATTAATACTAGCGACCCGCCCCGGCTTCGCACGGGTGGATTCCAGATGCCCCCGCCGACGACACGATTCGTGCATTTTAAATCTGTAATATCTTCGAATATATTTATTTAAATTAGATACTGTAAAGGGCCATTTTGAACTATATTAAATGCACAATGTATTTAATTTACTTAATTGTATAAGGATTAATTCTGTATTGCTTAAAATCACTTCGTAAATAAGCCATTATTTCTCGTAAAAAGAAAGGAATAAAAAATGGTTGTTGTGGGTTATCCCTAAGAGATAGACATATACCGTCGCGGACTTTTTTGTAGTACTTTTTAAGGTGTACTTTACTGTAGTACATTATTTTGATCTATCTCGTAGAGTGCAACCGGCGTTTGCAATGTAAGCGCAAAAAATGTGTTTATTTGCTACATCACATTAGAAACCTCGAAAATTAACAGTGTGTTTCCATACTATTTTATGCATTTATTATACATAAAAACCTTCCTCTGTATATTAAAGAAACCCGCATCAAAATCCGTTGCGTAGTTTTAAAGATTTAAGCACACCTAGGGATATAGGGACAGAGAAAGCGACTTTGTTTTATACTATGTAGTGATGATTAGACAGTTTTGGTTTCATCGATATCATCAATATTCATCATCAATCCTAATAATATTATAAACGCGAAAGTTTGTGAGTATGGATGGATGGATGTTTGTTACTCTTTCACGCAAAAACTACTGAACGGATTTGGATGAAACTTTACAGTAATATAGCTTATACACTAGAATAACAAATAGGCTACTATTTGCCGCGATAACCGACATACACGCGGGCGGAGCCGCGGGCAACAACTAGTACATAATAAAATCGTAACTGGTCTGATCGCTGTCTGTACATGGAAAATTTATAAGAAAAACTATTATGAATTAATAGAACCCAAAACAATGATTTTTGAATTTTTGTCTGTTTGTCTGTGAGTTTATTCACGCTAATTTTAGTAACGGCTTTTCCGATTCAGATGTGGTTTTCACTAATATATTGTGGTAAGCTTTTATACTACAAACAGTAATATATTGTCACCTAACATTTACTGCTTGTTTCATGTCAATCGGTTCATAAATAAAAAAGTTATTCCAATTTAAAGAATCACGTGGCTGGACGTTTGTAGATTGTTCACGCCTGCGCGGGTAACACTGACTGTTTGCATATTTCATTTGTTCATATTTTAGGGATTATAGGTTTTGTAAATACATATTTTATAATTTAGTGAATATTAGGCATTTCTTTTCTTGATTTTTTATCCATAGAAGCTTGATATCGATACAAATAATATTACGAAAACAGAGAAAGTTAATTCATATGTGAGACTCGGACGAAGTTACCTGGGTCCGTTATAGTCCAATATAAAGTGCAATATGATGACGAGACCTCAGAAAATCGAATACAGATATTTCACATATACAGGCTTTTGTGCTAAATTAGCACAAAAGCCGTTTAAAAAGTGTAACATATTTAGTGTTTTGATATTTTTAGTGTTTGAGAAAGGTGAAGAACAAGATTCGGAAAGCGATAACGGAGCAGAACATGAACCTTTTGATGAAGATGTTGATTTGTACAGCACGGTGTTGAAAAAACTCTTGCCAGGCTAGTATAATTTATCAAAAGCCTTTTCTGTTTAATTAACCTCTAAGTTTCCGAAAGTTTCAGTATGGTATTTAGCCATTTTGCCATTACAGATATCGTTGTATCGCTAGAAGCCACTGATGAATTTATTTGCGAGAAAGCAATGCGACAGCCTGAGGGTGACCCTAGGTTTGATGAAGAAACCGTATTAAAGAAATTGAATGACTTTCGTTCTATTGATTCACGTGAAACTACTCCGTTGAACTTTTTTGACGAATTGGATATCCATCCTTTAGTTGTACCCGTAAAAGAACATCAAGATTATGATATGAAGCTTTCATACCATAACGTAGAACTGCGCATGGGCCGTCCATGTCGCTACGGTAAACTCCTTGGTAAGTGACTCAATTATTTCGAAGAGAATAACAGTACATATCCATGTACTGTTATTCTCTTCGAAATAATTGGATTCCAATTATTTGCATCTGCAAATAATTGGAATCGGAAAAAATAAGTTTATCGACCCTGCTAATAATGTGACATGTACATTTGTGTAGTAATTTATTTACAAACCATACTCCCGGTATTTCAACCTAAAAGATAAATACTGAGCAGAGAAATAGGTAATGATTTTGTAGTAGTTACAGACCCAAACGTTTAGTAAATAAAGAAGAAAGTGTTTTAGAACTAATTATTTGATTTACTTGTAATACATTAAATAAGATGATAATGATCAGACATTTAAACACAAATTTACGTTTATTATGTAGGCCTTATTGAAGCAGCAGAAAAGAAAGAAAAAGAAGAACGCAAAATTAAGAAAGCAGCTGAAACGAAAGCTTTGGAAGCTCTTGAGCGTAGCCTAAAAGAGGAACGAGAAGAGAAAATGGAATATTGGGTAATTGACTCCCTTGTTATTTGTGAAAAGGTGAAATTTATCTGTATAGATATTGTTTCATCAAATCATTACAAACTCACTATTTTTTTGTAGACTGAGTTGTATGCATTACTCCGAGAAGAGGAAGAGGCCGCGCTGGCTGCAGCTGGAGAACCGATGCGCAATTATCTTATTCATCACATCTTCCCCACGTTAACTCCTGCTCTACTTGAAGTCGCAAAATTACGCCCAGAAGACCCGGTAGACTTCCTCGTTAGTATTTACTTTCCGTACTACTTGAGTCTTCATTGTTATAGCCCTAAGTTTGGACTACTTTTCTACTTTACCGTGTTGTAATATTAGACCTGCATTACGATTTCACCCTGAGAGTTGCAGAGTTATAGTACGTAGCTACAGTGGTAGGTTAGGATCAAAGCCATAAACGTTCTAATATACGTACTAATAATAAGTTGGATCTCTGATAATTAAGTAAGTACCTACCAGTGCCAATAATTTAGTGCATTTGACTATTATAAAAATGTACGGAAAAAATTGTGCATTCCTTATCAAAAAAATAATGAAATCATTTAACTTAACGTAACTTACCATCGGAAACGTTGCCTTGCTGATGGGAAAAGTGTATTAATCTTGGAGAAGAATATGTTGACAAATTAAATAATTAAAAACTTTAACTTTTCACTGTCAATGTTTCAATGGTTAGGTAACTGATATAATAAATTATTTTGCGGTCACCAGGGAGATTCTCTAATCAAATTAAACCCTCAAGCTAAGAAGCTCGAACCGAAATTGAGAAGACTCATTGAAACTTTCTTAAGAAAACGAAGGGCCGCTGATCGTGGCATAAACATATGTAAAATGGCAGAAGATATAACTCATGCGGTGGATAAGGATAAAAATGATCTCAAAAACGTAAAACTATTAATGAAGTAAAGGGAAACAAACTAAACCAAACGGCCTAGTTTAATTCACTCGAATATACGTCATTGTTTTATTATTTAAAATCCATTTTAGAATTTAGGACATGAAAAAAAATCATAAATAAATTACGAAACAAAACTAAAAATCTGCATTCGAATATCTGAAAAGTACCAATCAATGTAAATAATTGCGAAAACGATCTTCGTTACAACTTTTTTGTAAATGCACTGTTAACGGCCTTCTGTGATTCTGTGTATCTGATTGTTAGAACAGCTTTACATTATAAAATTTCGAAGTAGTCGCCAGTTCACAAATATATAAATGTGATGTTGATGCTGGCGACCTGCTGGTCTAGTGGGTTCGATTCCCACCTAGGACAATAATTATGAGATGACCACGATAATTTGTTCTGCGTCTCAGCGTCTGGGTATAATTAATAATTATTGATATAATATAAAATATGCATGTAACTATTTAGAAATATAGGTATATAAATCAGTTTGATTTTCATAGTACAGACTGGACCTAGTGTGGTATAACTGAGATTTCTGAAATGAATTTTATTATTAAATGTTCTTACATACATTTGTATTTGTTGTTTAGTTTTTTTAGTAATTTGTTAATTGTTGTTCCAATATTAATAATTAGTTATTTAATTCAACTTGTGTGCTTGTGCCTCTTTCTTGCTTCTAAATAAAATACTTTTAAACTGATTTGAATTGTGACTTCAACCAATATTCCATTATCTACTTACTAAGTTAACTACTTACTAGCTGCTCTGACAGACCTCGTATCGTACTGTCAAAAATTATATTGGCCTTAAAGTCCAATAAAAAAATTCCATTCTGACGTCAAATATTTGACAGCTAAGGACAGGTGTTCCATTAACTTTTTTCCATTAGGATTTTTTTTACAGTTTAGGTAGTGGTTAAAATAAAGGTTGACTGTTTAGCAGTAAGATGTTATATTTATATCACTTATATTTCAATCAAGGTGATACAGGTGTGATGGCTGCTACATCACATATTTAGGTCAAATTGACAGTCCTTTTTAAATTATGTACGAAAGAAAGCAATTTATTGATATGAATGATGTTTTGTTTGATGATTATCAGGCGGAACAGCTGTTCAAATTGAATCCCAGCGGTAAGATGCTTGAACCAGGATATAATTTACAAGCAGAGAAGTTATTGGGCAAAATAAAAATCCTCGACGACGCTATCAAGAATCTTGACATCAAAATCGAACCGCTATATGTTGAAGTAGAGGATAATCCACAAAGTAATTCAGCGGCTATCGCCAAAAAACTAATGGGACCTTTATAACATTGAATATCCTTATAATGAAGCGATTAATGTAGTTGAAGTTTCTTACTCAACTTGAAAATATAATAAAAATTACATAACTCGTTTGTTTAGTTTAATATGTATATTACATACTAGCTTTCGCCGTCGGCACCGCCCGCGTGTGTGGGTTAGGTAGTTATCGCGGTAAAGATAGTAAGGAAGCCCTAGAAGGAATTTTGTGAAGAAAAGAAAGAAAGAATTATTAATTGTTATTAAAGCGCGGCAGATTAATATAAAGGGGGATGTATTGTTCCACTAATCTGACAATTTGAGAGTGACGTAAAGAAAGGGGAGCATTCTCGAGCGTGGCTAATTTTTTTTCATTTTTAAGGAAATAATTCAAGGATAACGAAAATTATATAATCTGACGATTTCCATTAGTCGAAATAACAAATCGAATCGAAGATAAATGAAGTTTAATGCGTACAGCTGCGTGAAGCCTATATACAGACTGATAAGTCAGTGCTAATTCTGTAGTTAGAAAAACAAGTCGAAGATATGGAGCAACCGCCATGCCAAATTGACCTTGTAATTGTAGATGAATTCCTTTTCTTCTTTTCTACACCAGATGCGTCACAAGTGCGTTGCCGGCCTTTTGAGAAGACGTACGCTCTTTTCTTGAAGGTTGTAGGTCGTATTGGTCCGGGAACATCGGTACTAAGGTAATTTACATGATTTGTTTTATGAATATTCTGTTACTGGTAATAAATTATAAATTAATTATGAAATATCATGCCCTGATCATGAAGAAGCGGATACTGACATAGCACTTCTTGCTTGCCAACAAATGAAGGTTCTACTATGTATTACTATCAGAACTTTTGATACTGATATAGTGGTAATATTCCAAACAGTATTTCTGGATTTGGGTTATTTTTTTTTTAATTGTCTGGTTAAGCGAACCTATGTAACATATGTCTGACGCGCTCGAGTATTTAAAAATGGCGATTTTTTTTTTTGCACATCCATATAATACCCGCGAGTTTGCGTTACATCCAAATATCAGATTATTGAATGAGAGCTTTTTTTAGGTTCAATTAATATCCCCTTAGAAAATCTGACGCGCTCGATAAATTTTTTTTTTTTCCTTTTCAACCCTTACGTACGACCACCCCAACACGCAAACGATCAGATTAACATACGTAGGACATGGACATGGATGCTATCAATATCTAACACGCTCGAGTATATCCATACCAATTTTTGAACATCCATAGCCGCCATAGTAATAACATTTTTTTTTCTTTTTAACCGACTTCAAAAAAGGAGGAGGGTTTCTCAATTCGACTGTATATATGTATTTTTTTTGTGTGTTCGCGGATAACTTCGTTGGATCGTTGGATTTTTTTTTAATGGAAAGCAGATATCCCAACGGTGGTACCATGATAAGGACACTAAGATCTGATGATGGCATCCGAGAGAAATCGAGCCGTACCTTGAAGTCGGTTTTTGTTAAAATTTTACTTGTTATCATCTAGCTTTGCAACCCAATAGGTCTCAATGACGCTCGAGTAAATCCCCATTTAGCATCGTGGGCTTCCCTACTATAAGAAGTCATTCGAAACGTTTGACCATCTGGAAAAATATTCCTGTTGGATAAATTAATTTGACTACCCAGTTTGACCAAGTGAATCAAACTGGCAAGGAGGGTTCCTTTCTAAAGGCAGAGGCATATGTAAAACAGGGCATTGTGAGAGTCTGTTTATGAACCTTTTTAGGGTTCCGTGCCAAAGGCAAAAAATGTCTGTCTGTCTGTCTGTCTGTCCGTCCGTCTGTCTGTTTGTCCGTCCGTATGTCACAGCCACTTTTTTCCGAAACTATAAGAACTATAATGTTGAAACTTGGTAAGTAGATGTATTCTGTGAACCGCATTAAGATTTTCACAAAAAAAAACAATACATTTTGGGGGTTTTACATACATAGAACTAAAACTCAAAAATTTTTTTTTCATCAAACCCATCTATGGATAGGTCTTCAAAAATGATATTTAGGTTTCTAATATCATTTTTTTCTAAACTGTATAGTTAGCGCGAGAGACACTTCCGAAGTGGTAAATGTATACCCCCTGTAACTTCTAAAATAAGAGAATGATAAAACTAAAAAAAATATATGATGTACAGTACCATGTAAACTTCCGCCGAAAATTGGTTTGAACGAACTCCAGTAAGTAGTTTTTTTTAATACGTCATAAATCGTAAACTGCAATTTACCTTTCATTCAATCAACACAAATATAAAAATAAAAATTATATTATGTTACTTGCTGCTGCCAAAAGGGTTCCCCTTCATGAGCGAGTCCGACTCGCACTTGGCCGCTTTTTTATTGGAGTTGGAGGTGCTCGAGTTGGCGTAGGTATATCTTCGTTCTACACTAGACGAATAATATATAAGTAGGTATGTACCTACCTACATAAAGAACACAAAGCACGACACGTTATACATAAAGGTTTTTTGACAAACAATTAATGAACACGTCACTGTTGTCGTTACCCATGCATCTATTTCCATAGAACACAAAAGGTAACAGAGGGACTATTATGGTATTTCGCAAAATAAATTGTAGGATTTAGTAGTTGGCTTAAAACAATTTTAGAATAAATGTGGGCATTTGTCAAAGTATATATTAAAAATACAGACCATAAAGTATGGTACCACAGTCCTCGCAGACCATTAGCCAGATCTCGAAAAATAATAATGATAATTATTTCCTAAAGATTAAATTAATAATTAAATATCTCAAAAATTAAGATATTGTGCCTACAGACATTCAGTACAGAATTTGTAAATATTATCTGAGTAACAGACCACAAAGCAACAAAAACATAGTACTAAACTGTGGTCCCTCATTCCCATAAAGCAACACAGGCCGTGTTGCCCTATTCAACACACCAAAGATTATTGTAAATAGTACCATATCAAATATATGAAATCTTTGTTTTTATAAAGTTTTAGTAGTCAATAAAATATTTTGTACATTAAATACCATTTTAATTTGTATGGTTGCCTGGAAGAGATTGCTGATGAGCAACAAGGCCGCAAGTTGTACTGACCTAGCTTTAAGATATGTACTTAGTTTTCTGGTGTACAATCAAGCGATTTATTATATACTAGCTTTTACACGTGGCTTCGCTCACGCAGACTTTCATCCCCTGATTTACCCCCTTAGGGGTGGAATTTCCAAAATTTCTTTCTTAGTGCTCACTTACGTTATATAAAGAACCTACATGCAAAATTTCAGGGCTTTCAGGGCTCAGGTTTAGTTTGTGCGTTGATCTCTGGGCATGTCAGTCAGTCAGTCCAGTCACTTTCCTCTTTTATATATGTCGGAATGAGGGTATCCGAATAATAAAATTGATACAAACCTTTGCCTCTATCGAACACTACGGAACAGTCTATATAAAGCGGCGCGATCGGAAACCGGACACAGTTTCTCTTCAGATCTCGTGACGACCATATCTCTTGATTGTGACATGAGTCACTCCTGAGTCGTAGTAGTTTTCTATTATTTGATTTGTGATTGATTGTATCTCTGTGTTTTATATCGTGTGCACGAGGCGATATTTATCAGTGGGGGAATTACTAGCCTAGGTGGTGAATTCCACAGGGCACCGCGGTGGAGTGAGCGTTGCCCCAACCCCCTCGTGGGGGTTGCTGATGGTGTTTAAGTTAATTCGTATCCGTTTAGTAGTGATTAGTGTTTGGCTTTGGTCCAGATTGGCTGTATCTGTGATTCATGTTCTCGTTTATTCTTGTGTCTTCGACATCAGAAGTGGGATCTGAATCTCATTTGCCCAGAATGTTTGAGAGTGTAACGGATCGTCGGTCGCGGCGAGCGGTCGAACTACCCTCCGCTCGAAAATCGTACGAGGTGGCCACTGAAAGGCGAGGTGGCCATTGAAAGGCGAGGTGGCCACTGAAAGGCGAGGTGGCCATTGAAAAGTGAAATTGGTAAAATAAGAGGCCATCTAGATATTGTTAATAATCCAAAAGTGTGTAACGCGATGAACGGTGAGGTGACTGTTGCGATACTACTTACTGGTTTTATTAATTTAGTATGTAGCGAGAAGTCTATTAGCATTCAGATTTGATAACGAAAAGCTTATTATTTTATGAAAATGTCCTAAATGAAGTTGTTCCACAGAAGATAAAATTTAATAATGTACCCAATGTCCTTGGTCAGGAGTGGCCGAACAATACAAAAATATCTCTTTCTTTTCTGCGGATAACGATGATGATGATGCACTGCCTTCAACATCACACGAGGACGTGTAATACGTCAGGACGGCCGTGTCGGAATGAGGGTATCCGAATAATAAAATTGATACAAACATTTGCCTCTATCGAACACTACGGAACAGTCTATATAAAGCGGCGCGATCGGAAACAGGACACAGTTTCTCTTCAGATCTCGTGACGACCATATCTCTTGATTGTGACATCAGTCACTCCTGAGTCGTAGTAGTTTTCTATTATTTGATTTGTGATTTATTGTATCTCTGTGTTTTATATCGTGTGCACGAGGCGATATTTATCAGTGGGGGAATTACTAGCCTAGGATGTGAATTCCACAGGGCACCGCGGTGGAGTGAGCGTTGCCCCAACCCCCTCGTGGGGGTTGCTGATGGTGTTTAAGTTAATTCGTATCCGTTTAGTAGTGATTAGTGTTTGGCTTTGGTTCAAATTGGCTGTATCTGTGATTCATGTTCTCGTTTATTCTTGTGTCTCCGACATATATATATATAGATTTAGCAACTTGCGTGTAGATTTAAATAAAGGAACCAAACTGCAGGTAGTTTAACCTCAGTTCTTATTTTAATAATTAAAACACTAAACAGTTCACAACAAACGAATCTTATAATTCAAGATTACAAGCAATTCACGAAATACACAACAGATCAACATTAAAACGATAAAGCAATAGGTTTACAACGATATAACATTAAACGACAAAATATTCTGAAGTATGCCTTGCGATCCTATAAAAAAAGTAAAAACTACGGTACATTACTAAGTTTCAAAAACTGTAGTCCATGTAGTTTAATGTACCATAGTCCATAACACTTTAACAACGCGTGACTACGGCTTTTGAAACTTGTTTCATACTTTTCAACGTCGTTTTTTGTCGTGGTTGGGTTTTAGTTTTTACTTTTTTTTATTTAAAATGTTTTGGTGCCTCTATAATATTAATTTCTTTGCAAAGTATATTTTAAGTAGGTACCATAGAAATATCACACTTATCGAATAAATACGGACAAAGTCACGAGCAAATGCTAATAATATATATATTTTTGAAATGTACAAGTGATGCCCTTTCCAATGATACCAAAAACGGCATATTTATCTCAAATTAATTTTTTAATACAGTACTTTATGTCGGCTAGAGGGCGCCACATTAGATTCAGTGACACGTCATATAGCCTATACCCAGCGGACGATCAAGACGCTTCTAACGATACCTCATTTGTCCAGTTGTAACAAGTAGGTAAGGAGCTTTGAGGGAACAGATGAACATACATGAGATACATACATACATACATAGCCTGTCAAAATCATAACCCTCCTTTGGCTTTGCCGTAGTCGGGTAAAAACACGTCTTACCGACCCGCTGCCCGCACAATAAGTGTGTCAGCATAGTCGTGTACCGCCTTTTTATAGAAATCGTCTCATAATAGAAATTAGTTCCCTAAATTTCCACTACACACCACTAAGTTTCAACGAAACACGACAGCATGCTGTCGTGTTTCGTTGGTGAGTGCGAGACCGGAGGCCCAATAATTAGTCTAGTCAACAAGTTCCATACTTGTTGACTAGACTGAAAGATGCAGTAGCATCACTAGGCCGCCATGGTGTGGGTCGCCATGCTGCATTGTCTGCATTCGCAGTGAGCATGGTGACCACCACTCTTGGATTCTGCTTGTGCTTTCCATCAGGCAGAGTAGTCATTTTGGCGGGCCAAACATAAAAAAATTAAAAAATATATATAGATTATTATTATAATGCGTTGTTGTTATAAGTATATAAACTCTTTTTTTTTATTATAGAGCTCTGGACACATATTCACTATAAACAGTCGTATGGTCGTAAATGTCAATTAAACCAAAGATTTTTTAACCGACTTCAAAAAGGGAGGAGGTTATCAATTCGACCGTACATTTTTTTATGTGTGTTCGTGGATTACTTCGTCGTTTATGAACCGATTTGATGATTCTTTTTTTAATGGAAAGAAGAATTTTTTTTTTTTATTTGAAAGCTTTCCGTGTGGTCCAATTTAGATTTTGGTCGTTCTTGAAGTCGGTTTTTTTTTGTTAAAATTTTACTTGTTTACCAAATCTTTCCCCAAATCTTAACCAGTCCCCAACCCTCTCCTGAGAGGAGACCTGAGCCCAGCAGTGGGACGTTATGGGTTGTTGATACCAAATCTTTTGCTAGTTTTGTAATATTTACCTTCGTAACAATTAAATGTAACAACACCGAAGTTGAAAAACAAGTATTCGGGTAAAACAATAACGCGTAACTGTTTTAGGAAGTCTCACAGAGATAAAGAATCACTAAGTTCAAAGTACTTGCTGAAAAGAAGCAAATTCTTACAACGTAAAAAAATCTGCAAAAATCTATACAAATAAATAAATTAGAACCATGGAACTGACTGTTTGTACTTTCAAATTGCCAGCTTTTCCCTAAATGCATAAGTTTGAAAGAGTATACGGTACATACTTACATAAATGTCTGTCTGTTTGTTCCGGCTAATCTATGAAACTGCTAGACTGATTTAGACGCGACTTTCACTGTGCAGAAAGCTGATTTTATAAGGAGTTACTTAGTTAGGTTTCTTTAATATTAGAAAATGGGGTAAGTCGTAAGTAAAATTGAAACCAATGAGGGCGCATCTAAAGTAAAGGATAAAAGTTATTAATTTATTATTATTTTACATATATTTTCAGTTCAGAAACGTAATGTAGCATATCAGAGATAGCCTTGAAACTGCTGGATTCTTCAAATGTAGGTACTAATAAAATAATTTGAAATAATTGAGCCTAATAGTTTGTGGCCATATATGTAAAATAATTGGGCACCAAAAGCAATTACATTAATGTTTGTAATAACGTAAACTTTTATCGAAGTAGGTATCGTGTGCCCGGATTCGTGTCAGCAATTTATAAAACTAATTTGTTATAATTATCTGTCATAGACTTTAATTGCTCCATATCTTTTAAATCATATTGTTGAATATCGAATCTCTCGACAGATTTAATATCTCTTAAGTAAATTACTTGGGAACACTTCACTACTATTGTTCTGTAGGTGGTCAGAAGAGTGATAAACGGCTAATACGGCTTCAAAAAAGGGCTTCTGACCCATCGTATTACTAAATTACACTAGCAGTAGTGTTTTCGGGAACATTTTCCCATTCTGCACTACTAATACTACTGTGTCATGGATAATTAAGGAACAGTCAAACATTTTCCTGAGCTTCTCCTTTACCAAGTTACGGTAACTGTAGTGTCATGGGCAATATTTTATACGTCTGAGCAGGTCTGAGCTACTAAAATTGCTAGAAGGCCTTATTTTATTGAGAGTTATGAGACGGTACAGGCTAATGATATTATCTATCTATACATTTACAATTACTTGACCTGACTGACTGTCGGCCTACAAATTTTTGCTTTGCTTTTTATGTTTAAGAACTTGGTAAGAACTGATTGGAATTATATTAGAAAAATTAAATCGAACGACCGATTGACGGGAATCGAGGTTAGAAATAAAGTTACGTTATAAAGTTAAGTTAGTAAGTTAAGTTAGTAAGAAATAGATACCTATGGGTCTTAGCCTTAGCGTAGCTAGAAATTGAGAATTAAAGGATTGATTAAGAGGTAACACGACAAGACCGGGAAACTTGCGGCGAATCTGCGGAACTGCAAGGTAGATTTTCTCATCTCACTTCAATAAACTCTTTAGCTGCATTTACAAATGTTCCATGGGCGGCCGAGTCTACATGGATTAAAATTGACAAATTAAGATACAAATTGAAATATTTTAATCATTGATCCACACTAGTAAAAAAAACTAGTTTTATTTTACCCCTCTGCGATGCGGCAGTTTGACAAGAAGAAATAATCCCTCACGGTTAGGCTAATTTGGCAATTTAGTTTGACTACGAGATTAGGTAGGTAAGTACTGACAGCAGCAAGGAATTAATAGCTAAGCAGTATTTTATACAAAGAGATAAATTACTAGGACGAAATTGCTTTCTTACACTTAGACTAATATTTCATTTTATTTAATTTTGTAACTCTATGCCCAAATTCATTCATGGGCGGTTTGAGCGATGCAGAGAAAACATGAGTTAGGTGCATTTAATGGGTAAGCATTAAATAAAAAAATATTTCGGACATCTGGACATCTTTCGGACATCTAACACACAACGCCACCTAGTCAGACAGGGACTTCAAATTATTGTAATTTATATTTTATGTCAATAAAGATTATTATTATTATTGTTGCTTCTTCACGCAAAAACTACTGGACGGATTTGGATGAAACTTTACAATAATATAGCTTATACATCAGAATAACACATAGGCTACTATTTGCCGCGATAACCGACATACATGCGGGCGGAGCCGCAACTAGTAAGAAGTAAAAGTACTAGGTGATGAACTAAGAACTCGCCATTTCCACCAATTCACCTAATAAGAGCTCCTTCACTTTCATCTTAAAAGGGTAATATTTATTAATCTATTGGTCCATGTAGTCAGCATCGTCATCCTAGCGTTGCTCCCGGTTGCTTCCAAAGCTAACACTTTGGAGCCCGGGGTGGTCCATGTAGTGATGGATGATTAAAAATACGGAGTGTCACCGCACCTATTCATCCTGTGGGAGTAGTAACAGCCAACTAAGGAAGAAAACTACTCAGGACAATAGCACTTCAAAGAAAAGGAAAACTCCATAAAAACTATACCAACCCGTCATCAAACTCCTTTCTAAAGAGAGCCGTATGTCCAATAGTAAACTGTTAAAGGTTGTACCAGTTGGAGGAAATATCTATACTCGTAGTACTAGACACAGGTAGAACCGCAGACTTGAAGTAATATATACTATTTACTAGTTTTTGCTCGCGGCTCCGCTATGTGTTATTCTGATGTATAAGCTATATTACTGTAAAGTTTCATCCAAATCCGTTCAGTAGTTTTTGCGTGAAAGAGTAACAAACATCCATCCATCCATACTTACAAACTTTCGCGTTTATAATATTAGTAGGATATGTACGTTAATGACAATATTATAAAGGTAGTGGAATAGGTCATTAAAATTAACACGCAATGGGTAATCGATATTGATGTTAACACGATAATGCATATCGTGATTCAGTCAGTCTTGTATGGATACAACGTAAACATTATACGTGAAAATGTGATGAGATGAAAGTGTATCCAGATTCTGAATTAAAAAATGAATATTCTGGTTCTAAAAGGAACCGGTCGCGTTCAGATGTTAGTTGTTTATCGCTGTTGGCTGCAAGCCTTCGCCATCAAACAACTGAATTCTTCAACAACTCAACTCTACATGGTGTTCGGTATATCGCCGAAAAAGACCGTCCCTTTTGTGAGAAGTTAGTATGTGATATGTTTTATTTATTTTCCACAAATACAAAAAAATTCAAGTCGTAATGTTTGCTTTCAAAGTTTAAATAAATTAAATTAAAAAGCTTTTTAAAAACAAGCTTTTACTAGAATGCCTCTAGACGAATCAAACGAGTCCAACCTCGATTATGTTGCGACGTTTCTTTACAGGGTTTCTATGGCCACCTTCCAGCTCCAGCATCAGATCAGCTACATGTCATTATAATATTGTATTGTCACGCTGTATACATATGCTTGCAAAATTTCAGCAAAATCGGTTGAAGATATCTGCTTCAAAATTGAATTGCAAGATTTCCCCCGAACATACAAGCATACATACATGCATACATTGCAAGTTAATAAACGCTTGTAAAAATAAATAATCATATAATCAATCATGGCTATTAGAAATCTTAACTAATTGTAAACTTGAAGGGGAAATCTTATGAGTTTGCGTCACCGCGTCACTGACATGATGATTTAATTTAAACAAGAAATTTCTTTATTCACACATTAATTTTACAAATAACAATCTAAGTTATATCTAAGTTTTCATTTTGATTTTCCTTTTGAAATATCGATATTTTTCAATTTAAAACGCGATTGTGTCGTATTGCGAGTTTTTATAGATATCATGGAATGTTGTTGAATAAGAATACCTACAATTTATGATTTCAGATTTATGTGGTTCAGTTTCACAGCCGTGGGAGCAGTGACAACTTGTATTATTATAGTGAGTTTATGGGAGAAGTTTCAAACTAACCCAACCATTACAGGTAAGTTAATAACGAATAATGGGTAGAATATCGTGCCCCCTTAGATCGGGATAAATACGATACTGTATAGCCCTTTAACAAAGCGTTTGCAAGTTTTCAACTAGTTCTTTAAATGAAAAATCTAAGTTAGACCACCGTTTACGTTTCGGTCCAAGCTGTCCCTTCGCCACAGATTACCCCTTGGTGTGATTTGGTGTGTAAATTTCCTTTTTCATTATAATCGATTTCTAAATGGTCTGGAATCCATGGCTATCATGATTAGGAGTACATTGGGCCTGCTTGTGTAACAGCTAAACTTTTGGCTTCCTACTGATGATTTTATATTTTTTCTTCAAGGTTTGATCTTTCCACATCAGTGCAGTGTTTAATTCATAACAAGATTATATCTTTATATTAACAATGTGTTTCTCTCACACCGTAACCTTTGCGTTATGGAATGAAAGAATTCCGTTGGTGACGCTACGTTACTTGTATATTATTCTGCATAAAAATTGTTTTTTTTTTTTTAATATTTGTATTAATAAATGAAATAATTTGTACCAATAAAATAAAACTTATTGTTTTTTATAGGTTTAGATACCGATTTTCACAATTGGGACGTCCCATTCCCAGCAGTAACAATATGTGACGATAATCCTGTCGATGAAGAGTTGCTACAAAGTTATATCGAAAGGTATAATAGTTGCCTAATATATTTGTATGTTGTTCAGATTATATAGGTTAACGAGTATCTACAATAGCATTAAGAAATGAAAAAAATTAAATTCGAAGGAGCTTAAAGTTTCTTGAAACAGCTGTGAACTAGGAGTGAATATTACAAACTATGGAAGTGAATCAATTGTAGAGCCCGTATTAATTTTGATCTCCGTGTGTTAGTTCGGTATATTATCCGCTGGGTTCTGATTCTGCCCGAAATACCATTTTACTATCCAACATATTGGACGAATCCAGTTACTAGGGCAGATAATTTTTGATCATCAAATGTTTGTATGATCTGCAAAAAAATTGTTTCGAAGTTTGGGTGTTTTCTATATATAATACTAGCTTTCGCCCGCGGCTTCACTCGCATGTAATAAAAAAATATCCTATGTTACTTTTAATACCTCCAAGAATATGTGTACAAAGGTTAATGATGATCGGTTAAGTAATTTTCGCGTGAAAGCTTAACAAACAAAGTTACTTTCACCTTTATAATATTAGTGTGATTAGGATTTATGTATTTACAAAAAAAAGTAATTATGTATTTAAATCAGTTAGCTGGTACCCATAATACAAGCTCTGCTTAGTTTGAGACTAGAATCAGATGGCATTGCGGGTTAGATATTATAAAATATTTATAGGTACAACATTCTGCTACCAAAATAAAACTAAAAAAGCAGATAAGAAGCTTTTCTAAATGAATAGGAAATCTTAGTCTATACTTTAATTGAAAGCATAGACTGTGTATTAATATTGGTTTGTAATCAACAGTGTTTGGGGGTCAGAGCCTCCTGAGAAGGCTGAGGCAATGCTGCGATGGCTAGCTACACTCAGTTATGACTCTATAGCAACAAGTCAAGCTAATCAGTTTTTAACAGACCCTGCCTTAGTTGGCACAAATGAAGACGATGTATCCCAACCTGCTAAGGATACAAAAGATGCAGTTTTTCAAGTATGTTACCCAATAGTGTCTATTAAAAAATCACAGAATCTCAGAATAAAACTGATCACGACAGTTATTTATCTTGTGTAGAGGTATTTCTTATACATTCGCAAGCACTATTTCACACCGATTTTCTGTGAGGCCGTGGTATCACTCCGGTCGAGCCGGCCCATTCATGCCGAAGCGTGGCTCTCCCACGGTGACGGACCACTATGAAGAAGAATACCGCTAGAATATTATTTTTTACTGACGAAGTGTACTTTGAACTAGAACTTACAGTTTAGTTCACCACCGGGTGGATTTATATGACTTGGAAATGCTTCTCAGATAGTTTGTCTTATACAGGGAATTTTCGCCATTATAGGGTGATGTATTAGGATATATATGACTTCAAAAAAGAGGATTACAGTTTACGCATACGAAGTACGTCGTCCATTCTTTCCGCTTACTATCTTTATTGGTTTATTACCGTTGTAGAATATTGAATCTTGGATGATGTGTTAATATAGGCAGGTACTTCTCCGAGTGATCTTGTACATTTTTTAAGTAAAAAAATATGTAAAGGAACAAGAAAAATACAAATAACTTTCTTATGTTTTATTAACAGTAAAAAGCTGTACGGATCTAGACAAATTCTTTATAACAAATCTATTAATCCATTACCATTCCAGATAGTTCGACATTGTGATTCCATCTTTTATGATTGCGAGTGGAAAGGAGATTCAGAAGAATGCTGTGACCTCTTGATGCCAGTTTTTACTGAAATGGGATTTTGTTATGCTTTTAATTCTAAACACTCTGAAAAGTCGTGGCCATGGTACGAAGTACTTTGATTTGATTTTTTACATTAATGTTCTGAATTGTAGACCCATTAATTTCTTAATTTGTAGGCAATCCCAGGCTCCTGAGCAGTTTGCTGAAGCTTTTATCCATGAGACAGATGCGAAGTGGTCTTTTATGTTTAATTCTGAGCTGAAAAATACTACGTTTAATGTAAGTTAAACTTATGCCATTTTAAGTTATTGTTATATTTATTACTAGCTGACCCGGCGAACTTCGTACCGCCATATTTACATATCTGTCTCAGCTTCCCACAGGCAGTGTACAGTCGCGGACAAAAAAAAACTTTTCCCGTTATCTTTTATTTTTTTTCTTTCTAGCAAAAAAAGAATGAATGAAATCGGACTATGTGTTATTGAATTACAACCAAGTACATATTTTGACTTTCATCCCCTCTCTCCAGGATACCGTGCTGAATTTCGTGATAAAAAGTATCCTATGTCCTACCTCGTAGTATGAACTCAAATCATGCCAAGTTTCATTTCAATCCGTTCAGTAGTTTCGACGTGATGCGCGGCCAAGATACAGACAGACAGACAGACAGACAGACGGACAGACAGACAGACAGACAGACAGACAAAAATGAAAAAGATTACAGTTTTGGCTTCAGTATCGATTATAGAGAGCCCTCCAAAAAGAATTTTCAAAATATCTTTAATGTACAGAATTGGACCTGTTACATTTTTATTATAAGTATAGATAGAAGAAATAAGTTCACAGCATAACAATTTTATTAATTTGGTCATAAAACGGCGAACAGAGATCTAAACCTTTGGATATACGAGTATGAATACTTTCCAAGTTTCTTTTGTTAATAAAACGTTTAATACTTTTTCAATTTATTAGATATTTATTCATTCCTCTGAAGAAATGGCCGGTTTGGAACAGAGTGCTCAACACACTTGGGACCGTCGTGTGGATAAGGTGTCTTTTTCAGTAAAACACACTTACACAACTGAAGACGCACGTCAATTGTCGATTCGCCAACGCCGCTGTATATTTGCAGATGAAGTACACTTAGAGACGTCTGACATTTATACATATTCAGCGTGTATGAGACAATGCCGTATGCAGAGAAGTCGAAAGTTTTGCAACTGTGTACCACATTTTTATCCACCTTTAAGTAAGTAACTATAAGTGCACAAATGATTGACGTTATTTCTCCGTTGCACTCTAAATTCAAGTCCAAGTAAGAACTGGCTAAACTTAGCTTGCATAATTTTCATTGCATATCTGATATGCAATTTAAATGGTCGAAGATATCCACTCTATAGTTTTCGTGTAAGTGTAAATTCTAATCATACACGTTTTTGTCCATCAGAGGGCTACAAAAAATGCACTCTTCCAGAACTGCGTTGTATAGCAGATCACGTTACGGAAATAACTGATGTGTCAGGTTGTCCCTGTGAACTGGGCTGTTCGCATACTGTATATGAAGTGGAAAAGCTTTCAGATGTTGAGTAAGTATTTCTATTTTCTGCTTTATTTTGGGGAAACCCATACTGGTTAACACATTCGCTGCGGCAGTACCTGAACCCAGTTTTACTACCAGTGCCATACGAGTCATATAGTTCCCGTATGAAGAATGCCAATCGTGCGGTACGGTCTGTATTTTGCCGTATGAGTTCCTGACTTCTAAGGTCCTTTAAGGCGTGGATCCTTACTTAGTGAGATTATGTCCCGAGTAAGAATGAACAGTATTTAGTAGTAAATTATCATTGCAGCTAACTAATGTTTGACATGAAGGTTCTTTGATTCTTGAGGAAGGACATAAGCTACTCTTTGTAGCAAATCGGGCAAATCTAGTCTTTACAAATCTATACTTCTATATAAATAATAAAATTGGAGTGTCTGTTTGTAATATTAAAATAACCGCTTTTTACTAAATGCATATGTATGTATACACGGTACACATACCAAAATAACAATATTTACAATTTTCGTCAGTCTGCTGTCTAGCTGAGCCACGCGGTACAACCACAACCGCGGGTAACGCCGCGGGGCATAGCTAGTCTAAAACAAGTAGCCTAAGTTACTCCTTATATCATCAGCTATCTGCCAGTGAAAGTCCCGTCAAATTCGGTCCTGCCGTTCCAGAGATTAGCCGGAACAAACAGACAGACAGACAAAAATTGAAGAAAATGTTATTTTGGTACATGTAAAAGCGGTTATTTTAATATTACAAACAGACACTCCAATTTTATTTATTTGTATAGGTAGATGTACCTATAGATTTGCTATAGCCAACATTACAAGCCTTAACGGTATTAAAGACTTTCCTTTTTTTAGTACAATGCGAAGTGTCGAAAACGCTTTATTGGAATCAGAGTTTGTCTCATGGCCAATGGTCCGTTACAAACGCGAAGTACTTTTCGGTTGGGTTGACTTGTTAGGTGAGTAATTTCATTATAACTTATGACGCTATGGAATTCTCTATGACGCTTTGGTGACCGATGATGGTTAAATTTTACAGTGTAAGTATTGTGGTTTTAGTATATAAGTAATTAACTATTGCGTTTTCTGTTTTAACCAAACTAAAATAATAATTTAATCATGTCCTATTTAAATTTTTCATTGTTTCGCATACGTAAGCAGGACTGCTGGTACATTAAGTTAGAACTTAGCTTCATCATCAACAGCTTTTAATAGCCCATTGCTGAACGTCATGCCTCTCCTTAGTAGAAAGGAGGTTTTAGCTTACTACCTATTCCCCACTGGGAAGACGGGTTTGTACCTACCTGTTTTAAGTTTTCTTTCTATTTGCTTTTTTTTCTATTTATTTCTATCCTTTTTTATGGAATAGGCGGGTAAACGAACAGACGTATCGCCTGATGGTAAGCTATTACCGCCGCCCATGGACGCCTGCCACACCAGAGGCGTCACAAGTGCGTTGCCGGCCTTTGGGGGATGGGGGGGGGGAGAGATAGGGGAAGGGGTTTGGGTATGGGCCTCCGGTATCCTCACTCACTCGGTGAAACACAGCGCAAGCACTATTACACACCGGTTTTCTGTAAGCCCGCGGTATCACTCCGGTCGAGCCATGAAGAACCGTGGCTCTTTTCCTGCGTAATTTGCTCCCTTATTCGGCTCTTACGCCACACGGAGGAATTGGGGTGGTGACACTCCGTATTCTTAATCCGTCACCACAAGGACTTAAGATTTATAAGGATAATTAATTAATTACATATTGTTTGAAAATGTTGTAGTGTCATTTGGAGGCATCGCGGGATTATTTTTAGGATTTTCCCTGCTGTCCGGTGTAGAGTTATTGTACTATTTTACACTGCGAGCCTGGTGTGCTGCAGTGCGTGACGCCGAAACATTGCAAGAAGAACGTGCTGAAAGATTAGCCAAGCCTAAACCTCCTCATGACCTCAGTCTTGTGCCTTGGTACGTAGAAAAACAACTATGTTCAATGATGAAAATTTTATAGTTTTTAAATTATTTTTCATTGACGCTCGTCTCCTTTTGATCGTAGCTTAATGTGATATAGCCTTCCTCGATAAATAGACTATCCCATGATCTAAGAAAACAAGGTCTCGCATTCCGAGAGTTCCCCGAGGTGACGTCACTATCCAGTTACAACGTGATAGCCACATGACACGAAATTAACCAATCAGAACCAGCGAATAGCAACATAACACGAAAGAAACCAACCAGAACCAGCGACAGCGATGATGTCGTCATGTCGTTCCTCGGAATGCCATAGGTACCTAGGTCTCGCATTCCGAGAGCTCCTCGAGGTGACGTCACTATCCAGTTACCACGTGATAGCAACATGACACTAAATTAACCAATCAGAACCAGCGAATAGCAACATAACACGAAAGATACCAACCAGAACCAGCGATGATGACGTCATGTGGTTCGTCGGAATACCATACCTGGCGTAGTATATTGATAAACCATGGACTATCCAAACCATACTAATATTCTTTATTCAAAAGTACCTAACTCTGTCTGTTAGGCTTTCAGGACTAAACCGCTGCATAGATTTCTATGAGTTTTTTAAGGAGATACTTTGATTTTTAGGAAGGACATGAGCTACTCTTTACCGCAATAGCCGACATAGAGGCGTGCGGAACTGCGGAGCCGCAGGCAAAAATTGGACCAGTATTTCCTAACACTAGCTCGTTCAACCAAATATGAGTATAGATGATACCCATCTATATTTTTGTTGTAAATTCTCGGTTACAGTAAATTGTTCAGTTAATCGGTAACATGTCATGTCATCATGAAAGTGTATTTTTTATTATTTCAGGTGGAAGCAGCCCCCAGTGCCCCGGAGTGCTCGCCCTATAGTAGTGCGCTCTAAGAACGGTCCACCGCCGGAATATGTGCCACCGCCTGCATATCCTACCTATTTACCTTAAAATATTTTTAAACAATACCTATAATCTTTTAATACTTATAAATCTTTTATATAACTCGAATCACATAAATAAATCGGTTTTTTAGTTATAAACTTGCATTGACTTTGCGTTTTTAGGGTTCCGTACCCAAAGGGTAAAACGGGACCCTATTACTAAGACTCGGCTGTCCGTCCGTCATTTAATAGCTACGCTTTGTAATTTGACTATAATTCTCATTCTTAACATTTATTTATGTTAATTTTGATATACCTAATATTGTATTGTGACTAATTATGACTAATGTTGTGGGTATTATAATACCGCTTTAGTTAATACTAACACTTGGTTTTTCATACGCTTTCAACACAATTAAGGAAAAGCGTGACCCAATTTCTCAAGTCACAAGCTAAAACAAGTAATATTTTAACAAAAAAAAAACCGACTTCAAGAACGTCCATATTAAATTGGGACCACACGGAAAGCACCAGCTTCCAAATAAAATAAAATACAAATGCACTAGTCGCCCCTACGAATTACGAAGGTTTGACTCGATTTCTCTTGGATGCCATAATCAGATCTTAGTGCCGTTATCATGGTACCACCGTTGGGATATATATATCCTTTTCATGAAAAAAATAATCATTAAAATCGGTTCGTAAACGACAAAGTCTTCTGCGAACACACATAAAAAATAAACATATACGGTCGAATTGAGAACCTCCTCCTTTTTTTAAGTCGGTTAAAAACGAAGAAACCTTTGTAAAAATACTGGCGCCATATTACAAGCCTACTAAAGAAGCATAGATTAAGAATCTGTTTGTAGCTCTGATTGGTGGATTATTACTTGACTGCCTCGTTGGCGCAGTGGTAGCGTACGCGACTGCTGTGCATGAGGTCTCGGGTTTGATTCCCGGGTCGGACCAAATGTTTGTATTACCAGCAATTATTTGTTTCGGAGTTTGGGTGTGTTCTATGTATAATATGTATGTATTTACAAAAAAAAAACTTTATATGTATTTGTATCAGTTATCTAGTTCCTATAACACAAGCTCTGCTTAGTTTGGGACTAGATGGCGTTCTGTGTTAGATGTCCATAATATTTATTTATTAGGTATCTTTAAAGGTGGTGACGCAGAATGTGAAGAAACGGATTTCTCACACAGTAAAAAGATCTTTTGTGAATTTTTCATTAATTAATGTTTATTACAATATTTTTGGTCACATCCATTCTAATGTCGCTTAATAAATTCATATCGAACTATATTACTATGATATCTGGACACAACAAAAACAGGCAACAAGTTTCAACCGAGTGCAATATAAACATAGTCTCAAATGACCATATTAAAGTGGATTAACTATAACAAGTACAAACAATAAAATATTAAGGGCTTGTTTCACCAGTTCTTGATAAAGTTTAAGATTGTTATCTGACATATTAATCCTATAATGTTAGCTGTATGTCCTCCGAACATAAATCTATACAAATAAATAAATTGGAGTTTCTGTTTGTAATATTAACATAATCGCTTTTTACTAAATGCATATGTATGTATGTAGGTATACACGGTACAAATACCAAAATTTTTTTTTTACAATTTTGCCTGTTTGTTTGTTCCGGCTAATCTCTTGAACGGCTGAGCCGATTTTGACGGGACTTTCACTTTGATATAAGGAGTAATTTTTTTGGACTCGCTCCGCCCCGCCCGCAGGCGAAGCCTACCTACCTACTAGCTGAACCCCGGTTCAGCTAGTAATTATATATATCTATCCAAATCTTGTGCAACTGAAATCTTATAAGTGGTACATAAGTTTCGAATAGTTTATCATTGACTTTATCAGCAAGTGGTGAAACTGGCTCTAAGAGTAAATTGTATTCTGTAATATATATTTATATACAATTTATTAGCTAAGAAATAAATGTAAGTACTAAAATTGTAGACAGCACCGAAATTCTAACACTGAATTAAATAAATAGGAGTAAATTTTCTAACAACAACAATACAGACTACATACTAATATTGCGTTAGATTATTAAGGGCTAGTTTCACCAATTCCTGATAAAGTTTCAGATAGCTATCTGCCATAACGTTACTGATATATATTTAAATATATATAATTAACTGACATATTCGTCTCTATTCGAGACTTGTAAAATCGAAATCTTTAGTTATTTGACAGAGAAGTTCAAAATAGTTTATCACGGCTTTTTTCGAAAAGTGGTGAAACTGGTTTTAATTCAGCAATATAACACAAGTTCAAATACTACTTTTTAGCTAACATATTTAAATAATGTTTCAAAGGTACACTGCGTGGAAAAGACAGAGAAGAGTAAGAACCAAAAAGCTATTTTTTATAACTGAAGCATTAACAAGGGTTATCACTAAACAAATCTTCGTTAATTCAGTTTTAGAAAAAATATTAAAAACATTAAAGAAAATGAATTTGTTGACGAATAGTGAACATAGCCTTCTTTACAAAAAAAGTTATAAAAATAATTTTTCGATCTTTTTTTTTAGGCAAAATAAACATTACCAAGGTCATAAATGCAGTACATATTCACACAAATGGCGCATTTCCTTTTTAACCGACTTTAAAAAAAAAGGAGGAGGTTTCTCAATTCGACCGTACATGTTTTTTTTTTAAATTTTTTTTTTATTTGTGTTTACGGATAACTTCGTCGTTTATGAACCGATTTTGATGATTCTTTTTTAATGTTGTAGAGCAACTCTAAAAATATCTGACACAGAAACACAATTACAGTATAAATAAAAATTAAATAGCAATTAATAAACTGTAAGTTGACGTGCCCCAAACTAAAATGGTTCATTATAACCCTATTGGGTAATGTTCATTAAATTGTTTTGATTACTTATGATGAGTTTTGAAAAAAAAAAGAAACAATATAACATTAAATTATAAGAATCACCAAACATTAAATAGCAATTAAAACACGAAAAATAACATTATTCTTGCCTGTTGATTTAGGGACACCTAATAAGACTGTTTGCCTCGTGCAGACGTGCACAGTAGGTACTCGAAGTTATAGTGAATAGTCCGCTGTGCACCCTAATCCACTGGAATATACCTCTTTTCACACATTTATATTGCAACTGTTATTGTTACAAGTAAAATTTTAACAATAACCGACTTCAAGGTTCGACTCGATTTCTCTTGGATGCCATCATCGTGTCCTTACCATAGTTACCACCGTTGGGATATATCCTTTCCATTAAAAAAAGAATCATCAAAATCGGTTCATAAACGTTATCGTTATCCGCGAACACACAAAAAAATACGGTCAAATTGAGAACCTCCTTTTTTGAAGTCGGTTAAAAATAAAAATTCCTTGATAATATATAATTCACTTTATAAAAAATTTAATCGTTCATACCTTTAAACACTGCGAACTGTGCGTCTGTGTAATTGTTTATAGCTCTCTCTTTTCTGAACAGCTATTTAAAGTTCTACCGATTTTCTAATAGTCATTTAATAAAAGTTGTCAGTAAAAACATTGTTGTAAAAATTTAATAAATGTTAGTAAATTGACTTTTTTAACACGATAAGGTACGTAAGTATTTAATTTTACTAAGAATTGTATAATGGACTTACTGCTAGCACTGATAAATTATATGAATTAAATTATACTATATAAATTATATTAAGCATTTTTATTAAATTGCAGATTTGACTAAAAAATTCATTGTACTTAATTTTGTTGTCGAAATATTTTTCCGAATTCTTATTAAAACTTTAAAGAAACTTTTGCATTTCAGCCCTCATTACAGTAAAATCAAATACACCATATTTTTTAGTCAAATCCACAAAATTTGTGACTATTATTCTATAAAGTGTGTCAACCTTTCGCACATTTTCCCTAATCTAAAGGCGCGTCTCCACCGAAATTTGAGAGCACAAAAAAGGTTGACAACACAAAAGTTGCCAATTTTTGTTCGGTGGAGACTCAGTTTTACAGAAACTTTTGTCACCAACACGTGTTGACAACACAAAAATTGCCAACTTTTCTTCGGTGTAGACCCGGCTTAATGTACCTATACTGTAAGATTGCAGAATGAGTAGTCACTTTGATATGATTATTCGAAATGCAAAAAAAAAGTATTTGACACTATTTGTGCACATTCGATTTATCAATATTATTACATTAGCTTGATACAATTGTTTTATTTATCTACATTTGGTTAAAAATTAAGTGCCACTATTATACAAATTAAAACATTTTAATTTATTAAAACCAAAAAATAAGCACTGCAAATAAAATAATAATTAAATGGAAAATAATTAGATTTAATCTATTCTTAAAATAATACCGTATACTATGGTCGCGTAACTTTATAAGTACCTATTGCTGTTACTACCTACAATAAAAATAAGTAGCTTCTGTCATATTGTAACTACAGCTACGTTGCCTATCTACGTCTAGGAAGACTACCAATCTGCTAAATATATGTAAAGAATTACAAGGAATACAAAACATAAATTCTGAAAACATTTTTAAGGTTCTTCTGTGAATTTAAGTCGAGCGCTTTTCTATCTGGATCTGAGGCCCTAGCCAAGGTAACATTCTACAAACGTAAACGTTATTAGAAAACTAATCAAATGGTACCCATAGCC
Source organism: Diaphora mendica (assembly GCA_949125395.1). Lineage (NCBI taxonomy): Eukaryota > Metazoa > Arthropoda > Insecta > Lepidoptera > Erebidae > Diaphora > Diaphora mendica. The sequence continues at coordinate 16,723,050 of OX421316.1, forward strand.
CATAGGTATGGTGTCATCTCAATGTTAAGTCAAATGGTTAAAACATAATCAGTGTACATAAAAAAAAACAGTGGAACATAGAACCTCCTCCTTTTTAGAAGTCGGTTAAAAATAAGGGAATAGTCCTTAGCGCGTGTAGAAAGAGATTCGACGCAAAACGCTTGCACCTTGGCTAGGCCCCCAACATTGTAATCCTACTTAATATTATAAACGCGAAAGTTTGTAAGTATGGATGGATGTTGGTTACTCTTTCACGCAAAAACTACTGAATGGATTTGGATGAAACTTTACAGTAAAATAGCCTATACATCAGAATAGCACATAGGCTACTATTTGCCGCGATAACCGACATACACGCGGGTGGAGCCGCGGGCAACAACTAGTGTTGTATAAAGCAGCTCTTATTCGCAAATGCTAATTGTTGCACTGTAGCATGAAGAAAAATTGACACGGGGATTGAAATGAGAAACATTTAGTTCTGATATCAATGTAATATCTTCTAAAGCTAATATCTATAAATCACACATTAATAGCGAAATGATCTTTTTGTACCGTGCGTGAAGGTATTCTGACAAGATTTATTTGGCACTTATATACTGTATACTCCATACAATTACGTATGACCATCAATATTTAATAATATGAAGTAGACAATATGAAGATAGTATTATAATAAACCATTTCTGTATAATATATACAAGTATTAATTTTCCTAATAAAGTCGACAGACACATTTATTTATTTTTTATTATCTTTACAAAAATGTTCACATGATTTTATTTTATAAACTATTTGTACAGTTATTTTAAATAAGTCATAAAAGAATGCAAGTTCATTTCGAATAGTTTCGTTATAACAAATACGTAAATCGGCATGAGGACTACTTCTAAAACAAAATAGTACAGAAATGCAATAAAGCTGTATTGTAATTGGAGCATAGTTGTAACCTGTTTATGAAAATAATAGTCTTGCAACCCTTAACCGGGGAGGTCCAGTTATTTTAGCAGATAAAACTGACCTATAATTACATACATTTAAAATGATTTTAATGTTATTATTACATGTAAAGAAACTGATAAATTAAGAACTTTTACAACAATTTTTTTTTTTAACAGTCAATAAGTCATTTAGATAAAACATCTGCAAATGGAGCCATTGGTTGGTCTAATAAAAATTAAAAAATATAAATCATAACATATTAAATAATCTCGAATATAGAAATCGAAGTTAATTACTATTTGTAAAAAATACTATGCTTACATACACAAAAATGAATGGCTACATCTACAGGCACTTCATCTATGAAAGCTATTCATAATGGAACAAAAATATGATCGTTTCCAGTATTTCAGATCAGTAAACATATTCTGAATTCAAAATCTCCAATGTACACTATGCCACTACTACACGAACGATATTATTATATGAGACCTCGTGCAAAAAAAAAAAATATAAAATTATAGTGATCAGCTGTTTGAGCTATGAAGTGAACATAATATACGAATGATACTTTATCATTGTACTACAAACGCAATACATTTATAGAACCATGATCGCTTATGTATTTTAAGTACAATTTACACTGGGTTTAACCCATTTAAGTAAATATCAGAACCTTTTTTTTTTGGTTGGTAACTTTGTTAGCAATTTTGAGATGTGTATGTTACCTTTATTTTTTTTATTAAAACAATAAATACACTAAAGTCAGACGGGTAAAAAAATTGCCAAAAGAAAATGCTGTTGGCAAGCAAAGACGAAGTCAAGATTCATAAATATTGAGAAACAAATGCATAAATTTAAAATGACGCCTCTTCTGTGCGCTTAAATACTAGCGTTCTTTTAAATATATGAATGAATACATGCAAATCTAAGCCTAATTTTCGGAGCCATGCCCTTCGAAATTAAAACGTCATCGCTTGATAAAGTACAATTTTAAATCTAAGAATGGTCCTTAAATTAAGTAACAGCCCTAATAATTATCTGCCGCCGCATTAACTCTAAAAATAAATATATAAATTTCGTAACAAACAAAGGCGGCAGGACCGAGTCTGATATTTACACTAACATTACTAGGAAAAGGTAACTACAGCGGACAGTTCCGAACACTAATGTAAGTACGTAACTCACGTACGTGAACCAAGCACCATTGGACTTTGCTAACAGTCTAGGCATTAATTAACAGTAACGTACAAACAAGACAAACAAATATTATACATATTTGTTTGGAAAACGTATTGATTAGTAATTCTCTTATTAATTCGTTTTAAATTGTAGCTAGGATAAAATAAATATAAATTTTTACAATTATTTAACGTAACCACATTTTAATTAACATGATTTGCCTAAAAATACGCTGAAATTATTAATTAAGTTACGATTATTATCTCTCTGTAACGCCTTTAGCAAAAAATGCATCACAATGTAAAAAAGATATCGTTTATGAAGTTTATTGTAATAAAATTCAATATCATTTTTATATAAATGTATACTTATTTATTTAAAAAACATTTATATTGCAATAGTTAGTTATTATATTTCTCTAGTCAAAAAGTAAAATTGTTCTAACATTAAATCCTCGTATGAAATACTATTTAAAGTCCTAATTATATAAAAATCTTATCTGCCGAGGACTAGAAAAATAGTTCAACCATAATACTCGGCATTTTTTGTGGAAATATAGCCATATGATATGGACTATTCGTATTTTCCACATTTTAGGCTAAAACAATTTTCGTGGAACTCTAGCTGAACTATAATACTGAGGGCTTAGATTTTTGTACCGCTTATAGGGCAAATTACTGTACCGACCTGCCGATATCATCGCGGCTAACGGTCGGTAACAACACCGACGGTGTCGTAAGATTTTAAATTTGATTATTGTCGACCGACATTTTAGCAATTTTACTAACTCGACCACATTAGAAACCCATGTTATGAAACTGGATCCCAAAAAATAATGTTGAATCTTGATTGGTAACTTCCAATGTACAAATCCTTGGTTAAAATTTCTTGATGAGGGAAAATTGCGTTATGTATAAAATTGTGATGTTAAATATTACACTAAAATATAGTGATACACTCACTGTACGTGTACTTAAAAATAAATGTTTGACAACAATTAAGTGTACTGTTAGTTGGTGAAATACCTTCATATTTTCAAGAATTAATTGAAAATGAAGTGTCCTATCGCGTGTCGGTATATTGAAAGTTTTCAAATAAGATCCAAATTTTATGTCGGTAACCAGATTCGAAAACAGAATATTTTTCTTTGTTGAAACCTGGTCTATTTTTGAAAACCAGTTATCAATCATTAGCTTCCAATATGGCCGAAGGTTTATTATAATAGTGAGGTCACGTGGTCCTTACATTGAATAAAAAAAATATGAATTGTCAAACAGGCTCCCGTTCACTACCAATAATATAAATGTACAAAAGTTAGTATGTGTAGGGTCATAATGTCCGCGAGGGGTGAACTGTTAATGCGTGCGACTAGCAGCAAATGCCAATGCTTGGTGTGGGAAGTCGCGAGGGGGGCGAGGGGTGCGAGGGGGGTGAGGGGTGTGGGAGGTGTGGGGGGTGGTCAGCAGACCAGTGCGCGGTCAGTGGGCGGCCACAGCGGCCGGTCCGCGTCTCCACCTCCGCCCGCCTCTTCTTTCTTGCTGCAGCGACGCCGGAATAGTCGCGCCAGACTGGAGAACTTCTCCGAGTTAGAAAGTGATGCCTGCAAAATAATATCACCTGAATAAATATGTTATTTAACTGTAAAAAAATATAATTAATGTCCTTTGGTTTATTTGAATTTGAGCGCGATGTCAGTAACACACTCACACTCTTACAATTTACGTCAAACTGTTCCGATTTTTTGTGTTATTTTTAAAAGAAAGTGTAGTGAACTACAATATCAATTGTTATAGTAATTATAATATTCTATTATACTCTAACTATCAATCTACAAGAAGTTTTTTATCAGAAGTTTGATATTTCTCGAGTACAACTTACCTCAATGCCTATAGCCAATATTAGATGTAGCACAGGTATGAGTAACAGATAAATGCGGAAAATAGTTTGCTCCTTATCCGCTGTATTCATGACTTCAACTTCCATGTAATTTGCGAGCCCATCCCACGGACACAGCAAAAGAATGATTACAAATACTGCTTGTGTGAATAGGGCTATCACCATGGAATCTAGAAAACCAAAGATAGTCATTTAAATAACATTTTAGAGAAATATTTGCCAAAATAATGATTATGGACGAGCTCCATATGGACGAGCTTTGGAAGTAACCGGAAAAAATGCAAAGATGTAAAAAAAAATAAAAAAAAAATGGAGGGATATAAAAAAAATAGTTATGAAATTGAAAACCTCCTTCTTTTGGAAGTCGGTTACTGATACAAATTTTGCGTATCAGTTATATATCAGTTATCTAGTATCCATAGTACAAGCTCTGCTTAGTTTGGGACTAGATAACGATTGTGGGATTGTGTGGTATTGTGGGTAAGCCATTGGTTATTTCATGTTTACCTTTTGAACTGTTTGTGTTCTTAAAATATAACCATTATAATTTTTTTACAGAGCTAATACAAAAATAATCTTATATTTAAAATTCTCGTGTCACAATGTTAGTTACCGTACTCCTCTGAAACGGCTGGACCAATTTTTATTAAATTTGGTGTGCATGTCGGGTAGGTCTGAGAATCGACAAACATTTATTTTTTATATCCCAATTCTTTTTTGGCAAAACAACGTTTGCCGTATCAGCTAGTAATATTATATACTTACAATTAGCACAAAACGGTTGACGGAAGGGCCAGCCCTTTGCGTAAACACAAGCCATAATTAAGTACTGGAATGAGGTAACTATGAATATGACCGTGTTCTCCCATTTAAGTATTTGATCTGCGTCTGTAGGCTTGAACCTGGAACATCATCATAAACTTAATCACTTAACTGGTAGGTATAAAACGTTATTATTACTTAATGCCATATCCTAAAATTGTTTATTCAGCATTAGTAAAAGAATTGTTTTTTTCCGAAATACCTATCAAAATTTGTTAAAATAGGATACAAAGGTAAAAAAACTGCCGAATGCCGACGGCCGAAGTATCACATGTTTTTTATTTGCCGCTTGCAGCGAGAGGTCATTGACGCATTAGAGGTGACAATATTATGCCTGTTTCTTTTTTTATTGTTCTTTTAACAATATGTTCAGTGTTTCGGCTTTTATACTAAGTGAGAATAATCTTGTATATGTCTTAATTTGCAATTTTTGAACATATTGAATTGTAGTTACCACCCATGCCTGTTGTCATTTACTTTGTTTAAATTTACACATCTTTCTAAGATGTTAGGAAACTCTGTTATTGGCTTAAGACTTTTTTGTATTAGATTTTACCAGCCAATAAGACATGTTCATACTAGTACCTACCAGTGGTTAGTGGCCCTGACTGCTATACCCACTCAGTACAATACAAATCGTACTTCATTTTTTAGGGTTCTGTACCCAAAGAGTAAAACGGGACCCTATTACTAAGACTTCGCTGTCCGTCTGTCACCAGGCTGTATCTCATGAACCGTGATAGTAAGAAAGTTGAAATTTCTGTTGCCGCTATAACAACAAATACTAGAAAACAGAATAAAATAAATATTTAAGGGGGCTCCCATACAACAAACGTGATTTTTTTGCTCGATATTGATAACGGCAACAAGTAGACGCTTGAAATGTATAAATAATGGTTGGGAACCCTTCCTGTGCAAATCCGATTCGCACTTGGACGTTTTTTTACACTCTAAGTGAAAAGAATACCTTTCGTAGAATTTGAAAAACATGTTTAAACGTCATTCTCAGAACTCGTATAACGAAAGTGATATATACATATATGTATGCACTTAGACGTAAAAATGATAATAAATATTTATACGAAGAGGAGAAATAACACCGGATTATTTTAAATGGTTTCCAATTTTGAAAATGTGTCACACATCTCGCGTTAGTCTGCCGTAAATGTAGCAGAGGCGTTAGTTCCTATAAACTTTAAACGAGTCTGGGACGTCTTAGGCCCTCAGATTTGTCTGGCTGATTGGAAAATATTTTAAAATATTATACTTAATGATATTATATAACATTCAGGCTTCCTAAAAGACGTAAGTTAGCATGTTTTTTTTTCACCTTTGATACCTGATAACTGTAAAACGGCCTCGCTTTCAGCTTAGCGAGTATCCATTCCTTTCCGAGTATCTAGACTACCGATACTAAAACTTTAATTTCTCCTAAAATGACGTTAAGTCTGCTCTGACTGGGATGTCAGTCTATCTACCCTATCAAAGATAAATTATTAAAGTCAATATTGTATTACTAAAGTCTAGTTAGTGTACAATAGCAAATTATACATACGTCATTAATAGTAAGATGTTAAGTTAATTGTAAATAGTCATTTGTCAGTCAATAATTTTTCGTAGAATTTCAAATGAAGTTGTTTAAAACAAACTAATTGTTTAAAATTACACATTAAATTAGTCAACTATTTTGCGGTTTACTCAGTCGAAAGTTCTGAGGTAACAAACATAAAGAAACACAGTCCAATTAAGAACCTCCACCTTTTTTAGGGTCGGTTAAAAACAATCTTAATAAGACTTAGGAATTCGGCTGCTGCGGTTGTAATAATTAGGTAATAGAGTGTGGATGGCTCACCAGGTCTGTTCATAGAGCAGGTAGATAGAGGCGAGCTGCACGATGAGCACGAGCGAGACCTGCACTACTAGCGGCAGGATGGAGGCGCGCGCCACGAGCGAGACGGGTGGCGTCTGGCGCGTGAGCGCCGGGCCCGGGCCTGCGCGCCCCAGCGACAGCGCCAGCAGCGTCGTCAGCACCAGGTCGATGTACAGGAACTGGTTATTGCCCAGGATCGAGTAGAACTGCAAACGAACGCATCCTCCCTTACATACCCCTGCCTTACTTTGTACAGCCCTAACTTATAGCACGGACACGGGCGTAGCCAGTTTAACCGTAATATTATTATGAAAAAAAAGATAGGTGTATAAAGATTTCAGTGGGGAGGGGAAGGGGGAAGGGGGGAGGGAGGGGGGTTGAACCCCTTAACCTACCCCGCCCTCTAGCTACGCCCATGAGCATGGCTGATGATGTTGTACCTCTAGCCGACTCCTGCCACGACGGCCAGCCAACTACGTAAAATAATAGGTCTTTACCTATGAAATTGCCGTTTTGTATGCAATAAGTGAAAGTAATTATTTATTCAAACTTTTTTATTTCTGTTATTCCAAGTAATCACCCATGCAATCGACGCATCCTTGCCAACGCATTGGCAGTTCATTGATGCCCTTCTTGTAAAAATCAGCTGGACGCGAGGCAACAAAATCTTCAAAGGCATTTTGTACTGCCTCTCGGGAATTGAATTTTTTACCCACTAAAAAGTTGTCTAAATTTTGGAAAAAGTAATAGTCGGTAGGTGCAAGGTCTGGTGAGTATGGCGGATGAGGGAGAGCTTCCAACCCCAGCTCTTGCAGCTTGGAGACAGTCTGTTGCGCAGTATGGGGTCGCGCGTTGTCGTGAAGGAGCAGTGGGGACGACCGATTGACCAAAGCTGGTTGCAGATGTGCAAGCTTCTCCATCATTCTCTCCAGTTATTCACAGTACACATCTGCATTAATTCTCATGCCGTTTTGTAAAAAGCTGTGGTGAATCACACCCGCACTAGACCACCAAACAGTGACCCATCACTTTTTTACGGGTCATTTTTGGTTTAGGGCATTGCTTTGGTGCTGAACCAGGGTCTAACCAACTTGCTGAGCGCTTTCGATTGTCGAACAGAATCCATTTTTCGTCGCACGTAACAATTCGTTTCAAAAATCCTTCATTTCTTTGCCTGTTGAGCAGCGCAAAGCAGGTCTCGACGCGTACGTTGCGCTGGCGATCGTTAAGGTCGTGGGGCACCCATCTATCAAGCTTTTTTACCTTGCCAATTTGTCGCAAATGGATCAATATTGTTTTGATGCTTACATTAAAAGCTGCTGCTAGCTCAGCTGTAGATTGAGTTTCGTCAGCTTCCACAATCGCCTTTAATTCATTATTGTTAATCAAAGTCTCCGGACGATCACGAGCTTCATTTTTCAAGTCAAAATTTCCAGAACGGAACCGGGACAACTAATAACGGGTTGTGCGTTCGTTTGTACAGTTCTCTCCGTAAACGTTTTTGATGTTACGTGCCGTTTGTGTCGCGTTGGTGCCACGACGAAACTCATATTCCATAATTACACGAATTTTTAAAGTATCCATTATGACGAAAAATGTTCAAATGTAATGAAAATACAACGCTAATCAAAAAACAAAAGACTGAGTTTGTAAATAGAATGTCATGGTTTTAAAACAAAATTAATTTGAATTTAGAATACAGGGCCATTACAAACTTTTTTTTATTTGAAATGACCAGTACTGAAGAACGGCAATTTCATAGGTAAAGACCTAATATATTATTGTATACACAAGAGCGCGTGTGCAAACACTGGTGCACTCTCTGGTACCTCATTTAATAATTCGATGAGACGGTTATCCGACACGGCCGGGGAAAGATCGGGTACAAGACCGACGCGGCGACGGCTTTACATGCTTTCCGAGTGACGGAAGTTAAAACCCTAATTTTCAAACTCCAGGCTGTTACTCAATAACACTTTTTATCCAGGATTCGAGACCTCTACATCGGCAGTCGCATACACCAACCGCTAGACCAATGAGGCAGACAAGCAGACAAGGTGCATCGACCAGGAAATGAACATAATATGTCGCCCGCGTATCATGCGAGCATTCTACCATTGAACACATAGCATTACAAAAAAAATTGGATTTACCACCTTTTTCTATTATTTATTGTATAGACTTCAATACGAATAAAAAGCATATAAATATATATATAAGTAGGTGTATTTTATGCACACATTTATCCAATTAACCAACTATACACGTCTGTATTGCTTTGTTATAACGTATGTGTACATTGAAACATTACATAGACATAAATTGACATGAACTGACGCACTGCATTTATGGTCCTTGACTGTACATGGATTCTAATGGATCTTAATAAAAATGGTTAATATAAAATATTTAGTGGGTAAACATCAAAATATCAGATTAAGTATTCAATAAGAACCTATTAAAATGTTGGATAAAATGATTACCATAATTTAGGTTAGTCTAGTACCTAATTGCAAAGCATAAACAAAATATACTCACGTTATAAAGTATAAGGATGGAAAAGAACTGGATGAGGGAGTAAAGCGCCATGTACTTGAAGATTGCGAAAGAGGTGCTTAGAGCACAGCGGCCTTCTAAAGCGAGTAGCTTCACACAGCGAATATTCTGCTCTTGAGAGGTGAATGGAGCCGCCACTAAAACATTAAACAATATATTTTTAATTTCTTACAAAGTACTTGCGATCATTAAGTCTTTATACCAAATAACTTGAATTTTTTCGTTGGATTATAATGACTATCAATAATTTCACTTTTTTTTTATATTTCGGACTAGATGTCACACAACGCCGTCTAGTCCCAAGATAAGCAGAGCTTGTGTTATGGGTACTAGACAACTGATATTAATACAATGAATGAATGATAAATGAATACATATTAAACATAGAAAACACCCAAACTCCGAAACAAATATTTGTGGATCATACAAACACTCGAACCCGAGACCTCAAGCACAGCAGTCGCATACGCTACCACTGCGCAACCGAGGCAGACATACCACAATATCAAGTATTTAAATTTATTTATGGAGATATATATGAAGATCAACATTAGGTATTACAATAGGCGATCTCTTCCACGTTTTGGCAACTTTTAAACAATAGTAATTTATCTTCATATTTTTCATCTACTCATACATAACATACCTATCGTTATAATAATTAACTTGCATATTTTTCGAAAAGATTTGTTAGATGTATATTTTATTTGTAGAAGAATTATTTCCATTGTATTATTTTATTTGTCTAATATCTTCAAATCAATAAATTTCAACTTAAACTTAAATAAAATATTTTTATTTCATAAAAGAAAATGAGATCATCTCTTATAGTTATAGGAATTAGACCTATTCGAACTAGGAAGAATGTAAATATAAACTAAATGAGTCTATTAATTTTTAAACTCGATAACGATTGGATTTCTTTTCTTGAAAACTTTCATAAACCAAAAAAAAAATATACGGTAGAATTGAGAAACCTTTTTTTAAGTCGGTCAATTAATAATAATATATGCCAACCTGATGCATCTGCTTCAGAAAGAGATATCCCAACGTGGGCCGCTTTAAGTGCTCCGCAGTCGTTAGCGCCGTCTCCACACATGCCCACTATAACATCTTCTCCTTGCAGAGCGGTCACCAATTGAGTTTTCTGGTCCGGCCCAAACCGACCAAATACCATCCCTATTAACAAAAGTTCATAATGTATAAAATGTTCTTGTAAATTTATTTGATGTTGACGATGTTCTTGTACGAATGATGTACTAAACTGGTTTACAATAAAGTTTAATCTATTCTATTCTAAATTCAACATATTTAGAGATTGATGATTGATTTAGATAATGTCTACCGGGTTCGGTTATGTTTCGTTGCATTTGTCACCATAGATAAATATTTATTTCATCATCATCATATGAGTCGAAGAACGTCCACAGCCGGGCGTATTCTCAAGGGTCTCCACGACAACCAGTCCTTATTTTATGTAATGTGCACGAAATACAGATCCCAGGTATTTAACCCGATCCGTGTGCTCGACTAAGTCATCCGCCTATGTGGATAAATAAGGGTAGGTACAGTTAAACGGCTTGTCGTATTTTTATGTGAGTGGTGTCAATAGATTAATCTTAGTCGTGAGACTGACACTGGGTACATAAAAAAAAAAAACTTAATTTAAGAAAGATGGCAGATATTGACGTTGTACTTGGTACTTGGCGTTAAGCGCTAGGGCGTGCCAAAGAAATATACAACATAACATAGAGGCATATGCCCATTAGTAGGTTGTTAAAGGCTGTTAATGACGACAATGATGATGATAAAGAAGAGTATGAAATTGCATGAATTTACCTCTGCATAATATAGCTGGCATCCATTCCGGATAATGAGTACGTATCACAGCCCAAGTCTTGCCTTCTAATGCCAGTACATAAGCATCTAGCGATAGTTTTGGTGGACAACCTTCACCTACAACCTGAAATATAGTAACAGTTTATAAGCATAACACAGAAATCACTTCAGCATTTCAAACTGTAAACCACCTGTAAATCAAATCACACTTTGAAAAAAATATAAAAATATTCCATTACGAAAAAAATTATTTATTCTTTATTTATTCACAAATAAAATTAGTAATATCGTTTATCCCAACAAAACAATATTCTAAAAATAAAAACAATAAAATCATTAATTAAGAATAAAATATTTAAATTTTTAATGTGAAACGTCGTCACTGCATGCGTTGCCGAGGCAAATTTGATGAACGAAAAAAAAATAAAACTATTCGATATTTGGTATCGTGCTTTTAATTCGAATGTAAGTCTGCCCAGATATTTTTTCAATCTATACTAATATTATAAAGCTGAAGAGATTGTTTGTTTGAACGCGCTAATCCCAGGAACCGCTGGTCCGATTTGAAAAATCCTTTCAGTGTCTATCGACGAAGGCTTATAGGCTATTTATCATCACGCTAAGACCAATAGAAACGGAGCAACCAATGAAGAATGTTACCAAAAACGGGGGAAAAAATTTACGCTACGGGCAATAGGAGACGTAAACGACGTTGCGTGGGTCAGCTAGTTACAACTAAATCTAGATATGTGACACTTACTTCCATACATAAGGGGGGTCGCGAATCAGTGGTTTGTTGCTGTCCCACAGTTATGAGAACAAGTTTCTGATGCGGCTGCACCATTGAACAGCCTCGCGCCACCGACATTGCCGTCATTATATTATCACCTGCAACATGAAACTGACGTAAGTTTGTAGTTCAAAGTCAATTAAACTCATCACCAACCGCTTTTAGTAACCGATTGCTGGACATAGACCATACCATGGTATAACAATGACAGGTATGACATTCCGAAATCTACCCAGGGTGACGTCACTATCCAGTTACCACTTTATAGCAACATAACATCAAATGATGAAAACGTTTTCAGTCACCATTCTATTTAAAAAAATGTAAAATGCATTTAAATTGTTGTTTTGTGTGCATAAACAAAATATTTGAATCTAAATATATGATAACGTAAAACTTTATTGTTCTATCGAATTTACAAAGGGAATAATGGTTTTTGGGGAGTTATTATTTCACACTACTGGTAACACTGAAACGTGCTATGTCTTAGTGATGATGACGTCATCTCGTCCTCTATGTATCTCGGAATGCCATACCTGTATTTTTATACCATGGACCATACCAAATTAAACTCTACTGGGCCCCTCTATGGAAAGGAGATTTCGGCTTACTCTACCATGGTTTCAATCGGATTACTAAAGGCTTCTTTCAAGTTTTCCTTCTCTTTGGACTGATGTTGTTCTGTTCCGTCGGCTTTTACGACACCCATGGACTAAATAGGGGTGGTCACACTCTGTTTATTTTTTTTTTTGTGGAATAGCGGGCAAACGAGCTGACGCCTATCGCCTGCTGGTAAGCGATTACCGCCGCCCATGGACACCTGCAATACCTGAGCCATCACAAGCACACATCATTCTTATTCCATCACCACACAGATACAAATAATAATCAAATGATTGTGTATGTAGTATGTTTGCATACCTGTGACCATTATCAGTCTCATATTAGCATCGTGAAGCTCCTTAATTACTTGGGTCGTTTCTGGTTTCAGGCTATTTTGCATGACTAGAAAGCCTAGGAATACCATCTCACACTCAAGGGTCTCTCTTTTAATCCTTTGAGCGTCTACCCATTTCATCTTACGATCTAGTTTTTTGTGAGCGAGGCCTATCACACGGAAACCGTTTGATGTGTAGTCGTTGAGCACTGAACTGAAGTTATCTGGAAGAGTGTCTGGATTGCACATACCGGCCACCTAAAACAGAATATCCCAGTTTAATCTACGTTTCGTCGTTAGTAATACTAATCTATACTAATATTATAAAGCTGCAGAGTTTGTTTGTTTGAACGCGCTAATCTCAGGAACTACTGGTCCGATTTGAAAAATTCTTTCAGTGTTAGATAGTCCATTTATCGAGGAAGGCTATAGGCTATATTTTATTTTCAAAAAAATTAGAGATCCGTAAGAAAATTGCTATTTCGTAACCCAAGGTGTGAAATCGAAAACCTATTTTTGGATGCGCTGCAAAAAGTATTGACAATATAAAAAAATAATGTATTACGGGTTTGTAGGTCCCATTAAGATCTACAAAAAAGTCTGCGAGAGCATATATCTAACTATCATGGTTTAGTCACAATAACCGCTTTTGTGTTCAAAAAATTTATTAAATCATCTGAAGGTAGAAACTACGTTAAATGTGTATCGTAATATTAATCCTTATCCAAATAAAGCACTATGTTATCAAGGGTATTTATGTAGAAGTAAAATACTTTTTGTATCATACCATTCGGACATTTCGTTTAGAAGTTATCACGAGTATATGACGCTAAGAGTTGGTACCTGATAATGAGTTATTTGCCAAAGAGTTTTTATCAACATAATACCTAATATTAATCTTTATCCAAATAAATGTGTTGTTGATTATGAGTATTAGATCTTAGAAGAGTATAATAAATACATCTATACTAATATATAAAGCTGAAGAGTTTGTTTGTTTGTTTGAACGCGCTAATCTCAGCAACTACTGGTCCAATTTGAAAAATTCTTTCAATGTTAGATAGCCCGTTTATTGAGGAAGGCTATAGGCTATATATCATCACGCTAAGACCAATAGGAGCGGAGCACAATGAAGAATGTTTCAAAAACGGGGGAAAATTATCACGCTACGGGCAATAGGAGACGCAAACGACGTTGCGTGGGTCAGCTAGTAATAATATATCACTTTATTGTACACCAGATTAATTACAAGGTTAACTTAAAACTAAGGAAGTACAAGTGGCGGCCTTATAGTTCAGAACTGACTATACAAATATTGAATTGACTATATACTAATTATAATAATACTGACTCCTTGGTCCAGTGGTTAGCGTAAGCGACTGCCGATTAAGAGGTCTCGGGTCCGATTTCCGGGTCGGACTGCTGTTGAGATTTTCTTACAAGAAATTCTTAATATCAACCTGGAGAATGGAAGATGGCGGTGTTTCCCGCTTAACGTGCCTCGGAGAGCACGTTAAGCCGTCGGTCCCGGTTGTCATGAACATCTCTGGCAATCCCTCAAATATACTGACAACTAGTAGGTCCGATGCCAGTCGCCCCGTGGAAAAACTGATATTCAGGTAAAACCGGTTGAACTAGTAGCCGACGCCAAATAATTTTGGGAATAATAAAGGTTAGGAACATGATGACTAATTATAATAATACCATAGTACATGTTATTGCGCAATACTTTGACACTTTTATTTATTTCACTTTTTAGGTTATTCAATATGTGAAGTTTGATTTAACTTTTGTGATCAACGTGTTTTAAGATGTTTGTTACAAAAGGTTTTGCATTTTATTCATGACCCGTCTTTTCCTTTTTCCCTACCTTATAAAAAAAGGACATCAGTATGTTAAATGTGATATTTTTAACAGGACCAAATGCTGAATATAAACTTTATAGAAATTTACCTTTTCGGGAGCACCTTTAACAAAGTAAACCATTTGCGGCTGTCCAAGTACTCTCGCAATAACACCCATGGATTGCTGTGAAGAAGAGAAATGGAACCTCCGTAGCAGACCAACCTATTAATGTAAAGACGCACTTATTAAATTTTATTCATCCTAAGTCTCAATCCCTAAACCTCACTAGCATAAGATAGCATACTATTGCTACGAGTTAAGATTATTCGCGAACAATCTCGAGACATCTTCACGTAGAGAGAACTTTCTCGTCGACCTCCTGAGGCACGGAATAATAAACCTTACAGCGATATACATAGCATCGAATATCGATTGATTGTTGCTTCAGCGATCCCGTCGGCGGGCGCGTCCTTGGTAAATAACATTAGAATAACACTATTAACTCATACTACCATGTCAACCAAGGCAATCAAACACATTTTATTAAATAGCAAGTATGTTAACATGTTGTTATTGTATGATGTATTATACTATCAGTGCTAAAGGTATATAAAATATAACGCACCTCGTATGGAATTTCCATCGTAAAAGGATCATAGTTGTCCAAATTTTGCAAATCTTCTCCTTGAGCAGGCTTAGGTTTCACAATGGCTGGTGTTAAGTTGTCATAGCGAGTATTTTCTGGACCTGGCTCCTCTAGCACCTGTTAGATAAGACAGATAGAAAATTATTTATTGTACACTGTATTACAAACTTACAAGAGAGTACATTCAATGTCAGATGTATAATGTACAAAGAGCGGCCTTATTTTAAAAATTCCGTAACGAAAATGAAACCTGACACCCGAAGCTCGCACGGATCGAGACAAGCTGCTCCGAAATCTGTCTGTCATGAATGCCACAAGCACCGCATGTGAGCCCCATAAGTATATACCATATTCATTGCAAACGCAGACAATGCAACATGGTGACCCACACTAGGGCCGCTTATTGAGATGCTTCTGCATCATTGGCCTGAAATAAGTGGGTCTCTACTACCTATAATCTATTAAGCAAACTGAAAGTGCACTTTTTCTAGATTATTGATATCGTTTTTTATCAGATTTAGCTGATAAATATAATTGTTTGAATATACCAATACAGTGACTTTAAAAGATAAAGAAATCATACATGACTAATCTTTTAGCGAATTATGTCAAACAATAGTAAGTAAATAATACTGAGTCATGCATGAAGTATTTTAATACTCTTTATACAAAGTTTTTCCTAAATATATTTATCCCTATTTTTTCCAAATAGCTAATAAGGACTTCAAATTAATTGGCTCCAAAGTGTGTACTATGTGTAAAAAGTCGCCACAATATTATAAACGTGAATGTTTGTTTGTGAAACTTTGTAGACATATTCTTGGAGGTATTAGAAGTAACATAGGATACTTTTTATTAAATGCGAGCGAAGCCGCGGGCGTAAGCAAGTAGAGTACATAATTTTGTATGGTGTAAAATTGACTTGTACTGGTATTGCTTATATTCTCTTTAATAGATAGGCTTATTGGATGGAGATTTACTCCAAAGATAAAAATTCCTATATTAAGAATGCAAGAGAACTTGCCAGAACAACATGTATATCAAAAATATTTCATATTCCCCTTATCCTATTTTTTGAATACGGACTTGAATGTACAATGGCAACTATCGAATGGTTTATGTGTAGCGTTACAAATTAAATATCCGATATAATCTATTTAATTTTTTAATTTGTGTTAAGATCTGTAAATAATTATGAGTTTAAACACTTACCCACTGCGTAAATTCGAACATCTTTAAATCTAAAGGATCGCCCTTTAGTTCACCTTGTATGCTCGTGAGGGAATGACAGGATGCAAGTGCTTGTACAAGCGGACTGCTGGCTGGCAATGCGCCGACTTCAACAACACACTCTCCGAACTTCTTTTCGGAAAATGACGGTATCACAGAATAGAAGTCTAACCCATCTTCGGTCAAAGTGCCCGTCTTAAAAAAAAAATTACAAAAAAATAATCTAAAAATCAGAAAACCTTGTTATGATCAAGTTTAACTTTTAAGAGTTCTCACAAATATTTAATGCTTTAGTTAAATGGAAGAAATAGGTAGTATCATCATTATCAACACCTAAATCTCTGGCTGGGCATGGTCTATCTTAGAAAGGGGTATTGGCCTCCTATACCAGTGACTCGAAAACTGGAAACCAGATTTCCTTTTTAACCGACTTCAAAATAGGAGGTGGTTATCAATTCGTTTTTTATGTTTGTTATCTCATCACTTTCGACTGGGTGAACCGATTTTGATGATTCTTTTTTTATTTGAAAGCTGGTGCTTACCATGTGGTCCCATTTCAATTTGGCCTGAATTGTTTTTTTTTTGTTAAAATTTGTGATTATTATTAGTGTATATAATAGGTAGCATGGACGCATGATTTTGTCATACAATTATTAAAAAATAATAAAAGACTAAAGTGGGCAGGATCTGTTGTTGTGGAGAATCTTTGGAGATGTCTTTGTCCAGCAGTGGTTGTCTGTCGGCTGAGATGATTATGATTAAATAAACGGCTATGATTCTACTTTTAGGACAGTCTAAGGAGTAGTTTTTTCAAATTTAAAATTCAGTTTTATCTAACTGTAAAAATATTTACCTTATCAAAACACATCACTTGTAGTTTCCCACAGATTATAATACGTGGAGGTGATACGCAGAAAATCTTATTTTTACGCAATCGTTGTTGGCTGTACACTATACCGGCTGTCATGGCGGCGGGCAGGGCCGGAGGTACCACAATCGTAATGATATCTAGTGTTCGAAGGATTATAGTACCCACAGGACTCTGTGAAAATAAAATAGTTTTATTAAAGTTCGTAGTTTTTGTCTTACGTTAATTTGGAGTATTAGATTTGTCTCGAATAAAACACGGCTGAAATAGCTCCGAGGTCTTATTATTATCCTTTTATGGTTTTCGATATTAGGACAGAGGGAGAGCCACGCTTCTGCATGAATGGGCCGGCTCGACCGGAGTGATACCACGGCCTCACAAAAAAACCGGTGTGAAATAGTGCTTGTGCTGTGTTTCACCGAGTGAGTGAGGATTCCGGAGGCACATACCCCAACCCCCCTCCCCGTATCTCCCCCAAAGGCCGGCAACGCACTTGTGACGCTTCTTGTGTTGCAGGTGTCCATGGGCGGCGGTACCTAATCGCTTACCATCAGGCGATACGTCTGCTCGTTTGCCCGACTATTCCATAAAAAAAAAAATATGAGGAAATAAAAGAAAATCCTATTTTTCTTAGGAAATTAAATACTTACTAATCAAAGAGTTCTAAAATGTTTTCAAAGACTTGCCTGACGGTTGCAAGACTTCACTCTACTTCAGGTCTAACAAGATGATCAATTTTAGATATATATAATACTAGCTTTTGCGCGCGGCTCCGCTCGCGTGTTTGTTGATTATCGCAGCAAAGAGTTGCTTATGTCCTTCCTCAAGAATCAAAGTATCTCCATGTCAAATTTCATCGAAATCGGTGCAGCGGTTTGGCCGTAAAAGCAGGACAGACAGACAGTTACTTTCGCATTTATAATATAGGTATGGATATCACTTACCCCTCTAACGACATAAAGCCATACTGAATAACCCATTCCGATGGCGGCAATGAAGAACATGAAAATGACGAATTTGACAGCATCTTTGTAGAATTGAAAATCGAAGGGTTTCGGAAACAGTATACTTTTGATCAACTCTCCTTTAGCCGTGTAGAAACCGGTTCGTACCACTTTAGCTAAAACCTGAAAACATATAAATAGTAATAGTAGAGTGTGACTTCAAGTGGTAAGTTAATTTGAAAAGAAGGCATGCACCAATACAACATTTACTTCTATACAAATAAATAAAATTAAGAGTGTATGTTTGAGTGAATTTTTGTCTGTCTGTCTGTTTGTTCCGGCTAATCTCTGGAACGGCTGGACCGATTTTGACGGGACTTCACTGGAAGATAGCTGATGTAATAAGGAGTAACTTAGGCTACTTTTTTTAGACTAGCTTTGCCCCGCGACGTTAAAACGCGGTAGTTGTTGTACCGCGGGAAAAACGCGGGGCTCAGCTAGTAGTTAATAAAGGTCCAAAGATCTTTCCGACACTCACATTTTTAGACAACTCGTTTGTCATTAATTATGATAGCTTTATTTTTAAGTTGTAGCAATATCTGAATTTTAGTACTAACTAGCAACCCGCCCCGGCTTCGCATGGGTTCATTATGGCATTTTAGCCAATATACTCAAAAATTTAACAAATTATATATGAAAACCTTCCTAAAGAATCACTCTATCTATTGGTAAAAACCGCATAAAAATCCGTGGTTTTTGTTAGTAGTTTGGCGGCGGAAGACTTTGTTTTATGATATGTAGTGATGAATTAGAGACTTAGAACTTTCTATACCTATTATTATCGCGACAGTTCCCTTAGCCAAGATACAAGTCTTTCGCGTCGTTTCTCTCTTTACAATCGCTAATATCTACTATTCTCTTGTAGTATTGGCTTGAGACGACGTCATTCCCATACATTTGTTAGTTTTCCAAAAACGTTTACGCTTGTAGAATGGCAACTTGGCTAGGGGCAAACCTGCCCCTTAACACACGAGAATGACTTGTACTACGCCAATACTGTTTACCGTTATAAAATGGATATATATATCTTCTTCAAAATTATACATTTTATTAAATACTAGCTGCGTCCGCTACTTCGTACACGTGGCATTTGGTTTTTCAAGTTAATTTAAATTTTTCACCGTTTAAACCTTCCCTGGACTACAACAAACCTTTCAAAACCAAAATCAGCTAAATTAGCCCAGCCGTTCTCGAATTTTAGCGTTTCGTTTCGTTTTAGACAAACGAACAGCAATTGATTTTTATATATATATATATGTCGGAACGGTCAATAGTACGGGAGCTGATTTGACTGTGAGACGCAAGCGATGAAACGTAATTGCTTCAGTAAAGTCTAGATAAGTGTTCGTGCGGGCCGGGCAGAGCTCACTTACACAATCTTCACAGTTCTTTTGCGAATTGTTCGAAAGTGCTTCTTGCAGTAACACTTCGACGTCTGAAATTTTAAAAGTGGTGTTTTTGGTGGAAACTTGATTTTTCTTACTTCCGCACCGCCGCCGTGTTCCTGCCTTCGATGACTCATTAGTTTTTATCGATAATGGCGTTGCGCCCGCGCACCATGCTCACGGCCCTAGCCGGGCCGAGGCCGAGCTATATTTTATGACCCAAACTGCACGGACAAAATAATTCTACTATAGGAACTACCTTACGGCTCGTTGTTCCATTTGAAGTTACCTACTTGATAATGAAGATTATTTGTTTGTACCTATTTGGTTTTGTGCACCGAAAATACTCGTTTTCCGACATATGATTATTCATGTTTACCTGATTGTTTCCGTAAAATCTTGTTTGTATTACGTGGGTGCCAGCAAACAGAGTATGTCTTTTATGGCCCTCAGTAGAATATATTTCGGGAGAAACGCAAGGTGGCCCTTTCATGACTGGAACACTTTCACCTAAAAATCAATTGATAGGTATAATAATTGCTACCGCTACATATAAACTAAGTAGCTTTTGCCTGCGGTTCTGCTCGCGTGTATGTCGGTTATAGCGGCAAAAAGTATGTCCTTCCTCAAGAACAATTACAAACAGACATAGTTACCTTCGAATTTATAACATTAGTATTGAAGTGTGGATTTGAGCAGTAATTGTATGAATAATAAAAAAGAAAAAAAAGTGTTATTTTTAACTCACACATGGGGCAAAAAATATATCTCATGGTTACAGTACGTGCATAACTATAGGTACCCATTTTCTTTGAGCAGTTTCTTTTTTTGTATAGAATTTTTATAATGATATCATTCCAGCCTCGACATTCTTTTTAACCGACTTGCAAAAGGAGGAGGTTCTCAATTTCGTCGTTTTTTATGTTTAATTTAAAAAAATACATACAGTGGAACATAGAACCTCCTCCTTTTTTGCAGTTGGTTAAAAATACAATTAAACACATACCGGTAAGCATGCTTTCATTGACTATACAGGTTCCAGTGAGTAACATCGCGTCACAGGGCATGACGCAGCCGTCTGGAGGTAAAACGAGCACGTCGCCTGGAACTAATCGACTCGCATTCACCACGCACTCTTCGCGTCCCGTGCGAGTAGGACGCAGAACGGTTACAGTAAACGCACTTGTCGAACCAGCCATTTTGTGCAGGTTTATGCTCATCTGAAACAAATTCGTGATTATAGTATACTAGTGGTTGCCCACGGCTCCGCCCGCGTGTATGTCGGTTATCGCGGCAAATAGTAGCCTATGTGTTATTCTGATGTATAAGCTATATTACTGTAAAGTTTCATCCAAATCCGTTCAGTAGTTTTTGCGTGAAAGAGTAACAAACATCCATCCATCCATACATACAAACTTTCGCGTTTATAATATTAGTATATATATGAATCCAGGACATCCATCCATAATGTTTGTAATCGAATTTTAAATACAAATTGTAAAGAAAACACTGACACAGTTTTACATATAACAGCGATAGCTGAAGTTAAAGATATTAACATGCTAATTAATTTAAAACATTTTCGAAGGTTTTCAAATGTACCCATTAGTGTAGTCGCGGCTAACTGGTGGCTTGAAACGGTTTCATTCTATACTTGACCCTAACGATCGATGCAATAAAAGTACAGGTGTAATTTTTACAGATTTTAGTCGGTTCGGTTCTCGGGTGTTTTCGGAAATTTTTAAATGCACATTTCATTCTTCTCAAAAATAAAGGAATTTTATAATTTCCTTGAATTGCTATCTAATCAATATTGCCTTACTTACTTGCCATGCTTTGCCTTGTCTTATTTTTTTAAATATGTACATATATTTCCCAGAAATGAAAAATTCCTTTTTTAATTATTCACCTGTTTGTTTGTAACCGACTTTTGGTGCGTGTTTTTTAAGTTTTCATAACTATATTTATTTTCCCATGATTTTTTTTCAAATTCTGTTTTAATAAATTTTTAAAGGGTTTTTTTAATCTACGTATATTATGTTTCTAAATACGTTAAACCGTATACAAACAATTAAATAATTCAGCATAAAGATTGACCTGCCATGGTAGATGCTAGCTAGATAAGTTCGGTTCCGATACGCATCTGGCGTTGTGTGTAACTGCTTGAAGTCAGTTGGAACACGTCAGTTTTACAGGTAAATTATTTTTCCTTATTTGTTATAGAGGACGAAAAGCAAATAAGACATTGGAAGCAGAATATACATTTATTTTATTAACCGACTTCCAAAAGGAGGAGGTTCTCAATTTTATCGGTTTTTTTTTTGTTTTTTTTTTTTATGTATGTACATTGATTACTCCGTCACTTGTGGACCGATTTTGAAAATTCTTTTTGTATTCGGAAGGGTATGCTCCCCATGTGGTCCCATGCAGTGTTGGCATTAATCGATTATTTTTTTAATCGATTACTCAATTTGATTAATTTTAATCAAAATTATCTTAATCGTGATTAAATTAATCGCGATTAAAATATTAATCATAATCGCGATTAATAAAATTAATCATTAATCGTAAATTTGATTAAGCCGATTAAAGTACTTTTATTGACGGGCTAAAAAAAACTTAGTCTATATTTGAAGCCAAAAGCTTAAAGGTTACATGCTAGATGAGTGAGGAATCATATATTTCTTCGATTTGGAGTCTTAGCTGTCCTTTTTAGGGTTCCGTAGTAAATGGCAAAAAACGGAACCCTTGTGGATTCGTCATGTCTATCTGTGTGTCCGCCACTTTTTTCCGAAACTATAAGAACTATAGTGTTGAAACTTGGTAAGGAGATGTATTCTGTGAACCGCATTAGGATCTTCACACAAATAAAAAAAATTTTGGGGGATCCCCATACTTAGAACTGAAACTCAAAAATTTTATTTTCATCATATCCATACGTGTTGCCCATGGGTGACCTATGGATAGGTCTTGAAAAATGATACTGAGGTTTCAAATTTCTTTTTTTTCTAAACTAAATAGTTTGCGCGAGAGACACTTCCAAAGTGTCCAAAATGTGTCCCCCCCCCCCCTGTAACTTCTAAAATAAGAGAATGATAAAACAAAAAAAATAATGATTGAACGAGATCTAGTAAGTAGTTTTTTTTAATACGTCATACTCATAAATCGTAAACCACAATTTACCTTTCATTCAATCAACACAAATATAAAAACAAATCAAAAAATTATATTATGTTACTTGCTGCTACGGAACCCTTCATGGGCGAGTACGACTTGCACTTGGCCGCTTTTGTTTTTATCTATGTATGTATATGTTACATAAAATTGTATAATACATATATACATATATATTACATATATTCACACTACCCGCGACAGCGACCGGTGCAAGTCCGGTTACAACATAGTGTTCAACTTTAATTGTATAAATACGGCGAAAGTTCAAAAGTTAAGCCTAAAAGTGGTTAAATTGTGTTTGTTCTGTTATGGGGAGCTATGGATGCTATTATAACTGGCTGGAGTTGTGTTAATAAGTGAAAACATGGAACAACGGACTGTGCATAATATTCTATTCACCGTCGATAAGAAAAAACTTGGAGTGTATAACGCAAACGCGTAAGCGACACTGAATACACGGCGCTTACGACCTTTTTCGCACGACATTGCATAGCTGCTTTCTTTGGCCGGGATCGACTGTTTCTTTCGACTCCGTACCACGGTATCTGCGATACAAAAGCGATCAACGACACGACAACGATTTACGAATAATCATCTTGGTACGGGGAGATTTTATTTTGCATAGTACTTTGTTTATAATGTCCACGACGACGCGCTCACCGTCGAAGAGTCGATGTAACTCTAACCCTGACTTAACAACTGGGGAGCGCGTCTCTCAGGTTCCTCTGAAGAAGAAGAGGAAGCAACCAGAATGTGATCATGGCAGTGATGAAATGACCAGGCTTACCTCGGAAATTAAAGATTCGATCAAAAGACTGGAGGATAAAATGGATAGTAATTTTATCGCTTTGGATAAAAAAGTGTCTTTGGTGCAATCCGAGCTGTCTACTTTGTCAAACAGCTTTGCGGATATGAAAGGTGAATTGGGCGCTCTCAGCGCGGACCACCACAAAGTTGTGGCACGAGTTGGGACCATTGAGAATCAACTTAACGAAGCTGTTACCACTCTTGAGCAGAAGCACACCGAGATAGTTGAGGAGATGGCTTCCCTACAAACCGCAGTTCAGTTTCAGTTGGACCAACAGGTGGATATTTTACAACGAGCTACAGACTTGGAGGCTGTCACGAAAACCGTTAATACGTCTACCGACTTGGTGATGACCCTGGAGATGAAAATTGACTCCCTTGAGCAGCAGGCGCGGCAGTGCAATGTTGAAATTACTAACGTTCCAGAGAGAAAGAATAAGAATCTTTTGAAGTTGATGGTATCTATCTGTAATACAATTAACTGCCCTATTGCGCAAAAGGATGTTATCGCTGTCCATCGTGTACCTCATGCTCAGCCTAGTAATAAAAGACCCAAAAATATAATAGTCAAGCTGGCCTCGCGAATTCTGCGCGATAACATTTTGAGCGCATTTAGATCAACAAAAATCTTGAAATCTGACCAGGTAGACATCACAGGTACACCACAAGCTATATATCTCAATGAACATCTAACTTTGAAAAATAAAATTCTTTTTCGTGAGTGTCGTGAGGCTGCTAAGCGACAGGGTTTCAGGTATGTGTGGGTTCGACACGCCACGGTCCTCGTTCGCGAATCGGATAATTCTCCAATCACGGCTATTAGAAACACTAAGGATATTACTAAAATTAGGCCTCGGAATAAGCCGACTGCGGGCGAATCCGCCCTTGCATGAGGCTTTTAGGGCATTATCGCTGTATATTATTATTATTTTTGTTTGCTTCTCGAACTATTTTAATCATTTTATCAAAGACGATCCCGATATGACCGGATTCACTGCGTCCAAAATGTACAGTCAAACTGCTGCAGGTCCTTTTAATGATAACACAGACACAGTGTTAGCATTGGCAACACGCTTTGTAAAGTCTTTAATTAACGTAAGCGCTTTCATTATAATTATTTCTTACACTACTGACTTATTGTTTTTATATAGTAATGGATAGTAACATCACAATATACTATCAGAACTGTAGAGGGCTCAGGACAAAATTAAATTCACTTTATATGAATATTTTCTCTAATTGCTATGACGTTATTATTCTTACGGAAACCTGGCTCGTACCGGAAATAACCAATAATGAATTTATCGATCATAGATATTTAGTATTCCGTAAAGACAGAGACCGCGCTGCGGTTGAGAAAAAAGATGGTGGCGGCGTCTTGGTCGCTGTACAACGAAATCTCCAAGCCTCACTGTTGGACCTGCCGTCATGCATCTCGTGCCCCCCAAGCGTAGAATTCCTTTTTGTCGAGATCATAACTGGAAATAATAACTATTCTCGCAAAAGCAACGTTATCAATGTGACATATCCCACCAAAAACAAGATCAATTGTCTATAACCAATATTTTGATTTGCTTAAATCTATTTTGGTAAATTCAAATATTGAGAATTTTTTAATGGCTGGAGACTTTAACCTGCCTGAGTTGAGTTGGATAGAGAATCCTAGTCGTAAGCAAACTTTTGACTGCTCTGCTACTGTCTCATCTGATTTGGGACAGGCTCTCACAAATTTTATGTCTATAACTAACTCAGTTCAGTGCAATAGCATTTTTAACTCATCGAAACGTTTATTGGACTTGCTTATATCTAGTATTGACTGTTCGGTGCTGGACCCCAAATGTTATTTAGCTAGGGTCGATCCACATCATCCCCCTTTTATTGCTACTGTTCCATTTAGTGTTGACACAAGGTACATGACACGTTGTCCAGTAACGACTTACAACTTTCACAAGGCGGATTATGTCTCTGTGAATAGCGCTATTCAAGATATTGACTGGGACGAAGCAATTAGTGGACGTTCGGCTGAGACCGCAGTTAATATTTTCTACGAGAAAATTTTTGAAATCATAAAAAATCATATTCCTATGTCCACTAAAACTCCCTCTAAATTCCCGGTATGGTTTACTCCTTCATTAAAACACGTCTTTAAGAACAAATCGAGCGCTTGGAAGAAATGGAAAACTTACGGTAATAATTCGGACTATGAATGTTTCGCTCACCTTAGAAACATATTTAAAAAGCAATCTGCTTCCTGTCATGCTAGCTATGTTGCATCGGTCGAGGATAATACACACATCAAAAGTGTCTAGGGATCAAGCATTTTTATGCGGATTTCTTGAGATTGAGATGTGGCTTTGGCCCTGGCCTGCTCAGTCGCCAGACTTGAACCCGATTGAGCATGCATGGGATATGATACAGAGAAGAGCTCTGCCGAATATGGAGGGTATCCAGTCGCAAGAAGACCTTTTTTTGTTGTTGCAACGAACATGGGCGGCCATTCCACAGCGTGATTTGGATGAACTTATTTTGAGTATGCCAAACCGATTCTTGTGTTGTTAGTGTTCGCGGTAGAAACACGGAATATTAATTGTTTAAGTTACCTAATAAAATTTTAAAGAAAACTGTTATTTCAGTCTTTTTTTCGAACTTTAATGTTAGTGGTTCAAATGTCTAAAATCCCTTTATTAGGAAAATGGCAAATTTCTTTATTAATGCAAAGGTGACTTGGTTTATCGTTACTGTGACAAACGAAAACACTTTATTTGATGAATCCTTAAAGAAAATTTTAATTAATATCAATCAGGAGAAAAGTTATTGCAAAAATATATGTTGATCCCTAGACACATATGTTGATCCCTAGACACTTTTGATGTGTGTATTTGTAAAAACGTGAAATATTTCTGGCAGTTCATTTCTAACCTCAAAACTAAATCTACAGTGCCATCCAAAACCATACTTAATGGTCAGGTAGCAAACACTCCTGAAGACATCTGTAATTCTTTCGCAAATTTCTTTCACTCTGTATACGAGCCGTCTACATTGAACGTGAACAGCTGGTCCCCCCCTGAAGCATTTAATGAAAATAGTCCCATAGTCAATGATGTCATTATACATGTGGATAAGGTTCAGTTGGAGCTTAGCAGACTGGATCCCACTAAAAGTAAGGGACCAGATGGATTACCCCCTATTTTTTTAAAGTGCACTAGTACAAGTATTTATAAGCCCCTTCACATAATCTATAACAAATGTATCACAACAGGCGTATTTCCTGAAATATGGAAATTAGCCTATATTACACCTGTTTTTAAAAATGGATCTAGGCACGACGTTTCCAATTACCGACCTATTTCTTTATTGTCCACATTGTCGAAGGTCTTCGAGAGACTTGTACATAATGAAATATATCCCCTAATTCATTCCACAATTACGAAAGAACAACATGGTTTCGTTAAAAGCCGCTCTACACTCACGAACTTGATGGTTTTCACGAACTTTTTATTTGAAAACATGGACAGAAGAGTTCAAGTAGATGCCGTGTACACAGACTTTCAGAAGGCTTTCGACAAGGTGGATCATGAGCTTCTTCTAAACAAAATAGCTTTTAACGGTATAAGAGGTAACTTATTCGAGATGGTTTGCCTCGTATATATCCAACCGCAGTCAAAGAGTTGTACTGAATGGATTTAAGTCCGACATTGTCAAAGTCACATCTGGGGTCCCGCAAGGATCAATTCTGGGCCCGTTGTTATTTGTTATGTTCATCAACGACATTAATTCATGCTTTAAACATTCCCACCATTTACTTTACGCTGATGATCTTAAGATATATAAAAGAATCAACAACGCAAATGATTGTCTACTTCTTCAGCAGGACATGGACCGTCTCACCGAATACTGTAACTCAAATAAACTTCACTTAAGTCTTCCAAAGTGCAATTATATTAATTTTACAAAAAATAAAAAAATCATATCATTTCAATACCAATTACGTAATATGACATTAAATAAAGTAGACTCACTGCGTGATCTTGGATTAGAATTAGACGCTAAGTTACATTTAGATATTCATGTTCAAAAAATTATTAATAAAGCACTTCAAATGTATGGTTTTGTCATGAGGTCCAGTAAGAACTTTAAGCAACAGTCTACTTACGTTCACCTTTTTAATACACTCATTAGGCCGCATTTAGAGTATGTCACCTGTATTTGGAGTCCTCTTTACACTAAATATAAAGATTCTTTGGAGAAAGTGCAGAAAAAGTTTTATCGAAGCGTTCATTTTAAATGTTGTCATTGCTACTCTTCGTATACACAAATTCTTAACAATTATAAGATTCTTACACTGCAGCAGAGACGCTTGCTTTTGGGAGCAGTGACTTTATACAATCTGTGTCATAACAAGTATGATTGTATTGACCTTACTAATAAATTGTGCTATAGTGTACCGCGCACAGTGCAGAGACGCGCGGTAAGGGCGGGTCGCTTGTTCAGTACTACGTCGTGTCGAAGTAACGCTGGGCAACGCGCCCCTATATTCCAACTGGTTAATGCCTATAACACCTATTTCAAAAATGTTGACGTCTTTGCACTGTCCGCCGCTGAGTTTAAGCGTACCATTCTCAATATTGTGAAAACTATGTCAACTTAGAATAAGACTTGCACAGTAAAGCACAGGTGTATTTAAGATTAGTTTGTAAAACGTAGATAATTAGGTTGGTTGTGCACTAATTTATATGTTATGTACTTTATTGCTATTACACACATTGTACAACTGTTTATTATTCCAAATAAAATAAAATAAAAAATAAAATATAGTACACACAAATATACATACATTTTTTTTACTCTTTATTTTTAAGACAACTCCCGCACTAAGAATAAGTTCTGTGTCGCGGGAGACTTTACAAATATACATGAAACGGACACAAAGAACACCCAGACTCAGAACAACGATTTTTGGATCACACAAAGTGTTGTCCTACGTGGGATATGTACCCACGACACTTGGCAAAGTAGGAAACGGCGTGGTAACCGTTAAACCACTAGGCCAAACGTGCAGTTAATTTACATATGTATGTATGTTTGTGTGTACACCTACAACTACCACTGTTTCCTGCATACATGTAAATACATACATAGGTTGCTTGGGAGAAATTACTGTTAGCAATAAGGCCGTCCATTGAACTTTATAATTAAAACAAAAAAAACACAAAATTTAGATTATCTATGTAAGTTTTTTATTTTTTAACCTTTTCAAACTTTATCTGTTAATCATACATTTTTAATCGTGATTAACGATTACGATTAATAATCATAATCAGCAAAATTCTGATTACGATTAATTAATTTTAATCGCAAAATCTACGATTAACTTTTTAATCGTAATTTTTAATCGTTAATCGGATTAACTTTTTGCCAACACTGGTCCCATGGCCACCATATCAGGATCTGATGATGGTATCCCAAGGAAATAGAAGGAAACCCTCAAATTTACGTGAGCGCCTGCAACGAAGTTAAGAGCAATTGTCTGCATGCCTTCATATTCTGTAGACATCATTTAATTTTAAATGAAATGATGATGAGAGACTTGAGAAAGATAAAAAGCGAAAAAAAAACTTCGTTTAAAAAAACCGACTTCAAAAACTAAAAAGTATTAAATAACCTTATTTGTATGTGCTACCTAGTCGGTGCCAAGCCAAAATGTAATAGTAGGTACCGCACTCGCCGCGCGTGACCTTGAGCGGGATAGCTGCTCTTCGCGTTGAACAAAACAACCGAAGCGTCGTGAACCGGTGACGTCGTTGACGTTCGTATCGAAATATAGCGAGTGTGGTACCTACTATTACATTTTTTTTTTATGGAATAGACCGGCAAACAAGCAGACGTATCGCCTAATGGTAAGCGATTACCGCCACCCATGGACACCCGCAACACCAGAGACGTCACAAGTCCGTTACCGGCCTTTGGGGGATGGGGGGGGAGATAGGGGGAGGGGTTGGGGTATGGGCCTCCGGTATCCTCACTCACTCGGTGAAACACAGCGCAAGCACTATTTCACACCGGTTTTCTGTGAGGCCGTGGTATCACTCCGGTCGAGCCGGCCCATTCATGCCGAAGCGTGGCTCTCCCACATTTGGCTTGGCACCGAGTTCAAACCTATGAATAGGTAGCACATACAAATTAAGTTATTTTATACTTTTTAGTTTTTGAAGTCGGTTCTTTTAAACGAAGTTTTTTTTTGCGACGACATTTTCCGAAATGCTAGTGTCATACCGAAGGTCGATATTTAGATGAACACGAAGGTTCAATAACGATAAGAAATTTGGTTCAAGATTTGCTAAACTTTTACACGACTGCATATAAAAAGAGCGTGTTTACGTGAGCAGTGTTCACTTAAAACTAGGACACATGTTTGGGAGGAGCTGTTTGGATGGTATTTTTTAGAGATGTCACGAATAGTTATTTGGCCGAACGCAATCGTCTGCTATCGACAAATGCTGTAAAAATATTTTTATTTATCATACATAACCTGTAGAACCTGTAAAACTGGTAGATTTTAAAAACTCATATGTCAATTTGTCTGTTAAGTTGTGTTGTGTGTTAAGTTGTGACTATTATTTCGAGTTTTTTTTAATGATTTGCTATTCGGTATTCGGCCGAATACCGAATAGTTGCCGAATATTCATGGCATCTCTAGTATTTTTGCCCAATGGTGACCGAACCCGAAAGCAATTCAA
This sequence comes from Diaphora mendica, assembly GCA_949125395.1. NCBI lineage: Eukaryota > Metazoa > Arthropoda > Insecta > Lepidoptera > Erebidae > Diaphora > Diaphora mendica. The sequence goes on from OX421316.1 coordinate 16,753,580, forward strand.
AAACATTATATATAACCTTTTTCTAAATATAAGAAAATGTTCGTAATTACTAGTACAAAAAAGATCCATTAAAAATAATGCACATTATGTATGTAGTAGATGGTGTACATATAGACTAAGATTAAAAATCGATAAGTTTCTAGGTACGTCACTATCTAGAAATGAAAAAAGAATTATCTACTAGAAAATTTAAGCTATAGTCTTACTTGTTTGGTTTGATACAACGCCAACATACACGATGCAGTAGATAGAATGAAAACGCAACTTGCATACTGGTAATACTCGTCCAGTGACCAAAGGATAATTGAGAACACTTGAAATAAATAAAAGGGATTGAAGACTTCATTAACGAACAGGGTCCAATAACTTTTAACTTCCACTTCGACAGAGTTGGTTCCATACAGTTTCATCCTGAAATACGTATATTTTTATAAATACAAACAAATTCATTATTAACTAAAAATAAACATTATTTAAAACAATTCTATACTACAAAAATGCTATTGTTGCATCTATTTATATTAATTTGGCAAAACTTTTATTTAGTATTAGGGTAAAGTATGATATGAAATTCATGACTGCTATGTATGTGAACGGAACTATTACTAGTCATCTGGATATGCACTAACCGAGGGCCTAGTGTGAGTTTATTTCAAATCAACTCGATCCCAACAGTAATAGTATTCCGTGTTGCGATTAGTGAACATGGTACTGAACATCAGCACTGGCCAGCAGCAACGCCGAATGTGGTCATCGTGACCATCGAGTAGATAGACGTAAAATAAACTCACACTAGGCCCTTTAAAGGTTGATAATCAAGTTTCACGTTGTCTGAACAGTAGCGACATAGTAACGTACACACATGCTACATGCTAATGCACTTTACGTGCATTTAGTGATCTTAAGTTGACTTACATATAAAATGCATCATTCGGATATCAGACAATGTACAAGCAAACAGTTCTAGTGCTAAAAGAATTTATCCGATTAATATAATTTAACAGAAAAAGTAATGTTTGTGATTATAACATGCAAGTCCGATCAATTTACGTGACGTTAATATCGTATTACAAAAATAGCAAGAAGCCTAAAGTTCCTTCACTAATGTACCCAATTAGAGAATCAATGAAGATACAATATGTATACTTACAATTCATTCTGTTGGCGTTTGTTAATGCCAGACAAATTTTCCATGAGCAAACCAATTGTAACTTTTTCATTAAGTGCAAGAACATTGATAAAAATTCCAGAATCATGCAGCCAAATAAAGCGACTGTGTTGGTAAATAAAATATCGCAATCGGTTATCTCTATGATTCGATAAGTTCAAGTCAATCTCATGCACTTTTTCTGTCTCAAAGAGGCCTTCCGCATCAGTTACTAGAAAGCAAAGATCAGAAATCAGACACAGAATCAAATAGATATACGAGTATGTAGGTCCTATATTTAGGTATAAATATAGTAATACCAACAGTGTTAAGACATAATCTCATGAATTAGGATATGTCAAAGCTAGATGTAGAAATTATGTAGGTTCCCTTCACTAAACTCTCTTTCCTTGCGTTATTTTCCCGAGCATCTTGTATGTCTTTACAACTACCGTGATCGCTTCACTTTTTGTAAACATGATTACACACTATTAAGGCAATTTAGTTAATACCATTTTAAACTAAAGTTTCGTAATAAACTGGAGATTGAAAAAGAGTGGTCATTATGTTCTTTTCTCGGTTCTATCTACTGTAGATGAACCTGGCACTAATAACAGCATTTGTAATAAGAGTTTTATTATGACCTCAATTATTAAACTTTAAAAATGGACCATGGTTAGTCGACTAAATGAAACTGTAATTTACGAATGTAGCAAGTTAATTGCCGACTACACAAAATTCGATAAACATTCATTTGTTCAATATTATGTTACTCACCGCAAATTACATCAGCCGTTTTCAAACTGCATTTTATGTATTTGAACTTGTTAAACGAGGGATAATAAGCCAATGCGAAATAGGGTAGCCCACAAAGTAATATGCATACGGTATGAAATAAAGCAGTGCGTAATTTTGAATATTTGAATCCGTATATTTTGATGGTTTGTTCGTCGCCGCTGTTTTCCAAAGTTTGCCATTGTGTTTCGCCAATAACTTCATATTCGTCTGAAACATAAAATAAATGTTAATTCCTAATCACGAGAACATTATGGCTGTACCATCGTTTTTCAACACTAATTAAACATTCTGTGATAGTATTAGTACATAGTTGAAACCTACATTCTATCTGGGACATGATAAAATATTTGAAAGTCAAACTTGTTAAGAACCGCCAGCAAACACCATGGAAGTACTTGTTGATTTATTGGCCTTATTGTTCAATTAAATGTTGTGGTACTTGCTGTGTGATATAATTGAAGAAAGCGGATGACTTTATTTAAGAGTTACACAATTATAATTTAACAAATATTATGTATTCGAAAGTAGAATGATTAAGAATATTTTTGAATATATTTATATTATAATCAACGTTATAGTGATTAAATGACAATGATATTTGGTTGATGGGTCATTAAGACAGTTTCAGGAGCCCTTTTAAAGAACTTCATGAAATTAAGCCATAAACTTCCTTCATCTATTATTTGCTTGTCATTGTTACCAAGTTGTGAAAGAAGTTCTACAATAAGTCTTAAAGTCCTTTGCTATTTGCGAACAGTAATTTGAACTTTAGACTATGTGAATGCCTATAGCCACAGCAAAGCTGACGAAAAGCATTTACACATTTGGTGAATGGGCGAAAAGAGATTTTTGAGTCAGCTTATTCCAGACATGGATTTAACGATAACTAATGCTATAACAGAGACATGATACATATTCTTCTGTAAGTAGATCATTTTAGAAAATAAGTACAAGTTCTTTTGGGTAAACTTTTTCAGAAATTTACTACCTGACCTAAAATTGAGGATCACATAACTATAAAATTAATAGTAGAGAAAAAGTAGATAGTTTATAACGCAAAATAAGGCATGTTTATATGAAATAGATTTGTTTTGTCAGCAGGCGCTAGAGACATATTTTAATTTGAGTTAAATGCCATCTTCATGTTGAGTGAGTGACGAACGCATAATGCCTTTAAGATAGTGATGATTAAAAACTTGAATTTTATTGTCTAGCAAATAAGATCCTAATTTTAAATAATATTAAACACATTGACCCTGCTCTCTCTCTCTGGTCCATCAGCCTCTACACAAAATGTTATAAGTTTTTTGTTTCTATATATTAGTATACATATCTTGACTAAACTGACATTAACAAATATCACAGATAAATTAACAGTTATTTCATCTGATATCAAACCTCACAGTGTCCAATGATAATGAAATACATGACAGACATGATTGAAGTGATTGATTTGTTCAAAAAATTTATTAATAATTTTTCGAAATCATTATTTACTATTTTAATAAGCGATGATCACTTAATATTAATGCCCTAGTTCAACAAAAAGAAAATAAAGTTGTTGAAACTGACAATGTGTTGACATATTATGACTCCAAAAAGAAGTTGCAAAAATAACTCAGAAGTAGTCTAAACTGACAATCATTATTTTATCACACTGAAATGTTAATTTGATGTTTTGTTATTTATTAGGGCCTTCTATTAGGCACAGCTAACTGAAATGTTTAGTCAGCTTGATAGTTTTTTTTTTTTTTAAAAGACAACTTCCGCATTAGGAATAAACATCCCGTGTCGCGGGGGACTTTACAGACATACATGAAACGGACACAATTAACACCCAAACTCAGAACAACAATTTGTGGATCACACGAAGTGTTGTCCCGTGTAGGATTTGAACCCACAACACTTGGCGAATTGGCAAGCGGCGTGGCGACCGCCTAAACCACTAGGCCAAGTCTGGGTGTTCATTGTATCCATTGCATGTATGTTTGTTAAGTCTCCTGTGACACAAGATTTATTCCTAATATGAGTTGGATTTTTTTTAAAACCTCTACACTGGCTACAAAATACCTAATAGTCCTAATGAATATAATACTTTAGTCAGCATAATTATGAAATGCCAGTAAATGGGATCTTTCACGTGATTGCACAACATAAATGAAGAGCTTTGTGACTCTTAGAGTACTTGTTAGTTTTTTACTAGTATCAGGAACAACTACTTTTTAACCGACTTCCAAAAGGAGGAGGTTCTCAATTACAACTTTATTTTTGTTTTGTTTATATCTTTAATGGTTTATAACAAAAAAAAATTGTGTATTGGGTATGGTGGCCAGCCAATACTTTACGATTCTACTCATGTTTTCCATCAGACAGACATCAGGCAGACTTTGGTAGGCTCATATACATAATAATATATTAAACAAAAAACTAAAATAGATATAATTAAACATAAAAACACACTACAACATACAAACTTCAATGTTAATTTTAGAGTATTGCTGAAGATAGACAATTAGACATTTAATTTTCCCTGCATTATAATCAATAGGAATAACTTACAAGCAAGGGTAAACATTCCTCTCATTAAAAAAAAATCTAGATATTCAGTCACTTATGCAATGTTAAGGTTGCGGTTTGAACGCTACAGAGATTTAATGACAAAACAATAAAATTATACATAACAATATATAAATACTTCACATTACTGTGTATTAAGAAAAAAACTATAGTAGTCCACCTTGTATTTGTGCGAAGTATAAGGTAATACTCTATACAAGACTGCTGTGAAATCTTTAATTAAAAAACAATAGAAATAACTTGAACTGGCATTTTGGGTTTTCATAGCATGAAATAACATACATTGATGAACACAAAGTTTACTGCAGTATTATTACTGTTGCAAATAAGTCTAGATACAGCTACAAAACTAAAGATGATTGTGCAAACTGTAGTCTTTGAATTAAGCAGTCAATTCGCAAATAACCACATGTTATCAAGTAATGCAATCCTGAATGAAACAAACTTTATTTGTGTACTATTTTAATCAAATTTTCGTAAGGAGTGTGATGCATGTAGTAATAGTTAATTTGTTTAATCTCTTGTAATTTCAGTTATGTGGTGAAAATTTATTATAAACCTTGAACCTAAACTAGACTGCACAAACCAAAATATGCTGATATCCAGGGACTTCTTTCGGCTAATTTAAATTGACTATTTATTGCAACATTAATGTTGCATTTTTTCCTAATAGGCTAGTTTTCTTATGCATCTTATGACTCACAATATTTAATCAAGTGTGCGAGACTTACCATTGGCGACGGTGGCATTATTAATGTGTGGCATTCCCGCGAAAACTGTCATGAAATTTATAACACAAAAAGTTAAGGCATATTACTCAGATGTTGTTCAGTTATTTTTGTTTAATCGTCGCTACCTCATTGCAAATTAAATTATATTTCTGTGCAATAACTCGCACTGTTCACATTACACCTTGCGAATGAGTTAAAGTCATAGATAACGTGAATTTAAACGTCAAATCTGTACTTGTGTTGCCAACTTCTTTTGATCCAAGTCAAGTCATTTCAAAGATTCAATGTGTCAAAATTTGCAAGAAGGACGCAGATTAAAAGAGTGAACTCAGGATTTTATTATAAATTCTCAAAATTTTTTAATCGAAATATACACAAATTTACACTCACAGTGGTAAAAAAATATTACGGCATTGGATGCAAGCCGTTGTATGCTGATTGGTACCGTCTTTGGTTTTAAAGAATTCAAATCTTAAAAATCGACTAAAATGGAATGAGTTTTTTGTAACACAAGACAATTCTTCAGAATACTGTTTTTTATTAATAATGAATTAAAGGTATATTCTGAATTGTAGAAACGAACTTGTATTTTGCATTTTTGCTAAGCTTGATTATAGTCATAAATGGCAATTACAGTAGTTTAAACATCATACTAAAAGATGGCGTTAAATCTTTTTTTTTATTCGATCATTCAGTGTTTTGTTTCTGTTGTTCTGAGTCCACAGAGTACATTGTCTGAGTCTGAGAACGGATGTTATTGATTTGGCGCGAACTTAATTGTAAAATGTGCGCCAGATTAAGGTATTGAATGTTTTGAGTTATTAACAGTGACAATAATAAAAGATAAAACGTAAACAATGGCAAACGGTGGAGTATTTGGTAAAAAAAGTGATTTTTTGGAAATCGGTGAATACAACTTTTCATGGCCTGGTGAAAATGGAACTTTTCAGGATTTTGGTTCTGTAAACTATACCATGCCATCAGGTAAAAATAGTTTTTATTTATTTTTACTTTACGACTTGCAGATTAATTTATATTTTCTTTTTTACATAGGTCCGTGGTACTGGCCCTGGTGTCCGCTCTGGAAAATTACACAACATCCGTTGTTTCAGGTATAAAAGTAATGGAAATAAATAATAAGTTTAAATGAGCAATATTAAAAAAGTTTAACATTTTCAGCTTTCCAATATGCTTTTTGTTGCTTCATATTGTGCTCCAAGCACTAAAAAAGGACAATTATGGATGCATACAATTTTAATATTTGGTAAGTAATTTAAATCGTCTGGTCTTTGCTTGTTTGTATACGCTTAGTATAATAATGAAATATATCATTATTGTATAATAATTAATTAGAAAATTTTTATATCCTTAAATTTCGGCATATGCATACCTCAGTTGTAAGTCCCAAGATAAATTTTATTCATCATTCGTAATATTTTACTTCAACCCGAATCTTAAAAATACAACACCCTTATCAGCCTGTATTGCAATAATAATTTAAAATATATTGTTACCTCTAGACTCTAGGTAGTAGAGACACGCTGATTTCAGCACGAATTCTTGGAGGCTGATCATGCTTTCCATCAGGCAGAGTCACTTTTGTTGGAATGCCCATACATAAAAAAAAACCTATCGTCTGTTGAACCCGAGGCTCGATTTGCGTGGCGTGCAATTAGAGGTTATTATTTAGTAGTGAACTGCGATAGAGTAGGTAATAACGACGAACTTAGCTAAAGAAAACTAGAAAAACAAAATTAATAATCTTTAAAATGGTATATTCCTTATAGGTTAGTAAGAATTGGGTATCCCATGCTGCCATTTTAGCATCATTATTAATTTCTCTTACTTCTTATCGAGTTTTTGTATATCTACTAAATTTCAAGTATTAATAAAGAGCTCATAAAAATTCAATCTGTTGAATAAATTTCAAGTTCAATCATAACTAAACGCATTCTAGGCCAACTTGAGCAAAACTTGACCTTTTTGTCGAGTTTAAAATATGCTAAGTAAAAATGTTTGCCGCTATCTCGTAGCGAAATCATATTTTACTACATACTAGTTAAGAAAGCTTCTAGCAAAAACCGTAGGTCCATGTCCATATCTAAAGGCGGGCATACACGTTCAAGTATACTTGCGCAAATCCAGACTGTTTTGTATGTCTGTTCTGTATGTTTGTATGACAGAGACAGACAGACTTGCGCAAGTATACTTGAACGTGCCTGCCCGCCTTTAAATACGGACATGGACCTACGGTTTTTGCTAGAAGCTTTCTTTGTGTGTTCTCACATTATTCTAACTACTTAAGCACGTAGTGTTAAAAGTTATGATACTTTGACATTAGAATTAGCGGAATTAACCATTCTTAATTAGCACGTTTAAATAAAATAAAAAATATTGCAAATGCTATGTAAATTTGTGAGTTTCGAATAAGCAACCTTTGCAACAGGCGCTCCTTTGGGAGACCCAATTGTATGAATAAGATGTTTATATATACCTGTCATTCGTTTTCCAATAGGCTGATAATCCACTTTACATGTAACACACATAGGACATTAGACAAAAGAAATTTAAACAGTAGTAGTGCGCCCAGTACAGCCGCTATCGTCGTATAAGATACCTTGTTTTCTTTTTACCCGACTACGGCGAAGTCAAAAGAAAGGTTAATAATTTTGGCAGACTGTGATCCAACGTAGCACTTAGACTACTGAACCAATTTTCACGAATGAGGTGTCAATAGATTCGAAATCATGGCACGGGGGACATTGGCTATAATTTTATCAAAACTTTTCACGTAGTTGAGGTATGGGTTTTCAACTACTTCTTGTTAATAAATAAATACGTACATTAATGTTTACTTGTTTCCAACTCACTCTAAAAATTATATTTATTCGATTTTTAAACTTACTGTACCTAACTACTGCTACCGATTGCGTGTAAGAGTCTGATTAAGCAAAAGAATAAAAGAGTTATGGGCATGCCCAGACCAAGCGAGTTAGTCGCGTGTACTACACGCTATTTTTCTGAAAAATCATAAATTGTTATAAATCGTAAATCAAATTTTAAGAAAATCCAATTTGTTTGAAGATTTTTTTTGTCTAGATATTTAAATTATAAACAAGGTGAGGAAAAGTTATAAACAGGGTAAACACCGAGCACGCGAGTCTGAGAGTAGATAAAAAAGTTATGTAGGTACCTATGAGTTTTAAATTACGAGATTCAACTATTATGCTTGAAGCTAGACCTGAATCAGCACTTGAGTAAATTATAGGAGAACGTAATTGATAGGTACAACTTCATCAATTGTAAATTCGTTTAGGAGTGATATGACGTATGATCAAAGTAAAAAACAAATTTTAAATGAAATCATTTATTCTGCAATTAGGTAACTTGAACACTTGCAAGTTGAACTTTTTCTGAGCAGATGAGTTCAAATCAATCACATGGTAAAGTTATATCACCCCAGCTCCTTCTGCATCAATTGTTAAACAAAATGTGGATTTTCTACGTCACAATATTTATAATGACTAAATTGTTGTTTAAAGCCTTCATGCTGTACTCAATTTGGGCATGGCATGTAATTTGTTCACCGGATGCTTTCTCCTGGAATTTTGGCTTCGTGTTCCTGAATTTAGCACAAGTCGTCTACCTAGTTTATGAGATGAGGCCTGTTAAATTTGACCCTGAACTTGAAGAAGTTTATCATACACTGTTTGCACCGTTCAAGGTAAGTTTCACCATTTAAATTGTGTCAGTGTCCTGAAATGTCTTATTAACAGAATTTACTAAAACCAGCTTACACGCAACATATTTTTATGGAGATAAAATGTATGAAATATTAGTATTCAAAATAAACTTGTTGTTCTCAAAATTAACCTTGACTGTACGAGTATATTTAAATGATCCTACCAAGAAATATAAAATGCAAAGAAATTCGGAATTTTATTTTTTTCATTACTGTGTGTAATTAAAAGCTTTTATCTTAATTAAACTGTCTCACTAATTAAACCATCAGACTTAAATAGGCCGTCTTTGTGTGAGAAAATATGAAATTTATATAAGGTACAGTTGTATTTGATTGTGAACAGGTCTCAAGACTTCAGTTCAAACGTATGGTGTCTCCCGATTTTGCACACGTGATGTCCTTGCACGCAGGGGAGGCGTACGCCATGCAAAATCTAACCAAGACAGACCGCCTCGGGCTACTGCTCTCTGGCAAAGTACCTACATATTTCATTTTCTACGTATTTCTTATTAAGTTACTCATACGTAGGTGGCTAATGTACGTAATTTTTCCTCTATGCACTTAAACAAGATTTCGTTCAAGTTTTCCTGCAAGTGAATGAGGTTGGTCGGTACCTACATGTTTTTTTTTACTGGGTTTTTTGATATTGTCATTTACTGACATGAGCGTGGATCCTGGAATTATTCTTAGCATTCGGAATTTCGTTAATTCGGGGTATAGGTAAATACATAGGCAAGTATTCGCCCAGTGGTCAAAAGTGAAGAAAGTAAACGAAAATAAAACTCTAGAAATTTCTAGCATTTATTTTTTATTTTAAAATTTATCTGATTAAATACGCTTTTTTTAAACTAAGTCTCTAGAAAAAAATAATAAGTAAAGGTTGTAAGGTTGTAAAGCCTAAGAAAACGGTTGATAAACAATTTAAGGGAGCAAGCTATTGATAGATAGCTATCGTTTTATAATTTTGCTTGTTCAAGTAAAAATAAACATAAACAGAAAGGGTTTGCATACAATTTTGAACATATTTTTTAAATATTAATAAACTCAAAAGATAAAAGTACACATATTATTTTGGATGAAAATAAGATATTCAGATTTCCAACTTAATGAAAATGTTAAATGCTATGAAATATATTTAGCTTTAATTCCGCGAGACAAATATCCAGGTCTGAAAGCAGGGCACAAATCCCACCGTCATGCATATGTACACATACAAAACAAGTGAGAAATAATTAGCATGCCATGCAACCAAACCTATACTCGACACGTGTTTCGCCCCTCCACGGGGCATCCTCAGGAGATGTTGACTCGTCGAGCGTTTGAGCTCGAATGCGCGCTAGCTCACCGCTGTCGGCCCTTTATATACCGTTTCGATGACGCTATAATCACGATCGATACAATGTCACAACGACATCTGTGCCGAACTACCCGCAATCATACTTAGAAGTGGTGATGGAATTAAGTTTGTTTGGTCATTCAACAGTGTATATGCATTATTATTGTTATATTTTGATATTTCTAACTGTTCCAACACACTCATCCGGAAACCCTTATCGCAAACATGCAGAATGTTATAGGTATTGTTGCCGCTCAAGGAGTGGCCGGTGTCGATTAAATGTTTTGCGAAATGTGATTTATCTGGATGGCCATTCCTGTGAGCGGCAACATGTTCCCTGTACCTAATTTCGAAACTACGGCCTGTCTGACCCACATAGACCCCGGTGCAATCATTGCATACTAATTTGTAAACTCCGGATTTTTTTGAATTCTCTAATTTATCTTTACCGTTACATAGTTTACGCAAGTTATGATCCGATCGAAAAGCTACGTAAACATTGTGTTTTCTTAGAATATTCGCGATTCTATCTGAAATTGGGCCTATGTAAGTGAGACTCCCGACATTCTTGTTAATTCTTTCGGGGGTACATGCATAAAGTGCTGAGCGAGCCCGGTCATTCTGCTTTTTCTTAATTATATTATCAATAACTTGTTTAGTGTAACCGTTTGAAGTCGCGATTTGATACAATATTTTGAGTTCTTTTGCGTAATTATCCGTGGACAGTGGGAGTGACATTAAACGGTGGACATAGCTGCGGAAGGCTGCTAGTTTATGCTGTAGTGGGTGACAGGATGAAGCGGGAATCGTTGTGTCAGTGTGTGTGGGCTTTCGATAAATTTGGAAATCGAGTTTGTTATTGACTCTTGTGATTGTTAGATCCAAAAAATTAAGGGACTGATTTGATTCTAATTCTAATTTGAATTTAATTTTGGGGTGGTGAGTGTTGAGCCTATTTACGAAAATACGAAATACGAAAATTTTCGTAAATAGGCTCAACACTCACCACCCCAAAATTAAATTCAAATTAGAATTAGAATCAAATCAGTCCCTTAATTTTTTGGATCTAACAATCACAAGAGTCAATAACAAACTCGATTTCCAAATTTATCGAAAGCCCACACACACTGACACAACGATTCCCGCTTCATCCTGTCACCCACTACAGCATAAACTAGCAGCCTTCCGCAGCTATGTCCACCGTTTAATGTCACTCCCGCTGTCCACGGATAATTACGCAAAAGAACTCAAAATATTGTATCAAATCGCGACTTCAAACGGTTACACTAAACAAGTTATTGATAATATAATTAAGAAAAAGCAGAATGACCGGGCTCGCTCAGCACTTTATGCATGTACCCCCGAAAGAATTAACAAGAATGTCGGGAGTCTCACTTACATAGGCCCAATTTCAGATAGAATCGCGAATATTCTAAGAAAACACAATGTTTACGTAGCTTTTCGATCGGATCATAACTTGCGTAAACTATGTAACGGTAAAGATAAATTAGAGAATTCAAAAAAATCCGGAGTTTACAAATTAGTATGCAATGATTGCACCGGGGTCTATGTGGGTCAGACAGGCCGTAGTTTCGAAATTAGGTACAGGGAACATGTTGCCGCTCACAGGAATGGCCATCCAGATAAATCACATTTCGCAAAACATTTAATCGACACCGGCCACTCCTTGAGCGGCAACAATACCTATAACATTCTGCATGTTTGCGATAAGGGTTTCCGGATGAGTGTGTTGGAACAGTTAGAAATATCAAAATATAACAATAATAATGCATATACACTGTTGAATGACCAAACAAACTTAATTCCATCACCACTTCTAAGTATGATTGCGGGTAGTTCGGCACAGATGTCGTTGTGACATTGTATCGATCGTGATTATAGCGTCATCGAAACGGTATATAAAGGGCCGACAGCGGTGAGCTAGCGCGCATTCGAGCTCAAACGCTCGACGAGTCAACATCTCCTGAGGATGCCCCGTGGAGGGGCGAAACACGTGTCGAGTATAGGTTTGGTTGCATGGCATGCTAATTATTTCTCACTTGTTTTGTATGTGTACATATGCATGACGGTGGGATTTGTGCCCTGCTTTCAGACCTGGATATTTGTCTCGCGGAATTAAAGCTAAATATATTTCATAGCATTTAATGTCATGGATTTCCGCAAAGTAACGCCTGATTCCATAACTTAATGAAAATGTATTCTTCAAGAATTTCCAAGGTATAATATTTTCTACACCGTCTTAATGTAATGCAAGTTGCACTGAAATATTACTTACCGGAATGTACCTACAGAAATATTAATGCTAGTACTGGTTTCGGATGGCGTGAGTTACCGGATAACATCATAATTCACAGGTTGTTATTTTCAGAGAATTCGGAATTGAAGCTAGAGAACTTCATATAATAATTATTTTACGGCAATTAACGCGAACACTTATTTAAGGTATTACATACCTATGATTTGCCCGACGTTTCGACCAGGTTGCACTGGCCACAGTGTGTGGCAGTGGTCACAGGCTGACACAGACTGAAAATAATTATTATAATAGGTCTTTAACTATGAAATTGCCGTTTTGTATGCAATAAGTGAAACATTTTGAACTGCTTCTCGGGTATTGAATTTTTTACCCACTAAAAAGTTGTCTAAATTTTGGAAAAAGTAATAGTCGGTAGGTGCAAGGTCTGGTGAGTATGGCGGATGAGGGAGAGCTTCCAACCCCAGCTCTTGCAGGTCGTATGTAGGCTATTTTTTATACTTCAAAAATAGACTTGCAACCCAAAATTTACCAATCCCTAGTTTAGAAATAATTTATATGGCAAAACTTCGTTTGCCGGGTCACCTAGTAATGCTATAAAATGTTTGTTATTAACTAATTCTAGTAGAGGTTATACGAGGACGAGAGTTGAATTTTATTTGTGCTTTTACCTCTGCAATAAGTTGGTCAAAGAATTAAAATTATTAAGCTATTTTTTTTATTAGATCCATACTAAGTTATCAATTATACGCCTAAAATTGCTGTTTTTTAAATACATATAATTACCGTAACAAACAATAAATCAATTGAATTATTTATTGAAAAAACTTAGGGGTAGGTCACATCTATACAAATAAATAAAATTGAAGTGTATGTTATTAATTTTAAATTAACAGCTTTTCACTAAATGCAATCGAAAGTATCGACGGTACTTACATCACAAAATCAATTTTTAAAATATCTGTATGTCAGACTGTCTGTATCCCACCGATCTCTGGAACTGACCCATTTTGACAAGACTTTCACTGGCAGATAGCTGATGATATGATGAGTAACTTGAGGAATTTTCATTTAAGACTAGTTTTGCCCCCGTGGTATTACCGTACTTTTCTACTATTACTTTTCCAACAACGGCGGTCTGCAGCTAGTAGGTAAAGACATAAATACACTAAATACTAATCGTTTCGTGCTTTTTACCTTTCAATTATTTTGGTTTATTGCACTGTTTAGTATAATTTACAATATGGGTCATTGTTTAGACTTAGGTACGTAACACGACCGGTAGACATACCTACTTGACGCTTGTAGCTTGATTTAGCTATTTTCACTGTACATTAATGTAAAACATATTGCTTGAAATTTCTAACTTTTGCCCATAAACGTAAAATATTCCAAGTTTCACGCTTCTACGTTCGTGATTTTTCTTAAAAATACGCACAAAATATATTTTCACCTTAAATACTTTAGGTATACCTATATAACTTACTAGCTTTTGCACGCAGCTTCGCTCACGCAGACTTTTATCCCCTGATTTACCCCCTTAGGGGTGGCTTTTAGTAAAATCCGTTCTTAGCGGATTTCTACACCCTTTATGGAACCTACCTGCCAAATTTCAAGTTTGTGGGTGTTATAGTTTCTGAGATTTCGTGATTAATAAGTGAGTGGTATTTCGCTTTTATATATATAGATAAGTATATGCATTATTAAGTTCGCAAATAAATATCCTTTTCATTTTGTTATACCTATTACAAAGTTAGGAGTTTTAAATAGCCTGTGCCTTTTCCCTAGATAACAACTTACTATTCGATTAAAATTTTGGAGGTATTGTATTAGGTACAAGAAAAAATAATAAGTAAGTTAATTGCGACATAATAATGTAAATAGACAAGTACGAGTATATGATATTTTAAGTATCATCTAGCACTAATACACGCAAAATTAAAGTTACTTTCCACATTCGACCTCTATTGTCGCAAGGTATGTAAATGCAATCCTCACATTTTGTAGCCATTCGCACAGTTGGAGAATTTAAAACAATTTTTCAGAGTGCACGTGCCAATGTTTGCATAGAAATGCTATTGCTGTAGCCTTATCGTATACCTCACCGAATAGCGTATACGTGCCTTTAACACGAAACCGAAAGATTATATTGGAGTACCTGCTTGAATTTTTTACGTGAAAAACCTGTAGGTAAAGAAAACTAAGTATATTATAAGTATCGATAAAAAAAATCCCTTTAAACATTTTATACGATGGATCCTTTTACAAATACTGACGAAGTCTTAGAGCATCACTTAGAAAAATGCCCAAAAACACATATTGAATACGGTCATAGATTCAAAACATATTGAAGCTGACCCGGCGAACTTCGTACCGCCATATTTACATATTTCTCGTTATTTTTTCTTTTTTTTCTTTCTAGTGTTATTGAATTACAACTAAGTACATATTTTGACTTTCATCCCCTCTCTCCAAGAAACCGTGCCGAATTTCGGAATAAAAAGTATCCCATGTCCTACCTCGTAGTATGAACTCAAATCATGCCAAGTTTCATTTGAATCCATTCAATAGTTTCAGCGTGATGCGCGGCCAAGATACAGACAGACAGACGGACAGACAGGTAGACAGACAAAAATGAAAAAAATTACAGTTTTGGCTTCAGTATCGATTATAGAGCCCTCCAAAAAAAATTTTCCAAATATCTTTAATGTACAGACTTGGACCTGTTACATTTTTATTATAAGTATACTTAGTCCTTTCTAAATCTATAGATTTAGAAAGGACTAGCTGAACCCCGCGGTTTCACCCGCGCCGTGGTACAACAACCACAGGAAACGCCGCGGGATAAAGCTAGTCTAAAAAAATATTCCTTATATCATCAGCTATCTGCCAGTGAAAGTCCCGTCAAAATCGGTCACAGAAACAGACAGACCAAAATTAAAAAAAATGTTACTTTGGTACATGTACCGTGTATATACTATATAGGTACCTATATGCATTTATTAAAAAGCGGTTATTTTAATATTACAAACAGAAACTCCAATTTTATTTATTTGTATAGAAGATTTACAAGATTGTACACAACTCACGTTGAAAAATGCCATATTACGATGTAAAAGTTAATGAAAGTTAAAAATGGTTCAACAAGAAAACGTATTCTATTCACATAAAATGAACAGTTTAATAATTTTTAACTGACTTCGAAAAAGGAGGAGGTTCTTTATTCGACGGTATATATGTTTTTTAATTTTTTTTTGTGTTTACGCGGAAAACTTCATCGTTTATGAACCGATTTTAATATTTATTTTTTTAATGGAAAGGAGATATCCCAACGGTGGTACCATGATAAGGACACTAAGATCTGATGATGGCTTCCAAGAGAACTCGAGTCGAAACTTGAAGTCGGTTTTTATTTTGTTAAAATTTTACTTGAACCTATAGTTTATATATAAAACATACTTCATCAGCTAAATTACGTAAACCAAACTAACAAGTCGTTAATAATAAACTACTAAATTAATCATTATCAAATAATCACACATAAAAAAAAAATTAATGTCACTGGTTTCATTAGCTATTTATGGTCGTATATGTTTTTTGAATCTAGTCCCACCCTCAGATCAAATAAAAAACGGTAGATAACGCATCGCCTTGTTCTTGTTGAAGCAGAAGAAAAAATGCTCGTAGTTCCAAGTAAACACACGCGATACGCACTAAAAGCGATACATGTACGATATTGACGAAAAGTAGCTTAGTTTATAGCACAGTTAGTGCATATCGCGTGTGTTTACTTGGAACTACGAGCATTTTTTCTGCTTCAACAAGAACAAGGCGATGCGTTATCTTCCTTTTTTAGGGTTCCGTGCCAAAGGCAAAAAACGGAACCCTTATAGATTCGTCATGTCTGTCTGTCTGTCTGTCTGTCTGTCTGTCCGTCCGTATGTCACAGCCACTTTATTCCGAAACTATACGAACTATACTGTTGAAACTTGGTAAGTAGATGTATTCTGTGAACCGCATTAAGATTTTCACACAAAAATAGAAAAAAAAAACAATAAATTTTGGGGGTCCCTATACATAGAACTGAAACTCAAAAATTTTTTTTTCATCAAACCCCTACGTGTATCTATGGATAGGTCTTCAAAATGATATTGAGGTTTCTGATATCATTTTTTTCTAAACTGAATAGTTTGCGCAAGAGACACTTCCAAAGTGGTAAAATGTGTGTGTCCCCTGTAACTTCTAAAACAAGAGAATGATAAAACTAAAAAAAATATATGATGTACATTACCATGTAAACTTCCACCGAAAATTGGTTTGAACGAAATCTAGTAAGTAGTTTTTTTTAATACGTAATAAATCGTAAACTGCAATATACCTTTCATTCAAAATATAAATTTAAAAATATAAATTATATTATGTTACTTAATGCTGCCCTTACCCTTCATGGGCGAGTCCGACTCGCACTTGGCCGCTTTTTTATTTGATCTGAGGTCCCACCTCGAAGACAAAAGGAAGGGTTATATTTTTGGCAGTCTTTACTAAACAATATGTTCTAAGCTAGTGAACCGATTTTAATGAATGAGGTGTCAATAGATTCGTAATAATGGCCCGAGTGAGAAAGACTTTATTTTTTATCAAAAGTTTTTACATAGTCGAGTTACAGTCAACTCAATTTTGAAGCAGATATCTTAAACCGATTTTACTGAAATTTTGCGAGCATATGTATACAGCGTGACAATATAATATTATAATGACATGGAGCGGAGCTGATCTGATGCTGGAGCTGGAAGGTGGCCATAGGAACTCTGTAAAGTTTTTGGACTCGTTTGATTCGTCTCGAGGCATTCCAGTAAAAGCTTGTTTTTAAAAAGCTTTTTAATTTAATTTATTCTACAATAGCTAGTGTTAGTGTAACGTCTATCCTCTTGTATTATTGGTTAATATTTTGTTTTGACCACGTGACTAAGCGTTGAGATGACGACAAGCTCATACATTTGTTAGTTTTCTAATAATGTTTTCATTTGTCTAATGTCAACTTGGCTAGGAGGACTGTACTTTGTGGTCGTTTTATTATTGTATAGAATATATTTCTTATTTTAGAATTTAAAGGGGAAGGTAGGGACAAGAACCATGTTCTTATATTATGGGTAATAATATCTAATAAAAAAAAACTGTTATTGACTTTCATGATAAATGAAGTTTTATGTTATTAGGTGAACGTCATGAGTGGTCATCAATTTTTACATCCAATCCTGCCGTGCGAATTTCTGGATTCCCCTGAGTTTGAATCAAGTCGGGCAACAATAGATGAAAAATTCAAGGTAAGACCTTTATACTAAGTGTTACTTACGAGAAATAATCTTTGGGATTCTCTATATCCATGCTTCCGTATTCTATCCTAATCCTAATCACGCTAATAATATAAAGGTGAAAGTAAGTTTGTTTGTAACGCTTTCACGGGAAAACTACTTAACCGATCATCATTGTACGCATATTCTTGGAGGTATTAGAAGTAACATAGGATATTTTTTATTAAGGTGAAGGAATATTGCCTCTATGGTAGTCCTCTATCGCCTGTATCATGGGGAGTGTTCTGAAGAGCTCTTCCAACTGGTCCCCCCTTCTCCCTTCCTCTATAGGACAACACGTGCTGGCCTTCGCAGTCACCCTTTTAGAGTGGAAGACATACGCTCTCGAACGCAACGTTTCGGTTCTTCCTTCTTGCGTCGAGCGATCAAAACATGGAACTCACTACCACCGCACGTGTTCACTTCCCATTATGATCCCGGTTCCTTTATGCGGGACGTGTAAAAGCACCTCACTAGGCCGCCATAGTTTTGGTCACTATATACTACTACTTACTTGTGAACGTGGTATACTATACCACGTTTATTCATTTAAATAGTAGTGTTATAATGTGTGCTAGGTACCTAAAATCTGTTTGAAGTCGGTGCCTAGATTTGATGCCAGTAAAACTCATGCAAAATATTCACATTTTGTTAATATTGAGAGCAATATGTTATGATATAATGTAAGAAGAATCTTACACTACAACATTAAATATAGCAGTTGCAAATTTAGTGTAAGTATACAACTTTCAAAATGTTACTAACTACTATTTAACACAATAGCAGTTTGGTGTAAAGCATCACCTTGTTAAGTAAGGCAATGGGGCTAAGTAACAGGGTTGGTTGGCGGACGGATGAGTTCATTATTCAAAGGGAGCGGAGTTTCAGACACCGTGTCGCAGCAAACGCTTCTGAACCCACTTACATATTTAACAAATGCTACTCAGTTTTAACTATCGGAAGATTTAAGTAAAAGCATTTTTTTAAAGATACCTCAAATGTACCAATATTAATTGTAATCTATTAGATCATTTTACGGTTTATTGGGAAATTAATAAAAATAAAAACTTCCTTAACATTAACATGTAAAAGAAATTAAGTATATAAGAAATAGATTCATAATTTGCTCAACCAAATGTTGTGGGTTCAAATCCCACATGGGACAACACTTTGTGTGATCCACAAATTGTTGTTCTGAGTCTGGGTGTTCTTTGTGTCCGTTTCATGTATATTTGTAAAGTCCCCCGCGACACATGATTTATTCCTAGTGCGTGAGTTGTCTTTTTTTAAGAATAAAAAATACACATTAATACATATACTAGTGGTCGCCCAGTGGTCAAAATTCGACCATTATTTTTTAGCTTTCTGCACTCCTCCAAATGAACTTTAACTGTGCTAAATTTCATACTCCTCCGTTCCCCTAATTTTCGTAAAAAGGGCTTCAAAGTTTTTGCTGCACGTATTAATATATAAAATACAGAGAACATTTACTGCGATTTAGACATACAAATTATTTTCTTAGTGATATTTGTTAGAATTTTTATATGTAACTAGCTGACCCACGCAACGTCGTTTACGTCTCATATTGCCCGTTCATTTGTTACAAAAAATGTGATAAATGAAGAACCGCTCTACCGATTTTGTGCAAACTTTACGTAAGCCATCTATTTAGTAGATGGTTTACGTAAAGTAACGTTACGTTCGGACTAAATAGTCCGAACAAAGCCTAAACATTTGGTTTGGATATGTGAGCCCGTTATTGAGTTATAAAATTACAACGAAAAGTGGCATTGATTTTTATAAATGTATATATTGATAAATGTATTTTGGTCAATTACAGGATCATTAAACACAGAATTACAATGTTTATGTTGGATAGGGTTTAAATAAACTTCAAGTTTAACCATAGTCGGGTTGAAGCTACAATACCTCACGGTCTCACTGGCCAAACTGATGCGCCAATTACTATGTTTTATTTGTCAGCTGTGTGTACGGATAGTTAGACTATATTTAGAGTTTCGTGCACGTGTTACTTTATGCAAATATATAACTAGCTTTTTCCCGCGGCTCCTCCCACGCGTATGTCAGTTATCGCTGTTCTTCCTCAAGAATCAAAGTATCTCCATGCAAAATTTCATTGATATCAGTGTAGCACAGCGGTTAAGCGTGAAAGCATGACAGAGTTAGGTACTTTCGAATTTAGAATACTAGTATGGATGTTGAGACCGCTATATGACGTAATGAATGTTTTTTTAATTTAATTGGAATTAATCTAAAAAAGTCTAATTTAAATTAAGAAACACTTAAGGCACCTTAAAAGCTCATTTCAATTTGTAAGGTTTCCCCGCGTAGTGAGGTGTAACACCCTTTCAAATTACTTTCACGATAGGTTCACCCACTCGTTGATCGCGCTTTGGCATTACCTACCCCATTCCGTTGACCTAATTGTTGCCGATATGGCTGTATAACAACCGAAGTGGCTATAAATGCAAGAAAGTAGGTTAAATATCGATGGAGTCTAAACAGTCTTGGAAAGACGTGGTGAACTCACTTAAATTACTTTTTTGAACAGCACCATAATTAGTTTACAGATATTTAGATGTAAGTTCTTGACGATAATATCTACATATTACGAGTATTACATGGAGTTGTTAATTAGCATAACGTATATAATTTTGTAGGCATATAATTTAGGTCTACTTACAGGCTTTTGTAACTAGTCAAAACGAAATTACTGACGGCTTATTTCATTAACCGATTTCAAAAAGGAGGAGGTTCTCAATTCGACTGTTTTTTTTTATGTTTGTTACCTCATAACTTTCGATTGGGTGAACCGATTTTGATGATTCTTTTATTATTTGAAAGCTGGTGCTTACCGAATGGTCCCATTTAAATTTGGTCCAGATTGAAGTCGGTTATTTTTTGTTAAAATTTCTAATTATTTGAACTATCTCTTGTGTTGGTAATCAGGCGCTATTTTACATTTCAGTTACAGTACAGTTATTTTTACAAGTTCACTAGTTTTTACCCAGGATACGCTTGCGCTTATGTCGATTATCGTGGTAAAAATAGTAGCCTATGCCCTTCTTCAGGAATCAAAGGATCTCTATAGTAAATTTCATCCAAAACGGTTTAGCGGTTTAGACGTGAAAGCTTAACAGACAGACAAGGTTTCTTTTAATTTTATAATATGTACTTATTAGTATAATAAATATAAAGTCTAATATATAAGATAATGATTTGTTTGTCGATAATTACAAGTTAATTATTGTAGGCATAAAATACTTTAATTCGTATTTCTTACAAAATATTTAAGTTAACTTGATTTGCATATAAATCGTATAATAGGTACGCAGTTTACCAGGGAAAACGAAATATGAATTAGTTAAATATTGATGGAGTATTAACATTCTTAGCAGTCGTTAGTTTTCCAGATCATTAGCTCAAATTAATGTCACGTTACATACGACTTTTACGACTCGTTTGACTATCATGAATACCATGATTATGGGGTGTTTGCGACTTCCAATAACCAATTTCATTAACATGACTCTTATATCTACTCAGAGCATGACATTAGTACGTTTTTAAGGTTCCGCAGTATAACCCTTAAAGTTTCGTCATACACGTAAAGTGGGGATGATTTGTTTTATCTCGTCTACCCCATAGTGTGGGATATGATTAGATGGGTCTTTTAAAAACATTGAGAGGTTCCTAAGATGATTTTTTTAATTTAGGTATCCGTTTGCGCGATATTCAACTGTAAAGGGCATATAGGGCGACCCGCCTTCTCTAAAAGATCATCAGGTGGCTTTAAAAATCTAAAAAAATCATGATGGTAGCCCATGTGAAGAACTTTGAAGGAAAACTATAACGGCTTAGATAACTTTGTTATAACAAGAGTTATAGAGGCCTAACTTGTAAAATGCTTTAACTTGGAAAACTTTGTACAAAAATAACGAAATTATAAGTAAATTTTATTCATAGTAATTAATAACAACCCCGTCTTTAAATCCACGTGCCATTATGGGTGATTACGGACATTCAGACATAGTGATCAATAACGAGTCTTACCAATAACGGAGTGACGAGAACTATACCTACAATAGAACTTGTTTTCGTTTTTCGTGTTCTTTCTACTGGTTCATTCAAAACAATTTAGTTGACACTAGCTGATGCCCGCGGTTCCGTCCGCGTGTATATCGGTTTTCGCGGCAAATAGTCGATCTCATAGTAGTAAATATATATAAAGTCATCGAGATATTACGTACTACGTACTAGAGGAGCCACTCAAAACCAATTATATGTTCCGTTTATATTTGAATTAAAACTAAAAAGCGCTGCAGCGCAGCCAAACAATAATTAGTAGTCTAATCCAACAGTATTAACAAGCAGCGCTCTATCGCATTCGAGCTGTAGTTTCCTCGCGAGCGAAATGTCATAAGCGCCGTGATTTTCATGGCGCTTACGCGTTTTGGCCAACGAACTGTTGCAAAGATTCGCTTTTATAGAGTAAGCGACAAACAAGAAAGCAGAACGGATAAATAGCTTTATACCTACGAAGCTTTATTAGGAAATTCACTTTGAGTAAATAGTACTTCAATAGCTTTACCAGTTTCAGTTTTTTTGTAGAGTTCATCGAGGTATAAAATATAAAAGCCGAATATTCAATTTTTAAATTATACTTTAATGATAATTTAAATATAATTATTGCAAAAAAAATGTTATGGGTTATTTACGAAGCTATTTTTAACAACATATTATTTTTCCTTATCCAATTAAATACGTTAAATACGTTGTGCATTTAACGTCAGTTAATTCTACCTAAATATCACTTCTGTATGTTTTACTCTAAGTACTCTATGTCGAATGAGGCAACAATGGCGTCTTAAAATATTTTGTTCGTATTTAATTTTAAAACAATTATATCTAGTTAATTACTGGTGAAAAGTTATTCCTTTGTTTTTCTCCGTATTCCTTGTATTATTAGTGCAATATCTCAAGACACAAAATGGCATAATTCACGAGTTTTAGAACGTTTTTAAATTTAAACAATCACACGCTTAAGCCACCGCTTCATCAGCGTGTAGCTAGCAAGCGACTGAAGGAAGTGCGGCGCATGCGCCGCAATTGCATGGAACACCGCACTAATGAGTGGCGTCTTCTCTATACATTATATCTCGATGTATAAAGTACCCTATGTGTTAATCCAGGGTGTCAGCTTCCTGCATACCAAATTTTATCCAAATTGGTCCAACCGTTTGCGCGTGAAGAAGTAACAAACATACACACTCACAAACTTTCGACTTTATATATATATATAAGTGTGATGTGATGATGTGATTAGTGTGATTATAACTACCTAAGTAAGGTATATCAGGCTAAACTTTGATTACCTTCCTATTTCGGGTTAATACTTTACAAAGGAACATAATAATTTTAAGAGTAATAAAAATTTACGGCGTATAATTGTACCTATTTACTTCATAATTATTTTCATCCAGGTATCGATAGTGGCAGCGTCGTCTTGCCGCTACGTGTACTGGCAAAGGAGTTCGCTTGAATATTTGTTCGTTAAGGAGCCCTACCTCGCGTGTGTAGTCACCACGCTAATCGCACGCGATATCACAACAAAACTGTACGCAATGAATAACAAGATCGTCACAGAGAGGGGCTCGCACTTAGATATTCGATTGCCGAGTATTTCCCATGCATTAGCTCGAAGTCCAAGAAGACTACGTGCTGCGAATAAACTACCTCCACCGACTACGGTACAGCCTGTACCCCCAGAGAAAAGACCAAGTAAGGATTTTGTTTGATTTTTATTTTCCAGTGATGATAATTTTCATAAAATCCTATGTCTATAATAAATTATATATGCTGAATAATGTTTAATGTGTTATCGGTTATACGTTCAAATACAAAATCTTGAACGATTCATTAAAATCTTAAGAAAGTTCCTGCATCATCGTTATGTAAACTTAATTTGAACTCGAGAAAAAGCTTGGTCATTGCATATCGATTTTTTGTTCAATTTCCTGGAACAACCAGCCTATTTGGCAGCGGTAATCGCTTACCATGATTAAAATTTGGTCAAAATTCAGTTTCAACATATTTTCGATATCACAGATGTCATAAAACGTATTTTCGCTGTAAAGTATTAAATATTTACCATTGACAGTAATGTGATTATATCGTATTGCGATCAAATGTCGAATCGGTAATCTGCTAGTTTTAATACTTTACTATTTTACTACGAAAATACCTTTTATGAAATATGTTAGGTCGACAGTAAATCGCATCTGAATTTTGAACGATTTTTTATAACAAAAAAATAACCTTCAGAACCGTTGAGCTGTTTTATTTATTCTTTTATTTTTTCAGTCAAAAGACCTCCGCTCATGGACATAGAAATCCCCTAAATTTTGTTGCATTTATTAAAAAACTATTATAATGAAATAAATTTAAAAAAAATACTTCACAGTTAACCGCCATATCGACACTTGAACATAGAATATATAAAATGAATACAGATATTTTGTAATATTATTCCCAAGTTAACTAAGAAATATCTTTACAGATTGTTGGTCCCGGGAAATGGAACCATTAACCACTGTGGTAAAACGCAACTGTACATCCATATCAGGTTATACCGGCGGTGACGAAGAACTAATGCCTTTAGCCGCACACGAAGCACCAGCGGCTTCCTCCGACGATTTGTCAGTAGCTGACAGTTGTCCCGACACCTCGTCTAAATACCACAGCTGTGAGGCCGTGGAGACTGACGACGAACTTAGGCATTAGACATTTTAAATTTAAAAAAGTAAATAAATATATACTGTACTGAGATTACAGCGTATTTCTCCATTATATACTACCGGTGCCTGCGACTTTGTCAACATTTATACAACCTTTATCCCCCCTTTCGATCCCTTATTCGCATTTAAAAAGTAGCCTATGTCCTTTCTCAGGCTCTAGACTGTGTATCAAATTTCACTTAAATATTAGTAAGGATAATTCTCGTGTTACTTTGGTGCTCACGATGAACTGCGAAACTATCTAACTGATTTTATGTTTTTTAAAAGTGTTCTGCTAGCGTGCCTAGGATAGGATACTTATCATCACGCTTAGGCAAATAGGATTCCAGTATGATGAAAAAGAGACGCAGGCGAAGTTGCGTGGGTCAGCTAGTGTATTAATATTATATCAAATGTATAAAGAAAATATAATTTAGAAATTATGTACCTCAAATATGTTTTAAATCTATAAAATTTATTGAAGTTTTGTTATATCGCTTGTGTATCCGTAAATGTTACCGTAATCTACTTATATAACATTATATTTAATATTATATTTGGACTGATATTATTGAATAAAGTATTGTGACTATTACTGTGACCATTTTATTAAGTCTAAAACTTCAATATCCTAGAGTAAATAATTATAACTGCCTCGGTAACCCAGTGGTAGCGTATGCAACTGCTGTACTTGAGGTCTCGGATTCGATTTCTGGGTCGGACCAAATGTTTGTATGATCTGCAAATATTTGTTTCGGAGTTTGGGTGTTTTCTATGTATAATATGTATGTACCTATTTAAAAAAGTACATATGTATTCATATCACTTGTTTAGTACCCATAATACAAGCTCTGCTTAGTTTGGGATTAGATGGCGTTGTGTCAGATTTCCGAAATTAAAGGCTGTTGACCTGATGTGGTTGATGATGATATGATGATCTTAAAATCGATAGCATTAATCTGAAACATAATCAAGCATAAAATGTAGAGAGTATCAGGGATAATTTAATTAGTACAAACTGGGTACCTTTTTGAAGTGAAAACTTCTTTATCGGCGTTGTGCACTTTTTTGGGATGGGTAAAAAATATTAAACTCACGTCAGGACACGTGACCTGATCGAATATTCGTAAGACGGAGGCGTGGCGGAGGAGAGGAAGTAATATCGCCCTCTCTTTCTACCGCGGGGCGAAAATGTACGCCTGCTCCTGCTGTTTCGTTTAAGCGGCGCAGGGCGCTTGCGCGAGTTTGAACCTGGCTTCGCTCGGGTAGTATGTATTTATACTGTATAGCATTAACCTATATTTTTATAACATCACAATAAGCAGTTCTGTAGTTATCAGTTCTCAAGGAATATTAAAGGCAAAGCAAGGTATAGATTCGTCTAGCATCGTTCATTGTGTTTAATAAATAAAGGAAATTAAAAAAATGAAATTTAATAAATCAAAAATGCACAACGTAAATGTTTAAATTTTCACTACTGCCGGCACTCCCGGAGTGCAACCCGTTGTTTTTTTCACGTTCAACTGGTTCAACCTAATATATGTGATACCAGTGATACTAACCACAAATAACGTCACAACTGTCACAACTCTCATTATCTCAAGGTAGTAGAGCCACGCCACGCTGATTATAGCACGAACGGGCTGGCTCGACCGGGGTGGTACTACCGGCGCACAGAAAATCAACGTAAAATGACAGCGTGCGTGCTGTCGTGTTTCGTTGGTGAGTGTAAGACCAGAGGCCCAATGATGCAGAAGCATCACTAGGCCGTAATGGTGTGGGTCATTGTTGCATTGTCTGCATTCGCAATGAGTATGGTGACCACCACTCTTGGATTCTGCTTAGGCTTTCCATCAAGCAGAGTAGATTAATTTTGAAAAGGCCATAAATAAAATTATAAAAATTAATCCTGACCATTAAAAGTTTGAAGTTACATCTATTTCAGTCTTAATTAATTACCTTAATTAGGCTAAAGCACATCAACACTGCGATTTTTTTATTTGAATATGCGCTTTTC
The DNA here is from genome assembly GCA_949125395.1 of Diaphora mendica. Lineage (NCBI taxonomy): Eukaryota > Metazoa > Arthropoda > Insecta > Lepidoptera > Erebidae > Diaphora > Diaphora mendica. The sequence goes on from OX421316.1 coordinate 16,780,351, forward strand.
AAAACTTTTTATTTCACCTTGTAATAAAGCTAGTTATCAAATAGTTGTGTGGCGACAGAGCGCCTGCGGTGGCGCCGTCCTGTCGCGCCATGCGTACGTACGTCCATCCGCTGCCCTAGCAAACAAATTATGAACGGAATCTCAGCGCGCGCACGCATTTATATAAACTGTCACTAAGCGATAATCGTTCTCTCTCACTCAATTATATCACTCTCTCACTCACGCGTAAATTCAAGCTCGCTGGTACAGCCACGAGTTGTATGCCAATTTTGTGTATATATTAAAGTGCATTTTAGCAAATAAATAAGAAAAGTCGTAACCTCCTCCGAGTTTCACTACTATCCTATCTACGGATCAAAGGCTAACAGCTGGGCCGGTTAGGATAGTGAACCACCACCTCTCCCTGGTATTTAGGCTACGGATCAAAAGCTAAAACAGCTGGGCCGGCCACATACCTATATCCCAGTACCTACACTCTCAGCCAGCTGGCATAGCGTGTAGGACCAAGTTATAGGCAAACTATACGGGTCAGCAAGCACACAGCTGTCCCGAAAGTTGAATATGATGTACCTAAATCAAGGCAAACAAGTCCACTTAAAGTCACTCTTAAATTACCAGATAGTCATTACACAGGCGCTTAAATTAAATTAAGTTTACTTTCGCTAATACAAACTACCACTTTTCGTGGTACCAATTCTCGGACGAGTTTACTTGCTTGACACCATAATAGCCAGCCATGCGATCCGATTTCACTTTAATTGCTTCCATTTTGAATTTTTATTTCATGGGAAGAATGAATTGCATACCTGGAAAACTAAGTTTAATCTCGAGAGTTTAAATATTTACGTTTTTATATACCAGCATAATATTCTTATCAGCCTATTGCCGTCCACTGGTGAAAGGCCGGTTGGCGTATGCGACTGCTGATCACGAGGTCTCGGGTTCAAATTCAATTTCAAACACCAGGTCGGGCCAAAAAGTTTTATTGTGTTTTTCGATTATAGAAAATTAAATGCTTAATAACAACTCGGAGTTTGGAAGTTGGGGTCTTAGCCTGCGAGTCCCGGAGAGCACGTAAAGCCGTTGGTCCTGCGCCTGATCTCTCCCCGGTCGTGTCGGATAACCATCCTATCGGATAATGAGAATGAGGGAACCTGTGTTTGCGCAGTTGGCTGGTCTCCGTTGAGACTGGCCACCGTGGCTGAAATCAGCTAGGAGAACATCATCAGGAATGTGTGGAGGCCATACGTAGGTACATCTTACATGTACCTATTCATAGGCGTAGCCAGGCCCAGCTTTTACTCAGGGGTGGGGCAAAATAAAGAAAACTAGGTAAATGATTGGAATTTAATGTACTGTAATATACGAAGTGAGTGAGGTCACTGGAGTAGAAACCTCTTTCAGCCTCCCCTAACCCCCCGGCGATTATGGGGTAAGTAGGTAAATTTCTTTTATTTAGTGCTTTCATAACCCTCTTGCTATGAAAACTAAGGTGGCCGGCAAGTCCGTTTTCTGTAATTGACAATCATAGTAAGGTCTTTTCGATTCTTGGTCTGACTGGATTATCTTTTTAACTTTTCGAGAATTTAACCAAAAGATCCAGAGCAAAACTAAAAATACCCCTTCTCTGAAGACACAGAGAGTTTTTATCATATATTATTGTACAGCCAAAATGATTTCGATATCATTGTTGATGCACTGGGATTTAAATGTCACTGACACCGCTGGACCACCAGAATTTGTCGGTCACTGATTCTAAAGTTGTTAGGGTTGGTCTAACAAGTTTGACAACGCATATGTACCTATATCTCAACTCCTAGTGCAACAAGTGAACAACTGTTTTCTCCTAAATTAAGTCGAAATTCATCGTCAAATATCAGTTTGTTGGTCAATTGTTCAAAAGTTATAAGCGTAGTTGTAGCGTGATGATGTATAGCCTGCCTCGAAGATGAAGTGAAACGACGTATGGCTATAACCAGAGCTGCAATGAAGAAGTTGTGAAAATTTTGGGGAAATCAGAACCTTACCAGAGCCACCAAGATTCGGCTTGTACAAATACTTATAATTCCCATTTTCCTATACGCTGTGGAGAGGTGCACAGTAGGCACGCGAGCTGGAAAGAAGGAATATGGGGATGGCCAGTGGCTCTAGAAATGTCATGCTAGAGAAATATGCTCGGGATATCGTGAACGGAGTTTCACACTAACGTTTTTGAGATAGAGGAACTCGGCATTACACAGCGTTTATCAATCATAGTATGCGACCGTACTGCATACTGCAGTACTTTGGCCATTTCTCTAGACGGAATAGCGACTCCATAGAGCGACTGGTAGTAAAAGCAGTTGAATTTGCATATCTATTGCTATTTTTCATGCATTTATTCACGTCAAATTCAAAGTAGGGATGCAAAAAGTGTTGTGTGCAATTTCATTACGGCATTCATTAAAAGTTGTGGTGAAGTAATAAAGTTACATTACGAGCGGTCACTCCGTGACGATCAATCCATTAATGTAGCCAATCCATCACATCCGTGCAGGCGATGTAGGTATAGCAATGTTGATACTAAAATATTTATGTTTTATATACCTACGCTTACATCATGTACATATCAATAACTCGAGGCTGAAAGTTCACTTAAAGTGTCGAAAAAAATTTATAGTAGGTAAGTAAGTAGGTCATACGAGTAGTACAAAATTGTACTTTTCAATTAAACTTTACTAAGAAGGTAGTAGATTATTTTTCTTATGAAGTGCACCTGTGATTTTAAGTATTATGAAATCGTTGCGTAATCCTTCTTCCTACGAGTACTAATAATACAAACGCGCAAGTTTGTAAGTATGGATGGATGGATGGATGTTTGTTACTCTTTCACGCAAAAACTACTGAACGGATTTGGATGAAAGTTTATAGTAATATAGCTTATACATCAGAATAAAACACAGGCTACTATTTGCCGCGATAACCGACATACACGCGGCCGGAGCCGCAGGCAACAACTAGTTTTACATATAAATATAATTAATTCTAATAAAAAACTATCAAACTGCGAACTGAGTTAATGATTGCTTTACCAACTACCTCTAACAATATTCAGGGATAGGTATGTGCATTGCGACTTTCATGTTGAAGATTACTAGTACCTAACAGTAGGTCACGAACAAAATTCATCTAAGTACCTATCGTAGTAATAATCGTTACGTACCGAGTTAAGATAAAATTGTCCCCAACTTTCTAAAGCTTAGCCATCTGTGGAATTAAATACGATAGTTAGTGCCGTTTTGGCTCTCGGCACAAGTCATGATGCCAGAAAAGTCAGCAGATATAGGTCTAGAACTGCCAAACACCATCAGACACAGATGCTGGTCTTAAAGCCAAATGAACCTCATCTAACTGATGCGCTTTGGCGCTGTTCCTTGGCGTCAACACCAACCCAAGTGTGCCTGCGCGTAACTAGCGCTAATTAACTTTTGTCCCGACGCGTGACGTTTATGGCGTGGACGTTCGTTTAATCAACAGAATGCTTCTTTACAAGATTAGTACATAGTTAAAGCTTGTAACTATGTAGGATGGCAGTAAAGCTACTTAACAAAAACTATTATTTCATTTAGATCCATTAATTAAGATCGCAATCTACTCTCATTATCAATATGAGAACACTTACTTTTACCATGTACCTACTTAACATAATTTCTTGAGTACCTGCCTTAAATTACATCAGTACTAATATTATAAACGCGAAAGTTTGTTAGTTTGGATGGATGAATGGAACACTCAGATCCATGCAGGACGGCAGGTCTGATGATCGTTTTATATATTTGTCCCGTTAACGTTAAAAGGAACTTGGGATCGCAAAGAGATCCTGTTACCTGCCGCCACTTCATCCATCCTGCATTGATTCGATGCTGCACACACCTATCCATTTTGCCATTATTTTGTAACAGCGAACCGAGGTACTTGAAATCAGTGCAGATCAGAATCGCTGTTACATTCAGTGACACGGTAGCAAGACCGGAGAGGCCGCCGAAATCGCAGAACATGTAATCAGTTTTAGTTCTGCTGATTTTCAACCCAACATTCTATAGTCTTTGCTGCCGTGTCTCTAATCTGCGCTGGACCTCGGACGCGTCTTCACCGACCAACGTAATGTCATCTGCAAATAGCATGCACCATAGTGCCTCCTCCTGTATGTCCGATGTCAGAGCATCCATTATCAACAGAAAGAGGTATGAGCTAAGAGCTGATCCCTGGTGCAAACCTACTGTTGGATTTCGAACGTCATTGTAATGGCAACATTTTTCGATTGTCATTTTTTTTCGTGTTTGACGTTTTGACGTTTGAGGTTAAGAGAGAACTAAAAAGACGCGTGTTGTAAACGGTCGACGATTGTTGTTTGAGAACCGTAATTAATTGATATTAAGCTAATTGTATTGTCCATCGACCCGGTCCCTTTAGTGATTTACCGTTTTGTGTTAGGTCGTGGACTCGCGAGTTTTGTAGGCGCGTTCCGCGATAGCTGAAGCGAGTGAGTTGTAATTCGAATATCCGTGATAGCTGATACGAGTTTGTTGTCATTCGAATACCTTGGAAGTTGTACAGCACTTTAGGAGTTTATGATTGTGTGACGACGCAGAGAAGAAACTGCCCAAGAGATCTCTTGGAGCGCCGAGAACAGGACGCCACACAACTCCAGTAAGTGCTTGATGAATTTAGTTTAGATTAAGAACACGGTGGATCGCCGTAAAAGCTTATTCCTCTTGCCATTGGACTAGTAGCGAGTTAATGCTTATACTCATGGGTCCTATAGGTATTACAAGTATCACAAAGTGATCGCTCCATTGGTGAGAGGACTGAACACCTACAGGGACACCGAATCTGTCGGTGTTTCCCGCAGCCGATCTTACATAGGTGCCAGATCCCTTGTACATCGCTTGAATCAATGCCACATACTTAGCAAACACTCTTTCTTCTTTCAGAGCCCACTACAAAACCTCTCGGGGTACCCTACGCTTTTTTTAGATCAACAAACACCACATGCAAGTTTTTGTGCGCCTGTCAGTATCTCTCGCACAATATCGAATTGCGAATATGGCATCTGTCGAACCACGGCTCAGCATAAACCCAAATTGGTTTCGACTTATTGCACTTTTCTGTCTTACTCTTCTATCAATAACTTTGTGACAAAGTTTTTGTCCCACACTTCATACTATGTGAAATGAGCTTTATTCCTCTATAACTGCCACATTCCTGTACATCCCCTTTGTTTTTAAAGATGGGTACAAGCTTAAACACCATTCATCCGGGATTACCTCTTCCTGTAGCAACTTATTGAAGAACAAAGTCAACCACTGATATCTGTCCTCTTTCAGTATCTTCCATACTTCATCTGGTATACCATCGGGCCCAACAGCTTTTCCATTTTTCAAACTTCGTACTGCCATTCTAACTTCATCCATACTAATCTCATTTACTAATCCCGTATTTCTTTTTTTTTTTCTTTTTTTTTTTTTATATTTCTTTATTTTCTTTGCCTTCTTTTTACACTCGTTATAGTCTATTTTTCTGAGTTCTTTCATTCTTTCACCTCCTTTTTCATTTTGCCAAGATTTAAAAGCATTCTTCTTTACTTTCAAAGCTTTTTGTATTACTTCATTCCACCACCACGTGTCTCTATCAATCACACCCTTCCCATTCGTTTCTCCAAACACTTCTTGAAGGTTTTAATATGTTATAATAGATAGTATTTTCAGTTATAAAAACATGAAATTCATTGTTCCATCTATTTGACGTAGAGAAACGGTGGGAATTAAACAATTTTCATACCAAACTATTAATAAAAAATAGTTTTACTTATTTGTTCACAACAGTGAATGTATTAATGTTTGTTGACTTCCTAATTGATTGTTTCTTTCCGATTGGGTTTCGTTCTTTAAATAAAATAACTTTTAATTCGTTGTCCGTCGGTTTATTTTACTGGCGAGATGCGAGAGCGGCAAATAGTAGCCTATGTGTTACTCTGATGTATAATCTATATTACAGTAAATTTCATCCAAATCCGTCCAGTAGTTTTTGCGTGAAAGAGTAACAAACATCCATCCATCCATCCATCCTTACAAACTTTCGCGTTTATAATATAAGCAGGACTAAGCAGGTACCCCACATTTTGCAGGTACTCCTATCTTAGAGCCACTTCCTTTTTAGGGTTCCGTGCCAAAGGCAAAAAACGGAACCCTTATAGATTCGTCATGTCTGTCTGTCTGTCTGTCCGTCTGTCTGTCTGGCCGTCCGTATGTCACAGCCACTTTATTCCGGAACTATAAGAACTATACTGTTGAAGCTTGGTAAGTAGATGTGTTCTGTGAACCGCATTAAGATTTTCACACAAAAAAAAAAAAACAATAAACTTTGGGGGTCCACATACTTAGAACTGAAACTCAAAAAATTTTTTTTCATCAAACCCATTCGTGTTGGGTATCTATGGATAGGTCTTCAAAAATGATATTGAGGTTTCTAATATCATTTTTTTCTAAACTAAATAGTTTGCCCGAGATGCACTTCCAAAGTGGTAAAATGTGCCCCCCCCCCCTGTAACTTCTAAAATAAGAGCATGATAAATCTAAAAAAAATATATGATGTACATTACTATGTAAACTTCGACCGAAATAAGTTTGAACGAAATCTAGTAAGTATTTTTTTTAATACGTCATAAATCGTAAACTGCAATTTACCTTTCATTCAATCAACACAAATATAAAAAATATATATATATGTTAGTTGCTGCTGCCGGAACCCTTCATGGGCGAGTCCGAATCGCACTTGGCCGCTTTTTTTAAAAAGGTACCTTACCTACCATAGTTAATCTCACAATATGACTAAATTAGCCATATCATGAGGTTAAAATATACAAGATCTATACACAAACAAATAAGAAACATGTTTCTTATGTATTTGTGTAGGAACTGTCTTTTCGCAGGTACCATTTTGTTTACCACCGTCACGCAACTGCCATTTATAATTTATGGTTCTAAAGTGTTGTTTCTTGTCTCAACATTTCAGGTTTATACGAAAACACCTAATTTCTTTTATTTTTACCAGTCTACACTTAAATTCTTGCAACATAGTAAACTAGAGTAACTACATTATTTCACAGTAGAAAGAACATGTAAAATGTTCACAAGTTAGTATCTGTGATAGTACTGCGTCGGGAATGAAGTAAGTAGGTATTAAAAAAATACTCGCTGTAATGGAAATTACCCTTCCAACTATTGTGAATATAAACGGGACAAAAATTTATTAGTGATCTCATTGTTTTAAAACGGGAGAACGAATTTTCCTAGTCCAAATTTCCAAGTCTCGAGAAAACATTTGCTACGATGATATTATTATGCTAATATTTAAATTTCAATAAAACAGGTTAGATGAAAATAACTATCTAAATAATTTTCGTTAATGTAATGAACCGTGAGGGTCCTTCATGTATAAATGAAACAATCTATCTAGCTTTGAAGCGCAATTTTCGCTATTCAATAACGTTGAATGGCTCAGTCACATGTTGCCATTTAATGTACCTAACGTTTACAATGTTCCCACAGTCCTTCCTGGTCTAGATTAAAATTAATTGCTAAACAATCGGGTGTGCGGTTACATGGCTAAATTATGGCATAATTACGGGCTGAAGGATGTGATTGATGAATAGCAAGCCTTACAAGTTGAGTTTATTTTTGTTTATAAGGAAATATTCAATTCTAAAATACTTACCTATGTTAATTGTTTTGTGTTTCCGTTAGTTTGACCACTATAATATTCGTCTTATACGAATGTTTTTTCAAATTATTGGTTAGTATTTAAAAGAAAAAAATCTGATGTAATTTACTTCAATAATCATATTAATGAGAAAACATCAATTTAAAATACAGTAGTTCACAATGTTACATAAAAATCACTAAAACATTGATCATATAACAAAGTAATATTTTTTCTAACTAACTAACATTACCATTAATCTGAAAACTTTGGCCTAATAGATTCGAAAAGAGGCTAAAATATTAAACCGTTTTTAATTAAAGATTTCGCATATTTAAATGAAAGAGATGCGAAGTATTGTAGTAAATAATGCATGAAGTACCGAATAACAGAGGTCATATTTCATTCTTTCTTGAATTTAAAAAGTACTTAATATACAGTCCTGTTTCCATTTCTCAAAGCCAATAGTGTCTGTAATAAACTTACATGATGGTTTGTTGCTAAGTAAGTTAAAGACTTAGTCTTAGTCTCAAAATGTTATACTATTTTCCGGGCTCTGTTTTCCTATTTACATGAGGTAGAGTTTGAGGTATCCCCTCATTGCTAGAGCATTTGCTCCATATTGTAATATGTAAAAGTCATAGTACATAAATACATAATGTCACGCCCAGAGGGGTAGGCACAAACAATTAATATCCAACTTACTACGATCCTTATACACGTTCTTTTGCTACGTCCACATTCATCAACGTCGGTTATTGGTTGCCTGGAAGAGATTGCATGTTAAGCGACAAGGCCGCCAATTGTACTGACCTAACATTAAGTCATTTAGTTTTCTGGTGTACAAAAAGAGTTATTCTCTTTATTACATTTGTATATACATATTAATTACATTTTTAAATATACGTATAAAAACAAATACATTTAAAAATATAAAAAATAGTAGACCACCGACTTCGGGTATAGGGACCAAGAAACCGGTGGTTAGGGCTCCAGATACAGGAACCTCCTCACAATACGAGCCGTGTCAAGGAGGACTGCCTTCTGCATCAGACCCTTGATCCAGCCCTCTAACGTGACCCTCTTAAGAAGTTGGTCGAGGCTCTTGGGTAACAATCCGTGAGCAGATACGACTATCGGCACAATGATCACCGAATCCACATTCCAGATATCGACAATCTCGTGAGATAAATGTAAATATTTTATTTGTTTTTCTTTTTCGACTTTCACGAGATTCTCGTCATGAGGAACGGCGATATCGACAATCATTGCGCGCCGCTCTAATCGATCTATCACAACAATATCAGGCTTATTGGCAACAATAGTCCTGTCTGTGATAATAGGTCGATCCCAATATAACGTAGCACGACCATACTCGAGAACTGGGTCGGGCACATACTTGTTGTATTTCACCTCTGAATTCACAAGATCGTATTTAAGGGCAAGCTGTTGATGTACGATCCTGGCTACTTGGTTGTGCCTGTGCAAATTTTCGCCGTTAGCAAGACGAGAACAACCAGAAATAGTATGCCTGATAGATTCTCCAGGACGGTGACATGCCCGACAGATGTCGACCGTACCATCTTTCAGGATATACTTCCGAAAGTTATTCGTCATGATAACATCGTCCATAATCGCACAAACAAAAACTTCGTCTCCGAAGAGATCACCATACCGTAGCCAGGAAGTTGAGGCCTTGAAGCCTATATCGGGCCCAATAAGGACCCGATAAAACCATGAAGTTCTTTGCCCTTCCATACCTCCCTGCGATCATCAGTACTAAGTACTACAGGTTTGCGCCAATTCTCTTTAGCCAAAGCGAGCGGAGTGAGTCCGGTATCCACTGCAACTACATTGCGATGCACTCCCACATCAGTGTGAAGAAAATATTCAAAAGAGTTATTATTATTATTACTGGTGCTTTTCGTTGCGTTGCTAAATCAAACATATAAAAAGAGCGAAAATTATTCAAGGTCAAAGAAATTGGTAAACTTAAGTCTAATACTTGTGTTAGACTTGAGTTTACTCTCTAACACTAGTGTTGCTAACTCGTCGATAGTAATGACATATGAAATTATAGTTATGTTGAATTAGCTCCAGTGAAAAAACTCCAGCTCCAGTCTACTCCAGATTGATTTTGCGCTTACTACGACACTTACTTACTTGTTGTTTTCAAATCCTGTCGCATGCGGTGTGGGGTCAGGTAGGTTCGCAGTACCTAATGGTTGATTATTATATCAATATTGTTGGTTGCATGTTTAAAACCACCTTAGTTGTATCATAGACTTCGGTGTTGGAGTCTGTTAGCTGCCATATCAGGCTTGTATTTAGTGACTAGATTGAGCACCAGAAAAAATCTGGTTGGATTACATAATCAAACCAGCTTTTTTACTGGTGCTCATGCACATGCATGTAAATAATGACGTAGAGTGGTTCTTTTTGACAGTTCTTAACTCAGTTCATGCGCTTACAAATCCACCGACATATATTCTCTGTAAATTTAGTATTTCATTGTTGTTTCGCTAAGACTAATTAACATACTACAATATTGCGATACCTCGTCCTCCTTTAACTCACATGAGAAGTAGGTAAAGTAAACTCGTTAAAAGTGGCGCAAACATAGTAAACCCTCAAATGACGATCGTATGTATAAAATCGATCATATTATCGGATGTTACTCTACGTAAGTCCGAGTTCGTTAAGAGGTTTAACTATTTTAAATTGCTAACTTACCTATTAGATAAGATTACATAAAAAACTGGGTAATTGTATGTTCAATAAGTGAAAGAGTATTTTCTACGTGTTGTAAGGCTTTTTGTGTTTGATTAATGTGAAAAAGCTTTCGTGTTGAAATATCCGTGTTCTAGGAGTCGTTAATCTAGATATTAACATCTCGTAAGCGAGAGAGGAAAATATTTTCAAATACGAAGTTAAAACTGTAAAATTACAAATAATCCTTCAAGTTTTGTATTTTCCGTTGGTGGCAAACATACTTCAGTGCTAATTACAAAGTGCTCTAAAATTACTCGCTAAACACTCGGGGTATCGCGTGTCGGTCATTATACAACGTTCTAAACGACTTCAATGAAATGTGATGAACGACGTCCTGATTTGGAAGTTCCTTTGCCGATATACGCATTATTTTCAATATCTTTTCATTGATTCTGAATCATCTATATAAATATATATATATGAATCGCCGAAATGTATGTAGTACGCGCATAGCTTCCGATCGGCTGCACCAAATTAAATAATAATTTTTTTATGGGCTCGTTATCGTTAGGACCAGGTTTGTGTACAAGAAAAATTAAAAGATAACTAGAAAAATCATTTTTTTTGTCCGCGACTGTACACTGCCTGTGGGAAGCTGAGACAGATATGTAAACATGGCGGTACGAAGTTCGCCGGGTCAGTTAGTAGTATACTCGTATAAAAATTATACATACGTGTAGACACGTGTGACATATTATCTATAATAAAAATACCTAGTAGAATAGAGTTTTTTTCTGTAAACACATACCATAACGATCGTTATCCGGCAAGCAATTTTTGTATATATGTATATATAATATGAATCTCAGAAAAAAATCCAACGGTTTTCATCCAAATTTGGTATGCAGAGGGTTTTGGAGGTGATAAAACTAAAAACTTAAAAAAGAATTACCGGTCATCTAATTACAATTTAGTTCCGCACTGATTTGTTCAATATGTAATTTATCTTTTAAAATGGGTTAATGTAATGAAGTCGTAATCAACATTTATTTTCAAATGATGTTATCAAATCGGACTGGTGCCTGACACTGCTGTACCTACTGGGTCGACTATCTTTCCTTATCTAGTTAAATGAGCAGGTGACCTTAAGATATAAAGGTGACTTAACAAAGCGATTGTAAAAGATACGATCTGATCACTTGCAGGCCGGAGTGGTCAAGGCTGGGTTAGCCTGGGACTGACGATGCTATCCACCAGGGCTACACCGCACTATTCTTGAGCTTTACATGCGATTTACCATTTCAAATGTTATCTGATGGCCTATGGGCTGCTAACAAAAGAGGTCTAAATAATGGTAAAGCAAGATCGATATTCTTGACCGTCTGATTCAATATGGTAACAGTTCTAGTGTGTATTAAACACGCTAAGGGTTTATAGGTACTTTTGTTTGGTAAGCTGATCGTATTATTTCATAGATTAAAGGTTTTCTTTAACCCTTAGCTTATTCTTTTCCATTTTGTGAAATCAGTCTAGGGGCTTAGGATTTTAGGTGTCATCATCATCATGGGGTGCCATCTTCAAAATGAAGTTTGGAGGTCAGCAGACGGTATCCCTTGCGATCATGAGCGGCCTCTTTTAATTGGTTATATTTTAGTCGAGTCCAGGCCCTTATGTCATCTATCCACTTCCTTTGTGGTCGACCTGGTGTCTGGTTTAGATGTCAATGAAATCATTTTACCTATTAACATTGACCTATCTAAAAAATGAAACTTTGAATTCAAGTCTATTAAAGCATACATCATAGATTTTTAAAATTACATATTAATAATGTTTTGCCAAAAAAATCAGCGGCAGTTCCTAAGTGACATATGAATTAAGTAAAATCTGCTACTACAACTCTATAATAATGGAAATATAAAAAGGAGCTATTAATGTCGTTTAATATTTTGCCAAACGGCCAAGGCTTAAAACTTTCCCTCTTGTTGAAGTTGCTTTATTAGGTAAAGATACCATAACCTTTTTTTCAATTAAGAGACTTGTGGTTTCTGCGTCGCGACAGTTGTGCCTTTAGCTACCTTCTTTGAATTTTTACTCGACTTTTTTATATTCTATTTGCTTCACTTAATGTTTGTTATTTATAGTATTTTGTTTAGTATCTACTACTTGTATGTAATCTTTTTATCACTTATTTATTTAGAAGATAAATTTGAATCTTCAATTGAAGTCAAATACTTCTGATGTTAATTGTTAAAATTAAATGACCAATTTTTATCTCATTAAATTATTACTCAGTCTCCAAATTATACTGGACAATACCCACGTTTATATTCGACAGGGTTTTGATAATACCACTTTTTAATAGATATGTTCATATTTATCTTTACCGTGAACCGAATGATTGCCATACATCACAGTCACCAAACCAACCAACCAATTCTTCCTGCTGCATTCTCAGAAAGTCTTGCACAGTATAAATAATATAATAACATTAAATATTTTGCAGATGTAACACACAATGACATATTTACGGCTAAATTCGGCTCTAAAATAGGTTCAGCGCCAAACAGCAAAATATTGTTTTTCAAAGAACTTGTTGTTGTTTGGTAGATTGCATTGGCTTGGCAAACACTGTGAAAATTTGCTATGATAGTAATGTGCTATCGAGTGTTGTACGTAGATATATACACGTAGATACATAGTATTATTGACAGGAGGCTCTGCGTCGTCGCTGCAATCTCCGCATCTTCTTCATATTGGAGCACTGCCAGGCGCTAATCGCCGACTAGTTATGCATTCAATTTCAGGATTTGAATAAATTTATTCGATTAAGTAAGATTAACATAACAAAATATTTGTTTGTTAAATCAAGTCAGTGACTTGCTCTTACCAGGACCCCCGTTTGCAGTAAAGATATGACACCCTGACAGTTCATACTGTGAATGAATTATTTAATAGCAAAATTCGTGGCAGACTTAATGCCAGAGCTCTTTATTCATAAGCGGTTATAAGGACATCGAATATTATCCTTTCCATGTTATTGCAAGAGCACTTAAGGGAAAAATCTAAATGTTCAATTATTTAATATATTACAGCAGTTAATGCTCCACTTTAAGTAAGGAAAGCCAGACTTTTGAACTGGGTCAGTTTTTACCTATAAATCTGTATTATGTACCTATCGAAACCGTGCTTTTCAACAGTTCTACTGTTTTTCTTTTGTGCTCTCTCCATTACATAGTAGATCAAAGAAACACACACAGAAGATGTTCTGTATCTTCTTGTTTCTTTATCGATTATAGAGTGTTTTTTGTTCACTGTTCAATCAATCAAGTTAAACGTTTTGAATAATTAGAATTATGGTAATTTTAAATAATCTTATAAAAGGAGAATCTTATCTAAAATGATTAAGCTTAATCATTTTAGATAAGATTCTCCCAGTATTTGTATAATATATATTACAATGAGTATAAGAAATAGTATTCATATTTCAGAATGTATAAGTTAAAAAAACATTTGCAACTTAAACTTTGGTGTATTAATCACTGCCCGTTACTGTCTAAGATTTTTCTTCCCATGATTTATAATGGCGTGTCTTTGTTGAAAAACTCTGGACCGATGCTCGACACTGGTGTCAATACTTCGTTACATTAGTGAGTGCAGACTTGGAATACAAATAAAACGCCACCACCACATACTCGTATTAGTTCTCGCACATTCTTTTATGACCACTTTTGTCGAATTAGTTTATTTGGGGTTCCGTCTATAATGCATTCTTAGTATTTTCTTTGTTTGTTGTATTCTTAGTATTGTCATTTTGTTAGCAATCAGTCGATTTCACGGTCGCTTAATGAAACAAGTGACAAGCTACGGCTATCGGACGAGTTCATGTTGTACAATAATGTTATTGATAATATCTAAGTAGGTAGTAGCGAGATGGGAGTAAGGGTTGGAGAGGGTGAGGGCGGCGTGAGACGCGAAGGGAGAGTGCGCGTGCGTGTGGCGGCGCCGCGCCCGTCTCGCGGAGGCGATCGGAGAGCGAGCGGTAGTCAGTAGTGCCGCGCGGCGCCGCGCTCCGACCACCGCCGCCGCCAGCGCCGAGTGCGCCATATCACGCACCCGCGTCCTAGTATGCGACTCGCGTGCCGTGCTCACTCGTGTTGTGGTGCTTTATGATGGTACGGCATGAGAGTGCCAGATATGCGGACGTTCCGTGAGAGACGTGCTGCTAAACTTACCACCGCCACAAGTGGGCGGAGAGACGGGACGCGTCTTAGACTGCTCAGGTGAGCAGCCCTTCGCATCTCTCATCATTGCATGTTGGGTAAAGAAGCTGTAATCTCAGGGTCGATAAGGTCTCTCTCTGCTTGCACTTGTATCAAATCCTTAATCGTGAGATACGTAACTTAGCTCTGCTGCTATGAATGGCGTAGCTAGTGCTACGTAGCTCCGTTTTAACTCGTAGCATTCATCTGAGATTTATTTCAGGCAGCATTCAGAGATGTGGTCTATTGATATTTTATTTCATAATCTATGTCAAGTTATGTGGGACTACATTGAAGGTATGTTTTATAAACAAATCCTATCGAAAGATTTCATATCTTGAAATGAGATTTTTTTATTATGTACTGTGATATTTTATGCTGAGCCTTTGAAATTGAATTATAACTGCTATCTTCATTATTATGTTTATCTATTTTCTCTCTTGCTAGCTATAGATCCACCCAAATGTAGCATTTGGTTCGTTTATAGAGTATTTACAAGTAAATGACTCAATGGGAAGGCGACAGTAGCGCCTCAATATCTGACAGTACAAATCGTACACACAATTTAAGGAAACTTGGCAACGCGACGTAACTAGTATCATGTATTCGTAACTGTTTGTGAATAAGCAATGGAGTATAGATAATGTAAATAAACAAATGTCAACCTTCTTATAGTCATTAATCGAGGTTAATCGTTTAAAATTGTCTTATTAATTATCAGCATAAAACATATTTGAGTAAATATTTAATTCATCATCTGTCTTGATGTTAGTAAAGGTCAAATTTCTGCAATAAGGTCTAAAATCCTTAAGCATTTCGTCGGGCAACTAAATATAGTAACTTGTAAGTCACGATTACCACGTCACGCAATATTGGCAATACAACTTATCTTGGAGTCGAAAATCCTTCGGCAACCGTCATCAATCTTGAGGCCTCAGAATACGACAGCTCATTCATATGATGTGGAGTGGCAAGGAGATATTATATCTCCACTTTTGTAATAAATATATAACAGTACTAATGATAGATGATCGTTATAATTTATGACCAATGTTTCTTGAGCCTTGAAACACAGTCTGAAGAAAAAAGAAGCCTGGTTCATCAATTTCTTTTATTATCTTGCCGTTCGCAATAAAATTCAGGCCAGAATATTAATGCTCTTTAAAATTAATAATCCAATACTAATATTACAAATTCGAAAGTAATCCAGCCTGTCTATCTGTTACGCTTCCACGGCTAAACTGCTTTACCGATTTCAATGAAATTTGGCATCGAAATACTTTGATTTTTGAGAAAAGATATAGGCTACTCGTTATCGTGACAAGCACGTGGGCGGAGTCGCGTACAAAAGCTAATACAGATATAAAAGGATTTGGTGTTTTCATGTCATCATCTTCCTAGCCTTTATTATTCCCAAGATTAATTGGGGTCAACTACTAGTTCAACCGGTTTTACCTGAATATCAGTTTTTCCACGGAGCGACTGGCATCGGACCTCCGCAACCCTGAGAGTGAACTGAATTCGAAGGTTGAACTAGTTGTCAGTATATTTCAGCTATATTCCATACTACGAACTGCTGTTAAGAATGTCTTGTAAGAAAAACCCAACAGCAGTCCGACCCGGGAATCGAACCCGGGACCTCTTGATTGGCAGTCGCTTGTGCTACCCGCTAGACCAACGAGGCAGATTTGGAGTTTTCATGTAATATAGTAATACTAGTGACCCGCCCCGGCTTCGCACGGGTGGATTTCAGATGCCCCCGCCGACGACACGATTCGTGCATATTATATCTGTAATATGTTCGAATATATTATTTTAAATTAGATACTGTAAAGGGCCATTTAGATGTATATTAAATGCACAATGTATTTAATTAACTTAATTGTATAAGGATTCATTCATGTGTTTATTTGCTACATCACATGAGAAATCTCGAAAATTAACAGTGTTTCTATACCATATTATGCATTTATTATACACTAGCTGACCCGGCGAACTTCGTACCGCCATATTTACATATTTGTCTCAGCTTCCCACAGGCAGTGTACAGTCGCTTTTCTCGTTACTCGTTTTTCTTTCCAGCAAAAAAAAGAATGAATAAAATCGGTCTATGTGTTATTGAATTACAACTAAGTACATAATACTGCACGGTTGGGCTAGTGGTTTAGGCGGTCGCCACGCCGCTTGCCAATTCACCAAGTGTTGTGGGTTCAAATCCTACACAGTACAACACTTTGTGTGATCCACAAATTGTTGTTCTGAGTTTGGGTGTTAATTGTGTCCGTTTCATGTATGTCTGTAAAGTCCCCCGCGACACAGGATTTTTATTCCTAATGCAGGAGTTGTCTTTCAAAAAAAAGAAATAAAAGATTTTGACTTTCGTCCCCTCTCTCCAGGAAACCGTGCTGAATTTCGGGATAAAATCATGCCAAGTTTCATTTGAATCCATTCAGTAGTGCCGGCGTGATGCGCGGCCAAGATACAGACAGAAAGACAGACGGACAGACAGGCAGACAAAAATGAAAAAAGTTATAGTTTTAGCTTCAGTATCGATTATAGAGAGCCCTCCAAAAAAAAAATCTAAATATCTTTAATGTACAAAATTGGACCTGTTACATTTTTATTATAAGTATAGATAAAAACCTTCCTCTTGAATCACTCTATGTATTAAAGACACCGGTATCATAATACGTTGCGTAGTTTAAAAGATCTATGCATTTATAGGGACAGACAGAGAGCGGAAGCGACTTTGTTTTATACTATGTAGTGATGTTTTAAGATTTATGTTCGAAGTAAACTTCATAGTTAAATAGAATCCCACCAAAAACATTTTCATGTAAAATGTTGCCAAGACGACAGTATAAGGCTTACCCTGTGAAAATATATTAGATCTCATGTAGAACCAAGCTTCTGAATCTACACGCCCTAACTCTACCAACCCTAACTTCACAAACTCTATATCTCAGTCACGAAGGCGAACGAACGTCTTTTGTGTTTGCAAATATCTAGTTTCTGAAGTAATGTGTTATGGGAATATTAAGTTTGTGCGTTGATCTCTGGGTATGTCAGTCAGTCAGTCAGTCACCTTACTCTTTTATATATATGGATAAGCGAGAGAGAAAGATCAGTATTTTGAAGGTTCCTGTAACAGCAGTAATTTTATCGAAAAATCAAACGATTTGGATAATATTTTGAGGATTATAAGCTCTCACCTGGATTAGTTTTAAATTTTGCTACGCAGAATCCTAGACTATATAAACTTAGGTTTACCCAGGTATACATGCCTATACCCAAACTTTTTGGATAATGTGTGAATTATGGTTGAAATAAATTAAAAAAAACGGACGACAACATTCTAATCTGCAATATAAAACCGAGCTCATTTGAAATAAATAACATAAAGGGCTTGTAAGTTTGTGAAAACGTATCGCTGTGTACTGCATTAAATTTTACGATAAAACATTTTACATAGACGTAACAACTCCTTATTTTGTTCGTATCATAACCTACATGCACGTTGAATAAGCTAATAAAATATGGTGTAGCGCGAATAAGTTGACCTTATCACGGTTAACGGCGTCTGAAAGATTTTTCATACTACATATTATACCTACCTTGAAATGTGTACGGTTATGAAGACAAGGTACGATGTTTTTTTTATATATTTCTTTCTTTTAATAATTGGTATTGGTAGGTGTAGTAACTTTAACCTGACTTGCTTTTGAGTACCTACCAAGAGAGTTACCTACTTTGAGTTATTTGTGTATGTTCGAGAACCTTTTTCATAACTTATTAACCTTAATCGAAATCGATTTAAAACAAAATTGTTATAATTTAAAAGGAATGATACGATGTAAAGTTGTTTTATTCCCTTCAGCCATATTGGAAACTAATAATTAGAAACCAGGTTTCCAAGAAAGAAAAATAATTCTGTTTTGGAAACTGGTTTCCTAACATTAATTTCCAATGTAGCCTAAAGATTATTATATAGCACAAAATAGTTATGTTTTGATGTTAAAGCAGTTAAAAAAGAAATCCCCTTTATTTGTTTTTTTTTAAATCTGCTTATTCTGCTCACACGGTTGTATATGTTACCGTCAGATTGTCAAAACCGTTGAATTGTAATCTATCTCACGAGATTGCATACAGTCGATTGATTGTGAAATGATATCGACGAATCGCAAGTCGCGCGCTGATTGATTGCACACATATGGCCCGCGGCGCCATATTTGTTAATTCGTCTTTGTTGCCGAATGTAAAGTATTTTTGTGATTGTAAATTAATTTCATGTTCAAAATACCTCACAGCTTTAGAATTAGTTATATAAAATTGTTGTGACAGTAAAATTAATTTGCAATTAATCAAATAAGTTCTTACCTAACCGAACTCTATGGCCATTGAACGGCCTAGTGTAAAACCGACCAATCAGGGACTGTTGACAATTTGACACGCGTAAGCAGTATATCGCAGTTGACAATCTATCGATAGTTTGCAATCTCGCTAGGTAGATTATATTTTCAACGGTTTAACTAACGGTTTTTACTATTTTACATAACATATATAACAAGCAAATTTTAAATATGCTTATATTTAGACACACGATCTCTAACAGTCAAGTAAGTAAAATCAATTATTTTTAGCTTTAACGTATTTATTAATACCTACTTGTTATATTAATTGTTAGGTACATATATAATATTGTGTTAAAATTATGGTTGACATTGATGAAATACTTATAGTTGGTAACCTAATATGTTGTTCAACATTGCTATGTTGCATTTATACTATTAGACACAGTAAATAAAATATTAATGATCTTGAACACACTGTGTTCTGTCAGTGACTGATCTTTTAATTGTACTGGCGGCAGGGGACCTAATCACCTTAAAATCATAAAAAAATCTTCTTGAAACCTATTCGAGTTTAGAGTAAAACGCTGTCATGTCGTTAGTTGTAAAAATTATGTAAACCTAGTGGTTTAAATAAACTCATTAGCAATGCCCTGTAGCTCTTGAAAGTGGTTTTATTTGATAATAGCTTTTGCCCGCGGCTCTGCCCGCGTGTATGTCTGTTATCGCAACAAAAAGTAGCCTATGCCTCAAGTCTTCAAGAATTAAAGTATCATCATGACAAATTTCATTGAAATGGGTGCAGTGGATTTGTCGTGAAAGTGTTACAGTCAAGACAGACAGACAGTTACTTTGAAATTTCTAATATTAGTGCGGATATGGACGTATGCATTAACAATTTTTTTGTCGAACATCACAACAATTTACAATAATTCCCAGAATCATACGGCCGACTACCAACTTCAGCCGCAACTCAATATAAACGATCTACATAAATAATTGTATTGACAAATTTTAAACGTCAATTACCACTTATGTTGTATTTGTATTGTAGGTTACTTACTGTACCAATAAAATAAATAAATATTTCGGACATCTAACACACAACGCCGTCTAGTCCCGAGCTAAGCAGAGCTTGTGTTATGGGTATTAGACAACTGATATAAATACTTATGTACTTTTTTTTTGTAAATACATACATATTATACATACAAAACACCCAAACTACAAAAGAAATATTTGCAGATCATACAAACATTTGGTCCGACCCGGGAATCGAATCCGAGACCTCAAGCACAGCAGTCGCATACGCTACCACTGCGCCACAGAGGCAGTCAAATACTTGAAACTACTTGCCAGTTTTAGGGTGCTATATCTGAAGTGAACATGACTAACATAAAAACCAAAGAAGTGTAGGCATTATGAAGTAAAGTGAAACGTAATCGCCAAAGCAGTAAACTACGATTGTTGTCTAACTTATCTGACACCATAGAGCAGACTTGCCTAAAAATTTATGTAGGTACAACTATTATCGGGTAAGCGTTCTAGTACTAAGCGATAAGCATGATGAAGTAGAACATATATCACAGTACGTATATCTATGAGTGATATATTTATGGAGCAATGCCGATGAACCTTTAGTTATCCAGTGGTGAGAAGGGGATGAGGGAATCAAGTACTTTACTGGCCCACTCTGCGAAGTGTTGCCGATAAAGATCGATAGACGTTTATTGTCTGGGGAGCTGAAACCATCATACTTCGTAAGTTTTTCCATTCATACGGATAGTCATCGTTATAAATTAGATACCTGCATTCCAGGTATTGACCTGACATGGCTTAAAGAAAGAATGTGCTTATAAAGGTACATGTATTTACAGTGAGTATGGTGACCACCACTCTTGGATTCTGCTTATGCTTTCTATAAGGCAGAAAGAAAAGACTCTAGTCTTTTTGGCAGGGTCAAACTAAAAACTAAAATTTTAAAAAAACATGTGTGAAATTATAATTTTCTAATTTTCATCAGTATTTTAACTGATAGCTCCGGTATAGCCGTTTTGTAGCCACTCTGGGTCAACTCACGTCAATTAAGTAAATGGTGGGCAAAGATGACCGACCGACAGACCAACCTTTGAGCAAACTAAAGGAAGTGCTCGCCAAAAAGACAAACCCGTCGAAGGTCGAGGAATGCGAGTGTTAATTAAATATCTAAGCTTGATCCTATACGATATGAGTACAGTACAAGTACGTACGTGCCGGTACGAGGTATGAATTGACCACGATAGAAATACCAGAGGTAGATTATAAGTGCGGCTTATGAACGGATTTACTGATTAACCCAACCACTTTCATTACATCTGCGTAATTTAAATAAAATTACCGCTCTGTGACTTCGAAGCCTTCATGGGTAATTCTAACCTTTGAAAAAGTCCGCAGTTGAAAGGTCTTCTATTCAAACAATGTGAAACTGTTTAGTGAACTGAATTTGCAACGAAAATATTCCGCAACAATCACCCGTGAAAATCGTAAATATCGATTTAGCTATCGTTTTCTCTTTTTTTAGGAAAACAGATCTCGAAAGTAGGTCATAAATTAAAATTTAAATCCAGGCGAGTGTTTGGTTACATAAACATTTTCAACGAAGTTTGGCACTGATTCTGGTAATTATTTTTGAGTTTAAGTGTGTTTTGTGAGAAAACTTGTTTCTGGTGATAGCTAAATTGAATTTGATAAAAGATAGTCAACAGAATTTCTACCATAATGTTTTTAACGAAAGTTATGGTATGTGGAAGCCACGTTTTGATTTATAAATGTCTTAACAAATTTGTATAAGTAAATTCTAGAAACAAGGATGAAAGTTTCTATCAGTAATTATAAATTCCCCTCGCAAAATTTGGCAAAGTAGAAAGTTGGGTGCCAACTTTAGGTAAACAATATAAATCTAAAAATATCAACCTTGTTCGTTTTAAGAACTTTTGAAATCTGGGGGCACGGTCGTGCCCCCGCCAAGACGAGCCAAGCGAAGCGCAAGGGCACTACCTACCTTTTCTCGAAGTGTTTCGTCGTTTTTTTGAACCCTCATAACTTTGGTTCCCGATATACCAGATCGTTCAAATTCTCAGTATATGATGTTACCAATAGACTAATCAAACATACACAATTTCAATTGCATAGCTTTGATACTTTAGATTTTATTGATACCTAAAAAACACCGATCATCACTGACACACTGATGATCATCAAAACTGTTAGGGTACTTCCTGAAGTGCTAGAAAGCTGAAATTTGGTAAGTTATGGAATCAGGCGTTACTTTGCGGAAATCCATGACATTAAATGCTATGAAATATATTTAGCTTTAATTCCGCGAGACAAATATCCAGGTCTGAAAGCAGGGCACAAATCCCACCGTCATGCATACTCACATGCACATATGGGTATCATGCATATGCACACATACAAAACAAGTGAGAAATAATTAGCATGCCATGCAACCAAACCTATACTCGACACGTGTTTCGCCCCTCCACGGGGCATCCTCAAGAGATGTTGACTCGTCGAAATGTGATTTATCTGGATGGCCTTCGCAATTGCTCGTTTGCCACCTACACCATAAAAAAAAGAAAAAAACATATTTAAATTACTTTTGTACATGCAAAACAAATGTCTTATCTTACCGTATTTTACATAACGGGTGCTCAAAGTCATTTAGTACAGTGTTCTTAAACTTTGTTAGTATTTTATAGTACTATTAACATCCTAAACCAAAAAACGTAAGTACGATGACTCCCTTCGAGTGCTCCCTTGTGTATTTGTTTTTGATTAGCTGATGGTACTTTGATTAATTAAATTCTAATCGAAGTAATTTTCCATTGAGTATGCAGTTTATAATGTCCTAAAGCTTTTCTAGCTGAAAGTTGTCATTCTTGACACCAAACTATCCTTTATAATCTACATATATTATCTATCTACCTATCTATACTACTTAAAATAAAAATGTAACAGGTCCAATTCTGTACACTGAAGATATTTAGAAAATTTTTTTTGGAGGGCTCTCTATAATCGATACTGAAGCCAAAACTGTATTTTTTTTCTTTTTTGTCTGTCTGTCTGTCTGTATCTTGGCCGCGCATCACGCTGAAACTACTGAATGGATTCAAATGAAACTTGGCACGATTTGAGTTCATACTACAAGGTAGGACATGGGATACTTTTTATCCCAAAATTCAGCACGGTTTCTTAGAGAGAGGGGATGAAAGTCAAAATATGTACTTAGTTATAATTCAATAACACGTTGTCCGATTTCTTTCATTCTTTTTTTGCTAGAAAGTTAAAAAATAAAAGATAACGGGAAAAGTCTTTTTTTTGTCCGCGACTGTACACTGCCTGTGGGAAGCTGAGATAGATATGTAAATATGGCGGTATGAAGTTCGCCGGGTCAGCTAGTTCATAATAAGAGAAATGTACTTGTGACGAGTAATAAAAAAGAGAAATGATGACATATAGCTTAATTTTTTTGTGTTTTTTGTTCTACAGGCGAATTATCCTAGAATAAGGTACATGCTGACATCAAAATCGGTTCATAAACGACGAAGTTATCCGCGAACACACATAAAAAAAAACTTTACGGTCGAATTAAGAACCTCCTCCTTTTTTGAAGTCGGTTAAAAACGGGACACACCATTGTGAGAGTAGTTATAGGTACATTCGAACTCGTATAACACCTACTTATAAATTATATTTTCAAGTTTAAAATATGAAATTTATACACAGGGTTTTGGTTTTATATTATTAAGATTACATAAATAAAAACATTATAAGACTGTGATAGAAATCTCGAAATCTGAAGTAAACAAACTGCGTGAAGATATTTTGTACAGCTTCTCAAATTAAATTTCAAAGTCTATCATTTCTGTGCCCATTTAACAAAGAAAGTAGGATTCATGACGCTGTTTTTAATCAGTCAATGATTTGATTAATCGTAAATTTATTAAACTTGTGAAGTGGGAGTTTTATGCATTTAAATCTCCCATTTTTCATTTATTAACTGTAAATCGGTTGACATATATTATGTAGACGTCATAACATTTAACGATAATAATATATTTGTTTGCTTTAAACGTAGCAAACAAAGGTGTTACATTTTAATAAAAAAACATGATTTTTTATTTTATTTAAACGGTTTTATTGAAAATAATGTACTAAAAGTTAAAAAATAATTCGGTATGTCCCAGGTTCAATTAATCGCTCTTGAAGTAATCCCCGTGCTTTTGAGTAGTTATTTGTTATCTAATCAAGCTATTTAATTTTTTTAGTAAAACTGTAGCAATATAAATGGAAATATCATAGAATCGTTTTTAACGAAACAATATTTACTTTTTTCAAATTTTTCACACAATTATGTGCATTTCATTATTTTATTTTTATTTAAGACAATGAAGCGTAATAAACAAAGAAAAGAAAATACCTTTCATATTTATAAGTTTAGTGACGGTAGAATAAACTTTCTAGATCGTCATTTTGTTTAGTACAAGTAAACAGGTGGTCATCGCTACACAACATATAATCGTTAAAGACTCTCTAAAAACGGCCAGCCCACCTAGCCAAGTTGCAAGCGTTCTTCTTTCTGCAATCGTTAACGCCTAATTTCGCGTGTGTCATTGGCTAATACTTTGTATAAGATTACTTTGTCTTGGCTAGGGGGGCAGGAATCGTAATGTTTTCTATATTTAGCCTGGACGACATCACAAGATTAAAACCTGTTATATTAGTTGTGAATAGAGAAATTTCTTGTAAAATATATATTTAACACACTGACATTCAACTAAACAGTCCTGTTAAAGACAAACATTTTGAAATAGAGTTTTTCTAAAATTATCACAATAAATGAAATTAAAAATCTTTTTAAAAACAAGCTTTTACTGGAATGCCTCGAGACAAATCAAAGGAGTCCAAACTCGATTATGTTGCGACGTTTCTTTACAGAGTTCCTATGGCCACCTTCCAGCTCCAGCATCAGATCAGCTCCATGTCATTATAATATTGTATTGTCACGCTGTATACATATGCTTGCAAATTTTCAGCAAAATTGGTTGAAGATATCTGCTACAAAATTGAGTTGCAAGATTCCACCCGAACATACAAGTATACATGCATACATTGCAAGTTAATAAAAAGCTTGTAAAATTAAAGTATTAGCGCATCAAATGCTGAAAATATAAGCGGAATACCAATCTCTCATATTTATTTCATAGTTTTGTCTCTGACGCTAATTGCTTCTATAGTTACGTGACAAGTGGTGATCGTTGAGATCATAAAATGCGCAATAACAGAATCATCTAGCACCTATTTAATGGCACAACATGGAATAACTGAAATGATTTACGTCTAGCAAACACATTTCGTTTTTTATTTCTTTAAAAATGTACTGTTTGTATCGTAGTCGATGAATAAACTATGATCTTCTTCACAAGAAGACCAGGCTATTGAAGCTGCTGTTGGAAAAACGGCAAGTAGACATAGCCCTGCTCAGCGAGACCCACCTTAGACCAATAGACACATTTAAAATGGGTGGATACCACGTCTACCGGGAGGATCAACGCTTGCCTAGAGGGATTGCTTACAGAGGTTTAGCAGTCCTGGTCAAGAGGAAAGTCGTCCACCAAGCGCTGCCAGTACCGAAACTGCAGTCCGCGTACGCCCTGGGCGTAGAGGTCTGCATCGGAAGCCAGCCCACACGTGTGTTTGCGTTCTACAGGCCACCGGCGCAGCGTCTTGCAGTGGTCGACATGCACACCCTGCTGGACTCGCCGCTGCCCACTATAATTGCCAGTGACTTCAATGCGAAACACACGGCACGGAACTCCAACTCCACAAGCCCGGAAGGCCGTCGCCTTCTAGACGATGCAGACCGAAATGAGTATCAGGTGCTAGGACCAGAGGTCCCAACGCACTACCGGTACTGCGCAGCCCACACACCGGACGTCATAGATTTGGCCGTCATCCACGGCATCGACGCGGCTGTATATCTTGACGTCCTGGACGACCACCTCATCTCAGACTACCTACCAGTGTGCCTGACTCTGGATGACATCCCGCAAACTCTCCAGCTACCCCCTCGGTCACGCCAAGACTGGCGGGTCTTCGCCAATTATATGGCAGAGCACTCGCCTTCCTTTCCCGTGGAGACACCCGATGACGTCGAGAAGCTTGCGACGGATCTTAATGCGTCCCTACAGACCGCACTTCGAGAGTCAAAACTCGATGTCACCACCGTAAGGAAGCCCTTTCAGCTCCCCGCATACATCCTTGCGATGATCGAGAGGAAGAGAAAACTGCGGCGGCAGTGGCAGCACACCCGATGCCCAGCCATGAAGTCCCAGCTCAATGCCCTGACAGCGAAGATCTCTGTCGCGCTGGCAAACAACGCGACAGAGTCCTGGCAACGCACCATCGAGCGAGCTAGTGAAGACTGGTCGGGCATACACCGCCTGTGCCGCCAACTTTCCGGGAAACCAGCTCCGATTAGGCCCTTAATGGCCGGCGATGGAACCCCACGTTACCGTGCCGAGGACCGAGCGGAGATGTTCGCCAACTCCCTGGAAGCGCAGTTCCAACCGAATCCTGCTCACAACGCGCAGCACGTAGCAGAGGTCGAGAGGAAACTCGAGTTATACTTCGAGCAGCCGATAGCCCCAACTGAGGATCCCATCATCTTCTCCCCTGGAAAAATCCAGACAATGATTCGCCGGATGGCTCTTCATAAAGCGCCCGGTCCCGATCGGGTAACCAACGAAGCCTTGCGACATCTACCTCAGCGCTCAATCGCAACGGTGACAAGACTTTTCAACGGCATCCTCCGCACCGGACACTTTCCCACCACATGGCGACTTGGCAGAGTCATCATGCTGTCCAAACCGGGGAAGAACATCCTCTTAACGGAAAGCTATCGCCCCATCACGCTCCTCTCGACGACGTCGAAGTTGTTCGAGAAACTGTTACTGCTGCACATGACGCCACACCTACAGCCACGCGACGAACAATTCGGATTTCGCGCCGAACACTGCACGACTCACCAGCTAGCGAGGGTACTGCACGACATCACGGTCGCACGCAACAAGCGTGACCGGGTCGTTGCTGTCTTCCTTGACATGGAGAAGGCGTTCGATCGCGTCTGGCACGCCGGCCTGCTGTACAAGCTGTCCACGTCTACTACTTACCGTCGAGTAGTGAAGATTGTAGCCACCTTCCTGCAAGACAGATGCTTTCAAGTGGCGGTTGAAAGCGCCCTGTCCACTGAGCGACCCATCTCTGCTGGCGTGCCACAAGGAAGTTGCTTGTCTCCAGTGTGCTACTCTTGGTACACAGATGACATCCCCGTCACCGAAGGCGTAAAACTCGCGCTATACGCCGATGACGCGGCCTACATGGCGACGTCCATAAATGGTGCCAACGCTGCTGCCAAGATGCAGCACACACTAGACGCACTTGCCAGCTGGCTGAAGGATTGGAGACTGACAGTCAACGTGGCGAAGACTCAGGCGATCTTCTTAGGAAGCGTGACACTGCTGCAACTGAAGCTCATGGGGCAGAACATCGAGTGGTCCGCAACGGTGAAATACCTTGGCGTGACCATCGACCGTACCCTCTCTATGAAGCCCCACGTGAACAACGTCGTTGCACAGGTTCGTGCCGCACGTTCCCTTCTGCGGCCCGTACTTTTGTCCCGATTGCCGCTCCGCGCGAAGCTCGGCGTGTACAAGGCGTACATTCGCACCCGACTAACTTATGGTGCCCCGGCCTGGTTTGCGCTCGTTTCCGAGACGAACCGCCGCCGGCTGCGTGCGCAGCAGTCGCTCACACTACGCACACTTGTAAACGCCCCCCGCTTTGTGCGGAACAGAACGATCTCCAGGGATCTGCGCGTGGAGAGCCTGGATGACTTCGTAAGACGCCTGAGCTCAAACTTGTTCATGCGGACCGATGGCTCGCAAGCCCGCCACCTGCGTTAGCTCGCGCCCTACCATCGGAGACCGCCGGATAGGCATGCCCTACCGCGAGACCTCGTCTCCGTGACAAACCTTACCGAGCTACCCACTACTCCTGACCTGGTGCTGGCTGACGGGCGCTCCTAGGGGTCCCCATCCCTCGGAGCTCGACCTCGCCAAGACACAAATTGCAAGAACCGGGCGTAACTAGCAAGTTGGTCACGACCTCGTTAGCTACGCCCCCCCACCGTACTAACACCCCGAAACTACCAATAGGCCCAACTGGGCCCTACCCAGTGACCCGTCTGCTGTTGCAGGTGGCGCGGAAAACCACTGTGACAGGCCGTAGACATGGAGAAGTCACCCCGAGACCCCTAGATGGGGTCTACGAGAAGAACCTGAGAGAGTCTTCTTCACACAGAAATAGATAGAATTGATTCTTACTTTCTACCTACATTACGAATATTGAATCGTATTAGTATTCTCCCCTCGTCTCACACGGACAAAACAGATAAGGCAGTATAGCATCTTTAAATATTTTATTAGATTCTTTTATGTCACATTTGAAATGGACGTTTACGTACCTTCTTTACGAGCCTTTACAGTAATTACTAGGCATAAAAAACTCACACCCCAAGCAAAACTATGCTATAAATCCTTGCATATATGTATTTATGTATTAAAACATTCCTATATCCATCTTATCGTCCTCAAAGTTGGTTTTCTATATACTAATCTATACTAATACAGTGATTACCGCTGCTTGTAATAGATCTTTGACCCGGGTTTCTCTCGATGATTGATCTCTTTACCCAAATACGGCGAAGCAAAGAGAAAGGTAATAGTTTTGGCAGTCTATGTATATTTGTAATTCAAACTTACATTTGTGTTTTAACGTATCGCCTAAACTACTGAAACGATTTTATTGAATGCGGTGTCAATATATTCAGAATAATTAACCGGCTGATATGGGCTATATAAATTATATCAAATGTTTTTACTTTTTTTTTCATTAAAAACCTATAAATCGACTAGTGTTTAGTTTTTTAAGTATTATTTGTTGGTTATTTAACATACGATACATATGTACATTTAAGTACCTACATGAGCGGACTTAATGCGGACTATTGGTAGAGAGTAGAGAGCGGATTTGATGGTAGAGAATACACTAGTGGATTCTCTACCATTATATAAAATCTATCATGCGTAAAGTAGAATGCAATACTTACATAACATGTGAATTTATTTTGCATAAACGCCATGTGCCACAAATTGTGTGACATACCCTGCACTGCATTCGATCACATTGTCCACTATCAGTAGTGGACAATGTGATCGAATGCAGTGAGGTTTCTCTGTTTAGATTTTTAGATTTCGAAACGAATAAATACTTCGTTAAATGTGTTACTGTTATCTGTAACTGGTTTTCTCTTTACATTTTAAGACATCATCGAAACCTCACAGACCTCCACAACCCAAGTGCTATGCGAAATAAAAACTCTGTAGAAAGATTGTTGTCGGACTTTTTAAGGCTCCTAACACCTGTAACCGTTGCTTGGACCGACGGCTTGACGGACATAGAGCACTTCGAGGCACGGGGGGGTTTGAATATATTAATAAATGATCACCAATTATAGATTGACCTGAAAAGGATTGCTTAACTTTGCAATGTGTTACGCGGTTACCATTGAACAGCGACACCCTCCTCTCCTTTCCCATTATAAGTAATGGAATTAAATGCAAATGTGTTGATGATAATACGTGTCGCAAGGGAATGAGTATGGCTCGAGCGCAGAATACACATAGGTAGGACATCGCCCTTAGTCGCTGACTCGCCATCACGCCAGACCGGAGCCACACCCTTCGTTTCCCTATCGCTTCAGCTTATGGCTTGTAAGCGCGGAAACGTCCTGGTTTACACGCTTACCTGCCCACTCGGTGCATACAATACAATGTATTCCGTTACAAAATAAACAACCGTCATTATTATTAGTTAGAAGTTTGTTTTGTTAGCATACCAACCAATTTAAATTAACATAAAATTTTAAGTAAATGGCATTTAAACAGCAGCATTTTAAACTGATTTTTAGAACATAAAAGTGTGGTATTTCTGTAATAAGATAAGTAAAAGTACAATATAGCTAAAAATAACGCGTTGGAAGAGTTTAACCATGAAGAAAAACTAATATATGTATCGTAAAAATCGTGACTGGCGTAGCAACTAGCTACGTGGCGTGCGGTCTCTACAGATGTTATTGCCAATGTGTAGCTGACTCGTAGAAGAACAACATATTTACGTACTATGCATTACTAACATTACGTACATATTATAGGAGTACAACAAAATAAAACTAGGTTGTACTTGATCTGTGCTAATCCACATAAACAACAATTATCATCAATATCACTTGAAACGTAGCGAATACGAGATGACCTATTCCGAATACTGACGATACCGAATAGGCTATTCGGTATCGTGAGATTTATAGTTCTAGGTCAAATTAAGTACATGTTTATCTTATCCACATTTATGTACACACACATACGTTACACAGCTTTCGTAAAAAAACATGAGCTTACTTTTGGAAAACTTTCTACTATAATTGTTTAAAAGTTAGAAGGTATTTCTTCGTTTTCGTAAAATCAACATTTGAACTTGCTACGACCAGAGTATGTGTGTACTATTAATAATCGCCTGATGTCTAAGGTCGATGCCCTTTTATTTATTATCTACTTCATTAAAAAATACCAAAAAAACGACTCCAATTTTTCCTTATTAATTTACTGAAATCGGGCACTAATAAACCATTATATATTATCTATATAGTCAAGAAACATAAACTAGTGATAAGGAATTCATGTTATTGATAACCATTCATCAACATCATCAACAATCCTAAAAAGGTTTGCTGCTAGACATAGGCCTCTCTTTAGGGAGGAAGTTTTGTCTTATAACACCACGATGTCCAGATGTTTTCCTTCTCCTTCCTGCGTAGTTCGCTCCCTTAGCCGCCTTTGCGGCACTCGTGGGACAAACATGGGTGGAGTCACTCTGTCACTCCGTATTCTTAATGCATCATTACTGCAGTTTATATACTTATAAACAACAATAATAATAAATGTTATATTTTTTGTTGTAGATAGTGTGGGCTCGAGGTTGAGGTCGGCAGCAGAGTGTGGTGATGGAGGTGGTAATACTAAAAGCGAGAGCCCAACTGAATCGTCTCGTGTCGTCCGGTGAGAGGCGCGCGGGGAGCAGCGAGCGCGAGCCCCGAGCGGAGGGCGGTGGCGGGGGCGCGCGGGGCGGCGCGGGGCGCGCGCGCTCCGGCACCATGGCGCCCGCCGCGCCCGCGCCGGTCTCCGTCGCGCCCTGGCTCAACGCCACGCTCCTATACAACGCCACGCGGCTCAACGCGACCTTCGACACGGATTATGAGCTGCTCAATGGGAGCTCCACCGATGAACACAACAATCACTGGTTTTGCGCCAAATGGACCAATGCACAACAAGATCTCTTTCAGGTATTCATATTATTATATATAAAATTCTCGTGTCACAATATTAGTTACCATACTCCTCTGAAACGGCTGGCCCGATTTTTGTGAAATTTGGTGAGCATATCAGGTAGGTCTGAGAATCGACCGACATCAATTTTTATACACTTTTTTTTATGGCAGAACAACGTTTGCCGGATTAGCTAGTATAATATATAAGTTTATACTTCAATTGTCTATGTACATTGTAGCCAATAATAAGTATGAGACAAATGATTTTATTATTTTCTTTGGTCTGCAAAAGTATATATATAAATATATATATAAAATCAATATTCAGAAGTATTTGTTATTATACATAACGGTGCTAACGATGTTTCTGAGTTAGTAGAGGTACAATTTACTAAGAAGATACACTAAGGTGGCCGCTAAGATAGAAGAGTCATATAGTTTTTTTTAAATTATTTAGAACTTTGTGTAACATTTACATACTTTTATAGCTGGTAAACAGTTATAAATAATTCTTACTTCACAAACAGGCGGCAAACTTATGTTTTGCTATTGCGTTCCTGGCACCAAAGAGCTTCAAGCAGAGCATCCTAGTGCTGCGAGCGTTGGCGGCCGCGGGAGCAGTGCTCATGGGCTTATGGGCTGGGGCAGAGGTGTGCTCGCCCGATGTACTTCTATGGAGCCTCGCCTTGGTGCTTGTTAACTCTATACACACAGTATTTTTGATTATAAGGTAAATGGGGCTAGTTGTTATTTAGCTTGGTTCATTCCGCTAATATTCATTGCATTCGCATTTATTAAGTGCAGTTCTACTCCACTCAATATTTTCAATATTATCTATACTTATAATACAAATGTAACAGGTCCAATTCTGTACATTAAAGATATTTTGAAAAAAAATTTTGGAGGGCTCTCTATAATCGATACTGAAGCCAAAACTGTACTTTTCATTTTTGTCTGTCTGTCTGTCTTCACGGTTTCTTGGAGAGAGGGGATGAAAGTCAAAATATGTACTTAGTTGTAATTCAATAACACATAGTCCGATTTCTTTCATTCTTTTTTTGCTAGGAAGAAAAAAATTAAAAGAAAAAAAAGTTAAAACTAAAACCCAATTACGACAAAAAACGAAGCTGAAAAAGTATGAAACAAGTTTGAAAACGTAGTCAACGTTGTTAAAGTTTTATGGTGCGTTTCTATGTAACGTGTGACTACGGCTTTTCAAACTTGTTTCATACTTTTTCAGCGTCGTTTTTTGTCGTAGTTGGGTTTTAGTTTTAACTTTTTTTTTATTTAAAATGTTTTGGTGCCTTTATTAATATATAATATATATATAATTGAAATGTACAAGTAACGCTCTTTCCAATGATACCAAACATGGTATATTTATCTCAAATATATTTTTTAATTCATTACTTTATGTCGGCTAGAGGGTGCCACATTAGATTCAGCGACACGTCATATAGCCTATAATCAGCAGACGATCAAGACGCTTCTAACGATACCTCATTTGTCTAGTTCTAATAAGTAGTTAAGGAGCTATGAGGGAACAAATGAACATACATACATACATACATAGCCTGTCAAAATCATAACCCTCGTTTGGCTTTGCCGTAGTCGGGTAATAACGGGAAAAGTCTTTTTTTATTTGTCTGCGGCTACACACTGCCTGTGGGAAGCTGAGACAGATATGTAAATATGGCGGTACAAAGTTCGCCGGGTCAGCTAATACACAATTAGCACTCAATAAAATGCTTGTAGTACACTAATAAAATGCTTGTACGTTAGAACGTAGTTACTACGTTAGTGTACTACTATTTCTTAAAAAATATTCAGTGATTTGAGTGCTAATTGTTTTAGTTTTAATATTGGACTAAAACGTACCTACTCAAAAATAAGTAAATCCGCCCTGACCGAGTGTAACATTAATGAGTTGCCATCTGACCATGGCATAGCCTGAAGAAGACAGATTGTTTAAACCGTAGAGTCAATTTGGATCATAAAAATCAATTTATTAACATTCTTTCTTTACTAAAACCACAAATTAAAAACAACAGTAGAAGTACCTATTAAAAAAAACGTGGAGATATTCATGAGCTTAGTTTTCTCTCCAAATAGACAAAATAGGAAATTGTCTAAAGTTTTGAAATGCATCATGATCATGATCATCATCAACAATATTTAGCAGTTCACTGCTGGACCTAGGCTTCTCCTTAGAAATAAGTATTGATCTACTATACCACGTTGGAGAGAAGGTTCCAAGTTTTTCTTTTTTTTACCCGACCACGGCAAAGCCAAAGGAGGGTTATGATTTATTATGTTAGGTTATGATTTTAACAGGCTATGTATGTATGTATTTTCATTTGTTCCCTCATAGCTCCTTAACTACTAATTAGAACTGGACAAATGAGGTATCGTTAGAAGCGTCTTGATTGTCCGCTGGTTATAGGCTATATGACGTGCCACTGAATCTAATGTGGCGCCCTCTTGCAGACATAAAGTATTGTATTAAAAAATAAATTTCAAATAAATTTGTCGTGTTTGGTATCATTCAAAAGGGCGTTCTTGTACATTTCAAAAAAATATATATTATTAGCATTTTCTCGTGACTTTGTCTGTATTTATTTTACAATGATGTTGACCTTCATCGTGTGCTCCCTTAGTCGCCTCTTATGACACCCACGGGATAATTAGGGGTGATGACACTTCAAATTCTTAATTCGTCACCACACAGACAATGATGACACATGAATGACACAATCGAGAAATGAATCGTTTTATTAAGTAATTATAACATCACATTTAACCAAATAATTAATTGATTCCGATAATGTAGTCTGGTACAGAGTTACGTGTAATAATTACTATTGTCATCATCATTACGAGTCCCAGTTACCTACATCATTCAACAGTAGTTTCCTGGTATGAGTACCTAATACCAAGCATAAGATAGGAATGGATCAATAAACTTTGAATCAAACATAATCCATACATGTAAAAGCTCTTGTAACAAAATTATTGTCGCAGGTTCTTACCGCCAGCACTATCACTTGAGCTCACAGAGCTGTACTTGAAGCTGTTCAAGCCGCTAAAGGTCAACAAAAAACACTTCCAAGAACTGACACGTGAAGCGCGGATAATGCGTCTGGATGCCGGAGAAGCGTACGCAGTTGAAGAAGTCACACCCGCTGATGAAAGACTGTCTATATTATTGAGGGGAAAGTATGTATTTATTACTTTATTTATTTCATTTTCGTTAATCCATACTTCCGTACTTCCATACTGATATTATAAATTCAAAAGTAACTCTGTCTGTATGTCTGTCACGCTTTCACGGTTAAACCCACAGAACAAAAAATATAGGTAGAAATGTTATGTAGGCGGGGCAGGCGCGCCGCGAAATAAGTCCAAATACCTCTATTTTGTCTGCTGGCATTAACTGAACGGTCGCATTCGCATTTTACTTTCAACGGGAAAAAACAATAAAACAATCATACATTGCGTATTAAATTCGATTACTAACTACACTGTTTCCACAAGAGTACGCAATGAACTGCATTTCCTGCGTGAATATTTCACCCGAACAGATTTAGTGTAAGGCATAGGGGTGTGCCCAAATATTTATAATGCAATCGATACCGCAAAATTGTGGATGTCGATAATATTGGTTTGTGTTTTTCTCAAGTAGAAAGAGTTGATTTGTTTTATATTATGATTTTTAACCGACTGCAAAATAATTTTTAATATGAATTTTTTTGGAAAGCTTTTTGATGAAATGGAATAGGAATGATAGAAATATTTCTTTTAAAACTTAAAACATATTTTGAAGATTAACATTTTCGGGCCGTCCAACGTCTATACATTGTTTTTTGCATTTAAATTTAGATATGAAAATGTACATCTTGTGAGGATATAAAAATAACCTCTTACTGTTGATTACAGGGTTCTACAGAAAAATTATTAAGATTATGTGTGTTACGTCTATAGAAAGTTGTGTCGTGTTGATAAGTATGAAAAGTCAAACTCAAAAATTAGATGTATAATATGTACTTATGTTTTGACAAAACAAATGTCTTATTTTTATATTAACACAAGAAACTAGTACAAATTCACTCAATCCATATCTAAGACAGTGAATTTCATATAAAAAATAGCATAGTGATATTTAAAAGTAAGAACTATTTCTTATAGAAATTAAGCAAATTTAATTATTATAATCGACAGGACCACATCTCTACGGTGGGTGGGTCATAAAGACGAAGATCCACCTCTAAACACAAAATTGCACGTAAAACTCTACTTAATGCCAAGTGCATAAGGTTGTAGTTTAATATTATATTCATTAAATCCCTTGGACGAATTAGAATAGACTTATTTATGTGTGTATAATATTATTAATCGTTTATGTGTGCGTCCCGGCGACAAAAGATTACTTACGAAATTACGTCAAAGGCTTTTCTAGTAGTTCTGTGGTTAAACCGCTGCACCGATCTTAATGTAATTTGGCATGAAGATACTTTGATTCTTCAGGAAGGAAATACTACTCTTTACATCGATAACCGACATCCACGCAGATATAGCCACGGACAATAGCTAGTAATAAATAACATGGCATTCCAGAATAAAGAGTATTTAGAATATTATATACAGATAGTAAGTACACAGATTTATTGAAGCTCAAATACCGACACATTTATGATTATATTAAGTTTCCTTTAGATCAAAAAAGCGTTACAGAAATATCTAAAGGTAGCTAATTATCTAACCGTCCTACCCACCAGGGTGCGTCATCTGTTACAGAATAAATTGAATATTGAATAGCCGTCCCCGAGAAATCTTATGAAGATAAAAATCGTGGGTACGGGGGCTGCGAAATAAACAATTCAAAGACGAGAGACGACCCTCACGATGTAAAATAAGATACCTACGATACCTTTTGTTTTACTTGTAGAAAAATAATGTTTCTTTATTTTACTCGTGCCGTGGCATTGTTAGAACTTGTGTATTGTGATCATACACTCAAAAGAAACAACATTTTGTATTCCATGACTAAGTAATTGATCTCTTGATATTTTGCTTAAAAATATTTTACCTTTATTTAATTGTGTTTTGGCACCGACTTCAAAATAATAAAGTAATGATTATTTGCTCATTTTTAGGGTTCCGTACCAAAAGGGTAAAACGGGACACTATTACTAAGACTTCGCTGTCCGTCTGTCTGTCTGTCTGTCCGTCCGTCTGTCACCAGGCTGTATCTCGTGAACCGTGATAGTTAGACAGTTGAAATTTTCAGAGATGATGTATTTTTGTTGCCGCTATAACAACACTACTACCCTAGCACAGAAGATCAACGTAAAATGACAGCGATCGTGCTGTCGTGTTTCGTTGGTGAGTGCGATACCGGAAGCCCAATGATGCATCACTAGGCCGCCATGGTGTTCGTCACCATGTTGCATTGCATTCACAATGAGTATGCTGACCACCACTCTTGGATTCTACTTATGCTTTCCATCAGGAAGAGTAGAGTCATTTTGGCAGGCCCATACATAAAAAAACAAATACTAAAAAACCGAATAAAATAAATATTTAAGGGGGCTCCCATACAAAAACGTGATTTTTTTGTTTGTTTTTGCTGGTTATTGATAACGGCAACAGGTAGACGCTTGAAATGTGTAGATAATGGTACGGAACCCTTCCTGTGCGAGTCGGACTCGCACAGGAAGGGTTCCGTAATTCGAAGGGTTCATGGTTGGATCGTCGTTAAAGTTCTACAGAAGCTTCTCAATGAGACTTACTACTTCTATTATAAAAATGGTATTTAGACATCGTCGCCAATATGCGATTCTTGTGCTCTCTTCATCATCATCCTTCAACAGCCTCTCTTAACATACATTACCTATAAACCGTACTATGATAAAAACATACCCAGGTATAGTTCGCTTTTCGTCATTTTTTCTCTTCACATTATATTAAATTTCTATGTTGTTGGAAACTGTTGGACTTATAGATACGAGTATCACCGAGGCGATGGGATGTAAATAATAACTCGTATAATTTGATTTATGGTTAAAAGGTAACATAATAGTCCCCAGACTGTAGAAATACTGCCATCTTAAAATAAGTTAGGGAAAATTATTTAACGGTTTATTCCCAAAAGAAATATCTCTAGGGGAATGGTCTCTTTTACTTTTTTCGTTCTATTTCTGTCACAGGCAGAAAAAAACTTATAGGATTTTAGAGCCAAGTTTTGATTTGGCCAAGACGGACAATTGAGTGTCTTGTTTTTTTTATTTGAACGCACCTTTAAATTATATTTTAAATAATGGGACGCGCCGTTATGTATTTTAAAGCAAAGAAGACTTCTGGATACACCAACCAGTCTTGCTGAGCGCGCTCGTTTGTTGGCTGTGGGAGAGTGGGAATCAGGTTATTGGATTCAGAGACTTCCATCTCCCAACATAGGTATAGGTACCTTGTTGGACGATACTACATATCGCCTTGCCACTTGCCTCCGTTTAGGAGCGCCTTGTGTTTCTCCGCATATTTGTCTCTTTTAAATATTAGGTATTTTAATAATAATATTTTAGTAGCCGCGCAGTTATGTTATACTAGTGATCGCTCAGTTGTCGAAATTCGACCATAATTTATTTCATTTTTTTTTTAATTTTTAGCCTTCTGCTCTCCTCCACCATGTAACTTTCCCTAATTTCATGCTACTTGATCATATTTTTCGTAAAAAGGGGTACAAAGTTTTTTCTTCTCGTATTAATATATAGATACCTACTAGACTGATAGTTATTTGAGCAACACTATTAGAAAAAAAAATATATTATACAGTTTTCATCCTGGAAAATAATCGTAATGTCATGAAAATAACAATTGGATAGCCTTAAATCTGAGTTTGAATCATATATTTTTATTTTATAATTATATATATATATATATATATAATTATAAAATAAGTGGGAGAGCCACGCTTAGGCATGAATGGGCCGGCTCGACCGGAGTGATACCACGGCCTCACAGAAAACCGGTGTGAAATAGTGCTTGCGCTGTGTTTCACCGAGTGAGTGAGGATACCGGAGGCCCATACCCCAACCCCTCCCCCTATCCCCCCACCCCATCCCCCAAAGGCCGGTAACGCACTTGTGACGCCTCTGGTGTTGCGGGTGTCCATGGGCGGCGGTAATCGCTTACCATCAGGCGATACGTCTGCTCGTTTGCCGGTCTATTCCATAAAAATAAAAAAAATAAAAATATATATATTTGTGTGTTGGCGAATAACTTCGTCGTTTATGTACCGATTTTGATTATTCTTTTTCTAATGAAAAGGAGATATCCCAACGGTGGTACCACGATAAGGACACTAAGATCTGATAATGGCATCCAAGAGAAATCGATCGATTTGGTCGTTCTTGAAGTCGGTTTTTTTTATTTTCTTAAAATTTTACTTGTGTTCAATAGTAATATAAACAACATAACCCTTGTTTTTGTTATACCATAATCAAGTAACACTGCTTTGTTTAGGTAGTAACACTTTTATAAAATGTGATATTTCTTAAACTAATGATATTTATTCCCTTCGAAGGCATTAAAAAGTAAAACACGAAAGGCAAAATAAATATAATGTGTAAAGTATCATGCAGGTACAATAAGGTGCATGTCATAATAAAGTATTGAGTATTTGAAGTCATTTCAATTGGATAATAGCTTTTACCCGCAGGCCACGCATCCGTTAATATCGACAATGTATTTAGTTTTTGATGAAAAGTAGCATGTTTGATATTCCAGATCGTAATAGATATCATTGTCTCTTTGCCTTCGTACCAGATGTTTTAAGTATTTATAATGTGATTAGGTAACAAACAGGCATTCATATAATCGATGGATGATCCATCCATTCAAAGTTTCAAACTCATGAAATTTCAAAGTATATCTAGTAAAGCGCCTAAACTTAACCTAGTCCTTCTTTGGTAAGATCACTGCTAATATTCTTAATTGTCATTTTGCTTGTTTGAACAGAATGCGAGTAAGCTGTGACGAAACGCATCTCCATTTCATACAACCGTATCAGTTCATAGATTCGCCTGAATGGGAGGCCAATCGTGAACAGTCTGACGATGTCTTCCAGGTAAAGTTTATGTATAACTATATTTCATTTTGATTTCTAATTTTTAAATAGTTTTTCGTCCTGGATTTAATGCATTATTTAATAAACTAAAAACTGCTACAACAAAATTACTTTCAAAAGTTAGTCAAGATTTAAAAGATAAATTTAATGATGATAACTCATGTTATACAAAATCCCTGTTTAATTAAAAAATCGTCTAGAGTGCTAGAGAATTCGACATACAAAAATATTATCATTGTATGTGTAAAAATCTATCTATCCAAAGTCTGCAATAATTGAACAGGATCAGCCCAAAAAACAGTTTTCTATGTTTCAGTTCTTTTGACAATACTTTTAGAAGCAAAAATAAAAAATAGGAACTTTAAGGCACTTACAAAGTTCAACGTGAATTATTTTTGATAAATAGTTCGTTTCGTAATAGTACATTATGATATAAGTGCGGTAAGTTGAAAATTACAACCGAGGCGATATTGCAAGCCCGAGCCGCAGGCGAGGGCTACAAGAAAGCTGAGGCTGTATCTATCAAAGCGCACGTATGTCATACGACGTTTTATAACATATTTGCGAGGAAATAAATAAAACTCGGTATTTCTTGATCGAATAAATCTTTAATTACTTGTTAAAGCAGTTATAAAATTTGAACAATTTGTAAAATTGATTATTACGTTGCCAGTTGGCATTTTTAATCTTGTCAAGTTATCATTATTGATAAAAATTTCACCAGTCTCTCTCTCACTCTCTTGAGTGAAAGTAGGCGCCTCCGCCGCTGCCACCGACTGCTGAACTCTGTGGTCTCGTTTCTCCTACTTTCACTCATAAAATGTTGACCACTTTTCTGACATAAAAAGTCTTTGCCAATATTTAAAAGAGTATTGTTCGAGCATCTTGATAAACCGTGAGTTAAACTTTATTAAAAAGAAATGTGCGTTTTACATTACAATAACGCACAAGTACGTAATGAGATACATTACGATATTGAGATTGGTGAAATAAGAGACCCTTTACGAGCAAATATGTTATAAACTATATTACAGGTTATAAATTTGTAGATTACTACTTTGCCAAAAAATCCGGTTCTTTAACCTCTATATATTTTATAAAGTAAAAGCTTCATTTCAGTTCATTTGGTAGATATTTAATTAAATACGAATATTAAGCTGGAACTTTAATAGAATTCTTAAAACAGTAATTTATGAAGGCAAATATTAGATTTTTGTTTGAGCTTTAGGTACCTATCTCACGTAGAAACGAAGATAAAAACTTCATGACTAATCATATCAAGGAAACCAGAATATAGACTCCCGTATACTTTTTACATCATATAGGTACTGTATTTGACTGCCTCGTTGGTCTAGCGGTTGACGTATGCGACTGCCGATCAGGAGGTCTCGGGTTCGAATCCTGGGTCGGGCCAATAAGTGTTATTGAGTTTTTCTGATTATAGAAATACTTAATAACAGTTCGGAGTTTAGGAGTTGGAGTCTGAACCCCCGTGCCTCGGAGAGCACGTAAAGCTGTCAGTCCTGTGCCTGATCTCTCCCCGGTCGTGTCGGTTAACCGTCCCATCGAATTATGAGAGAGAGGGAACAGAGAGTGCACCTGTGTTTGTGCACACAGTTGTGCACTATAATATCTCCTGCGGAGTTGACTGGTCTCTGCTGAGACTGACCGCCGTGGCCGTAATCGGCTAGGAGAACATTATTGTATTTGACAAATAGGGACGATTTTCAGATGTTATGTATCCAATTTTAATTGTTTTTTAAATGACTTCTTCAATATAAAGCGAATTACCTTTTGAATTTGTTTCACACAATACACTTTTATATTGGTTTGCACTCATTTTTTTTGTATTTACAAAAAAAAGTAGGTAATATGATTTAATAGTTGAGTAACGTAAACAAGTTTTTTTTTAAAGAGTTGACATCGGAAGAGTCATAATGGTTAGATTATAAGCCGACTACGTCTGTAATACGTACAACACCAACAATGCCCAAAATTATGGAACAGACCAGAACACAAATGTTTCATGAAAAAAAACTGCTTAAAATCGAGCACGACTTAACGTTAAATGGCTTTTGGGCTTGTTAATACAGCAAACTGTTTCCTGCGCCCAACCAATATTTATGATTTCCGACTACATTTATTTTACAAGCTTTTTATTAACTTGCAATGTAATAGTATGTATGCTTGTATGTTCGGGTGGAATCTTGCAACC
This sequence comes from Diaphora mendica, assembly GCA_949125395.1. NCBI lineage: Eukaryota > Metazoa > Arthropoda > Insecta > Lepidoptera > Erebidae > Diaphora > Diaphora mendica. Next base: position 16,822,238 of record OX421316.1, read on the forward strand.
CAATTTTGAAGCAGATATCTTCAACCGATTTTGCAATTTTGCAAGCATATGTATACAGCGTGACAATACAATATTATAATGACATGGAGCTGATCTGATGCTGGAGCTGGAAGGTGGCCATAGGAACTCTGTAAAGAAACGTCGCAACAGCATCGAGTTTGGACTCGTTTGATTCGTCTCGAGGCATTTCAGTAAAATCTTGTTTTTAAAAAGCTTTTTAATTTAATTTATTATGGAACACACTTACAACTTTACTTTTACACATATCTCATGTGAATCAGCAATGTAAATAAAATTGGTTTTCAATCGATACTTCAGTTCCAAAGCGTGCAAGTCTGATGAGGGCAATAATTTTCGCAGGTAAGCGTGATCGCGGAGGAGCAGTGCACGTGCGTATGCTGGCCGCGCATGCGCCTCGAGCGCGTCTTGCGTCACCGCCCTGCACTCAAGGTCGTCCTCGACTGTCTTATAGGTCTCAATCCTCCTTATTATTGTTGCAACCAATACTTACTAAATCACTTAGCTTTATTTGATACGTGACCTTTGCCCTCGAACGAAGGGCTAAGACGTAAACTCGTTAGTTGTTCAAAGATTCACTAAAGAAAAAAGTTTGAGTAAGTTACTCAAGTATAAGATTATGGTTTCGTGACTTATTGCATTTTTAGCGTCAGCGTCATGACTAGTCAATCGATATTGTACCTAACGTTTCATCTAATGTAAGACTTTTATTGCTTTTAAAGGGGATATCTACTGAACTGGTCACGCTCCTACATTTATTCATGAGCTGCCGGTTTGTACTAAACACAGTGAATGTACTTGAAAATATATAACTGTAGGCTACGAAATTAGCTTTCAATATTAATGAACATCACAGGCAATTCCCTCGCGGTACTTGGTGAGGTAGTAGAGTGAGCTTTAACTGAAATATCATTCTCTGCCTACATAGTGGTTTGAAATTCAATTATAACTTCTATAATTCGATAAATATAATAAGTAATCCCGAGTAAATGAGTCAAAGTTTGACTTGATAGCTGAGGAGTTCCAAGAACGGAGAACGCTGCGATGGTTGAGTTTGGACTTGGAACACTGAACTACTCTTTACACCTAAGCGGTTTTTATGTACTTCTTCTCATCATCATCTTATCTCAGTCGAATAACCGACAGCTGGATGCAGGCCTTGCCCAAGGTTCGTCACAATAACCGGTCCAACGACTTCCCGCTACAAGGTCGTCGGATAATCTTATGCGGTCAGGTTCCTTTATTTTCCAGCCCGCGGTCACCAATCAAGAACTCTATAGGAAAGGACTCTTGTCCTTTCCTATAAATAATTGTTGTGTCTTTGAGTTGAGTTGAGTTTTGATTGTTATACTCAACCTAAAAAAATATTAGGCAACCCATTTGGTCAACTCCATTCATTCATTATTTCTCTGTCTTTTCAATTCTGGATTTATCTTTCAAAACATAAGTTTTAAAAAGTAAATTCAATAAACTGATCACTTGATAAATTTAAATTGTCTTTTTCTAGGTTACTTAGATATGTCTAACGTGCTGAATAATACAGAATAAGTAGTAATGACATATTTCTGTATTGTACGCAGTAATAACAATCCTTTAATATTAACCTTTCCTGTAAAAGATTTCGAAAATTGTTCGTATCTTTTCCTGTTCTCACTTTAGAAGCGCTGTTGTGGCTCTAAATGCGTTGATCCTATTTTTTGTTATCATTAGTTAATCGAAAACAATAGATCATGAAGCTACCTTAATTAAAACCAATATACCTGCTTAAATGTCTCTGAAAGAACACCATAAAGGAAGGGAAGAAAGAACTGAACTACTAAACATAATCGTACCTACCTAATCCACAAAATTGTGTAAATTCTTAAATCCGGCATTCATACCAAACACGCATCAAGTAAAAGCCTCCTTTATAAAATACAAATGATTGGTTTCCCTTATAATAACGCCCACATTATTGGCATAAAGAATTTTTGTGGTGTCAGGGGCTATTGTTTATCTAGCATATTAAGGAATGAATGCATAGCAATTTGTTACCATTTTCCCTAAAAGTTCCTAACACACCCACTGTGAGGAGTAAAGCGTCGATAAACGAAACTAAGTGATTTAATAAAATTTGTATGCGCAATGACAGTGCATGTTTTGCCTCTATTATTATTACACTATATTTAATACCTATTAATTACGAAGGCAAGAGTTACAGATAGCTATGTATGGCTTAACAAAATTACCCATACAACTACGTTACTTTAACGCTACACAATATTTAATTATTAAATTACATACACATACATCATTTCATTAATAGCCTTTAACAGCACTAGGTACTGGAGATGGAAAGGAGGTCCACTCTCTGTAGAAAAGAGATTTTGGCTTAATATAGCACGCTGGCCAATCGAGTTGGTTTAGGGTTTGTTTCAAGTGTTTCTTCTCTTTGAAGTGATTTTATCCTACGTCGTCTGCTCCCCTTGTTCCCTCTCACGACACCCATGGAAGGAAAAGGAGTGGTGACATTATGTATTCTTAACAAGTCACCACACGTCACACAATATTTATGAATATTAGTTTTTCCATGGAGCGACTGGCTTTGGATCTACTAGTTTCAACTAAGGCGCTTGATATGATGTTATTAAAACTTCCTTTTAATATCTATAAATGCAGGTTAGCATAGTTTAAGCAACTGGATTCAAGAAAAGTGTAAATTTTTCAGGTAAAGACATAACCACCAAGTTGTACTCAGTCAGCGAGGGCTTAGGCGCAGGTATGGCAACTGATAACGAGGGTCTCCCTTCGCACCTCACACGCTCGGCAAGCGTTGACGCCGTGCACGAAGGAGCACGCGGCAGGCTGCGCAGTGTAGCGTGGCGTGCACGCACTACTGCACCCAAAAGTATGTTGTGTTGCTACAAAATATAAGTCTCTATATCTTACATTCAATTTTTTCATGGTATACCTTCTTTGTAAATTAATAGTGTTGTAAGTAATTTTGTAGCAATATCCAACCCCTACGACGTAAAACACCTAATCACACAACCTATACAAACAAAACCTTACATTTTGTACAAAAATACTATACAGAATAATATATAGAAGAGCCCATCGTTTATTTGTACTTTTATATTGGTTCTACTCTAAATTTAAAACATATTAACCACAGGACTTTACTCAACTATAGTCTATACATAATACTATATGAAAATACATAGTTAAATACTATTGCATGTTGTTTGTACAATTTCTTCTTCATGTTTTAATATGCTTTGCGAACATTTTTATCTTTCTAAAGTCATGCACAAGCACAACACACACACTTTATTATACTCACAATATCCAACAACCCACATACTCATCACATACACACACGACTCACAAACTTATCCATCTCATTCACAAAATCACTGCAACCACAAAAGCGTTTAGACGATTTATTACTTATAAGAAACTAGCTGACCCGGCGAACTTCGTACCGCCATATTTATATACAATAATTAGCAATAAATTAAAATTGCGACTATAATTTGAGATTTAAACTATCCTATCTCTCAATTTGGATCGAACTGCACATGGTGTGCAAATTTTATTATAATCGGTTAAATGGTTTAGGAGTCCATTGAGGACAAACATTGTGACACGAGATTTATATATATTAAGATTAGGTTAAGTTGCTACAATAAGTTTACAACAATTAAACAATCAGGAACAAATAGATACGGCAATATTAGTTCAAAAACTCTTTTAGTCCTACCCACTACTTTAATGCTGTTTGGTAAACAAATATCAGGGATTAAAGATCTCAATAAGGCTGGTTTTAGAGTGACCGCACGCTGACCATCGGCGCCGACGGTCAGCGCTGAGGGTGAGTGCGAATCGTTTCAGTATCAAGCTGATGGCCCACGGAGTACAGACGTGAACAGAAGTAAAATGTGGAGAGCAATTATCATTGCTGCTTTGTACTATCTATCGAAATGAAAAAAAAACATCGACGAAGACTTTTGTCATCCATTGAATGAGGAGAGAGCCGTCACGGGAGAATTTGTTACGTTATAATGAAACATTTTTGGATAATGTGATGAAAATATCCTCCCAGAATTCGATTCTTGCGTCTTTATTTCTGTATAGATAGAGCATCGGATGTATCCTATAAATTCTTTCTCAGGCGTACTTCATCGATCGCACGACTACTGTATACGCCGACGACGGCTACGCGGCGCTGTTGCGCGACTAGTCCAGAGTCTGAAACTCGTTAATTTTCAGAGCAAAAATGGCAGTATCCAAAGTTGTTGGAAATTTAATTTCTCACAAGTTTGGTTTATCTCATTTTTACGCTAGGATCAATACTTGCAGAGTTATACTATCAAGTTTATCAAAAAAATCGTAATGGGTGGAATTTTATTTTCTTTCTATTTAAATGTCTGCCCCGACTGGACTATACGGACGCTGAACCGTTGTCGGCGCCGACCACCGTAAGCGCTGATAGCTACTGGTTACACAAAAACGCTGCATAGAATTTCATATAATATTTTGTCTATCAGCGCTCACGGTCAGCACGTGGTCAGCGTGACACTAAAACCAGTCTTGACTAATTTACCCTCATTTACTTTTAAGAGATGGTTAATAAATTTCTGGTACACTTCACGAACTAACTTGTGGTATTAACTAGAAAGTCATAGATTTATCCGTATTCCTTATGGTAGTACTTGGCGTGAGTATTAGTTTTATTTCTTATGACTCGATATGATTTTCCAGGTACATCATACTGGCAACCAGTGGTAGCCCGTCAATTTCTTCGGCAATCACCGTTTGGGCGGTCTGTTCAGGCTCCCCCGCGGTTGATGACCCAGACTTCATCTGCAAGCTTACAGCCGCCGGCACCCGCGAGGCGTCGGAGTCCACCACGGCGCACTACGTCATTCCGCCGCGGACGAGAAGTTAAGTTTGCGGAGATGACTACGTCGCCGGAGCCCAACGTGTGACGCGGGCCGCGGCTCCAGCCCGAGCTGGTGCCGCTCGTGTCACCACTGACCTTCTCTCCCAACACCTCTATAAAAACACCATGACCTCAGACTGAGCGAACGGAAGCGCCTCACACCACAGACTTTTAAAACCGTTTAGAGTAGGCTGATTTAGCTGTGCTGTGTGTACCTGCACAAGAATGCTGCAACCTCTAAAGATATTAATTAGTAAGAGGAAAAGGCCAGTTTTGCGTTTCATTTCGTTTCATATACAAAAAGAGCTTCCTGTTATAAAATATTTAATATTTATTTTGTTATTCGTATAATATTAGCTCGTTCGCTCGAAGAGAACCTCGGACTGTAGAACTATGAACAAAAACGTTGCGCTGGTAAGAGTGATGTGAAGTTTATGATTAATTTAATGAGTGATGAAACCTTCTATATTGTGAATATTGTGTAAACTTGGTAAAGTATTGGATCAATTGTGTGCTACAACGTAACTTGCGTAGTGGTCAAATACTTCAAAAAACACTAAGTAAAGTGCTAATTTTTATAAATAAGTGAAACAACATAAATAATATTAGTTCTAATAAATACACTGATAGAATAATGGAATTGTAATTAAACTTAATTTTTTAAGCAATTGATAATTCAAATGTGGAATTCTAAAAGTATTTTAATGTTAAAATAATTAATTGTTTATTAGTGATAAGACGTGTTAAATTCGTGATAAAATATTGAAGTTACTGCGCGAATTTATGACTATTGTTCATCATAAGTATACTGTTTCAGCTCCTTACATGGTCATTAAGTTTTTTCACCTCCGTAAAGTCAATAATTTGATATGTACCTAATAGTTGTAAAGTACAAACAGCAAAAGTTCCAGTAAAGCCATCCAGTACCGCGTTATATTAATCGTAGCGTGACTTAAACACTGCTTCTACTTGTACCTATTTACAATAATTACGGGTGGTTTGGGCCGGTTGTTTTGCCTGTATGTAACTACCTTATTCTTTATTCGACTGCTACCAACACTTCTCTACTAAATACAGCTTAACTATATTTGATACACGAAAACAAAATCTATAACCATTACGTCATTACATTTACTTTACATTTAAAATGCCAATAACCGGACTAAGTCGAATATTCGGCTCAGGTGATTGTAGCTTACATGTATTACTGACTTATTACTACTACTACTACCTATTATTAATTACTCATAATACGAAATAGGCATAGGATCACCAAAGCCCTATATGCCGAAAATTCTGATTCTGATTAGATGCATTCCCAGCCATAAAATTGGTCAGAACACAAATTATGTATTAAGCCGATATATGTTGCCGTTTCATTTTATCTGTGTAATTTTTGTTAAAATTATTTATTCGACCACAAAGCAATAGTACAAAGTGAAGAAGAATTATAACTTTGAAATTGAATATTTGAAATTTGATGCGAATGACTAAGTTTATCTATCTGTCACGTTTGCCTTATGTCCCGATCTAGTTACTTTAAAGGAAAAACAACGCTACTAAAATTACAACGAACTAAATTAAAAAAAAAACTAAATAAAACTATCCTTCAGTAAGATGTAGAATAGCGAGAGGGCTGAAGGGATTACCTATTATGAAGAGTAACAAAGATAAAGAACAACATTTTTAAAGAAGTGAACAACTATTATGTTATATTAATTTTAAATCAATATCAGACATGACCTATACAAACCAAAGGATAACGCAGCTTTTTATAACTTATGCTCAAATGCAGTGGCGCTGTAGCATACCAACGCATGTCAAATGTCGAAATTCCACGTGAAATAATAAATATTCACAATTTCAGTGTTCGGAAGCATCTCTTTTAATAAAAGGAAATTAGAATGCATACAAAAACAATTCACAAAAATAAATCTTAAGATAAACGTGACCTTTACGATACAATCAATACTTTGTCTCGTATCGATTTTTAAATAGTTTGTTTATCTCTACTCAAACTAAAATCCATTTTAGTAAAATAATTTTGAACAGTTCATCGAAGCTAACATGTTTAAAATACAGGCCTGTATGCTTATATGTCACAACTACAAGCTAAAGGACGTGTCCTCGGATGACTCGAGTTAGACAAATTTTTAAGATGTAGTTCATTGTTTCGATTCATCATAACTTGAAATACAAAATCGGTTAAAAAATGACAAAAACCTTCATCATTCATCATTCTTAAAAGATTATGAAAACATTTTTTTTTATAATTATGTTCAGTAAGAAAGCATTGCACAAGTAAGAAAGCACAACACTTTCTTATGACCTTCTTAAGACCGGCAAAGCAATACTTTTTTAGTACGAAGTGAGTAGAGAATAATGTATCAAAATATCAAGCTGAAATCAATCTAAGACAGGTTTTTCATCAGTTATGTTGGGCCTTCTTCTATAAACAAATTTTATTACAGACCATCCAACTCCATTCTTCCAAGTGAGTGAAATAATAAACATTCATTGACCCTTAGACCGAATAAAGGATGAGGTCAAAAAAAAAAAATATTTTTTTGGAAAGACACGTAGTACCTACTGATCTGAAATATTATAATCAAGCTTTCACAACACACCCAAACATGTTCAAAGGCGGTTATTCTGTCAATCCCTGATGTCATCTAAATATAACTCATTATTTTTTAGATGTTTTTTTTGAGTTCTTTATGATACAATAGATAATTTAACTAAACAAAATGGAATTTATAAATAAGCAATTAACTTTAGGAACTGTTTGATGGTCAAAGTGCACATTTGAAATATAACACATACAAAATAAAATATTCAAAGTCGTGTACCTTAATGCTAAGAGCTGAGCTTTTAGTAAGTGTATTTATTCATAATTATGTAGGCGTGAAGAGAATTCATTATCTTTAACTCTATCTTATCTAAGCATCATCTCATAAATCATATGAATATAAGTTATAACGATTGAAACGTCACTATTCGGAAATAAGGTCCAAAATAAATTGGAATACAACTTACAAGTTTTATCATAACTCAGACAATTACTAATTTCTTACAAATAACACGACTTACAAATATAAACCGTATGGAAATTCTATTTCAGGTGTGTTTTAGTTGTCAAAAGGAAAAATAAAATAACATTGTTTTATGTATCGAAAATTATCTTTACTGCCAATACAATAGAGCTAGATATGTACAATTTAGAAATAGATAATCCATAATCTGTTTAACATGAATTTGTCATTAGTACATAATAATAAAATAATTAGTTAAACTGACGGCTTTGTTTACGATTAATGCCAAGTTTTTCTATAAATGTTCTTTCAGTCATTACTTAATAATATCAATAACTTTAATTGACCTGATTTTGTTAATGGTGTCAAATAAATATCAGCCTCTAGTACTAGAGCTCAACTTTCATATAGAGTAAACGGGAGCATACCACATTAAAAAAGATTAACCTTAGAAGTCAAATACAGAATGATCTTTTATTTACCCTAAATGAGCTTTCATTTATAGAATGACCAATATATTTGGATACCGAATACGTGATGTTTGAATAAATCATCATAGAAACATATTTACTACCGTTGATGTTTAGTTGATGTTGTTGCTTCAATACTGTATGTGTACGTTATCAGATTAGATGAGCATGTAGTTCGTACTTACTTGTACTTGATTCGTCGATAAATACGTAACTTTAAGAGACCGTACAACGAGGATAGATTATCACTGTTATCATAGATAAATAGTTATTTTTAAAAATTAACATAACACAGAATTCGTTTTTAGGTCAATTAAAAAGTTGAGAAAATGTTAACTATCTAGTAGCTAAATGGTTAAAACGTACAACAAACAGATCAAATGAAAAAAAATGAAAAAAATATAAATTAATTCGGACCAACACTTTCTAGTTTCTATTTTTCAATCTGAATATGCGTCCATTTAAGACTAAGTGTGCTATGCCTACATTAGGTTCAAGTTACTTGTCGTGTTATTAAAATACATATTTAGTTCGCTCATATAGTCCCAAAAAAGTCCTGATTGTACGGTATCTCACTCGAATACATATCGTTCTTCGTTTCGTCTCGTTAGTTCTAATAGTGTAGTAAAATTCACAGTGGGCTGAATTTCATTTAGGTAACGCAGTAGTTTTATACAAACAGATTTAAGTAATTAAGTATCCACACAGTCAACTTCATCAGACCCATAACGCTATCTTAATGACGTATCTCGTAGCAAAAGATGACCAGAGAATTGTGTGATATTGTAAAAGTAATCTTCAGTGGCCGTTCACATAGGCTCAGTGCAATGTCCCACAGTTCTCTCCGTACACATTTTTTGCAATTTACAAAAAAAACGTTGGCCTTGTTCTTATGGTGTATTAAAATAACATTATAAAAGGCTAGTGAAATTTTGATAACTAAATAACAACTAGACTTGAAATTATAAATTAATAAGGTATAAATCATTACGATATTATTGTAAACTGGCATGCATTGTATATTTCATATTCAAACGCTTGTTAAATTTGTTTCCATTGTGTCCCGATATACTTAAGACAACTGTTAACACAAAATACTACTCACGGGATATGTAATGAACCGGTAATTAATTACTTGATTCTTTAAAGATCATATTAATGTACAAGTAGTGTCACTTTTTAAGCCATATTATTTGCAATGGCTAGCATCGGCTGCTTTTCTACTTTGTTATTCAGTAATACAAATAGCAATGAACACTGCCGTTCTGATCATTTCATGACTACACTTAGTTAATCATTTTACACCTGGGTTTATTTATCTTATCAGCAGTATCTAAATATAAATTGTACTTAATACAAAACTGTGTATGGTCTCAAATAGCGACACAACTTTAAAATTACTATTTAAAAAATCGGTTCACAAAATCATGTCTTCCAACGTTTTCATGAATCTTCCTCCTCTCAATAACATGTACACTTCCATCTTTGCAGCATTAAATGTAAAAATCACTTACATTTATTGCTTTGCAGTATGAACTTAAGTAATCGCTTCATTGTATTAGTTCCTTAGTGCCATTAGTTTGTTAATATTACTAATCTGTCTAAGCTACTTACACAACGGGAGCAATGTCTTGATTTACTTATCGCTTCGCATAGTACTATTTTCGAAATAGGCTTTTGTACAATGTCTGTGTCTAATTAACAAAATATGTATTCACCTATCTAATATGTACAAATCAGAAATGTCAATAACCGTATATATACCTAAATATTTATTTTCTATAATTTACTTAAATAAAACTAAAACTTTGCATTACATTTAAATGAAATTAATAAAAAAAGTCGTGTACAAGGTTGCAATGTATCTTCCAGATTTGTGTTTCCACGTTTATAATTGTGGTTCATACAAAATGTAAAATTACTTCCAATGTCTTCACTTCACTACAAGATTGTTTTTTAAAATATGTTAATTTAAATATAATGTTGTATATTCTACAGTTTAATTAGATACACGTAGGAAGTTACGATGTGATAAATAACGACATATTCATAGACGAAGAAAAGCGCAAGTCTAAGTTTGCCTAGACATTGTTTTAGGTATTTATATTCAACAGTACAGCGAATAAAAGCAATAATAAAAGTAATATGAGTATCTTATATGCTGTTTTGTATATCTTGTCTTTCAATCGTATCATAGAAAATACAACAGCTTACTTTTGGTGTAGTGTAAGCCTAAAATTATTTAAAGAGTTGATAAATGATTCCGATGCCAAAAGACCAATTTTATTATGGTACAATAAAATATTGGTATCAATCTGGTATCGCCAAAACTGCACATTGATACACAAGTAACACGTCTTCCTCCTTATTCTACACTTTAAAACAATATGATATAGCGAAATCATGCAAGAGGACCACCACATGGTCAATATCAACAGTCGCTGTCGTCTATAGACACCTGCAATTCTAGAGACACAAATGAGTTTTAGCATAATTATTAATACTTTCTATAAACAACACTAAAACCAGATGTTGTATATAATAAACTAAAACAATGCTCAGTGGCAGTGACTTAGCAAAGCGCCTCTGTGATACACGTTAGCTAAGATTAGGAGTCGTCAGTTCAAATAATCATGTACTCGCAATCTGTTATTCTCAATATGGGTTGCCCTGCGTCTCGTCATACATAACAGTTATTGATTATATTATTGTATGTATTCACTTTATTAACATGTTTATTATGTCTTTAATAAAACAATTGCTTATTACATCGTTTTTCTGTTTGTCCCGGCAGAATATTCTTCTGTCTTTTGTTTTAATTGTGTAAAATTGCCCTAGTTTTCTTCTGCACGTCACATAAAAATACTTCTGACCTAATTTCGACTGATTACTTTCTGAATTCGAAATTTATTATTGCTGAAGTCTGTAATCAATCATTTAGATTTTTTCAGTGTAAGCCTACTTCCACAGGAACAAGATATAGCTTGGTTTTATTCATTGTGTATTACTTTCATAATTAGTGAACATTTATATTCTCTTTTCTCTTTCTACTTCTCAGAAGGCACAATTAATCAATAAGACTTGATCATTGATTCTGTGTTGATGGCGCTAATAATAGGATGTCTTCAGGGATCAGTGCTAGGTCCTATATTTCTGAAAGAGTTTTTGAAACGATTTACTTACGATACCATAAGTATCTATATGCCTATTCTGATTACTGTTTATTGTTAGTGAAATCTAATACTAACACGAGGCTTGAGAAATCAGCTAACTATAAAAACCTAATTTAAAGTTAATGTCTCATTACGGTGAACGCCCAACAAAAATTCCAGCTACTTTCCAAGGTAACCTCAAAGCACCGCCTTGTATTAAATTTAATAATTTTAATTCAATTGTCGAACATATTACAACAGTTAACGGCAAATCTAGTACGAACGTCTAGTACGTTTAATGTGTTGACAAGAATATCAACTGTGGCATTATGTCTATCTCAGGTATCTCATCTAGGTTCTATGTGCTATGATAGACCTGCATGGGCCGATAACGCTACCGTAGTTGAAATAATTTTCGCGGTATTGAATTCAAGACTTTTTATATTTAGGTACATTCTAAGGTAATCGTTTGAAATAAGACATAGTTTTGCAATTTTATTTCGCGTTGGAATAATATCAAATCAGAGTCAACAAAACTTTCGAGAGCAAGAATTATCATATTGTATGATCTTATGTAGATCATTCATACAACTCAATACGTGGTATTAACTACGGAATAAATGAACCGCTCGGTGGATCGCGGTGGCGGAGACAGGTATTCGCTAGGGAAAGAGAAGGCGCATTTGCTAACTTGGTGTCGAGTTGTAAACATTTTAATTCGTGCCGTGAGCTGTGTTTTTCAACGAAATAGACGAACATTGACACGGCTAGTGACGTAGATTCACTTCATTATTCGACTATGTTAATTTTGTTCCATGATAATGAATGCACGTTGTGGCCCGGCCCGCTGATAATATAATGATAACATTCAGTTGTATTTGTTAAGCCGCGTCAAGGAGCGTCGGCCGGCGATATAATCTTGTGCCTCGACACGAAACATAGTTTTAATAATTAAAGTTTAAAATGTCGTTATTAATAAGAAAGTGTATAGTGAACCTGAAGAATGTTTCAAAGAGTCGCAATGTTTTTGTACTTCTGCAAAATGTAAGTGATTTAAATAAAACTTTAGATTTAAGGTTAATGTGATATCTCTTTCACACTAATTGTTCGTTTAATAAGTATTTTATTCACACGATGAACAACTTCAGTGCAGTGATGGAATATATTTATTTTTATATAAACATGCTATTATGCCATGACTAGTATAACATATTGTGAATTGCCCTTGGTAGGTACTGTATAAACAATTAGAATTTAGATTACTGATTGAAAGGTTATTAATCTACATACACGCGGCAAAAAGAGTTGCACCGTAATTATTACTTTTGTGCAGGGATTTATTTACTGTGCGTGCCTTCTTAGAATATTTTTTGTTGTTAATTAGAAAGTCATAAAATCTCAGTTATGAATACACCTAAAGAAAAGTTAAGAATTCAGAATTTAATTTGATTATAAGTTTCTACTTATAATTTAATAAGTTTTTCGTTTAAAGTTATATACCATATATAATTTACCCACCTACGTCATTTATGTTTTAGAATCACTATAAGTAATAATAAGAACTATTGAATAACGAATAATAATACTAGTCGGTAAATAAATATAGTACTTAATCAAGTTTAACTCACTTTCCATTGTGAAGGTCAATATAAAATCAAAATGAAACCAACAGAATAATTATGGTTTAGGGATAATTTTTATTTTAATGATAAAATAAATATTACTATCGGCTATCATTAATAGGAGTGATGTAATCTAGGACAGAATCTGATATTTGTTTTGAACACTATAGTAACAAGATAACATTATCTAAAATGAGCAGTTTGCAACGTTATGATTCGATAAGCTCAAGCTCAAGGATTTAATTGTATATCGAGCGAAAACTGATTTACGCTATCAGGACTGCCTACATTCCACATGTTCACACGAACATAATAAGAACTAGTATGTCATATTATTGTATGACGATAAATATGTTTTTGTATATCAACAGTCCTTAGCAGTCCACCAACATAGGCATAATAAGTGAGAATTTGGAAATACTATTCCACGCTGGACAAATGCTGGTATAGGGTTTTTACAAGATTTCTTTCTTTTTGCAGTGCTGTTTGTACTAGAAAGTTAGCTCCCTAGGTCGGCTTTTACGATATTCAAAGGATGAATAGAGATAGTTATATAGATAATACACTTTGTTTTCTTAATCTGTCACTAATATATGCAAAAATAATAATGATGGTCAAAAACCTCAGCTCAGACAAAAACTCAAATACGTACAGTTAGTAACAATTTAATAAACTAACGGTTTTGCACAAAACTGCATACTAGATGAGTAATAACTAAATGAGTACTTTACTTTAAAAAAGTATTTTATGATGAAACAATTTACCAGCGACATTAGCTGGTTTTTCTCCTCCTTTTCAATTATTTCCAAAAAATATAAAGACTGTATGAAGTACTGTACTGAGTGTAGGAAGTTCTGTAAAAGATTAGAAAGATTTCGAGACATAGGAATACGAATCAGTGACGATTAATACTATTTTAACTGCTGTATGCTGCATATACATTAGATTTTCCTGTAAGGTAAACGTTTAAAATCCTCCTCTGTAAGAGAGCTGCTTATCCGCGATAGAAAAAGGTGTCCATGGTCGTCGTAAAGGCAACGACTCAGAAACTCAGAGTCGAAGCTCTCTCTTGGAAAACCTAAGTCCCAAGAATTCAACCAGTCTCTAATTTGTACTACAGCAACTGTTGTGCGTCGTATATTGTTATATTGGTAAATAGTGATGATTTAACGAAGGGAGAAGAAGACCGTGGGGCTGGTGAGAAGGAAAGTCCCGTTGCTAGGGACGCCATTGTCGACATTCGTTTAAAGTTTCTTAACTGAAGTTTTCTTTTGTAACTAATGCGATACTTAAAAAATCAAAACTGTTAACAATAAAATGACAAAATGAAGGTGCAAATCATCTGCTCGGTGTCTGAACTGTCCAAGATATGTTACTGAAATGGAGAAAATTAATTTAAATTAACTTGTTAATAAATATGTGATGACGTTGAGTGCAGGAAATATTAGCAATGTACCTATACCGTACATGCTTTTTTAACGTGCACTGAGTTGTCTGCTAATCTCTTGTGTTTGATGTTTACTGAGCGGCTATTTACGTTCATCAATCTAAAGTTCCACATTATTTTCCAGGAGAGGCATCGATCTCAATGCTTGACGAGGAGTACTGTTAAACGTAATCTTGATTTTCACATTCCCCGCAGAAAGTTTCACACTTCTCAAACCGTGAACAAAGTGGTTGCTTTTAAGCTTTCTGACATTGGAGAGGGTATCAGAGAAGTCGTTGTGAAAGAATGGTAAGACTTTTGTAACTATCTGAACTGACTTTCATAATAAAGAAAACAGTGAACTGATCATTCATACCATTAAGAACACAAAAGTTTATGATCTAACTATATGAAATATACATTATAAATTACAAACTTCGTAGTTTGTAATATTGTTGCAAAACGGATGATTTGAATAAAAGGCACATACCTATTATGTCAGCACTGTTAAATGTCATCCCCATCCACCTGTGTCACCCCGTCCGCTTTACTCAGGCCCTAAAACATTTGATTATTTCTGGCGCAGGCTAAACGAAATGAGTGGTGTCTCTCTCTCAGGGTTGTCCTTGGACGGCCATTGACTGATTGTGTGGGAGTGCAGCAAGGGTTCTGATTATTTTGTGCCGGATACCGGGTGCAGCCAACAATGGGTTCTGTAAAATATAATATTACAATAAGATGTAAAACAAAAATGTTTAAATATTATTATTATTATTTTTAAATAGGACAATAATTCGATAATTCGGCAGCATTTAAAGTTTATCAAAAAAATGGTTGTCTGTAAAGTCTGTTTACGGACGATAGTTTAACGTGACAACGTCATAACGAAACATTGATGAAATGATGAGAGATAGACGCCGCCGCAACGCCACATCAGTCTCTTGCTTCCATTTAAGGCTTGAAGTGCAAGTCGCCGCATATATCGAAACATTGATGAAATGACGTTTGCACTTCAAGCCTTAAATGGAACGCCTCAGAGCGAGGTAACGCCGCACGAGTCATGTTTTTCATGCGTGCAGCTGGCTCCATCGAATTATAAGACGTTGTCACGTCAAAAAAAAACCATTTCAAGAACTGGACCAAATGCAAATGAGTCCACACGGGAAGCACCAGCTTTCAAATAAAAAAAGATTATTCGAAATCGCTTCACCCAGTCAAAAGTTCTGAGATAATAAACATTAAAAAAATACAGCCGCATTAATAACCTCCTTCTTTTTTTAATTCGGTTAAAAAACTATTCATGACGAAATTGTTTTTTGTAATTTTTTAAATATTACTTTATATTATTCGACCTTGTGGCAAAAAATTAAGACGCAAATTAAGCTCAAAAGTTGTTTTAGGTCCACTGAAGGATATAATAAATACATAAAAACTTCGTTGAAAGGCTTTTTGTGTACAATTTCTAAAGACACTTTGTGTTCAAAACTCACCAAGCTAAATTATTTATCACGTGTTGTTCATACTGTAGTTTATAAATTATAAGTAAAACATATTTTTATCTTCTTTGATAGTTCACTTATTATTATAACAAGCCGTATGATGTAATACTGACATGAATAAACACATACACAGTCGATGTAATAAATAAATCTCACACGTTAGACGACAGTGATGACGTTCCTGATGAAAATACACAATTTGTACGATGCAACCGTACACTAAGCCGAGTAAGCAGTTTACGTTACTCTGCTATTTATTACAAAGTATAAATGAATTCAGTACACGTTCATGATTAGCGGTGATCGCGTGTGCTCCCTCGCTCCTTTACATAACAAGTCATTTTGGTCTTCAATAAATTAGTATATATTATATTCTCACCGCATTATTATTTAGCAACTTAAGACTTCTACACAATTCTTAACAAATATATTGATTATGATAAACAAATTAATATTTATCGGCAAACCCCCAGGCACTGTCATATTGATTTTAAACTCGAGTCACAAATAGATATGTACATATATGCAAAGCAAACACTTTGTGCCCCTTTTCACGAAAATTATGCGAACGGAGCAGTTGAAATTTGGCACAATTAAAGTTCAGATGGAGGAAGAGTTTAGAAAAGAAAAATAAATAAATGAACTAAAGTTGAATTCCCACCACTTGGTTAATATATATATAACTTCGCATATGTACATACACTTTCCATACTTAATATTATAAATTCGAAAGGATCTCTGTCTGTCTGTCTTTTACGCTTTCGCGGCTAAACCACTGCACCAATTTCAATTAAATTTGGCATGAAGATACTTTGATTCCTGAGGAAGGACACAGGTTACTCCTTACCGCGATAATCGACATACACGCAAATCTAGCTAGTAAACTTTATAATTTTTACACACAGACACATAGATTCACACGTAAAACTCATACCTAATACCCCTCCCCTCACACTTCGTGTCGGAGCATGATAAAATATAGCATATTGCATATATAATAATTATTTATTATTTATTTATTTATTAACACTTCCTGCATTACATAACTTTTAAATTTTATGTCCGATTTGAATAATTAAAAAAGGAATTTATAGGTACTGATATAGCCTTGAATATGAAGTGAGTTATTTTTTTAAGAATAAGTGCCAAGGAACGAATAATGAGGCTTAGTTTGTATCGACGTCACTCTCACAAATTTTAACATGAAAAAGTAGTTATTGTGACATACCTGTAATAGATAGACAGACATATGGTACCGCGGACTTTTTGAGGATATTGATATCCTCTATAAAACTATAGTACATCATTTTGCTCTATTGTCAATACTTTCCGCAGCGCACGCGATATATGGATTTTTTGGGTATTTTTTTACACTTTGGGCTCCATTATCGAAGCTTTTATACGGATCCTTAACTTTTTTGCAAATGTAATATAGCCTATGTTACTTGGGGATGATTTAGCTTTCTAATGGTGAAAGATTTTTTCAAATCGGTCAAGTACTTTTCGAGTTAAAGGTTACAAACAAACATAAAATTAAATCTTTTCTCTTTATAATATTAGTGTAGAAATGAATAATATTTATTATATTTAATTGCTTCAGGTTCGTCAAAGTAGGCGATAAGGTACAACAATTCGACAACATTTGCGAGGTGCAGAGTGACAAGGCCGCTGTAACCATCACAAGCCGATACGATGGAACAGTTACTAAATTATACCATGAAGTTGATAA
This sequence comes from Diaphora mendica, assembly GCA_949125395.1. NCBI lineage: Eukaryota > Metazoa > Arthropoda > Insecta > Lepidoptera > Erebidae > Diaphora > Diaphora mendica. Next base: position 16,840,110 of record OX421316.1, read on the forward strand.
GATCGCGCTGGTTGGACAACCTCTTGTTGACATAGATGTTCAAAGCGATGAAGGTACTAAAATTAATGATATTTTTTGTTATTAATGAAAATGGCGAGAGAAGAGAATTACTAGCCCTCTGACCAGATAGCGGGACGACTTGAGTAAGAGGGCCAGCGGCGACTGGATGCGATAAGCAGCAGACTGGACTGTGTGGTGTGCCTATGTCCAGCAGTCGACTGCAACGAGCTGATGATGATAATATAATAACTGTATGAAGAAATGGTAAAGGAACTGACACTATTTATCCGACTACTACGAATTCAAAAGGAAGTGTAATACTTTTAGCAATTTATGCATGTTTTATGTTCCAGCGTAGCGCTTAAACTACTGAACTTACTTTAGTGAATGAGGTGTCAATAGATTAGTAAAAATGGCCCGGTTGGCATAGGCTATAATATATGTTATCAATTCTTTTTAGGGGTCCGTGCCAAAGGCAAAAAACGGAACCCTTATAGATTCGTCATGTCTGTCTGTCTGTCTGTCCGTCTGTCTGTCCGTCCGTATGTCACAGCCACTTTTTCCCGAAACTATTAGACCTATAATGTTGAAACTTGGTAAGTAGATGTATTCTGTGAACCGCTTTAAGATTTTTACACAAAAATAAAAAAAAAACAATAAATTTTGGGGGTCCCGATACTTAGAACTGAAACTCAAAAATTTTTTTTTCATCAAACCAATACGTGTGGGGGGTATCTGTGGATAGGTCTTCGAAAATGAAATTGAGGTTTCTAATATCATTTTTTTCTAAACTGAATAGGTTGCGCGAGAGACACTTCCAAAGTGGTAAAATGAGTGTCCCCCCCCCTTTAACTTCTAAAATAAGAGAATGATAAATCTATAAAAAATATATGATGTACATTACCATGCAAACTTCCAACGAAAATTATTTTGAACGAAATCTAGTGAGTAGTTTTTTTTAATACGTCATAAATCGTAAACTGCAATTTACCTTTCATTCAATCAACACAAATATAAAAATAAAATAAAAATTATATTATGTTACTTGCTGCCGCGGAACCCTTCATGGGCGAGTCCGACTCGCACTTGGCCGCTTTTTTTACATTGTCGTGTTATAGATTTTTATACTTTACTTGTTGACAATTTCTATAATAAAATACTTTATTTATAATGTATACATATAAGTAAAAGTATATACGACTAACCAGACAAATGAAAAAAAAACTTGAGTGTTTGATGTTGTTCTGATGTATGTATCAGTATGCGCATAATTATGATTGTATACAATTATATTATAAGTAAAACATTTGAAATCCTGTGTCGCAGGGGACAAATATACGTGTAACGGACACAAAGAATACCCAGAGTCAGAACAACAATTTGTGAATCGTCATCCATGTAGTAGTTTTATTATTAAGCATGTGATTATATTGTGTGGATATTTTTTTCCAGATTCTTCATCTGAATCAGAAGACAGTGCACCTGCAGTTTCTGAAGAAACTTCTTCCACCGAAACAGTAAAAAAAGTGAAAGTATTGACAACTCCTTCTGTAAGAAGAATTGCTGCTCAGTTCAAGGTTAGTCGAATATTCGACGATATTATACAGTAATTGAATGTGTTTAACGAAAGATAAACGATTTTTAAATAAATTAACTCCGAGCAATAGTGCAAATTAGTTCGCCATAAGAATTCGCCATTTTATAGCGTTCAGCTTGCTAGTTCATATTAGTTGTAACCTTTAGTTAATGTAAGCTATTAAGCAAATTTTAAATGCTATAACCCGGTCGGATACTGGATTGTATGTGGTTTTGTATCTAGCCGAGTACTGGAAGTATAATATAAAAAATAACATTGAAATCGTACAAAAATTATATCATCACTAGCTTTTACCCGCGGCTCCAACTGTGTGTATGTTAGATATTGCGGTAAATAAAGCTGTATTAAGTATTGTAAAGTTTCATATAAATCCGTTAAGTAGTTTTTATGAGAAGAAGTAACTAACATACACACACACACTCACAAACTTTCGCCTTTTTAATATTAGTGTGATCATCAGCCTTTTCTCTTTTTTAACGTGTGGAAACCCCCTCAGTCCATCACCCCACCGAGGTTTGCGGCGAGGCGGTGTGTTGGAATCGAACCAACTAAAACCACACGGTGTGCCACTCTGCGCCTAAGGAGGGAGGTGTCCGGGAACTGCTGTTATTAACACATCCGAAACCCCTCCCAGCGCTTGCCCGCACTGAAGCGGGCACCGTCTGCTGGTTGACTCTCTATTTACACACCGCGAGGAGGCGTCGTACGCGTGTGCCGTAAGTCGCCTCCTCGCGGTGTGATCATCAGCCTATCGCAGCCCAATGCTGGATAAAGGCCTGTCTTCTTTCAAAAATGATGTATACTTAATCGCCATATTCTTATTTCCAATCTCTTTTTCATTCAAATTCCAATCGAAATCTTTGGAATAATAAAGGCTACGAAGATGATGATATTCTTATTTCCAAGTAGTAGTTCCCTACTGTTTAGCTCGCGTTCTAAATAGCTCAGCTCTACTTACAAAGTAGTTCTAACAAAGTATAAATATAATTTTCATCCCAACAGCTCGTAAAGAGTATTTTTGCCGTTCGATATCTGAGTGTAAAAGCCGTTTTTATCCTCTAGAGAATAAGGTAAATTGAATTTATAACATCGCTCGGGTGCACTAAGTTTGTGAATTCAAAACATCATTAAACCTATTTACTTCACCTCCACGATGCCGAATTAATCATACAATATTTTTTAATTTGTTAAAAACTTAAACTCGGAACCTTCTTGGTGTAGTTTTTTTTATTTACTGTGGCCGCACCATTTTATTCATAAGTAACTATAGCAACGTAACTTTATTTTTTTTTAATTTATCTATACATCCATACGAATAAATAAAATTGAAATGTCTGTTTGTAATTATATTAAAATAATCGCTTTTTACGAAATGCATATGTATGTATACACGGTATATATACTAAAATATTTTTTTTTTTACAATTTCTGTTACATTGTCTGTCTGTCAGTCGGTCTGTCTGTTTGTTTATTACGGGTAATCTCTGGAACGGCTAGACTGATTTTGACGGGACTTTCACTGGCAGATAGATAGCTGATAATCTAAGGAGTAACTAAGGCTACTTTTCTTAGACTAGCTTTGTCCCGCGGTGTAACTCGCGGTACGACAAAAATCGCGGGTAACACCGCGGGGTTGAGCGAATACCTAAGTATTTTTGAAATAATTTAAATTTGAAATCTGTAATACTTACCTATCATAATGTAGTACCTAATAAATATTAATACCTAAACTGAAATAAAAGTATCTTGTGATTGTTAATGCTTTTTTTGCATTTAGTTGTTTCCTCGTTGAGGTGGAATGAAAAGTTACGTGTTGCACTCGAGTGCAAAGATTTTTCACCTCGTGCTCTTTTGATTCCCTCGCTGACGCTCAGGATTCTAATTTTTGAATCACTCGCTACGCTCGTGATTCAAATTTAGAATCCTTCGCTTGCTCGGTCATCAAAATTGAGCACGTGGTTAAAAAGCAACTTTGCACTCTTGTATAACAAATAACTATTTTTTCATTTTTTTTACCATGAATTAATTAAATATTTTAATTCTCTTTAATTTTGTTCTTTTAATTCTTAATAAAAATAATTCTATCAGCTTTAAAATTAACCTTTTTTATTATTATTATTTATTGGATTCTTGGGATAATGCTAACAGCATATTTTGTCGCAATACAATAATGTTGAATGCCAGTCAATTTATTGACTGTAGGTCTCGTTTGTTTCTTTGTTTTTATTTGAATATAGAAAATGTACACTATATCTACTAGACTGAGATCTCAGTCACGCCAGAATGACGTCATTTTAGGAAAGATGAAATTTTGGGATCTGTAGTCTAACTAATGCTCAGAAAGGAATGGATGCTCGCTAAGCTGAAGGCAGGGCCGTTTTACAGTTAGCGGGTATCAAAGATGGAAAAAAACATGCTAACTTACGTCAAAGTATTATACAGAAGTGTATCCAAATAACATTTCTTTTTTAAACAACATTTATTGTCAATGATAAAAATGATACTGACCTATCCCATTTACGTAGAGACCGGTTAGGTCATTGGATGTACCATTATTTACTCGGAGACACCTGTCTGACGTGTTTGGAGCATGTTTGGATGCTCTCAAAATAAAACGTTAAAAACATAATATTTTATGTTCCTATTTCTAGAGTGATCAAATATTATTTACAAAAACATAATATGTGTAAATTAAAAATATACACAATGTTTTTGTAAATAATATCTGCACAGTTTATTGATGCTGACGTGCAGCATCAATAAACTATTAAATTAGATCATTCCTTGGATGTGAATCCAAATGAAATTTCAAGGGGTTTAAAGTAATTCTATATTTTGACTAAGAATTTAATACCTCGATCCACGTACCTGCGAACCTTTAAGATATTTGTGCTAAGATAAGCCCAATTTGTGAATCAGGTTATGAAGGAGGTCAGTGCACGCGGACTTTATTTCGACGACACCACAAAAAAAAAGATTTTATTCACAAATTCTGGTTATTTGTTTAAGGTACTTTTATAATAAGATATGCATCGCATCATAAAATCCTAAAATGAATAATAAGTCATCATCATCATCTTCCTAGCCTTTATTGTTCCCAAGATTTGGGGTCGGCTACTAGTTCAACCGGATTTACCTGCATATCGGTTTTTACACGGAACGACTGGCATCGGACCTCCGCATCCCTGAGGGTGAACTGAATTTGAAGGTTGAACTAGTTGTCAGTATATTTGAGGGTACTGACTTCCCAATAACGATTACCATAGATGTTCATGACAACCGGGACCGACGGCTTAACGTGCTCTCCAAGGTACGGGCGGGAAACACCGCCATCTTCCATACTCCGTGCGGCCATTAAGAATTTCTTGTAAGAAAAACCCAACAGCTGTCCGTCCCGGGAATCTAACCCGAGATCTCTTGATCTGCAGTCGCTTACGCTAACTACTAGACCAACGTGGCAGTCATAAATGAATAATAGGTATTCATAAATAAACATAGAAATGCTTTGAATTTGATTAAATATTTTTAATAATGAATCCAAAGTTTTCCTTCTCCTTGCAGTGATGTTATCCTTGGTAGTTAGTTGTTTCATTAGTCGCCTCGTACGACAGCTATGGAATAAGTAGGTATGGAATAAGTAACTCACTGAGTAGTTAATAATTCATGTATTATGTCTTGTGTTCTAGTAAGTTCATTATCGTTCGTATACTCTTCATATTACATTTTCTTGATACAATTTTGTATGCTTGTATGTTAAATGATAATATTTCTTTCTTTCAAGGTAGATTTGAGCACAGTCAAAGCAACAGGGAAAAATGGAAGGATACTCAAAGAAGACATGCTCTCTCATTTGAACATGAGTTCGGATAGTTCTAACGATACGGTAGATGATACAAGTGTTAGAGCAGTAGAAATGCCAGTATATCAAACTGCTAAAGTTGAGTTGTTGCTAGAAGACAGAGTGGTACCTATCAGTGGATTTACCAGAGCTATGGTTAAATCAATGACAGAAGCGATGGTAAGTAACTTAAAATTAATTAATAACAATGTACGAATTTTTCAAATGCACGCAGGAACACTTTAACAGTGAATTTCTAGTAATGGAATCTGCCTGCTTGTATAAAATCTACTTGCTTATATACAATATGAGCGCATCAGCGAGCTCAACAAAATAGCTCGTACGAGTGCACTCGGTCCGAGCCAACTCGTATTGTGAAAACGCGGCTTTAATCTAACTAGAATCACGAAGCAATTGCTGTAGCCGAAGTGAGGCTGGCTACACAGATACACATATCTACAAAATGTGTACAATCATTTGCCCCGTATTTGATACATTCTCAAGGGACAGTTTCGATTTTTACTATATCTAAACATTTATTTATTATCTTTTTACATTAAAAATACAGAAGGTTACATACTAACTACAATTTTACAAACTTTTTACCTGGACTTAAACTACATAATCCTTTAATTAACTTATTCTCTGTAGTACTATGACATCCCTACGTTATTATTCAGAGCCGTATTTACTGTAAGTTCAAGAATCCCATTGAAAATGACAATTACAGATTATTTGCTAATATATTATATTTTACAATATTCCACAGAAAATTCCACACTTCGGATACAGCGAAGAATATGATGTGACAAAGTTAGTCGAATCACGTGAGGTGTTAAAAAAAATAGCACAGGAGCGAAATGTCAAATTGTCGTACATGCCGATCATCATCAAAGCTGCGTCACTAGGACTTGAACAAATGCCGATTATAAACAGCTCTCTTGACAATACTGGTGAAAACCTAATTTACAAAGCAAGTCACAACATCGGAGTCGCAATGGATACCCCAAATGGCTTAATCGTGCCAGTTATTAAGGTATTTACTTCTCTATTAATTTTGCTCGTTATTGCTCGTAGTTCTCCTTCTGTAGAGTAGTGTTTGGTTGCTATTGGAAATAAAGGATGTCTATTATTTATTGACTTTCGAAAACGTTAGAATTGGTTGTACAGGTATTGCTGGTTCCGTTTGTTTTTTGATATGAAACAAACGTGTCAGTAGTAAATGTAAATGTACAACTGACACGTTCGCCTATATAACTTAAAACTGCATGTAAATACTATCATAACTTTTCTGTTATATACTTTTTAATTTATGTAGGTTTAGAGAGTGATTAGTCACGTATTGCATAGTATCTTTCAAAACCAAGATTACATCATCAGTCTAACGCCTCGTCTTCTGGACATAGGCCGACTTGTTATTGTTTATTTTCGTCTATGGTGAAATATTTTTTTTTAAAGAAAGATCATAAAAAAATTATTCTGTACTTATAACGCTGATTTACGCTTTTTAACCGACTTCCAAAAAGGAGGAGGTTCTATGTTCCACTGTATGTATTTTTTTTTAATTTTTTTTTATGTATGTTACCCGATTACTCCGTCAGTTGTGGACCGATTTTGAAATTTTTTTTTGTATTCGACAGGGTATGCTTTCGTGGTGGTCCCATTGCCAGCATATCAGGATCTGATGATGGGATCCCAGGGAAATCGAGGGAAACCCTAATTTTTTATAGGCACATACTATGTTTTTCGTATATTTTCTGAAGTTACACCGGTATTTGCGTCTGGTAGTCATCATTTTATGATGATGAGCTGATGATGTAAGGTACCACTCCTTAACGGTTAGGAGTTGGAGGATAAATCTTTAAATATCATATGTATATAAGTTACCTTTAGTCGTATTCTTACAAATTATTTAGGTAAGCTGATGATGGAAGGTGGAAGGTACAACTCCTCAACGGTTAGGAGTTGGAGAATAATTCTTTCAATTTCATACGTATCTAAAGACCTTCAGTCGTATACTTTCAAGCTATTTAGGTGAGCTGATGATAGAAGATTAAACTCTTCAACAGTTAGGGATTAGAGGATGATTTTAATATTACACGTACCTTAATTTGTATTATTTTTGATGATGAAATTTGATGAAATAATTCAACTTACTACTTACCTACGATTGTTTGCACTAAAAACTGTAAAATAAAAACTTTTTATAAAAAAAAAAAAAACCGACTTCCAAAAACATCCAACGAAAACTCTCTGTCAAAAAACACTTAAAAGCGTAAAATAAACTGGTTCTTCATAAATTGCCTATACCTAATTCTTTATTCATTTAAATAGTAGTATTTGACTGTTTGAAGTCGGTGCTAAGCCAAAAAGAATACAAACGAACAATTACAAAAGTCTAAGCGATAGTCACTTGGCACCGACTTCAAACAGATTTTAGGTACCTAGCACCCATTGTAATACTACTATTTAAATGAATAAAGAATTAGGTATAGGCAATTTATGAAGAACCAGTTTATTTTACGCTTTTAAGTGTTTTTTGACAGAGAGTTTTTGAATAATGATCTTCACTAATAAAAATACCATTACTACAGAATTGTCTTTTGTACTTTCAACTTATATTCGTAGTAAACGTTATGTTTTCATGTTTACAGAATGTACAAAACAAAACAATTTTAGAAATCGCACGCGATCTTAATAGCCTCCAGGAAAAAGGAAATAAGGGTCAACTTGGAGTAAATGAAATTAGTGGCGGGACGTTCACCATTTCTAATATTGGGATTGTAAGTATATAAAAATTACCAAATATCTAATAAATTTTTCACATAAACACGTTATTTTTGTCGTATTTTTATGAATAAAATAGACCACGACGTACCTACGGTACTGCGGTGTAGATTTACTCGATTCGCATATCTTTGGTAACTTTTACTGTTGATTTTTTATGAAACGTGTTCATGTATTTTTCTCTATCCTTTACTTTACTGATGCAAAATTAAATGATGATCGTTTAAATAAATCAACTCATAACAGTAGGTACACTTAATAAAGATACGAGTCCAAAAGACAATGCGCGTCACTTTTGTGAAGGAACAATCCGATCATGCAACTTCACTAACGTTGAACAGTGACTATCATTTTTTTCATTAATTCATTTGATTTTACAAAATGGAATTTGTACGTTCTAACGTACAGATTGTATTGCGCCTGTAACGTGTATTATACATAGGTACTTGTCATATCATCACTACCCCGGTTAATTTCAGAGATGTTTTGGACTACAATTTTGATAATGTCAATATTTCAGATTGGTGGAACATATACTAAGCCTGTGATCCTGCCACCGCAAGTAGCTATCGGGGCTCTTGGTAGAATTCAGGTAAATAGCACCAGAAACACTCCAGAACCATCAAAACCACGATAAATAATTTTCTAGCCACATGCTACTGTGTAGCTACCTATTTATGTTATAAAATGAAAAGGAATTTACCAAAAACCTAAAAAAAAAATAACTGCCTGTACTATAAAATACAACGATTTCATGAAGTTTTCGGGCACATCATAAAGTTATCCAATTCTAACATGAGGGCCTAGAGTAAGTTTATTTCACTTCTACTCGATCATCATGGTTACAGCGTTTGGGATGCGATTGTCTCAACGCCAATCGAGCTCGATGTCGAAAGCTATACTCTGTCCATTTCTTTATTTTCTTTTTGACAGTTCAAGAAATTTTGAAATTAGTGACGCCCTCACCCATTACCGATTTGAAACGAAAAGCGATTTTATTCATGAAGAACTTTCAGTCGATTTAATAAAATATTTCTTGTTGAAATATTAATTATTCCTTTATTAGTTTTTTTATATTATGTAAGAAATAAACAAAAATATAAATAATAAATCAGGAAATTGGATGAATGAACAGAGTTATTGTTCTTTACTCTTGGTTTGATCCTAAATTCCAAGATTTCGACTTAATTCCTTGCAAAAATTCAATCTTGGAGTCATAGATACTCTATTTATTTCCTTTTTTATTAAATTTACAGAAAAAATACTTACATAAAGTCAAATTATTTTTATCATATGATCGATTTATCGTATTTCAAGTACTGTTTTATAGTCTGTGGTTATTTGTTATGCACAGACCACTTCACTAAAGTACCGTCACCGTCAATAAAGTACAACATTACTGTAGTACATAATTCCGAAAAAAAATATGGTAATTTATAGGCGTGAGCTGTCAAAAAGAAAATAAACGAATGGACAAAGTATAGTGATGATGAGAAACAAACTCGCACTTAGCTCTCCTACTGCGCTTTACAATATCCAGTAACAACTCGTAGGAGCAAGTTTCATATGCAGTTTCATTGGCATCATCGTTATGTCTTTGTTAAGTTTTATACTATTATGACCGTGCAGGTACTGCCGAGATTTGACTCAGAAGGGAACGTGAAGAAAGCGCATATACTCACAATAAGTTTCTCAGCCGACCACCGCGTCATCGATGGAGTGACCATGGCACGCTTCTCCAGTCTCATCAAAACTTATCTCGAAGATCCATATACCATGTTATTGGAATTATAGAGTGTTATTTGATTCAATTAGTTGTAAATATTACATGTTGGTTTTAAATGTTTAATAAAGTTTTAATTATTTTTGTAATACGTGAATGATTTTATATGATTACTAAATTTAATTTAGTTTTTGTAGAAAAATAATAAGACAATTTTAATAATCATAAACTAAACATTTCAAAAGCCTCCTACGCAGCATCAGGTCGAAGTTATCAATGAATTGTTATTTAACGAAAAGTAAAAACTAAAACCCAACTCGACAAAAAACGACGCTGAAAAAATATAAAACAAGTTTGAAAAGCCGTAGTCACACGTTGTTAAAGTGTAATGATGCGTTTCATTTGCGATGCTTTTCAAAGTTGTTTTATACTTTTTCAGAGTCGTTTTTTGTCGTAGTTGGGTTTTAGTTTTTACTTTTTTTTTATTTTAAATATTTTGGTGCCGTTATTAATATATTATATATATACATATATAATATATATATTTGAAATGTACAAGTAACGTAATTGAATTTGAAAGAATACGACTAAAGGTAACTTAAATACATATGATATTTAAAGATTTATCCTCCAACTCTTAACCGTTAAGAAGTTGTACCTTACATCTTCAGCTCATCATCATAAATTAATGATGACTACCACACGCAAATACCGGTGTAACTTCAGAAAATATATGAAAAACATAGTACGCGCCTATAAAAAATTAGGGTTTCCCTCGATTTCCCTGGGATCCCATCATCAGATCCTGATATGCTGGCAATGGGACCACCTCCGAAGCATACCCTATCGAATACAAAAAAAAAAAAAAATCGGTCCACAACTGACGGAGTAGGTAATCGGTGAACATAAATTAAAAAAAAAATACATACAGTGGAACATAGAACCTCCTCCTTTTTGGAAGTCGGTTAAAAACAGTGCAGAACAGCATTGCCTCGTTGGTCTCGCGGTTGGCGTGTACGACTGCTGATCATGAGGTCTCGGGTTCGATTCCTGGGTCGGACCAAATGTTTGTATGATCTACAAATATTTGTTTCGGAGTTTGGGTGTTTTCTATCTATAATATGTATGTATTTCCAAAAAAGAAATTATATATGTATTTGAATCAGTTGTCTAGTACCCATAACACAAGCTCTCTGCTTAGCTTGGGACTAGATGGCGTTGTGTGTTAAAATGTCCGATTTATTTATTTATTGCACTAGTAACGGCTGTTGATGATTGTGTCAATTTTTTAAAGTTCTGTATGTCTTATTTCGTGTGTATCTCTTAAACATTATATTGATTAGGGTTCCGTATCCAAAGGGTAAAACGGGACTCTATTACTAAGACTTCGCTGTCCGCCTGCCAGCAGGCTGTTACTCGTTAGTGTAGGTATACCTACACTAGTTTAAATTTTCAGAGATGGTATATTTCTGTTCCCGCTATAATAACAAATACTAAAAAACAGAATAAAATAAATATTTAAGGGGGCTCCCATACAACAAACGTGATTTTTGCTCGGTATTGATAACGGCAACAGGCAGACTCATACTGCGCGAGTCTGACTCGCACTTGGCAGATTTTTTTGTATCATGGCAGATCAAAATAAATGAATAATTATTTCAGACATCTAACACACAACGCCATCTAGTCCCAAGCTAAGCAGAGCTTGTGTTATGGGTACTAGACAACTGATATCAATACATATATTTTTAAGCTATTGCATAGCTTTTATCGCGGACTTTGGGGCCTTTGTGCAGAAATTCCGTAACGTAACAAAAAAACCTGACACCCGAAGCTCGCACGGATCGAGACGAGCTGCTCCGAACGACGAATCAACGAAACTGTCACTGTCACGCACGAACATACTGCTTAAAAAAAATATAATTGCATAAGTTGATAAAAATGCTATGCAATAGCTTTACCGCGGCAGTCCCCGAGTGCCACACGTTTTTTTTTTGTAAATACATACATATTACACATAGAAAACACCCAAACTCCGAAACAAATATTTGCAGATCATACAAACATTTGGTCCGACCCAGGAATCGAACCCGAGACCTCAAGCACAGCAGTCGCATACACTACCACTGCGCCACAGAATCAGTCACGTCAAAATGTTTAGTGCATCCTATTATTATAATATATTTTTAATTATTTTAGCCAGCTTTATCTCTACAGATTTAGAGTATTAAATGGAAATAGTCCATTGCAGATTCGAAGTCATTTGTCACGATTGTCACCAGTGTCTTAAAGGAATTTTCATCGAGGTATTTTCTTGGTAGACAAGAAAAAAAACCTGTTACAGCCTTGATTATAGACAATCATTTACACCTTACTCAACATCTCAAATAAACGTTTATTATTACTTCTAAGTACTCTAAATGTGATATGCTTTCGGGTAATTTGTTTGAAAAAGGATGCAAAAATATTTTTTTTAAAGTAATAAAAACAGACGACTGCAGATCAAGAGGTCTCGGGTTCGATTCCCGTGTCGGACTGCTGTTGGGTTTTTCTTACAAGAAATTCTTATTAGCAGCCCGGAGTATGGAAAATGGCGGTGTTTCCCGAGAGCACGTTAAGCCGTCGGTCCCGGTTGTCATGAACATCTATGGCAATCGTTATTGGGAAGTCAGTGCCCTCAAATATACTGACAACTAGTTCAACCTTCCAATTCAGTTCACCCTCAGGGTTGCGGAGGTCCGATGCCAGTCGCTCCGTGTAAAAACTGATATTCAGGTAAAACCGGTTGAACTAGTAGCCGACCCCGAAATCTTGGGAACAATAAAGGCTAGGAAGATGAGTAATAAAAACAGATAAGGTACAGAAATGATTGAACTAGATAGTAAAAGCATTAAAATTAAAAAAAAAAAAAAAATTTATTTTTGTAGTTGAAGCAGTTGTTACATTATTATTTATCGACGTAGTACCTCGAAACGAGTCACTTTGAAATAGGCAATGGTCCACTCAGGTATACAATGTGGAGTGTATTCGCGATGGAATCTCGCAAATATCTCAGTAAATATAAGTGCTTCAATGCTGTTTACAGGCGCCCACTTTAATGCCAAAAAAGCCATATCTACATCGCAAAATTTCTTATCTGAAAGAAATAATTTGTTATTAACTTACTAGGATTACTTGCTTGTCTCTTTATTGAATCGCTATAGATAATCGTTTTGTTTATTGTATTTTGATATACCTAAATCAAAGCTCTGTTACAACCTAGGCAGAAGTCTTACCTAAAAGATATAACTAAGTATTGAACCCGAACAGATTCGTTAAAAGATTCGTCTTTTTCGAATACACGGTTAATTTAATGAGTTATATTTATGATGAATTCTTCTTATTACCCACCCGACTGCGAAAGAAGGAAGGTTATTTTACGAGTATTTTGAGATACAAAGCTGTATTATTCTAAGTTTAATTATTTATTTAGTTCCTTGATTTATTTTCACCGCCTTAAACACCTCGAATGATTCAAAATAACAAAAGGTTCAAAACTCAGAAAATAAAAGAGGCAGATAAACACACGCATTACGCACTAACTATGCTATAAACTACGCTACTTTTCGTCAGTATCGTACAAGTATCGGCAACTTATACGATACTGATAAAAAGAAGCGTAGTTTATAGCATAGTTAGTGCGTATCGCGTGTGTTTACTTGGAACTACGCGCCTTTTTTCTTCTTCAACAAGAACAAGGCGGTGCGTTATCTACCTTTTTTATTTGATCTGAGGTTCAAAATAACAGTAGCTAAAAATAACAAAGGGTAAATTATCAGAGACATGTAATCCATGAAAATTTACAGTATTTAATATCCTATTAAAAATAATTTGGATCAAGATAACGTCTCATCGCAAATCTTAATCGGATATTACTAAACCATTATGATAAACAAAGCATCGACACAATTTTTGTTGTTTACGTACAAATAAATAAACTAGGGATTCGTCGATGGCTCCTTTTACATTTTTTTGGCCCGCTTTTATAATTTACAATGAATTTTTGAATTAGATTATTTAAAATTTAAACGGACGTCTTGAAGAGGGTAAAATAGTATTGATAAATGCAAGATAGATAGATACAGACTAGACTTTAAATCTATAAAACGTAGTGTGTCTGTGTACAATTGTATCTAAAGATGATAAAAATGCGAAATTTCGAATGCGAACATACCGGCAATCCGAATAAAATAAACTTTTCTCGGTGATGTAATCTGTATATCATCATTTTCCAACGCTAATAGAGTACGTTGTTTGTCACCCCAATTTCGTTCTAATTCTCTCATTAAACTTAGTCGAGCCGCTTTTGTGAGTAGACCATTTAATTCAGCGTAACGACCGGAGCTAATTACATTTGTTATTCTTGAAATAGCCTGAAAAAATAATTGGGGAGTTGGTGCTTATCTGTCATTTTGTTAAGATTCCAAAGAGGACTTAACACTAACACTCGACGAAGTGGAGCTAATAGTGAGAGAGCTACTGAACCCTCCAAGTAACGGTGTGTCTGTAAGGCTAGAAATTCTTGTAGTGATGAGTCATAGCATGCTAAGTACGGTAATCATCGCCTGGCAGGCCATCATCAATTAAGACAAGTTATAAAAACAAAAGTACTTTATCTAAATTCTAGGTTTCCTTCTAGTTTTCAATTCCTACGTTAGATAGAAAATGATATGTGTATATTAGTGGGCCTTCTACACACATAGAATTAAAAAATTAAAACACAAACAATTTCATGAGGCAGGCCCAATACAGGTTGGCTCGTGTGGAATGATACCACGGGCAATTTTACCGGTAAATTTTTCGTCACTTTTTTCTGGATGAGTAAAGTTACCGGTAAGTATTGTATTTACTTCAAAGTATCTACATACATATTTATCTATAAAACGTTACTAATACTCAAGATAAATAAAAAGTATGAAAACTACCTGTTTCGTCCCATACTTGAATTCTGACTCTTTAAAAGTAGGATCCCAAATATTTCTTAATACACTGAAGTCAATTTTAATCATTAACCAAGTAAAAGGATTTTGTACTAATATTAACTTGGGCACTCTTCTTTTTCCTTTATTATCTCTTTGAGGTTTTGTTTTAAAGGAGAATGACCTTGGTAACCCTGTGCCAAGATTTTGGGAACCCTTACTTGATATTGATTTTTTTTTATCTCCAGAACCATTGTTGTGAGGATTCAATTGTTGATAAAGAAGAGGTATGCTATTATATATCCGCGAAATAGTATTCACTGACAATTTACATCTCTTAATATTAGGAGTAGATGGAAGAGTAGATAGGTTTGATAAACGACTCGTTAAAAAAGTAATGCTATAACTTCCTAATGGTAAATAACGTGTAAGAATGGGGCTCAATTGCCGAGGAACAGATTTGAGTGCCACCGCCATCTGAAAAAATCTAATTGTATACTATGTTCTGAATTAAATATGTTTTTCTGAACATATGTATTTTATGAACTTTCAGACGCAGTTACCATTTCTCCATGACAATTACATAAATTATATTAATTCCGTTTGCTTATTACATGTTTGACACACAATTTTTTTCCATTTTTATTTGTTTACCAAATATCTGTTTGGTGAAAGTACTACTTAAAATTTCGCATCTAACAATTTGACAGAAAATAATTTATGAATGTGATAAAAAACCAAAAACTACTTACTACTCAAATCTCATAGGTTTTATATGATTGTATTTAAAACCTCTAAGTTTAGGAACTATGTTCGAGTTTATTCGGAATCACGCACTAGTAGTATCGTCTTTATCATAAGGGCACACGGGGTCAGTGCCCAGGGCCCCACCCTCAAGGGGGCCCTGAGAAACCGAAAATTTCTCTCCTGACATAACCTGTGTTCTCATTTAAAGCTGTCTATCACTTAATACTTTTTTCACACGTAAATTATTGTACAGTTCAATATGAAACAATCGAAATCTCTAATAAGAGGGAAATGTTACAAAAAAAGAACAACAATAACAACAGAAAAAGACTTGACAATAGTTTTAGCCGTAAAAGTTCTAGTCCGTTTCTTGAGGCACAGAACAATTAATATTAATTGATATACATAGCATCCAATATAGACTGAATGTAGCGCGGTTGGCTGGTTTATATTTGACAGCGTTTTCTGGGAACCAATCATTTCTAGAGGCTGCTGAACTTTCCTGAATGATCTAATACTAGCGGTATTTTGATGGAATGTCCCATTTACTTACTGGAAAGATATAATGTAGAGATGGAAATTGGAATAGTAATAAAAAAGGAAACAATACCGGAATTTATGATAGGAAATGATAGAGACAGATATCTAGAATATTGTGAAAGAATAGCAAATAAGGTAATAAAAAGCAATAAAGATAGTCAATTACAATATGTTTAGTTATATTTTGATCATATATAAACATAAGCATAGAAATTAGTAGTATTAAGAAATAGCAAATAAGTAAGCAATAGACTAAGAGATTGTAATAGAATAAGATAAATAAAAATGTAATTAGTTATAAAAAAGTAATAAACAGATATGAGCACCATTATTTTCCCGACAAGTGTAAACATAGTATGTCATAATAGTAGTAATAATTAGAATAGGTTCGTTAAGTGGGAGTCTCACCCACAGAAAAAGAAAGAATGAGGATGGAACAAAGAAAGATTTAGTATGAAGCATGTTAGTGCGAGAGGCATAACTGATAGACTGGAATGATAAAGAGCATTAGTTAAATAAGGGTGCCAATCATGTTGGCGGTTAGACCGAGAAAAATGTAAAAAAAAATACTAGCGGTATTTAATTTAAAAATGCGACTAGCAGACCCCAGTGCAGTTTAGTTTGAGCTACATTGCGACAAATTTCTGAGTGATATACGCGATTGACACAACGACCTCGGCGGTCATTATGGATTTCTGAGTTATTCTGTCGTTTTAAGAGTGTTTATAATAAAGTATATTTTACACGTATGAAGGCTTATTTCTCAAATTCGTCAAACCCTAAAACATAAGCATGTAATAGAAGATATTGCTTAACAGGAAACCTAAAAGAAATCATTATCGTAATTGTAACCAAAAAACTAACAGCATACTGAATAATCATAGTTATCAATAATACATAAATGATCATAGTAGAAAAATGTTAGTATAAATCGCTTTTTTTACTTTCCCAAAGGGCCCCAAATTCTTGCGTGCCCAAGGGCCCCAGCTTAGTTTAAGACGGCCCTGCGAACTAGTCATCGTCAACAGCCTCTACCAGTTTACTGCTGGACATAGGCCTCTGGGCTATGTCCAGCGAGTGGGCGAGTAACAATTTAATATTCAAAGTTCGATCGATTTCTCTTGGATGCCACCATCAGATCTTAGTGTCCTTATCATGGTACCACCGTTGGGATATCTCCTTTCCATTAAAAAAGGAATCATCAAAATCCGTTCATAAGCGACGAAGTTAACCGCGAACACACATTAAAAAAAAACATTTATAAGGTCGAATTGAGAACCTCCTCCTTTTTTGAAGTCGGTTAAAAATAAAGTAACATACGTAGGTATAGAACACAGACATACGAGTAGAAATATTGTGTCATAATACTGAATATTAGCAGTACATAGATAATTTATACTGTTAAATTATCTGGGCGTTTTAATTGGCACAACTGAGTTGTAGTTAAAATCGGAACAGAAAAAGCCAGTAAAAATATTAGTCTGAAATTTCCTTGTAAGAAGCTGTACTACGTTGTTGCACCTAGAGAATAGTTTCTGACGTGGTGGGTTCAATGTGCTCAACAACACAACAAGCTCGATGCTATCTGAAAGCTATCGATTTCAATATGTTGTGAGTGAAGAGGATAACTCTTCGGACCAGGTTAACTCTAATATAATTGATGAATTGATCTGATTGTAGATCTGTCCGATCTGTAAGATTCCAAAGAGGACTTAACACTAACACTCGACGAAGTGGAGCTAATAGTGAGAGAGCTACTGAACCCTCCAAGTAACGGTGTGTCTGTAAGGCTAGAAATTCTTGTAGTGATGAGTCATAGCATGCTAAGTACGGTAATCATCGCCTGGCAGGCCATCATCAATTAAGACAAGTTATAAAAACAAAAGTACTTTATCTAAATTCTAGGTTTCCTTCTAGTTTTCAATTCCTACGTTAGATAGAAAATGATATGTGTATATTAGTGGGCCTTCTACACACATAGAATTAAAAAATTAAAACACAAACAATTTCATGAGGCAGGCCCAATACAGGTTGGCTCGTGTGGAATGATACCACGGGCAATTTTACCGGTAAATTTTTCGTCACTTTTTTCTGGATGAGTAAAGTTACCGGTAAGTATTGTATTTACTTCAAAGTATCTACATACATATTTATCTATAAAACGTTACTAATACTCAAGATAAATAAAAAGTATGAAAACTACCTGTTTCGTCCCATACTTGAATTCTGACTCTTTAAAAGTAGGATCCCAAATATTTCTTAATACACTGAAGTCAATTTTAATCATTAACCAAGTAAAAGGATTTTGTACTAATATTAACTTGGGCACTCTTCTTTTTCCTTTATTATCTCTTTGAGGTTTTGTTTTAAAGGAGAATGACCTTGGTAACCCTGTGCCAAGATTTTGGGAACCCTTACTTGATATTGATTTTTTTTTATCTCCAGAACCATTGTTGTGAGGATTCAATTGTTGATAAAGAAGAGGTATGCTATTATATATCCGCGAAATAGTATTCACTGACAATTTACATCTCTTAATATTAGGAGTAGATGGAAGAGTAGATAGGTTTGATAAACGACTCGTTAAAAAAGTAATGCTATAACTTCCTAATGGTAAATAACGTGTAAGAATGGGGCTCAATTGCCGAGGAACAGATTTGAGTGCCACCGCCATCTGAAAAAATCTAATTGTATACTATGTTCTGAATTAAATATGTTTTTCTGAACATATGTATTTTATGAACTTTCAGACGCAGTTACCATTTCTCCATGACAATTACATAAATTATATTAATTCCGTTTGCTTATTACATGTTTGACACACAATTTTTTTCCATTTTTATTTGTTTACCAAATATCTGTTTGGTGAAAGTACTACTTAAAATTTCGCATCTAACAATTTGACAGAAAATAATTTATGAATGTGATAAAAAACCAAAAACTACTTACTACTCAAATCTCATAGGTTTTATATGATTGTATTTAAAACCTCTAAGTTTAGGAACTATGTTCGAGTTTATTCGGAATCACGCACTAGTATATTGTGTCATAATACTGAATATTAGCAGTACATAGATAATTTATACTGTTAAATTATCTGGGCGTTTTAATTGGCACAACTGAGTTGTAGTTAAAATCGGAACAGAAAAAGCCAGTAAAAATATTAGTCTGAAATTTCCTTGTAAGAAGCTGTACTACGTTGTTGCACCTAGAGAATAGTTTCTGACGTGGTGGGTTCAATGTGCTCAACAACACAACAAGCTCGATGCTATCTGAAAGCTATCGATTTCAATATGTTGTGAGTGAAGAGGATAACTCTTCGGACCAGGTTAACTCTAATATAATTGATGAATTGATCTGATTGTAGATCTGTCCGATCTGGCTCAAGATGGATACCATATGTTATGTTAATGACCTGACCTATGCAAACACATAATAAAGAAATTAATTAAGATTTATGAGAAATACACCGCTGGGTATGAACTAGTTACAACGTAGTGATATTCGTAGTTCGGTAAGGAGTTGAAAACACCTACGATATTTTATAAAAAGGCTGTTAGACAATCTAAACTTTTAAGTACTTTTGCTACATCGTAACATTTCGCCATATGTTTGTTGTCAATATAGAACGACAACCCAAATCTGTTTTTTGGTGTAGTAAGTAAATTTTGCAGGTCCTCGCTATTTCTAGCTAAGAATTTAATTGTTCGCGTCCTCCTTGTACTCAAAGTAATCTTTTTTCTTCCTTTTGCCTGTCGGCTGTGATGCTTGATATTCGTGGCATATGAAAATGTCGTCAGGTAACTGATGGACTTCAGGTCAAGACTTTTGAAATGTTAACGGAAGCATAGATTAACTATGATGCTATTCAACGGAAGAGCGTTTTATATGTACAGGGTTGGCTGAAAGGATTTACATTTGCAATTTTTATGTATGTACGTAAATTTTACATTAGCTGTACAAGTCTGTTATATAGTACAAGACGTTACGTCGAACATTTATAGATATTACTATTACTATTAATTCAGCCTTAGTCATAGATTAATAGCTTAACCATATGTACGTAAACAGGAAGGAAATAAAACAATTCTCGGGCTTTTAAACACGTTTCATTCAAATCCCGAAAGGTTTTACCCGACTTGCGGTTCTTAGACCGTAAACACTTACTTATAGGTATATATATAGGTATCAATTAAATCTAACTGAAATGATACTTAGGTATGATTTGTCAGTACCTACTTACCTAACATTGACAAGAGTAGCTGATGATAGAGAGAAATGACGAATTGACGAGAATTGGAGCCGTT
Organism: Diaphora mendica; assembly: GCA_949125395.1. NCBI lineage: Eukaryota > Metazoa > Arthropoda > Insecta > Lepidoptera > Erebidae > Diaphora > Diaphora mendica. Next base: position 16,860,607 of record OX421316.1, read on the forward strand.
GTCAACTATACACTTTGCGCTATAGCATGGTGCGGGTGACTGTTTCAGTAACATACGTTTCACTCTTGAAAGTTGCCGCGATTTACAAATTATGACTTAGTATCTCAGCTGTACCACATTCGCAATATATTAAATCATTAATAACTGTAGTATCCTAAATTAAATTAAACCAAACAGAATGTTCTAGTCCAGTGTTCCGCAAAGGGTGTGCCGCGGCACACTGGTGTGTCGTGGTCAACTGCTGGTGTGCCTCGGAAAAATTATATATTATCCCACAAACCTAAATAGACGGCCTAAAGAAAAATATTTAGGTACACAGATGTTAATTATGCGAAAGCACTAGGGAGGCGATTTGTTTCGTTCATCACTACTAAGTGTGGGTTGGTCAAGAGAGTTAGCGTTATTCTAGGTGTAGTCTACTGCCCTCCTGCTATTAACTACTTCTCCGAAGAACCGAGTTCAAAAACACTATTAGTTAGAATGATATCAATTTGTCATTTCTCATCCACAACTACGCCGGATCTTCAAACTAAGTATCCCGCTATTGACTCATTTGAATTTTCTTTATTGTCTTTTGAGGAGATCAAAAATATTATCCTATCTATCTGCTCTAATGCTGTGGAGCATGATGGCAGCAGCGTAAGGCCTACGGCATCCCTCTTCCCAAAAAGAGTAGTCCCTCACTTTCTGAACATTTTCGCCCTATTTCTATTCTATACTTCCTGAATATTGTCGCTCTATTTCTATTTTACCCTTCCTGAATATTTTCTCTCTATTTCTATTCTTCCCTCCCTGAACATTTTCGCCCTATTTCTATTCTACCCTTCCTGAATATTTTCGCCCCATTTCTATTCTTCCCTTCTTGAAAATTTTCGCCCTATACCTATTCTTCCCTTCCTGAAAAATTTCGCCCTATTTCTATTCTTCCCATCCTATCCAAAGTGCTTGAGGTCTGTGCATATAAGCAGCTTTCAGATAAGTCTGTTCTAATTTCTGAGGACTTTTTATTTTTTATTCTGTAATTTCTGAGGTCTTTTTATTTTGTCTGCCACTGCCTAACCATACAACTAGATAAGAAATATTTAAAGTAACGGAAGAATATTCCGATGAACATAATTTGGAATGGAGCAATGACCTATTTATGTGAATTAGGATTTTTAACTCTTACCACAATAAAAAACAAAAAAGGGAACGACTCACGCGTTTTGTTGACTAATAAGAAACATCGTTTTTTATTACTTAAAAAATATTTTTTAATTTATGGTGTACCTCCAAAAATGTTTATCTTCCTAGATGTACCTTGAACCCAAAAAGTTTGCGGAACACCTAGTCTACAAATAAAATCAAAGCACATCCCGCACCATGCTACAGCGCAAAGAGTAGGTATAGTGACATATGGACAGGGAGTTGCGTGGTTGAACGCGCAATTCTCAGAAAATACTAGTACGATTTGATAAATTCTTTCACTATTAGAAGCATAGTTATCGAAGAAGGCTATAGGCTGATGATGATATATAATCATCACGCTACGACCAAAAAGAACGGAGTATCTATTTAAATATGTTGCAAAAACGGGGAAAAAGTATTCCTTTTGAGAGCTTCCACTGCTTGCGCTGCGTAAACGGTTAAAGTTCACAAATACAGTGTAAAAACTAATTGGTCCCCTTCAAAGATCTAAAAAAATATCCGGGACAGCATATGTTTATCTTTTAAGGTTGGCTAACTATAACCGTTTTTATGGTAACCAAATTTGTTTACGTCTTATAACATTCACTACGGGCAATAGGAGACGCAGACAAGGTTGCGGTTGCGGTCAGCTATCACACTATCACATCACATCACGTTATCACATCACATCACACTAATATAGAAAGGCGAAAGTTTGTGAGTGTGTATGTTTGTGCAGAAACTACTGAACGGATATGGATGAAACTTTACAGTAATATAGGTTAAAAATCAGAATAACACATGGGATACTATTTGCCGCGATAACTGACATACACGCGGGCGGAGCCGCGGGCAACAGCTAGTATTTAATAAAACTGCTACTTTTATATTAAATTATTCCCAAAATTTCTGAATAAGGGCTTGGCTTGTTGTTACTTACCTAAAATTTATAAATATTTTGCTTACTTATAACAATTATGAAAAACTCTTCAAACAATGATTTTATTTTAAAAGAGGTTATATTTCCTTAATTAGGTACTAAGTATAATCTCAGGACCTAATGTACAAAAATGTTTAAAATATAGATATAACAGTTTTGTTGATATGAAATCAACAACTACTAATAGCTTGCTATTAGCAAATATAGGTACCGATAAGTATTTGCATACTGACCGAGATTGTATGTACAATCGAAGTTTTTCTTTTATAAACTCTATGTGATTTTCGCATGGTTACGTACCTAATAGCCTTAATAACCTTATTATCATCGATGATCATGTCAAATACGTTATTGATTGCAATCTTAATCTAAGCTTGAGAGTATTTTGATATGATATGCATAAGATAAAACAATAGTTAACATCTCAAATTCAGCCAAGACGTTTAAAGTTATGACAAAATCGAGGAAAAACAAAATAACTAATTTATTGTGATAGTACGTACGTAGTCATTCGCGCTTCGTCACACTCACTGACTACACCGGTGTTGCTTTGCCTTAGAGCCTGATGAAGTGGGATTATCGTTAATCGTGATATACGAATGTATATAAATTAAATACAAATCCAATTTCAAAGCAGTGTTTGCTATCGTTAGCCGGTGAGTGACGTCTACTGTTTTATTTATTATGAACAAAATAATTTTCTTTATGTAAATCGTGTATCTGTTTTAATCGGCATTTAGTATATACAGTTTAGTAAAGGCAGGTCAACAGTGTCAAAAATAGCGATAAACGATCTAAACAATAATGTTTGCAAACGATGATCTGCGTTGGCGAATGTAATTCTACATAAGGTTACATGATTTGTTCAAATTACAATTATTACAGTTATTTATTTCCAGAGATGTTGTTCGTGGTAGTGGGAGTGTTGGCGGTTGCCTCATTTGGGGAGGCTTGCAACCCCAGTGTAACGACAGTCAGTGGCACTCATGCCCCTGCAGTTGTATGTTCTGGTCAACTAATCTTTGCTGACGACTTTAATACATTAGACGTTGAGAAATGGCAACACGAAAATACTCTAGCTGGAGGTGGTGTAAGTACTCCGTAGTTCCGTACATACCAATACTAATCTACTGGCTTGAAACTGACATTATTTTGTATATAAGTCTCTGTATACATTAGCATGAAGAATAACTACATTTTCTATTCTATTTTATAATATTCTTTATCATTATTTATCTATAAAATATACCCCTCGAACTCAAAGGTCGGTAATGCATTGTTCTGCCGCCTATAGGTATTTGCCATAGGCAAGGTAAATTAGCTAATCAAAAAGGTTAATGGTTTATATAGCAATTTTTTTTATTGAAAATAGCTAATCCTATTGTTTTGCCAAAGTTCGTATAAAAAGAAATGATTTTTCAATTTCGATAGTTCTGCTATAGCCTCATATTACCTACTCATAACACTTTGGATGACCTAAACCATAAGAAGCTTGAAGTACGCACATGATATTAAGGGTTCTTGAGTACGCACATGATATTAGGGTTCTTGAGATTCTTTCAGAACTGGGAGTTCCAGTATTATAGCAACAACCGTACAAACTCATTTACACGCAGCGGCAACTTATATATCCGGCCGAGCTTGACATCGGATCAGTTCGGCGAAAGTTTCCTGTCTTCCGGACATTTGAACATTGAAGGTGGTGCTCCGGCTGACAGGTATAGTATAAATAATCCTACTTTTAGATTCATCACGTAACAAACAACAGATACTACTTATACAACTTTTTTAACCGATTTCAAAATAGGAAGAGGTTCTCAATTCGACTGTATTTTGTTTATTTTATTTGGAATAATAAACAGTTGTACAATATGTGTAATAACAGTGAAAATACATAACATATAAATTAATGCACAACCAACCTAATTATCCACGTTTTACAAACTAATCTTTTAAATACACCTGTGCTTTGCTGTGCAAGTCAAAGTGCAGTTTATGTTTGTTATCTCTGAATTTTCGTCTGGGTGAACCGATTTTGGTGTTTATTTTTATTTAAAAGCTGTTGCTTCCCGTGCATTTCAATTTGGACCAGTACTTGAAGTTTGTTTTTTTTTGGTATTTTTTTTATGTTAATTTTGTATTATTTTTAAAGTGAGTTTATCAATGTGAAAGTGCTAATCCAGATTTCTGCTAGTCCTGCTTGTTTTATGATTGAACTGTTTATTAAAGCATCGTAGGTCTTAAATATTTAGCTGTAATTCAAAAGACCACTCTCTTGCAAAACTTTTTTCAAGGTAGGTAAAATAACAAGGCATAGAAAAAGTCTATAATAATATTATAAAGATGTAAAGTTTCAAACTTTGTGTGATTGTAATTTTTTGCAGTACCTATCCGAGAAAGAGACACTATTAAATGTTATTCAGGAGTGACGTAGGCTATATTTTATTGTGATTGAACAAAAGATAATAGTATTTGTAAATCAAGTCGAAGAAAAGCGGTCGGTTAACGCTTAACAAAGTGGGCACGGCTCGGCTAGTTGGATATAAAAATAGTGTCCACAGATTCCACAATACACTGTAGTATTTCTTTAATTAATATCAAAAATAGAGATTCTGGCTATAATTGTCATTTTATACTGAATAGCGATTTTTTAAGGTTAGAAGCAGACTTTGCTAGGAAATTCCTTAGGTATTTTGATTTAAATATTCAATCATTTTAAGGTGCACAAACCCACAGTTTTATGGTTGTGAGCGTACCGGTACTCCAACAAACCTGTTGAATCCAATCAAGAGCGCGCGTCTCCGCACCGTAAATTCCTTCAGCTTCCGCTATGGACGTGTGGAAGTCCGCGCTAAGATGCCCGCTGGAGACTGGTTGTGGCCAGGTAATATTGTACTAATACAAACTCTTTCAAACCTTCATGTGATGTGATATTCTATCTAGCAAAGCACCTACAACTACGTTTAGATTAAGACACATGGTATCTAAAAACAGCTGGAGGTACTGTAGGTAGTACCAGATCTAAGTGATGCCCTCGGTAGTGGCCTTCCTTATATTCCAAAAGAAAGATTCTTCATCGCTTTCTATTCACAGGGAAGCTATGTATTTTGTTCAGTTGTTTATTTCAATCCTACCAACAGGATTTTAACATACATTCTGTTGAAATACAGTAAGGTATGTAATAATTTAAAAAAACCAAATACTGATAAAACTATAGTAGGTAGTGATACTCTACGTACCTACCTACTACTTATGATATTCTACGTACCTTTAGCCCAATTTAGGAATATATGTAGAATGTCATAAATTTTCCAGATCATACTAAATTTTGTTTCCTTTAATTTTTTTAATAAATTAATATAATAATAAATTTAATAGCAATTTGGTTGATGCCTGCCTACAACGCTTATGGTACCTGGCCAGCTTCAGGAGAAATCGACTTGGTAGAATCTCGAGGCAATCGAAATATGCTTTCCAATGGACTTCACATCGGTACACGAGTAAGATAACATACATTTACACAACGTCGATTGCCATGAATCTAAAAGCCTACTAACTTAATACAAGATATACATAATATACTTTATGTAAATTCTATTCTTTTTCTTAGCCAAAACTTATCGGGGATGTTGACTACTTTGACGAGACTAATCGTGAATATAAACTGTAAAAACTCATACTCAGGGAAAGTACGTAGGCAACAGATTTTAACGTTATTTTTATTGATATCACAAATACCTACCGGATCTGAAGTACATATCTTATATGCCATAATATAGTTTATTAATTAGAAGTTCAACGTAATTTAAAGAATAATGTATGACAACATGTAAAATAGCAACATAAGTAAGTACTCTTCAAGTCATGCAATGTTCTTAAACTTTAAACTGGAAAGAGAGCAACGTCTACCTCTATGGTATGCCGATCTATGTTGAACAAGATCTGCTGTGGTTCTCGGAAACTTTCTTACTAGGGTTCTAATCCTCTGGTTTGAGTCGTTCGATGCCAACATACTGATTCACTGTGAGCTCTATTGAGGTGGAAACCCGTGGAGGTTTCCTCACGAAAAAAAAATCATCAAAATGTGGTATTTTTTATCGGATTAGTTCTAAATTTTAATTACATTAGTAGCGTCGTTAATCCGCCCAAAAGATATAACTCCTGAAAAACAATTTTGTTGTAACGCCATGACTTATCTGCACATACACACACACCAAAAATTAAATGTCGCTACCGCACAAACTTAAACGTACGGTCTCTATGCAATCAATTCCTTTATTGTTGATCTTATAGTTAACAATAATTTCTATAATGAATAATATTTAATAATCTAAATGATGTCAAGATTAAACTTTTCAAGTTTCATATCAAATGATAATGATACCTTAAAATATTATACAGGAAGCCGGCTCGACACTTCATTATGGGCCTTTCCCAGCGATGAACGGATGGGAACGCGCTCACTGGGTCCGTAGGAACAGCAATGGTTATGACAAGAACTTCCATCGCTACCAGCTTGAATGGACACCAGGTACGAATTCAAAATTTTTACGATAAGCAGTATCTGTAATATCCTACAGATATACTGGTTATCCTACACAAACATTCACCCATACGTTTCATAGTAAGTATACCTACTATGAAACATATGGGTGAATGTTTGTTTCTTTTCACGTAGAAACTACCGATAAGGTTTTGATAAAACTTTGGCTATGCAAAGATTAGCAGATTAGGTGAAGTACCCACTTCAATTCATCTTCTCGGAGCTAAAGTCTGGAATGGAATGTAAGCGGAATAGTGCTACCTAGCATTAATTTCATTAGAAATGTTTTCATCAAACAGTACCTAAATCAATTTGTTGTGTTATTATCGTAATACTACACTGTCAAGAAAGTGCCGGGAAAAGATCAATTAGTTATTAATCCAAATTTATTTTATCACCTTCAAAGTATGAGAAAGATACACAAGATACAGAAACGATACACTTACGCCAAGAAATAATCCAATCATCAAAACATTTTTTAAACGCTGTTTCCGGAATTGAGTTTAGTTCTCGCTGTGAATTCTTCTTTATGTTTTCTACCGATTGAAAACGGATGCCACGAAGTAGTAATTTGAGTTTAGGAAAAAAAAAAATCGGCTGGAGCCACATCTGCCTTGTTGGTCTCGCGGTTGGCGTGTGCGACTGCTGATCATGAGGTCTCGGGTTCGATTCCAAGGGCCGGACCTAATGTGGCGACTTCCATATACAGCGCCATCTACCGAAGATACCGAACTACGGAGTAACGAAGGAAACTAAGAAAGTACCAATCCTGAATCGCGCAGTGAAAGTTCTCGCGCCAGTTAACATATATACAACATCCCAACATCAACCATTGGGCTGTTGGCCCGCCAGGCACGATCACCTCGCCTGGTCGGAGGATCCTCCCTTTGTGTTGGAGGGACATCACATCCGTTCCTCCACAGTTTGTATGATCTACAAATATTTGTTTCGGAGTTTGGGTGTTTTCTATGTATAATATGCATGTATTTACAAAAAAAAAAGGCTATATGTATTTGTATCAGTTGTCTAGTACCCATAACACAAGCTCTGCTTAGCTTGGGACTAGATGGTGTTGTGTGTTAGATGTCCAAAAAAATATTTATTTATTATTATCTGGTGAATATGGTGGTTGCTCGATGGTATTTTTTGAGTGTTTGATCAAAAATTCGTTCACAATGATCTAAGAGTCTAAGAATTTGCTTTCCTCAAATCTGACCTTTTTCATTGAATTTGCTCTCTTAAACGCCGTATAAAGCTCAAATAATATTCTTTATTTACCGTTTGAACTTCCGGCAAGAATTCCGAGTGCACAACACCGCGAGAGTTAAAGAAAACAGTCAACATGACTTTGACTTTTGATCGATTTTGGCGTGGTTTTTTGGAGGCGCCACTCCGAAGCTTATTGACTAGTTTGCATGTCAAACTCCTAAACCTACGTCTCGTCACCAGTAACGATGCGTTTCATGAATGTTGGGTCGCAATTGACTCGTTCTAGCATGTCCTCGGCGACACTCATGCGATTGAGTTATTGGAGAAAATTCAGGTCTTTTGGGACTAGCCGAGCGGCAATATGTTTCATACCCAAGTGATTATTTAAAATGGTAAATCGAGTCGTCAGATACAAAAGTTCAGCGGCTATCTCTCTCAAAGTTGAATGAGGATTTTCAGTCACTATTTCCTTCACTTTTGCGATGTTAACTTCAGTTGCACACGTTGATGACCTACCAGAGCGAGGCAAATCTTTCATCACATCTCGACTTCTTTTGAACGCTTTATACCACATACGCACGTGTTTTTAACCGACTTCCAAAGGGAGGAGGTTCTATGTTCCACTGTATGCATTTTTTTTAATGGATGTTCACCGATTACTCCGTCAATTGTGGACCGATTTTGATATTTTTTTTGTATTCGAAAGGGTATGCTCCCGAGGTGGTCCGATTGCCACCATATCAGGATCTAATGATGGGATCCCAGGGAAATCGAGGGAAACCCTCATTTTTTTAGGCACATACTATGTTTTTCATATATTTTCTGAAGTTACACTGGTGTTTGCGTCTGGTAGTCATCATTTTATGATGATGAGCTGATGATGGAAGGTACAACTCCTTAACGGTTAGGAGTTGCAGGATAAATCTTTAAATATCATATGTGTGTATGTTACATTTAGTCGTATTCTTTCATATTATTTAGATAAGCTGATGATGGAAGGTGGAAGGTACAACTCCTCAACGGTTAGGAGTTGGAGGATAATTCTTTCAATTACATACGTATTTAAAGACCTTTAGTCGTATATTTTTAAGTTATTTAGGTGAGCTGATGATAACCCCGAAGGGGGTGAAATAGGGGTTGAAAGTTTGTACGAAAGTCCGTCATTTTTTTTATGGAATGGGCGGGCAAACGAGCAGACGTATCACCTGATGGTAAGCGATTACCGCCGCCCATGGACACCTGCAACACCAGAGGCGTCACAAGTGCGTTGCCGGCCTTTGGGGGATGGGGGAGATCGGGGAAGGGGTTGGGGTATGGGCCTCCGGTATCCTCACTTACTCGATGAAACACAGCACAAGCACTATTTCACACCGGTTTCTGTGAGGCCGTGGTATCACTCCGGTCGAGCCGGCCCATTCATGCCGAAGCGTGGCTCTCCCACGGTTTGGTGTGAATGGGCCGGTTCGGTGCTCGGTGCCAAGCCAAAAAGAATACGAACGAACAATTACAAAAATCTAAATATATGGCTTGGCCCCGACGTCAAACAGATTCTAGGTACCTAGCACACATTATAATAATACTATTTAAATGAATAAAGAATTAGGTATAGACAAGAATTGGCACATAGCAATTTATGAGGAGCCAGTTTATTTTACGCTTAAAAAGCGTAAAATAAACTGGCTAAAAAATAATTTGGAACCATACACAAATCATCCAATCCCGATACTTTTTTGACTGAATGAATGTATTATGTGAAAGTTTTTTCATATTATATCTATAATTTTTATCTATTTTTAGATATTTGATTTAAAAAAAAGAAAATCCTCCAATTATTTTCGTATATACTTGCAGATTTTTTGAGATTCAGCATCGATGATGTAGAACTCGGCCGTGTTGCCCCAGGCACTGGAGGTTTTTGGGAATACGGTGGTTTCAACCAGAACCCTAGAGTCGAGAACCCATGGCGGTTTGGATCCAAAATGGCACCATTTGACGAAAAGGTATCTTACTTAGTGTTTATGGCTTTTAAATCTTTGACACGCCTTCTTCATACTACAATTTCTACATTAGATTAATACATTTAAAGTGGTTTTCCATGCTGTTCAATCCTCGCTACTTGGTGGCTAGATAGCTTTAGAACTTTGTAAGTTATGCTCACTTTTTCATGTTCATGAAGCACTTAAGAAAACCAACTTTAATGCTGTCTTAGAAATGAAATCATTAATGAAATATATTTTTTAATACTGAATGTCTTTCAAACTTATGTTAATAATTCTCATAATATTTTTAGTTCTACATCATCATGAATTTGGCTGTAGGCGGAACTAATGGATTCTTCCCTGACGGTGTCTCCAACCCTAGCCCTAAGCCCTGGTGGAACGGGTCACCCACGGTAAGTTATATTAAGCTACCTAATTCCGACTTAGTATTTATTTAATACATCATGCATTTTTGGTGCATTTTCGAAGTTAATGCCTACTGCATTCTATACCAGTCAACCATTGGAGTTAAGGGTTTTTTTTAAGGGAGGTTATAATTGTAAAAGGAATCCGCATTTTAAAATCTTCATAATAAGAATCATAAAGGTAAATAATGGCACAAAGCTGAGATAATTATGATGCCGACAAGAAGTACCTATTTTGTCTGTTGCTAAGGTACTAGCCGAACTTACCGGTGACAGATGGCAATAGTTAGTTTTTAAAATATCATGAAGAAAATAATCTTTCCCTCTCATAACTTCGAAAAATTTTAGTAGAAAAAATTGGACGTCTTTTATTATTTAATACTTACAGATATGTAGTAGATATGACTAAACACTAGAGTGATGATTAAATTATACCTAACCTAGTAATTTTCTAGTGAAACTATTTGTCCGTAGTTTTACCTACAGAACAACGAACTATTGCCAAGTTTAGACCAAGTATATTATCTTCTCATAAATATATAATTATGTCCGCAAGGCAACACGTGACTTCTGGAACGCGCGCGGGGCATGGCTGCCCACGTGGAACTTGAATCAAAATGACGGACAAGACGCGTCTCTACAAGTTGACTATGTTCGTGTTTGGGCCCTATAATCTTCGATGATCAACATCTATAGATTATATTATGTAAAAATCTAAATAAAAATGTAAATTAAACTATTTTAGTACCATCATGTTGTTTCATTGTCATCTACATATCACAGACGGAGAAAACTGCATTCATAAGTAAAAAATCCGAAAAAGGTTCAATGACCTAAAATCATTCAATATTAGGAGCAGTAAGGTACTAATAATAGGTCTTTACCTATGAAATTGCCGTTTTGTATGCAATAAGTGAAAGTACTTATTTTTAAAAACTTTTTTATTTCTGTTATTTGAAGTAATCACCCATGCAATCGACGCATCTTTGCCAACGCATTGGCATTTTTTTGATGCCCTTCTTGTAAAAATCAGCTGGACGGGAGGCAACAAACTCTTCAAAGGCATTTTGTACTGCCTCTCGGGAATTGAATTTTTTATCCACTAAAAAGTTGTCTAAATTTTGGAAAAAGTAATAGTCGGTAGGTGCAAGGTATGGTGAGTATGGCGGATGAGGGAGAGCTTCCAACCCCAGCTCTTGCAGCTTGGAGACTGTCTGTTGCGCAGTATGGAGTTCGCGCGATGTCGTGAAGGAGCAGTGGGGACGACCGATTGACCAAAGCTGGTTGCAGATGTGCAAGCTTCTCCATCATTCTCTCCAGTTCTTCACAGTACACATCTGCATTAATGCTCATGCCGTTTTGTAAAAAGCTGTGGTGAATCACACCCGCACTAGACCACCAAACAGTGACCATCACCTTTTTAGGGGTCATTTTTGGTTTAGGGCATTGCTTTGGTGCTGAACCAGGGTCTAACCAACTTGCTGAGCGCTTTCGATTGTCGAACAGAATCCATATTTCGTCGCACGTAAGAATTCGTTTCAAAATTCCTTCATTCCTTTGCCTGTTGAGCAGCGCAAGGCAAGTCTCGACGCGTACGTTGCGCTGGCGATCGTTAAGGTCGTGGGGCACCCATCTATCAAGCTTTTTTACCTTGCCAATTTGTCGCAAATGGATCAATATTATTTTGATGCTTACATTAAAAGCTCCTGCTAGCTCAGCTGTAGATTGAGTTTCGTCAGCTTCCACAATCGCCCTATCCAAAAGTCTCCGGACGACCACGAGCTTCATTTTTCAAGTCAAAATTTCCAGAACGGAACCGGGAAAACCAATAACGGGTTGTGCGTTCGTTTATACAGTTCTCTCCGTAAACGTTTTTGATGTTACGTGCCGTTTGTGTCGCGTTGGTGCCACGACGGAACTCATATTCCATAATTACACGATTTTTTAAAGTATCCATTATGACAAAAAATGTTCAAATGTAATGAAAATACAACGCTAATCAGAAAACAAAAAAAAACCGACTTCCAAAAACATCCAACGAAAACTCTGTGTCAAAAAACACTTAAAAGCGTAAAATAAACTGGTTCTTCATAAATTGCCTATACCTAATTCTTTATTCATTTAAATAGTAGTATTATAATGGGTGCTAGGTACCTAAACTCTGTTTGAAGTCGGTGCCAAGTGACTATCGCTTAGACTTTTGTAATTGTTCGTTTGTATTCTTTTTGGCTTAGCACCGACTTCAAACAGATTTTAGGTACCTAGCACCCATTATAATACTACTATTTAAATGAATAAAGAATTAGGTATAGGCAATTTATGAAGAACCAGTTTATTTTACGCTTTTAAGTGTTTTTTGACAGAGAGTTTTCGTTGGATGTTTTTGGAAGTCGGTTTTTTTTTTTTTTATAAAAAGTTTTTATTTTACAGTTTTTAGTGCAAACAATCGTAGGTAAGTAGTAAGTTGAATTATTTCATCAAATTTCATCATCAAAAATAATACAAATTAAGGTACGTGTAATATTAAAATCATCCTCTAATCCCTAACTGTTGAAGAGTTTAATCTTCTATCATCAGCTCACCTAAATAGCTTGAAAGTATACGACTGAAGGTCTTTAGATACGTATGAAATTGAAAGAATTATTCTCCAACTCCTAACCGTTGAGGAGTTGTACCTTCCACCTTCCATCATCAGCTTACCTAAATAATTTGTAAGAATACGACTAAAGGTAACTTATATACATATGATATTTAAAGATTTATCCTCCAACTCCTAACCGTTAAGGAGTGGTACCTTACATCATCAGCTCATCATCATAAAATGATGACTACCAGACGCAAATACCGGTGTAACTTCAGAAAATATACGAAAAACATAGTATGTGCCTATAAAAAATGAGGGTTTCCCTCGATTTCCCTGGGATCCCATCATCAGATCCTGATATGCTGGCAATGGGACCACCACGGAAGCATACCCAAAAAAAAAATCAAAATCGGTAAACAACTGACGGAGTAATCAGGTAACATACATAAAAAAAAATAAAAAAAATACATACAGTGGAACATAGAACCTCCTCCTTTTTGGAAGTCGGTTAAAAAGACTGAGTTTGTAAATAGAATGTCATGGTTTTAAAACAAAATTAATTTGAATTTAGAATACAGAGCCATTACAAACTTTTTTTTATTTGAAATGACCAGTACTGAAGAACGGCAATTTCATAGGTAAAGACCTAATATTATAAACGCGAAAGTTTGTAAGTATGGATGGATGGATGGATGTTTGTTACTCTTTCAAGCAAAAACTACTGAACGGATTTGGATGAAATTTTACAGTAATATAGATTATACATCAGAATAACACAAAGGCTACTATTTGCCTCGATAACCGACTTATACGCGGGCGGAGCCGCGGGCAACCACTAGTGTTAAATAATGTAATAAAATCATTATGAAAGAACGGAAAGAAGACATCTCGACGAACAACGGTTTTATATCTCACTCAATTTTTTTTTTAGAGATTGCTACACTGCGTATGCAGAACTTTTTTTATTTGTCTATGGTTCTTTGGATTAGTAAACATAAAAAAAATACTACTTTTTGTTAGGTACGGGTGGTTTACCCCATGTTTACCCTTAACTCCCTAATCCGTCTATATAGGCAATAACACTTTCTTTCGGCTGCCTTTCATAGTTATTAACGGAGATGAGATGGTAGTTTTAAATAACTTCAAATTGTCATATTTATAATTAACGGTTATATTTATTATATATATTTAAATATATTTATTGAAATAAATTTCCATGATAACAATGTTTATTATACATACGTGGAATGATACAAATGGTGGATAAACATCACAAATTACATCAGTCCATGTGGTAAAATCGCGGGCTCATGTACTGAGAGGGCCTGTTGCTTGATAGAGGCGTCGATGTTGCCATTATGTATGGTGGTATACGCCTTTTGTCGGCAAACGGACTTACTCTTGAATAATATCGCCTCTCTATTACCTGGAATGTAACGAGGTAATTAAAAATATTAATTTTTTTAAATAAGAATTTTTAATACGCATTGTCATAAGTCACATAATTTTAGTTTGTTTGTAAAAAGTATTCAGGTCTTTCAATCTGGTATCATTATTTTAAAATGACAAAATGCTATGAATTGCAAGAAAGAACACGCCCGAATATCAGCGACTGACGGACGACTGTTTGGCCACGTGTTGGCCGCTAGGTAAAAGTGAGAGAGATTCATTTTGATCCTGCATTTATTCTATCGATGTATGCAACTCTAAAATTTCAGCTAACGTGGTTTTAAAAAAATAGTGAAAAGATTAATTATTATATGAAAACTAACCTTATCAAAAAATCTAGTTAACTTGACGGAATTACTCGTTGCCGGCGCTAGAGACCTGAAATTTCATCATTTTATATAAAAACTGTTAATACGAAAAACTTTTTATAAAAAAAAAACCGACTTCCAAAAAACATCCAACGAAAACTCTCTGCCAAAAAAACACTTAAAAGCGTAAAATAAACTGGTTCATCATAAATTACCTATACCTAATTCTTTATTCATTTAAATAGTAGTATTATAATGTGTGCTAGGTACCTAAAATCTGTTTGAAGTTGGTGCCAAGTGACTATCGCTTAGACTTTTGTAATTGTTCGTTTGTATTCTTTTTGGCTTAGCACCGACTTCAAACAGATTTTAGATACCTAGCACACATTATAATACTACTATTTAAATGAATAAAGAATTAGGTATAGGCAATTTATGATGAACCAGTTTATTTTACGCTTTTAAGTGTTTTTTGGCAGAGAGTTTTCGTTGGATGTTTTTTGGAAGTCGGTTTTTTTTTATAAAAAGTTTTTATTTTTCAGTTTTTAGTGCAAACAATCGTAGGTAAGTAGTAAGTTGAACTATTTCATCATCAAGAATACAAATTAAGGTCTATACGTACGTGTAATATTAAAATCATGCTCTAATTCCTAACTGTTGAAGAGTTTAACTGCGTATGCAGAACTTTTTTTATTTGTCTATGGTTCTTTGGATTAGTAAACATAAAAAAAATACTACTTTTTGTTAGGTACGGGTGGTTTACCCCATGTTTACCCTTAACTCCCTAATCCGTCTATATAGGCAATAACACTTTCTTTCGGCTGCCTTTCATAGTTATTAACGGAGATGAGATGGTAGTTTTAAATAACTTCAAATTGTCATATTTATAATTAACGGTTATATTTATTATATATATTTAAATATATTTATTGAAATAAATTTCCATGATAACAATGTTTATTATACATACGTGGAATGATACAAATGGTGGATAAACATCACAAATTACATCAGTCCATGTGGTAAAATCGCGGGCTCATGTACTGAGAGGGCCTGTTGCTTGATAGAGGCGTCGATGTTGCCATTATGTATGGTGGTATACGCCTTTTGTCGGCAAACGGACTTACTCTTGAATAATATCGCCTCTCTATTACCTGGAATGTAACGAGGTAATTAAAAATATTAATTTTTTTAAATAAGAATTTTTAATACGCATTGTCATAAGTCACATAATTTTAGTTTGTTTGTAAAAAGTATTCAGGTCTTTCAATCTGGTATCATTATTTTAAAATGACAAAATGCTATGAATTGCAAGAAAGAACACGCCCGAATATCAGCGACTGACGGACGACTGTTTGGCCACGTGTTGGCCGCTAGGTAAAAGTGAGAGAGATTCATTTTGATCCTGCATTTATTCTATCGATGTATGCAACTCTAAAATTTCAGCTAACGTGGTTTTAAAAAAATAGTGAAAAGATTAATTATTATATGAAAACTAACCTTATCAAAAAATCTAGTTAACTTGACGGAATTACTCGTTGCCGGCGCTAGAGACCTGAAATTTCATCATTTTATATAAAAACTGTTAATACGAAAAACTTTTTATAAAAAAAAAACCGACTTCCAAAAAACATCCAACGAAAACTCTCTGCCAAAAAAACACTTAAAAGCGTAAAATAAACTGGTTCATCATAAATTACCTATACCTAATTCTTTATTCATTTAAATAGTAGTATTATAATGTGTGCTAGGTACCTAAAATCTGTTTGAAGTTGGTGCCAAGTGACTATCGCTTAGACTTTTGTAATTGTTCGTTTGTATTCTTTTTGGCTTAGCACCGACTTCAAACAGATTTTAGATACCTAGCACACATTATAATACTACTATTTAAATGAATAAAGAATTAGGTATAGGCAATTTATGATGAACCAGTTTATTTTACGCTTTTAAGTGTTTTTTGGCAGAGAGTTTTCGTTGGATGTTTTTTGGAAGTCGGTTTTTTTTTATAAAAAGTTTTTATTTTTCAGTTTTTAGTGCAAACAATCGTAGGTAAGTAGTAAGTTGAACTATTTCATCATCAAGAATACAAATTAAGGTCTATACGTACGTGTAATATTAAAATCATGCTCTAATTCCTAACTGTTGAAGAGTTTAACCTTCTATCATCAGTTCACCTAAATAACTTGAAAGTATACGACTAAAGGTCTTTAGATACGTATGAAATTGAAAGAATTATCCTCCTACTCCTAACCGTTGAGGAGTTGTACCTTATATCATCAGCTCATCATCATAAAATGATGACTATCAGACGCAAATACGGGTGTAACTTCAGAAAATATACGAAAAACATAGTATGTGCCTATAAAAAATGAGGGTTTCCCTGGATTTCCCTGGGATCCCATCATCAGATCCTGATATGCTGGCAATGGGACCACCTCGGAAGCATACCCTTTCGAATACAAAAAAAAAATCAAAATCGGTCCACAACTGACGGAGTAATCGGTGAACATACAAAAAAAAATACATACAGGGGAACATAGAACCTCCTCCTTTTTGGAAGTCGGTTAAAAATCCTTAGAGACGTATTTACACATTCTTGTAGACAATGAACTACAAACCTGGCTTGGTGACAGTTAACAAATATTTCGTCTGCACCGCATTGCTCGGCAATACTGCTTGCTAACCTTCTGTATTGATTTTTCCTCTGTTTCTCTTCTGCCAGATCAAATTTTGTACCAATTACCAATATGGGAATCTGTAATAACATAAGCATAAATTACAAAAATTGCTAACTTTTATTTTATTTTATTCAATAGGACACACAGATACAGATTGTAAAATACCAAAATACAGTCTTGACAGTAGGTACATTACAGTAAACCTGCCATCCAGTTGCAACTGTAGGTACACAACTTTAACAGTAGACAGTGCTTGGTTTTGGCATAAGGTAGGTAAATTATAAGAAAAAAAAACACAAAAATTACACATTACATAACACGAACAAATATAAAAAATACTAAGTAACTTGATTCCTAGTGGCACTCAAATGTGTAATTGTATTGTGGATGTAATATGTGGATTACGTTGTAAGTTACACATTTATATATTTTCTTGTTAATATTAGATGTAAGATGAATGTGTATCTGTTTGTTCTCCCTAATTAAATAAATAAAAATAATAACACAGTTTTGAAAAAATATTTAAAAGCTGTCCTCCGTGTCTAGCATGTACCTACCTACATTTCCCCATTTCTCCAATTAAATATGAACAAAAGCAATCTCACAATACATCAATTCGTATAGCCCTACCCGGTCCTACGATTCTACTTACTTTTCGTTACTAGGAAACGATACGTAAAAAAAGTGTTTATTCAAATTTAAAATCAGGTACAAATCTAGGTTAAGTAACGGTTTTATTTAAGACTAGCTTTTACACGTGGCTTCGCTCACGCAGACTTTCACCCCCTGATTTACCCCCTTAGGGGTGGAATTTGAGAAATTTCTTTCTTAGTGCTCACTTACGTTATATAAGGAACCTACATGCAAAATTTCAGGATTCTGGCTTCAACGGTTTGGGCCGTACGTTGATCTCTGGGTATGTCAGTCAGTCAGTCACCTTCCTCTTTTAATAGAAGATTCAGCTAACAATAGTTTTGGCAAAATCCAATAGTAAAGAAAGCAAAAGTCATGATTTATAAACTTTACCTGAGTAGAACCTAAAAACTGTTCAGGATCCACATCAACATGTTGTAGTGTCGGATTCGAACTGTCTTGATTTAATATTTCAGATAGCCACTTCTGCAAATTCACTTGACTTTTCCTATTGGTCAAATCGTGAACCAAAATAATACCTGAAAATGATGGCAACACATACAATAATATGGTTGATTTAGGTTTTAGGCAATTTCAGGCGCGATATGACCAACCAAGTGGTTTTAGTCTATTCGATACCGCCACGCTAAAAAATCCCAGTGGGGTTGCCACGTGTACCAAGAAACGCTTTTTCTCAGTTCAGCCAGTAATTCTTAAAGGTTCAATAGGTTTATATACACATTAAGCCGTAGACATTGAGACAATGTTGTAGAAAATAATAATTAGATGTGATTGACTTAACGATTATCGACAATAAATCAAGCACCTTTACAGCATGAGGTTATCCTAATTTACGTACCGTGTGTAGGCTGATAGAAAACATTCCTAGTATTTCTATGTCCATTTGAACCTCCAACATCCCAGAGCTCCACAAAGAAGGTATTTTGTGCTTGTGTGCCTTCCTTGTATCTGTGCAGTTTTACCTCTACGGAACAACCCACGGTCCATCCTGGTGATACCAGTGGCTTATTATGGGCAATCAAATAAGTAAGTGAAGTTTTACCCACGCCTGAAACATATAGATAATAAACATCAACATAAATTTTCGTCATAATCCTTCTGCTCTTCTTCCATCTTTATTTGGGGTCGGGGTTTTTAACCGACTTCCAAAAAGGAGGAGGTTCTATGTTCCACTGTATGTATTTTTTTTTTATGTATGTTCACCAATTACTCCGTCAGTTGTGGACCGATTTTGAATTTTTTTTTGTATTCGAAAGGGTATGCTTCCGAGGTGGTCCCATTGCCAGCATATCAGGATCTGATGATGGGATCCCAGGGAAATCGAGGGAAACCCTCATTTCTTATAGGCACATACTATGTTTATCGTATATTTTCTGAAGGTACACCGGTATTTGCGTCTGGTAGTCATCATTTTATGATGATGTAAGGTACAACTCCTTAACGGTTAGGTGTTGGAGGATAAATCTTTAAATATCATATGTATGTATGTTACCTTTAGTCGTATTCTTTCCAATTATTTAGGTAAGCTGATGATGGAAGGTGGAAGGTACAACTCCTCAACAGTTAGGAGTTGGAGGATAATTCTTTCAATTTCATACGTGTCTAAAGACCTTCAGTCGTATACTTTCAAGTTATTTAGGTGAGCTGATGATAGAAGGTTAAACTCTTCAACAGTTAGGGATTAGAGGATGATTATAATATTACACGTACGTATAGACCTTCATTTGTATTCTTGATGATGAAATTTGATGAAATAGTTCAACTTACGACTGACCTACGATTGATTGCACTAAAAACTGAAAAATAAAAACTTTTTATATAAAAAAAAAACGACTTCCAAAAAAACATCCAACGAAAACTCTCTGCCAAAAAACCACCGACTTCAAACAGATTCTAGGTACCTAGCACACATTATAATACTACTATTTAAATGAATAAAGAATTAGGTATACGCAATTTATGAAGAACCAGTTTATTTTACGCTTTTAAGTGTTTTTTGGCAGAGAGTTTTTGTTGGATGTTTTTTTGGAAGTCTGTTTTTTTTTTATAAAAAGTTTTTAAATGATTTATTTTATTAACGGCCGGTAGAATTTAATTGTTTTCAGATGGGATAAAGAACGAACATACATTTCAAAAAGTAATAGGGAAAGGACGAAAAATCTAGTGACAATGAAACTCTCAGAAAGAGAAGCTGAGCTGAAGCTGTATTAGTTCGAATAGATCGGGAACTCTTATGTCGGTTCTGTGATTAGAGCCTTCTCTAACCACGAGATCAGTGATTGTTTTTAAACTGACTGCGCCGATCGTAAACGGTGGGATCCGAAAATTGCCTGAGATACAAATATATTACATAATAGCGATAAACAATTGTAAGCCTCGTGGCCACGTAAATGTGGTATCTTATGGTAACTTATGTGGTATCTACCTGCTTAAACGCTACGACGACGAAACAGAATACATAAATACTGCATTCTGCTACATTCGGTAGATTATAAAGAAACAATAAACAAGTCTTATAAAAATTATTATTTTTACGGGAATTAACGCGATCACTTATTTCAAGGTATTACATACCGTTAATTCCCGTAAAAATAATAATTTTACATCATGGAACGCGAAAGTTTAAAAGTTAGTAAGTCTTATTAAAGTAGTAAATTGTAAATATATGTAAAACTGCTTCGTTGGTCTAACGATTAGCGTAAGCGACTGCCGATCAAAAGGTCTCGGGCTCGATTCCCGGGTCGGACTGCTGTTGGGATTTTCCTAAAATAAATTTTTAATAGCAGCCCGGGGTGTGGAATATGGCGGTGTTTCCCGCCCGTGCCTCGGAGAGCACGTTAAGCTGTCAGTCCCGGTTGTCCCGAACATCAATGGCAATCATTATTGGGAAGTCAGTTCCCCTTAAATATACTGACAACTAGTTCAACCTTGGCTTTCAGTTCACCCTCAGGGTTGCGGAGGTCCAAGGCCAGTCGCTCCGTGGAAAAACTGATTATTCAGGGAAAACCGATTGAACTAGTAGCCGACCCCAAATAATCTTGGGAATAATAAAGGCTAGGAAGATGATGATGTAAAAAAATCGTTTTATATGAAAACTAAATCAAAAGTTTACATAAAACTTGAGCTAATGACAAAATTTACAGAATTTCTTGCCTCGTTTCGATGATCAAACCCAAGACAAATCCCTATAAAATATTTCCGTACATCTAGATATTTTGCAAGTTTTTTTTTAACAACATAAACCTAGGTCTCTAGAGTAGAGGATGACCAAAGAATTGATGCATAGATGCGTGAAAGAGGATATTGCTAGGTAGAAAGTAAACAGTGAAGAACAGGAAGATGATAGACCCCAGATCGAGAAAGTATATTTATAATTTCGTGTTATTATACATCTATACGTCTTATTAAATGTATACTACGTCTTTGCATAAAATGACTTGTCTTTGATGAATTTGAAGTATTTTGATTTCATTATTTTGTTTGTCTCTGATTTTGCAGTGATAGGTAAATTAATGAAGATTGGTAGCTTTTGTTGGCGGAAATTTTTATTTGTCATTTCTATAGTAAGAATAAAAGATTATTATTAAAGATTCAGTGTTCTTTTTCTACAAAGAAATGTCCTATCAACTCAATGATATTATGGTTCACTGTTGAAATAAGGGTGGTTCAGTGTAAACCATCTATAGTACACAGTGAGCCAAATTTCATTTTTTATTTAAACTTCTATACCGTCTTAGTTAATTCTTTGGTCTTTCAGTGGTCTTTAACTAAGAAACCTAATAAAATTACCTAAACGATGACACCAAAATCTGACTCTTATCTTTATTTTCTAACAAGTTATACGAGTTTGAAAAACAGGTGGTTCACTGTTCGACGACGCACCCTACACTTTCGCCTTTATACATTAGTGTGATGTGATGTGATGTGATGATGTGATGTGATAGTAATAGTATAGATAATATTAGTAGGATATAGATTTGTTAATTATCATTTGTATTTCGCTGTTTCCCTGGTGTGTATCTCGTTGTGAAAATAACAATTTTGTTTTTTATTTGTTTTGGTCAAACATTTGTTTACTTTTGAAACACAATCACTCGTGTATTTTATTTACCGCCAAAATTGTAATACTTGAATGTTGGCCAACCTTCAAAACTGTCATGGCCACAGACATGTTGGCAAACGACAAGTTGATCGGTGATTTGAGTGCATTTTTGATAAATTTACCCGTACAATCTTAAAGTAAGTGCGCCCGTGTTTAATAAAGTTTCATTTACCAGAATCACCAAGGACGACGACTTTAACTTTCTCAATAGCAGCCATTCACATGAAATAAACTCGGTTCGTATCTATAACTTTTCTAATATTTTGACAAGACAATCTCGCTGCCAACTTTGAAGACTAATCTTGTGTTGCCATAGTTAAGATTATTTTATCCTCGTTGCTACTGCCATACTAAGTCGAAATCGATTAATAATACTTAAATTTCCAGAAACATGAATGAACATAATTGTTTTCATAATGTTTTTTTCATAAATTTTGACTAAATAATTATACTCCAAGTTAAGATATAATAATACTTTTTCCAAGCTATTATTTTTTCACTTTTATATCCGGACTGTGTCACTTTCATAGTTTTCATATCTGTCTGTACTATGGCGTGTTACATCTGTAAAATGCTGTGACAATTTTGAATTGGTCATCATTGTTCATTCATACACTACTGCCGGGCTAAAATCAATACATAATAAAATTAAAATATCTGCGTCCGCCATTGTATAAGTATCATGTTTTTATAACATGTATTTAGTATTACAATAAAATGCGACGAACCAATGTTATACACATCGATTTTTGGAGTCCCCTAAGATAAAAAAATGGACATTTGTCATAAGTTTCTTATTGTGCTTCTTCTAATAAAATCAGTGCATCTTTACTGTGGACCATATAATGGACAAATATGTAAAAGTTATTCGACGGGATATGTATGGTATAACCATACAGGAGGTTTTGACAATGAGAAGATCACCACAGGATTGTGGAAAGAAATGATATCAAAACTAAAAGAGCCTTGCCGAAGTAGAGCTGAGAAGTTATTATGTGCATATGCATTCCCAAAGTGCATTGATAAAGATGGGGTTGGTTATTTCGAATTACCGCTTTGTTATGAAGATTGTATGGCTGTTAAAATGCAGTTTTGTTATAACGACTGGATTGTTATCGAAGAACAGAAACGTCGAGGCGTTTTCTTTGAATCCAGAGGACACTTTAGATTTCCTGAGTGTGAAAACCTTCCTAAGTTTGCAGGGAAAGGTAATCAAGTGACTTGCAATAATGTTGGCACTACTAACATGGACACAAGTCAGATTACGACTATGTGTTACAGAGACAATGGCCGATATTACCAAGGTACTAAGAATACTACAGAAACTGGATTAGCATGTCAAGCTTGGGAGTCACAATTTCCTCATCAACATACAAGACCTCCATTAATCTTTCCAGAAGTACAGAATTCTAGTAATTATTGTAGAAATGCTGGAGGTGAAGAACGCAAGCCTTGGTGTTACACTATGGATCCAGATGTTAGATGGGAATACTGTGACGTTCCATCTTGTGCCAACACAAGTGATGAATTTGACAATAGTAATGGACCAAGTATTATTATGGAGAATTATTTTACCCCCACATTTGTCTTGTTGCTCTCTATTGGTGGCCTTGGATGTGTATTGGGGATAGCTTCAGTAGCTTTACTATGTCACTATTTTGTTAAGAATCATTACTCTAAATGTAACATATCCAATCGCAGAAATGTACAAAACATGGATATTGATTTGGATAAACTGCCTAGTAATTTAGCCTATCATACCACTGGTGCACAATTGAATCCTAAATTGGAAAAACTAGAGTTTCCAAGAAATAATATCATATATATCAGAGATTTGGGTCAAGGAGCTTTTGGAAGAGTTTTTCAAGCTAAAGCACCTGGCCTTATCCCTGAAGAAGAATTTACTCTTGTTGCTGTTAAAATGCTTAAAGATGAGGCTTCCCATGACTTAAAGTTGGATTTTGAAAGAGAAGCTTGTTTGTTGGCAGACTTTGATCACCCAAATATTGTAAAACTGCTTGGTGTTTGTGCTATTGGAAGACCAATGTGTTTGTTATTTGAGTTTATGGCCAAAGGTGATCTAAATGAATATTTAAGAGCTTGTAGCACTGCTACTAACTTTCAACCATCTGTAGAGAACAGAGAAGATCTTAGACTACTTGCTACTCCTCTAAACCACCAAGATCTCCTCCACATCGCCAGACAAATAGCATCTGGCATGGTTTATTTATCAGATAGGAAATTTGTTCATCGAGATTTAGCTACTAGAAATTGTCTCATCAATGAAGACATGGTTGTAAAAATTGCTGATTTTGGTTTATCTCACAAAATATACTTACAAGATTACTATAAAGGTGATGAGCATGATGCTATTCCAGTGAGATGGATGCCTTTAGAAAGCATTTTGTATAATAAATACACATTAGAATCAGATGTATGGGCCTACGGAGTATGTTTGTGGGAGATCTTCTCTTTTGCTTTACAGCCATACTTTGGTATGACACATGAGGAGGTGGTCAGATTTCTCAAGGATGGTAATGTTCTTGCTTGCCCTGATAATACACCTAGATGTGTTTATGATCTAATGAAACAGTGCTGGAACAACAGTCCCAGTGATCGACCCAACTTTAGAATCATCTATCAGACATTGGACAATATTCAAATAATATTAGAAAGAAGTCATCCAGAATAAAACAAACTAAATGTTTGATTTGCTAGAGAGTAGAATGACTTTGTATTATAATTTTAGTCTAATAATTTATTCACTGCCAAGTGTTACTTATATGTGTTATCCCAATTATATATGTTATCCCAATTATATATGTTAACTGTCTAGAAGTATTATAGTAAGATAATTCAAACTATTGTACTATAACAGTTCTCATCAGAGAAGTTATTGAATTTATGTGTCAATTTATAATTGCTATAAATTATTTAGTTATGCAACTGATTTAGTTATGTTTATATGTAAATGGCACACTAATTTAATAATAGGTCTTTACCTATGAAATTGCTGTTTTGTATGCAATAAGTGAAAGTACTTATTTTTTCAAACTTTTTTATTTCTGTTATTCGAAGTAATCACCCATGCAATCGACGCATCTTTGACAACGCATTGGCAGTTTATTGATGAAGCTCTTGCAGCTTGGAGACTGTCTGTTGCGCAGTATGGGGTCGCGCGTTGTCGTGAAGCAGCTGCAAGAGCTGGGGTTGGAAGCTCTCCCTCATCCGCCATACTCACCAGACCTTGCACCTACCGACTATTCGTTTTTCCAAAATTTAGACAACTTTTTAGTGGGTAAAAAATTCAATTCCCGAGAGGCAGTACAAAATGCCTTTGAAGAGTTTGTTGCCTCCCGTCCAGCTGATTTTTACAAGAAGGGCCAATAAACTGCCAATGCGTTGGCAAAGATGCGTCGATTGCATGGGTGATTACTTCGAATAACAGAAATAAAAAAGTTTGAAAAAATCAGTTCTTTCACTTATTACATACAAAACGGCAATTTCATAGGTAAAGACCTATTATTTCGTTTTGCAACTATTAAATCCAAGACTGATTTTGGTTAGAACTCGATTATTCTAATTTAAATAAGTAGGCTAGCCATATTGTGTACATTTTTTCAAGTGCAGTTCTTATAATGTTCTTTCATGTACAAGTTAGGCAGCTTAATTCTAGGAATATTGTCAATGAGACAAAAAAATATTATTCTTGAATTCTGAAACTTGTGAAAATTGTGAAACTGAATATAGTTTGCCAACAATGTTAGTTTTAATGTTTAAGATAAAATGATCCCTTCACTAAACCATTTCTTATGCTATCACATGAATGTGCTTATTGATTTTAATCATTCTTATTCCTTTTAAATTTGCATTTTTTATATCATGTGTGAAATATTATGGAATTGGTGTGTTATAAATTAAAAACAAACCATGTAATTAATATCTACAAATGTATTTGAAATGGTAAAAGATTATGAAGTAGGATATATAATTGACAAAAATTGGACTGAATGTCTCCCTAGTGATTGATAACAATATGTATAGAGTGATATGTCCAAAGTAAATGTACATACTGCCAAACAATCAAAAGTTCTATATACACAAAAGAGTGAATTGTAATATTTTTCATAATGCTGACAGCTAATATATAGGCATTTTGAAGTTTTAATTTTTAGAATGTTTTTATTTATGTAACTATTAATTACAATGTAATGTAATATTAGTTTTCGATAAATAATCTAAGTGAAAATAATTAAATTTGTTTTTATGAAGTATCCAACGTTTTATTCCTTACTAATAATAGGTCTTTACCTATGAAATTGCCGTTTTGTATGCAATAAGTGAAAGTACTTATTTTTTCAAACTTTTTTATTTCTGTTATTCGAAGTAATCACCCATGCAATCGACGCATCTTTGACAACGCATTTGTTATCATAGTAAGAAGATTGTAAAATAATGAATAGATTGTATAACACTGTCGCATTGGGCTACGCCTGTAATGATTGTTGTTTTAAAGTGTAAATAAATTAATAAATAAATTTATTCATAATACCAAACAATCTATTTCAGATTATTTTCTGAGAATTGGGTCATCTTATATTGCTATCATTAAACAATGTTGATAACTACTACTACTTGGTACTTGCTTGTATCAATTGTTACTCACTTGAAAAACATTTCTACGAAAGTTGCTGTCATTCGTTATCTTTGCAAAACAATGCAAGTTATATAGACAGCCAATGTTAAACTAGGGTGCATAAGACAGCTTGATGACCGAAATACACAAATCAAAAGTGTTTAGGGATCAAGCATTTTTATGCGGATTTCTTGAGATTGAGATGTGGCTTTGGTCCTGGCCTGCTCAGTAGCCAGACTTGAACCCGATTGAGCATGCATTGGGATATGCTACAGAGAAGAGCTCTGCCGAATATGGAGGGTATCCAGTCGCAAGAAGACCTTTTTTTGTTGTTGCAACGAACATGGGCGGCTATTCCACAGCGTGTTTGGATGAACTCATTTTGAGTATGCCAAACCGATGTTCTTGTGTTGTTAGTGTTCGCGGTAGAAACACGGATTATTAATTGTTTAAGTTACCTAATAAAATTTTAAAGAAAACTGTTATTTCAGTCTTTTTTTCGAACTTTAATGTTAGTGGTTCAAATGTCAAAAATCCCTTTATTAGGAAAATGGCAAATTTCTTTATTAATGCAAAGGTGACTTGGTTTATCGTTACTGTGACAAACGAAAACACTTTATTTGATGAATCCTTAAATAAATTTTTAATTAATATCAATCAGGAGAAAAGTTATTGCAAAACATATGTTGATCCTTAGACACATATGTTGATCCCTAGACACTTTTGATGTGTGTACTTACACTTTTGTTACTGTAGTCATAAAATAGTTCGTACTCAGGATTATTAATCCCCTGCGCATGTCTCATCTAAAACTGGTTAAAATTCAAATATGGTTGCCTCTATACTTCTTATCTATCTTTTAGAATATATGTACCAGGAACTATGGCGACTGAAGAACGATTAGTAACGGAAGTACCAAGCAGTCTGAAGCAGTTGGCACGTCTCGTTGTAAGGGGCTTTTACACAATAGAAGATGCCCTAATAGTCGATATGCTCGTCAGAAATCCATGTATGTACAATCAAACATTATTTACTGATAATAGTATAACTGATAGCCTAGTATGAGTTTGTTTTATTACTCTCAAAAGTCTCGTAACCACTAGATCGTCACGGTGACCACGTTCGGCGTTGTGATTGTTCCGTACTGTGACTTTCACCAATCGTAACTCTAAACGTGTTCGCCGTCAAGAGCTGCGATGTGAGCTGAGCAAGATCTGATTGATGTGAAGTAAACTCACATTAGGTCCTCTGACCTTTGAAACATCTGATAATAACGTATTTACAGGTATGAAAGAAGATGATATATGCGAACTATTAAAGTTTGAGAGGAAGATGTTGAGAGCTCGAATCGCTACATTGAAAAATGACAAATTTATCCAAGTACGATTAAAAATGGAAACAGGTAAATGCTATAATCATAACATTTATGGAAGAATAAGTTATTAAAACTTTTTTCTTTTTTGCCTTGAGTGGAAAACATACACAACAACTTTGTAAAATAAATTGCCTTGATGAACAACGATTAATACCTACGTATAATTTTTAAAGGGGTTTGACTGCACGGTTGGCCTAGTGGTTTAAGCGGTCGCCATGCCGCTTTCTGCTGCCCCAAGTGTTGTGTGTTCAAATCCCCCTATGGGACAGCACTTTGTGTGATACATAAATTTTTGTTCTGAGTCTGGGTGTTCTCTACGTTTCATGAAGGATTGTGAATTCCCCGCGACACAGGATTTTTATTCCTAATGCCTAGTCACAAAAAAAGAAAGTTTTTAAATTATGTAATTTTATGAATTTCAGGTCCTGATGGCAAAGCACAGAAAGTCAACTACTATTTCATAAATTACAAAACATTTGTAAACGTAGTTAAGTACAAATTAGATTTAATGCGTAAACGCATGGAAACAGAAGAACGCGACGCCACAAGTCGCGCTAGTTTTAAATGTCCCTCTTGTGGGAAAACTTTCACAGATCTCGAAGTAAGTGCGTGTATACTCATAGCTCATATTTATAATGCCTTTACAACCGTGGGGCGAAGCTAGACGAAAAAAAGCCTAAGTTACTCCTTATTACAACAGCTATTTGCCAGTGAAAGTCCCTTCAAAATCGGTCCAGCCGTTCCAGAGATTTGTAAAAAATGTTATTTTGTTAAATGTATCGTGTATACATACATATGCATTTAGTTATTTTATTTATTTGTATAGATTATTTTATGTCATTGGCATTGAGAAAGTAAAGTCTGTACCTCATTTAAGAGACTTTTAGGATTTCACAGTTCAAGTAGTTCCCCTTGAAAAAGTTGCAGAATCTTTATATAATACTAGCTGACCCACGTAACATCGTTTACGTTTTTGTGAATCTTAACCATTCCCAGATCCCCTTGAACACACACAAAAAATTTCATCAAAATCGGTCCGGTCGTTTGAGAGAAGTTCAGTGACATACACACTCACAGAAGAATTATATATATAAAGATTTTTATATTATATATATTTTATATTGCAGATATTAATCTGATGATTTCAAGCGGATGGCACTCGCGCTCGTACTGGTCCGAACCGGTCCCAGATATCGTGTCCGTGAGCAGTCTCTATGTGTGCGTTGCTCGAGCGCACTTTGTATGTAGATTGACTTCTGTACCTATCTATTTTGTGATTATACATAGATATAAAAGAAAGTCGTGTTAGTTACACTATTTCTAACTCAAAAACGGCTGAACCGATTTGGATGAAAATTGGTGAAGAGGCTTAGAACCAGAAGACGGACTTAGGATACTTTTTACATAGGTTTTTTTACTTTGTGCGTTAACCGCGGTTGTTGTTGTACCACGGGGCTCAGCTAGTTAGTTATACATAGAAAACACCCAAATTCCGAAACAAATATTTACAGATCATACAAACATTTTGTCCGACCCGGGAATTGAACCCCAGACAAGCACAGCACTCGCATACGCTACCACTGCGCCACCGAGGCAGTTGGTTAATTACATAAGAGTCGTAAAATTGTACAAAATTACTCTAATTCTTACTAGTCGATTTTGAATTTTTATAACCATTCAAAGTATAACCGTGGGAGAGTCACGCTTCCGCATAAATGGGCTGGCTCGATCGGAGTGATACCACGGCCTCACAGAATCCGGTGTGAAACAGCGCTTTCGGAGGCCCATACTCTAACCACTCCCCCCATCCCCCAAAGGCCGGCAACGCACTTGTGACGCCTCAGGTGTTGCGTGGTGTCCATGGGCGGCGGTAATCGCTTACCATCAGGCGATACGTCAGCTAGTTAGCCCACTATGCCATTAAAAAAAAAAGTATCTGTCCACTGATATCACACGTGGCAGGATAAATTCATAAACTTTTTTAAACTACTGGTAGGAGTACAGTGTTTTCAAGTTTATGTTCAATACTGCAGGCCGACCAGTTATATGACATGATGACTCAAGAGTTCCGCTGTACATTTTGTAACCAAGTTGTCGAAGAAGACCAATCAGCACTGCCAAAGAAAGACTCGAGACTTCTATTGGCTAAGTTCAACGAACAACTAGAAACGTTGTATATATTACTACGAGAAGTAGAAGGCATCAAATTGTCACCGGAGATATTAGAACCGGAGCCTGTGGACATCAATACTATTCGAGGGTAATTACACAAATACTTCTGGTACTACATACTTAAATGTTATATAGGCGTTCTGGAATGTCTACAAACATGATTCTATTGAAAAAATATTCGATTAGATTAAGTGATCACGTATATTGAACACACACTGACCATATCAATTATTGTTTGATAACTTGATGACCAGATAGGGTAGGAAGAGTATTTAAAAAATAATTTCCAACTAATATCTCCACGCCAGTATGTTCAATCGAGAATAGTCCTATGTGCGTATCCTATGTTGTGATGAAAACTTAAACAAACTTAGTCGTTAGATTCATTTTGTTTATTTTTTCGGTACATATTTCTGTTCTTGTAATATATTCGTAAAAATATACCATAAATATCTATTATGGTAATCAAAACATAAGCTCTTCTGTACGTAAGTGAACCGTTAGTAATGCGATCTAGATATTTGAACCATAGGTAGATCTGACTTTGGTAATAAATACCGATTCAGGATTAGTAGTTTCTCCGTAGTTCAATGTATCTTCGGGAGATGGCGCTGTAGTGCATTTTCTTAAGTCGCCACACAATCTTGTAATTAATGTGTTTCCAGATTGACCGCAAAACAATTAGGCCTACGTCCATCAGGCGAGCAATGGTCGGGTGAAGCAACTCGTAACCAAGGCATGCTGGTGGAGGAAACCAGGGTCGATGTCACCATCGGTGAGTCGGACAACGCTAACGACGCAAGCGCACTGAGGAAGGAGCGACCTGTATGGATGGTAGAGAGCACTATCGTTACAAATGATCAAGTAAGTATTATAATATCCCTAGGTTTTGCCCGTAACTTACCCGCGTATATATCGGTTATCACGGTATAAAGTAGCTAATGTCCTTCCTCAAGAATGAAATTATCTCCATGACAAATTTCATTAAAGTCGGTTCAGTGGTTTAGCTTTAAAAGCATAACAGACAGACTGTTAATGTAGCATTTGTAATATTAGAAGGGTTATCTAGATTTTAGTCTTTGAAACATTAAGATCAGATTAG
Organism: Diaphora mendica; assembly: GCA_949125395.1. Lineage (NCBI taxonomy): Eukaryota > Metazoa > Arthropoda > Insecta > Lepidoptera > Erebidae > Diaphora > Diaphora mendica. Next base: position 16,891,930 of record OX421316.1, read on the forward strand.
CACAGGATATCTTAAATGAAGGCGACATAAAATTGAACCTATTTAAATTGAAATCAAGAGTGAAGAAAAAATAAACTATATTAGTACAATAGTTTCGTTTCAATGCTTATTTTTAACGACTAAAGTAATGATTTGTTATGTTTTAAGACACTAACTACTGTAACGGTGGATTAGCCAATACGGCAGCAAAGCAAACACATTAAACTTATTAAACTCACAATACTCTCCAGCAGACACCAAGTAGAACGGCTAGAATATGAATGCCTGTGAATAATTCGAACCGAAGGTATTTTATAGTATCTGACAGGCTTCATCATAATAATTATTCTACTGATTATTAGCATACAATATTATTTGATAATACAGGATTGTGTAACATTAATGATTTATTATGCCGGAAGTAGGAGTAGTATATTTATAAGTCACGCCGGAAGCTGACAAGCGGAAGGCGCCAAGATATTAATATGAATCAAATATTTACTCGATTATAAAATCACCAATTAAATAAGGTTATAATATATTTTATTGTATGCCTAGTAATTATTAAGATTTATACGAGGTTGGAATCGTTACTTATAACACTACACTATCCTATTATTTATTACTTTTGCAGAGCGATAGTGTTCATTCTACGGACGCTGCACTGGAGAAAGCGGCCAGTAACGCCAGTACCGCCAAGAATGTGGGCAAAGAGAAGAACGATGACATCATGTCCGTTTTACTCGCTCACGAGAAACAAAACACAGGTGAATAAATATTACTACTACGATTCATTCCTAAAATATCCATGCTTCTTATGGTATTTTTCCTTCTTTGAATGGGACTAAATGGGATGGTATACTTCCCATTTGACTTACATGACTTAAGGTCAATGGGGCAGGGGGTGTCCACAGCAATCCGCCATCGCGTTCGGTCGTGAGCTTGGTATTTCATCTCGGTCCACGTCTTCCCGACTCTCTTCGCCTCATCTGCTACTGTGCGTCGCCAGGTCTGTTTGGGACGACCACGTTTCCGTTTTCTTTGCGGATTCCAATCGAGCGCCTGTTTGGCGATATGATCGGAATCTCTTCGCAGTGTGTGACCAATCCAGTTCCATTTGCGGCGCTTTATCTGTTGGTCGATCGGCGTTCCATGAGGTATTCGTTGGAAATTTTCTAGGGCCAGTAAATACCGAGAATTCGACGAAGACAGCGATGTACTTTACTTCCCATTTAGTCCCATTCAAATTTAAATCATTCATAATTTAACAAAGGATCTTCATAACTGGTTCATAAACTGCGAAGTTAAAGAGTATCCATGCTTCGTCAATAGGCCAGCCTTCTAGTCAAGTTGCATTCTACAAACATAGACGATAATATAAAACTATCAAATGTATAGGAATGACGTCTCTTCATTAAGTCAGGTTGTCAAAACAAAATATTAGCCAATAATACAAACGGATAGAAGCGTTAGCGATTGTAGAAAGAGAATCGATGCGAAACATTTTGCAACTTGTGGATAACCTGAGGTCGAACTAAATTCGAAAGTTGAACTAGTTGTCAGTATATTTGAGGGCACTGACTTCCCAATAACAATTGCCAGAGATGACAACCGGGACCGACGGCTTAACGTGCTCTCCGAGGCACGGGCGGAAAACACCGCCAACTTCCATACTCCAGGCTGTTATTAAGAATTTCTTGTAAGAAAAACCCAACAACAGTTTTGTCCCGACCCGGGATTTGAACCCGAGACCTCTTGACCAGCAGTCGTGCCAAAAAAAAAATTAATTATTATTATACCTAATTATATACTTAATTTATCATACTAGGTAATTAAGTAGGCCGTTTATGTAATTATAAATGGTTTACTTTATTGCTATTTCTCAGGAAATGCTGCAACCACCAACGCGTTGAAAGGAATCGAGCCCGATAGTTCAGATTCCAGTGACAACGAGTCCAAAGATCCGTTCAAACTCAAAGATGAACTGGCTGTAGTCGGTAAGTATTTAATGATCACTTACTTTATCAACCATGTTCCTTTTGCAGTCCATTGCTAGACATAGGCATAGAACTCTTCCATTGCACACCACTCTGATAGATTATAATAATATAATAATAAATTTTATTTCAAAAAGTATTTTGTACAGGACACGTATGAATGACTTAATACACTATGACATTTTACAATTAGGCAATTGGATACCCTGTCCCAAACTAGGCAGGTGGGAACCTGTCTGTATCTTAAGAAAGAGTATAAAGGATTTTAGGCTACTCGCATCCGGGTTCTGCCAGCCATCTTGCGCAAGTCAACACTCCACCTGCCCTGTAGGCGTCCTATACTATGTTTGCCGAGACGCGGTCAATATGTCCATGTTACATATTAAATTAATATTTTTTGTCGTTGTAAATGATACATGATTGTTTTGGAATAATTCTCGAATTATCACTACCGCTATTCTTCTGTTGGAAGAGCCGACTAATGCCGATCGGACTTCGACAGATATTGGTCGTCCAAGTAATCCGATCCGTCCTATCTACACATTGGTGTATTGGATCCAAGACTATAACTTGTAGCCATTATAGCCAATGTGAGGCGCCGGCATTAGAGAACAATCCACGCAAGACAATCAATACTGCAAAGAGAAGGAAAACTTGAAACAACTTTTACCGTGCGAGAGCCACGCTTCGGCATGAATGGGCCGGCTCGACCGGAGTGATACCACGGCCTCACAGAAAACCGGTGTGAAACAGCGCTTGCGCTGTGTTTCACCGAGTGAGTGATGATACCGGAGGCCTATACCGCAACCCCTCCCCCCATCCCCCAAAGGTTGGCCACGCATTCATGACGCCTCTGGTGTTGCGGTTGTCCATGGGCGGCGGTAATCTTTTACCATCAGGTGATACGCTTGCTCGTCTGCCACCAATTCCATTAAAAAAAAAAAAAAAATCTTTACCCAACCAGTCTGTAAAGCATACTAATATATCCTTTTTAAGGAGGATCTTATGTTCAGCATTGAACTGATAGAGGCCGTTGATGATGATGAGCGTAAATTGCCTGCATAATAAAGTTCTAGGATCTCAAACGTGATCTAATTATTATTGGCTAGTTTTGGTTGGCATTTGTATGTAGTCTTTGTCCATTAGTTCCACTTCCTTTAAAAATCACATAAATCGCTAACGAAGCGTATATAATTCGTTAACAGTTACGTCAATATAATCTATGATCCTATCTGATTTTGATCGACTTAGACTAAACTGTATACCATTTCAAAATAAAAGAAATGTCGGGCCAGCTATGCAGTAATCGTATAGTTATACTAAACATGAAAGAATAAATTAAAAAACCTTTAAGAGATTAAAAACAACAAGTTCAAACTTTATTGACTTGATCCAATGAATTCTGGTTAGTTGATTATATTGTTATGAATTTAAAACAGTATGTGGATGTTAAGAGAAAAAAACACGTCTATCTGTAGATAAATATGACATTAACCTATGATTTTATCTGTAAATGTACTGCATTTAACAATACTACGCCGTAAATTCACCTAGAGATAGCCTATTCGCATCTTTTTATATACATCATCTTCATCTAGGAAGATGATGTATATAAAAAGCTAAAAGGCTAGGAAGCCTTTATTATTCCCAAGATTTGGGGTCGGCTAGTTCAACTGGTTTTACCTGAATATCAGTTTTTCCACGGAGCGACTGGCATCGGACCTCCGCAACCCTGAGGGTGAACTGAATTCGAAGGTTGAACTAGTTGTCAGTATATTCCGCCCGTCACAGGCGCGAGTGGCACACCGTGTGGTTTTAGTCGGTTTGAGTCCGACACACCGCCCCGCCGCAAACCCCGGTGGGGTGACGGTCCGAGAGGATTTCCAAACGTAAAAAAAAAAGTTGTCAGTATATTTGAGGGCACTGACTTCCCAATAACGATTGCCATAGATGTTCATAACAACCGGGACCGACGGCTTAACGTGCTCTCCGAGACACGGGCGGGAAACACCGCCATCTTCCATACTCCGGGCTGCTATTTAGACTTTCTTGTAAGAAAAACCCAACAGCAGTCCGACCCGGGAATCGAACCCGAGACCTCTTGATCTGCAGTCGCTTACGCTAACCACTAGACCAACGAGGTCGTCTTTTTATATACAACTATACAAAATCAACAGCCTAGCAGTACACTGTTGAACATAGATTTCGGCCAACTATAACATGCTGGTCAAACGGGTGTAGCCCATGCGGTAGTGTTGTATATATGTTACCGTCAGATTGTCAAAACCGTTAGATTGTAAACTGTCGAAAGATTGTCAACCGTGACAAAACAATTTAACGTACTATTTTTCGTTAGTTTATAATGTATCTAAGTGTATAATGTATCAATCTCGCGCGAAATAGATTACAATCTAAAGGTTTTGACAATCTCACGGTAACATATATATTATAATTCTTAAACGTTCATTACATGGACATCAAATAATGCCTACCATAAATAAGTTCCTATACCTTCTTATACACTTTTAAAATTTTTAGCCGAGATGGAAAGTGAAGATTCAGACAGTGATGACAACGCGCCCACGGTACTGGTCAACGGCAAAACTGTTCCACTTACGAGCGTTGATGATGACGTCATCGCACAGATGACTCCCTCAGAGAAAGAAACCTACATACAAGTATATCAGGAATATTACAGCCACATGTACGATTAGATAGATGTTCAAAAAATCAATCAATCAAATGCAAATAAATTGATTCTCTAAATCATTAATTTTTATTTACATTGCACAGTTAGTGTCCTAGTATATCCTTCTCCAATCACAGAATCACTATACAGGCTACATTCCTCGTCCGAGATAGGCGGTATTCCTCGTCCGATGCGTTTCCCTTCCTTCCATCTTCCTGTCTGATAATGATTACTTTAAATAGAGTTAGTCCAAAACTCTGCAATGAAACACATAAGCCAAATCCTAACATTAAGACTGATTGTGAAATGATAATGAAGGTATATTCATTTTAAAAATAACCTTTCTTCGGTAATATTAAGCAGATTTTATTAGCCTATCGTAGCCCACGTTTTATCCGTATTGCCGGTAACGACGATTGCCCCGTTATAGTAGTGTACTCGGCTCTAAAGGAATACAAACAGTACACCGATGTTATTAAGGTAATGCCCACGCCACGATGTGTTTTCTTGGGCACAACAGAAAGCACATGTACTTTCGACTACACATAACGTGGCAGTGGCTTGCAATTGCGTACCTCATTTGATGACTATCCGATAGATTAAAAAAAAAATTGTAAGCATATTAAATTAATGTGCAATCCCTATACCGACTTTGTGGATGCCTGCCTTAGGGGTATAAATCTAAATAAATTATATAAAAATAGTATCTGTTAGTAATTTCAAATTTTTCATGAAATACATGTGAAATATGTATATACGATACTAACATCAAAAAATTGTTTTTCTTTATAAGTTTTGTCTGTCTGTTTGTTCCGGCTCATCTCTAGAGCGGCTGGACCGATTTTGACAGGACATTCACTGGCAAATAGCTGATGATATAAATAAGGAGTAACTTTGTTTTTTTTTTTTTTTTTTAATTAAAGACAACTCCCGCACTAGGAATAAATCCTGTGTCGCGGGGGACTTTACAAACATACATGAAACGGACACAAATTACACCCAGACTCAGTACAACAATTTGTGGATCACACAAAGTGTTGTCCTACGTGGGATTTGAACCCACGACACTTGGCGAAGTAGGAAACGGCGTGGTGACCGTTAAACCACTAGGTCAAATGTGCAGTCTTTTTCTTCTTTCTTCGGTTCGGTTCGGTTAATTCTATTTTAGACTACCGCGGTGTTAAATGTACAAGAACAACCGCGGGTAACACTGCAGGGCTCAGCTAGTAAATAATAAAACTGCATAAAATGGAATTGTTCTTGAGGATTGTAAGAAAAAACAGTTTTCAGATACAGATTGTTATTGGGTGTCATCGTTTACTCGTAGCCGAAGGTTCAGAATTAAAAGTCATTCAATTATAAATGTCATTTTCTTTAATTTAAAATAATAAGTTACTAACAAAGATTTTTTTTTTAATTAAACTAACTACATTACATATGTACACATTAGAACACAATTTTTTTTTTTTTTTTTTTTTATGCATGGCCCGCCAAAATGACTCTGCCTGATGGAAAGCATAAGCAGAATCCAAGAGTGGCGGTCACCATACTCACTACGAATGCAGACAATGCAGTATGGCAACCCACACCATGGCGGCCTAGTGATGCTGCTGCATCTTTTAGTCTAGTCAACAAGTGGAACTTGTCGACTAGACTATTTGGGCCTCCGGTCTCGCACTCACCAACGAAACACGACAGCATCAACGCTGTCATTTTACGTTGATTTTCTGTGCGAGGGTAGTACCGCCCCGGAAATGGAAATATTTGAATAACATGAGAATGCCGTTAATACTGTTTGATGTGTATAATGTTTAAGTACCTTATAAATATCATTTATATTAGATATATAACTGTTAGGCACTTTATTGAACGTTATATTGCCATTAATAATACCCATCCACTCAATAACCATCAAAGAAACAGGTCGTACTAAGCGTAGACATTCTAATCTATGGTTATTCCTGTAAAATTAGGTCTATTATTATTATTTGCATCAATTTAACTGCAATTTCTACTTATATAAACCAGTCATATTCGTAGGTAAACAGTTAATAATATTCCTGCAGAACGAATGTGTCTAAAATTAATCCATATGGCACCAATGTTGGTTAATCTCCGGATCCCAAGTTTAATAGTTATTACACTTTATTTTTGTTACTGCCTCATTGGTCTAGCGGTTGGCGCAAACGACTGCCTATCAAGAGGTCTCGGGTTCGATCCTGGGTGGGAAAACTGTTGGGTTTTTCTTACAAGAAATTCTTAATAGCAGCCCGGAGTATGGAAGATGGCGGTGTTTAACGCCCGTGCCTCGGAGAGCACGTTAAGCTGTCGGTCCCGGTTGTCGTCGTTGTCGTTGCATTCGTTATTGGGAAGTCAGTGCCCTCAAATATACTGACAACTAGTTCAACCTTCGAATTCAGTTCACCCTCAGGTCCGATGCCAGTCGCTCCACGGAAAAACTAATATTCTGGTAAAACCGGTTGAAGTAGTGGCCGACCGAAAATAATCTAGGGAATAATAAAGGCTAGGAAGCTGACACATTTTTTTTGTGCGGAAATACCCCCAGGTACCACCGAACCGACTGGTGGGTATGTCGGACTCGAACCGACTAAAAACAGCACGCCGTCTTGGTACTAAGAGCCGGGGAACCAGGTGCATCCTCGAAAGGAAATCCCTGGAACCCCGACGTACCTCTGGCCACCTACGGTTTGTAGATGGCCCCTTTCTGAATAGTTATTACACCTAACTAAATTCCAAAAAGTTTGCCTGGAAAAGATTGCTTTTGGCAATCAAGCCGCCCTTTGTACAACTACATAACTGACATTTTATGTACCTACTCTCTTGTGGATTGTAGATGGTGTGTTGTGGATTGTTAGATTTTTTGTATTACGGTCCGAGAAGCAAGATTTACGGCATTTTTTATATATACCTCAAAATGGGATGGTTAAACGATTAAATTTTGGTGTATACCTACACATTAAAAATAACACATCTTACTAAGTTGGAATTCCTCAAATCATTTCAGAACAAATTAATGTCATCTGGCTTGTGTAAAAAAGGTTATTTTATGCTGGTTGCGGTTAATTTAATAAAGACAACAGTATCAGTTATCTGTACTATAATCTAAATGAGTTCGAACGAGTACTCATTAATGTACGTAAAAATATAATACTCGGCTCTATAATAAGCTAGAACACTACACATGCTTGTTTCATTTTTTTCGTGATCCATTTTACTAAATACTGATAATTAGCATAATGATCATTGTAAGTTAAAATATCTATACTAATATATAAAGCTGAAGAGTTTGTTTGTTTGTTTGAACGCGCTAATCTCAGGAACTACTGGTCCGATTTGAAAAAATCTTTTAGTGTTAGATAGCCCTTTTATCGAGGAAGGCTATAGGCTATATATCATCACGCTAAGACCAATAGGAGCGGAGCACCAATGAAGAATGTTACAAAAACGGGTGAAAATTATTACGCTACGGGCAATAGTATACGTAAACGAGGTTGCGTGGGTCAGCTAGTACAACGATATAATGGGTTTGCAAAGTATGAGCTCACACGGTTTTGACTTTATGAGAAGTGGCCTTTTTTGCATCTGATTTCTTTGAAAAAATACAGTGTACAATGATTGATATGTTTGTCAAAATACAGTGTGTACTAGTTGATTTGTTTGCCCCACTTTTCCCAATACTCCTCCGTTTGCATTTCCATTATTCGAGAAAGACTACGGTCCACCGCAAACAATTCTTCCTCACCCGTAAAAATGGCTGCTTTAGCATCTTCCTGTAAAATTAATAGGAACAATTATTGTATGCGACTGTTGAGTACATTTGTATAGAAATATAAAATTTAGACTCACAGAATCTTTAGTAATTTTCAAATCATCCATGAGGGCTCTTTCGACATCTTCAATTTCAGTTTTTTCGTCAGATTTGAATAATATTTTCGGCTCACAGTCTGCAACTATAACTACCTGCAATGTTATAAACAAGCTGTTATATTTACATATTTATTCGATTTTAAAATTATCAATACATACAATAAAATCGTAACTGATCGCTGTCTGTACATGAAAGATATATAAGTAAAACCATTATATGGGAGCTTTAAGAAAGCAATAGAACCCAAAAATATGATTTTTAAATTTTTTGTCTCTTTGTCTGTATGTTTATGCACGCTAATCAGAGAAACGGCTAAACAAATTTGAATTCGGCTTTCACTAATGCATTGCGGTTTGCTTCATTTAACATTTAGTGTTTGTTTCATTTCAATCGATTCATAAATAAAAAACTTATATCGGTTTGATGAATCATCGCGATAACCGACCTTTAAGCTAGCTAGTGATTTAACAAAATGTGTTGACTTACTCTCACTCGATTGTCGTATAAAGTGTCAATAAGTGTAATAAATCTTCTCATTTGAGATCTATGCCTTGTAATTGACAATTGTGGCAGGTTTCTAATGAACACAGTGTGAAATGTTTTTGATATAACTAGATAATCGCTGGCTCCAAGAGGCTGAAAAACATTACATATTTTATTTGAGACATACTTTTATTGATACTTGGTGCTAATAGAGCGCGATTCGAGTTTGATTCTCGCTCACGTAACTCTATTATAATAGATTTTTGACATTTAGTTAAAATTTCTTAAAAAGAGTCAAATAATATAGTTCACTTCTCTAAATCTTTTTTAAGGAATATTAAATCTACCAAGCAGAAGTAGGTGAACGTAATCTATATCTATACAAATATTATAAACGCGAAAGTTTGTAAGTATGGATGGATGGATGGATGAATGGATGGATGGATGAATGGATGGATGGATGTTTGTTGCTCTTTCACGCGAAAACTACTGAACGTATTTGGATGAAACTTTACAGTAATATAGCTTATACATCAGAATAACACAAAGGCCACTATTTGCCGCGATAATCGACATATACGCGGGCGGAGCCGCGGGCAACAACTAGTCTTATATATAAAAATCAATTGCTGTTTGTTTGTCTCGCTTAAATTCGCGAACGGCTAGGCGGATTTAGCTGATTTTGGTTTTGTAATGTTTGTCGTAGTTCAGGGAAGGTTTAAACGTTGAAAAAATAAAAATAACTTGAACATCTAAATGTCACGTGTACGAAGTAGCGAGCACAGCTAGTTTAAATATATTACTCAGTTTTATAGCGACTTATATGCCTCTGATGAAGCTCTGCAGTATTGTACTTAATATAATTTTTTGCAAATCTGGTAATCTTATATTATTTCTAATGTTAGACTTTCGGCTAGTTATATATATAGGTTTTGACAATCTGAACTAGACAGTATCATGATTGATTGTAACTGCGTAGTCATAATGTTTATCTAGTTAATAAAAGCAAACACTCACTCTATCACATAGCTCTTCAAAAGTAGAATCCAAAACTCTTCCACAGGACTTAGCAAACTTGACATTTCTGCCGAAAATATTAATAACTCTAGGCCTTACTGTATCAGTTTCCTTAGATGTTAAAAATTTAAATAAATTATCTACTGCATTATTATCTGGAGTGAGTTCACTATTTCTGAAATTGAAAAAAGAAAAAATATAACAAAAGAGAAATTAAAACTAACCATGAAATATATTTCAATGAAAAATTGACCCTGAGAAATTGTTTTGAAATCCATCCATTTAGAATATAAGAATTTTTGTATTGAATAAGGAAGTGATATAATTATATAATTTAAAAATAAAAAAAAATACAGCAAATTCAACAAAAGAAATATCTCTCATCTATTATATAAAACAAAGTTGTAATAGGATAGAATGGCTGGCCAATTTTTATGATTTTGATTTGGCTTTGTCTGGAATAGGATAAGAAGTATTGAAATATTGTAACGAAGAAAGATTATTCGCGACAACCCTCGAGAAAGTTCTCGTTATCTCCTAAGACACGGAATATTGAACCTTAAATCGATATACATAGCGCCGAATATCAGTTGATTGTTGCTTCCAGCGATCTCACCGGTGGGCGCGTCCTTGGTACGGTGAATTACCCAGTACGTACGAGTTGTTTCTCGAATGCGCTAGTAATAGTAATAATGGGTATAAATACAAACTCTCGCGGGCCGCAGTTCAGTTCAGTTTGAGCTTTACAGCTTTTGAGCTTCAGATTACCCTAGCGACCTCGGCGACAATTAAGTGATATTGTTATTTTAAGAGTGTTTTTAATTAAGTCTCTTTTACACGTCAGAAGGTTTCTTTCTCAAATCCATCAAACAACACGTAACAAATGATATTCATTAATAAAAAAACATAATTCAAACATATTCTGTTCATTTATTAACTGTTAGGTGGAACAAAGTTTTCTGGATCAGGTAGTCTATAATAAAGGGTTTTTCTGTTGTACATAGCTGACATAAGAGCTGCCTAATGCCTGCTAAACCCCTGTATAGTAGGTGTTTAGTGTTCTTTAGTCCACTAAAAAAATATTGAATACTTTATACTTACAGAAAATATTTGCTATATTTATTGCCACTGCCCTTCAACCTGTAGTCTACACCAGAATCTAGTTGTACTAAATTACAATGAGCTTTCAGTATAGGTATAAATGGTAAAAAGTTGGATCTTTGCAATCCATTCTTGTACAGATCATCAGGTTTCCTATTACTAGTTGCTATCACCACACAGCCATTGTCAAATAACTGAGTGAACAGGCGTTTTAAAATCATGGCATCACCAATGTCTGTAACCTATAAAAATTAAAATAATTCAAAAATATTAATATTTCGGACACTCAATGCCACCTAGTCCTAAACCAAGCAGAGCTTGTAATATGGATACCAGACAATTGATATAAATATACTGTTTTTGTTCATAACAAATATTTGTATATCATTCAAACATTTGCTCCGACCCGGGAATCGAACCCAAGACCTCATGATCACCAGTCGCACACTCCAACCGCGAGACCAACGAGGCAGTCTAAATTGTGTGATATTATTGTTATATGTACTACTTACTTGAAACTCATCAAAACAAATAAGCCATGACTCCTGTGTTATATCTTCAGCAACTGGTGGTATTGGATCAAAAGGCTTAGACCCCTCATCACGAAATGAACTGGCACCTTTTCCTGATTTTATTTTCAACTCATGGATTCTTGCATGAATATTTAACATAAAAGAATTAAAATGGACTCGCAATTTCTCTTTTATCTGCAAATTGAAACATCTTTATTTAATTTTCAACTTTAAACTTAGAGCTCTAAAGTTGACAATAATACAGAGTGGTTGCTTAAAGTTAATTAATGTTTATGAATAAGATTTTAACTATTAAACAGTGATTATCGATTTGTGACTATGTATTATCATGTCTCTTTAGTCATGAAAAGTATAATAAAATATATCAAAGTTTACCGGCACAGTATCATAGAATAAATCCATTAACATGGTCTTTCCTCCTCCAACACTCCCATATAAGTATAATCCTTTTGGTGCAATTATTTTCTGAGGTTGAGGTTTCCTAAACAAGCTAAATAGAGATCGGCCACTTTGCCTTTGCAGGGTGGGTCGCTCAAAAGAAGTAACTTCATTGTAAACTTGTTGTAAATGTTGTATTACTTCTTCCTGATGTGAATCTTTGCTCAATTCTCCACTTGATACTCTCTGGGTATACGCAGACAAAGGGCCTTCATTTGATAAAGATTGCTCTTTTGCTTGTGTAGATAATTGTTTCAAACATTGATAGCACACTTGTGGAACTTTCCTATAATACTTAAAAATTACAGGAACAAAGAGGCATGAGTTTTGAGCTAACATTTTGATAATTGTATAGTTTTGAATCCAATCAAGGATAATAATTTCATTATATAACTGTTAACTGTGTAACCTTGGATTAATTTTAGAACAATAATGCATCTTTTTGATGAACATTTGATGAACCATCAGCACAGCACTAGACTATTCTCTTTTTATATAATGTAGCTTTTATGGTCATGACTTATAAATTTTTATCTTGTCTTATATTCATGTAAAAACTTGAAATTATTTAATTATTTGAATTTATATCCAGCCTTTATTTAATCATTTACGGTGACAATCAATCAGGTAAACAGACTGTCAAATTTACCTGAAAACGTAAGCTGTCATTAGTGTCGAAAATGACAACGGTGCTAGGGTTGAGAGATAATTTAGAGGGGAGATCGTTTTTTGTTTTATCGAAACAGTTTATTTCATGTCATCCACATTTTTTTTTTCAAATTTATTTCATCACGACGATTACGAAGATTTGAAGACTCGAAGAGTAAGATTTAAATATAGTGTTGAAAAACTAAGACTTTAATGCTATGAAATATATTTAGCTTTAATTCCGCGAGACAAATATCCAGGTCTGAAAGCAGGACACAAATCCCACCGTCATGCATACTCACACGCATTCGAGCTCAAACGCTCGACGAGTCAACATCTCCTGAGGATGCCCCGTGGAGGGGCGAAACACGTGTCGAGTATAGGTTTGGTTGCATGGCATGCTAATTATTTCTCACTTGTTTTGTATGTGTGCATATGCATGATACCCATATGTGCATGTGAGTACGCATGACGGTGGGATTTGTGTCCTGCTTTCAGACCTGGATATTTGTCTCGCGGAATTAAAGCATTTAATGTCATGGATTTCCGCAAAGTAACGCCTGATTCCATAACTTAAACTAAGACTTGACCGTATTCACTGGTCAGTTTCCACTGAGCATCGCATTTCCAGTTTCAAAAATAAAGTAGTGGATATATAAAAAAAAACGATGATAAAGGGAATCAAAACCGATAGGGTACTTCCCGTTGTACTAGAATAATACATTTTGGCATGAAGCAACGTCATGTGGTACAAGTAAAGAAAAAAATGGGAAAACCGTAAATTTAAGTTCAGACAAAGTTAAGTTCGACCCACGTTTTTATACGTCTGAGTGTTCTGATTGACCTATCAATCGTAGCAGTGGAATAAGGCATTGATTGACATTAAGATTTCTTGGGCTATCTTCACCTGTAGGTAAAAATTCTGCTACTTGCATTAACTCTGTTATTCCAATATTTTCAAATTCCTACTGCTGCTTATGTATTAAAAAAGGGGCCCTAGATTGGCTTCAGATGCACAAAAACTTTTGTGTTTGCAAATATTTAGTTTCTGAAGTAATGTGTTATGGAAATATTAGTTTCTGAAGTAACGAAACAGCGAAGCCATACATTTTTACTGAGATGTAGAGTTTGTGAAGCTAGGGTTGGTAGAGTTAGGGCGTGTAGATTCAGAAGCTTGGCTCTACATGAGATCTGATATCTTTTTCACAGGGTAAGCCATATGCAGTCGTCTTGGCAATATTTTACATGAAAATGATTTTGGTGGGATTTCATTTCTTTTTGTAAGTTGCTTATGGCAGTATTTTTACTGGTTTTTTTTTTGGGTTTATTTCTTGTACATCTTTTTTCTTTCGAAAAAGTTCGTATACCAAAAATAAAACCGCTAGCATAAAAATTAGAGAAATGTCTCATAAAACTTCCACCCCCCCCCCCCCCTAATTATGGGGGTTGGGAGGCAAAAGTAATAGGTTTATGAATTGTTTTGTTGTTTGTATACTAAACTTAGTTTACATACTTTCAGCTTTCTAGCTCTTCAGGAAGTACCCTAACAGTTTTGATGATCATCAGTGTGTCAGTGACGAAATCGGTGTTTATTAGGTATCAATAAGATTTAAAGTATCAGAGCAATGTAATTGAAACTTTGTATGTTTAATTAGTCTGTTATTGAAATCATATTCTGAAAATTTGAACGATCTGGTATATCGGCAACCAAAGTTATGAGGGTTCAAAAATACGACGAAACACTTCGAGAAAAGGTAGGTAGTGCCCTTGCGCTTCGCTTGGCTCGTCTTGGCGGGGGCACCACCGTGCCCCCAGATATAAATTACAACTAACAATCTAGAATTTTCTCAGCACAAACATAAGAATGACCTGAATCGAATTCGAAGTTTGAAATTAAAACTTTTTTTACTTACCTTTTTTCAGCCAGTATTTTTTATAGCAGATTATGGCGGATCTACCCATAACAAAGAGTTGGGCTAATTTAGAGGTTTGACTCTTTTTCCGAAATGTATGGGAAAAGTTTTTTGCGACTTCTGACATTTCTAGTACTCAATCCTCAGTCGGTCCAGTAGAGACTTTTGAATTTTTGATCCTTATAAGAAACAGGATCGATAGGCATCAAAAAAAGACCTTTTAGAAAGTTGCTGACTAAATTTTTTCCAAAATCTGTAAATGCAGTTCAGAATATCTTGAAAATTTATGGATAGTCTCCTAAAAGCGTTTTCCTCGTCTCAAAAATTCATCCTGTATTGTATTGCAAAATGCAAAAAGTTTTTTTTCTTAACTTTTATCGACAAAAGTAGATAGTTAGTAGGAACGTAAACAAAGTCCAGGGGGGGGGGGCAGCTGCCCTCCCCTGTCCTACCCTGGGTACGCCCATGGGAGATCCTTTATAGTGATAAAGGATCTCCCATGGGCGTACCCAGGGTAGGCAGTGGCCTACCCTTCTAAAAAAACCTAACGCATTTGAGTAATTTTCTTATTTTTCGGTCGGTCGACCGTAACAGTAAATATCTACGAAACATGGAACTGTGGGTATTTACCTGGGTGGATGATATAACAGATTGCGCGGTAATATATAATTAAACAGCATTTTATTGTCATTACCGGTAGGCAGAAAGTGAGGATTATGAAGCCAAATTAAATAACGTTTATTTATTTAATGCTCTCATAACTCTACAAAGTCAATAATACTTTTAAAAAAAATGGAATAGTGGGCGAACGAGCAGACGTATCACCTGATGGTAAGCGATTACCGCCGCCCATGGACACCCGCAACACCAGAGGTGTCACAAGTGCGTTGCCGCCTTTGGGGGATGGAGAGAGTGATGTGGGGAGGGGTATGGGCCTTCGGTATCCTAAATACAGCGCAAGCGCTGTTTCACACCGGTTTTCTGTGAGGCCGTGGTATCACTCTGGTCGAGCCGACCCATGCATGCCGAAGCGTGGCTCTCCCACGGTAAGGAAAATTTGAGGATGTCACTTGATTTCTCTGATCCCATCATCAGATTATGTGGGACCACCTCGCCCGCGCCCGCAACCTTTCCATCAAAGAATTCTGAATGATTAGTTCGCCGAGATGGCCGGCAAATTATAAGAAAAATATTAAAAAAAGGCCTAGTGCGAGTCGGACTCGAGCACGAAGGGTTACGTACCATTATTAATATTATTCTGTTTTATAGTTGTTAGAGCGGCAACAGACAAACATGATCTGTGAAAATTTCATCTGTCTAACTATTACGGTTCATGGGATACAGCCTGGTGACGGACGACAGACAGACGGATGGAGCGGAGTCTACTGAGACTCCGCTCCATCCGTCTGTCTATAGGATCCCGTCCCGTTTTACCCTTTGGGTACGGAACCCTAAAAACAGTCAAATTCAGAAACTCTTCTTCTTGTGAAGAATGTTTCAAATCATTTCTTAAGTAATTCATAAGTTTCATATTCTGAAGCAACGAAAATAAATAAAAATATATCCACATTGAGAAACTTCTCCTTTTTTTAAATCAAGAGGAGATGATTGATTTTTATTTATTTATCTATTGCTGATACACTTATTAATTTCATTTCAGTAATAAAGTCCTTCTGTTGTTTTTGCATTCACTTTAGAACCACAATTCATAAAAACTATGTGTCAAAATGGGTGATGGAGACGTGATGGAAATTAAGAAATTCAATCCCACCAAAACCATTTTCATTTAAAATGTTGCCAAGACGACTGCATAATTATGGCTTACCCTGTGAAAAAGATGTCAGATCTCATGTAGAGCCAAGCTTCTTAATATACACGCCCTAACTTAATTTATAACGTGCTTATAAATATTTTATGATGTTATTCCTATTGTGCATTACTTCATATTAATTCACTTGTTTGTATTAATGTGTATTAATTTTCTTTATTTATTTATTTATTTTCATCTGTATGAAGTTAATTTCTTTCTTTCTTTATTTTTGAACTTCAAAGCTACCTATGAACCTGTTTTGCTATATTCTATTTGTCCATCCAAAGGTTGCCTCTAAGAAATTGCTTTTTAGCGATAAGGCCGCCATTTGTACTTGGTTGTTAAATTGCTATACTACTTAATGTAAACTGTATTAATTGGTGTACAATAAAGTTTATTCTATTCTATTCTAACTCTACCAACGCTAACTTCACAAACAGTAAAAATGTATGGCTTCACCGTTTCGCTACAGTCATGAAGGCGAAACGAACGCTTATTGTATTTGCAAATATCTAGTTGTTGAAGTAATGTATTATGCGAATATTTAGTTTCTGAAGTAACGAAACTGCCAAGCCATAAAGTTTTTATGAGACGTAAAGTTTGAGAAGTTAGCGTTGGTAGAGTTAAGGCGTGTAGATTAAGAAGCTTGGCTCTACATGAGATCTGATATCTTTTTCACAGGGTAAGCTATAATTATGCAGTCGTCTTGGCAACATTTTACATGAAAATGTTTTTGGTGGGATTTCATTTCTTTTTGTAAGTTGCATAAGGCAGTATTTCTTATTGTTTATTTTTCATTTTTTGGGGTGTATTTCTTGTATATCTTCTTTCTTCCTTCAAAAATGTCCGTATACCAAAAATAAAACCTCTAGCATCAAAATTTGTGAGTCTCATACAAACTTCCACCACACTATTTTGGGGGTTGCGAGGTAACAGGTTTATGTTTTTTTTTTGTTGTTTGTATACTAAACTTAGTTAACGAATCAGATCACCAGGCGGTTGTGTTCTCGGGGAACCTGTGCTAGCTACACGGGCCCATAGATGTAGCCAGCAAGTCGCTAACAGTCCACCTGGTGAAAAGATATCTTGAGACGCTTCACCTCGTTAAAATAATTGACTGACCGTAATGTGTGATACCAGCTCCGATCTCCGCTGCGGCAAGGGGCACCCCTTGGCGATGCTGCTCCGTTCACCACCACACAAACGATTCCGATTTACAAATCAAACACGTGCTATTTGACAAAGGTTCCGTACGAGAGAGACGACGTTAATTCTCGATCTTAACGCGACAAACGGCTACAAGCACCTCGACCTTTCCAAATTCGATTTTCAACAATTATTTCATTAGTTTCAACAAACACGCGGTTTTACAAAATCTATTCCTACGTTTTTTCTCTTGACATTTGACAGCTGCTAAGGCATTTTTGACAAAACCCTAGTGTTGCCATTATAAGCTAATTATATCCAAATTAATGATTTGGTATCGAACAGTCTACATACCAAATTTCAGCTGTCTAGTACTGCAGGAAGTAGGTACTATAACAGTTTTGATGATCATCAGTGTGTCAGTGACCAAATCGGTGTTTTTTAGATATCAATAAAATCTAAAGTGTCAGAGCTATGCAGTTGAAACTTTGGTTATTTATTTAGTTTATTGAAATCATGTCCTTAGAACTTGAACGATCTGGTAGGTGTATCGGAAACCAAAGTTATGAGAGTTAAAAAAACGACGAAACACTTCGAGAAAAGGTAGGTAGTGCCCTTGCGCTTCGGTTCGCTTCGGCCACGGTACCGCGAGTAAAGCCGCAGGATGAAATAGTTTGATAAAAAGTCGGGTAAGTTACTCCTTAGGTCATCAGCTATCTGCCAGTGAATGTCCTGTCAAAATCGATACAGCCGTGCCAAAGATTAGATGACACAAACAGACGGACAAACAAATAGACAACAATTTTAAAATTGCTTTTTATGTGCATTTAGTGAAAATCTGTTAATTTGAAATTACAAACAGAGAATTCAATTCTATTTATTTCTATATAAATGTTCTTTCACTTCCTTTCATGTCAATAAAATCAGATGACAAATGTTAGAAAAAAAAATATTTCAACTCATAATAATTATGTTTTGTTGGAATAGCTTTATTTCAACCCTAGGTTCACGTCTGTGTCTGTCGCAAGTCGCGTCGCAAACCTGTATTATAAATAGGTAAGAGTACCGTCTTTATTTATATAAAGTAAGTCTGTCTGATACTAAAATAATACATTATAAAATTACAACACATGTTTGTGTAAATAAAAAAAACACTCATATCTGCAAAGATGTGAAGATATCATATCTGCAAAGATGTGAAGATATCATATCTGCAAAGATGTGAAGATATCACATCTTTTTAGTTATGAGTTTTTATTTATATCTAAAACTGCATTAATGACTTTTTGTTACCTACCGGCATCATTTTCTGTTATACGACATTTCGCGGGCTTTGTGAAAAATAAACTTAACAAATGTGACATTTTCACTAACATTTTCGCTTTCAGAGGAAATGTGGTGACCATATCAATTCTACTTTTATTTCTTAAAGGATCTTCACTCGACGCTGACAATTGAAATAATCACAAGTTAGGGTCGGAGACGATTTAAAAAGCTGTCCCAACAATAAATAACAAGAATATCTTGAGAAAGCAGGATGTGGTCAAATTGAAATCGACGTCCTGACTAAATTGAAGCAAAGTAACTGCTTATTGCAATCAACATTCGCACATTATCGTGACATCCTCTTTTTTTTCTTCAACGATGATAATAAACAGGGACGGCACTAAAATTATGCTGTATTACAATGTTTGGAACACTGGTGCACTATGAGACACCAATATACCTACTTATTTAGCGTTCTACCTATGAGTGTATCTATTTTATTACATTTTTTTAAGGAACGCAATGAATCCCAAAGCTTTAAAAAGGAAATCATTTAAAAAAACTTATTTTAAAATGAATATTTTGGACATCTGATACAACGATATAGCTTCAAACGACTGATAGAATACTTTATACTTTTTGTTTGTAAATACATAAGTACATACATAATAGAAAACACCCATACTCCGAAACAAACATTATGCAGATGACGCAAATGTTTGATCGAGACCGGGAGTCGAACCCGAGACTTCAGCATAGTAGTCGCACACTCACTGCATCACCGAGGTAATTTATAATCCTGGAAACAAAAATATTATTTAAAAATAAGATGAATAAAACTAAGCATTTTTAGAAAACTACATATTGATTTTCTTTTCTCCAAGATTCCTAGTAAAACTTAGAATGAAACTCGGCTAACTACAAAATCTGTCCAGATTTTAATGAACGTGGTGAATAATGAATGTATGCTTTGATATAAATAAACTCAGACACCTATAAATGCATAAATGAGAACTTAAACAGCCCTGAATAAAACAGAAGGACATCAGTGGCGGGTGGCGGCGTCTCTGCTCGTTCACTTAATTTACGAACTGTTATTTTTTTCTGTCTGTACTTCTGTCTCCTGGAAATCTGACGACAATATGAGTGGAAAGTTATTTTCAAACAACATGGCATCATGTTTACAAAGCTTAAATAAAATAGGCTGTAATCTGTATACCTATATACAAACTTTAAAGCTTTACAACAGACCGGGCTCTGTGGTGTTCCTTGGGAGAGGCCTATGTCCAGCAGTGGACTGCAACGGGCTGATGATGATGATGAAAGCTTTATTTATCTTTCATTGCAATTTCATCGTTCTAAATGTCTATTTTTTGTAAGTAAAATAATATCGTAATAGCTTGAACCCAATATAATTATACCAACTCCTAATTTGCCTTAAAATTAAAAATGAGTTTAATCATTTTACGATACCTACTTATACATTATACGTAATTCGTTCAGGAACAAGGTACGAGCTCTCCTTGCCCAAAATACAGCAGATTCTTCACAAATTTGATACTGTATTTATTGTGGTTCGTTTATGTATGAATATGTATTATATATATATCTGCGCAATTATACAAGAATATATATATTCTTGTATAATTGCGCAGATATATTATATTTCATTGTTTTCTTCTGATTTATTACTTAATATTAGGTAATTTCTGAAAATCATTACGTTCAAAGGCCTAACGAAAGGATTGTGCACCATCTCACTCATTTCCGCACCACCCAACGGTAGACTGGTAGAGAATGCCTTTGGCATTAAGTCCGCTATTGTACATTTTGTGGATAAAGTTAAATAAATAAAAGAAAAAATATATATAAAACAATCTATATTATGCGAAATTCAAGCACTAATTCTTTAAATGTAAGTAACATGTGAAGAATAAGCGCAACTAGCATTAGCAAGAATTGCTGTAATACTGAAATCAGTAAGCTTATAATTTAGACTATTGCTTTATTTTTAATACTTATAATAAAAAATAATCCAAGTTTTAAGCCCACCCCACTTCTAATTATTTTATTTCTAGAAATTTTGCTTAGCTCCTAACTTTACGGCCTAAAAGCATGAGTACCTAATGTACGGGTATAAATTCGCTTTTAATTAGTACATTAATAAATAATAATAGATAAATATTTCGGACATCTATCTAACACACACCATTGTTTGGTAAAACTACATAAATTTGATTTTTAAATTGCATCTTTCTGAAATAGATGAAAACTTAGCCATTGGTTTGATCGAAGATTAATATTTCAGCATAAAACATCTTACTAGGCATGTTACTAAATTTTTGTACCTACCTTTATTGCAAAATATTTACCTCACGTACCTACCTACATGTTTAAAACTCTAGCAATGTGCTATGATTGCTGATCGGCCTAACACATGAGTTACCATCTACCTTTCAATTCAATTCTAAGTAATTTTGTCATTTAGTAATTTATTTAACATCTAGAATCAATAAGAAAAATAATTTATCCCAATGATGCAGTAAGCATCTCACAAGGCCGCTAAAGTGTGAGACGCTATGCTGCATTGTTGTATTGTCTGCATCCGCAATGAGTAAGGTGATATATAAAAAGATCAGAGAATCTGACACGAAAACCTATATTCGTTGAAACCTTGCTAAAAGAAAAGTAAGTACTTAATAACTTACCTACTATGCAAGTCTCAAGAAATTCTCCATTTAAATGAGAATATCAGGTGTCGGCAATTGAGCGAATTCAAAAATATATTCTGGTTTTCCTGAATGTTAAAACTGTCAAACGTTAAGGCCATGATCAGATGATGAGCGCTCAACGCGCGTTTACAACTACATATAATTTCACTAGCTGTTGCCCGCGGCTTCGCCCGCGTGTATGTCGGTTATCGCTGCAAATAGTAGCTAATGTGTTATTCTGATGTATAAGCTATATTACTGTAAAGTTTTATCCAAATCCGTTCAGTAGTTTTTGCGTGAAAAAGAAACAAACATCCATCCATCCATACTAACAAACTTTCGCGTTATTAATATAGGTAGGATTTTTATCGATATAAAATCATGATACAAAATGTATTGGTACCTGTTGTATTGGTAATAGTTTTATTTTCTTTACCTCGCATAGAACTTTTATATATTTTTATAAATCAGTTTAAATAAAATAAAGGGGTTAAGACAATTTTGTGAAAACTAAAAATTTTGTATAGCGCCATCTGTAATGATTTATTTATTTCGTGAACGAAAAATGTAGTATAGCGCCATCTGTATTTTTGATATGGAACTCATTTTGCTTCTATCTGATGTCCCACGACACCACCCGATTTTTTTTACAACTAATACACACACGTTTTACTATTAAAAACTTATTTAAGTATTTATATATGTACATAAAATATAAAGTGTTTATATGAGCTTATTTCGACATTTGACATCGACCGGGTCTGGCACCGCTCGCTTCTCTCCAAGCTCTCGGCATTCGGTCCGCCTCCTAGACCCTGTCACTGGATTGACGCTTTTCTTCATCAGCGCCGCATTATGGGCCTTTGCGACGGCACGGCCTCTGATGTTCTGGATGTAAACGCTGGCGTACTTCAGGGTTTAGTCCTGTCGCCCACACTATTTCTTCTGCATATCAATGACATGTTAGCTCTTGGCAACATACATTGCTATGCAGACGATAGCACAGTTCATGGGCGATATTTTTGACACCGTTCAGCCAAGCTGGCAGACGTTGAGGAAAATCGACAGAAGCTTGTCGCTGAGCTCGACCGGGTTTTGAACCGCATTTTACAATGGGGTGATAAGAATCTGGTCGAGTTCAACGCTACAAAAACACAGTTGTGCGCGTTCTCTACCAAAAAGTCTCCATTCCTTTCCCTCCCCACTTTTCAGAGCACTCAACTGCCCCTACGGGGTAAGCTCGGTGTCCTGGGCATGGATATTTGCCGGGACCTCGAGTACTGTTCTCATCTTTGTGATGGATCCGCGCAGTATTTGCTTGATGCTTTCGATCGGTTGCAATGGCGAACAGTCCGCTTTACCAACAGTCCCGAAGCCACCGAGTTCCTTGAACCTCTGAAGCTGCGTAGAGATATCGCCTCTATAGCAGTCCACTACCATCTGTATCATTGGAAGTATTCTGAGGAGCTCTTCCAACTGGTCCCCCTTCTCCCTTCCTCTGCAGAATAACATGTTCACTCTCAAACCAAACGGTTTGGTTCATCCTTCCTGTGCCGAGCAGCTAAAAACTGAAACTCACTACCAGCGCACGTGTTTCTCTCCCACTATGATCCCGGGGCCTTTAAGTGGGGCGTGAAAAAGCATCTCACTAAGCCGTCATAGTGTGGGACGCAATACTGCATTGTCTGCTTTCCCAGTGAGTATGGTTGACCCCACTGTTGGATTCTGCTTGAGTTTTCCATCAGGCTGACCATAGTCACTTTGGCAGCTTCAAATAAAAAAAGTACAATTTTAATAACTACGTTTTTTCTTTTGCCATATTTTGCCAAAATATGGAGATTTTGTGGATTTGATATACGTGAGTATGCTGCTCATGAGAAAAAAAAATACTGTATCTTTAAGCATCTGTCCTTGGGTTTTGATAATATTGTTATTGGAAATGCTGTTTTCAGCGGAAACTGCATTCTTTTAAATTAAAATGTCAAATAAGTTGGAATTATTGGAATACGGGGAATTAAAACATTATCTTCTTTTGCCATTCCATGCGTCATGATTGTAGCTTTTACAATGTTGTACCCCAGTTGTGTAATATTTAGCCATGTACCATTACATTGCTTTGGCGCTCAAGATACCTCATTTAATAGTACTGGAACATTAACTTGCAGCCTTAACTTATAGGTAGGCACTCCTGATATTTCCAAAGACTTACTAAGTATTCGACAACATCTCCCTCCACGCCTGACATGATCCGTTCGTTTAATTGATAACTATCTCATTAGTCAGCTGATCAGGATGGATATTATTTACATTTTTATTCATATCTAACCAACAGCTAGCTTATAATGACGATACTTCTGTAGATAATTTTGAAGTTAAGAAACGCTGTTAATTAATTATATTAATTTGGCTTATTTATTTCTATTAATATAATGAACATACAAATCAGATTGACGAATATATACTTAATATCTTAATATTTAATTTTTATATATATAATGTCATTGCTATCATTGTTAAGTCTTCATTGAAAAAGTGAAATATTTTTTATGATTGTGACAGCCTTTTTTATTCGTTGTCAAGACGCCCGACTTAGGTAACGCGCAGGCGTGTGGCGAGTGAACTCCCAGAACAACCTTTCATCCCCCTTTTAAACCCCTTACAACCCCTTTTTCGCATTAAAAAGTAGCCTATGTCCTTTCTCAGGCTCTAGACTATCTGTGTACCAAATTTCATTCAAATCGGTGCAGCGGTTTGGCCGTGAAAGCAAGACAGACAGACAGACAGAGTTACTTTCGCATTTATAATAATCAAATTTCCCAAATTGAACCAGTAGTTCCTGAGATTAGCGCGTTCAAACAAACAAACAAACTCTTCAGCTTTATATATTAGTATAGCTGACCCACGCAACGTCGTTTGCGTCTCCTATTGCCCGTAGCGTGATAATTTTCCCCCGTTTTTGAAACATTCTTCATTGGTGCTCCGCTCCTATTGGTCTTAGCGTGATGATATATAACCTATAGCCTTCCTCGATAAATGGGCTATCTAACATTGAAAGAATTTTTCAAATTGGACCAGTAGTTCCTGAGATTAGCGCGATTAGCTGACCCACGCAACGTCGTTTGCGTCTCCTATTGCCCGTAGCGTAATAATTTTTGAAACATTCTTCATTGGTACTCAGCTCCTTGGTCATAGCGTGATGAAATATATATATATCATCACGCCTATAGCCTTCCTCGATAAACGGGCTATCTAACACTGAAAGAACTTTTTCAAATTGGACCAGTAGTTCCTGAGATTAGCGCGTTCAAACAAACAAAAACTCTTCAGCTTTATCTTAATATATATAAATCTCGTGTCACAATGTTTGTCCTCAATGGACTCCTAAACCACTTAACCGATTATAATAAAATTTGCACACCATGTGCAGTTCGATCCAACTTGAGAGATAGGATAGTTTAAATCTCAAATTATATCACAATTTTTGTTATTTCACTTTATACGTAGCGAAGCACGTACTGGGCCGCTAGTATATTAGTATAGATGTATTTATTATACTCTTCTAAGATCTAATACTCATAATCAACAATACATTTATTTGGATAAAGACTAATATTAAGTATTATGTTGATAAAAACTCTTTGACAAATAACTCAATAATAGGTACCAACTCTTAGCGTCTTATACTCGTGATAACTTCTAAACTAAATGTCCGAATGGGGTGAAACAAAAAGTATTTTACTTCTACATAAATACCCTTGATAACATAATGCTTTATTTGGATAAGGATTAATATTACGATACACATTTAACGTAGTTTCTTTCTTCAGACGATTTAATAATTTTTTTGAGCACAAAAGCGGTTATTGTGACTAAACCATGATAGTTAGATATATGCTCTCGCGGACTTTTTTGTAGATCTTAATGGGACCTACAAACCCGTAATACATGATTTTGTTCTATTGTCAATACTTTTTGCAGCGCACGCAAAAATAGGTTTTCGAGTTCACACCTTGGGTTACAAAATAGCAATTTTCTTACGGATATCAAATTTTTTTGAAAATAAAATATAGCCTATAGCCTTCCTCGATAAATGGACTATCCAACACTGAAAGAATTTTTCAAATCGGACCAGTAGATCCTGAGATTAGCGCGTTCAAACAAACAAACAAACAAACTCTGCAGCTTTATAATATTAGTATAGATTCTAGGAACGCGCGTTACTATGTATGCTCCTAGAAGGAAATTTCATGTAGTCGTAAACGCGCGTTAGCAAAACGCGCGTTGAGCGCTCATCATCTGAACGTGGCGTAACGCAACTGATTGGCTGATGGGTCGGCTAAACCGGAGTGCTACCACGGCCTCACAGAAAACCGGTGTGAAATAGCGCTTGCGCTATGTTTCACCGAGTGAGTCTGGCTACCGGAGGCCCATACCCCAACCCCTTCCCCTATCTTCCCCATCCCGCAAAGGCCGGCAACGCACTTGTGGCGCCTCTGGTGTTGCAGGTGTCCATGGGCGGCGCTAATCGCTTACCATCAGGCGATACGTCTGCTCGTTTGCCCGACTATTCCATAAAAAAAATAAAAAAATACTTACCTAGTTCAGCAAAAAGCTTTCTCTGTTGCAAAACACCTGCATTAGTATCACCTCATTACCATAGAGTATGATTGCATGACTGATAATTAGGATTGCACCGGAAAAGCCGGTGTTTCCATTTTAGTTTCGATCATTAAACGTTGTTTAGACGGTTTTAGGAGGCTTTACTCTAAGCCCCTTAATTAATTCTGTACCCATAATCAACCTCATGACATATTAATAACTAGCTTTCAGCACTAGCGCCGCAACAAAGCAGTCTATATCGTTCACACAAATATCTATTATATTATTAAAGCTGTTACTATTATTAATTTACGGAACAACAAAAATCTTTAAACATTTTTATCGGGTTTTCACTGCGCCTATTGTAACAGGCTACGTCTAACTTTACGAGTGACTGTTTCTGCCTGACTCCTACTTCTAGAAATCCTAACTATATATTTATAATTGGTACTATCATATTATGTATTTAAATAATTCAGACAGAAATCCAGAAATGCATAGGTACAAAATTGGTCAAGATAGAGCCAAGGTAGCACCTACTGACTGTTTAACCACGGCGGGAACACCTCCATTAAACAGACATGATTGACCATTTTGGTAGGTACCCGTGCATTCCTGGATTTTTAAATTATTTTTGAATGAAAACATATTTAGCGGCGCGGCGTAGTGCACTGTAGCAAAATTTATTTTAGGTTAGGTAAAAAATGTTAAACTCGCGACAGAAAACGTCGCGACAGGACACGTGACATGACCGTAAGACGGCGGTGCAGGGCGCTTGCGCGAGTACAGTGGCGCAGGGCGCTTGCGCGAGTGTGCATGGTGACAACTGATGGCTCGACTGTCTAATATGACATGACTGGTATTTTTTTTACTTCTTTTTATCGCGCATTTTATGAAGCGCATAAAAAGCAAAGAGGTTCATTTCAGGTGAGCTTAAACAACTGTTTGTTTATTGGTGACGAGCAGATTTCCCTAGTGGCCGTTTGCGGAACTAACGTAAGACAGATACTTCTACCTGACAGTTTAATTTACAGAGCGAGTGCATTGTTATTTTAAATTCTTTCTACAATGATTTCATTGATAGACGTCTACGGAGTAGTAAAAAATACTATAAGATCACTTCGTGAGGGTGATCAGTATTTTAAAAGTGGAAAGATAACGTGTATACGTATTTTTATCTGTCATACGTTAGTTCTGCGACTTGCCGCTAGGGAATCTGCTCGTCACCGATAGTTTTCAGTTTTCAGTATTTTTTTATATATAATATTAACTTATTATTATTAGCTTCAGCTATTTGAAAATGTCAGATT
This sequence comes from Diaphora mendica, assembly GCA_949125395.1. Classification (NCBI taxonomy): domain Eukaryota; kingdom Metazoa; phylum Arthropoda; class Insecta; order Lepidoptera; family Erebidae; genus Diaphora; species Diaphora mendica. Next base: position 16,919,459 of record OX421316.1, read on the forward strand.
AATTCGAAATTTTGAGCACTTGCGAGGACTGACCCCCGCATTGTTACCATAACATTATTTTTCGTTTAATTTGAAATTATTAAAAAAATAAAAACAACTTTTTAGGCTTGATACTTGGAAGTATGCAGATTGCAGTACAATGTTCCTGAAATGGTTTTAAATTCCGTGTCTTTTCATTTTTGGTTTACTGTACCTAACAGAAATAGACGCGGAAAATGCCATGTGGCACTAAAATCATACAGTGAATTAATTTGGGAAGTTCCAAGTAAAGCTTGATTCGTGCTTGATACTACACAAGTATAGTTTTCCACTGAATAGGCAAACACTAAGATAGGTCGTGTGTTAGTTAAACATCGGTAATTTTATTACTAGTGCACTGTACATAGCCGACTTCTATAACTAGATTTAAAGGTAGTAGAGCCACGCTGATTTCAGCACGAACGGGCCGACTCGACCGGGGCGGTACTACTCTCGCACAGAAAATCAACGTAAAATGACAGCGTTCGTGTCGTCGTGTTTCGTTGGTGAGTGCAAGACCGGAGGCCCAAATAGACTAGTCAACAAGTTCCATACTTGTTGATTAGACTATAAGATGCAGAAGCATCACTAGGCCGCCATGGTGTGGGTCGCCATACTGCATTGTCTGCATTCGCAATGAGTATGGTGAACACCACTCTTGGATTCTGCTTATGCTTTCCATCAGGCAGAGTAGAGTCATTTTGGCGAGCCATACATAAAAAAAACTAGATGATCGTAGGGTTTCTAGCAACAAGAAAAGGGTAGTCAAAATGTAGGTACCTCACGTACCAAATATTTATAAACATATATTATGGAAGTTATGAAAACTTATTTTCTAATAAGTACCTATTTAGGACTTAGTTGATAAAAATATATTTATTACGTTTTATTTAACTTATACGTTTCTTAAATTAATCACTTGTCCTTTACTTTATTGTATAAATTTATATTTATTTGAACAAACACCAATGATTGCCTGTCACGTAATTCTTTTACGCCATCTTTAGATATAACTGACAAATTAAACAAACCAGAGATATTTGCAATCATAATATTATTGACCCTGTATAAACAAAAGTGAGCCGCAAATTATTTTTTTAATAGCCTGATAAAATCTGGTATGACATCAACTAAATGTATTTATATTACACTAAATTTCACAAAACCCGGTTAAAATTCAAATCATATCAGTTCCAAGTACTACTTCTAAGTTATGCATCAAATAAACTTCTTCAACCAGCATTTTCAAAAAATGTATTCAACTTTCATGTATCTCAGATATATCATAAAAAGAGGTTTTTAGTGACCTTTTATACACACATCAAAAGTGTCTAGGGATCAAGCATTTTTATGCGGATTTCTTGAGATGGAGATGTGGCTTTGGCCCTGGCCTGCTCAGTCGCCAGACTTGAACCCGATTGAGCATGCATGGGATATGCTACAGAGAAGAGCTCTGCCGAATATGGAGGGTATCCAGTCGCAAGAAGACCTTTTTTTGTTGTTGCAACGAACATGGGCGGCCATTCCACAGCGTGATTTGGATGAACTCATTTTGAGTATGCCAAACCGATGTTCTTGTGTTAGTGTTCGCGGTAGAAACACGGATTATTAATTGTTTAAGTTACCTAATAAAATTTTAAAGAAAACTGTTATTTCAGTCTTTTTTTCGAACTTTAATGTTAGTGGTTCAAATGTCAAAAATCCTTTTATTAGGAAAATGGCAAATTTCTTTATTAATGCAAAGGTGACTTGGTTTATCGTTACTGTGACAAACGAAAACACTTTATTTGATGAATCCTTAAAGAAAATTTTAATTAATATCAATCAGGAGAAAAGTTATTGCAAAAATATATGTTGATCCCTAGACACATATGTTGATCCCTAGACACTTTTGATGTGTGTATTTTCATTTAAAACTGTTTGATTTTATTAATCATCGTTTCGTAACTACACAATACCTACTTTTATGAGTATTCGTCAACTCGACAATCGTTATTTTAAACGGTCTCACCTAAGACTTATTATAATGTAGCATGTACAATATTTCAATAAAAACAAACATTTCAGGTACAACTATTGATGTCAAAGTCAAGGTTACCTTCGGCGAACTGACCTACGGAACCTAAATTGCTCTTGAACTCGCTCACACACTGGCCTCAATTGTGCCCCATCTAATGCACCGGTTAACAACCTCTAGTGTCAAGGTGCCTGCTGCTGTTTGCATAGTGAAAGGATGTCTCAAAACTATGAGTATTGAATCTGCTAGGGATACACACAGTCGACAATCTTCCTTTATCTGAATCGTCCTACGTGGACTTGTATGCAACATATGAACATTACTTCCCTAAAACAATAGTTGTGGTGACAAGGCTAAAGCTGATGATGCTAGGTCATTTCTTCACGTGACAAAATCTCTTACACATATGTCTTGTTTTTCGTTTCAATTCTTCACATATTTAGAGTAAACATTAAGTTAGAAGAAAAATAAGAGAATGTCGATTTGCTAATAACCTTTATAGTAGTTATTTTATGAAAAGCTCTACTTTTATATGTTGATATTAATTTCTTATTTGTATTATTATATTGGTTCCCAGATCATGACCTAGCTCAAGACGCGGATGCGTCTACAATTTACGCTCTGCAGGCACACGAATCACCCATTGTGCCAAATAAGCAATAAACATTAATAAAACGTGCGTTGTCACACATTGTGGGCATGTTGTGTATAATGCTAAACCCTATTCCGAACTTATCCCTATTCCTGTCAACCCTACCAATTACCGATTTGTTGCAAAACCGCGAGGGTGGTCGCCACATGCGGGCTCAGCTGCGTATAACTTTACACGCAGTTTTGCACATATCTATATACGTATCTTTGCTGTTTGAACCTCATCTGCGGATGTGCTTTCCGAACACGAGATATCCGCTATCTTTGTGCAAAGAGCTAATGTTATCACACAGTACTTTGGCTTGAACAGTGCGGCAATTTTTGCATATACATAGATATTTATTTATCGAATTAATACGACATTAACATTACTGACAAAATATAAACATACAATTTAATTTAACATATCACATTTAAAGAGATACATATCATTCAATTTATTTGTAGTGGTGTCCAATATATATTATAGAGAACTAGCGACCCGCCCCGGCTTCGCACGGGTGATTTCAGATGCACTCACCGACGAACGACATGATTCCTGCATTTTAAATCTGTAATATCTTCAAATATGTTCATTTTAATTACATACTGTTAAGGGCCATATTGATCTATATTAAATGCACCCGCCACGCCCGCGTGTATGTCGGTTATCGCGGCAAATAGAAGCCTATGTGTTATTCTGATGTATAAGCTATATTACTGTAAAGTTTCATCCAAATCCGTTCAGTAGTTTTTGCGTGAAAGAGTAACAAACATCCATCCATCCATACTTACAAACTTTCGCGCTTATAATATTAGTATAGAAATATATATATAGATCTATTGACACCTCATTTAATAACAGCTGTTCATAGTCCAGTCGATTCATCCATGCGGGGAGCGATTTTTTTTAAACGTCGTTTATTTTGTTAAAAATGATAATGACCAAACGTGTGAGACGTGTGTTTCTACCTAAAATATGTAATCATACATACGAGGTTGATATTATATCGGTGCAAAAAAATCAAGTTCATCTATTAAATTTGGACTCAATAAATTTAAAAATAATAATACCTGTTTTAACTATGATACTGTAAAGCCAACCTTTATTTTAGTAATGATCATAGTCAGGCAGTTTTGAGTATCTACTTTAAAAATAATAACAAATTATATACCTTTACTAGCTGACCCACGCAACGTCGTTTACGTCTCCGTATACGGTAAGCCCTCCACAGTAGCGTAAAAAAATTTCCCCGTTTTTGTAACTTTCTTCATTGGTGCTCCGCTGCGCTGCTAACGTGATGATATAGCCTATAACCTTCCTCGATAAATGTACTATCCAATACTGAAAGAATTTTTCAGATCGGACCAGCGGTTCCTGAGATTAGCGCGTTCAAACAAACAAAGAAACTTTATCTATACTACAACTATATCTACATCTACACTATTATATAAAGAGGTAAAGTTTGTGCGTTTGTGAGTTTGTGACGTTGTACGGGGTAATCTCTGGATCTACTGAACCGATTTCGAAAATTCTTTTATCAATAGAAGGCTACGATAATTGTGAGTGACATTGGATATATAATAACCCGAAAAGTGGAAAATCATTTTCATGGTAGCCGGATTTGCAAAGTCGGAAAAAAAATGTTAACCGCCCAACTAAGTGGGCACGAGTCAGCTAGTAATCACACTAATCACACTAATATATAAAGGCGAAAGTTTGTGTGTATGTTTGTTACTTCTTCACGCAAAAACTACTGGACGGATTTCGATGAAACTTTAAAGTAATATAACTTATACATCAGAATAACACATAGGCTAATATTTGCAGCGATAACCGGCAAACACGCGGGCGGAGCCGCGGGCAACAGCTAGTATTATATAAGTACTAGCTGGCAAACGTTTTGTTGCCATAAAAAAAATTGAGGTATATAAAATAGATGTTGGTCGATTCTCAGACCTACCCGATATGCACACCAAATTTCATAAAATTGGTCCAGCCGTTTCAGAGGAGTATGGTAACTAACATTGTGACACGAGAATTTTATTTATAAGATGACCCACGCAACGTCGTTTACGTCTCCTATTGCCCGTAGCGTAATATTCCCCACGTTTTTTAATAATTTTTCATTGATGTTCCGTTCCTATTGGTCGTAGCATGATGGTATGGATGGATGGATGGCCTATAGCCTTCCTCGATAAATGTACTATCCAACACTGAAAGAATTTTTAAAATCGGACCAGCGCTCCTGAGATTAGCGCGTTCAAACAAACAAACAAACTCTTCAGCTTTATATAATACTAGCTGACCCACGCAATCTCGTTTGCGTCTCCTATTGCCCGTAGCGTAACAATTTTCCCCCGTTTTTGAAACATTCTTCATTGGTGCTCTGCTCCTATTTGTCTTAACGTGATGATATATAGCCTATAGCCTTCCTCGATAAATTTACTATCCAACAATGAAAGAATATTTTAAATCGAACCAGCGGTTCCTGAGATTAGCGCGTTCAAACAAACAAACAAACTCTTCAGCTTTATATAATACTAGCTGACCCACGCAACGTCGTTTGCGTCTCCTATTGCCCGTAGCGTGATAATTTTCACCCGTTTTTGAAACATTCTTCATTGGTGCTCCGCTCCTATTAGTCTTAGCGTGCTTATATATAGCCTATAGCCTTCCTCGATATACACTGAAATAATTTTTCAAATTGGACCAGTAGTTCCTGAGGTTAGCGCGTTCAAACAAACAAACTCTTCAGCTTTATATATTAGTATATAGATGTATTTATTATACTCTTCCTAATACTCATAATCAACAACACATTTATTTGGATAAATAATATAAATATTAATATTAGGTACTATGTTGATAAAAACTCTTTGGCAAATAACTTTTTATTATTTTTTATTTATATTAGGTACCAACTCTTAGCGTCTTATACTCGTAATAACTTCTAAACGAAATGTCCGAATGGGATGAAACAAAAAGTATTTTACTTCTACATAAATGCCCTTGATAACATAATGCTTTATTTGGATAAGGATTAATATTACGATACACATTTAACGTAGTTTCTTTCTTCAGACGATTTAATAATTTTTTTGAACACAAAAGCGGTTATTGTGGCTAAATCATGATAGTTAGATATATGCTCTCGCGGACTTTTTTGTAGATCTTAATGGAACCTACAAACTCGTAATACATTATTTTGTTAAATTGTCAATAGTTATTGCAGCGCATGCAAAAATAGGTTTTCGATTTCACACCTTGGGTTACGAAATAGCAATTTTCTTACGGATCCCTAATTTTTTTGAAAATAAAATGTAGCCTATAGCCTTCTTCGATAAATGGACTATTCAACACTGAAAGAATTTTTCAAATCGGACCAGAAGTTCCTGAGATTAGCGCGTTCAAACAAGCAAACAAACAAACTCTGCAGCTTTATAATATTAGTATAGATTAAGTATAGATAGATAATAATATATTAAAATACACTTTATTAGATATTTTGGACATCTAACTCACAACGCCATCTAGTCCCAAGCTAAGAACAGCTTGTGTTATGAGTACTAGACAACTAATATAAATACCTACATATATACTTTTTTGTAAATACATACATATTGTACATAGAAAACACCCAAACTCCGAAACAAATATTTACAGATCATACAAACATTTGACCCGACCCGCGAATCGAACCCGAGACCTCAAGCACAGCAGTCGCATCGCATACGCTACCACTACGCCACCGAGGCAGTCAATGTCACTTGGTTAGTCAAATTAATGACAAGGAAGAACGATTAAGAAACGTTAACGAACGATGATTATGAACGAATAAATACGTCTTAAACTAAAATGTGTCAGGGAATCACAATTTTTCTTTTAAATTTCATACAAAGAATTGTAATATATGTATGAATAATGTTAATAAACTTATCAATATATAAGTATGTCTAGTATATATGTAATCATTCCACACAAAACTGCTCAAGTCATCTTGATTCATGAGCAATTAAGGTGACTACTACCAGCCAAAACAATCGATCGTTCGCAAATGGCCGTCTCGTTGACACGCACAACTCAGACGAACGCGAGACGGTCTCTACTCGCTGTGCATAATACCTTTCTGCAAATATATACTCTATTTTGTAGAAATAAGACTAAATTTTTCATTGTGACTAAATTGCTACATGTCGATAAACGATAAATACCTTTAGGTCACGTTAGGACAAAATTCAATGATCGCACACAAACCAACTAAACGTATCTTCGTCTTTCTTGTTATTAGCTATAAGTATGTTAAAGGTTAAATTATTTGTTTTTCCTAATGCTAGGAAATTTTGCTTAATGTTTTTGCAACCACAATGTAAGTAATAATAATACCAAGTGGTACCTATCTAAATAAACAGTTTTCACAGATTAAGCGCTCTTTCTAATTTGAGTAGGAGAATGAGTTAAAATTTTATTTATACTTAGTGTGAAAGGATTTTTTTAAATGTGCTTATTGTTTATGTAGTGTGTACGTATGAATCTCAATCAGATAGCGGTAAGCTATTGGATAGATTTATTATCCGCATTAGACGTTTATGAACACGTTCGCAAATAATCGTGGGTGTAGAGGAACTGTTACTAACCACATTAAGCGATCTATTCTTAACATTTGAACATTAAAATCCACGGTGAAAAAAAAAGATAAGTCTTGTTATAAACAGAGCTTATTATTTTTGCAATAAGGTAAATTGTGTAGTGATAACTGATTGTATAAAGTGCACAAGCTATAGTTAAGTAGTTTCTATATGTAATAAAAACTCGTAACAGTGTCACGTCCTTGCTTCTACTGATAAGAAATGATTATTTATAAAAATGACAAGTACGATGTATATTAAATTAATGGATATTTGACAATGTTACATCTCATAAGCGATATATCAATTTTCCAACAATATATTTCAATGATGTTCGGAGATGTAACCAGGCGATAACCGCTTTATCGATCGTAGTCATCGTTTTGGCAGGATGTTGTCTGTGGGTCAAGGGGAAACCAATCAGAGGAAGCAAAAGTTTCTAAAACAGTGTTCATAAATAGTCAAAATTAGGAAGTATTCGTGTTATACGGGTTAATTGAAAGTAAAGTTTGTGGTCCTTTTTCCACACCACCAAGAGGTAAGAACCGTAGGTGCGCTTTTTTTATAGAGGTCTCCCCAATAGGCCTAATCCTCTGTGAACATTGGCCAGTTTAAATACTAAAGGAATAAACAGAGATTTCTCCTTGAGATTTAAACACACTTTGACCTACAGATTGAGATTTTGAAGTCCCGAAATTGTGGTAGCGTACGTTGTCGAGATTAGGTAATGTGTCAGGAATTGTGTCATACAGTTAAACGGAGGCGGTGCGTTTGCACGTCGTTATTATGAGTCGAGGGCAGTGTTCCTCGGCCAGCGCGAGTGATAGACAGAGAGACGTCGGACGCCTACTCAGCTACTCACCTACTACGTCACCTACGTCAACTTGTGATTGAAAATTTTGAATACCGCTAAAGGTCGCCAATTACTGCACGACAAAAACAAAATACAACACAAACCTATTTTAGCACCTATTATTTTTCAGATATTTTTTTAATATTAGCATCTGTCTTCATATCCTCATTCAAACAATAACGTTATTTGTTAATTTATACTAGACTGGTCAAAAGTTTTGTGGTGGCGGCCACGCACTCTTACCCTTCAGGTATCTTTAACAAACAACTTATTTAAGCATAACATGCTATATAGATTATATATCACACGCACATACACACACGTATTTATTAGAAGACAATAATTTTCAAAAATTAAATCTTACACCTTCTCAATGTTTTGTGTTGTACCTACACTACGGAGGACATTATCAACTTTGATATGCTAAAAATAACGTACTTTTATCTGGGGCTATTAATACACGCATAATCATAGGAATATCACTATCCTAGAGAAGTAAGTTTATTTTTATGTATGCCTATTAATTTAAGGAGATATTTTAGCAAAGAAATCTATAATCATGCAAGAAATACGACAAGTTATAGGTTAACAAATACATTTATCCAAGTTGAGTGTCAATTTAACCCATGCAATACCAGGGTTATTATTGGACACTGGAGCTAGAAACTAAAATTAACACATTCTCTCATATAATTCATAATCTATGTCATGTTGATGCTTGGACTTAGTTTTGAGAAACATTGATCTGCGAATGTTTTCTAAAGTGTTTTTTGGTTATGCTTCATCCTGACTTTGAAAGTTTTATCAGTTAGTTTCTGAGCTAATACTATTATATTAATCGTAAGCTATAGCCAAGTCACAGTAGTTACGTTATCGTAAGCGGTCGAAGCCCCTCGTTCACGGTACCAGATTACATACTAGCCTGAACTTTGATAGCCCCGTTTTTGCATTACAATTTCACCCCAACTACTTTACTTGCATGCATACTTTCTTTTATATAATTACAAAGGCTTAGAATCCTATAAGATTTTAAACAATTTACCACACCCAAAATAACTATTTCAATCACGAATTCTCTCAACATCGAGATATAACTTCAGCTTAAAATAGAATACTAAGTATGTACCTGCAATATCTGAATGTCCAAAATGGCTCTACAATGACCGTTGCAGGATTTGATATTCAAAAGTTGTCGGAGACCATCGTGATAGCAATCTCAACTTGTCGCGTTCTATAGACAATGGCACATAATATACGCGTTGAAGTTGAAGCAATCATTGGCTAATTAATATTTTCTGTGCGTGACACGACCACGAAGTGGCTTACCCACTTATAGGCTGCACACGTGCCTGTCAATGAACTTCGCAGACCATGCCAATAGCCGAGCTGACCAAATTCTAGACGTAGTAGGTACTATCATACCCATCACATTTAATTAATAAGTCTTGAATGCATTGCAACCGAATGTTAACACAAAAATACTTTCTTATCAATGTTAAAATTTAGTAATGCACATTTAGCACCAAATCCGTTACTTGCAAAGATTGTGGTACTAGAACCTAATTTCATAACTTAATTCTTAAATAATGTTATAAAAGAGCTACCGCTTCTATTTAAGCTAAGGGCATCGAACTTATCTCTATGTGGAAACTGTGCACTATTGATCTTTTTTCAAAATATTAATACTGTTTATCGAATTTATTATGAAATCAGAAAGGTACTAACGGGCAAAAATGACTACATTGTCGGTGCGCGCGAGGAAGTCGTCCTGTTCTGTATGAGTGACGAAGGTTCGCGTTGGAGCTGATGCATCGGCCTGCACTCCCAGCGGCGGCTTCCGGCGCTCGAATCGCGCCATGAGGGCTGCGGGCACTTCCGGCAATTCCCGGCCTGTAGTGTTCGGGGCCTGAGTGAAGCCGAGCTTTGCTAGCAGGCTCTCGCGGACCACTCTCAAGCTGTATTCCCTCGCGTTTTCGTACGCTCGGCAGGAGGTGCACGCGATGGTAGCCGCCGGTGTCTCTTGAGGACAGGCGAGCTCTGCAGCGACGGCCGCCAGCCACGCGGCCAGAAGCAGCAGGCTCGCGGGCCTGGCCCGCGGCCCGCGCGACGCGCCCAGCGGACGCGTGGTGCGGCAGAGCGGTAAGGCGGCGGCGTAGCGCGAGGAGCGATGTGCGGCCGCGGACGGCGCGTGCTACACTGCACACGACTCACATTCGGCACATCGGCACTCGCATGCCGCACGCCGCCGCGCCACGCGGAGCTGGCGCTGGGACGATGCAATGGTCCCCGCCGCCGCCGCCCCGCGGACTGACCTGCTGACTCATCTCAACTGTACGCGCTTCAGCGCAGCGCGGCGCCAGTTCCACGAAAATGTGACCGTTCATGAATTTTTACCCTGCAGTACTAGCTGAAGTTCGCCCGCCCGTTAACATTTTTGTCTGTTTGCTTGTCCCGGCTAATATTTGGAACGGCTGGACCGATTTTGACAGAACTTTCACTGGCAGATAGCTGATGATATAAGGAGTAAGTTATGCTTTTTAAGGTTCCGGAGTTCACGTCTCGGAACCCTTATAGTTTGTCCGTCAATCCGTCGATCCTCAGCATACCGTCCAAACGATTAGTGATTTCCAGCATATTTATCACGTCGACAAGGTGGTAGTCCAACTTTACGGAAAACTATAACGGCTTAGGTAACTTTGTTAATACTGTAGTTATAGAGGCCTAACTTGTAAAATGCGCTTACTTGGAAAGCTTCGTACAAAAATCAAGAAAAAACAAGTAAACATGTAAAATAAGAAAGTCATAACAAATATGTGACTATAGAACCCTATTCAATGCGTGGCCTGACACACACTTGGCCGGTTTTTTAGACTAGGTTCGCCACTCGACATTGTAAACCACAACAACCGCAGGTAGCATCGCGGGGCTAAGCTAGTTCTCAATTAGTAAGTACTTAATTTCATATTTTTAACCGACTTCCAAAAAGGAGGAGGTTCTATGTTCCACTGTATGTTTTTTTTTTTATGTATGTTACTCGATTACTCCGTCAGTTGTGGACCGATTTAAAAAAAATATTTTGTATTCGAAAGGGTATGCTTCCGAGGTGGTCCCATTGCCAGCATATCAGGATCTGATGATAGGATCCCAGGGAAATCGAGGGAAACTCTCATTTTTTATAGGCACATACTATGTTTTTCGTATATTTTCTGAAGTTACACCCGTATTTGCGTCTGGTAGTCATCATTTTATGATGATGAGCTGATGATGTAAGGTACAACTCCTTAACGGTTAGGAGTTGGAGGATAAATCTTTAAATATCAGATGTATATATGTTACCTTTAGTCGTATTCTTTCAAATTATTTAGGTAAGCTGATGATGGAAGGTGGAAGGTACAACTCCTCAACGGTTAGGAGTTGGAGGATAATTCTTTCAATTTCATACGTATCTAAAGACCTTTAGTCGTATACTTTCAAGTTATTTAGGTGAATTGATGATAGAAGTTTAAACACTTCAACAGTTAGGAATTAGAGGATGATTTCAATATTACACGTACGTTTAGACCTTCATTTGTATTCTTGATGATGAAATTTGATGAAATAGTTCAACTTACTACTTACCTACGATTGTTTGCACTAAAAACTGAAAAATAAAAACTTTTTATAAAAAAAAAAAACCGACTTCCAAAAAACATCCAACGAAAACTCTCTGCCAAAAAAACACTTAAAAGCGTAAAATAAACTGGTTCTTCATAAATTGCCTATACCTAATTATTTATTCATTTAAATAGTAGTATTATAATGTGTGCTAGGTACCTAAAATCTGTTTGAAGTCGGTGCCAAGTGACTATCGCTTAGACTTTTGTAATTGTTCGTTTGTATTCTTTTTGGCTTAGCAGAGAGTTTTCGTTGGATGTTTTTTTACAAGTATTTTTTTAAAAGGCAACAGTTTCGACGAGTCAATTGATGGTAACTTACTACCGCCGCCCGTGAACATCTACAACTTGTGACTCTCAAGTTGTAGGAGTCGACCTTTATTTAATCCCCCCACCCAGAAAGAGGTCGAAGGGGGGTTTTATAGTAAGGGAGCCCACGAAGAGAGGTCGGAATTTACTAAAGCGCGGCAGATTAATATACAGGTGGATACCTTTAACTCGGTTAAGTACCTCCACCAAATATGAGCTCTATATTCATGGCCGCCCGTCAAGGATAAAGGATCTGATTAGTAAAAAAAAATGATCATCAGAAATTCTCGAGCGCGTCAGATTAAGGTGGGGTAAGTTAATTACACGCTTTAAAGTGTATATTCCACTAATCTGACAACGTGAGAGTGACCTAAACCAAGGGGCGGGCGGGCTACAAGGTGGAAAAAAAAACGACATTCTCGAGCGTGGCAAATTTTTTGAAGGGAATCATGCAAGTATAACGAAAAATATATATAATCTGACGATTTGGATTCCACAAGCCCAAGTAACCAAAATTCGTCGATAAAGTTTAATGCTTGCAGCTGAATGATGCCTATATTCAAACTGATAAGTCAATACTAATTCATTAGATAGAAACAAGTCGAAGATAAGGAGCAACCGCCATCTTGACCTTGTAATTGTAGATGGCTTCTTTTTCCAAATATTTTTAAAGAAATGCCTTGTCAATAACGCTGCAAGTAGAGTTGCCATGTTTTTTGATCGCTACTTGACACTCTCTATCATAGATTAAGAGCATTCTCTTCGAAGTATTGTATCTTGGAGAAGCTACTTAACTCTCGTCTTATTAATTTTCTTAATGATATAACACTGCACCGAACCAGATCGGTTTCAGATATGTAAGGTCTACGCAAGATGCAGTAGCATCGCTTGTTGACCAAGTGATCGACAGTCTTGAGGCGGGTCAAAAATGTATAGGTATTTTTTTAGACATAAAAAAGGCTTTTGACACTGTGTTTATTTTGCACTTATTGTCAAAGATGAAGGACTACGGACTACGTGGATTACCCCTACGCATATTTTCCAACTATCTATCTAAACGAACTCAATGCGTTAAAATTGATTCCCACACTAGTGTTTGTGCGTCATTGGATTACGGTGTATCTCAGGGCTCAGTACTCGGCCCAAAGCTCTTTCTACTTTACATAAACTCATTGTGTAAGCTTTCCATCCCTAATTGCAGTATTGTCACTTACGCGAATAACACTGCGTTGCTAGTCCGTGCTAGTAACTGGCATGATGCATTTAACTTTGCTGAGTTGTCTCTGGGTCGGGTAATGCAGTGGATCTTGACAAAACCACCTACTTTACGTTTTCGAAATCAAGTATAACTCAACCCTCGTTAGACTCCTACTTTCTTAAAGCACATATCTGTGAATTAAATCTCAATAACCATTCTTGTGACTGTATAATTATAAACAGAACCAACCAAGTAAAATATCTAGGTGTCATAATTGATATTTTACTTAAGTGGAAAAATATCATCTAATTAATTTAACAGCACGGGTTCACAAAATTATTTACATTTTCAAAAAACTGCGTCACTTTGCGGACTTGGATACTCTTTGGACAGTCTACTTCTCAGGGTGGAGCGGCTAAGACACTCAGCTTAGCGTGCACAGAGGACTATTTTAAAGGTGATTGAGCGTTTGAGCCCTTTAGAAACCCTACTTCGCAGCTATACAAAGACTGTAAAGTACCTGCTTACTGTCCGACAGCTATTCGTGCTTGATACTGCCACTAGAAAACGTGCTTCAACACTGGCCTATGACCCAAGATTAATAAGAAAACGTCGTTCGTACAAAGTTTGCCAAACTAAAAAACATACTAACGCAAGGCATTACGGTGTGCTTATCAGTCATTTATATAACACTGTAAATAGATACTGCAACATATATGTATACACTACTTAGACCTGAGTGCAAAAGAAAAGTAAGCGATTGGCATCAGTCTAAAACATAATTATGAGGAAACTGAAGATCTCTTAAAAATATCGATTCTATAATCTTCTCACACACACACACACTCACGCACACTCATAAACACATTCACACACACAAACACACGCACACATGCCATTAGTCGTTTAATTTTATTACTTTTCTTTAAAACTGTCTAAGATTGATTGTTAACTAGCAATGGTCAAATGTTATAGACACTTGCTGTGGCCTGTTCCAAAACCATTTGTTTCATATATCTTGTACAACTACTTTGGTGTATGGTTGTTGTTATTTTTTGGATAAATAAATATTTATTATTATTTTTTAATATATATCTACGTTATATAACATTTTTTCTTTTTATCATCTGAGCTTTTGCAGCCCAATAGGTCTCTATGACGCTCGAGTAAATCCCCATTTAGCATCGAGAGCTCCCCTACTATTAGTACGCCCCGGTAATCTCATTCACTTAGTGAAAAGCAATAGTTGCTTAACACAGTTTTCTGTGGAACAGTAGTGTAACTGTGGATACCTTGGATATCTAGTTATCAAACTATGATAACGGCTTTTCTACGGGCTTTTGTGTGGTTTTCATAAGAATACTTAGATTGTCATCTATCCAAGATTTACCTGCACAAGTTAATAAAAAAGTGAAATAACATCTTAAAAACAACTCCTAAAACTTTGTCGTAGTTCGACGTGATGTAAATGGTAAACAATATTTTTAAGGAACTAGCATTATTAAAGTAGGTGGGTCATTCTCCGAACGCTTGAAACGACGTGTCCAGATCGAATTGTCTTTGAATTAATTACTTACTATTTCAATTTTTTTACATGTAATAGAAAATTTGAAAATAATAGGGGGGGGCTTATGTCCTTTTTTATATAAATTAAGTAGGAGTAAGTAAAAAACTTACTAAAATATTAACCTCGGTGGCGCGTCCGAACCCTACGTTGCAGCGGAAATTTTTTTTTTTTTTTTCCTCTAACAAATTACGCTATTTTGCATGTGTTCACAAATAACCAAATACTTCCCTCCGCGGCTCTGTGCGGTACACGTGTGACGTCGCGTTTTAATAATTTAAATATTGTTTTTGTGTATCCTTGCGACTGTTACCCGGTTTGTGGGCGGTATAAGGTTGTGTATAGTGTTTCTGACAATCTAATCTGTAAGTTTTACGCCTTATAAATACAAATATTGTGTTAGTTTCTTTTTACTACGGCTATCGGTAAGTCAATTTATTTTATTCTTAAAGGTAGGTAGGAGTAATATTTTGTTTGTATTAATTTTCTTTTCGTATTTTTTGATTTTGAAGTTGTTTTTATTGATACAAATGTGTGTGTGATCCCGGTGGTACAAATGAATTTCAAACACCAACCGGAAAGGGATTGTTTGGTAGAATGTCGCCACCAAATTTATCGTCAAAGGAAAGTAGAACTGAACGAATTAGGGCTTCGGACTTGGGCGAGAGTGTTTCGTCTCTTAGTGGTCGTGATAGCTGTGGGGAGTATGATTATTTTGAGTTGGTGTCTCAGGCAACCGAATATTTGGCAAAAATTAACGAATTGGTAAACGATCAGGGGTCGCGAATGAATGTGGGAAATAGGACCGCCATTATGGACGTAACCCAGCGGATTACCGGTATCGTCTCATTGTTGGCAATTAAATCTGCTAGCAATGAAACGAAATTAGCGAATCTCGAGGGCCAGGTGGGGGGTGTCGCCGTTCAACAGCCGGGCTTGATGTACGCGGACAAGCTTAGGCTTCGCTTACCACCTGGATCAGCCCCGTGTCGGGTGTCCGCTGAGGCACGCGTATTTAGGCCGTGTGTTATTGCGTATCCTACTACGGAACGTTCAGCGGACTATGCAACTTCGTCAGCTACAAAAGAAGCTCTCATGAAGGCTATTAAACCTAGCGACGAAGGTTTTCAAATTGTAGGCGTCAAAAAAACCGCAATGGCAGGCGTCGTGTTGCGGGTCGCAAATGAACGGCAGCTTAAAAAACTAGAATCAGTACACGCCATTAAATCTGTAGGCTTACGCTTAGAAAAGCCGAAAGGCCGAAGGCCCCGTATAATTGTAAAAGACGTGCCCGGTACTATTGAGGATCGTACCTTCCTAACAGTTTTATATCGTCAGAATATCAAGGACGAATTAAAATTAAGCGAAAGCGATTTCTTAAAAACAACCAAAATTGTCAGGCATCGTAAACTGGAAAACGGTCGTCAATGGATGGGCTTAGAATTAGAGACAGAGGTTAGGAAACACTTGGCTAGCACAAAAGATAAATTATATATAGACTGGGCCACATGTAGGTTTATAGACGACTTAGAAGTAGTTCGTTGCTTAAACTGTCAACAATTCGGTCATGTTCAAAAGTTTTGCACTATTAAAACTCCTACCTGTGCTAATTGCGCGGCCAGCCACGATACAAGGGCTTGCCCGGATAAGGACACATCAGATTTTAAACCGAAATGCGCACAATGCAGCCGGTACAAAAAACCATGTGACCATCGATGTGGATCACAAGACTGCTCCACATATAAACTTAAATTAGAGCAGCTAATCCTAAATACTAATTACTAAATAGCTTATACAGTAGTAGTTGTAGTACCTTTTTAATAAAATGGATAATATCTCAATAGGCCAGTTAAATCTTCATAATGATAAAATAGCCACGTCAGAATTAGATCGCTTAGTTTTGGAACAAAAGTTAGACATTGTCCTTATACAAGAGCAATATCAAAGCGCTCAATTGCGGAATTATGTAGAACAACTAGATGGCCGGTCGCGGGCTGGGATATATGTTGCAAGTTCTAATTTTACGGTAACATCTTTGCGTAACCTTATGACGTCACACTGCGCCGTTGCTGAGATCTCATCCTCTACCTGTAGGGTTTACGTAGTGAGCTGTTATTTTCAATTTTCACATCCTATTGATCCTCATCTACATCATTTACGTTTCGTTTTGCGGTCCCTCATAGGACAAAAAATTATCATTGGCGCTGATGTCAATGCTTCTTCTACTTTATGGTATGGCAAATTGCGTGCAGCTGACATGGCTCGTCGCTGTGCGGTTGAAGATTTTATTGCGGAAATGAATGTTACTATCCACAATACCCCTGATGCACCACCAACTTTTTGCAGCCCAATGGGTGAGTCTTCTATTGACGTGACGCTTACGCGCGGTGACGTCTCGATATCTGGATGGCGTGTCCTACCGGACGCATCCTGTAGTGATCACCGCTTAATCGTGTACGAATTCATACCAATGGTTGCACAATATCCACAAAGAACTCCTTACAATTTTAGGTATAAAACTAAAGGGGCAAATTGGGCTTCATTTGGTTCACTCTTTGCAGTACATGCCAAAGACTTCAGTCGCAGTGGTCTATCAGCTGAGGAAAGCGCAAACATATTATCAGATACTTTCACATATTGTGCTGATGTTTGTATCGGCCGTGGATCTATCACTAACACTCGTAGATGTGATTGGTGGAATTATAAATTAGTCGAATTACGTAGAATCTATCGGAAAGCTCGCAAAAAACTAAATGACATTAAAAAGCGTAACGTAACAGGAGATATTTACAATAATGCTCTTATTGCTCTTAGAGTTGCCAGGTCTCATTATAGAGCTGCTGTGGAGAAATCAAAGGGAAATTTAATACGTAAACTTGTTGATAAACTCGATAGAGAGGGTCCCTGGTCACCTTTGTATCATGAATTTAAAGCAAATAGATCAATCGACCTTGTATACGTACAGAACATCAAAATTAATAATAGTTATACTACAGGAGTAGAACAAACCACAGAATATCTTTTAGAGCTTTTTGTGCCTGACGATCGGCCGGAGGATGACACGGATTATCACCGACAAATTAGGCAGTGGGCTATTAAACCACCATTGTCTGCAATGTCTGACTTACCATCTTCAGACGAATTCCTCAGTATTGTTAGGTCATTACCACTAAATAAGGCTTCGGGCGACGATAAAATATCAAACAAAATGGTAAAAGAAGCTTTTTACAAGCTTCTTTTACCATTTTGTTTGATATTTGGGTGATACGGTTTTAACAGTTTTTAAACGTTGCATTGCGGAAGGAGTATTTCCTAGTGTTTGGCAGTGCGTTAATATTCGAATAATACCAAAAAGCGGCGATAAGCCGCCGGACGGTCCTCGCTCAATTTCTTACAGGCCACGGTAACTTTAAAAGCAAACTATACTCATTTAAATTAGTCGATTCACCATTGTGTCAATGCTCAACACCTGATTCTAGCTGTGAACAGTCGGCTCATCATATCCTCTGGGAATGTAGTCTTTGGTACAATGAACGTAACATGATGCTAAATAGCTTACAAATGACGTCTGGGGTAGTATGTTATGGGGATCTTGTGTCAACTGCGGTGAATTTCCGTGCGTTTAAGCGATTCTGCCATACATACTATAGAAATCAAATATAGCTCACTTAGGACCCATAATATTTTTATCCGTGGTGCTTCCCGGTTTGAAAAAGGCGTCTGCCTATTTTGACTCCATTTTGTCTCCCGCTTTGCTAAGGAGGGAAGTGGACTTATTATATTTCCAACTCCTCCAGTTTTCTTCTGATTAATTTCGTTGCGGGTTCCAAGACAGTTAAATTTTTCCTGGGACTTCCCGAGTGTCATAACTCGGTGTTTTCGTGGGTCACCGCTGTTGATCCTGGTGTACAGGAGTTACAGTGGTGGGCGTGTGGGCGGGATTAGTCCCATTAAATTACCAAATAGTTATTTGTTCATTTTATATTATAATTAAATAATTATATGCCACAATAGAGAAGATACAACAGATTGTATACACGTCCAACATTTTAAGGATAGTTATTGGCGTTAGATGAAGCATCAGTCGTGTCGCGACAGCAACGGAGAAACCATGGCTGTACGTCTTATGGTCACCTTTTTATATTAATAAGTAACTGTTTTCGCTGGCTTGGTATACAAAAAATTTGATTTCAGTGAACCCTTTTTCTCATGTATACTTTAAACTATCATATTTAAAATATAAAAATAGTATATATTACATGTAATAGATTTTAGTAGAAAATGTAAATATTAGCATTTCAATTTATTTTTTACGTTATTTACAAAATACCTTAATATTTTGATTTCAGTGGTATTGAATTCGGTGTTTTCCGTGGCAATGTGTCCATCTTCTACTAAATTTGTCCACTTTCTACTAACTTTTTAAGACCGTAAATCATAAAATATTTATCTTGTTCTAGTATTGTCATTATGTCAGATTCTAAGCAAGGTCACTTGGCTAAAAAAAGATTGGCTAAGACGTCGGAAAGCCCGAATCAAGAGTCATCCAAAACTTTACGCAATACACAAGGGAAAAGACAGGAAGCGTTATTATAAAAGGAAGAATGAAGGAAAGCCTGTTAGTGAATTAATTCATCGTTAACGACGCATACATAGAGAGAGAGGAGTAGAATATCTTCGGACAAACCTAACCGGAAAAAAGGCTCAAAGAGTTGAAATGCCTTGAAGAAGATTTAATAGTCATACCAGAAGTAGTCGATACAAATGATGATCCTTTGATAACTTCACAATCGCAACTGAAACTTTTATAAAACGCCAAATAATGCCACCGATAGTAAGGACTCGGCTTAGCACTCAATCAAGTTCCTTCAGTGATTTATTACTATAGAGTCAGTCAATCATTTCATCTTCTTTAACACAACGTATTAAGACTTATCGAGGATCGTCAGTACCATTGTGTCCATCTAGTGATGCCAGTTTTGCTTAAAACTCACAGATTGGAGTTGCCTGCTCTTATGACTGATAGGGAGTTGCCTTTCACTCTAAAGGCTAATGGAACCAATCCCGCCCAAGCACCCACCACTGTAACTCCTGTACACCAGGATCAACAGCAGTGACCCACGAACACACCGAGTTATGACACTCGGCAACTCCCAGGAAAAATAAACTGTCTTGGAACCCGCAATAAACTAATCAGAAGAAAACTGAAGGAGTTGGAAATAAAATAAGTCCAGTTCCCTACTTAGTAAAGATGTAGACAAAATGAAGTCAAAATAGGCAGACACCTTTTTCAAACTGGGAAGTATCACGGATAAGAAAATTATGGGTCCTAAGTGAACTTTATTGGATAACTATAGTATGTATGGTAGAATAGCCTAAACGCACGGAAATTCATCGAAGTTAACCCAAGATCCACATAGTACCTATACCGCCCCAGATGTTATTTATAAGCTTGAATAGCATTATGTTACGTTCATTGTACCAAAGACTACATTCCAAGAGGACGTGATGAGCTGACTGTTATCTGCTAGAATCAGGTATTGAGTGTTGCCAGAATGTGTGACAAAGGTGAATCAACTTATTTAAATGAGTTATGTAGTTTGTTCTTAAAGTTACCTTGGCCTGTGAGAAATTAAGTGACACAATGATTCACCTCTAGCCATTCCCTCGACAACCATTAGCGAACAGATGGAAAGAACTGGTAAAGGTAGCGCCCCTTAGATGATTCGTCCAAACGTTGTCTTCGTCTCTTTTTTTTGTCCGCGACTGAACACTGCCTGTGGGAAGCTGAGACAGATATGTAAATATGGCGGTACGAAGTTCGCCGGGTCAGCTAGTTGTAATATATATCAGAAGTCCCTTAACGGTATTAGTTTTGCTTACCTGAATTTATTTTAAAATACATTTTTAAATACAGAAATACCATGTAAATAATTTTAAAACGTAATTAACGGTTTTTGATTTCGGTGAAAATAAACTTGATTTCGGTGGACGCCATATTTTAAAAACTAAAAATCTTCGTAACCGTTCATCTAATAAGAGTGCCTCCGGTAGAATGTGTGACAAAGGTGAATCAACTTATTTAAATGAGTTATGTACTTTGTTCTTAATGTTACCTTGGTCTGTGAGAAATTAAGTGACACAATGATTCACCTCGAGCCATTCCCTCGACAACCATTAGCGAACAGATGGAAAGAACTGGTAAAGGTAGCGCCCCTTAGATGATTCCTCCCAACGTTGTCTTCGTTTTTTTTTTGTCCGCGACTGAACACTGCCTGTGGGAAGCTGAGACAGGTATGTAAATATGGCGGTACGAAGTTCGCCGGGTCAGCTAGTTGTAATATATATCAGAAGTCCCTTAACGGTATTAGTTTTGCTTACCTGAATTTATTTTAAAATACATTTTTTAAATACAGAAATACCATGTAAATAATTTGAAAACGTAATTAACGTTTTTGATTTCGGTGAAAATAAAGTTGATTTCGGTGATGCCATATTTTAAAAATTAAAAATCTTCGTAACCGTTCATCCAATAAGAGTGCCTCCGGTACAGATATTTTCCAAATTAAATATAGTATTTGAATTTCTTACTAAAATATTGAATTTTAGAAAAAAAAACAGCCACCGAAGTCAACTAACTAACGGAGGCCCAATTAGTCTAGTCAACAAGTTCCATACTTGTTGACTAGACTAAAAGATGCAGCAGCATCACTAGGCCGCCATAGTGTGGGTCGCCATACTGCATTGTCTGCATTCGCAATGAGTATGGTGACCACCACTCATGGATTCTGCTTATTTGCCATCAGGCAGAGTAGAGTCATTTTGGCAGGCCAAACATAAAAAAAAAAAAACTAAATAATGAGTTACCTGAGAAATACCCAGGTACATATTCTTTTTTCTTGTGGAAAGGTTTCTTGTATTAGATATTTATTTATTTAACCAATTCTTATCCAGCTTTTTACGCAGTACTCGATGAAAAGTGACGAGTGCTCCTAAGGGTTTGGAGCTCCGGTAAACGCACTTGTAAATCTTGAGTTATCATGAGTTGAGTTTAACATTTACCTATCATCAAATAACCCGTCTGCTAGATTGCTTCCTGTATCTGCTGTAGTATCCATAATATATTGTGAGGGACAGAGATCAGCGCCTGCTGATCTCTGTCCCTCACAATTCACATTTGATTCAACTGTGTCCCGACACCGCACGTGCACTAGAGATGACATAATGATTCCTTCTCATTCATTCACAGATAGTACAATGAGTGAGTGAATGAATGAGGCATACACTACATCTACCTTTAAAAAACAAAAAGAAATCCAGCGGGGGCATGCAAAATTTAATTATTGTGATAGTAATGGTACGTTAACGTAAAAGTAAGGTACGAATAATTAAATATATAAACGAAGTTTGATTGTAGTGCACGGATGGCATAGTGGTTGAAGTGATCACGTAGCCGTTTTTTACTGTGCTGAATACTGTGGGTTTAAGCCCCACATAGGATAACACTTGTGTGTGTGGTCCACAAGTTGTTGTTCTAAGTGTGGGTGTTCTTTGTGTCCTCTACATGTATGTTGATAAAGTCTCCCAATATTTCTAGTGCGCAATTTGTCTATTAGTCTGGTCAACAAGTGCTTTTTTGATCAACTTGTTTCAGCAGTCTCCGAAAATTATGATTGAGGTGTCATTCGATTCGGAATAGCATCTAGATGATTTTTGAAAAAAATTAAGTTGCGCTTGCAAAAATTGCAAAAGTTATTTACAATTAACTATAAAACTCAAAAAGGGGTGTTTTTTTGCAAATTTCTAAAAATTTAATAAATATTTTTCAAATTTGAAAAAAGATTCAAAAAGAGGAGATAATTTCCTAAAAAATCTGACTCCCGGAATTGTAGGACCAATATTTATAATGTTACCAGAGGGTTGAAAATACGTCCGAAAACGGGTACTCCGGTAATGAATAAATATTATTTAAACTTATTAAATATGAATATAAAAATTTGAAAAAATTCAGGCGTCTGCAGGATAGATCACTGAACAATAATACGTGATCCAAAAAAAAATATTGCGAATTTTCAATAAGTTATCCATTAATTAATTAACAATTTGTTGTAGCACGAACATTAACATTGCAAGTGCGATAATTGTTAAACTATTAATCTGATATTTTTTTCCTTTCGTGGAGCTATTTTTAAAGGTCTTGAAATAGATTTCCGTTGGCAAAATTAATAAATTGTTAATTTTCGTTTTGTTATTAACAATTTACTAAGGTGAAAAATTATAATTTATAAAGCTTTATTAAACATTAAATATTTTATATAATATTATTATTGATCCGTTTTCTTATTATCAGAAGCTACCTAAAAATTATTTTTAATAATTTTTATCACCCATTATTTAAAAATTGTATTGAGATAATTTTTTTTTTTTTTTTTGAAAACATGAACTTTGATGATAATTATGATTTAGATAAAAACACTAGCTTAAAAAAAATTGCTTAAAAACGCATTTGTTGATTAACAATTATTTCTCCCACTTCTATTTAATATTAAATAACTATTTTTTTGTAAAAAATCATTATTTATTTTTCTTTGTGATGTAATAAAAAAAATGTTCTATTTAATTTTTCATTGTTTATGCAATAAACAATTTTGACAATGAAAATGACAATGAAAAAAATGGTTCCTTAATATTATTTAGAAGTGGGAAAAAATAATTGTTAATCAACAAATGCGTTTTTAAGCAATATTATTCTTTTATTTAAGAAAAAGTTTTTTTAAAATCATAATTACCATCATAGGCTAAGTTATAATATTATTATTGATCCGTTTTCTTATGAAAACGGATGAATAATAATATTATTAAAAAAAAATAACAATTTGAATTTATTATTTTTTCCAATGGGAATAATAGCTCTTGCCTCCAGCCTTTGAAAAATAGCTCCAAGAAAAAAAATCTGATTAATAGTTTAACAATTATCGCACTTGCAATGTTAATGTTGGTGCTACAACAAATTGTTAATTATTATTATTAATTAATGGATAACTTATTGAAAATACGTGATAAAAATTTTTGGACCACGGATTATTGTTCATTGATCTATCCTGCAGACGCCTGAATTTTTTCATTTTTTTATTTTCATCATCATCATCAATACATATAATAGAATCGTAACTGATCGCTGTCTGTACATGGAAGATTTATTAAAGAAACTGTTATAGGGGACTTTGTGAATGCAATGGAAGCCAAAACAATGATTATTTAATTTTTGTATGTTTGTGTGTTTATCTGTTTGTCTGTGCGTTTGTGCACGCTAATCTCCGAAACGGCTTATCCGATTTAGATGTGGTTTTCACTAATATATTGTGGTAAGCTTCACTTAACATTTAGTGTTTGTTTCATGTCAATAGGTTTATAAATAAAAAAGTTATGCCAATTTAAAGAATCACGTGGCTGGACGTTACGCGACTCAGTTTATTATTTTCCTTCAATTGAGGACGCCCTTCTTTTATCGCTGAATAGTATACATGTAACTGTAATACACCTAAATATGAAACACGACTCACGACTTTAAATATATTTTATAAATATTTTATAAGCTATATTACTGTAAAGTTTCATCCAAATTCGTTCAGTAGTTTTTGCGTAAAAGAGTAACAAACATCCATCCATACAAACTTTCGCGTTTATAATATTAGTATACTAGCTGTTGCCCGCGGCTTCGCCCGCGTATATGTCGGTTATCGCGACAAATAGTAGCCTATGTATTATTCTGATGTATAAGCTATATTACTGTTAAGTTTCATCCAAATGCGTCCAGTAGTTTTTGCGTGAAGAAGTAACAAACATACACACAAACTTTCGCCTTATATATTAGTGTGATGTGATAGTGTATAGTGTTTATTTGTTTATAAATAAAAATGAATATATGTACGCGCATAACTTCCGATCGGATGCACCAAATTGGGTAGGTAATTCTTTTTTCTATGTGTTCGACAAGGAAATTAAAAGATACCTTAAAAGTTTTTTTTTTCACTACCCGTACGAATCTGCGTAATTACTAAAATAAGTTTTTCAGAAATTTAGAAAATATTTACGACAGAAAAATATGGCAGTACGGAGTTTGCCGGGTAAGCTAGTACCTATTTAATAAGTTTAAATAATATTTATTCATTGAAGGTACGGAGGAGGCGTGGCTTGCGCAAGCCGGAGTACCCGTTTTCGGGCGTATTTCAACCCTCTGGTAATATTATTAGGAAATTTCCTCCTCTTTTTGAATCTTTTTTCACGCTTGAAAAATCTTAATTAGTTTTTGAGAAATTTGCAAAAAACTAAACCCCTTTTTGTGTTTTTAGTTAATTGTTAATAACTTTTGCAATTTTTGCAAGCGCAACTTCGTTTTTTTTTCAAAAATCATCTACATGCCATTCCGAATCGAATGACACCTCAATCATAATTTTCAAAGACTGCTGCAAAAAGTGGACCAAAAAGCACTTGTTGACTAGCAAGTTGAAGAGCAAGATGTTTAGAATGGATCTATATGAAATATGAATAAAACTATTAATAAAAAATCTGTTAAAATCTATAAAAAGATATCTAGCGCCGTCTTTGTTCAAGTTTTCTCTAGGCCATTATATATCCAATATCGTATAGCTAATATTTAGCTAAAAGTTTTTCTACATCATGTGCAAGCCGTCAAAATGTTTATTCTACTTTAGAAAACGAATTAGCTCGTATGTTTCTTGTTAAAATTAAACAAATATTTTGTTTACACCGAATTTATGGCACGCATCTGCTTACTACCTACTTGCCTTTCTATTTGTATTGCGGCAGTAGATTCTTAGAGAAACCTAACTGTACTGAATTGTTTTATTTATTAGCAATGAACACTTTTAATACCGTTTGCATGAGTGTATCTTAATAAACCATAATTTTACAAGATAACACACCTCAAAAGTAAAAAAGGAATATTTTAACAAAATTTTTAACACTTTGCAAGTAACTAATGAAAACCTGCAGTGTAGGTTTAGTGCAACTGCATGTGGGTCACCATATTGCATTGTCTGCATTCACAATGAGTATAGTGACCACTGCTCTTGGACTCTGCTCAAGCATTCCATCTGGCGAGTAGATTCACTTTAGCAGGCTCATATGTATAAAAACCTGTAGTGGACTTTTTTCTGTTTAACTTCATATGTGGCAAGAATTAAGGTCACATAATATTTTAACGACATACAAGAACAAGCAAGCACAGTTGTATCTTTTGACCCCCGACGCAAAAAGAGAGAGAGGTGTTATAAGTATGACGTCGGTATCTGTCTGTCTGTTTGTGGCATCGTAGCTCTCAAATGATCTCGATTTCGATGCGGTTTTTTCTATTTGACAGCCAGTTTCCTTGCGTTGGTTCTTAGCTATGTTTGGTTCATATCGGTCCAGCAGTGTAAAAGTATCGGCTCTTTTCCAAAATGATGTAAGACATTTTTGGCGTATGATTACTCGATTAACTGCTTGCGTAGGGGTTTTTTTTTATTTTTATTTTAGCATGTACATTATCGTACTCTCTATTTTCTTGCGAATCGAACACACCTAAAAGTCTAAGGGTTTTGTGAACATCGTTAATACCTACTTTTATTAATCTCGATAAGGTTCTTGAGAGTTTTTTTTTCTAGCTCCTCCAACATAATTGGAGACTGTATCCTGTATGTGTCACTCTTGCATACAATTTCTCGCATTAATGCCTCTTGCACTTTTATGCTTCATACAAGATCTCTCTAGCATACGTTCTTACATTTCCAGTATGGGTGGGACTCCCATCTATTTCTAATACTGTCTAACTGCACTATTTTTGTCTTCATTTCTATTAGGTGAAGTTCAATGAAATTGAACTAAAAATGAATGAAAAATGAATTTCTTCAGGAAACTGTGTTGAATTTCGGGATAAAAAGTATCCTATGTCCTACCTCGTATTTTTGAATCCATTCAGTAGTTTCGGCGTGATGCGCGGCCAAGATACAGACTTACGTAGGTAGTAGAGCCACGCTGATTTCAGCACGGATGGGCCGGCTCGACCGGGGTGGTACTACCCTCGCACAGAAGATCAACGTAAAATGACAGCGTTCGTGCTGTCGTGTTTCGTTGGTGAGTGCGAGACCGGAGGCCCAAATAGTCTAGTCAACAAGTTCCATACTTGTTGACTAGACTAAAAGATGCAGAAGCATCACTAGGCCGCCATGGTGTGGGTCGCCATACTGCATTGTCTGCATTCGCAGTGAGTATGGTGACCACCACTCTTGGATTCTGCTTATGCTTTCCATCAGGCAGAGTAGAGTCATTATGGCGGACCATACATAAAAAAAAAAAAAAAAAAAAAAAGACTGACAGACAGACGGACAGACAGACAAAAATGAAAAAAAATACAGTTTTGGCTTCAGTATCGATAATATCGATAACCTCCGAAAAAAAAATTCAAAATATCTTTAATGTACAGAATTAGGCCTGATACATTTTTATTATAAGTACTAGCTGACCCGGCGAACTTCGTACCGCTATATTTACATATCTGTCTCAGCTTCCCACAGGCAGTGTACAGTCGCGGACAAAAAAAAACACTTTTCCCGTTATCTTTTAATTTTTTCATTCTAGCAAAAAAATAATGAATGAAATCGGACAATGTATTATTGAATTACAACTAAGTACATATTTTGACTTTCATCCCCTCTCTCCAGGATACCGTGCTGAATTTCGGGATAAAAAGTATCCTATGTCCTACCTCGTAGTATGAACTCAAATCATGCCAAGTTTCATTTGAATCCGTTCAGTAGTTTCGGTGTGATGCGCGGCCAAGATACAGACAGACAGACAGACAGACAGACGGACAGACAGACAGACAAAAATGAAAAAAAAATACAGTTTTGGCTTCTGTATCGATAATAGAGAGCCCTCCAAAAAAAATTTTCAAAATATCTTTAATGTACAGATTTAGACCTGTTACATTTTTATTATAAGTAAAGTATAGATAGATGTTACAATTTTAGGTATAGGTACAATCAACTTAGGCTACTGCTTATTCTACTTATCTTATCTATTCTTATTACACAATTTTTAATGCTATGCTGTATTATAATATCTACATAATATTAAATCAGCATAATTTCTTGTACCTTGTCTCATTCCGTTTTATTACAACATTCGTGATTTTAGAACAATAGCCAAGCAACTCTTCCCCATCCCCGCCTAACAATTTTGATACAATGTTTTTGACTTTCATTGCGATGCGCAATTGCTGTTCAATACTGAAGAGCTCCCTGGAGTGAATGGAACAATAAGACCAGATGTTCTTTCTATCCTGCTTCCCACAGAAGCCCGCCCAACTATCTAACTGCGCCTTTGTTATTACTATCTCATGTTCTTCATTTTGTTTCAGGTACTCCTCGAGTACCTTCTGTCTACGCACCGGGGCTGCACATCGGGCTCTACTCTTCAGTGGTGCTATCTTCTTCTTCATATCACCGAGCTCCACCATGGCATTGTAAGTGATTTTTTTATTTTTAGTATTGATTCATCGCAGGTTTCCATTTTTACGCTATTGGATTTATTAATGAGTATTCCTAGTTGCTCTATTTTTTCTATTGTGTTTAATTTATGTTCTAACTTTAATTGTCTCAATTTATGATTAAATTGGGCCCAATTAGCTTTTTTAGAATTATTTGTCGTAATTGTTCTTTTAATTGGAATTTCTTTTAATTTTTAAAGTTTAGTGAAGGTCACACTATTGTGGTCGGAGCTCGTGAGTCCTTTCTCTACTTTCCAGTATTCTACAACATCAAGGATGTTTGTACTGCGGACGGTTTCTTCTACATAACATGTTAAGCGCTGACCACCCCGTGCGGTATCGAAGGTAGGAGTTTCCCCTATGGTTTGAATATGGAGGCCCAGTTCATGGAGCGTTCCAGACAGTTCTTCTCCTCATCAATTTGTTTTGGGACTTTCCCACCAGGAGCTCTCCGTGCCGAGACGATTGAGTGTTTTGTCAACGTTGGCGATGTCAGGAGTACGCAACTGCTGACCGCGCCAGTCTATCCCATTTATTCCTCACGTGGCAGTCCTGATGGAAGGCGTTGTAATCCATCTTTTCATTTTGTGCCCTGTTGCAGTTACGGCAGTTAGGTGCCACGCCTGTAAACCGCTCCGTGCAGTCCTTATTTAGATGTGGGCCACCACAGTGACTGTACAGGTCTACGGCTTCTCTGCAGAAACGTTTCCCGTGCCCGAACCCCAGGCAGCGGGTACATTGCACCAGTGGGGATTGGTCCTCTACCCTGATTCGCTGCAGATTATTTGCAGCGATCCAATTTTGAGTGTTCTTCCCCATTTTATAGGTAGTAGAGCCACGCTGATTTCAGCACGAATGGGCCGGCTCGACCGGGGCGGTACTACCCTCGCACAGAAAATCAACGTAAAATGCCAGCGGTTGTGCTGTCGTGTTTCGTTGGTGAGTGCGAGACCGGAGGCCCAAATAGTCTAGTCAACAAGTTCTATACTTGTTGACTAGACTAAAAGATGCAGCAGCATCACTAGGCCGCCATGGTGTGGGTCGCCATACTGCATTGTCTGCATTCGCAATGAGTATGGTGACCACCACTCTTGGATTCTGCTTATGCTTTCCATCAGGCAGAGTAGAGTCATTTTGGCGGGCCATACATAAAAAAAAAAAAAAAATATATATATATAGAAGGCGATACCCTCACCACCACGTGAGTCGTATGGGGATTCCTTGCTCTCCTTCTGTACTTTATTGTTATCCTGTTATCCTGTTTTGCTTACGAAAGATTTTTTTGAGGTTCTCATCAGTGTTAATTGATAGGACGTCCCCGAGCACCAGTAGCGGGTCTTTATTTTTTTCCTTGTCCTGCTTCCGGTTCCTGTTCGTTAGCGAGGGAATCAAAAGAGCACGACGTAAAAAGACCGTGACTAATTGAACTAGATATTGTTATTTAGAATGAGGTGAAACGCCTCTAGTTTGACTTCTTTACCAGGAGGACAGAACTTCGACTGTTCCCATGAGTAATCATGGGCCCTATATAATTATATAAGCCACCTCGCGCTCCTAGGCACGTGCCTACTTTGCCTTAGGGTTAATCCGCCTCTGATTTTGACTTATGGTCTAAGATCCGACCCTAGATCGACCTTTACCGAGCTGATAATCCTAGTAATATTATAAACGCGAAAGTTTGTATGGATGGATGTTTGTTACTCTTTCACGCAAAAACAACTGAACGGATTTGGATAAAACTTTACAGTAATATAGCTTATACATCAGAATAACACATAGGCTACTATTTGCAGCGATAACAGCTAGTAGAATAAATATTTTATAATAAATTTCGTATAATAGAAAACATATTAAAAATTGGTTGTCTAAAAAAATCCTGGACAGAATACTTTTAATTAAAAAAAATTTTTTTTTTGTTTATAATGAAACTAATAAATATTAATGATAAAATTTAATATTTTACAATATAACGTAAATTAAACAAATACAAAACAAATTTCGGATAGTGCAGTGGTTAGAGCTGTCACCTCGCCACATTCTAGGTACTGCGCTGGGTATTGTAGGTTCAAAACCGTTTATGTGGTCCACAGATTGTTGTCCTGAGTCTGGGTGTTCTTTGTGTCCATTTCGTGTCTATGTTTGTAAGGTCCTATTCCTACTGCAGGAGTAATCTTTTATGTAATAAATATATGAGAACAGTTCACAATATACTATACATTGTTAATTTTGACTGCCTCGTTGGTCTCGCGGTTGGCGTGTGCGACTGCTGATCATGAGGTCTCGGGTTCGATTCCTGGGTCGGACCAAATGTTTGTATGATCTACAAATATTTGTTTTGGAGTTTGGGTGTTTTCTATGTATAATATGTATGTATTTACAAAAAAAAAGTATATATGTATTTGTATCAGTTGTCTAGTACCCATAACACAAGCTCTGCTTAGCTTGGGACTAGATGGCGTTGTGTGTTACATGTCCGAAAATATTTATTTATTTATTTATTTAATTATTTATGGGTTAACTACCTGTTTTTAGACTTGATCAGTCAACTCGGTCCATTTGTAATACATACATTTTACGCGTAAAAGATCAACAGTACATATTTGTAAAGTGCGTTGTTAAGAGACAAGGACCCTCTTTTGTCGGTGCGGAAATCCCTCTGATACCATCTATTGGAAGATTTGTAGAACTCAAACCGAGCAAAAACCGCACGCTTTCTCAGTCGCCAGTTGCCGGAGAACCAGGTGTACCCTAGAAACGAAATCCCTGGAACCTTGGGCCTACCTGGGGCGTCTATAACTTGCAGATGACCCCCTTCTGTGTGGAAACCCCGATGTTTCCCTACTGTCCATGGAAGCGAGTGCGCGCTGTGACTGACTGCACTGCACAGACTGCACGGTGCCGTAGTGGTATAAGCGGTCGCCACGCCGCTTCCTACTACGTTGTAGGTTCGAATCCCAGATTGGACAAACCTTGTGTGATCCACAAATTGTTGTTCGAAGTCTGGGTGTTCTTTGTGTACGTTTACATGAAACTGTTTATAAAGCCCCCCGCGACACGATTTCTTATGCGAGAGTTGTCTTTTAAAAATGAAAGAATTATATGTTTACAAGCTGACCCGGCAAACATTGTATTGCGATAAAAATAAAGATTTAGGGGTGGGTCACCCTTATCTGTTAGGGGTATGAAAAATAGATGTTGGCCGATTCTCATACCTACCCGATATGCACATAAAATTTCATAAAAATTGGTCCAGCAGTTTCAGAGGAGTTTGGTAATTTTATATTTTAGAAGATATTGACATTATACCATGGAAGGTCCATGGATTAAGATTCCAAACACGAAATTCTTTTTAAATTGAGTTACGGTAAACTGTCCTATGACCTGGCTGGCTACACACAGGAATTCACAGGATTGGATCTAAACGAGACTAGTTCTCAAACATCTACTATAAATACTTAAACTCTATAGGTGGATTGAGTTATAGTAGTCTCTTCTAAAGTACGCCAAGACCAGGTAGTAGAAAGCGCAGGCAAGACATTTTCTATACACATGCAATTATAATAAGGAAACAAACCCTAGGGGCTTAATATATCTTATATATATATTATTGTTTTATGTGTTAATAAAAAAAAAACTTACCTTTGCTGATTTTTAGGGTTCCGTACCTCAAAAGCAAAAAACGGAACCCTTATAGGATCACTTTGTTGTCCGTCTGTCTGTCTCTCAAGACCCTTTTTTAGGAACGCGTGAAGGTATCAAGCTGAAATTCATGTGATATACTCAGGTTCACTGCCCCTTAGAGCTGTGAAAAAATCAAACTTCTAAGCCAACGCAATCAAAAGATACAGCCGTTTATGTTGCAAATTTGCGACATTCGCAAGGGAATCAAAATCTACAGGGTACTTCCCGTGAAGTCATCTTCTTGAAATTTGGTACGAAGCAACACCTTATAGTACTGATAAAGGAAAAATTGTGAAATGTATACATTTTTAGTTATTTCGTCTAATAAGTCGTTTATGATGCAAATTTTCAACACTTGCAAGGGAATCAAAACCTACAAGGTACTTCCCGTGAACTCAGGATCTTGAAATTTGGTACGAAGCAACGTCTTATAGTACAGATAAAGGGAAAATTGCGAAAAGCATAAATTTTTTGTTACATCATATAATAAAAATATTTTTTTTAATTTTAAACTTGCTACCACTTTCCTCATGAACGCTTACAGGTATAAAATTGAAATTCATATCAAATACTCAAGTCTATAACACCTTTATGCTGTAACAAAATCAAACTTCTATGTTAACGTAATCAAAAGAAACAGCTATTTAAGCCCCATATTTTGAAACTCGCAACTACTAGGAATCGAATCAAAACCTACAGGGTACTTCCCGTGAACTCAGGATCTTGAAATTTCGTATGAAGCAACGTTTTCTAAAGGAAACATTTCGAAAATCTTAAATTTTTAGTTACATCACATGTTTTTTTTAATAATTATATAACTGTATTACCCTTTGCCTCATGAACGCGCAGAGGTATCAAGTTGAAATTTATATCAAAATTAGGTCTAATTGCCTTTAAGCTTTGAAAAAAAAAGTCAACGCAAAAACGGACAAAAGGTACAACCGTTTATTTGAAACTCGCGACTGCTCGCAAGGGAATCAAAAAAGCTGCTTCCTGTGCTGTGACGTAGTAAATTGAAATTTGGTAAGAAGCAATAGCCTAACAGCACAGGTAACAGAAAAATTCTGAAAACTTTTACTTATATACCTACAGGTTTGTACGGAACCCTCGGTGCGCGAGTCCAACTCGCACTTGACCGGTTTTTAGGGTTCCGTGCCAAAGGCAAAATACGGGACCCTTATAGATTCGTCATGTCTGTCTGTCTGTCTGTCCGTCTGTCTGTCTGTCTGTCTGTCCGTCCGTATGTCACAGCCACTTTTTTCCGAAACTATTAGACCTATAATGTTGAAACTTGGTAAGTAGATGTATTCTGTGAACCGCATTACGATTTTCACACAAAAATAAGAAAAAAACAAAAAATATTTGGGGGTCCCCATACATAGAACTGAAACTCAAAAAAATTTTTTTCATCAAACCCATGCGTGTGGCGTATCTATGGATAGGTCTTCAAAAATGATATTGAAGTTTCTAGTATCATTTTTTTCTAAACTGAATAGATTGCTCGAGAGACACTTCCAAAGTGGTAAAATGTGTGTCCCCCCCCTCTAACTTCTAAAATAAGAGAATGATAAATCTAAAAAAAATATATGACGTACACTACCATGCAAACTTCCAACGAAAATTGGTTTGAACGAAATCTAGTAAGTAGTTTTTTTTTAATACGTCATAAATCGTGAACTGCAATTTACCTTTCATTCAATCAACACAAATGTAAAAATATAAAATAAAAATTATATTATGTTACTTGCTGCTGCGGAACCCTTCATGGGCGAGTCCGACTCGCACTTGGCCGCTTTTTTTAAATCTATTTGGTTACCACGAGCCCTCTGTCTCTAGTATCTATTGAAACAAAATTTCTAAAAATAAAGGTATTTTAGTCTTATTGTGTAGTGTATCCCACAATACAATATGCCTACACTATGTTGTCTCCTTGGCGACCTTACAGGTGAATAGGGGATATCAGCTATTCATAGTCGTTCTAACAATGTAGAACGTGTATTGTGACAAGAAATGGTAACCTTATATATCGGATAATTGTACCTATACAATATGACGTTTTGTTCTATCTAATGGATCCTTTTATAAGCCTATCAATCAATTTGTACTATATAAGGGCAGAAAAACTTTCCATGACCATCAGTCCTTTGTGGTAACTTAAGAAATCGGTATCGTCATGGTAAGGAAAACTCGTGAATTCTTTTTTAACCGACAATTTTGATTTACATTGAATTTTGCTTTAAATTATTACCTATACACAATGGACTTTCTGTTCAACCGGTATAAGATAGAATTAACTTTTCACCATGTTTTCTTGCATGTATTTTTTATGGTAGGTACGCGATGTTTTGACCATGTGCACTCAAAAATAATTGAAAAAATATATAATTCGGAAAAAAGTAGATTTTTGGGGATAAAAAAGACAGGCCTTATATTGCAAAATTACATTTAAATAAAAGACTACTGAAACATATAAATTTATAAAATAAAGATTTGTTTAACTACCTATTTTGTTCTACTTAAAAGTCC
Organism: Diaphora mendica; assembly: GCA_949125395.1. Classification (NCBI taxonomy): domain Eukaryota; kingdom Metazoa; phylum Arthropoda; class Insecta; order Lepidoptera; family Erebidae; genus Diaphora; species Diaphora mendica. The sequence goes on from OX421316.1 coordinate 16,954,086, forward strand.
TTTGTGGAAAACTTCCTACACAGATATCCTGATTTTTCTAATGAAAAATCAATATTATTTGAGCTCATTTTACTGAAAACATTTTCATTGTTCTTTTCCAGATTACTCGGCCTCTTGTGTTAGTGATAATATGTTTCGGATTTTTTATTTTACTTCAATCGCTATTACCTAAAGTGATCGCACAGAAAAGTCCTTCGAGAGTAAATGGATTTTTACTCGAGGATCAAAGAACCCGCAAAAGGAAAAACTATGTAGTCAGAATGAATCGAGATAAACATTTAAGAAATATTAACAACTTAGGCAGTGATTATGACAGCGTGACTTTCCAATCCGACACAACTCCTGAAGACCTGTCAGCATTTATCGCCGACTACGCAAATATGATTCGAGACGATGTAATTTTACTAGATGACTCCGTGGAAACGAGGACTCACAAAAGGGGAAATATTAAAATGAAGAAAATGAATGTAAGTAGTTTCTATAACACCGCGGGGTTCAGGTAGTCTATACATCTATAAAAATAAATAAAATTGGAGTGTCTGTTTGTAATACTAAAATAATCTTTTTTTGATAAATGCATATAGGTATATGTATATATACCTATATGCATTTATTAAAAAAAGATTATTTACTAGCTGACCCGGTGAACTTCGTACCGCCATATTTACATAGCTGTCTCAGCTTCCCACAGGCAGTGTACAGTCGCGGACAAAAAAAAAGACTTTTCCCATTATCTTTTTTTTTCTTTCTAGCAAAAAAAGAATGAATGAAATCGAACTATGTGTTATTGAATTACAACTAAGTACATATTTTGACTTTCGTCGCCTCTCTCCAGGAAACCGTGCTGAATTTCGGGATAAAAAGTATCCTATGTCCTACCTCGTAGTATGAACTCAAATCTGGACAAGTTTCATTTGAATCCATTCAGTAGTTTTGGCGTGATGCGCGGCCGCAAACAAAAATGAAAAAAATACAGTTTTGGCTTCAGTATCGATTATAGAGAGCCCTCCAAAAATTTTTTCAAAATATGTTTAATGTACAGAATTGGACCTGTTACATTTTTATTATAAGTAATAGATATATAGAAGATGAACACGGTACATGTACTAAAATAACATTTTTTACAATATTTGTCTGTCTATCTGTCCGTCTGTCTGTCTTATTGTTCCGGGTAATCTCTGGAACGACTGGACCGATTTTGACGTGACTTTCACTGGCAGATAACCGATGTTATAAGAAGTAGCTTAGGTTACTTTTATTTTAGACTAGCTTTTGTTTTAGGTAATAGACCACTCTATATATAAAACTAAAGCTTGCTAGCTAGATTGATCTATCAATCAATATTTATTTTTTGTTTACTTAAGTAGAAAATCCTAAAGCGTATAATATAATACTTACAATGTATTAATCCACAATGTTTCTTCTCTTGCAGCAAGTAATACCCGATCCACCTTGTAACTGTGAAGTTCATGTAAGTTACCTTAACAATTATGAACACCGATAATCACTAGGCTACTTAGTGATTGTGAATCATGTATTTATAACTAGCTGACCCGGCGAACTTCGTACCGCCATAGTTCCATATCTGTCTCAGCTTCCCTCAGGCAGTGTACAGTCGCGGACAAAAAAACACTTTTCCCAATATCTTTTATTTTTTTTCTTTCTAGCAAAAGAAGAATTCATGAAATCTGACTATACGTTATTGAATTAAAACTAAGTACATATTTTGACTTTCATCCCCTCTCTCCAGGAAACCGTGCTGAATTTCGGGATAAAAAGTATCCTATGTCCTACCTCGTAGTATGAACTCAAATCATGCCAAGTTTCATTTGAATCCGTTCAGTAGTTTCAGCGTGATGCGCGGCCAAGATACAGACAGACAGACAGACAGACAGACGGACAGACAGACAGACAAAAATGAAAAAAATTACAGTTTTGGCTTCAGTATCGATTATAGAGAGCCCTCCGAAAAAAAAAAAAAAAAAATCTTTAATGTACAGAATTGGACCTGTTACATTTTTATTATAAGTACACACATCAAAAGTGTCTAGGGATCAACATATGTGTCTAGGGATCAACATATATTTTTGCAATAACTTTTCTCCTGATTGATATTAATTAAAATTTTCTTTAAGGATTCATCAAATAAAGTGTTTTCGTTTGTCACAGTAACGATAAACCAAGTCACCTTTGCATTAATAAAGAAATTTGTCATTTTCCTAATAAAGGGATTTTTGACATTTGAACCACTAACATTAAAGTTCGAAAAAAAGACTGAAATAACAGTTTCCTTTAAAATTTTATTAGGTAACTTAAACAATTAATAATCCGTGTTTCTACCGCGAACACTAACAACACAAGAATCGGTTTGGCATACTCAAAATGAGTTCATCCAAATCACGCTGTGGAATGGCCGCCCATGTTCGTTGCAACAACAAAAAAAGGTCTTCTTGCGACTGGATACCCTCCATATTCGGCAGAGCTCTTCTCTGTAGCATATCCCATGCATGTTCAATCGGGTTCAAGTCTGGCGACTGAGCAGGCCAGGGCCAAAGCCACATCTCAATCTCAAGAAATCCGCATAAAAATGCTTGATCCCTAGACACTTTTGATGTGTGTATATAGATGTACAGAATTGGACCTGTTACATTTTTATTATAAGTATAGATGAAGAAAATCTTTAACATTTCAGAGAGAAACAGAGGATTTTGGAGCGAATTCTTACCCGCGATATGTGGAAACTAGAAACTGCAGCGAAGTACAACAATTCTGTCGTCCCCCATACATTTGCAAGGAAAACCTGTATGAGGTAAAATATTTTTCTATAAGTAGGTACTTGTTATATTAGATACCGTTTACGATGGCAATTGATGGCACATGGCGAGAAAGGCACATGGCAATCCATCTAAACCCACAACATAGCAACTGCCCGGATGTTGAAACGTGGTTTAAACCTGTGGCATCTTCCACATACAACGCAAACAGAAAAACACACTACAGCGCCATCTACCGAAGATACATCGAACTACAGATTAACGAAGGAAACGAAGAAACTACCAATCTGTATCGCGCAATAGAAGTTCTCGCGCCGATTAACATTATATTATATACAACATCCCAACATCAACCATTGGGCCATGGCCCGCCACTCATGAGCACCTCGCCTGGTCGGAAGACCCTCCCTTTGTGTCGGAGGGACATGACACATCTGTCCCCCACAAACCCAACTCACAGCTTCTGTATTGTGGGATTGATTCTCTCAAAAGATAACACTTTACGTGGTCCAAAAATTGTTCAGAGTTCAGAGTCTGGATTTTCTTTGTGTCCGTTCCTAGTATGTTTACAAAGTGCCCCACGTTAAATCGATTTTTACAAAAATATAATTTGACTGTCAACTGCAACAACAGATGACAACATAAAAACTAACATCGCGTTTGTAAAGGAAGGCTCAACAAAAAAGACTTCACTCACACAAAAGCCGTACTCAATTATAAATACCGCCAGTGACTGGACATTATTAGTGGACACATATGAAAATCACTTCAGAATACCGGAGGATATCTGTACCTCGGCGTCCAGACCAGACATATTTCTTTATGCAACGTCATTTAAGCGTGTAGTACTAGTAGAACTCACAATGCCGTGGGAAACGAACATCCCTGAAGACCACGCTTTAAAAAGAAACAAGTACTTTGACTTAACCAACGAAATAACTAAAAATTGTTATGTCGTTGCGCTGTATGCCGTGGAAGTGGGTGCGAGGGGTATACCAGCTAAATCCCTCTATAACCTGCTTAAAGACCTTGGATTGCCAAGAGCTTCAGTAAGCTCTTTTCTTGAACGAATATCCAAAGCGGCATTGCTAGGCTCATTTCAAATATGGTTAGGTAGAGGGGGTAACACGGCGGACAGTGGAGGTGAGCGTTGACGCGTCGTAAGGAGTGCTCCTTAAACCTAAATCTGGGTCGCAATTCCCAGGCACTGTCGAAGCCGCATGTGTTGCCCCCATCTATCACGCGATGGACCCGGCACCCGCACGGTGAATCCATGGAACGCTAAGAAATAGGTCTAAGCTACTTAAAACGGGCAAAAAAAATAATATTTTATTGTTTTTATTCTGTTCTAAGGCGCAAAAAACTAATATGTAATTATTATTTTATTTTTAAAGTAGTATTTAGGGGTCGCTACCAGCGAATGAAAAATAAAAAAGTATTTTTGAAAATGATTTAATTAAGTTCTGAACAAGACAAGCATCAAGCATACACAAATTAAATAACTATAGGATAAAAAAATGTAACTTATGTTAATATAGTAGATTGCTTTGTATCAGAGTACTTTTGTCTGAATTTTTTCACAACCAAAAGAAGGAATTGTTTTTGTTCTTCCTCTATAGTAATTAGTTTACTAAATTCTTTAATCAACGCTACATCTCGTTCCGCAATGTCGTCTACCACTCTCACAGAACTTACAATTTCTCCGGAAGCTTTGTAGTCTTCATCTTCTTCCCAAAGACGTGATTCTTTTCGCAGAAATGCAGATCGAATTCCCAGAATTCTAGTAAATCTGACGGTGTTTTGCGGGTCACGAAATACTCAATATTCTTTTCTACGACGTGACTTAGATCCAAGATGATTCGCTTTGTGCTATCGTCTGAGCCTTCCTCGTACTGAACGAGCAATCTTTATTATTTGTTTGCTTTCAAGAGAAACTTCGTCATCAAAAAAAGCAAGCTCAACAAGTTCTTCGGAAAGATACCACAAATGCCCCAGGAACTTCCTTAGAGCCTTTTGGACTTTGCTTTGTTTATATTTTCAAATTTCTTAAAAAAAATAACAGGCACAAGTCATTCTTTGGTGCTCAAGTTTCCACGGGAGCTTGGAACCAGCATCTTACATAAATTTTAACGACGAAAACACTAATTTCAATAATGGCTTTAAAAAGCATAAGGCAATAATTTGCGATCCATCGTGCGCAATGAAGACCTGCTGGAGCTCTGAATGATATCCCTTTATTAGGCACACCTAATAATAATATTATTGTAAGTGTCAATAGTTCCTTGTAACCGACACGTGGTTGGTAAATCATTTAGCTGCTTTTCAGCAAAATGAAATTGCGCTGCCTGCTATATTTTCTACGTATCTTAAAGCGCCAGGGTCTGAAGAAACTACACTGAACTTATTCTGGTCAATGTTAGGCCAAGCAGATCTTAATCGTTTGAAAGTCAATATTTCTGGTCTTCTTGAAGGACCTAGTACTTAAACTACGAGTGATTCTATGAGTATTTCCTTTATATGGTGATGACAGGCCAACCAAAGAGCATTTTTTTCCATCTTTTGCTCTGATAGAATGCAAGCACCTGCTCTTAAACCAGTGTTGACCGCAGTGGTGTCGAAGCAAAAGCAGTTTATTTTTTCGTTCAAGTTTCAAGAAAGAATAGTGTCATAAACAGCTGAAAGCTGAAGGACGCGTCTCCCCAGTTCCATGACTGAGTTTTGTAACTGCCAAAAGTTGATCTACACCCTGTCCTGACACTAAAATCAAAAGGCGATCTACTGTTTTGTGTCCTGTTATGTCTTCGATCAGTTTACCGTCCCAATGAACAGTAGATTGTGACTGGTGCGTGCGGGTGGGGGAGAGGGGTGGGTACGAGTGTCCTTGTACGGAATAATGTAACAACGAGTTGTATTAATTTGTTTTATCACGTATAAATGATGATTATAACTGTTTCCAGTGGCGTAGCTAGGCGTGGGCGAAGTGGGCCGTCGCCCACGGCCTCGCACTTAAAGGGGCCTCGCGAGGCCACCAGACTTAATTTTTTTTTATATAAATACCTAAAAATATAAGCCACACTCGTCACAGACTGGCAACACAGCTTAGCTTTGTAAAACATTTTTTTACACACATACTTCATACAAAACAGTAAAGTTGATAGTAATTTTTGAAAAAAGGGAGGTTTTCAAAAATTCTAATTAATTCAGATTAAGATAGTTTATTCGTTTATTTAAATGGTATATCAATGATGAAAGTTGTAGTATTTTTTTTTAGATTAAATGAAATACCATAAATGTTTTTCGTCTCCAGCTGACACATCCTACCTCACTTACCCTGGGTACGTACCTACTTGAACACTCCTTCATCTCTAACGCCGGAAAGAGACGTGCGTGTACCTACCTCAGAGACGAGAGAGAGAGTATACGCGGTAACCGTCCATTGCTCTTCAGACCATTGCCTTGTCCGGAGTACAGTGCCTATCACACGCTCGCCGCGATCGCGAGTTGCACGCAGCCGTTGGGTGTAGCACTACAAGTCAGCAGATTGGGATGGGATGCGATCCTTCTTTGCGGCCTACCCTTGGAGACAGCTGAGCTTCTCGCCGGATAATCCCAACACCGCTGCTGATTCTGTTGCTGATGTTGTGCTGCAGGGTATGGAACTTTTCATCCCATTCACTGTGGTCCCCATTGGTGGCAAGTGTCGGCCCTGGTTTGGTCCATCTTCCAGAAAAGCTTCTCACATAAAGCAGGAAGCTTACCAAGCCTGGGCTGACGCTGTGGTGGTACGGGATCAAAATACCAGCGCTCTGAAAAAGTTGTACAACTTTGCCCCCAGGTCCCTCAAAAGAGACATTGCAAGGGCGAAGTCGGAGCACATTGCCAGGATTGGCGAGAGGCTTGAGCGTCTTCCTTCGGGAACTCGGGCATTCTGGTCTCTTGCCATCTTCTCATTCTGTGCCTCTTGTAGAAGCATAAAGGTCGTAGTCGACGGTGACTGCTCTGACCTGTGTATGCTGGTGTCCCGCAAGGCTGTTTGCTATCGTCTACTCTGTTCCTCCTCCATATCAATCACATGCTGCAAACTAGCGGCATTAATTGCTATGCGAATGACAGTACGGGCGATGTTCTCTACACCGGCCGCGCTAATATTTCTCGGCACAACGTCATTGAGAGTCGAAAAACCTTATGTCTGAAATTGAGACCTCTTTAGAAAAGGTTTCAGAGTGGGGTAGACTCCATTTAGTCCATTTTAACCCCACAAACACACAAAATTGGTCAAATTGGCCTCGAAGAAGCTTGGCATGCTCAACAGATTGAGACAGTATTTCATATAAGGCGCAGGGTCGGCCTCATATAGAATACTGTCCTCATCTTTGGGCGGGGGCACCCCAGTACCTGCTCCTCCCTCTGGACCGCATTCAACAGAGAGCGACTCGAGTCGTCGACTGCCAGGAATTTTCAATTCAGCGGGTCTCTTTGGCGCTGCGTAAAGATGTAGCTTCGCTATGCATTTTCTACGCATTATGCATATACTATGGGGAGTGCTCCGAGGAATTGTTTGGACTGATTCCTGCCGCCTCTTTCCGCCATCGTCCTACGCGACAGCAGTTCCATCCCCATGACTTAGATGGTTGGCAGTCCACAACTGTGCGGTATTCTAGGACTTTTCTGCCTCGCACAACAAAACTGTGAAATGAACTGTCGCCTGCGGTATTCCCGGACCAATACGACCTTCAAACCTCCAAGAAAAGAGCGTACTCCTTCTTAAAAGGCCGGCAACGCACCTGTGACGCCTCTGGTGTCGCGGGTGTCCATGGGCGGTAGTAATCGCTTACCATCAGGCGATACGTCTGCTCGTTTACCCTAAATCAATAATAAAAAAAATATGCTTCCACTACTCATTTGTATTTTTTTTTACTACCAGAGTAAGTACCAAAGAAAAGGGGCCTCGCTAATGTGACTTCGCCCATGTCTATGTAAGTCTACGTTACGCCACTGACTGTTTCATGTACATTGTTGCAAGTTAGAATTTTCATAGTTTTTTCCAACTTTGACACGAGGTAGCGACCCCTAAAAACCTATCTAAAAAATAAATACAAAATTTAGGTTCGTTATAAGGTGATAGAAGCGAATGGCAGGCTGACGCAGTAATTGTTCAAAAGTCGAAAAATAAGAAGCACCCTACTACCTATTCTATAAACTAGTAAATTGTGATAGAATTAAAATTACTTTTTGTTACTCCAACTACCTACTACATAATTAATTTTTATTTTTAACCGACTTCAAAGAAGGAGGAGGTGCGCAATTCGACCGTATATTTTTTTTATGTGTGTTCGCGGATAACTTCGTCGTTTATGAACCGATTTTGATGATTCTTTTTTTAATGGAAAGGGATATCTCCCAACGGTGGTACCATGATAAGGACACTGAGATCTGATGATGGCATCCAAGAGAAATCGAGGGAAACCTTCGAAATTCGTAGCGGCGACTAGTGCATTTGTTAAAAAAAAAATTGAAAGCTGGTGCTTTCCGTGTGGCCCCATTTCAATTTGGTCGTTCTTGAAGTCTGTTTTTTTTTGTTAAAATTTTACTTTTATAGATTCTAAGCGAAAATATAGATGTAGGTACAGTTGTATGTTGCACTCAAAAATTTCTGAATTGATTTTAGTTTCATTTGGCAACCATTTAATTTATTAACTAATTTCATAGAGCACATAGGATAGGATACTCATTTTAGCAGTATTGGTCTAAATCTTGTAGGTATTTATAATATATTTCTGTTCATTTTTCAGTTAACAATAATAAGAAGACGAGAGTCGCGCGCTGATTATTCATTGGAATATCCAAATAATTTACCTAATGAATTGAAATATAAATGGATTGCTGAGAAACGAAATATAACTGTGGGATGTGTTTGTACTAGAAATTACATCATAGAAAACTAGAATTACAGCGACGGCAGTATTGAAGAACGATGCTCAAGACAATTATTTTTATTGTAAGGACTTCGTGTTGCCATATCAAATGATATTTTAAGCAAATTCAAAACATTAAATGATGTTTATCCCAATCCATTCTGTTATTTAATAATTACTATATTTACAGCCCATTAGCAGAATGGCTAATATCTCCTATAAATATTCTAAGAACTTAATAGAAGAGTAGTGGAGTAAATATTATTTTTATATGGATACTTTTACCTCCTCCGCTTTCAACATCTCATCGATCCATCCCAACCTATCTATAACAGGCTTTCAGCCCCACAGAACAAAGTATATTCCTTTGTTCTGTGTTCAGCATAATTGACTGGGCCGCTGCCTTCCGTGTTTCTAGTTCTTATTTTAGCATGAAACATGTAAAATAATATAAGTATAAACGAAGAATAGCGAATCTAACTCTTCTTGTTGTCAATTTTACTTTGTTATGAAAATGGCAAATCTAAATACATACCTATATTTCTTTCAATCGTAGAGAATTTAATGGATAATTTAATTGAGAAAAGAAAGGTAGATTTGGGTACTATTTATTGCCCACTTTATTCCACTAGAAAGAAAGAGTCGACATCTTGTTGTTATTGAGCTTGTGACGTGGTCAAGGCTATCGCCCTCGTGCACCAAAACGTGGACGATCCGGTGATTAAATGGTGCAGAAAAATTATAAAGTCAGGTTACTTCCTCAGTTTGTAATTGATTTACGAAATATTACAATTATTAGGTTTAGATAAATAGCTAAATATGTAGTCCCCGAGGATTTGAGGTCAAGGTGGCGACCGTAGTATGTGGAGAACATAATAAAATATTAGGTACTACGGTGCAGTCCGGTACGAACGCGTTTATCCCTCGTTACATGCCTAAGTTGTAAGCGGTAAGGAGGGAAGCAATCGCGTAATAAGCTTTTGAGAAGTTTTTTGTCCTGATAATCCGAAGCAGTCAAAGTAACCTTCGCTTTGACGCGTGTGTCCTAGTGCCACACATGAAATATCTCATCGAATGACAAAGCGAATATATCGTCCAAACTAATATCATTGGTCCAAACCTAATAATAATAAATATTTCGGACATTTTAACACACAACGTCATCTAGTTCCAAAGCTAAGCAGAGCTTGTGTTATGGGTACTAGACACCAGATATACATTTATACATATATAATTTTTTTGTAGGTAAATACATACATTTACATATATTACCTATACATAGAAAACACCCAAACTCCGAATCAAATATTGGCAGATCATACAAACATTTGTTCCGACCCGGGAATCGAACCCGAGACCGCAAGCACAGCAGTCGCATACGCTACCACTGCGCAACCTAACATTATGCGTATCGAGTTCTCGTTCATTAGCGCGGTTTATCCACACACCTAAAACCTCGGGCTTATTATTCCGGGCCTTCCGAGACATACATGACAAATAAATGGCAAAATCAGAATCAGTTTTGCAATATGGCTGCGACAGCGTAAGTGCACGACTTTTCACTCCCTCCTTTGGCAGTGACCATACATTTTTACATTACTACATTACCCCTGTTTTAGGCATCTGTCGGTCTGAGACTTTTCTTGTAGCTTTCTTGTGGTGACTACGAAATAAAACCTAATCTAACTTAATAGAGCAAGAGCCCACGACGGCCAGACCTTCGTTATTTTATAAATGCTGAAAGATTTTCTGTGCATGACCCCTATATAGATAAGAACGACCAGCGAGTATAGAGTTTGGGTTGTGGTTACTTGGGCAGATAACAGGTAGTAATGCTACGTTTACATGCGAGCGAGGACTTGGCAGTCGCTCACAAACTACAATCCTTCACAAACGCTCGTGTTACGTTTACACGCGTGCGAGGACTTGACAGTCGCTCACAAACTACAAGCGCTCGCATGCACTCACACACTTTGGCAGTGCTGCTAACTTAGTGGATTGTCCACTAAAACTGGTGGTTTTAATCCTTCATTTAGTGGCGAAATATTGTTTTTTGTGGCTGGTGGATTTTTCTAGCGGTTTTTAAAAAAATAATTTTAATTACTATAACTGCGATCACTCAGCCACTAAGTATCTTACATTCAATTCAATTGAATATATCTTTATTGTGGATCATAGGTAGGTACATAATTAAAGATGTATCGTATAGATTGCGATCAGCATGTCTCGCCCAATGGGCATACAGTAATTTCATTTCTGTCAAGTTAAATTACAATAAGATTATTATCGAATGTCTTATTTATCAAATCTTTACACATGCTACCCGTTAATAACAATAAGATATTTTTTATAAATATCTAGTTATATTTACTTCTTTTAATATTCAGCTTTTTTAAATAATTCAGGTAACTTCTGACAAGACCCGGCAACACTGCACTGAGCGGCACCAACCTCGCGCCAACGTGTAAACGCGTCGCAAGCGGCGAGCGCATGCTTCCTTTGATCTGTGTTCAAAAACCGACACCAACTCGGGTCGGCCACAAGCTATATCACAACCTCACGCAACCCAAGCCAAACAGCCTGTTTACACGCGTGTGTATGTGGAGGGTTGTCGAGGCGTGCCACGCATGTAAACGCGGCATAAAGGTGTATAAAATAGTATCTAATTTTCGTTAAAGTATACAGCTCAATTTTTTTATATTTTCTTCGGGATAGCTCGTCATCCATTGCCGACACTTATGACAGTTGCAACTCCCTGCCAGACACCCCTAAACTTTAATAAATTATAGTTGTACTTTCGTTATAGTATAAAAGCTAAGCTCGCACCTACAGCGTACTTTAAATATGTCTGGCAAGATGTAAAAACCATTAAAACTGTCCGGATATTGAGGTAACATTTTTTTATAAGTCCCCAAGTAATATATGTAAAATTTAGCTTTATTCTATTCTAAACGTAAGCGTGTGAATTTTAATAAATCATAAAAAATTCGGCATAAAGGTAAAGATGTATGATATTTCGTGAAAGTCGTCAAAACGGGAAAGTCGGCACAAAGGTCTTTACCCGACCATACATCCCCTGTTTTAGGCGTCTGTAGCTTGTTCTTGTAGCTTTCTTGTGGTGACTACGGAATAAAGACTATTTTTAGGGTTCCGTACCTCAAAAGGAAAAAAACGGTACCCTTATAGGATCACTTTGTTGTCCGTCTGTCTGTCTCTCAAGACCCTTTTTCTGAGGAACGCGTGAAGGTTTCTAGCTGAAATTCATATGAAATAGTCAGGTCTACTGCCCCTCGGAGCTGTGAAAAAATCAAACTCACAATCTTGAAATTTGGTACGAAGCAACATCTTAAAGCACAGATAAAGGAAAAATTGCGAAAAGTATAACCTTTTAGTTACTTCGTGTAATAAGTCGTTTATGATGCAAATTTACGACACTCGCAAGGAAATCAAAACCTACAGGGTACTTCCCGTAAACTCAGGATCTTGAAATTTGGTACGAAGCAACATCTTAAAGCACAGATAAAGGAAAAATTGCGAAAAGCATAAATCTTTAGTTCCATCATATATATATATATATATTATTATTTTAGACTTACAACCCTTTTCCTCATGAATGCGTAGAGGTATTAAATTGAAATTCATGTCAACTACTCAAGTCTATAATGCCTTTAAGCTGTAACAAAATCAAACTTCTATGTCAACGCAATCCAAAGAAACAGCAATTTTAGCTCCATATTTTGAAACTCGCAACTACTCGCAAGGAATCAAAACCTACGGCGTACTTCCCGTGAACTCAGGATCTTAAAATTTGGTACAAAGCAACGTCTTATAGTACAGATCAAGGAAAAATTGCGAAAAGCATTAATTTTTGGTAACATCATACAATAAAAATACACACATCAAAAGTGTCTAGGGATCAACATATGTGTCTAGGGATCAACATATATTTTTGCAATAACTTTTCTCCTGATTGATATTAATTAAAATTTTCTTTAAGGATTCATCAAATAAAGTGTTTTCGTTTGTCACAGTAACGATAAACCAAGTCACCTTTGCATTAATAAAGAAATTTGCCATTTTCCTAATAAAAGGATTTTTGACATTTGAACCACTAACATTAAAGTTCGAAAAAAAGACTGAAATAACAGTTTTCTTTAAAATTTTATTAGGTAACTTAAACAATTAATAATCCGTGTTTCTACCGCGAACACTAACACAAGAACATCGGTTTGGCATACTCAAAATGAGTTCATCCAAATCACGCTGTGGAATGGCCGCCCATGTTCGTTGCAACAACAAAAAAAGGTCTTCTTGCGACTGGATACCCTCCATATTCGGCAGAGCTCTTCTCTGTAGCATATCCCATGCATGCTCAATCGGGTTCAAGTCTGGCGACTGAGCAGGCCAGGGCCAAAGCCACATCTCAATCTCAAGAATTCCGCATAAAAATGCTTGATCCCTAGACACTTTTGATGTGTGTATTTTTATTTTCTTTAAACTTAGGTACAACCCTTTTCCTTATGAACGCGTAGAGGTATTAAATTGAAATTCATATCAACTACTCAAGTTTATAATACCATAAAACTGCACCAAAATCAAACTTATATGTCAACGCAATCAAAAGAAACAGCAATTTAAGCCCCATATTTGATACTCGCAACTACTCGCAAGGAATCAAAACCTACGGGGTACTTCCCGTGAACTCAGGATCTTGAAATTTGGTAGGAAGGTAGGTGAAGCATATTTTTTTAGTTACATCATTTAATAAAAATATTTAAAAAAAAACTTACTACCCTTTTCCTCATGAACTCGTAGAGGTATTAAATTGAAATTCATATCAAATACTAATGTCTATAATACTTTTAAGCTGTTACAAAATCAAATTTCTATATTAACGCAATCTCAAGAAACAGCAATTTAAGCCCCATATTTGGAAACTCGCAACTACTCGCATGGGAATCAAAACCTAAAGGATACTTCCGTCCGTCCTAGAATCTTGAAATTTGGCATGAAGCAACGTTTTATAGCACAAATACAGGTAAAATTTCGAAAATCAGAATTTTTTAGTTATATCACATGTTTTTTATAATATTTATATAACTATGTATTATCCTTTGCCTCAGGAATGAGCAGAGGTATCAAGTTGAAATTTACATCAAAATTAGGTCTAATTGCCTTTAAGCTTTGAAAAAAAATAAGGTCAACGCAAAAACACAAAAGGTACAACTATTTATACCGCATATTTTGAAACTCGCGACTGCTCGCAAGGGAATCAATACCTAAAAGCTGCTTCCTGTTGACATAGAAAATTGAAATTTGGCAAGAAGCAATAGCTTAACAGCACAGGTAACAGAAAAATTCTAAAAACTTTTACGTATATACCTACAGGTTTGTACGGAACCCTCGGTGCGCGAGTCCGACTCGCACTTGACCGGTTTTTTTTTATTGGACCTTACCTTATTACTCGACTCTCGGGACATCTTACTGCCAACTAGTACTAAACTAAAAAAAGGTGACGACGACGTTGTGCGACCTTCGGCTTGCCTACTAGTGGCGGCTAAACGATAGAGGCTGGCGGTAGCCTTTTTTGAGGCCAACAAGGAGGCGTCCGGTAATCATTCTAGACACAGCTTCTCAATAACGATTGTTGTTTATGACAACGTGCTCTCAGAGACCACCGCTGACTTCCATACTCGCTACGGGCTGCTATTAGAAATTTCTTGTAAGAAAAGCCCAATAACACGTTTTGACCTGAACCGGGAATCGAACCCGAGATCTCTTGATCGGCAGTCGCATATGCTAACTGCTACTAGACCAACGAGTCAGTTTATATTTAATTTTCTTTATTTATTATGCATTACATTTTGCATGGGGCGGACTTATTGCCAAATGGTATTGTCTACCAGTCAACCAGTTTTTATTTTATATGGTCTTAGAACAATTTTAAATCGTCGGAAGTCGACATAGGATTAAGTATATGATTTGTACACTCGTGAGTTTCATCCAAGTTATGTATCAAAAAAGACTACAGAGTTTCTAACGCCAAACCTTGAAGTGGAGTGCCAGCACTGTAACGTTCGATATTTCACTAAGTAGATTTCAATATATATACAAAGAAAACAACAGTAGATATGTCAAAACTATTTTAATGTAATAACAAAATAAATCTAGACTTTACAATCGCAAAAACAACAAAACTCATGCCTCACTTTTCTATTTCATTGCAATGAATAGAATCATAAAAAAGTATAATACTATATTCTCAATTATATAAACTAACCACAACAAGAAGACCTAACAGGTACAAAACAATTGAAGAGTCTGTCTAATAACAGTTACCTAGTGTTATTTATGGTTACATTTTTTAACAATCGACTATAGATTTGCAGTCGTCAAATACCAGTCAAATACCAGCCAAAAATGGTAATATCGATCGGACTCTCGATAAAATCGACTTGTCTATATTCTATTGCTTATAAATATCGAAACTTTAATCGAACAATCCTATCGATTGATTTACCTTTGCATAACAACATCATCACTTAAATTATCGATAGTTTAGACTCTTGTCGTTACAGTAATATTTATTCAAAAACTGTAATATTAAGAAACTCGAACAAACTCAGTACCAGTGTATGTACATTGGAAGGGGAATGAACAGATATGTGTTCTAGATAAACTTTACTAGATTGCACAATACTTAAATCCAAAAAAAAAAAACACCATGTCATAATATTAAAAACAGTACAATAACAGTCAAAATATGTTACCTAAAATGAACATTATAACATATTGTTGCGCCTTCGAGAAAAATAGTCTAGAACAATCTACCAGTCGCGAGAATTGAATTGAAGGCGCCATCTAGTGTCTAGTAGCGAGCAAATGTGGAGTAACTCTGATATTCGACGCTAGATGGCGCTAGATTACTCACTCTGGTAATTTCTGTTTATGGTAGAATGTTCTATCGAATATTATAGATCTTTCTAGGGATTTCAAAGCCATATAATAGGTCTTTACCTATGAAATTGCCGTTTTGTATGCAATAAGTGAAAGTACTTATTTTTTTAAACTTTTTATTTCTGTTATTTGAAGTAATCACCATGCAATCGACGCATCTTTGCCAACGCATTGGCATTTTTTTTTATGCCCTTGTAAAAATCAGCTGGACGGGAGGCAACAAACTCTTCAAAGCCATTTTGTACTGCCTCTCGGGAATTGAATTTTTTACCCACTAAAAAGTTGTCTAAATTTTGGAAAAAGTAATAGTCGGTAGGTGCAAGGTCTGGTGAGTATGGCGGATGAGGGAGAGCTTCCAATCCCAGCTCTTGCAGCTTGGAGACTGTCTGTTGCGCAGTATGGAGTTCGCGCGATGTCGTGAAGGAGCAGTGGGGACGACCGTTTGAACAAAGCTGGTTGCAGATGTGCAAGCTTCTCCATCATTCTCTCCAGTTCTTTACAGTACACATCTGCATTAATGTTCATGCCGTTTTGTAAAAAGCTGTGGTGTATCACACCCGCACTAGACCACCAAACAGTGACCATCACCTTTTTAGGGGTCATTTTTGGCTTAGGGCATTGCTTTGGTGCTGAACCAGGGTCTAATCAACTTGCTGAGCGCTTTCGATTGTCGAACAGAATCCATATTTCGTCGCACGTAAGAATTCGTTTAAAAATTCCTTCATTTCTTTGCCTGTTGAGCAGCGCAAGGCAAGTCTCGACGCGTACGTTGCGCTGGCGATCGTTAAGGTCGTGGGGCACCCATCTATCAAGCTTTTTTACCTTGCCAATTTGTCGCAAATGGGTCAATATTGTTTTGATGCTTACATTAAAAGCTCCTGCTAGCTCAGCTGTAGATTGAGTTTCGTCAGTTTCCACAATCGCCTTAAATTCATTATTGTTAACCAAAGTCTCCGGACGACCACGAGCTTCATTTTTCAAGTCAAAATTTCCAGAACGGAACCGGGAATACCGATAACGGGTTGTGCGTTCGTTTATAGTTCTCTCCGTAAACGTTTTTGATATTACGTGCCGTTTGTGTCGCGTTGGTGCCACGACGGAACTCATATTCCATAATTACACGAATTTTTAAAGTATCAATTATGACGAAAAATGTTCAAATGTAATGAAAATATAACGCTAAGCAGAAAACAAAAGACTGAGTTTGTAAATAGAATGTCATGGTTTTAAAACAAAATTAATTTGAATTTAGAATACAGAGCCATTACAAACTTTTTTTTATTTGAAATGACCAGTACTGAAGAACGGCAATTTCATAGGTAAAGACCTAATATAAGCAGATTGGGTTACCCGTACGAGTCAGTATTGTTAAAGATACAGCGGAGTTAACAGCGAAGCGATCTTCTAGTGCGATTAACAAGTGACATAGCGAATTATTATTGTAAAAAGGGTTGTAAATAAACAGTGTTATTTTTTTGGTAATCAACCGACTATCTTTAATTATTTAATACCCGGCTCGTAACAATTTGGTGTCAGCAGTGGGATTAAAGTATGCCGGTTTTACCAAAGGAAGACACGGAAGGTATCCGAACTAGGAGTCAGCGTCAGCAAGAGGCCGACCTGAGGCGATTTGGAGGTGCACAACTGTCCACACCGGAAGGTCAGCAGCCAGCGATGGAAGCCACGCCGTCTACATCGTCAGCAGCTCCAGATATCACGGCCCTAATGGTGATGCTCCAGGAGCAGGCCCGCCGTCAGGAGGAGCAGGCCCGCCGCTTGGAGGAACAGCTGCAGCGGGACAAGGAAGACCAGGCTCGTCGCCAGGAGGAACAAATGCTCTTGTTAAAAGGCATTCACGAGACCTTCGGCAAAGAACTCAAGGTAGTGAAGGATCAGGTTCTTCAACACGAGAACCGTATCACTGAGGCCGAAACTCAGATTGCCGACGTGAAGAAGGCATTAGGGAACCTCAAAGTTGGAGACGGAGCGGCGACTTCAGTAACTGCTGTTCCTTCGGTGCGGGGGTTCAAAGTAAAGCCGTTTGATGGGACATCTTCGTGGTCAGCCTACAAGATCCAGTTTGAGGCTGTTATGACGGCGAACGGCTGGACTAAGGAACAGGCTATGACCGCGCTCACCTTGGGTCTTCGAGACCAGGCTCTAACCGTCCTCGAAGCCCTCGGTAAGAAGGTAACCTATGAGCAACTGCTGGAGGCATTGGAGGCAAGATATGGTGACGCTCACCTGGAGCACGTTTTCGTGCACAGCTGAAGGATCGTGCCCAACGCATCGGTGAGAACTTGCAACAATGGGCTCTGGAAGTTGAGAAACTGGTCCGTAAGGCATACCAGTCTGCACCTGCGCTCGTGGACGGGAATCTGGTGCAAGCTTTCATCGATGGCATTCGTGACCTCGAAGTTAGAGCTGCTGTGCGACTTGGGCACCATGAAACTCTCAAGGATGCTCTGGCCCATGCTTTGGAGGTGGAAGCTGTGAGACAAGATCATAGGTCTCATCGGGTCCGGGAGGTTGTGGCGTCACCTGTGCGGGACCGGTTTAAGGGGTACAGCCCTAGGTGTTACGCAACGGTGAAAAAGGTCACCTTCGGTCCAGCTGCCCTAAGCGAAGCATAGAAAATGAATACGAGCGACCTCAGCAGATTAGGGCGACTGATAGTACTGCCCAACATAGCAGTGGAAAATCTCACGGTAACGCAGACGCATTATCAAGAAGACCTTGCCCTGAAGACTGCAAGCACTGTGCCAGGCAAGAAGTAAAGGAAGCTGTTCCTATAAGGACAATAAAGACAGACCTTGGCATCGAATGGAAGGAAAGCCTACAGCAAGCACAGCAAGAGGATGCAGATATCAAACCAATTCTCGAGTGGATTGAAGCTGAGACTCCTAAGCCTCACTGGAGCGATGTTGCATCGCTGAGTTCAACCACAAAGAGTTATTGGGCTCAATGGGATAGCCTAGTCATCCAGGATGGAGTCTTGTGCCGTAAATGAGAAAACGCTCGAGGAGATAGCTGTCATCTGCAAATGGTTGTCTCTAAAGCTAAGATACCAGTGGTTCTGCAGCTCTACCATAACGGATGTTCAGGAGGTCATATGGGAGCTAAGAAGACATTGTTAAAGATAAGGGAGAGATTCTACTGGATTCATTGTCGTGATGATGTTGAGGACTGGTGTCGCAAGTGTACTAATTGTGCGGCCGTGAAGGGACCTCACACACGTAGCAGAGGTCCATTGAAATTGTACAATGTTGGGGCACCCTGGGAAAGAATTGCAATAGACGTAGCGGGACCATTTCCTGAAAGTGAAACCGGAAACAAGTACTTCATGGTTGTAATGGATTACTTCACTAAGTGGCCAGAAGTTTTCGCCATTCCCAACCAAGAGGCATCAACAGTTGCAGACAAATTAGTGCACGAAGTCTTCTGTCGTTTTGGAGTGCCTTTAGAAATTCAGTGACCAAGGAAGAAATTTTGAGTCTCAAATATTTCAAGAGATGTGTCGAGTAATGGGTGCTCACAAAACCAGAACCACCTCTTATCACCCACAATCTGACGGAATGGTGGAACGATTTAACCAAACACTAGAGAGGTATCTCGCAAAAGTTGTTGAAAGTAGGCAAAAAGATTGGGACAAACACATTCAACCGTTTCTTCTGTCATATCGAAGTGCAGTCCACGAAAGCACTTCAGTAACACCAGCTTTTGCAAACTTCGGAAGAGAACTACGTTTGCCTGCAGACTTGATCACTGGAATACCCCCTGACACCCCGCGAAGTATAACGGAGTACGCTAATGACTTGCGGAACAAGATGAATGACATTTACGAGCATGTCAGACAATCGGGCCAGCAAATGTCTGAGAAGATGAAAACCCGATATGACCGGAAAGTGAACAATAAGGGCTTCGAAGAGTGTTCTCTGGTATGGCTCCATAATCCAGTTCGCAGTAAAGGGAGATCTCCAAAGCTACAAGCCAAGTGGGAAGGGCCATACCGGGTGGTGACAAAAATCAATGATGTTACCTACCGGATACAGAAGTGTCCAAGAGGCACCCCAAAGATAGTTCACGTAGATCGATTGGCGCGATACTATGGAACTGATTATGCTCGGGACGAGCATGTCTTAGGAGGGGGCAGTGTTGCGCCTTCGAGAAAAATAGTCTAGAACAATCTACCAGTCGCGAGAATTGAATTGAAGGCGCCATTTAGTGTCAAGTAGCGCGCAACTGTGGAGTAACTCTGATATTCGACGCTAGATGGCGCTAGATTACTCACTCTGGTAATTTCTGTTTAGTGTAGAATGTTCTATCGAATATTATAGATCTTTCTAGGGATTTCAAAGCCATATATAAGCAGATTGGGTTACCCGTACGAGTCAGTATTGTTAACGATACAGCGGAGTTAACATCGAAGCGATCTTCTAGTGCGATTAACAAGTGACATAGCGAATTATTATTGTAAAAAGGGTTGTAAATAAACAGTGTGTTATTTTTTTGGTAATCAACCGACTATCTTTAATTATTTAATACCCGGCTCGTAACAATATGTAATAATAATATCGTTACGTTTCGTATATACACATGACTTTTTGACTAACATATATCTAATATTCTCCGT
Organism: Diaphora mendica; assembly: GCA_949125395.1. Lineage (NCBI taxonomy): Eukaryota > Metazoa > Arthropoda > Insecta > Lepidoptera > Erebidae > Diaphora > Diaphora mendica. The sequence goes on from OX421316.1 coordinate 16,974,365, forward strand.
GTCTTTAAACCTTTTTGTTTAGTATTACGACGTTAACATAGGACTGATAATGAGATCTGGTGTAAATGTTTCTTTTTTTTTAAACAGTACTAATCCTGTCTAAAATTTAGGTCGGGGTGGAAACCGAACGGAATGGATGGCAACTCGATATGAACTAGTGAAATATATTAGTAAATCCACTACCAAATTGCACTTCATTTACACCTCTCCGCCCCGCCTGCTCTCTGCCCCGATTATAACTGCTTGATCTGGACAGGTTATAATTTAGATTAAATTACTACTATTAGCATTTAAAGGCAATTTATCCATTTTTGACCTATTGACATGGTATTAATTCATTAATATATATATGTGATGAAATTTGAGACAGATTTCAATGATAGTAATACAATTCAATGCTGGTGTAATTTATGAATTTTCGCAAACTCTTCTTAATTGCTGTTTGCGTTGAATGATTCGTATTTTGATCACGATAATGATAGTACAGTTTCATGTGCGGCCGGTGTGGGAACTTCTCCCATTTGTGGTATAATATGTGATATGGCAACCCTGGTTTCATTAGCCATGCCCATCTCTCGCCGTAATATGTCTTCCGTAACAGTGTGAATAGATTTAAACTTTAAGTTGATACCATGCACTTTGTAAACATGGTTATTTAGGTTTACTTTGTAGCTGAACGCGACATTGCATACCTAGAATTAAATTAAATAGTTTTAGAATGGACATTTGTAACTAGAAAAAATATATATTAATATACTCTATATTAAGTGTTAGTGTTTGTGATTTCTAAAAACATTATGTTTGTAAATAATACTTGGAGAAAGTTACAGACTTAGCAGACACACAGTCAGAAGATTTGACAATAGTTGAAAATATATACAATACATAATTTATATTTCTATTTTTCGAAGGAATGAAACAATAGTTATTTGTTATACAAAAGTGCAAAGTTGCTTTTTAACCGCGTGCTCAATTTTAGAGGACTCGAGGAGGATTCTAAAATTGAATCACGAGCCCAGCAAGTGATTCAAAAATTAGAATCCTGAGCGTCAGCGAGGGAATCAAAAGAGCACGAGGTGAAAAATCTTTGCACTCGAGTGCAACACGTAACTTTTCATCCCACCTCAGCGAGGAATTGACTTAATGCAAAAAAGCAAATTAAAAAAAAGTACACTAAGAAGGTTCCGAATCTGAGTTTGTTAAAATTAAAAAAGGTTGTATGATAAATTCGGATCCATGGCGGTAGAAGTAAATAGGTTTCATGATGTTTTGAATTCACAAACTTGTGCACACGATGTTCCAAATTCAATTTATTAAATACAAAAATACTCTTTCCGAGATAGGGGAATGAAAAATCTATACTAATATTATAAAGCTGCAGAGTTTGTTTGTTTGTTTGTTTGTTTGTTTGTTTGAACGCGCTAATCTCAGGATCTACTGGTCCGATTTGAAAAATTCTTTCAGTGTTGGATAGTCCATTTATCGAGGAAGGCTATAGGCTATATTTTATTTTCAAAAAAATTTGAGATCCGTAAGAAAATTGCTATTTTGTAACCCAAGGTGTGAACTCGAAAACCTATTTTTGCGTGCGCTGCAAAAAGTATTGACAATAGAACAAAATCATGTATTACGGGTTTGTACGTCCCATTAAGATCTACAAAAAAGTCCGCGAGAGCATATATCTAACTATCATGGTTTAGTCACAATAACCGCTTTTGTGCTCAAAAAAATTATTAAATCGTCTGAAGAAAGAAACTACGTTCAATGTGTATCGTAATATTAATCCTTATCCAAATAAAGTATTATGTTATCAAGGGTATTTATGTAGAAGTAAAATACTTTTTGTTTCACCCCATTCGGACATTTCGTTTAGAAGTTATCACGAGTATAAGACGCTAAGAGTTGGTACCTATTATTGAGTTATTTGTCAAAGAGTTTTTATCAACATAATACCTAATATTAGTCTTTATTCAAATAAATGTGTTGTTGATTATGAGTATTAGATCTTAGAAGAGTATAATAAATACATCTATACTAACATATAAAGCTGAAGAGTTTTTGTTTGTTTGAACGCGCTAATCTCAGAAACTACTGGTACAATTTGAAAAAGTTCTTTCAGTGTTAGATAGCCCGTTTATCGAGGAAGGCTATAGGCGTGATGATATATATATATATATATTTCATCACGCTATGACCAATAGGAGCTGAGTACCAATGAAGAATGTTTCTAAAACGGGTGGAAATTATTACGCTACAGGCAATAGGAGACGCAAACGCCGTTGCGTGGGTCAGCTAATCGCGCTAATCTCAGGAACTACTGGTCCAATTTGAAAAATTCTTTCAATGTTAGATAGCCCATTTATCGAGGAAGGCTATAGGTTATATATCATCACGCTAAGACCAAAAGGAGCGGAGCACCAATGAAGAATGTTTCAAAAACGGGGGAAAATTATCACGCTACGGGCAATAGGAGACGCAAACGACGTTGCGTGGGTCAGCTATACTAATATATAAAGCTGAAGAGTTTGTTTGTTTGAACGCGCTAATCTCAGGAACTACTGGTCCAATTTGAAAAATTTGATTATTATAAATGCGAAAGTAACTCTGTCTGTCTGTCTGTCTTGCTTTCACGGCCAAACCGCTGCACCGATTTGAATGAAATTTGGTACACAGATAGTCTAGAGCCTGAGAAAGGACATAGGCTACTTTTTAATGCGAAAAAGGGGTTGTAAGGGGTTTAAAAGGGGGATGAAAGGTTGTTCTGGGAGTTCAGTCGCCACACGCCTGCGCGTTACCTACGTCGGGCGTCTTGACAACGAATAAACAAGGCTGTCACAATCATAAAAAATATTTCACTTTTTCAATGAAGACTTAACAATGATAGCAATGATATTATATATATAAAAATTAAATATTAAGATATTAAGTTTATTTTCGTCAATCTGATTTGTATGTTCATTATATTAATAGAAATAAATAAGCCAAATTAATATAATTAATTAACAGCGTTTCTTAACTTCAAAATTCTCTACAGAAGTATCGTCATTATAAGCTAGCTGTTGGTTAGATATGAATAAAAATGTAAATAATATCGATCCTGATCAGCTGACTAATGAGATAGTTATCAATTAAACGAACGGATCATGTTAGGCGTGGAGGGAGATGTTGTCGAATACTTAGTCTTTAGAAATATCAGGAGTGCCTACCCATAAGTTGAGGCTGCAAGTTAATGTTCCAGTACTATTAAATGAGGTATCTTGAGCGCCAAAGCAATGTATTAGTACATGGCTAAATATTACACAACTGGGGTACAACATTGTAAAAGTTACAATCATGACGCATGGAAAGGCAAAAGAAGATAATGTTTTAATTCCCCGTATTCCAATAATTCCAACTTATTTGACATTTTAATTTAAAAGAATGCAGTTTCCGCTGAAAACAGCATTTCCAATAACAATATTATCAAAACCCAAGGACAGATGCTTAAAGATACAGTTTTTTTTCTCATGGGCAGCATACTCACGTATATCAAATCCACAAAATCTCCATATTTTGGCAAAATATGGCAAAAGAAAAAACGTAGTTATTAAAATTGTATTTTTTTTTATTTGAAGCTGCCAAAGTGACTATGGTCAGCCTGATGGAAAACTCAAGCAGAATCCAACAGTGGGGGCAACCATACTCACTGGGAAAGCAGACAATGCAGTATTGCGTCCCACACTATGATGGCTTAGTGAGATGCTTTTTCACGCCCCACTTAAAGGCCCCGGGATCATAGTGGGAGAGAAACACGTGCGCTGGTAGTGAGTTCCAGTTTTTAGCTGCTCGGCACAGGAAGGATGAACCAAACCGATTGGTTTGAGAGTGAACATGTTATTCTGCAGAGGAAGGGAGAAGGGGGACCAGTTGGAAGAGCTCCTCAGAATACTTCCAATGATACAGATGGTAGTGGACTGCTATAGAGGCGATATCTCTACGCAGCTGCAGAGGTTCAAGGAACTCGGTGGCTTCGGGACTGTTGGTAAAGCGGACTGTTCGCCATTGCAACCGATCGAAAGCATCAAGCAAATACTGCGCGGATCCATCACAAAGATGAGAACAGTACTCGAGGTCCCGGCAAATATCCATGCCCAGGACACCGAGCTTACCCCGTAGTGGCAGTTGAGTGCCTGAAAAGTGGGGAGGGAAAGGAATGGAGACTTTTTGGTAGAGAACGCGCACAACTGTGTTTTCGTAGCGTTGAACTCGACCAGATTCTTATCACCCCATTGTAAAATGCGGTTCAAAACCCGGTCGAGCTCAGCGACAAGCTTCTGTCGATTTTCCTCAACGTCTACCAGCTTGGCTGAACGGTGTCAAAAATATCGCCCATGAACTGTGCTATCGTCTGCATAGCAATGTATGTTGCCAAGAGCTAACATGTCATTGATATGCAGAAGAAATAGTGTGGGCGACAGGACTGAACCCTGAGGTACGCCAGCGTTTACATCCAGAACATCAGAGGCCGTGCCGTCGCAAAGGCCCATAATGCGGCGCTGATGAAGAAAAGCGTCAATCCAGTTACAGGGTCTAAGAGGCAGACCGAATGCCGAGAGCTTGGAGAGAAGCGAGCGGTGCCAGACCCGGTCGATGTCAAATGTCGAAATAAACTCATATAAACACTTTATATTTTATGTACATATATAAATACTTAAATAAGTAAATACATCAGATAGGAATGAGTTCCATATCAAAAATACAGATGGCGCTATACTAAATTTTTCGTTCACGAAATAAATAAATCATTACAGATGGCGCTATACTAAATTTTTAGTTTTCACAAAATTGTCTTAACCCCTTTATTTTATTTAAACTGATTTATAAAAATATATAAAAGTTCTATGTGAGGTAAAGAAAATAAAACTATTCAGGTACCAATACATTTTGTATCATGATTTTATATCGATAAAAATCCTACTTATATTAATAACGCGATAGTTTGTTAGTATGGATGGATGGATGTTTGTTACTTTTTCACGCAAAACCTACTGAACGGATTTGGATAAAACTTTACAGTAATATAGCTTATACATCAGAATAACACATAAGCTACTATTTGCAGCGATAACCGACATACACGCGGGCGAAGCCGCGGGCAACAGCTAGTATATTTCATATAGTTCAAGAACTATCAACAAAGGGTATTACGAAGGCAATATGTATAAGCCTCCCAAGAGATTTGACAGGCGTGTCATACATAAATAATAATGATTACATAATGGCCATAATCTCCAAGATAGCCCACTGACCTCGCAACTGTACGGCCTAGCACCAGTGTGGGTCAACATATGGTTCTGAAGATGGTGGCTTTGTGTGAACTTTTTACAGCAGAATTCACAGTTGAATCTTTTGTCGCCTGTGTGTATTGCCATATGGCGACGCAGTCCGGCCATCTGGAAAGTGATAAGAAATATTTTGAAAGGTTAAAAACGCACCTGGCATGTGTATGGCCGCTCCCCGGTGTGCATTCGCTCGTGGTTTTGCAACTGATGTTTTGCGTTGAAGGACATTGTGCAAGTGTTACATTTGAAGGGTTTGTAACCCGAATGTATGCGCAGGTGCCGATTCAGATCACAACGCTGAAATACATCAATTGCCACATATTTTTTATTGACTTTTACAATAGCCCGTAATAGATTACATACAACGTAATTCATTACATTTAATAAATGTAATATACACGTTTTCGATGCGATGGTAAAAAGTACGTAAGTCTTTAAGTTTATATAAAGTATTGTTTCACATATTTCAAAAAATACTCACGGCAATAAATGTTTTAATAACAAAGATTGCATAAAAGTGGACTCTTTTTTTATGAATTAAGTTCGTTTTACAATAAATCGTAGGAGTAGGTAACATAATATAATGTTATTTACTACATTTATTAAAAGGAGTATACGCGTTCCCGGTGCAATGGCAAAAAGTATGCACGATTATTTGTTTATATCAAGTACCACACGTGTCGTTTAAAAAATACTCACGACAATAAAACTTTCAACGACTGCCTCGTTGGTCTAGCGGTTGACGTGTGCGACTGCTGATCATGAGGTCTTGGGTTCGATTCCTGGGTCGGACCAAATGTTTGTATGATCTACAAATATTTGTTTCGGAGTTTGGGTGTTTTCTATGTATAATATGTATGTATTTACAAAAAAAAAAGTATATATGTATTTGTATCAGTTGTCTAGTACCCATAACACAAGCTCTGCTTAGCATGGGACTAGATGGCGATGTGTGTTAGATGTCCGAAATATTTATTATTATTTATTATTATTTCAGAATAAAGATGATATAAAATCGGAAGGAGGCCGTTTTTTGAATTAAGTTCGTTTTACAATAGCCCGTATGAAGAGGTTATATATATAATGTAATTCATTACATTTAGTATTAAAAAGTGTGTAAGATTATTGTTTATAACAAGTACCACATTTGAAATATACTCGTCAATAAATCTCTTGCTACAAAGATTGCATGAAAATAGTCTCGTAAGTTAGTTTTGCAATAGCCCGGATCTTACATAGAATGTAATTCGTTACATCATCATCTTCCTAGCCTTTATTTTTCGGCTACTTGTTCAACCGATTTTACCTGAATATCAGTTTGTCAGCGACTGACATCGGACCTCCGCAACTGGATTCGAAGGTTGAAATAGTTGTCAGTATTTTTGAGATATGGTATAGACTTCCCAATAATGATTGCCATAGACGTCCATGATAACCGGGACCGACGGCTTAGCGTGCTTTTCGAGGTACAAGCGTGAAACACCGCCAAATTACTCCGGGCCTTTATTGAGAATTTCTAGTAAGAAAAACCCAAAAACACTTTTTGACCGGCCCAGGAATCGAACCCGAGACCTCACGATCGACAGTTGCACGCTAGGCCAATGAGGCAGTAATATAATACATTTAATAAATATAAAATACGAGTTTTCGGTGCGATGCCGAAAATGTATATTTTTGTTTAAGTATATCAAGTACCACATTTAAAAAATACTCACTGCAATAAATCTCTTAGAACAAAGATTGCATGAAAATGGTCTATCTCCTTTATGAATTAAGTTGTGTCTGAAAAATATAAACATAAGTGTTTTTTTTTTATTATATGTACATGATTTTTTTAAGTTACATGATCATTTTGTACTTACCTAACCAAGGATTTCTGGCTGTAAAAACCAGCACCACATACTTCACAAATGTGGTCTTTAATTCCAGTGTGCTGTTTGGAGTGAACTAACAAATTGCTTTTCTGCGCAAATGACCTTGGGCACTGAGCGCAGGTATATCTCTTTTTCTCTGAATAAAAAAGAAACATGAATATTATAAGTTAATATTTAGAAGAATGTAATGAAACCTAAAAAAATTTAATACGAAATATAAATAAAAACTAAGACGACATCTAGTTGTTGTTCTGCAATCGTGGATTAAGGAGAATACTAAATAAAACTTAAGTCAAAAATCAAGCAGTATACTTTATGTATAACTAGCTGAACCCCGAGGTGTTACCCGCGGTTATTGTCGTACCGCGGATACCGCCGCGGGACGAATCTAGTCTAAAAAAAAGTAGCCTAAGTTACTCCTTATATCATCAGCTACCTATCAGTGAAAGTCGGTCCAGCCGTTCCAGAGATTAGCCGGAACAAACAGACAGACAGACAGACAAAAATTGAAAAAAAATATCTTTTGGTATATGTACCGTGTATACATACATAAGCAATTAGTAAAAAGAGGTTATTATAATATTACAAACAGACACTCCAATTTTATTTATTTGTATAGATTTTTTGTTTGCAATCTTATATGGTATTTGTGATTGACAATTATAATTCCTCCCTTATCAATCCCCTCCATATCAATTCTTCCCTTCCTTTCCAAAATTCTCGAATCCTGTGTTCATAAGCAGCTTTCTGATTATATTTACAGAAATAACTTGTTAAGCCCACTTCAATCGGGGTTTAGGCCCGGCCTTAGTACTACCACAGCTCTCCTCAAAGTGACTGGCGACATTAGGGAGGCCTTAGAAGATACAAAAGTGACAGTATTAGTTCTGGTCGACTTCTCGAACTCCTTTAATACCGTCAGTCACGATATTCTCCTGTCTATCCTCTCCTATCTTAAGATCTCGCCTGAAGCGCTGGAATGGTTCTCATCTTATCTTCAGCGACGCCAGCAGTCAGTTCGCGTTGACGACCGCTCCTCAAGATGGTGTGATGTCGACTCTGGAGTTCCTCAAGGCGGTATACTTTCTCCTTTGCTTTTTTCAGTGTTTATAAATCTACTTTCTCTCGAACTTCGCAGTGCGTATCATCTGTATGCCGACGAGCTACAACTATACTCCCAGGCAAATATTGATGATATAGCAACGGCTATTGACAAAATTAACACCGATCTTGGGACTGTTCAGAACTGGTCTGCGAGGTTCGGATTATCGGTTAAACCAACAAAGTGTCAGGCCATACTAATCGGCAGCCGGCGTTCAATTGATAGACTCAATTATGGGATGCTTCCCGAGATAATACTGAATGGCACCGCTGTTCCTGTTTCTCGAGCAGTGAAAGACTTAGGCTTACATCTAGACTCTACGCTGAACTGGCACGATCAAGTCACATACACATGCCAGAGAGTTACCGGTATCCTCAGAGCACTATATCGTCTAAAAAACTTTCTGCCCGTGAAAACTAAGACAATGCTTGTGCAATCTCTTATCTTCCCTTTGATCGACTATGGTGACGTGTGTTATTATGACCTGAATACAGATCTTCTCAACAAGTTAGATCGTCTTCTTAATAACTGCATTCGATTCATTGTTAATCTACGTAAGTACGACCACATCTCTAGTTTTCGTTCCCAGTTGGGTTGGTTACCAATTCGTCAACGCAGACAAATGCGCGCACTCACTTTCCTGTATACAATCCTCAATTCCCTATCCTCTCCTACCTATTTAACAACACGTTTCCAACTCTTATGCAATAATCATAACCGAAACCTTCGCTCTTCGAACAATCTCCTCCTTCTTTGCCCTTCTACTGGATTTATGGGCTCTTCGTTCTTTGTCCAGGCTGTTCTCTTGTGGAATGCGCTTCCTGTTGAGGTCAGAATGGCTAGAAGTCGGTGCGCTTTTATGTTGAAGGTAAGGGAGCTCTTACTAGGTGAAGTTGCGAAGTCGACGGGGACTTAGATCGTCACATCACGAATTTATATGCTTTTATAATAGATATTTAAGTATGTGTATGTAGGTATATTAATAAGGACGCATATATGTATGTTTATGTACATGTCGCTGTATATATTTGTCTCTTCTAATATATAACTTAGTATATTATGTATATTCAAGCTAGTTGTAGTATTTGTTAAAATCACTCACATCATTTCCTCATATGTGCACCTACCTCATCTTTTCTCTGCATTGCCCAATCGGTCGACTGGCAGAGAATGCCTTAGGCATTAAGTCCGCCGATGCATGTATTTGTGCATAAAGTAATAAAAAAAAAAAAAAAAAAACTTACAGAAAAACTAATAAGTTGGTATAAGTAAAATACCTTGATGAGTTGCTATGTGATTTCCAAGTGTATAAGTGAGTATACCACATACTGGACATACAAGCTTCTCCCTTTGTTTTGGTGCTCCTGACCTCACAATTTTCACAGTTTTATCTCGACGACTTGTTTTACTTGAATCAGATGAAATAGACATTTTTGATTTATACCCAGGATGAACTTTTAATACTGTTGCATCTTTAGGTCTTTTTAATAGTATTGGTGCGCCTCTTGTACCATTCTTTAAAATTGGATCTGAAAAAGCATTTAAGAAGTCTGTGAAAGTGTTAAATAGTTATTTGTTAGGACTTTACACAATATTTTTAGTTCCATACCCAAAGGGTAAAAACGGAACCCTATTACTAAGACTCTGCTGTCCGTCCCATCCCAGGCTGCATCTCATAAACCGTCATAGCTAGACAGTTGACATTTTCGCAAATTATGTATTTTTGATGCTGCAGTAGCAACTTATATTAAAAACGATAGAAGAACGAAAAGAAACATTTTTGCCCGATAGTAATAACGGCAACAGGCAGATTGCTAGCTTGAAGTGTATAGATAATGGTATGGAATCCTTCCTGAGCGAGTCCCACTCGCACTTGGCCGGTTTTCCGATTAACTAATAACTATAATAACTAAAATATACTTACAGCAAGTTATAGTTGTAGACTTTGTTTTGTTTTCATCTCTAGATATACTAGAATCAACAGAATAGTCATCTTTGAGTTTTTTAACAACTTTGACTTTCCTAACAAGTGCTTTTCCTTTAAAAACTTTAATATCTGACAGTTTAGGTTTTTTGAACTTAGTTTTTAGTTTCTCCACTGGTGGTACATAGTCATCATCATCGTCATCTTGAAATACGTCATCATCTAAATATTCAACCTAGAATAAGAAAGTTCGGATTAGATTTATATTTTTAGGAGACCATGATTAATAGATAACTAAAGGAACTTGACAATAAATTTCGCCTGTTTTTAAATGATTATATATTTACTTCACTTTGTGCATATTTTGTATTTCTTCTACTTCAATAAATGTATGTATTGTAAAAGCTCAAACTATGGTAAATTGTAAGATTTATCAAGAGTTGATAAATCTTACAATTTACATAGTTTACTATCAGTAAAAGTCTGAACAGTGCTGTAACAATCATTTATTTCAAACTTTTACCACCATTTACTTGATATTTTTTTAGGATTTACAGGACATGAAAATATTGAAATAGTTATTAATATAGGACTTTTACCATTAAGAGTTGGTAAATCTTAGGTTTTACTGGAAAATCTTAGAATTTACTGTACTTTAGGCTTTTACAGTAACATATACACAAAGGTTTTATTAGAAGAAGATGATGCCCACTAGTGCCCAAATGCAAGAACAAGACGAGACTTAGCCAGTCTTGGTCTTGCGCCAATACACCTGGTCTTGGTCTTGGTATTACACTCCCAGTCTTGGTCTTGCAGCAAGAGTCTCACCATTACCTATTAGCCTATTGCTATTTATTTAGATTTTTTATTTTAGATCTTAGAACAACGTAACAGAGTAGGTACATTTTGGGCTTGAATTAACATAGCCATATTATAGACCCACCACATTAATAAATGAAAAATATATTGTGATGCAGCAGTCAAGAGGGGCTGTTCAAGTATTACGTAAGCACTATAGGGGCGCGGGGGGTCTTTGCTTTGCTTATTATTGGGGGGCCTTGGTCTTGCAGAAATGCAAGAACAAGACCAAGACTGCTAGACCAAGACCAATTTTAGGCAACACTAATATGTATCATTACAACCTTTATATGTGAAATAGACATTATTTTTCTCTTACTACTTACCTCTAGATCATTTTTTGCGTAATCAGTCTTTGTTGATTTCCAAGTTAATTGTACCTCTTCTGAATCATTAATTTTAGGTTCTTCCTCAGCATTGGGATCCACTTTCCTTATGACTGTATTGGCAATAACAATATCTTTACCATCCATTGTCTCCACTGGTTTGGATCCTTCCGGCACTTCAATGTCCATTTCCCATGTCGGTTCAGCTTTCACATTCAAAGGACCGATTTCGCTTTTGATGTCAGTGAAAGAATCAAATGCAATTTTTTTTGTAGGTATGTTCCTTTTTTCTTTTGCTAATATTTTTCTTAGCTTCTTATCCGACCTAGATAACAAAATATTATGAAAACTCTTTATGTCTTGAATATTATTTTTTATGACTAAATGATGTTAGACAGTACAGTTTTTTAAGTTCAAACAGAATATTTTAACATGGTAGGTTTACATTAATACCTAATTCAAGTTATTTTTCAAGCTATTTTTCATTGCAAGTTTGGCTCTGTTACTGACATTTTACTACCCAGAAATTATAAGGTTAAATATTTGGACGAACTAAGGAGATGTCCACTTAAAATAGGTGGTGAAAAGCGGTTGAATGATCACAAAGCTACCAGTTAATTTCAAGTCACATCCTGCTGTAGGATGTGACTTGAAATTAACCAAAATACAAAAAAAAAAACTTAAAGCTAGTATACCAAGAAAGAAGTATTACATTTAATCATGATTTAAATAAATTAAGATTTAAATGTTTTCAAAATCCACCCTATAACCACCATGAAATTTTGACTTTTGCTAAAACATGTGTATATCTGAACTTAAAAAACATGATAAGACATTTTTGCAAATAAATTGGACCTTCTGCCCCAGTGAATACTGATATTCTTCAATTTCAACATACTGTTCCATACATAATAATATAAAGTGCTTTGCAGTGTATATTAAAACTAGTTGTTGCCCGCGGCTCCGCCCGCGTATATGTCGGTTATCGCGGCAAATAGTAGCCTATGTGTTATTCTGATGTATAGGCTATATTACTGTAAAGTTTCATCCAAAAACATTCAGTAGTTTTTGCGTGAAAGAGTAAGAAACATCCATCCATCCATACTTACAAACTTTCGCGTTTATAATATTAGAATAGAGTCACATGGTTTCACATACTCAATTTGTTACAAACAAACAAAAATTGAGTCACAATTTTATTCCATTAATTATCATAATATTGACATGGTTAATGACTGTTTATCAACCATTTATATCACTTTTTTTGTCCATATTAAAAAAGGAAAAAATATAATTCGTAGTATATTCAAATAACATTAGAAATAGTTATTGTTAATCATGCAGGCAAATTAAATCCGTAAATGTAAAAATTACCATAAATCACAAACCCTTACAGCTTTTCTAGCTAGCCTGAGATGATAAAATTGTAAATAAACCTGTGAGTAAATTACCGACATATCATTTAGTACGAAAATTATTACAGTTGAAACTTATTAATCACTAGCACTACACTAACTTTACCTTTCAGCCACAGTTTTAAGTAAATAAGCCTTTTCCAATGTAGTGCAGCATTTGAGGCATATCTTTTCTGGCAAACCATCATTGGAAAACACCTGAAATAATTTATATACTTAAACATTTAGTCTCTAAGAAGATCAAATTTTAGTTATTTACATGAGTGTTGCAGAAAAACGAATTAACATATTAAATCTGCCGCCGTTATCGGTTATCATTTTATAGTTTGGTCTCAACACTATGTCACTATGTGTACAAATGCCGAAATCACCATGGAACTAAGCTTACAGATTCGACCGTAGTTTAATAATCTTACCCACCTTAACATCGGCAATAGCTGTAAGCATTTCAGCATAATTACCAGACAACTTGTATCTAAATAGAGGACAGAGTGGTTTTTTGTTAGTCAAGCATATACGACATGACTTCATGTCGATAGTATCAATTGGATCCAACATTATCCAAAACTAAAGTGATGAGAGTAATCCGTTTCTATATCGAAGAGTGCACTTCACTTTTCCTGTGAATATTATTTAGGGCTGCTTGCCTGTTTGGTACTATTTTATTTTATTATCAATCTCTTCTGCACCTCACTATGACACCACAGACAATGAAAAGGAAATAAAATAAATAGTGCGTCGTTTTGTGGAGCCAGTGTTCTCAACTCTCAAAAATTTATCTCCCTAAGCCACAATCAAAAACCACAGAGTACATTGTTATATACTGAAATAGAGGTATATCTCAATCGCTTCTGGAGGAAATTCTATAACAACGCCATCTGTAGGTCGAGATCAACAACTTTAGTCTTGCTCAACATTTGAAACTATACCTATATATATATATATATGTATATATATTTGGTACGTATACTTATATAAACATAGTATAATACTTATTGTATACATAAATACCTACCTATTCAATTAGGACTTTTGTAAAATAAAACAATGTAAAAAATTAATTAGTTTATTTTCTCTTTTTAAAAGCTTTCTGTGCATTTAATTTGGCTTTTTGTAACATATCACCCTCGATGAATTTCACATAAAGGTTTGGTTGGTAACTGTCTCCAAAACAATGGCCCTGAAATAAAAATAAATACAATAAGCATTAATTTATTTTATTATTATAATTAATGAAATTTAATATATTGACAGCAACATTTATGACAGTTTAAAACATATTCACAAGATGGATTACTGGAAAGTATTACTACATATACTATTTGTTTCTTCAGTTTTGTATCTTCATTCATACGTTCTACAAACAATAGTTATAATAGTTTGTTATCATAAGTTTCTGTAAAAACTTTACAGTGCAATAAGAATGTTACTTGTATATTAAAACAAGAATCCTCAAAAGGTTTTAGTTAAATCAACTGCTGGCATAGCTTGCATACAAAACAATATGTTTTTGCAACATTTTAGTATGTTGTATGATCTAATACTACTTTATCTAGTGAGGTTATATTATTTCCTATGCGGGTTTTAGAAATTGAGATTGCCTGAAGAATACCTATCAGGAATAAGAATTAAACTACAGGTTAGAATTTGAATTAGATCCAACCATTCAATATATATAAGATGTTATGAAGTCTTTAGCTAGTCTAAAGCTTTTATTTATCATCAGCTATTATTAGTACGTACCTTCATTATCCGTGCACTTAGGAACACAACAATGTTTAACAGACATTGCGACACGAAAATAAATTGTTAAAAATAAGTCTCTGCCTCAATATTACTTGAAAACAACACACGCGGATATACTCAACGAAAATCGCAGGAACCTAATCTCAACTCACGTATTAACAGATAAATCAGAGAATTGTTGTTAGTCACAAGTAAACATTCAATTAACAAAAAAGCCGGTAGGTATGTATGAATATGTTGATTGTTGACGGATGACATTCACGACAATGGCGGGTGCAATAAACGCTGATGAAAAGTACCAAAACAATGGCAATAATTAAATAATATAGGCACTAAGTTAGGATTTTGTAGAATCATGTGTTATGAAATGCTATAATTATTAGCAAGTTGTTCAATAGTTAAAATATAAGTGTAATTTTGTCAATTTTATCACAAAAAAAACTACCTTTTCAGTGTGTAATGAAAAGAATGGCAACATTTTATTTCCAATTGTCATTTTATAATGACTTCAAAAAAAAGTGATATCCGTTCCAGAATTAACATTACTAAAACAACTCTCTTTGTGATTTATGCGGATTATACCGAAAGTAACGACATCTTACAGTAGCGACTGGCGAAATTACACCTATTATACGCCTAAATTAAGTGTAACTAATGTTATCAGTATATTCGAACCAATTAAGATCCATTGTATTTGGTTTCTTTATTTTCATAACATTCCAAAAACTATCGACTAAGATTGTACCGCCTGTCAAAAACCCCTAAAATCCCCAAAATTACTAGGGATTCCCTATAAAAAAAAATTTACTAGTGTGATGGTAACGAGAAGATTTCCCTAGTGGCCGTTTGCGGAACTAACGCATGACAAATACTTCTACCTGACAGTATAATCTATAGAGCGAGTGCATTGTTAATTTAAATTCTTTCTACAATGATTTCATTGATTATGTATTGTCTACGGAGTAGTAAAAAATACAATTAAATGTAACTTACTTTTCTGAAATTAAAAATGTTTGCCTTCTTTGTGCACGTTCAGAACGCTGATTTATACACAACTATTGTTCAATAGTCAGCTGTTTATCATGCTGTCTCACAACAATTTTTGACTTGGAATAACATTTTTTTTTATTTATATCTACTTTTCACAGTACCTAAAAAAATAAATGAAATACATAGTATTGTGCAATTATTGACAACTTCTGTTATGAATAACAGTAAGGTTAATAAATGTTACGACAGTACCTGGAAAGTAATCTAATTCGGTAAAATGTTCTGAGCAAACTCGCATATAATCTGATGAAGGTTTTCCCAATTTAAGAACATTTTCCCAACGTTTTCTTAACTTGTTATCAGAAGGAAAAATATGAAACTTAAACCCTTTTTATTACAATTATTACACTAAGGAACACAACAATAAGTGTTTCCTTTTTTTTTTTTCATTCTTGGTATTCATTTTAACACATAAATCATTGTAATCCATCGCACATTTTTTTGAAATTTAGAAATTATTCTGAACAAAGCGATTTATTGTACGTGTATACGTATTTTTATCTGTCATACGTTAGTTCTGCGACTTGCCGCTAGGGAATCTGCTCGTCACCAATTACAAAAAATAAAAACAACAATGATAAAAGTTAAAAATGTAAGTGTACTTTTTTTTCAAAATAACGATTATTAATAGTTTTTTTATAAAAAAATGTTTCTTTTTCATTCATACTCGTAAATACAATGGAATTACTTCACCTTTCAAGTCTGGATCTGTTTCCCACGTCCTTGTATATACACTTTTTTTATCTTTAGCTTTGGGCATTTAATAACGAATGGTTTGCTAGTAAACGTATTTATTGAGTACTGAGAGGATAAATTGAACAGGTAAATAACTATCAACGTATTTGTAGTAAACATAAACGCAGTATAACCACAAATTCTTACGAGTATGCTTAGAATTGTGTCAGGGAACAATAGAACATGCCAGAATACGCGTCGCATTTTATTCGACTCTGTACTCTTAGTAACCTCCGTAAATCTAGTACCTCACCTCACCTAGTAAATCACCGCTAAGGCGGTATGTATAACAATTACTATGATTCACTAGATTAGATTATCCCAGGGGCTATACTATTGCACCTTTATTTTGCTTAATTTGAAATTAAAAAAAGTAAATACTTGAACTTTTAAAAATCCCTAAAAAATCCCCTTCCTACATTTTTTACCCCTATATTCAAGGGGAAAACCCCTAAGTTGGTAACCCTGTGTGGGGCTGCCAATTAATTCTCGAAATTTCTAAGTCAACATTAAAAGAATATATGACGAAGTAATCTGTGAACATACAAAAAAAAAATACAAACAGTGGAACATAGAACCGCCTCCTTTTTGGAAGTCAGCTAAATATTAAAACTCATATTAGTTTGTTCGATATTGTTCTCATGTAAGTGACGATTGTCATAATCTTTAAACCGAACTCGATCACTCTCAGTGTATGAAACATGTCAGAAATCCCAATTTGGAATGTAACAAAAGAATTTGGAATGTAACTGTGAATGAAGAATTTGATGCATCTTTGTGAATCTAGATGAATATTCTTGTGTGATTCATGTGTATGAAATTCGTATAATAATAATAACTAATCAGAATGTTGCAATATTTTTTTGTGAAACGATTTGCTATAATATAAATTAAATATCAATGTTGACTTTTTATGATTGTTTTTTTAATGAGTCAAATTTGGATTTAATTAATTATAATAAAAAAAAACTCTAGTGAGAGAGACTAAGTTTAGTTAGAGTCTCTCTCTCTCTCTCTCACACTCCCTTCTGACTCTGATTAGAGACTCCGATCACGCTTTTCGCTCGTTTAGAGCTCTCTGCAAACATGTTTGCTGTAAGGTTCAAACAAATCGTAACCAGCGACATTATAGACTTTAGAAAAACTAACATCAGACCAGACATGCTTGTCAAAGTTTATGTCAAGTCAAATGAAATGTGTGATGTTGGTGCGTGAAGAAAACACGACTGAATTACGGTTAATTATATGACCTGTACCTAATTAATGTAGAAATAACTGAAAGTATTTATGTCTTTAGATGTTGGAGAAACTTATGAACTCTCATTACTTTTAAAAACTGTAACGCAAAAAATGTTATAATGGCTACCCTGCAAGAAAATTGGTTTAGTCGTAGGAAAGGTAAATATTTGCAATATTTCAATATATCATCTGATTTATTTTAAAGTAATTATGTATTTTGATTTTAAAATATCATTTCTTATTAAAAATTGTTAACGTCAACCTATAGCAGACTCTACCAACTACAAAAACGCATTGCCCATTGCAGGTAAACAGAGTGATTTATATAAATTGGACACTAAGAATAAAACACCCGAAGAGAACATCAAAGATATTATACAAGGTTTATACGTTAAAAAACCAATTCACAATGATACTTCTCCCACCAACAAAAATAATCCTATGGATTTTAAATTAGGATTAAGAGGAATGCAGAAAAACAGCTCTGATAGTCGTAGACTGCCCTACTTAAATGCTTTTGTGACACTCTTATGTAAAGAAGACAGAAGTAATTTGGGATTTACACCTGATGAGTTAATGACCTGGTAAGAAAAAAATTGATACATTAACATCTTTACCATGAAGGTTCCCTAAGTTACTGCAGTGTGATTTATTATTTTTCAGTATTAGAGTGAATCTTGTTGATGAGTCTATGGTAATCAGAGCATCAGCTCTAAGAGTTCTGCGGTATCTGATCAAGACAGAAAGTGATGTGGCAATTTTTAACAACTTGAAGTTACCATACTTAGTTATAAGGTAATGTTTTACAAAGATAACAAAAAAGTATATTATTTACTTCTATTTTTCAGTAGTATACTCTGTCCATTTCTTTATTTTCTTTTTGACAGTTCAAGAAATTTTGAAATTAGTGACGCCCTCACCCATTACCGATTCGATTTGAAACGAATAGCGATTTTATTTATGAAGAACTTTCAATCTATTTAATTAAATATTTTTTGTTGAAATATTAATTATTCCTTCATTGGTTTTTTATATTATGTTAGAAATAAACAAAAATATAAATAATAAATCAGTATATTAGATGAATGAACAGAGTTATTGTTCTTTACTCTTGGTTTGATCCTAAATTCCAAGATTTCGACTTAATTCCTTGCAAAAATTCAATCTTGGAGTCATAGATACTATTTTTATTTCCTTTTTTTGATTAAATTTACAGAAAAAATACTTGCATGAAGTCAAATTATTTTTATCATATGATCGATTTATCGTATTTCAAGTACTGTTTTATAGTCTGTGGTTGTTTGTTATGCACAGACCACTTCACTAAAGTACCGTCAGCGTCAATAAAGTACGACATTACTGTAGTACATAATTCGGAAAAAAAAAATGGTCATTTATAGGTGTGAGCTGTCAAAAAGAAAATAAACGAATGGACAAAGTATAGTATTACTTTCTATACTAATAGTATAAAAGTGAAAGTTTGTAAGTATGGATGGATGGATGTTTGTTACTCTTTCACGCAAAAACGACTGAATGGATTTGGATGAAACTTTACAGTAATATAGCTAAAATTTTCACATGCATTTGGTAAATAACTGGAAATTACAAACAGACACTTCAATTTTATTTATTTGTATAGATGCGTGTGATTCTATATGTATGTAAGTAGTGTAGTTTTATATATTTATTGATTAATTATTGATGAAAATTAAAACCTCTGACTTTACCTCAGTGCACTTACTTTAACAAAATTTCTACATCATAAATGTAATTGCTTGTGGCACAGGTTATCCTTTTTATGCATCAGTAGATTAAATATTTTCGCCATTTCCGAGATTCAGATTATATATATACAAGAATTGCTTGTTTAAAGGTATTAGATTAGATTAGACATATAATGAGTATCTTATTTTTCTTGTATGACTCTCGCAATTCTTAGACCTATTGAGTTCTCCACAATTCAATACCAAATGCCATGATAGGTTTAATTACTAATTTGTTTGTTTCTATTTAAAAGGAAATGAAGACTAATAAATCGATTTTCATGCAGTTAGGTATTTGTTTTTCAATAATTAGCTTATTAGCTCCTTACGCTTAAAGAAAGATCTGTACATTTATGATGAAATCTGCTTTGTACAACCATTTCTGCCTCTGTGGCGCAGTGGTAGCGTATGCGACTGTTAGATTGATATAAAATTAAAGCATATTGAAGCTTAAGATATTAAAAATCAATATGTATTGTGTAAAATTTGGCTTAATACATCCAGCTAAGTTAAATGTGTTTTTTTTTTACATTCACTCCGATCAAACTGATTGTTGGATTGTGGTTCGAACACTCAACCATATTGTCTAGTATAACACCTTCCGTCACATCAACGGCCTTTAACAGTCCTCTGCCGGACATATATATGTCCTTAGCAAAGAGGTATTGGCTTAATATACCACGCCGGATGACTTTCTTGAATGTATTATATACCGATAATAATAATAAAAACGTTTATGTGTGTGTATGCGCGCGCGTGTGTGGGTGTATGTGTGTGTATGCATGTGTATACAAAGTATGTGTGTGTGTATTCGTTGTATTACTGTAAGTTTAGGTGTGATGTTTCTCATTAATCTCACAGATCAATGGATTTGATGCTACGCAACGAAGAAGAACGTGCTCAGGCCTTACGCGTGGTCCGCCGCGTAGTGGCAGTGGTAGGTGCCGCAGGTGAACCGATGCGACGTCACCGAGCCGCGTATGTTGACCCCGGTCTACTTCGATGTTTAGCTGCTGTAGCGAGAGCCGCTAGTGCTGGAGATGGTACTGGGGACAGACTTTCAAGACCAGCCATTGCGACATTGGCCGAGATTTGTATGAACATTTGATGTATTCTTCTATGTATAATATAGTTGAATCGACTCAACCCGAAAGCGTAACTACCACTTGGGCTTTTTTTATCTGGCGTTGTGTCCAAATTGTAATAAAGAAAGAAATTTACGTATAAGTGTATTGTTCGAAGTCTGATGAGTAGCTAAAAAGAATAATGAGGATTTAGCCATTTAAGTTGTAGGTACTGCGTCAAGCAATTTGTGCAATGGTTTGACATTTTGTTTTAAAGTTCTGTCAGAATTTATTAGAAAAGTGTTGTATTCTAATTAAAAGACAAATATAAGCCTTACCAATAAAAGTGATATTTTTTGTCCAGGCGTCCTAAACACTGACATGTTCATCTCATGCGGTGGGGTGAATGCAGTGACTCGTCAGCTAGCAGAGTGTGCAACTCCTCGCATGGCTGAAGCGCTTTGTGGCGTTCTGCTGCACGCGCTTAACGACCCTTTGTCACGACGTTCTGCACGTATCGACCTAATGTGCCTCAGTTCACCTTACTGTGATTTCCATTTCCGTCCAGCTGGCACTGAAACCAGCAGGTAAGTCTATTTTTATCACAACGTATACATACATATACAACTAGCTGTTGCCCGCGGCTCCGCCCGCGTGTATGTCGGTTATCGCTTAAGTAGCCTATGTGTTATTCTTATGTATAAACTATATTACTGTAAAGTTTTATCCAAATCCGTTCATTATTTCTAGCGTGAAAGAGTAACAAACATCCATCCATCCATACTAACAAACTTTCGCGTTATTAATATAAATAGGGTTTTTATCGATATAAAATCATAATACAAAATGTATAGGTACCTGAATAGTTTTATCTTTATTTTCTTTACCTCGCATAGAACTTTTATATATTTTTATAAATCAGTTTAAATAAAATAGAGGTGTTAAGACAATTTTGTGAAAACGAAAAATTTTGTATAGCGCCATCTGTAATGATTTATTTATTTCGTGAACGAAAAATTTTGTATAGCGCCATCTGTATTTTTGATATGGAACTCATTCCTATCTGATGTCCCACGACACCACCCTAATTTTTTTTTACAAATAAGACACGTTTTACTATTAAAAACTTATTTAAGTATTTATATAAGTACATAAAATATAAAATATTTATATGAGCTTATTTCGACATTCGACTAGGCCAAGGCCTTCGACCGGGTCTGGCACCGCTCGCTTCTCTCCAAGCTCTCGACATTCGGTCTGCCTCCTAGATTCTGTCACTGGATTGACGCTTTTCTTCATCAGCGCCGCATTATGGGCCTTTGCGACGGCACGGCCTCTGATGTTCTGGATGTAAACGCTGGCGTACCTCAGGGTTCAGTCCTGTCGCCCACACTATTTCTTCTGCATATCAATGACATGTTAGCCCTTGGCAACATACATTGCTATGCAGACGATAGCACAGTTCAAGGGCGATATTTTTGACACCGTTCAGCCAAGCTGGCAGACGTTGAGGAAAATCGACAGAAGCTTGTCGCTGAGATCGACCGAGTTTTGAACCGCATTTTACAATGGGGTGATGAGAATCTGGTCGAGTTCAACGCTACGAAAACACAGGTGTGCGCGTTCTCTACCAAAAAGTCTCAATTTTTTTCCCTCCCCACTTTTCAGGGCACTCAACTGCCACTACGGGGTAAGCTCGGTGTCCTGGGCATGGATATTTGCCGGGACCTCAAACCGCGGAAGTACATCTAAAGCATCACTAAGGCGGCCTCGCAGAAACTTGGCGTACTGAACAGGGTGAGACGGTTCTGCGCGCCCGAGCATTTGTGTCTTCTTTATAAGGCCCAGGTTCACTCGTGCATGGAGTACTGTTCTCATCTTTGTGATGGATCCGCGCTGTATTTTCTTGATGCTTTCGATCGGTTGCAGCGGCGAGCAATCCGCTTTACCAACAGTCCCGAAGCCACCGAGTTCCTTGAACCTCTGCAGCTGCGTAGAGATATCGCCTCTATAGCAGTCCACTACCGCCTGTATCATTGGAAGTATTCTGAAGAGCTCTTCCAACTGGTCCCCCTTCTCCCTTCCTCTGCAGAATAACATGTTCACTCTCGAACCAAACGGTTTGGTCCTTCCTTCCTGTGCCGAGCAGCTAAAAACTGGAACTCACTACCAGCGCACGTGTTTCTCTCCCACTATGATCCCAGGGCCTTTAAGTGGGGCGTAAATTAAGTGGGGCGTGAATAAGCATCTCACTAAGCCGTCATAGTGTGGGACGCAATACTGCATTGTCTGCTTTCCCAGTGAGTATAGTTGCCCCCACTGTTGGATTCTGCTTGAGTTTTCCATCCGGCTGACCATAGTCACTTTGGCAGCTTCAAATAAAAAAAAGTACAATTTTAATAACTACGTTTTTTGTTTTGACATATTATTATTTTGCCAATATATGGAGATTTTGCGGATTTGATACACGTGAGTATGCTGCCCATGAGAAAAAAAAATACTGTATCTTTAAGCATCTGTCCTTGGGTTTTAATAATATTGTTATTGGAAATGCTGTTTTCAGCGGAAACTGCATTCTTTTAAATTAAAATATCAAATAAGTTGGAATTATTGGAAAACGTTGAATTAAAACATTATCTTCTTTTGCCATTCCATGCGTCATGATTGTAGCTTTTACAATGTTGTACCCCAGATGTGTAATATTTAGCCATGTACTATTACATGGCTTTGGCGCTCAAGATACCTCATTTAATAGGACTGGAACATTAACTTTCAGCCTCAACTTATGGGAAGGCACTCCTGATATTTCTAAAGAGTTTAAGTATTCGACAACATCTCCCTCCACGCCTGACATGATCCGTTCGTTTAATTGATAACTATCTCATTAGTCAGCAGATCAGGATCTCTATTATTTTTAAATCATCTGTGCTATCATATACCAGAACCCACGTCTCAGTGTAATCATGTCGTTACTGTCAGTTGGCATACTATCTTCTCCGTGATAACTCCGTAAATGTCATATCAGAATAGCTCTAATACAAATTTTGTCTCTTGTCGCAAACTAACTCACAAACCTTACATATTTCCATACAAACTGCCATCCCCTGTTGCTATTTGACCCCCTTGAGGGTAAAATTTTTACAAACTTTAAATGACATTTTTATTCATATCTAACCAACACCTACCTTATAATAACGATACTTCTGTAGAAAATTTTGAAGTTAAGAAACGCTGTAGGTATAGTAATTTGGCTTATTTATTTCTATTAATATAATGAACATACAAATCAGATTGACGAATATATACGTAATATTTAAGTCTTCATTGAAAAAGTGAAATATTTTTTATGATTGTGACAGCCTTGTTTATTCGTTGTCAAGACGCCCGGCGTAGGTAACGCGCAGGCGTGTGGCGCGTGAACCCCCAGAACAACTTTTCATCCCCCTTTAAGCCCCTTACAACCCCTTTTTAACCGACTTCCAAAAAGGAGGAGGTTCTATGTTCCACTGTATGTTTTTTTTTTGTTTTTTTTTTTATGTATGTTCAGCGGTTACTCCGTCAGTTGTGGACCGATTTTGAAAATTTTTTTTGTATTCGAAAGGGTATGCTTCCGAGGTGGTCCCAATGCCAGCATATCAGGATCTGATGATGGGATCCCTGGGAAATCGAGGGAAACCCTCATTTTTTATAGGCACATACTATGTTTTTCGTATATTTTCTCAAGTTATACCTTTATTTGCGTCTGGTAGTCATCATTTTATGATGATAAGCTGATGATGTAAGGTACAACTCCTTAACGGTTAGGAGTTGGAGGATAAATCTTTAAATATCATATGTATATATGTAACCTTTAGTTGTATTCTTTCAAATTATTTAGGTAAGCTGATGATGGAAGGTGGAAGGTACAACTCCTTAACGGTTAGGAGTTGTAGGATAATTATTTCAATTTCATACGTATCTAAAGACCTTCAGTCGTATACTTTCAAGTTATTTAGGTGAGCTGATGGTAGAAGGTTAAACTCTTCAACAGTTAGGGATTAGAGGATGATTGTAATATTACACGTACGTATAGACCTTAATTTGAATTCTTGATGATGAAATAGTTCAACTTACTACTTACCTACGATTGTTTGCACTAAAAACATTGGTGCTAAGCCAAAAAGAATACAAACGAACAATTACAAAAGTCTAAGCGATAGTCACTTGGCACCGACTTCAAACAGATTTTAGGTACCTAGCACACATTATAATACTACTATTTAAATGAATAAAGAATTAGGTATAGGCAATTTATGGAGAACCAGTTTATTTTACGCTTTTAAGTGTTTTTTTGGCAGAGAGTTTTCGTTGGATGTTTTTTGGAAGTCGGTTTTTTTCGCATTAAAAAGTAGCCTATGTCCTTTCTCAGGCTCTAGACTATCTGTGTACCAAATTTAATTGAAATCGGTGCAGCGGTTTGGCCGTGAAAGCAAGACAGACAGACAGAGACAGACAGACAGACAAAGTTACTTTCGCATTTATAATATAAGTATGGATTACTTTCGCATTTATAATATAAGTATGGATGTACAGTTTTAAGTACAACTTAAAACTGTAATACATAGTAAATAAAAATAAAAAGTTTCATTGTTTTTCGTCTGAACGACAGAATACCGTTGTTTCATTACAATAAAAATCTTTGAAGATTTTTTGGAGATTTTCATCGCCCTCGTCATCAGAGATACTACATTCTGTGAAACAAAATTTTGTCATTAGGACTTTAGGTCGAGTGTGACTCCATTAATAGTAACAGGATATTTTATTATGTTTCATAGAATTACCTGATGGACATTAAACCGAATCGGCCACAAAACTTGGCAGCTGATCTCCATCAAACCATTTATAGAAATATGTGTCTTCACGATTAATAATCCACCCTTACTTCTCTGGCTGTAATAAAGGGCAGCGTTTATCAGCATTACTCCAAATATTTGAAATTTATATATATAATCGTACGCCTTCATTAGCACGTCTGAGAAAGTATTATGTGGTCTACCTGCAAGTTACAACCGATCTATCTGTCTGTTTTTTTAAATATGTATATGTAATGATAATATAAATAACATGTGTAAATTGTAGGTTTGCTGAAACTCTAATTCCCAGTAAGAGAGCCGAAATCGTACGCGTTCAGTAGCACAACTGAGAAACTATTATGTTGTCTGCCTGGATGTTGGAACCGGCCTACGTGTCTGCCTTTTTAAATATGTGTATCTAATGATAATATAAATTACATATATGAGTTTCAGCTTTACTAAAATAACGTAAATTTCATGAAATTTTCGCAGTTTTGATATGCTATAATTATAGTAGGAACCGGAATAAGTGTCTGCCATTTAATCTTTACATATAAAAAAACATATATTTTAAGATATCAAAACGGCAGACATGGGGACTAATCCCGCCCACACGCCCACCACTATAACTCCTGTACACCAGGATCAACAGCGGGGTCCCACGAAAACACCGAGTTATGACACTCGGGAAGTCCCAGGAAAAATTTAACTGTCTTGGAACCCGCAACGAAATGAATCAGAAGAAAAACTGGAGGAGTTGGAAATATAATAAGTCCACTTCCCTCCTTAGCAAAGCGGGAGACAAAATGGAGTCAAAATAGGCAGACGCCTTTTTCAAACCGGGAAGCACCACGGATAAAAAATATTATGGGTCCTAAGTGAGCTATATTTGATTTCTATAGTATGTATGGCAGAATCGCTTAAACGCACGGAAATTCACCGCAGTTGACACAAGATCCCCATAATATACTACCCCAGACGTCATTTGTAAGCTATTTAGCATCATGTTACGTTCATTGTACCAAAGACTACATTCCCAGAGGATATGATGAGCCGACTGTTCACAGCTAGAATCAGGTGTTGAGCATTGACAAAATGGTGAATCGACTAATTTAAATGAGTATAGTTTGCTCTTAAAGTTACCGTGGCCTGTAAGAAATTGAGCGACACAGTGATCTACCTCGAGCCATGTCCTTGACAACCTTTCGCGAACAGATGGAAAGAACTGGTAGAGGTGGCGCCCCTTAGATGATTCGTCCCATCGTTTCTGCCATTCATCCAAGAGGTCGTTATAGACATTGGATTTTTGTTGAAACAATCTTATGATTTTACCGCGGTCTTGTATGCCCAAAAAATCGCATTCCATGTTTTGTAGTGTGGAATAGTACATGGCTGCACGTCTTTGCACCTCGAGATCGACCGGAAGAACACCTGCCAACACCGGTAAAGCCTCAGTGCTAACCGTCCTATATGCCTTGCACAAGAAAATCAATGCAGGTCGTTGGCCTTGTAACAGTTTGCGACGGACAGCACCTACAGTCGCCTTATCTGCCCATACAGGAGCACCATAGCAAATAGAACCCAAATAAGTAGCTCCATATATGATCTTTAGTGTATTATATGACAGACCCCATGTCGCAGTTGATATCCTCGTCAGTGCAAAGAAAATCTTTTTAGACTTTTCATTAACTGTTCTAATATGTTCAATAAATGAAAAATTTCTTTCTAAAACCAATCCCAAATAACAAACCGAGGTTTTATTTTTAATAGTAACATTTTCAACATGACATGCGTATATGTAAATTTGCGTAATTTTCATGGTTTTCGACTTCTGGTCACGCCCAAAGGAACCCTTGATGGGAATAATGAATGCCCATTTCACCTAAAGCAGGTCAAATAGTATACCTAGCATTAATCTAGACTTTGCTACTATACCGTAAGTCTGCCGAACGGTGGCTCTCTCAGTCTTATTTTGAACTTTTAAAGGGTAACAATTGTTTTATACTAGGGCTGCCATGCGTCCGGGTTTAGCCGGATATGTCCTAATTTAGAGAGCATCCGGTTTCATATGCAATCCGGGTTTGAAATATTTCTTATTGTTAAAAACGAAGATTCTTTTTGCCAAAAACTTGTTTGATAATAAATAATTCAGGACCATTTGAAATACTTATTTTTTAGATGAGATTTAGAGATGGCAGCCCTATTTATACATTGTTTTTGCGAAACTATCTACGCAGCTCACGCAATAGAAACTCTCATCAGAAATAATATTCCCTCTTTTTTGCAACATTTTTCATTGATACTCCGTTCCTTTTAGTCCGTAGCGTGATGAAATATAGCCTTCCTAGATAATTGAGCTATCTAATACTGAAATAATTTTCTAATCGGACCAATACTTCCGCAGATTTGCGCGTTCAACCAGACAAACAAACAAACTCTTCAGCTTTATAATATTAATATTAAAGACCATGATGTCAAATATGAATACTTTGATCGTACTTAGCAACCCTCAGCTTTAACGGATAGTAGTTAAATGCCTACAGTTTATTTCCTCTCATAGTTAAGGTATATTTTTAAAAGAAATTATTGACTTATACATTGTTTTCGTATAACAATTGTTTTGAACGTCATACGTCGGGAAAACAAAACACGTCATATTATTATTATAGTTTTATTTACAAAACCTATTATACACCTAATACTTTTTCTTAAAGTCATTTTAGCCATTGTTAAAACACGTCTCAAAATCAATTCATGATGATCATGATGAATGTACTTAATTTTTATATTTTGTGCTTGAATGCCTATATGTAATATGATAAATAAGTAACAAATAACAAAAAGCCTTGCACTTTATTGTCTTATTCAAAAGATATATGATAAACTACCATTTTTTAATTATTTTTTTTATGTATGGCTCTGCTAAAATGACTCTACTCTGCCTGATGGAAAGCATAACCAGAAACCAAGAGTGGTGGTCACCATACTCATTGCGAATGCAGACAATGCAGCATGGTGACCCACACCATGGCGGCCGAGTGATGCTTCTGCAACATTGGGCCTCCGGTCTCGCACTCACCAACGAAACACGACAGCATGAACGCTGTCATTTTATGTTGATGTTCTGTGCGAGGCGAGGGTAGTATCGCCCCGGTCGAGCCGGCCGTTCGTGGTGAAATCAGCGTGACTCTACTACCTTCATTATTTAATTTACCCATGTTTAATTTAATCATTTGTCCAGGGATGAACGTGAGATGCGGTTCACTTGTAGTCGCTTAGCTCTACTATGCGTGCTGCGCAGTTGGCCTGGCTTGTTGCACTTTTGTCACCCCTCTAGTGCGGGCGGGCTAAAGGCTTTAGTCGCCGCCCTACATCTACCGAGATTAGAGGTTCGAGTGAGTATAACAACAACTTTTTAAATTATTTATATCCTCGTGTTCTGTTTGAGTATTTAACATAAATGTATTTAATGTTTTCAGAAAGCAATATTGGACCTTTTGTATGAGCTAGTTGGATTACCTCAACCAGAATGGACAGATGAGATTTCTGTTGCCTTAGATGCGGTTGATCCATCTGACTTTCAAGTGAGTTATTTGATTGCTATGCCTAGTTATCATTTTTATAATAACAGCTATAATATAGGTGATATACATTAAAATTTGATCTAACATCATTTCTAGTTCATTCATTAAGCTAAAAGCTACCTTTTTTGCAAGATTTTATTCATGCATAAATTTCATTCTTTTTTTCTGTAGGATTCCTGGCGACTGAATGAAGGTTTTGTCGCCGCTGAAGGCGCTGCCATATTACCTCACCTTGGTGCTATGGGCCCTGATATAATTGAGATACATCTTGCACTTTTACTTCAGTGCTTCTTAGAGGTAATCTGTAAATATATAGGAATATGTTTTTTTTTTATAAAATACCTACCAATTCTGTAATTAAGGCTTCAACTAATATATTTACTTACAGTCTATTTGCTGCAAATATTTCCGGTAGCTGTGCATATTTTCTATAAAGTATACAAAATAGTTTTAACACAACAAATATTATTTTCAGGCTGGTTTACTGGATGGTTTAGCTGAAGTGGTTGTTACAAGTGATACTTTTATATCGGTCCGAGCGACTGTATTATTGGGTCAACTTTTGCATTTAATATACCTATATCTACCTCCTCAAATATGTAGTATAACGCCGGCGCTTCCCACCCTCATGTCTCAGGCCTCGGCCGGCAAGCCACAAGCCTTGGCTGCTGTCGCCGCCTTGCGGAGACTACACTCCATGCTGGAAGCGAGACCGGCTAGTAGCAGTTTGTTCCTAGACCACATTATACAGTATTGTAGTGGTGCATTTAAAGAGAAAATAGAAGATACTAGTAAAAGTCGTAAAGAAAAAGACAACGCTAGTATGGTTAAGCCTAAACATGATGTGACATTACAGAGAGAAAATAGTATTGAATTTTTTAATGATTCTGACAATGAAAATGAACCGAAACAAAGGCATAGCGTTGGTTCGCGAGGTGACCTAACGAGCAGAAATATGAGCGCTTTAGTGAAAAGTAAGAGTGTTAGTTCTCGGACTAGTGCAGCTGTGAGTAAGGTCACTAAGTCAGCGAAGTTTTTCAATTTGTTCGAACGAGACAGCGACAGTTTAATTAGATGTACGTTAGTAATGCAGAATAAAGATGGCAATACATGGGATTGGGAGGTTATAAGGACTATTCTAAAGGTATATGTTTGTTCTCAATATAGTTCATGTGCATACAAAAATGGAAATGCTAAAAATGTGATTTATTTTCAGGAAAATGATACTCCATTGTTAAATTTAAATGACAGCGGTCATAAGGCGTGGGTTACTCGTATAATAAATTACTTGAAGCCGTCTTCGAACAAGTATTCACACACAGATTTATCTAGTACAGGACATGGCCACTCAGCGACCCGCGCCGGTTGCCAAGTTATCAGACATCTTTTGAGACATAATGATGTAAGTAAATTGATTTAAATTAAAAATAATAATAACAACGTGTAATAAGTGTATAACTTATCCTTATATAAATATGTAATAAGTGTATTACCCCAGAAAATAAAGTGTGCCACTTTATTTTGTGGAGAAACCCCGGATACCACCTTGCTTACCTTGGCATGCCGGACTCGAACTGACTAAAACCGCACGCCGTCTCGGGTACTAGGAGCCGGGGAACCAGGTGCACGCTCGAAAGGATCCCTGAAACAACATATCTGGGACACTAATTTATATCTTGAGTGCAAAAATACTATTTTAATTGCCTGAAAATAATTTTCTACTGTACACATTTGTTTGTTTTATTTATGGAATGTGGGGGGGGGGGGGGGCAAACGAGCAGACGTATCGCCTGATGGTAAGCGATTACCGCCGCCCATGGACACCCAGAACACAAGAGGCGTCACAAGTGCGTTGCCGGCCTTTGGGGGTTGGGGTTGAGATAGGTATGGGCCTCTGGTTTCCTCACTAACTCGGGGAAACACAGCGCAAGTACTATTTCACACCAGTTTTCTGTGAGGCCGTGTCACTCCGTTCGAACCAGCCCATTCATGCCGAAGCGTGGCTCTCCCACGGTAAAAATTTGGTTATGTGAATTTTGATTATTATTAAATTTGTAGTTTTTGTAAGAGTACATTTATGTCTGCTTTTATCATTCAATCAATCGCTACTTCCAAAGTGACTTTCATAATGCATCAAATCAAATGCACATCACGAGTGAGTACGGCAGGGGGTACCCCAGAAGCCGCTGATCGTTTCTGGAGCTCCTCTTGACTGCCGAGTTAGGCCGCCGCGGGGTTTAGTGGGTAGACTGATTTGTCGGGAGTCCCACACACGCCCTTCGTGTCTTTAAACGGTGAAAAATTAAAAATAACTTGAAAACCCAACTGTCACGTACGAAGTAGCAGGCACAGCTAGTTTCGAATATAGATTGATTGATAGCTGGCATTATTTTTCCATGCTGAATGTATTTCTTTAAATTCAAATATGCATCAAATCAAATCTCTAGGGGGGGGGGGGGCAGCTGCCCCTACCCGCCCCCCCTTGGCGACGCCCTTGTGCACACCGAGTAGTAGCTATGTTTTCTAATTAAAAGTATTTGTTCACAGTTTGAATGTCAAAGACTACTAGAAGACTTATTTTCGGATGTAAGTCGGCAAATAGAAGCTATAGAAACGGGATTGAAGGCCCACGAGTGCCTTTTCTCGCCTCAACACATGTGCAACACCATGTGTCAGATGTACTTCTTGTTTATAGGACAATTGTGCCATTCGCATAATGGCTTGCGATTATTGAAGCAAACTGGACTTTATGAAAAGTAAGTACGTGTTAGGGTTCGAAGAATTTGAGAAATAAACCTTCTGACGAGTAAAAGAGACTATTAGTAACAGTCTTGACAGCACAGTATAACTCTGTTAACAACGATTAATCACTGATATCACTCTGATATTTGTCGCACTGTAACTCAAACTGAACTGCGGCCCGCGAGACGCCTTTTTATCTTACATGCCTTTATTACTACTACATTCGAGAGAGATCGATGACCGGACCGGTTCCAAGAACGCCTCTGCAAATGTATTCGAAGCAACCCCGCGACAATCAATCTATATTCGACGCTATGTATATCGGTGTAAGGTTCATTGTTCTGTTCCTCAAGAAATCAATAAGAACTTTCGCGAGTCTCTCTGTCGAGTCTCGTTTTGGAATGATCTTACTTCGTATAATACTTTTTAAATTGTCATTGTAAAATGTCATAGTAAAATTAAAAGAGCCAAATTGCACAAATTAAAGCATGGCATTTGAATCGAAATACTAGAACGTACCTACTATATTTTTATTAGGAAAATTTAAAGTAATTTAGTAACGACGTAAAGCGTATTGTGCTAACGATTTCCTTACTATTGTTATTTACAATAAATAACAGGTAAACATATTATAAACACATTTTATTTTAAAGTTTAATTTAGTAAGTTATTTAAAACAGCATCAACTATTACATATGAAGTTTAAAATTTTTATGGTCAAACAATTCCACCTGTAGCTTATGTGCCTAATCACCACTGTACAGTAGCTTAATAGATTTACCGTTTTTAACAGGCCTATTTATATATTATATATATTTTTACTTTTTAATTACAATTCAATAAAATTTACATGATATTTTCAGTCTTTTGGAACTATCGACAAAAACTCATCACAGCTGTTATGTGAAGTTGGTTATATCAAGTCTAGACTACACATTGGATTCCTATCCGCGTGACATCCTCGCCAAAACACTCACATGTAACATTCAAGCCTCTAGACTGTACGCTACGCAGTTTCTGAACGTTTTATTGAGAGCTTCGCGTAAATCTCGCGAAATGGTGCGCAGAAAAACTAAACTGAAAAAAACTGTGGTGCCTGAACATTTAAGGGCATCTCATAGAGACAATAGTGAGGTTAATAGCGGCGTAGATATGGACACATGGATATTGCAGATGTTGATCGGACAAGTAAAGGACGAGTCTAAAGCTGTCGTTAAAATAGCACTCACGGTTT
The DNA here is from genome assembly GCA_949125395.1 of Diaphora mendica. Taxonomy (NCBI): domain Eukaryota; kingdom Metazoa; phylum Arthropoda; class Insecta; order Lepidoptera; family Erebidae; genus Diaphora; species Diaphora mendica. The sequence goes on from OX421316.1 coordinate 17,007,174, forward strand.
TGGAGGAAGCTCATAATGTGCCGGTAATATTTTTTTGTTCTATTTATCAAATTATTTATTTTTTAACAGACTTCAAAAAAGGAGGCGGTTCTCAATTCTACTGATTTTTTTGTATGTTTGTTACCTCAGAACTTTCGACTGGGTGAAACGATTTTGATGATTCTTTTTTACTTGAAAGCTGTTGCTGCCCGTGTGGTTCCATTTCAATTTGGTCCAGTTCTTGAAGTCGGTTTTGTATTATTAAATGCAGAAGTCTAGTAACGTGGGTAGTAAAATAATATCAATAATAACGCTTGTATTAGGATCTTGTAACAAAGTATAATAAGGTGCAGTACTGATTTGTGTCTTTATAAAATATTGTTTTTCCTTTTGCAGTATTTTGTCGAAAAGATGATACCATTAAAAGAGTCGTTATGTCAGAATTGTCGACTCGATAAAAACATGGAGCCGTCTGCTATAGATTTTGCCACAGTTATCGAAAGAGGGTATTTACTGTGGCTCAGTCTCGAAGCTGCCGTCGCCGTGCAAACGGCCGATGCGAAGTCCATCGCTTTTCTTAAAAAACATTTAGATTTCTGGACTAAATCATACAATTACCGGTAAGTAATAATTATATACTTTTTTTGTAATTTTATTGTACATATTTGTAATTTTAACACTAGTCTTTTTGTTAGTGAAGTTCGAGTTGTTGTTAAGTGTAAGGCATCTCAACGTATATTGCTAGATGCGAGAAACCTAAATCGATCAGGGTGGCGGGGTTTTTTTTATGGAATAGGCGGGCAAACGAGCAGACGTATCACCTGATGGTAACCGATTACCGCCGCCCATGGACACCTGCAACGTGCACCCATGCACCTGGTGCGTAGCCGGTCTTTGGGGGATGGGGGGGGGGAGAGATAGGGGGAGTGGTTGGGGTATGGGCCTCCGGTATCCTCACTCACTCGGTGAAACACAGCGCAAGCACTATTTCACACCGGTTTTCTGTGAGGCCGTGGTATCACTCTGGTCGAGCCGGCCCATTCATGCCGAAACGTGGCCCTCCCACGGTATGTAATCAGCATTGGCAGTCAATTGCTGGACATACGAATCATCAACATCATCAGATGTTGATAAATACGTATATGCGTTATTTCGCCGTGGGAGAACGATGCTTCGGCATTTGGGCCGATCGTCGTTTGGGCCGGCGTCGGCTCGATCGAAATAATACCTAGGCCTCAGAGAAGGCCAATTCTTTTATTATTTTCCTCCTCGAGAAAGAGGTAATCGGGGCCTAAACGATGCTGCTTTTGATTCTAAGTAGGAAGATTGAAAGGCGACGCTTGACACTTGAGTTGCAGGTGTCTATAGGCAGCGGTAGTCTATTATTATCAAGTGACTCGTCCCGACCCGACAGTCTAGTTGTTAAGGATCTTGGCGACTAAGACGGATTGGTGGGAATCGAATCCACGACCTCTGGTATAGCAGTCACGATCATTCGCAACTAGGCCAACAGGTCAGTCAACAAAATTTTTATTAATACAACAGGTACGTTCGTCTGCTGGAGGCGGGCGTGCACGAAGCTTTAGCAGTGAGCGAGGCGGGCGGTGGGCGAGTGACTCCTCGCACGCGTCGCGCCGCCCGCCCCCCGCTGCACCTGCACGCCGTGTTAGCCCCCCGCGCCTCGCCCCCCACGCACGCCCCTCACGCCCCTCACGCCCCACACGCACCCCACGCACATCGCGCGAGGGCTTTACTACAAGCCGTACTGCCCGACCATTATAAGGTAATCTTTTTTTACTTCATCCTATTCTACTAAACCTTCCTTCCTATCCTACTAATATCATAAATGAGAAAGTATGTGATGAAATATGGATGTTTGTTAATCTTTTACGCAAAAACCACTAAACAAATTTGGATGAGATTTTACAATACTATAGCTTATACATCAGAACAAAACATATGTTACAATTAACCGTGATAACTGACATTTACGCGGGCGGAGCATGTTTGATAATAAAGTTATTTTTCATAAATTTCATAGCTAATAAATAAAGTTTTAATTTGACTGCCAAACTCATGGGTTCAAATCTCACATGGAACAACACTGCGATTAACAAATCGTTGTTCCGAGTCTGTGTGTTCTTCTTGTCTGTTTGTGAAGTCCCCTGCGACACATAAATATTCCTAGTGCGAGAGTTGTCTTTTTAAAGTAATAATACGTGACAAATGTGTTTCTCACTAATTAATTTCATAAGTTTTATAAAGTACTAGCTGAGCCCCGCGGTGTTACCTGCGGTACAAAAACAACTGCGATTAACGCCGTGGCGAAAAGTTAAATATAGATATACATATATAAATTTAGTTCATCAACTCTAATGCATCTACCTGTTTATCCGCTACGACCACCAAATCTAATTGAATAAGTGATTGTCCTTAAGTAACTTTATTACTACAAAAAAGGTTTTGACTATACGGACAGGTATAAGATTTCTTTCAAGTTTTCATTCTATTGGCAGTGCTGTGGTCTTGCGTAGTTTACTCCCTAAATCTGACATCCACGGGCGGCCACGGGATGATTAGGGGTGGTGACACTTTCTGTATGTAATTCGTCACCACACGGACGATATAATAATTTTAATAGGGTATTTTACTGTATACTAGAAAGAAAAACTAAAAATATATTATTGAGATACCTTAGGCATAAACCAGTCGGAAAATGTTAGTTTTAGTTCATAAAATAATAAAATATTTTTTATAATTTGTTTCAAAGTTTTCAGTTTTTATAATCTGTTCCCATGAAATAGTAGCCGCCTTATTATTACGTCACACCGCTTTGTAAGTACACTAAAGTGTCAACTGATCAGCGTATGCCTTAAATTGTTTGTTGAAATTATATTCATGTCATCCACATTTTACAAAGCGAACTGACGTCATTACCACAGAGCAATATGGCGTCCACTGCGTCCAGCGTTTTTTACAAATTACGCGCGAAATTTGAAAATGTAAATTGAAATGCATTTTTAACCGACTTCCAAAAAGGAGGAGGTTCTATGTTCCACTGTATGTATTTTTTTTTATGTATGTTCACCGATTACTCCGTCAGTTGTGGACCGATTTTGAATTTTTTTTTTGTATTCGAAAGGGTATGCTTCCGAGGTGGTCCCATTGCCAGCATATCAGGATCTGATGATGGGATCCCAGGGAAATCGAGGGAAACCCTCATTTTTTATAGGCACATACTATGTTTTTCGTATATTTTCTGAAGGTACACCGGTATTTGCGTCTGGTAGTTATCATTTTATGATGATGAGCTGATGATGTAAGGTAAAACTCCTTAACGGTTAGGAGTTGGAGGATAAATCTTTAAATATCATATGTATATATGTTACCTTTAGTCGTATTCTTTCAAATTATTTAGGTAAGCTGATGATGGAAGGTGGAAGGTACAGCTCCTCAACGGTTAGGAGTTGGAGGATAATTCTTTCAATTTCATACGTATCTAAAGACCTTCAGTCGTATACTTTCAAGTTATTTAGGTGAGCTGATGATAGAATGTTAAACTCTTCAACAGTTAGGGATTAGAGGATGATTTTAATATTACACGTATGTATAGACCTTAATTTGTATTCTTGATGATGAAATTTGATGAAATAGTTCAACTTACTACTGACCTACGATTGATTGCACTAAAAACTAAAAAATATAAACTTTTTATAAAAAAAAAACCGACTGCCAAAAAAACATCCAACGAAAACTCTCTGCCAAAAAACACTTAAAAGCGTAAAATAAACTGGTTCTTCATAAATTGCGTATACCTAATTCTTTATTCATTTTTATAGTAGTATTATAATGTGTGCTAGGTACCTAAAATCTGTTTGAAGTCGGTGCTAAGCCAAAAAGAATACAAACGAACAATTACAAAAGTCTAAGCGATAGTCACTTGGCACCGACTTCAATTTTAATGTCACTTATCGATTGAATAAAAATGTTGTGTTTTTTTTCTGTGGTTTAATAGCACTATAGAATCTAATTAAGACACTTTTCAAAAATGGGTGTAATACCATATTGAACAAATTGGTAGAATTAAACAAATGTAAGTACTAATATTTCGATGTTCACAGATTCTACAGCGTAAGAGATGTGCTACGGAACAAGAAATCGCAGACATAAAAGCTTCTCTATGGGCGGTCGGCAACACCGCTGTGACCTCGCAAGGTCTCCAACAATTAATGAACTTGAGTAACGGGTATTTGGAAGACTCAGTTCTGGTGCACATTGTACGCTTGGCTAAGTACAACGCGGTGTATTCTGTCCGCGCAACGGCGTTTTACGTACTCGGCCTGATTGGAAGTACGTGTGACGGAGCCAATCTACTTTCAGATTTAGGTAATTTGATACAAACTTCTTTATATTTTTCTTGTATTTGTAATTTAATTAATTAAATTGGATATTTTCATTATAATAATTGTTTTTCAACTCTGGAATCCAGATAAATATTATATTGCATTTACTGGTTTTATAATTTTCAAATCAAAATTAAATGTAAATGATATGACAATATTTTTTACAGAAATGTTATGTTGTTTAAAAATATATGCGGATTTGGCTTAACAATCATCTATACTCATTCAGCTTATTGCCACTTATCCAATCATCTATGCTTTAAATTAATTTTAAATTAAATGTTATGTAGCAAAGCAAATTGCACTTTCTTTTTAAATAGAGCACTGTCAATAAAAAAATTTCAATTATAGTTTAATACAATCATTATATTAATATTTTTTTCCTCCTACAGGTTGGTTATGCGTTAGACATACAAGACACGATCAATTTCCAGTGATTCCTGATGAAACGTACTTAGCATTTGATCAAGGCACCAACTATTATTTTGCTTCATCTGAGAACCGTTACAATGTTTACGACACAGAAATGAGTGAACATTCAGACCATACTGATCAGAGTGTTGCAGAGAGTTTGCATTCGGATAAGAATTTAGTCAAACCCGGATTTGTATCTGCAGAGCAATCAGATCAAGATGTTACTGACCATAAGGGCTATGGTGATGGACGTAGAGAAATAGATAAGAGAAAGTCTCACACACTTCCATCCCAAAGTTGTTATACCTCCCATGACCGGCCAGCATTGACAGAGTCAAGAACAGTGGATATACTCAAAGATTGTTCTATTTATGAACGTCCCTCTCATCGAATGCCTATGGGCGAAAATAGGCTTATAATAGGCCGAATGAACTCTATAGAGCAAACCCATGAAGGCAGAGTCCGAAACACAAGCGAATCTAGTACGAGTGGAGTCAGTAGTTGTGATTCGTTTCTTGGGAAGTATGCTATTCCGTAAGTGTTTTCTATTTATTGTTGTTTTCATTGTATAGAGGAGCAAATTAACTACCTCTTTTATTCCTTTGGTCTTTCCTACGTTAGGTGGGGTCGGCTCTCCTTATCTTTCGGCGCCAGGATAGTCTGTCCTGGGTAGTCGGGTCAGGTAATTGGGTCTTCTTCATGAGATTGGTCATACTAGTTCACCAGGTCAAGGGGTCCGTCCTCTTCCATTCTTGCCTTCCGGAAGTGCCTTCTGAATGACATGCTCGCTGTCTCTACGTATGACGAGGCCGTACCACCTTAGGCGTGTTTCGGTGAGTTTTTCCTGGACTGAAGTCACTTTGAAGCTACCTCGGTCATATTCGTTTCGAATTTTGTCTAGCCACGTCACTCCGCCCGACCATCTGAGCATCTTTATTTCTGCAATGTGCAGCTTTAGAGCACGTGTTTCCCTAACTGTCCAGCATTTAGCCCCGTATAACATAGCTGGTCTTACTGCTGTCTTGTACACTTGTAATAGTCCTTAAAATATAGCTTGATCTATGTGACGGATGGCTACGAAACCGACGAAGTAATTTTGAGCAAACTATTTTATTTTGCATCATCTATATTTTCAGCTTTTACGTGCCATTTTATCACAAATGAAGTCCAATATATTATAAATATAAAAAGTCGCACCTAAAATGTCTTTGTAAATTTTAAAATGACACTAATGACAGTTGTCACAGAGGTTAAGTTATATTTTAAAGCTTTTATAGCAAAGGAAGCTTTTTCTCCTGTATTTTCACACATTTAGAAAAAAGCAACGAATGAAATTGCTCTTGGTATGCAATTCATTCGTTACTTTTTACTTCTGGAGAGGCCGTGGCATCATCCTCGTCGAGCCAGCGTCGTGAGTAATGTATAAACATTACTCACTCAAGTCTACAAAAAAAAAGTTTTTTTTGCCGTTTGTTTTCTTACTGTGTATACTTCGTTTACAGAGACAGAGTTCTGACACTGAGTCCAATACCGAGCTCATCAAGTTTGTACGGTATGAAGAGTAGTAGCAACAGCTCTCACCGCACGAGGATACCAGAATTACAACGTCGCACTTCAACATCTAGTGAGCTCTTTTGTATAATTTTAATTTGGCACAAAATTATATTTTTTTGCTAATTAATCATAATATCTTGTGGTTTGTACCGAGAGTTACGATTCAATTATTTCGGAAACAAGCTCCAGTCTTTTTTTTTTGTTTTAAATATTTGAAATCCTCTCACACGTAACTACTATAAAGTCTTAAGACAAACAATTGTAAAAATCTGTTTGATGTCAAATATTAAGCAAAATTAATTCAGTCCGACAAAATTAAATCAGCCTATTTTTCTATTTGGTGTAGTACGTCATGGAAACTTAGAAATAATGTCTTTAAAAAAATTATAACATTTACAGGTTTCACAGGTCCCGATGTTGCAAGCTCACCACCATCGCAAATGGATATGACTGGTTATGCTACATTGAAGTCTCTTAATAGACGGTAATAAAAATTACGATAGTGGGAAGATTGTAGAAAAAAATTGTAGCTAGAACGTACACCTACCTATATTAGCAGAATAGTTTATGAAAATATTTTCTAGTATGAAATTAAAGTTAGATTCTATATTACTGCTAGAACTGACACTAATAGTATCAAAACGAATTATTTACTCACTTTTATGACAATAATTCAGTAGTATTTTGTAGCATCTATCTGCAACTAAATTTAAAAATAAAAAAATGATTTTCAATTGCTTAAGATTTTGACAATAAATTTAACTTGTAAATTGTCTCATTTTTTGTAATTTAATTTATATTTTGTAATTTTTCTTGCATAAAATTAGTTTCCGTTTTAAAATATAATAATCTCATTTTTATTTGCAGGCCTCATTTATCAGAAAGTGCAGCAACAGGATCTTCAGACATGGACGATTTAAGCTGGTTTCTACTAAATGAATCTAATCGGCGAACAAGGCCATTTTCTTCATTACGAGACAGATCCAAAACTACGAAAGAAAGGAGAGCGAAACTCAGGTAAAAATACAGTTGACTTTTAAAATGTAAATAATAATCTTTGTAATAATTTTGTTTAGAAAATTATATAAAATACAAGCTGACCCGGCGGACTTCGTATCACCGTATTTACATAGGTATCTATCTCAGCTTCCCACAGGCAGTGTACAGTCGTGGACAAAAGAAAAAGATTTTTCATGTTATCTTTTATTTTTTGTTGTAGGTACATAAACCTTGTCCCAACAATAACGAACACATAAAAAAAACGATTTGGCGCAGTCGATCGGAAGTTATGCGCGTACATACATTTCGGCCATTCATTTTTATAATATAGACTAGCTGTACCACGCAACGTCGTTTGCGTCTTCTATTGCCCGTAGCGTGATAATTTTCCCCCATTCCTTATTGGTGCTCCGCTCCTATTGGTCTAAGCGTGATGATATATAGCCTATAGCCTTCCTCGATAAATGGGCTATCTAAGACTGAAATAATTTTTCAAAAGTGGACCAGTAGTTCCTGAGATTAGCGCGTTCAAACAAACAAACTCTTCAGCTTTATATATTAGTATAGATGTATTTATATACTCTTCTAAGATCTAATACTCATAATCAAGAACACATTTATTTGGATAAAGATTAATATTAGGTATTATGTTGATAAAAACTCTTTGGCAAATAACTCAATATTAGGTACCAACTCTTAGCGTCTTATACTCGTGATAACTTCTAAACGAAATGTCCGACTGGGACGAAACAAAAAGTATTTTACTTATCCTCTAGAGGAATAAAGTAAATTGAACTTATAACATCGCTCGTGTGCACTAAGTTTGTGAATTCAAAACATCATTAAACCTATTTACTTCTACCTCCACGGTGCCGAATTAATCATACAATATTTTTTAATTTGTTAAAAACTCAGACTCGGAACCTTCTTGATGTACTTTTTTTTTAATTTGCTCTGCCCGCACCATTTTTTTCTTAAGTAACTATAGCAACTTAACTTTCAATTTTTCTTAATTTATCTATACATCCATACAAATAAATAAAATTGAAATGTCTGTTTGTAATATTTAAATTGTGCTGTCGTGTTTCGTTGGTGAGTGCGAGACCGGAGGCCCAATGATGCAGAAGCATCACTAGCCCGCCATGGTGTGGGTCACCATGCTGCATTGTTGTATTGTCTGCATTCGCAATGAGTATGGTGACCACCACTCTTGGATTCTGCTTATGCTTTCCATCAGGCAGAGTAGAGTCATTTTGGCGGGCCATACATAAAAAAAAAAAAAAAAAAAAAAAAAATAACCGCTTTTTACTAAATGCATATGTATACACATACACGGTACATATACTAAAATATTTTTTTTATAATTTGTGTTACATTGTCTGTCTGTCTGTCAGTCAGTCTGTCAGTCTGTTTGTTCCGGGTAATCTCTGGAACGGCTGGACTGATTTTGACGGGACTTTCACTGGCAGATAGCTGATAATCTAAGGAGTAACTTAGACTACTTTTTTAGACTAGCTTTGTCCCGCGTTGTTACTCGTGGTACGAAAAAAACCGCGGGTAACAGCGGGGTTGAGCGAGTACCTAAAGTATTTCTGAAATATGTAATTTAAAAATTAATCTGTAATACTTGCCTATCATAATGTAGTACCTAATAAATATTAATACCTAAACTGAAATAAAAGTATCTTGTGATTGTTAATGCTTTTTTTGCATTTAGTTGTTTCCTCGCTGAGGTGGAATGAAAAGTTACGTGTTGCACTCGAGCGCAAAGATATTTCACCTCGTGCTCTTTTGAATCCCTCGCTGACGCTCAGGATTCTAATTTTAGATTCCTTCGCTTGCTCGGTCATCAAAATTGAGCACGCGGTTAAAAAGCAACTTTGCACTCTTGTATAACAAATAACTATTTCATCCCACCAGCTCGTAAAGAGTATTTTTGCCCTTCGATATCTGAGTGCAAAAGCCCATTTTATTCGCTAGAGGATAAAGTAAAATTGAATTTAGAACATCATGTGCACTAAGCTTGTGAAGTCAAAACATCATTAACCTATTTACTTCTACCTCCATGTTATTGAATTTATCATAAATTTATTTTTTATTTTTTAAAAACTCAGACTCTGAACCTTCTTAGTGTACTTTTTTTTGATTTGCTTTGCCAGCGCCATTTTATTTTCACGTCATTTAGTCATTTCCTCGCTGAGGTGGGATGAAAAGTTACGCTCACTAACTTAACACTAACTAACTAACTCGCTGCGCTCGTGATTCAATTTTAGAATCCTTCGCTTGCTCGGTCATCAAAATTAAGCACGCGGTTAAAAAGCAACTTTGCACTCTTGTATAACAAATAACTATTTTGAACACAAAAGCGGTTATTGTAACTAAACCATGATAGTTAGATATATACTCTCGCGGACTTTTTTGTAGATCTTAATGAGACCTACAAACCCGTAATACATTATTTTGTTCTATTGTCAATAGTTATTGCAGCGCACGCAAAAATAGGTTTTCGATTTGACACCTTGGGTTACGAAATAGCAATTTTCTTACGGATCCCTATTTTTTTTGAAAATAAAATATAGCCTATAGCCTTCCTCGATAAATGGACTATCCAACACTGAAAGAATGTTTTAAATCAGACCAGTAGTTCCTGAGATTAGCGCGTTCAAACAAACAAACAAACTCTGCAGCTTTATAATATTAGTATAGATTAAGAAAACGAAAAATAATAAGTTAGCTAAAACGAAGCAAGCAATTTTAATCCTTGTACACATTCTTAATTGATATGTGCCGTGTAACCATTACAATTTATTATTTGAAATGTTGTCATTATTACACTACGTATTACAAACCTCAATATTTATATTTAATTTTTATTATTTCCGAAAGCTAGCCGGAAAACCATTTGCGTAATGAATTTTTAGTAAATATTATGTAAATTTTATTTCATAGATCTTGATCCCAAGATGATTGATACACACACACACATACACACGAAACATTATGTTTACATCACTAAGCTAAGTAACTTGGGTACCAGTTATTTTGAGGCAGGAGGGGATTATAATCTGACATTCATGGCATCTTAGCACAGATACTAGTCTTTAAAGCAGATTTGCATTATTATTAATGTTACACTTAATCTAGGTTTTATATTATTAACCAACTAAAATAAAATTTTAACAAAAAAAAAACCGACTTCAAGAACGACCAAATTGAAATGGGCCCATACGAGAATAGGGTATTTGCCTATTTTTCAAAAAGTGTTTCAATTTAATTAATGATCAAGATTAGGGTACAAAAAAAATATTTGCGTAAAAAAGAACGGCTAGCAATAGTAAAACTTAAAAACATAATTCAAATTAAATATTTTCCCGCCCAAAACACAATTGCCGTCAAGTGGTCGTATGACGTCATTTTTCTCAGACATTAGTGTAGGTTAGAATTTCTGTCGTCTTTCTTTCATTTCAATCTGAGTTTAAAATTATATTTCCAGTATTGCGTAGTGCCTTTTTGTGAAAATACCACTAAAAGAACACCTACGAAATTATTCGGGATTATTGGCGAAATATAATCGTGTCTATCCGTAGCAAATTTAAACTTTTAGCTTTCGTGAAATTTTTCTGCATTGTTAGACCTTTGCCTTTTATAATATTTATGCCGAAATATTATAGTTTTTAACTTATTTCAGCATTTTTTTTTTTAGGTTATTGACAAGTCGATACGTTTGAGAAAACTGACGTCACACTTTATTTTTTTTTTTTTTTTTTTTTTTTTTTTTTTTATGGAATAGACCGGCAAACGAGCAGACGTATCGCCTGATGGTAAGCGATTACCGCCGCCCATGGACATCCGCAACACCAGAGGCGTCACAAGTGCGTTACCGGCCTTTTTGGAGGATGGGGGGGGAGATAGGGGGAGGGTTTGGGGTATGGGCCTCCGGTATCCTCACTCACTCGGTGAAACACAGCGCAAGCACTATTTCACACCGGTTTTCTGTGAGGCCGTGGTATCACTCCGGTCGAGCCGGCCCATTCATGCCGAAGCGTGGCTCTCCCACGGTCATTTTTATGATTGGCATTTGCGGTCACGTGACATATAGATTAAAAATCATGATTTTTATTTTATGAAAATATTGAAAATATGTAATTATTTTTAGAAATAAAAATGTTATTAAAATTTCCTGGCATCTAAACTAGCTATATGCAAAAGATCGTATTTTTTTAGTACTACAGGCAAGTACCCTATCGAGTTATTCGTTAATTTGTCGCGCACATACTTAATGCAAATTGAAGATTTATATGGTTTTCTCATGGATGACATGTCAGAACTGGACTAAATTAAAATAAGACCACATGGGAAGCACCAGCTTTCAAATAAAAAAAGAATCATCAAAATCGGTTCACCCAGTCGAAAGTTATGAGGTAACATCCATAAAAAAAAAAACAGTCGAATTGAGAACCTCCTCCTTTTTTTGAAGTCTGTTAAAAAAAGGAGGAGGTTTTCAATTCGACTGTATTATTTTTATGTTTGTTACCTCAGAACTTTCGACTGGATGAACCGATTTTCATGATCCTTTTTTTATTTGAAAACTGGTACTCAAATTCAATTTGGTCCAGTTCTTGCAGTCGGTTTTTTGTTTTTTTTTTTATTATTCTTTTCTAAGTTAATATAACGTTGAATGTGCAGTATGTTGGAGTACGACTGGAAGCCGTTACCGATGGGGGAAAGCTCGCGCCAGTCGCCGCCCGTGGCAGTACCGCGCCGTCACACCACCGGCCCGCTGGCCTCTCGGACCACTCCCGCCTCGAACACACACTCGCCCTCCTACATGGGCATCTGTCTACCTCGAGACCTCGCCGATATCTTTCCCAGGTCAACATTCATCTTTACATAGTACTAATTCGTAACAAGTCGTTTCCGTTGTCTGTAAGCTTAGATCTTTTAAACTACTCAACGGATTATAATGTTGCTCCTTTAAAAAAAAAAGGGTTTATAATATATTTTTTTTACTATGAGACTTGAATGAGAACGAAGTCGATCAAAGAAAACAAAACAAAAAGTTAGGAGTCATTGCTGCACAGCCATGAGCTAACCAATTATGCGCCGTTATTACTATACTTTGTCCATTCGTTTATTTTCTTTTTGACAGCTCACGCCTATAAATTACCATTTTTTTTCGGAATTATGTACTACAGTAATGTCGTACTTTATTGACGGTGACGGTACTTTAGTGAAGTGGTCTGTGCATAAAAAACAACCACAGACTATAAAACAGTACTTGAAATACGATAAATCGATCATATGATAAAAATAATTTGACTTCATGTAAGTGTTTTTTCTGTAAATTTAATAAAAAAAAGGAAATAAAAATAGTATCTATGACTCCAAGATTGAATTTTTGCAAGGAATAAAGTCAAAATCTTGGAATTTAGGATCAAACCAAGAGTAAAGACGATAATTCTGTTCATTCATCTAATTTACTGATTTATTATTTATATTTTTGTTTATTTCTTACATAATCAAAAAAACTAATAAAGGAATAATTGATATTTCAACAAAAAATATTTAATTAAATCGATTGAAAGTTCTTCATAAATAAAATCACTATTCGCTTCAAATCGAATCAGTAATGGGTGAGGAGGTCACTAATTTCAAAATTTCTGGAACTGTCAAAAAGAAAATAAAGGAATGGACAGAGTATAAAAAACTGCAAGATTTTTATATTGCGGCCTACTATACCTATATTATACCTTAGAAGACGTGTTGGTATAGGTATGTTTCAAGTTTTTCTTCACTTTTATGACATTAATTCAGCACTGTTCTGCGAAGTTCGCTGCCTATGTTCTATACTAGTGGTTGCCCGCGGCTCCGCCCGCGTATATGTCGGTTATCGCGGCAAATAATAGCCTATGTGTTATTCTGATGTATAAGCTATATTACTGTAAAGTTTTATCCAAATCCGTTCAGTAGTTTTTGCGTGAAAGAGTAACACACATCAATCCATCCATCCATACTTACAAACTTTCGCGTTTATAATATTAATATAGATTCCCACTGACGTAATGATAATATTTTACAGGGACGAAGATATGAAGGACGACGATACCGATAAAAGTGAACTCACAAAGCGCGGTCGCCTGCCATCGTTCCTCGTAGATACAAGTAGCGCGAGTACAGAAAATAAATCTCGCGCTACCCCCGACAGCCAGAAATTACACAAAGGTATATTAATATTTTTTTAGTTTATTAGCTCTGTAAGAATTTAAATAAACGTCTAAAATTGAATCAAAATTTCAGGTTTAGAAAACATCCTTGCTCTCACTAGGACTTTGCAATCGAGTACGAACGCTAATTCTAGTGCTAACATCAGTACCGTTCCGGTTCAGGTACACAAAACTCCAAATTCAGAAAAAGCTGAAACGAACACGACCGCAAACATAGAAGCGAGTGAAACGAATCGACGTACAACCAAAGAAACAACCAAAAGGGTCATAGCCGCTGTCAGTGAAGATGTTCATACAAAAACTGCAACACAGTTATTAGAAAAGGACGTAAATTCCACTAACAAAGAAAATAAAGATGACACTTTAACAAATATCGAAGGGGAAAAAGACGTTGATTCGAGCCGTCCTGGAAACGAACCCGCTACCGAGGCTAATGAAAACTCACAAAGTGCGATAGCTCCTCTTTCCGAAAACATAGCTAGTTCTGCATCAGTGACAGCCAATAAGAAATGGCGTCATGCGACCGGCGACTGTTTGGCTTGCGTACGAACCCGCCCACCATCTTCGCATGAATTACGTGAAGCGTTTTTTGCTGGTAAGAAATAACATTCCCGTTTCTGCTTACAATAGGGTAGATGACAAATTAGTCAAATTAGTTACTTTTTATCAGCTGTCAAAACGATAACTTTGTATGAAAAATGTACTATACAAACTTGTGACGTCACTGTTTTAGACTACTCAATTGAACAATATATTTCAATGTTTTTTTTATTATTATATGATTTGTAATTGAAATGAAAAGCTGCATTAATTGTATTTTCCGAGAGATTTTCTAATATTCGTATTAATGAAGGAGACAGTGGTATTTATTTACGATACAGTCATCTACCCTATTCTCATTTCCCTCAGTTTGGGACCAGTATTGGCTCCACTACTATCAGCCGTTGCAAAAGTAATAATGTTAATAATTGTTGTTTTACCAGGAATGGATGGTTCAATCGCGAGTCTGTCTGAACCTCGCAGTCCAACAAATGAAAAATCGGTTGCGGATTATGGAATTAGTCTACATGCAGCTGACTTACTGCACCAAGTGCACTTAATGTCCAACCCTATACATTTAAAACAGGTACCTTTCATATTTTTCACTGAATTGTTTGAAACAACTGTACTTTTTATTTGCAATGCTCTAATATATGGTTAATTGTGTAAGTTTATAATCGATTTATTCTAGAATCAAACTCACTTGTACTTGTTCCACTATTTTTATTTTTTCTTTACACCTGACCGGTTTCGCCTTATGGCATTCTCTTTGAGAATGAATAGAATGTCTAGAATGTATTGCAACAAGTTCCATCAAGTGCCGACAATCGAGAGTATAAATTATATAATCGATTTGTTTTATTTCAGACGCGGTCCGTTCTGCTTTCATTAAAACAGCGGCACCCAGAGTTATTTCGTAGTCCTTGCGTTTACTCTGACGTCAGCGCTCTGCTGTCAAGAGACACATACATGCTATGTGCAAGACGTTTCGTTCAGGAACTTTTTCTAGATACATGTTTCGATTGTTTCTCGTTTGAGCCGGCTGCTGTGCTCAAGCGACACGGAACTGTAACCTCACCAACTTCTACCTTTGCCTCGCCTATACGCCAATAGTTTTTAAATATATCATACAAAATATTATGTAAGCTTGGCATTGTAAATGTGAAAACATTGGATGATTTAAATTCAAGTCTGATCAAAAATATGATACCTCAAATCTATTATAGTAAACCAGTAATAGTTTGTTTAAAAAAGACACAAAAACTGACTTAATTAAGAGAGAGCCTCCGTTATCAAGTTTAGTTTCATAAAGCTAAGCATATTGCCTTTGTGTTTCAAGTTTTTGTTTTGTACAATTCTTTATGTATGGGCCTGCCAAAGTGCCTCTGCCTGATGGAAAGCATAAGCAGAATCCAAGAGTGGTGGTCACCATACTCATTGCGAATGCAGTAATGTAGCATGGTGACCCACATCATGACGGCCTAGTGTTCTGCATCTTTGGGCCTCCGGTCTCGCCAACGAAACACGACAGCCATTAAACTGTCCATCATTGTTCTGTATATACGATGGTAATATTTATAAATGCTATAGCTCTGTCTTAGGTTTTCAGTAAGTAATTATAAATTATGCAATCTATAGTTTTCTTTTAATTCTAACGTTTCTAATGCGTAGCGTCTTATTTTTCTGTAATGTAGCAAAGTAACATTTATTACTTTGGTCTTTTAATTTAATTCAACTAAAGCTGAGTATGCACGTGACTATTCTCGGTAAATTATATCTTAATTCCTGCCTTAGGGTACTAGACGACTTGATAAAAAAAGTCGATCTCTTCACAGGCGAGGGGTTATTCATAGCAATAAAACTGTTTAGTTTGTGTATTGTATTACGATATTACGACTGTGTGACAACACTTCATATATTATGATTTGTATATGCATGTTCCTCATTCTCAACCTTATACTATAAAATAAGGATTGTTTGTTTAAAATTTGGTTTTGGTAATAAGTTAACTATGATATTTTATTATTATTTTTATGCTATATATTACAGTATACTACAGGCACCAGTATGATAAGAATATTTAGCACTTCAATATTGATAAGGTTCTATGTATAGAGCTGTTATTGAGTCCTATGTTATAAGTTGTATGTATTAAGGTGCGTCTCCACCAAAATTGTTGGCAATTTCAGTGTTTCCAACTGTTTGCAAAAAATCGCCAGCTTTTGTTTCCATTGTGTCTACACCGAGTCGCCAATAATTTGAAAAACATTCGAACTAAGCGTCACCATAGAGCCAATAAATATTTGCAACAAGCGTATTCTTTTGACTTTTACCGCCAAAAACGGAAACATTTGTTGACAATTTTTGTTGCCAACACAAGGAAATTACAGAATTTTTTGTTATCAACACAAAAATTGACAACTTTTGTTCGGTGGAGACCCGGCTTTAGTTCTTATCTTTCTGGTATCAGTAATTTTGGCAGTTATAACTATTAAGAACCGCTAATATTTAATATCTAATGTAGTATATACATGACTGTATGAGTGAAAATTTATTTATTATAAGTTTTGATAAATTAGCAAACTGCTGTTTAAGTTACTGTATTTTTATCAGACGGACAACATGAATAATGTTGTTATTTAGTGCCTGAAGCTGAGTTATATTCTATACTTTAAATATGTCTATTCTTTAAGTCTCCCAAATCCTTAATTTCGAGAATTGCCAGAAACAAGGCATTTCCGATTATAAGTAAGTCTAATATAAAAGGTATTTTAAATCTTATTGTAAGTCATTTTTTCTTTTTGTCTCTAACATTATTTTCTTTTTCTTATTAATTCGTAAGAGCACTAGAAACCGACAGGATTTGCCTTATATTAATAATATAGTGAAATAAAATTTAGTTTACACTAGTCTCATAAATACAATAGTTATCTTCGATGACTGAACAATGCACCATTCCCACTGATTTCAATAGTTAATTATCTATAGTATAACTTTTCATATATCCCACCTTAACCATGTTTCCTAGTTTCAAACGTACTAGTCGCATTTTACCTTACAGATACAACCAAAACTATAGCAGACCTGACACTTGACCACTTGCCACGTTGTTGTTGTTATTGGTTGTTTCGTAAAGCCGGGTCTCCACCGAAAAAAAGTTGGCAATTTTTGTGTTTTCAACACGTGTTGGTGACAAAAGTATCTGTACGCGCCTTAATATACGATAGTATGTTTTCAATACCTGCTACAAACTTGTGTTCATTATTTATCTGAAGTCTTATGATTGCATTTAATAATAGTTATTTTTACTTTCACTGTTATTATTTGTGATAACTCAACCAGAATAGCAATTTTTTATTTTAATTGGTATTATAAGTGTTAATACAAACAGCACACTGGATGTCACATATTACTACTACTTGTTATAGATTCAGTTGTTAATGTTCCATAATTGTGGGTAATTTTAAGATAAGTTAGCTTTTCGTATAAATACATGTTAAATGTATTAAAATGTGTAAAAAGTTCTGAACATACATCGCAGTATTTATATAACTTATGTGTAGAAAGATTTAATGCTACTTCCGAGTTTACTAATTTATGAACCCTCGATATCCTGCATTTATGATACTGTAACATTGATTATGAATATCAATTGTCCTCCTAGTGACAAACTTTTTTTTACTGCTACTTCCTGTTTAATGCTAGTCCAAAATATTTTCAGATCAATCCCTAAACGGTTTGAAACACTTGGTTAAAAATAATAACATTCGAACGCAATTATATCGATTAAGTATTTTGTTCACACATGTAATACGTTCTTTTCACAGAAAACAAAAGTGCCATTGTGATGGTTCCTTGCAGTTATAATTACATGTTACATATTGTTACTAAGTACCCAATCTTCGATTATGTCACTTCATTACTATGAATATAATATTTTGTAATATAAATGCTAATGTTTTTTTATTTACTTTCCTTACAAAATAGAAGATAATGTGTACAAAAGAACAACAATTCTTGCTCCGAAGTCACAGGTTTTATGTTCTGGTAACCACACTGAAAAAGCTGAAAACCAACGAAAGAATTGCTCAATGCAGGGCCTGCAGTTTCGACATAGATAGCGATCGTTAAAGTTGCGAATTCGGTAGCTAATTCATATCGTTAACTTTTTAACGATTTTTGGTAGTCTCTACCGTTGCAACTATCGATTTTCATCGGTATCGTATCGTTTTTGCTGTCATTTTGGCAGCCCGCTAACTCGATAAGTATTCGAAAAGGATCGTTAACTGTGAAATATTATAAAAATAGAAATTGTATGAAGATACATATTTATCAGATTGTAATAACATCTTTTGCAAGTGTAGTGCACTAATTTATAATATTAATTGTACATAATGGCGGAGGTTTATTTGACTTATCAATGATAAATAACAAATACCTATACCTAAACTTATACCTATATCTATACCTATACATTTACCTATTTTTTTTTTTGATATGCTACTACTATTAAAAATGCGCATAAAATACTCAAATTATTTTAGAAATAATCAAACAATCAAATTTAGAAAAACAACAAATCTGAAAATAAATGCAAAAAGCCAACATCACTTTACAACTTTGCTTCCAAAATGTCAAACTATAGATAGGATTTTCGTTAACTTAGCGACGTCCCTGTTTACGATTTTGCACGGTAATTCATGAGTAGAGACTTGCCCTTGTGATTAAGATCGTTACGGCAAGCGAAAATATTCGTTAACATTTATCGATCGTTAGTTTGAAATTTTGGAAGCAAAATGGTGCCACGTACAATATCTTGCTTAATTTTAGGGAAGTATTTTAATGTTTCTATTAATTATATTTATTTAACTTGATATTTATAAGGTATAGGTATAGGTATAGGTATGGGTATGGGTATAGGAATAGGTATAGGTATATATATAAACTTAGTTCCATCCGGGTGTCCCTTGACACCTCTCAAGTTTTTATTTATAGTTTTAAATCCAAAATACATTTAAATGGTCATTTTTTAATAGGACACATATTTATATCCTTGCAACATTCTGAATCAATTGTTATCATTGATAAGTCAAATAAACCTCCGCCATTATGTACAATTAATATTATAAATTAGTGCACTACACTTGCAAAAGATATTATTACAATCCGATAAATATGTATCTTCATACAATTTCTATTTTTATAATATTTCACAGTTAACGATCCTTTTCGAATACTTATCGAGTTAGCGGGCTGCCAAAATGCCTCGATAAGCGATTTGCGACTGTCGTTAAATTGACAGCAAATTCGATACGATACCGATGAAAATCGATAGTTGCAACGGTAGAGACTACCAAAAATCGTTAAAAAATTATCGATATGAATTAGCTACCGAATTCGCAACTTTAACCATTTAAAAACCATTTAAACCATTTATTTTTGCTACAAAACAGTACAACATACAATATAGTAACACGTAACAATCATTAACGATCGCTATCTATGTCGAGACTGCAGTCCTTTACGATTTTGCAGGATAATTTATGAGTAGAGACTTGCCCTTGTGATTAAGATCGTTACGGCAAGCGAAAATATTCGTAAACATTTATCGATCGTTAGTTTACGATCGTTATGCTATCTATGTCGAGACTGCAGGCCCAGGTGTTCTATGACATGCGGATGGCCGGGACGGGTTTTCCCCTCCATCCGCTTTTAGTGGCTACCCGCGAAGGGGCGACGTACGCGTGTGTCGTACGTCGCCTAAATTGAGAGTTTACTGGAAGAGGGTGCCCGCGTCAGGGCGGGCAGGCGCTGGGAGGGGTCCGGATGTGTTAGTAACAGCAGTTCCCGGATCCATCCCATCTCAGGCGCAGAGTGGCACACCGTGTGATTTTAGTCGGTTCGATTCCGACACACCGCCCCGCCGCACAGTGGATCAAAGTCCCGATTTCGTGGTCAAAACTCAAATTTTTGAGTTGTATATATTCGTCTATATACGTTCAGATCTTGTTTACGGATAGTCCTAGAACAAAATTCCGGACCGGACAGGTATATACCTACTCTAGGCTCGCCTCGACATAGGTCGACATTCAGCCTGCGCTCATTACGCACCAAATGTACTCTGTGTTACGCACGAAACAAGTGTACGCGTCGACAAATTCTTGCCTGTTTTGAAGTGCTGTGAAACTGAAGAAACTATTTCAATTGAAATTCGGCAAAATGGAATCACTTTCTGGAGGTATGTATAATATAATATGGTTATGCAAACTTATTGCTGATTTTTTGTTTGTAATATTTAAATCTCGTGACAAGTAAACATAAAAAATTTGTACACTTTCTAACTAAAATCGATTTTCTAATGGAGTTTTAAAAATGTATTCGCAAGTCTCGACTTTGTTTCGACAACGAACTGATAGTGTATAGTGTTAAATATAACATATTAAAAAACTAGCTGCTCAGGAGTGCTCCTTATGTAGTGAAACTAATTTTGATGGAGGAACGCGGAGGAATTAGAAAATTATCATTAAGTAGTAATAAATTATTTTAGTATATTTTGAGGCATAACACTGTTATTATGTTAGTGAGAAATCTCCAAACAAACTATTCGGACGCGGCTGACGAACGCGGCTTACAGCCGCGACTGATAGTGTGCACAGTCTCTTCGGACGTTGCTTGCGGACGTTTTCAGTGTTGCCACTTTAGTGATTTTAGACAGTCATTACATAATTATTCAGTGTTTTTTTTTAGAAGAACTTAAAAAAAAATCACTGAAAAATTATGTAATGACTTTTAGTGACATTTCAAGTATCTCAAAGAATTTAGAAAATACATACACATTTCTCAACCTTTTTACCCTTCGGTAAAGGCCCTGATACATTTTTGGCATAATAAAATGCACACTTTGCTGAGTATAAATTACCTGTTTTGGAACATAGCTTTACACATACAATAAACTTACTAAAGAGTCGAACTAGCAACAGCAAGTCGTGGTACAATAGATTGGCAGCAAATTTAAGAATGTTAAAGGTGTTAACCCTAAATTTACTCGAAAAAAATAAGTTGTTGTAAGGTTCACCCACTCAAAAGTTCTGAGGTAACAAACATAAAAAATACAGTCAAATTGAGAACCTCCTCCTTTTTTTGAAGTCGAAATTGAAATTGATTCTTCGATTGATCGATTTTAGATCGCTATCCTTGCTGATTTGGCTAAAAACCCCTAAAATATGTACCTATCTTAACCAGATCGGCGCTTTGTAAGTAGTCCCTTGGCTAAAGTAGGAATAAGATGTAATTAAAGGGCAAAAACATAATACCTGGTGCATTAACGATACTAGTTAATAACAAACCAGAAAGTAAAGTGCCAGAACCTTACAGTAATGTCCCACGTCGTTAGTTTTAGTAAATATACTAGCTGAGCCCCGCGGTGTTCCCCGCAGTTATTGTTGTAAATGTCGCGGGGCAAAGCTAGTCTAAAAAAGTAGCCTAAGTTACTCCTTGTATCATCAGCTATCTGCCAGTGAAAGTCCCGTCAAAATCCGTCGAGCCGTTCCAAAGATTACCCGGAACAAACAGGCAGACAACAATTTAAAAAAATGTTATTTTATAAAAAGCGGTTATTTTAATATTACAAACAGACACTCCAATTTTATTTATTTGTATAGTTATTCACATAAATATAAGAAATTGAGTTAATTCAATTTTCGAAAAGTCATTCAAAAGTAACCTTTTCATTTACGTAAGTTTACAAAAGTAACCTTCTGGCAACACTGACACGGACGCGACAAAAACATCCAGCGCTCCAGATTCCTTTCGGACGTCCCAACGCTCAAGGTCAGTCAAAGGTTAAGTCCGATAGTTTGCACACCTCAATGTATATTCATACTCTAGATTACGGCTGTCAGCCGCGTCCGATAGTTTGTTTCGAGCTTTAGGGTCAAATGCAGGTAGTAGAGCCACGCTGATTTCAGCACGAACGGGCCGGCTCGACCGGGGCGGTACTACCCTCGCACAGAAAATCAACGTAAAATGACAGCGTTTGTGCTGTCGTGTTTCGAGGCCCAATTAGTCTAGTCAACAAGTTCCATACTTGTTGACTAGACTAAAAGATGCACAAGCATCACTAGGCCGCCATAGTGTGGGTCGCCATACTGCATTGTTGTATTCGCAATGAGTATGGTGGCCACCACTCGTGGATTCTGCTTATGCTTTCCATCAGGCAGAGTAGAGTCATTTTGGCAGGACAAACATAAAAAAAAAAAAAAATTTCGAGGGCTGGTAACACTGAAAAAAGTAAACAAAAAACTAATTGAAACAAATACAAACAACACGTAGTATATGTGTTTTGTGAACAACACACACCTAAGAGACACACACACTACACACCTATCCTCTTACTTTTGAAGTTTTGAGAGTTTTGAGCTGTCAAGTTATCGTTAATCGTTTGTAAATTTTAATACCACGTACCACGTGTGTGCCTTGAAAGTTTAATAATAGTGAGTGTTTTTGTGCTTATTTACGGTTTAAGGTATTGTGCTGTTTTATTAGAACTATATCAAAAATATATTATGTAGGTTCGAGTACGCTTCTAAAACTCGTTAAGTTCTGCACCAAATTGAACTAAAATTTTGACTCGGTATCCCACAAACCGCGTCGAAGTTTGTTTTTATCTATTTTTCATTTCTCATCCATTCAACAACAATGTGCCACAGACGAGCGTGGCGCAGGGTATAGCTAGTTATTATATTATTAGGTACCTATATTAATAAACTTGTACAGTCAGCATCATATTGATTTGTGCTCTCAAATTTTTTAAAAATTATCTGAAAAACATTAATTCAATTTTATATTGTCAGACACGGCACTCCAAAACTCAACAGCCTTTCAATAAATTTCATTCCATCAAAAGTGGTCCCTCAATTGAAATGCTTAACACCAAATAAATGACAATTTAAAAACATTTTAAAATTAAATAGATTACTTAATGCCGTAGTCTGTAGAATTACAAAAGACCAATTACTTTTATCAGTATTTTTTTACTAAAGGGTACTTCACTAAAAAGTTTCAAACAATGTACAGTTTCATTTGAAAATAGTAATCAAATTAGCCGCTATACACTGTCCATCCAGTTTTTTACGGATATACTATGTATGGCCAGCCTTAGTTCCTAAAAACTTGACTGAAACTGAAAATGTAGTCAGCCTTATTGTCAATGACTTTTTAACCGACTTCCAAAAGGAGGAGGTTCTCAATTTCATCGGTATGTTTTTTTTTTTTTTTATGTATGTACATTGATTACTCCGACAATTGTGGACCGATTTTGAAAATTAATTTGTGTATTCGAAAGGGTATGCTCCCCATGTGGTCCCATGGCCACCATATCAGGATCTGATGATGGGATCCCAAGGAAATTGAAGGAAACCCTCAAATTTAAGTGAACGCCTGCAATAAAGTTAAGGCAATTGTCTGCATGCTTTCATATTCTGTAAACATCATGTCCGAAATATTTATTTATTATTCTATACAGTATGTTGTATGTTACCTTTAGTCGTATTCTTTCAAGTTATTTAGGTGAAATGATGATGAGAGACTTGAGAAAGACTAAAATGCGAAAAATAAAAAAAAACTTCGTTTAAAAAAACCGACTTCAAAAACTGAAAAGTATAAAATAACTTAATTTGTATGTGCTACCTATTCATAGGTTTGAAGTCGGTGCCGAGCCAAAATGTAATAGTAGGACTCGCCGCGCGTGACCTTGAGCGGGATAGCTGCTCTTCGGACAGGACAAGACAACCGAAGCGTCGGTGACGTCGTTGACGTTCGTCTCGAAATATAGCGAGTGTGGTACCTACTATTACATTTGGCTTGGCGCCGAATTCAAACCTATGAATAGGTAGCACATACAAATTAAGTTATTTTATACTTTTCAGTTTTTGAAGTCGGTTTTTTAAACGAAGTTTTTTTTGACTATATAGTATGGACTATAGATGCATGGATACAATTGAACAAGCTATTTGATAACATTAATATGACAGTCCTGCTTTGGGCATAAGTAGGTACATACTTTAATTAATTATTTTGTATTAGGTATGTTACTTTCTCAAAAAAAAAAACTAGTAATATAATAATAATGTTTTTTATATCATTCAAAAGAAGACTTCTTGTTCTGGAAAATAATAAATAGTCACAGTTATACCCAATGCTCATTAAAACAATGTTTTGATTTAGTCTTTGATTAGTGCGAGTGCAGGTGTGAAGTGCAGGTGATCAATGATTGGTTGAAAATACGTGTGGACAAGCGAATTGGAGGTCCACATGTGTTTTCTACCAATCATTGATCACCTGCACTTCGCACTAATCAAAGTGAATAAGGGCCTTAACCGCAGTTTTTAATCTAGTTAAACCTAGAGATACTATATATAGATATACTTTATTATCATTATTAGCTTTTGACTGTGGTTCCGCCTGCATGTATTTTGGTTATTGTGTTAAATAGTATTCTATGTGTCTTTAGTTGTCTAGGCTGTATAACTGTAAAGTTTCATCCTATTTTGTTCAGTACTTTATGCTTGAAAGAGTAATAAGCTTTTGCATTTATAAAATTAGTAGGATATATTTTATGTATATTATTATTATTAAAGTTTAAATTCATGTTATTGGTTTCAGGGTACGAACTCTACCAGGAGATTCACAGCTAGTTGCATTTTGAAAAATAAAAAAGAATACTTCGTTTATTTGTTATTAACCATAGTATAAACATTGCAATGGAAGAGTGTCAAAGTGATATAGCTGACCAACCTTCATCTATAAAGGGTTGGACAAAAGATGAGAAATTTTATCTGTTACAAGCTTTAAAGGCATTCCGTTCACATGAGTTAGAGAGAATCCATGAGTATATCAATACAAAGACTCCACATGAAATTTTATTGGCCATTAATCACTATAAAAAAAGAGCAGCACAGCATCCTATATTTGAAAAAAATGCCATTAAACCTAAAAAATTATTCAAGCCACGTGTGCCACTCACAAGCTGGGCGAAATTGTTAACAGACAACATACCTTTAGAAGAGCTCAGAACGGAATCTGCTAACGCTGTGCGTATGATTGCTGAACTGGAGATGATACCCAACGAAGTTTATACTGAGCATATTGACTTTCGAAAAGTATACCACACTATAGCCAACGCAATGGAAGGTAAATCACTCCAACTAGATAAAATAACAGTTGCAGTACTAAACAAATGTGTTGTTGAAACAGCTTTAACAAGTAAAGCATTTATAAAAAATCGCACATTCAAGTCCTTCGTTAATTCTATAGATTTTGATAAGGAAGCAAGTACATTTCATAAACCTACCGAAAACGAAGAACTTACAGTTTTAAGACATTTAGCATCACAGAGAAACTACAATCCTTTGAGAGTGCAAGAAATATATTTGAAACCTACATGCGATCTTGATAACTTTGATAATGATAGTCACTCATAGGGACAATGTATGACATGTAAATGCTGTTAAACCCTTATATGTGCTAAAATATAATTTAGAATAAGGAAATAATATATCAGCCCACATCTTGACATAGGCCTCTCCTCAGAAAGGAGGTTTTAACCTACTATAACACACTGACAAGATGGTTGTCCTGCATAGTTTGCTTGCTTTGTCGGCTCTTACGATACCTGCAAGATTTTATTAATCTTGCGGGTATCGTAAGACGCGGGTAGTGACACTCTGTATTCTTAATCAATCACCACACAGATAATTCATTATCATTATCAGCCCGCTGCAGTTCATCTGGACATAGGCCTCTCCCAAGGAACACCACAGACCCGGACTGTTACTTTCTGCATCCAGTCGCTGCCAGCCCTCTTACGTAAGCCGTCCCGCCATCTCGTCAGAGAGCGTCCCACACTACGTTTGCCAAAATGCGGTCTCCACTCTAAAACAGGCTTACTCCAGCGGTTGTCTGTCCTTCGACATATGTGACCAGCCCATTGCCTCTTCATCCTACCAGCTTTCAGAGCTACGTCGGTCACTTTGGTTCTCTGACGGATTACTTCGTTACGAATTTCGTCCTTCAGAGAGACTTCAAGCATAGCTCTTTCCATGGCACGCTAAGCGACTTTGAGCTTCTGGATTAATCCTAGGGTCAATGTCCACGTCTCCGCACCGTAAGTCATTACGGGGAGGACGCACTGGTTGAAGATTTTCGTCTTCAGGCTCTGTGGTATATCCGACGAAAATATATGGTTTAAATTTTAGTCAGATACCTAATATTGTTTTCTATTAATATATATTTAGTTTGAGATTGATTGTATGTATGTATTGTGATTCTATCTGTTTGCAACTTCCACATCAGACAGTACCTAAGAAAATATTCTTACATACTGTATTTAGTCATTCAAGAGAAACTTGTACTTACTAGTTTATGTAAATAGTAGCTGTATATTGTACCAAATAACACTAAGGCGGTTTTAAATGTGTAATAGGTATTTGTTTTGTGAGTTTGGCAACATATGCCAACACCAACAATATATTATTTCTATTATATTATTACTATTATATTCATACTGTTTTTTTTCCTTAAAATTTATAAGTTCTTTCATGTGTGATGTGTGGAAGTGGACCTTGAAAATTATACTCTTGTACCTGAAGTGAAGTTGTATTATGCTTCGAAGGAACTTATTAGAATTCTTTGGACTATGGGTTTCAGTTCTACATATCTATTTCCTGCCTCTGAGTAACAAGTAAACAATAACAGCACCTGAATGTGTGACTTTTTCTTTACAAATGATATTCAAACCAGATTTTTTTTAGTTACACTCTTGATTTATTTATTAATTTGTTCCAATTAGAGATTTTATCTATTGAATTTAATAATAATAATAATAATAATAAATCTCTTTATTGTACACCAGATGCATCCAAAGGTAAGTTTAAAATTAGAGAAGTACAATTGGCGGCCTTATCGCCCGGAGGCAATCTCTTACAGGCAACCATTGGATGGAGAGAAAAACAGGATTATGAGATAGTGTAGGGTAGTGTCTGGTGTAAAACTAGATAAGACGAAAAAATAAATAAAGTAATAATTATATATACCGTTATAGTAATACATAGTGTGGTTTATGAAATAGATACAAACAAGGAATAAGATAAATATACAGTTAATTACATATATACATGTAGTAGTGTGACTGTGTGACCCAATTGACAAAAAATAAATAAAAAAAATAGCAGGTTAAGGGGTATTGATGTCTCCCAGATAATGCTCCTTTACAAGTCTCTTGAATGCAGTTAGTGTTTGTGCACGTCTAATTGCGACTGGTAAGGCATTCCACAACCGAACTGCTTGGACACAGAAGGAGTGGTCGAGAAATTTAGTAGAATGACCAGGCATTTTCAGTTTCAGGTTCTCTGATGACCTCAGTAATTTGGGATGTGTGTCGTGTAAGAAAGTGAACCTTGATTTGAGGTAGCGTGGGGTAAGAGGATTAAAGAGAATGTTATACAGAAGAGAAAGGACGTGTGCATTCCGGCGAAGGCGGATGGGTAACCACTTAAGCTTTTTACGATAATAGGAGACATGATCATATTTTCGTAAACCGAATATGAATCTTATACAGAGGTTTTGGAGTCTTTCAAGCTTATTTAATTGGTCTTCATTAAGATCTAAATAACTGGCATCAGCATAATCAAGGATAGGGAAAAGAAGGGAATGTGTAAGAGCAATCTTGGTAGAGGTAGGTAGAAAGTTGCGTAGTCTGCGCAAGGACCCTGCAGCGGCAAACATTTTGCGACTCAGCTCCTGCAGCTGAGGACCCCAGGAAAAGGTACTGTCGATATAGATTCCCAGGTTCTTTACCTTGTCACTATACGGGATAGGTGTGCCGTCGCAAGAGACCTGAGGCAGTGAAGTCCAATCAATCTTGGATAACATTCTTGAACTTCCAACGACTATGACCTGAGTCTTGGTTGGGTTT
Source organism: Diaphora mendica (assembly GCA_949125395.1). NCBI lineage: Eukaryota > Metazoa > Arthropoda > Insecta > Lepidoptera > Erebidae > Diaphora > Diaphora mendica. The sequence continues at coordinate 17,035,259 of OX421316.1, forward strand.
ATCTTCAGACCGTGGGAAGTGCTCCACTTACAGATTTTTTCCAAGTCGCTATTTGTAGTGTTAACTGCAGCAGCCAGATAAGCCGGTGGTGCCGTGGTATAGATCTGGAGATCATCCGCGTAAAGGTGGTAGGACGAAGTTAAATTATTAGTGATGGTGTTGATAAAAACGGAGAAAAGTAATGGAGATAGCACGCCGCCCTGAGGTACGCCAGTGTAAGTGCTACACCAAGAAGAGACAGTGTTGTCAATGCTAATGCGCTGCCGGCGACCAAACAGGTAGTTGTGAAACCAGTCAATCGCAGTTGGAGATATGTTAAGAGAGCGTAATATACATAGCAGTATGTCGAAGTCGACGGTGTTAAAGGCATTACTGAAGTCTAGAAGTGTAAGGACTGTGAGTTCACCGTTTTCCATAGCGGATCTGATGTTCTCCGTAATGTGAACTAGAGTAGTGGTGGTGCTATGGCCGGGTCGAAAACCGGACTGGAGAGGATTTAAAAGCAGGTTTGTGGAAAGGAAATTCGAAAATTGAGTGTGAATTAAGCGCTCGAGGACCTTGGAAAGGAAGGGGAGGATAGAAATGGGGCGGTAATCGGCAAAGGATCCGGGGTTCTTCTTTTTAGGGATCGGAATAATATTTGAATCCTTCCAGACCCTTGGGAAAACGTTAAAGGAGATTGAAAAATTTAGTATGTGACAGATGGCAGGAAGAATTTCATCCAGGATTGGGAGGATCATGTTACGACTTAAACAATCAGAGCCCACTGCATTCGAAGTAATAGAAATTATGCTCTTCTTAACATCACAACCAGTAAATTGACTAAAGAAAAAGGGAGAACAGTCAGGAGATGGGGCTGAAGTTAGATGTTTCAGAGTAGCATCTTTTGTTATTTTACTAAAGTTTGTTGAAGCAGAGAAGTGTTGATTAAGTAAACTTAAGTCTATAATTTTAGGAGAAGAGTCATGAACAGATTTGCCTACTCCCAGTGACTTTAAAAATTTCCAAACTTGAGCTGGATCTCCATTTTCAACAGAGTTGTGAATGTATCGGCGTTGTGCATTCCTACACACCTTGCTGCATTGATTCCTAATAGACACATATTTTTCCCGGTTAGTTTCGCTGGGGTTCTTTTTAAATCTAGATTTAGCGAGTGCTTTCTTATGGATTAGCGTTTTGATGTCTGCAGTTAACCATGGTGATGGGACACGTTTGACTTTCATTTCTTGAAGTGGCGCGTGTTTGTCATAAAGAGACAGTATTTCGGCGTTGAAAAAATTTACTTTCTCGTCGATGCTATCTGCACTGTAGAGAGATGTCCAGTCAGTGTTATTGGCATCACTTTTTAAGGTATCAATGTTCATAGCCTTGAAGTTCCGCTGCAGAATAGACTTGGATTTAGGTTTAAGAGGACGGATACGGTAGGATAGGTATAGTAAATCATGGTAGGAGAACTCGTCAGCTGAGCACTGTCCGTGCTTAACTGCGAGATTAGAGGAGGAAACAAGGATAAGGTCCAGAAGAGAAGGAGCAGAGTGTGGGAAAAAGTGTGTTGCGTTGGAAGGAAGAATAGACAAATTGCAGGATTGGGCGATGGATCGGAGAGTAGTAGAACGAGTGTCATTTTTAAGGAGGCAGGTATTGAAGTCACCCATGATTATGGTATGACCGTACGAGGGAGTGAATTGTTCTAAGAGAAGTTCAAATGTTGAGAAGAAGTCAATGCGTAAGGAGGGGCAGTAGAAGACACCGAGAAGAATTTTAAAATGAAGGAGTTCAACTTCCAGGAAAAGGTGTTCACCCGCATTAGGTGGGGGGGGCTGCGGCGACAAACTAATAACAGTGTAAGGAATCTGAGAACGTAGATAGATTGCAACACCACCGCCACCGCCCACAGCGCGATCATTCCTGATGAGGTTGAATCCAGGAAGTGAATATGCAGAAGATGGTAAGCAGGGCTTAAGCCACGATTCAGAAACAAGGATAGCGTGTAGGTTCGTACAGTCAAAAGAAGCCAGCATTTCGGGAAAGTGAGCCGGAATACTTTGTGCATTAATGTGCACAAGATTGAGATTTCTGGGGACGTCAGAGAACTGAGAAGAGAGAGTCTCAGGGATAGTTGGGTCCCTCTGGGAGCTGAAAGTACTGCACGCTGACAAAAAGTCGTCGCTATCGTCACTGTTGTAACATGACGACATACTTTCGGTACAGGTCGAAGGTTTGACAAGTAATAATAATGATACCTATTGCAAAAAAGAAGAAATAAAATAAGATGAGAACGGTAGTAAATAAAATAGTATAAAATAGTAATAGGGTAGAATAATTTGTAGCAGTTAAATAAAAACAAAAATATATATCAGTTGGCATTAGCTCCATCTGCCGGTTGCTAGTTACAAAATAACCAGTAATTTAACCTAGCAGTTTAAATAAAAAAAAAACAAAAAGAAAATCAACAATTAAAGAATAAAATAAAATTGAACAACAACAAGAGAGAAAAAAAACGTAAATTGAAAAGGCTCACTTTAGTCAAGGCACTTAAGTTTAAAAGTTTAAAATCCAGACATTTAGAGTGTGACAACGAAACGCATGTGTGACATGTGTCACATCTTGTTTACAATACAATGGTTGATGACTGTATGTTTGTGAGAAAAAGTGGGTTATTACTATTAATTAACTTTATGAAGGTATAGTATCAAATGTAAATGTAAACAAAATGCCCACGAATGCTGCGAATTGCAATGTGGAGCGGTACCTTCACTAATAACTGCATGTGAGTTAAGTAGGTGTATTACCTACTTTTTGCGGCAGTTGTACGCTTTGGCTTTGTCCCTGTGGCTTTAGGGACTGCGATGGATGGTTTCGGTGGAATGGCGAGAACCTTGTCGAGCTCAGCTAAAGACGTCACGCGATAACGCGCATCATCCGGGGCCAAAACGTACACGATGCCCTCTTTAGTCCAGCACCTCGCAATCCCCGCCCTCTCACGGGCCGACATGAATAGCTCATGTCGAGGCTTGGTCAAGAACTCCGATAGCGTGATACCAGAGCCCTTTAGCTTGGTTTTGCCAAACCACAATCCATCCCGAATGGTTACATCAGCAAACTTGATCAGTATGGGTCTGTTTTTTTTGGGAGAAGTGGCTCGGCCCAGCCTTTGACAGCGCTTGATGTCGTTCGTGGTGAGGTCCCGGCCATCGAAGTGGTGTGAAAGTGTTTCTACAGCAGTGTCGGCAACATTTTCATCCTTAGTCTCCTCAACACCATGCAGGAGCAAAATCTTCCGTCGCCCCTGCATTTCAATTCTATCCATGGTGTGGGACAGAGCCTCAACTTGGCCCTGTAGCAGTTGTAGGGCCTGGGTCACAAAGGCTCTAAATGCGGCAAAGTCGGTAGATAAACTGGCCAGACTTACCGAGGAGGCAGATGATCTTGTGAGTTGGGCTTCGAAGTCCTCCATCCTCTTATTGAAGGTGCTTGTTAAGGTGTTAAGAGTAGCCTGCGCAGTGGTCATAGTGTAGCAAGAAGTAAAGTGATGGAAAATATAAAGTGGTCGATTTGCTAGGAGGAATTTTATAGGATCCGGCAGCTGGATGGTTTAGCACACCATTAGTGACATGTAAGTCCACAAATATGTATTAAGTTTATTTTAAAACTAATTTATTATGCAGATCAAAAATTTTACTTATGTTTTGGTTGACTACCCACTTAAGTTTAAGTAACTTACTCAAATAAATAGTAATGGAAATGAGATCGAGAGATAATTTAATCCGTGGGAGAGCCACGCTTCGGCATGAATGGGCCGGCTCGACCGGAGTGATACCACGGCCTCACAGAAAACCGGTGTGAAGTAGTGCTTGCGCTGTGTTTCACCGAGTGAGTGAGGATACCGGAGGCCTATACCCCAACCCCTCCCCCTATCTCCCCCCCCCCATCCCCCAAAGTCCGGTAACGCACTTGTGACGCCTCTGGTGTTGCGGGTGTCCATGGGCGGCGGTAATCGCTTACCATCAGGCGATACGTCTGCTCGTTTGCCGGTGTATACCACAAAAAAAAAAAAAAAAAAGAACCGAACGAGAGATTTAGTAAAACAAGTGCGTTTGGGCCACATCTCCTGCAGTTTCTGTATACTTACATAATATACAATTTTTCTAGTATTAAGAAATAAAATTTGCCTCTCTTAGTAGCCGTCTCCATAGGCGAGAGCATCGCGGCGATATTATCGTCGTGCTACGTGTTTTAAAGGGAACACTCGGCAATTCCATTACGAGTCGCAACTATAATATGATGAAGAAATAATTGCTTCTTGCGTCGCGAATCGCGATTCTTTCGCCCGTGGAGACGGCCTCTTTCTGTTGTAAAAGAAACGCTCTTGAAAGAAGGTTCGTCTCTAATTAGTAGTTCTTTCATAATATGTATCTCTATAGAAGTTCGAGAGTATATTGTGTTTATTTCAAATAATAAACTGTTTGAAATCTGAGTAGGTACTGTTTTTTTCTTACCCTAAAAATAACAGAAAACAGCTAATTATCAATTGATTTATTAATAAACAATTTCATTACTTTCATACCATATAATTACTGACTAAATATTGCATTTTTTATCCAAAGTTTATGCGTTTAACCATTCGACGAATTTACTAAATATCTTAAGAGCTACTTTTACAATTCTATCCCAAAAACCAGGTTCCTCTTGTTCATTCTGACTCACAGCTGTTGGATACTCATCATCGAAGATTTCCACTTGCCGCTTTTCTCTTACTAGATCCTCAAAAGTATCAACATTAACTGAAAACAGAAAAGTATAGGACTATAGGTACAAGTGGGTACTACACTATCGGTCCTAATCTTTTTATCCGACTACCGCGAACCACAAGGAGGAGTAATAGTTTTGGCAGTTTATGTAGGCACTATTTACAGCCTCGTTGGCGCAGTGGTAGCTTACGCGACTGCTGGGCGCGACGCAAACGAAACCGAGACCACCTGGGTCTCGGGTTCGTTTTCCAGGTCGGACCAAATATTTGTATGATCTGCAAATATCTGTTTCGGAGTTTGGGTGTTTTCTATGTATACTATGTATGTATTTACAAAAAAAAGTATAAAATATATGTATTTATATCAACTATCTAGTACATAAAACACAAGCTCTTCTTAGTTTGGGACTAGATGACGTTGTGTGTTAGATGTCTGAAATACACACATCAAAAGTGTCTAGGGATCAAGCATTTTTATGCGGATTTCTTGAGATTGAGATGTGGCTTTGGCCCTGGCCTGCTCAGTCGTCAGACTTGAACCCGATTGAGCATGCATGGGATATGCTACAGAGAAGAGCTCTGCCGAATATGGAGGGTATCCAGTCGCAAGAAGACCTTTTTTTGTTGTTGCAACGAACATGGGCGGCCATTCCACAGCGTGATTTGGATGAACTCATTTTGAGTATGCCAAACTGATTCTTGTGTTGTTAGTGTTCGCGGTAGAAACACGGATTATTAATTGTTTAAGTTACCTAATAAAATTTTAAAGAAAACTGTTATTTCAGTCTTTTTTTCGAACTTTAATGTTAGTGGTTCAAATGTCAAAAGTCCCTTTATTAGGAAAATGGCAAATTTCTTTATTAATGCAAAGGTGACTTGGTTTATCGTTACTGTGACAAACGAAAACACTTTATTTGATGAATCCTTAAAGAAAATTTTAATTAATATCAATCAGGAGAAAAGTTATTGCAAAAATATATGTTGATCCCTAGACACATATGTTGATCCCTAGACACTTTTTATGTGTGTATTTATTTATTATATTATTTATTTATGTTCCACCGTAGTGTCTATACTACTGGACCGGTTTTCATGAATGAGGTGTCAATAGATTCTATTTAAAGGCCTGGGTGACTTAGTCTATATTTTATCAAAAGTTTTTTGATGTGAGTCATGGTAAATTTGGTTAATTGAAAAACTGCGTTGATTTGTAAATTATCTAATGTGCTTCACAACAGTTATGACAGTTGAGTGAACAACGATTAAAAACTTAAATGAGATAGCTAATAATGTGACTAAGAGCCATTTTTAAACACATTGAACAGTGCCTATCGCTTTATCCTGCATTTTCGAAGATCCATTTAGAGAACTAATAATAATGTACTCGTTAATTCATTTTTATTGACTTACATGAAAGGCCCGATGAATCTAAAGCAATCTGAAACAACGCAAATGTTTATATTAAATTAAAGGTTTTTATTTGTTAGAGATGTTAGGTGGAGTAGACGTTAGGTACTTATTTTTATAAAGATACTAGCTGTGCTGTGTTACTTCGTACACGTGACATTTGGATTTTCAAGTTATTTTAAATTTTTTACCGTTTAAACCTTCCCTAGACATTTCAAAACCAAAATCAGCTAAATCGGCGCAGCCGTTCTCCAGTTTTAGCGAGACAAACGAACAGCAAAGCAATTGATATTTTTGATCATGATTGAATTTGATTGAGATTGGTTCTATTACAATAATCTGTATGAAATTATGTTTCCTGACGTACTGCTATCGCTAAATATATTATGTAATTTATAGTCAATGAGCCTATTGGTACCTATAGTGGTTACTTATCCTGACGGCTAAGCCAGAGGTCGTGGGTTAGATTCCAACCCAGGACAGATGACAGATATAAGTATTGAGATCGCACGTGATAACGATCATTTGTTATAAGTCTGGTTGTAGTTATCTATATCTAGGTACATATGTATTTATATACTTAAAATGTGATATGTTTAAAAAAACACACCATCATCAAAAGCCAATAATATTCTACTGCTGCACATATATACTCTTTAGACCGCCAGGTGGATTACCTGCCTCGGTGGCGCAGTGGTAGCGTATGCGACTGCTGTGCTTGCGGTATCGGGTTCGATTCCCGGGTCGGACCAAATGTTTGTATGATCTACAAATATTTGTTTCGGGGTTTAGGTGTTTTGTGTATATTATGTATGTATTTACAAAAAAAAGTAAATAAGTATTATATCTCTTGTCTAGTACGTATTTACAGCCTCGTTGTCGCAGTGGTAGCTTACGCGACTGCTGTGCAGGTGGTCTCGGGTTCGTTTTCCAGGTCGGACCAAATATTTGTATGATCTGCAAATATTTGTTTCGGAGTTTGGGTGTTTTCTATGTATACTATGTATGTATTTACAAAAAAAAGTATAAAATATATGTATTTATATCAACTATCTAGTACATAAAACACAAGCTTTACTTATATTGGGACTAGATGGCATTGTGTGTTAGTTAGATGTCCGAAATATTTATTTATTTACGGACGAAAAAAAGAGTATCTCTTTATAAGAAGGTTTTGGCATACTAGATATACCTAGCACACTGACACATGGCCAGACACCTGTCTGAGTGTCTGTCACTTCCCAAAAAGAAAACTTGACAGAAACCCTAAATCAACCTTGATTTAGGGTTTCTGTCAAGTTTTCTTTCCCTCAACAGTGATGTTGTCCAGCGTAATTTACTCTCTAATCACATTCTAAGACGCCCAGTGACGGGGTGAATAGGGTTGCTACCCCATCCCATTCACCAGTACTCAGTTGGACAACTTACAAGTGACGGCATAGTGCTGAGTGTTATTTTTTAAGCCCCTTTCTATCTTTTAAAAAGGTCTCCTGGTGGTTCACATTACTTCACATGACCCATCAATTTTCGACATGGGCCCGTAGTCTATTGTTTTTAATCTGTCACGGCACGGCTGTCATGTCACCGCGTGTGATCAATGATTAGAGAAAGATTTAGATACGATTCTGTTCCTATGGATTCTTATTATATTTAATACTGGCTGACCCGGCGAACTTCGTACCGCCATATTTACATATCTGTGTCAGCTACCCACAGGCATTGTACAGTCACGGACGAAAAAAAAGACTTTTTCATCCCCCATCTCGGAAAGAGTATATTTATCTGAGTGCAAAAGCCGTTTTTATCCGCTAGAGGATAAAGTAAATTGAATTTAGAACATCGTGTGCACTAAGTTTGTGAATTCCAAACATCATTCAACCTATTTATTTCTGCCTCCATGTGCCATGCCTCCGCTGTGCCGAATTTATCATACAACCTTTTTTAATTTGTAAAAAAACACAGACTCGGAACCTTCTTGGTGTACTTTTTTTTAATTTGCTTTGCCCGCGCTATTTTTTTTTTGCATTTAGTTATTTCCTCGCTGTGGTGGGATGCAAAACGTGTTGCACTCGAGTGCAAAGATTTTTCACCTGGTGCTCTTTTGATTCCCTCGCTAACGCGCAGGATTCTAATTTTTAAATCACGAGCTGTCCTTCGCTTGCTCGGTCATCAAAATTGAGCACGCGGTTAAAAAGCAACTTTGCACTCTTGCAACAAATAACTATTTTTATCTTATCCCGTATTACCGTATATATATTACCGTTATCTTTAATTTTTTTCTTTCTAGCAAAAAAAGAACGAATGAAATCGGACCATGTGTTATTGAATTACAACTATGTACATATTTTGACTGTCATCCCCTCCACCCAGGAAACCGTGCTGAATATCGGGATAAAAAGTATCATATGTCCTACCTCGTACCTCAAATCATGCCAAGTTTCATTCAATCCATTCAGTAGTTTCGGCGTGATGCGCGGCCAAGATACAGACAGACAGCCAAAAATGAAAAAAAAATACAGTTTTGTCGACTATAGATAACCCTCCAATAAAATTTCAAAATATCTTTAATGTACAGAATTGGACCTGTTACATTTTTATTATAAGTATAGAAGTATAGACAAGCTGAGTTCCGCTGTGCTACCCGTACTCTTAAGTTACTCCTTATATCATCAGCTACCTGTCAGTGAGAGTCCCGTCAAAATCGGTCCAGCCGTTCTAGAGATTAGCCGGAACAAACAGACAGACAAAAATTGAAAAAAATATTATTTTGGTATATGTACATTTAGTAAAAAGCGGTTATTTTAACATTACAAACAGACACTCTAATTTTATTTATTTGTATAGACTATTAACAGGTACCTACCTACTTACTATGTAAGTTCCTGAGTGGACCGTCGTATAATTAAGTATATAACGTCAAGAAAACATCACAATAGGTTTTACGTAAGTGGAAATTCTTAATCACTTAACTATACAGTATTTAAATAACTTACCTGAAAAGCATGAGCGTAAGAATAAAATAAAGCTGATAAAGCGACTGTCAGCATTAACGTCTTCATGTCTCGGTATTAATTATCACATTGACTTCCCATGACTGTGAACTTGCGTTTTATACGAGGGCGTGGTTTCGCCTGATTGTAGCGGAAAATCATTGCTTGCTGTATCATCACTGCTGCGACAGGTGCTTACAACCTTCTATTATATTTGAGGCTTCTACACCTAGGTCTAAATTACTGGTATTAAGTAGGTACCAAATTATGTTTTGAAACCATTTTTGTATAAAGGTTTCATTAAGTTTTTACGAAAAGTCTATAAACGTGTAGGTTTAACAACTACCTACCTACCTAAGCACGTTTTGACATCTACTTCCTTATTTAATATTATCCGAAAATAAAATTAATAATTTTATTTACATACTAGCCGAGTCCCGCGGTTTTTGTTGTACCGCGGAAGACGCCGCGGGTCGAATCTAGTCTAAAAAAATGTAGCTTAAGTTACTCCTTATATCATCAGCTACCTATCAGTGAAAGTCCCGTCGCAATCGGTGCAGCCGTTTCACTGATTAGCCAGAACAAACAGACAGACAAAAATTGTAAAAAATACATTTTTGGTATATGTACGGTGTATAATACATAAGCATTTAGTAAAAAACTTTTTATAAAAAAAAACCGACTTCCAAAAAACATCAAAAGAAAACTCTCTGCCAAAAAAACATTTAAAAGCGAAAAACTGGTTAAACTGGTTCTTCATAAATTGCCTATACGTAATTCTTTATTCATATAAATAGTAGTATTATAATGTGTGCTAGGTACCTACAATCTGTTTAAAGTCGGTGCCAAGTGACTAGCGCTTAGACTTTTGTAATTGTTCGTTTGTATTCTTTTTGGCTTAGCACCGACTTCAAACAGAAAAATGAGGGTTTCTCTCGATTTCCCTGGGATCCCATCATCAGATCCTGATATGGTGGCAATGGGACCACCTCGGAAGCATACCCTTTCGAATACAAAAAAAAAAATTCAAAATCGGTCCACAATTGATGGAGTGATCGGTGAACATACATAAAAAAAAAAAAAAACATGCAGTGGAACATAGAACCTCCTCCTTTTTGGAAGTCGGTTAAAAAGCGGTTATTTAATATTACAAACAAACAGACACTCCCATTTTATTTATTTGTATAGGTAGATTAGCTGATCATAAGTATATACTTAAGTCTTAATGGTACTACGTCACCTTCCGAATTTGATAGTTCATTATGAATAGAGATACACACAGTAGTGGCAGTGGTTTAAGCAGTCGCCACGCCGTTTTCGACTGCGACTGGATATTGTCAGTTCAAAACCCACATGGGATAACAGACTTTGTGTGATCTACAAATTGTTGTTCTCAGTCTCGATGTTGTACCTATTACTTAGTGCAGATACCTTAGCATTAAATAGGTATTAATAGTGTTGAGATGTGCATGATAGTTTAAGATTTTAAATATATATCTGAACAATCAACGGATCCAACGGTATCATAGCGGTAGGTACTACGAGTGGTACCAACGAAAATTGCATTTATTTGACTTTATCGGTAGACGTCACGGGACGAGTTTGATGCTACCTGTTATTTGTACATTTTACATGCATATTTGCTTCCAATATGAGTTACGTAACCTTTTGGCATAGACTAATAAAAAAGGGCATTTTGTACAGACTCTTTTAATCTTCAACAACCTGTGGTAGTCTTTCTTTCTCTATCATTTGTGAGCTTAGAAAGTAAGTAAGTTAAGGTACCTACTCAATTATCCATTGATAATGACGTGCCCCTCAATACTTCTGCACACAGCTGTACCTACTATTAAGATACGTATGACATGCATGTTGTTATTTTGTAACGACCTCGTCGATTCTGATTCATGTTCCGCATGAAAGCTCCAACACAATAGAGCACTGTCCAGTGTGTATCATAGGCTTGGATTTGACGGAAATTAAAAGTAGTTACAACATATGTTCTTATTGTGTATCAAATGCTTTATTTAAGTGTATGTTAAAGTAGATACCTAATAGATTTCAGTAAAAGAGCTGGCCTAGCTAGCTACAATCGCCCAAAGAGGAATGTTAGTGATGTGAGGCCGTCGCCCAGGCATAATGGCTCACTAGTACTCCCAGTGGTCACGAGGCTTCATGCCGCATTGTTCTCATTGCAGTTGACGGAGAGGATACTACGTTACCGGCGGCCATATGCTCCATGGACGGTAACGACAGATATTTTACCGCGGTCGCATTCTTCTGTCAACACGTCATTTCGTAGGAGAGGGCGTAGAGGAACAGGGAAGACTACCTCCACTGGGACGCCGTTATTTGCTGCCGTCGAACCGGAGGCGGCGCGCTTTCGGCCGGTTCGATACCGGCAAACCGCCTCGCCGCAAACTCCGGCGGGATGAGGGCTCGAGGACGTTTTCATTAATTAACAGAATTGAATCCGTTCTCTTTTACCTATACTTATTAACAAGTCGGATAGAGTAGGTAGACTATAAGCACGAGTAGGTATGAGTCTTTCAGAGATATAAGCCAGTCTGATTAATGTCATATTATTAGTAAAACTCAGCTTAATTCAAATACCTACAAGGAAACTCCGACAATCCACAATTCAAAAACGTCTCTTACTGAGAAGAACTCATCCTACTTCCTACTAATATTATAAAAGCGAAAGTTTGTAAGTATGGATGGATGGATGTTTGTTTACCGCGGTCGTGTACCTCTTTCACGCAAAAACTACTGAACGGATTTGGATAAAATTTTACAGTAATATAGTTTATACATCAGAATAACACATAGCCAACTATTTGGCGCGATAACCGACATACACGCGGGCGAAGCCGAGGGCAACAACTTGTTATGTAAGTATAATTCGTAATTATATCGTATTTCTATGTTTATTGTAATAATCGAAAGAACAGAAGTTATTGCTGATGAGGATAGCAAACCAAAGTAAATAGTACCTACTGTTATTATAAGTAACAATTCCAACCTCGTATAAACGCTTAGTTCGTTTAAATCTTAATAATTACTAGGCATATAATAATAGTAGATTATTAGCCAAGGGCTGTAGCTGTACGGCATCAATTGCAGCCCGAGATATTTAGCGCAGCGCAGCGAGGGCGCCTATAGTTCGAGGGTGCAATTGGTGCTTACACCCGAGCTAACTATTCTGCTTTACATCTCGATTGTGTGTGAGGTAAGTAGGAAAAAACTTTTTTATTAAAAATAATCAAGTAAAGAACTTGAACGAAATTTAGCTTCGCCGTTCAATATTTGAAATTGACGCCTATTATACTCACACGCAGACAAGGCTGAATAGCAAAGCGACCTCTTTGGTCATTGGGCTGAATGCATGATGTCTATTGCCAGTATGATGGCTAGATGTACGCGAACTTTTTGAAAGAAAAAAGTGTTTTTTTTTAATTACTTACCGGCCTAGGGCTTTTCGAGCTACATTATTACCCTAAAGCGCTAATTAGTCACCTACAAGCCCCATTTGTAGGTAATAAGGACCTACTTACCGAACATGAGAGATGTAAAAGTTATTTATGCAACTGTTGTACAGTGGCATACAAGACTTTATCTACACCCATGATATGAATCCTCTATAAAAAGTTCTAATAGCTATCTATCTATATATATAAAAGCGAAATACCACTCACTTATTAATCACGAAATCTCAGAAACTATAACACCTACAAACTTGAAATTTGGCAGGTAGGTTCCTTATAGGGTGTAGACATCCGCTAAGAACGGATTTTACTAAACTCCACCCCTAAGGAGGTAAATCAGGGGATGAAAGTCTGCGTTAGCGAAGCTGCGTGCAAAAGCTAGTTATAAATAAAATGACAAACAAAAAAAACTTCGTTTAAAAAAACCGACTTCAAAAACTAAAAAGTATAAAATAACTTAATTTGCATGTTCTACCTAATTTGTATGTGCTACCTATTCGTAGGTTTGAAATCAGAGCCAAGCCAACTGTAATAGTAGATACCGCACTCGCTATATTTCGACGTCACCGACGCTTCGGTTGTTTTGTTCAACGCGAAGAGCAGCTATCCCGCTCAAGGTCGCGCGCGGCGAGTGCGGTACCTACTATTACATTTTGGCTTGGCACCGACTTCAAACCTACGAATAGGTAGCACATACAAATTAAGTTATTTTATACTTTTTAGTTTTTGAAGTCGGTTTTTTTAAACAACTTTTTTTTTTTCGCATTTTAGTCTTTCTCAAGTCTCTCATCATCATTTCACCTAAATAACTTGAAAGAATACGACTAAAGGTAACATACATACTTACATACACATGACGTTTAAAGATTTATCTTCCAACTCCTAACCGTTAAGGATTTTTATCTTCCATCATCAGCTCATCATCATGAACTGATGACTACCAAATGTAAATACTGTAATAGCTTTAGAAAATATATGAAAAACATAGTACGTGCCTAACAAATTTGAGGGTTTCCTTCGATTTCCTTGGAATCCCATCATCAGATCCTGATAGGGTGGCAATGGGACCACATGGGGAGCATACCCTTTCGAATACAAAAAGAATTATCAAAATCGGTCCACAATTGACGGAGTAACCAGTGTACATACATTAAAAAAAAAAAACTGATGAAATTGAGAACCTCCTCCTTTTGTAAGTCGGTTAAAAATGAGTTGCATTATGAAATTTACTAGCTTTTAGTTACTAGTACTAGTTTTATAAAAAAACTACAACTATAATCGTACAATTACACATTAGATCCAAATATTTTTTACTTACTATAAGTTAATACCCTTTAAGGCTGGGATATGTGATCACCAGACTTGAGACTATGTAAACGTATCATAAAGGCGCGTTTCCACCGAAATTTAACAACAAAAAAGTTGCAAACTTTTGTTCGGTGGAGACTCGGTTTTATAGAAACTTTTATCACCAACATGTGTTCACAACACAAAAGTTGACAACTTTTGTTTGGTGGAGGCTCAGCTTTAGGCAACCTACATTACACTAGAAAATAAAACCACTGATATTTCACTTAAAAATATTTAATACAACAAGTACTTTATACTGTTGCGCCTTCGAGAAAAATAGTCTAGAACAATCTACCAGTCGCGAGAATTGAATTGAAGGTACCATCTAGTGTCAAGTAGCGCGCAACTATGGAGTAACCCTGATATTCGACGCTAGATGGCGCTAGATTACTCACCCTGGTAATTTCTGTTTAGTGTAGAATGTTCTATCGAATATTATAGATCTTTCTAGGGGTTTCAAAGCCATATATAAGCAGATTGGGTTACCCGTACGAGTCAGTATTGTTTCACGATACAGCGGAGTTAACATCGAAGCGATCTTCTAGTGCGATTAACAAGTGACATAGCGAATTATTGTTGTAAAAAGGGTTGTAAATAAACAGTGTGTTATTTTTTTGGTAATTAACCGACTATTTTTAATTATTGAATACCCGGCTCGTAACAATACCTAAAAACTTTGAAAATTACTTTTTGGCACCTCCAAACCCTGAGAAACCCATGATCTGTGCTAGTTCTGATTGAGCTGGTGCATCTTCAGGTTCATCGCTTTCCATCAGCTTACGTTTCTTATCTCGGCGTCTTTCTCGACGAAATTCCTTTACCCTGGCTTCCTCCTCTGCAGCTTCACGTAGACGAGAGTCTAATTCATATTCACATTTCTTTTCTTCTAGTTTACGCTTATTGAGCGCGAAGCGAGCTTTAACCTGGAAAATAATAATAAAAAAAACTTGTTGAATATATTGAAAAACAAGCAGGTAGCTACTAATTTCCACAAGATCTAGTGATGGTTAAAACCTTTTACTGGCTTTTTACAGTACAAATTGATTGTTGGTTCATATCAAGAACTGTTTAGAAGATCGATATCTCAATTATTATTATACTAGCTGTTGCCCGCGGCTCCGTCCGCGTGTATGTCGGTTATCACGGTAAATAGTAGCCTATGTGTTATTCTGATGTATATAAAGTACTAATTACTGTAATGTTTCATCCAAATCCATTCAGTAGTTTTTGCGTGAAGAAGTAACAAACATACACACTCACAAACTTTCGCCTTTATATATTAGTGTGAAGTGTGATGTGAGAGATACGGCAGAAAATTGTCTCTGCTGTTATAAATAAATAATTTAGTAATTTAAATATACTGACTAAGTAACATATATCATTGTGATTGCATATTTAATGTGCAGTGTGTGTGAGGCTGATGAGATAAGTTTTATATAAGTATTAAAATTTTAAAGTGTAACAAATGAAAACCTAAAGGTAAAAAATTACAATTACTAGTTTTTTAGGGTCGAGCAGGATAAGATAGGGTCAGCGGCTCTAAAAAGATAATTTGAAAATAACCTGTGTGGTAACAGTCAATTGTCCTGACAACAACACAACAGCGACAAATTTTTAGACAGATTGGATGTGCGAGGCAAAAAGTGTCTCAGTAAGTGCAAAATGGTGA
Organism: Diaphora mendica; assembly: GCA_949125395.1. Lineage (NCBI taxonomy): Eukaryota > Metazoa > Arthropoda > Insecta > Lepidoptera > Erebidae > Diaphora > Diaphora mendica. Next base: position 17,050,910 of record OX421316.1, read on the forward strand.
TGTGTTAATAATTCAAGTGCCAGGGGCTAGGGGGATGATTCAGTTTTTTTAAAATAATATTTTACATATCTGATATTTAGATATAGGACGGCGGCACAGTACTAGAGTGTCATATAACAATTTCTTTGTTGAATTTCTCAAAAGTTCTCCTTTCCAAAACCAATACTCCACTTAGAATAAATATTAGAAAATAAATATCTTTATTATTGTTTGCTTACCTGATCTAATGAACTTCTTTCAATCTTCATTGACATTCCAAGATTTCTCTGATGTTTTTTGCCATTGATGTGGTCCAAAAAGTTAATGGAATCTTTGACAACACAATCACAAACATTGCAGTAGTAGCCTCCTGATTGTGATGTTGGCGTGTTCTTTGTAATCACCACGCTCTTTCCTAATTTAGAATCTAAGTCCACCTTATATTCTCGCTGTTTAAGGAGCTCCCTTTTGATAGGAGGCGCTGAAATTATACATTTAACACACATTCATATATGGAATTATAACTATAAAACTTAAATATTATGAATAACTTTTTACGTTATAGTGTATTAACGTTACGGTTATTGCTAAACATACCTTTTTTTTTTGCTCTCTCTTCTTCTTCTAATTCTGTCTTCAATCTTTCTTCAGCGATTTTCTTAAATTCATCACTATCCCACTTTCTACGATGATCGTCTGGTCTCATAGTCATGATGACGGCTTAATGTTCCTCGATTATTAACTCAACACCCAAAGAGCACTCTAATTTTGTGTGTATTCTCACGTGTGAATAAAAATCAAATCCAGAAATGAAATGAATGAAAACACAAATGACAATATTGACTTGACAATGCTGTCATAGACAAGACAGATTTGAACGTATGTTAAGGCTCCTCTACACAATGGGCCATTAAAAGGGACGCAGCGCAGATAAACGATAAAGAAGACAAACGATATTGCTGTCTTATTCTGTCGTATAGTTGCGTGCGTCCCTTATAATGGCCGATTGTGTAGAGGAGCCTTTAAAATTGTTATGACGTCATATTGAACGGTCCAGTGCTGCCGCGTATTGAAAGTGGAAAACTCAGTGGCGGATTTACATATTTGCCGCCAGTAGGCTATTAAAATTTTGCCGCCCCTTCTCACTTCTGCAATTCAATAACCTTTTTTACATGTGGAAACCATTGCAAGCCATCATTCTACAGGAGTTTTCATGGGTAGTGTGTCGCAATCGAACCGAGTAATGCTATACGGTGTTTAGGGGGAGGGGGAATAAGTCTCAGTTGTGTCTCAGTCACCGTAATTGGCCTAAATGCACGGACTTACAATTATCGTCATGCCCCTCATGTTCATTAGGCCCCTATTTTGGAGACTCTTCAGAGTTTGCCTTCAATCAATTTCTGCAGGAGCAGAAAAGTTTCCCTACAATACAGGTGGAACTCACGTCCCCGTTTACGGCCTCTACGATGGGAGGAACGTGAATGATGTTCCACCCGTCACGGATGCGGCGATTTAAACAACTCTGTCTTTGGTGCTAGTAGCCGAGGAACTAGAATAGAATAAACTTTATTGTACACAAGATATTACAGTTTACATAAAAATAACAAATCAATTAAATTACCGTGTACAAATGGCGGCCTTATCGCTACAAAGCAATTTCTTCCAGGCAACCTTGGGATGGAAAAAAAAAGATTGTAAAAAAATTCAAATAGTCGAATTCGTGGGCAGTTTTAGCAAAATAAAAATGTAAAGGAATTTAAGTGAATTCGATAAAAGTAAATGACAAAATAAATATTATTATAGATACTAATACAAGTAAATAAAATAAATACATATACACAAATAAAAATATCTACATTTCCAAAACAAAATAAAAATAAATAAACAATAGGTATTTCAGGTAAAATATGTTTTAGGCAATTAACATGCACTAGATGTAACTTAGGTAGGAAACTTCTGGTACCCTGACAGATTTCGAGCCATCTACGGTTTACAGATGGTCTCCTAGTATATGGTAACCACAATCTCTCCTTCCAGGTTCTAAAGATCAAACCCTGGCCTGCTTCTGCTATCGTCACAAAAAATATCGCCTCAATCGTGTTCAATTCGGTCCTCGTACCGGTCCAATCCCAAACAATGTATATATACTGTTTGGCATGTAGCATGGTGCGGGTGAGTTTCAGTAACATTTCGTTTCACTTTTGAAAGTTGCCGCGATTTACAAATTATGACTTAGTACATATTTCAGCTGTACCACATTCGCAATATATCAAATCATTAATAACTGTAGTAAATTAAATTAAACCAACCAGAATGTTCTAGTCAACGTCGTACAGGCAACTGTCACCCGCACCATGCTACAGCGCAAAGAGTATAGGCCCGTTCTTTAGTGTGGTGTTACTATCTATGTCCCTCTACGGAGCGCCAATATGGGCTAAGCGTCTATCGGCCTCCTCCTGCTGTCGAGCCAAGCTCAATCAAGAGATCGGGTAGCGGCCATTCGGATCGTACGAGGATACCGCACCAACTAATCAGAGGCGGCGACAGTCCTGGTTCGTTTCCCGCCTTTTGATATCCTGGTGGACATGGACGCGAAGGTCTATGACCAGACTCGTGCTACCCACCGGGGTAAGAGCAGGGAAGACCAGGACGAGCTTGAAATGCGGTGAAAGGCTCACTAATAGGCCTTGGCACAATGGCGCGCGCCGCTGGAGCAGCCACAAAATGGGCGTCAACGAATTGTTGGTGCCTATCTGCCTAACCTCGAAGCTTAGGTAGGCAGGGAGGCCGGTCGGATTACCAGATGGGCATGGTTGCTTAGTTGAGTATCTGAATAAGATCGAACGCGAGGAGGTGGCGCAATACCACCACTGCGTTACTGATAGGGACTCCACTGGGCGTCTGAACAACAAAGTCGACCATATCGGACGAGACCTGTTCCCACCAGCAACCAATGCTGATTGAAGGGCTGGGGCGCAGTGGCCTCTATTTGTGAAGATGGAATGCACCAGAAAGAGACCGCTGAACGAGATCGGAACAGGGCTGATCACCAGTATAGACGACGTTGACGGCGAATCCAATCGTTGACAGAGCCGCAAGCTGCCAGAGAGTGGGGACCTCTGAAAGGCCCGTTCCTAGAAGGTAGTTGGCTCTTTGACGAGCACTTTCGACAGCTTGCTCAAAAGCTGGTTTCCTCTGCGACTTTTGCCCAATTTGGGTAAACCGAGCATCATGAGAAGGCTGTACGCGGAATTCTCCGGTCTATAACGCTATACGGTACCCCGGTGTGGACGCTAGCTCTGACCGCCCAGAGTAGGGCGCGCCTTTATCACCCTTGGAGAGTATTGTTGGTCAGAGAGATACGCGGACATCACATCGTGTCTACGCATGCGGTGTGCACGTTGGCTAAAATATACATTTGGGATTCTTTCCGGGTAAAGCAGGTTCTTTCCGAGCACGGATGCATTGGGAATTACCTGCACGTGGTTACTAGGAGTTAGTTGAATCCCGCCTGTCCGATGTATTTAGCCGATTCGGTGTGCCAGTACTTGGGCATCGCAGCGTTGAATAATCAATGCAGTTATCGGAGAACAACTCTCGCTGCCAACTATGGTACTCACCAGGGTCCGCACCATGGTCGGTAGCGGTAGATGTTTTCCCTCCTTCTGCGAAGATGATATCGCGCAGAAAGAGGCGGCGAAAAGGACCAGGTATGGAAATGCCTATTCGAACTTAATTCTCCGCCGCCCGGTGAAACTGGCGGTGCGGTGCATTCTAGGACCTCATGCCGCCCTCAATAGTGATTAAGAACCAGGAAGTTAGTCAAAATTAGTAATTTTAATTGTAATATTAAACTGCTATGGAGATGTTTTAAAAACCCTTAATTTCAAAGATTTTTTTTACAAAGCGTTTAGTAATTTTTAAAATAGTATTATAGTTGAGAGTATTTGGTACACTGCATAAAACTGTGTCTCTTTTATTAAATTGTCAAGACTTTTTTCTCCGTTTGTAATATAATAATTATTATTTCTGTATAAAAAAAAATCGTCAAAATTTGCCGCCCCCTAAAATTCGCCGCCCTAGGCTCCAGCCTACTCAGCCTAGTGGTAAATCCACCACTGGGAAAACTCGTCTATTTTATTAATGCAAGTTACAAGTTAACCCCTTGGCTGTGTATCGCGCTCCTGGAGCGCGATGATAAAAACCACGCATCTGTGTACCCCGCTCCTGGAGATCGACAGTTCCGCTGACACTTATTTTGATCGTAGCATGTTTTGCACTGTGTCTATTCTGCTCTAACTTGCACCAGTATATAGAGGAAAGAACAAGGAAGGCATATAGACCCATGCCAAATCTCTAAAACATACCGATAACAATTACTAGGCATTCAAAAAAAAAATCAGTCGCGCGGCAAACTAGTGGTTTATGAGGTGAATTGTGTCGTATTGTGTGACTTCTTTTTGTGATTTGTTATTGAACTTGTGTGAAAGGATGACATTAAATCATGAGTATGTTAGCAATGAGCAGTTTTTATTACACAGATTGTGTATTTGATAAAGATTTCAGACATAAAGAAATATTTTAACAGTCAGTGGCGGATTTGCCAAAATTAGGCTATTATATTTTTGCCGCCCCTACTAACCTACATTTTTTTTTATGGAACAGGGGGCAAACGAGCAGTCGTATCGCCTGATGGTAAGCGATTACCGCCGCCCATGAATACCTGACACCAGAGGCGTCACAAGTGCGTTGCCGGTGTTTAGGTGATGGGAGGGGTATGGGCTTCCGGTATCCTCACTCACTCGGTGAAACACAGCGCAATCGCTGTTTCAAACCGGTTTTCTGTGAGGCCGTGGTTTCACTCCGGTCGAGCCGGCCCACACCTGCCGAAGCGTGGCTCTCCGACGGTGATATTTCCCTGCTCTTTTCATATCCCTTTTCGAGACCCCCTTAGCTCCCATCTCCGCGCATCACTCCTTCTGAGCCTCTCATGTCCAGCTTCAGGAAGCTTGTAGGAAGTGGTTGACAGGTTTCTTTTCCCACGATACTATGTGTGTAGTGACCAGGGTACCATGGTCCTGTATCTAATGTCATCCTGTTATGCCTGTTTCTGCTGCTAAGAAGAAGATAGGAAGATTACCACTTAGACACAATTAGCCGTTGGCGAACCGGATAGCGTAATCACTGTTTCCAAGGCCTCATGCCGCTCTGAGTGGTGATTAAAAGATAGCAAAATTTAAAGGCCTGCACTTTTAGCCTTCGCGGTCGTTCAGTGATCTCCAGCGCCTGAACTGAGTGCAGAACCTTAACCATGACCGGGCCTTGTGAACTTAGATGGTTCTCCTCCTCACCCAATCCCAATCTACTCTCTCCTTCACTCTGGTCTGTCACACCAGCCCTGGAACAGCCGGACGTGATCTCCAAAGTATGTTTTCTGGACATCATCTGCGTCAGCTGGTATGAGAGGGTGCCGTGTTTCATTGTCGAGCCCATACTCCCATACGGGTCGTACCGCCATAATGCTAGCCTGCCTACCAGCTTGGCGCTTACCAAATTTGCGAATTGCCAGATTTATTGTTTTAATTAAGAGGATCTCTCGACCCGCATCGAATGCCATTTCTGTGAGGTGTAGGTCCGATCTGTCGGAATGTCTAATTCGGATTTTGAGCGGCGCGTTCGACTCGGCGCAGTGTTGGATCAAATGACGATTGGGTACGTGCGTTCGTCGAGCCACGATGACGCGCTGGTCGGGCCAGAACCAGCGCGTCATCGTGGCTAGACGAACGCAGCAGTATAGGCACACTTTTTGGTCCTAAGGTATTGTAAAATTTTCAAGACTTCTTTTATCCGTATTTTTATCATATTATTATGTTATTTATGTAAGAAAAAATAATGGCAGTCATAAGGACTGCTGATAGAAGTGAAAACTTATAACTTAGAATATTATTTGTAAAATTAATGTGTAAAATTAGAAATTTCATGTTTTAATTTAAATTATCAACATCAAACATTAGTATGTCAGTGACGTGATGCCATCAGGTTTTCCCCTACTAAAAAGTGCTCAACGCGGCTAAAGAAGTTTTCACTTCAATAATTAAAAAAAAAATTTAGCATGTCGGTGACGCGAACCCATCAGGTTTTGCTCCTATCAAAACGTGCTCAACGCGGCTAAAGAAGTTATCAATTCAATAGTTTAAAAAAAAGTTAGCATGTCGTTGACGCGAACCCATCAGATTTTGCCCCTACCAAAAAGTGGTCAACGCGGCTAAAGAAGTTATCACTTCAATAGTTAAAAAAAAATTGTTAGCATGTCGGTGACGCGAACCCATCAGATTTTGCCCCTACCAAAAAGTGGTCAACGCGGCTAAAGAAGTTATCACTTCAATAGTAAAAAAAAATGTTAGCATGTCGGTGACGCGAACCCATCAGGTTTTGCTCCTATCAAAACGTGCTTAACGCGGCTAAAGAAGTTATCACTTCAATAGTTAAAAAAAAAGTTAGCATGTCGGTGACGCGAACCCATCAGATTTTGCCCCTACCAAAAAGTGCTCAACGCGGCTAAAGAAGTTATCACTTCAATAGTTAAAAAAAAAATGTCAGCATGTCGGTGACGCGAACCCATCAGATTTTGCCCCTACCAAAAAGTGGTCAACGCGGCTAAAGAAGTTATCACTTCAAAAGTTAAAAAAATTTTTTAGCATGTCGGTGACGCGAACCCATCAGATTTTGCCCCTACCAAAAAGTGCTCAACGCGGCTAAAGAAGTTATCACTTCAATAGTAAAAAAAAATGTTAGCATGTCGGTGACGCGAACCCATCAGATTTTGCTCCTATCAAAACGTGCTCAACGCGGCTAAAGAAGTTTTCACTTAAAAAAAATTTGGGCTAAATCTGCCGCCCCTAAAATTTGCCGCCCTAGGCCCCAGCCTAGTGGTAAATCCATCACTGTAATTAAATTTCGCGAGACCACCCAGAAATGATGACACAGACGTGTCAATTAGACATTAGGAGGGCGCCACATATCAGTGGTTAATGTTAATTTTTTTAATAATATTTAAGTTTATATCAATTTATCACACTTTTTGAAATGAAACAAGATTTTGAAAATTTTCATGTAAAAACTTAGAGCCTATATATCTAGAGTAAAAGCGGAACGGGCGGAAAGCGTGATCGGAGTTGAAAGAAACTGAGTGTGGATAGTATCTGTCTCTCTCATGCAAGCTTCTGATTGGTGGACGCACATACCAATTGGCACGACTGATTTGGCGGGAAATACACCAACCAATCAGAAGCTTGCGCGAGAGAGACAGACACTATGCATACTCAGTCTCTCTACTCCGATCACGCTTTCCGCCCGTTCCGCTGCCTCTCCAGGTATATATATGCTCTAAGTTTAAAAATTGACATAATCCTCGGTGTAGAAATTAATTTAGGTAACATTGGCTGTAATATTCATATTTGTCTGAGAATAATTCTAAATATGATGTTATATGACTGCTATCTATTATAGTCTTTGAGCAGATATCACGAACGAAACGACAAAGATAAATTATATTATTTCATTTTTTATCGTACTTTTTACACGAAATTAAATTAATGGAAACTAGATGGCGTTCAGTGTAAAATGTCTGAAGTTTTATTACTGCTATTGGCTCGAAGCAATAGTATTGTAATTTATTTAATTTAACAATAAATTATATAACTGATAAATGTTTAGTATAATGCTGGTCCTACTCGACTAGATACTCATCTTCCTTACTGGCTGCACCTCGCGGTGTTATACGCGGTGATTGTAGTAGGCACCCATGGAGTATAGAAATAGGAGTACAATCTCTTATGGGCGGATAAGTGAAAAGGGTCCGCTAAAAATTTTAACAAAAAAAAACGGCTTCAATCTAGACCAAATTGAAATGGGACGACACGGGAAGCACCAGCTTTCAAATAAAAAAAGAATCATTAAAATCGGTTCACCCAGTCGAAAGTTATGAGTACGAGGTAACAAGCATAAAAAAATACAGTCAAATTGATAACCACCACCTGTTTTGAACTCCGTTAAAAAGCATTAAATAGGCGACGCGACTGTAGCAAGAGTGTAAATTTTAAAGAATTAGAAAATATAGTCAAATGAGAAAAAGGCTTCCGCATTGCAATGGCGCGCTTAATAAAGATGTTACTAAGCAAAGTTTTTAATTTTTCTACCACAATTTATTAAGATTTACTTATAATAGATTAATTATAAAAAAGAATTAAAACGATAAACATGAGAAAAGGCTTTCGTTTTGCAATGGCGCGCTTAATAAAGATGAGTGGTAATTAAAAACTTTGCGTAGTAACATCTTTATTAAGCGCGCCATTGCAAATCGGAAGCGTTTTTCTCATTATAATATCTTTTCTAATTTTTTAAAATGTATACTCTTGCTACAGTGGCGTCGCATATTTAATGCTTTTTAGGGGACACTTTTCTATACTAAAGATTGAACTCCTTACCTATAAACTCCATGGTTGTACCTGTACTAGAATAACTCCGCGTGGTGCAGCTGGTCTAAAATAAGAGTAGCCTAATATCTATGTTAGTTCTTATAATATCAGATATCTGCAAGCGAAGGTTCCTTCGAACTCAGTTCAGCTGATCTAGAGATTAGACCGCTTAAACAGACAGATAGACAAAGTTTAATAATTGTTTTTTGATCACTTCAATTTTGTTTATTTGTTATATAGAAGTGATCTGTCCGAGCTTAGGTACCATATACAAATGTGGTGTTAGTGTGGAATAATTAGGTACATAGAATATACATAAAAGTTTATAACAGTCCACGGCTGAACATCGGTTTCTCCTTAGAACGGAACTTTTTTGCCTACTTTATGTACTATAACACGCCTGGTATGGATTGGAACTTCGATCAAAGAGATTGATGAAATATTTTATCGAAGGATTGGAATATTATAATGTCAAGTTCTCCCTTTCTTTGCATTCCTGCGTTTGATCCCTTTGTCGGCTCTTAGGCTCATAAGGCACCCACTGGATGATATGGGGTGGCGATACTCTGTCTTCAAGACTGCCTCGTTGGTCTCGCGGTTGGCGTGTGCGGCTGCTGATCATGAGGTCTCGGGTTCGATTCCCAGGTCGGACCAAATGTTTGTTTGTGTGATCTACAAATATTTGTTTCGGACTTTGGGTGTTTTTTATGTATAATATGTATCTATGTATTTACAAAAAAAAAAGTATATGTATTTGTATCAGTTGTCTAGTACCCATAACACAAACTCTGCTTAACTTAGGACTAGATGGCGTTGTGTGTTAGATGTCCAAAATATTTATTATTATTTTATTATTTACTTAATTACATAATTAGGCATTAAGATTACACGGTACTGTAGTGTACTGTATTGTAGTCTATATGCACGTGTGGAGATTCTCTGGTTCCGCGTAAACTGTTAGCTTACCTCCCATATTGCGTAGTCCGCAGACAGTACCGTTTCTGACCCATTGCCAGTATGACAATAACAAAAGCACTGATATTTCACTTAAAAATATTTAATATAAGAACTAATTAATTCCTTAAAACATTTAAAATTACTTTTAGGTACTTCCAAACCCTGAGAATCCCATGATCTGTGCTAGTTCTGATTGAGCTGGTGCATCATCTTCAGGTTCATCACTTTCATTCGGCTTACGTTTCCTATCTTGACGTCTCTCTCTATGAAATTCCTTTACCCTGGCTTCCTCTTCTGCTACCTCACGTAGACGAGAGTCCAATTCATATTCACGTTTCTTTCCTTCAAGTTTACGCTTATTGAGCGCGAAGCGAACTTTAACCTGGAAATAATAATGTTACGAGCCGGGTATTAAATAATTAAAGAAAGTCGGTTGATTACCAAAAAAATAACACACTGTTTATTTACAACCCTTTTTACAATAAGAATTCGCTATGTCACTTGTTAATCGCACTAGAAGATCGCTTCGATGTTAACTCCGCTGTATCGTGAACAATACTCACTCGTACGGGTAACCCAATCTGCTTATATATGGCTTTGAAACCCCTAGAAAGATCTATAATATTCGATAGAACATTCTACACTAAACAGAAATTACCAGAGTGAGTAATCTAGCGCCATCTAGCATCGAATATCAGAGTTACTCCACAGTTGCGCGCTGCTTGACACTAGATGGCGCCTTCAATTCAATTCTCGCGACTGGTAGATTGTTCTAGACTATTTTTCTCGAAGGCGCAACACTGCCCCCTCCTGAGACATGCTCGTCCCGAGCATAATCAGTTCCATAGTATCGCGCCAATCGATCTACGTGAACTATCTTTGGGGCGCCTCTTGGACACTTCTGTATCCGGTAGGTAACATCATTGATTTTTGTCACCACCCGGTATGGCCCTTCCCACTTGGCTTGTAGCTTTGGAGATCTCCCTTTACTGCGAACTGGATTATGGAGCCATACTAGAGAACACTCTTCGAAGCCCTTATTGTTCACTTTCCGGTCATATCGGGTTTTCATCTTCTCAGACATTTGCTGGCCCGATTGTCTGACATGCTCATAAATGTCATTCATCTTGTTCCGCAAGTCATTAGCGTACTCCGTTATACTTCGCGGGGTGTCAGGGGGTATTCCAGTGATCAAGTCTGCAGGCAATCGTAGTTCTCTTCCGAAGTTTGCAAAAGCTGGTGTTACTGAAGTGCTTTCGTGGACTGCACTTCGATATGACAGAAGAAACGGTTGGATGTGTTTGTCCCAATCTTTTTGCCTACTTTCAACAACTTTTGCGAGATACCTCTCTAGTGTTTGGTTAAATCGTTCCACCATTCCGTCAGATTGTGGGTGATAAGAGGTGGTTCTGGTTTTGTGAGCACCCATTACTCGACACATCTCTTGAAATATTTGAGACTCAAAATTTCTTCCTTGGTCACTGTGAATTTCTAAAGGCACTCCAAAACGACAGAAGACTTCGTGCACTAATTTGTCTGCAACTGTTGATGCCTCTTGGTTGGGAATGGCGAAAACTTCTGGCCACTTAGTGAAGTAATCCATTACAACCATGAAGTACTTGTTTCCGGTTTCACTTTCAGGAAATGGTCCCGCTACGTCTATTGCAATTCTTTCCCAGGGTGCCCCAACATTGTACAATTTCAATGGACCTCTGCTACGTGTGTGAGGTCCTTTCACGGCCGCACAATTAGTACACTTGCGACACCAGTCCTCAACATCATCACGACAATGAATCCAGTAGAATCTCTCCCTTATCTTTAACAATGTCTTCTTAACTCCCATATGACCTCCTGAACATCCGTTATGGTAGAGCTGCAGAACCACTGGTATCTTAGCTTTAGGGACAACCATTTGCAGATGACAGCTGTCTCCTCGAGCGTTTTCCCATTTACGGCACAAGACTCCATCCTGGATGACTAGGCTATCCCATTGAGCCCAATAACTCTTTGTGGTTGAACTCAGCGATGCAACATCGCTCCAGTGAGGCTTAGGAGTCTCAGCTTTAATCCACTCGAGAATTGGTTTGATATCTGCATCCTCTTGCTGTGCTTGCTGTAGGCTTTCCTTCCATTCGATGCTAAGGTCCGTCTTTATTGTCCTTATAGGAACAGCTTCCTTTACTTCTTGCTTGGCACAGTGTTTGCAGTCTTCAGGGCAAGGTCTTCTTGATAATGCGTCTGCGTTACCGTGTGATTTTCCACTGCGATGTTGGGCAGTACTATCAGTCGCCCTAATCTGCTGAGGTCGCTCGTATTCATTTCCTATGCTTCGCTTAGGGCAGCTGGACCGAAGGTGACCTTTTTCACCACAGGCGTAACACCTAGGGCTGTACCCCTTAACCCGATCCCGCACAGGTGACGCCACAACCTCCCGGACCCGATGAAACCGATGATCTTGTCTCACAGCTTCCACCTCCAAAGCATGGGCCAGAGCGTCCTTGAGAGTTTCATGGTGCCCAAGTCGCACAGCGGCTCTAACTTCGAGGTCACGAATGCCATCGATGAAAGCTTGCACCAGATTCCCGTCCACGAGCGCAGGTGCAGACTGGTATGCCTTACGGACCAGTTTCTCAACTTCCAGAGCCCATTGTTGCAAGTTCTCACCGATGCGTTGGGCACGATCCTTCAGCTGTGCACGAAAAACGTGCTCCAGGTGAGCGTCACCATATCTTGCCTCCAATGCCTCCAGCAGTTGCTCATAGGTTACCTTCTTACCGAGGGCTTCGAGGACGGTTAGAGCTTGGTCTCGAAGACCCAAGGTGAGCGCGGTCATAGCCTGTTCCTTAGTCCAGCCGTTCGCCGTCATAACGGCCTCAAACTGGATCTTGTAGGCTGACCACGAAGATGTCCCATCAAACGGCGGTACTTTGAACCAATGCACCGAAGGAACAGCAGTTACTGAAGTAGCCGCTCCGTCTCCAACTTTGAGGTTCCCTAATGCCTTCTTCACGTCGGCAATCTGAGTTTCGGCCTCAGTGATACGGTTCTCGTGTTGAAGAACCTGATCCTTCACTACCTTGAGTTCTTTGCCGAAGGTCTCGTGAATGCCTTTTAACAAGAGCATTTGTTGCTCCTGGCGGCGAACCTGGTCTTCCTTGTCCCGCTGCAGCTGTTCCTCCAAGCGGCGGGCCTGCTCCTCCTGGCGGCGGGCCTGCTCCTCCTGGCGGCGGGCCTGCTCCTCCTGGCGGCGGGCCTGCTCCTCCTGATGGCGGGCCTGCTCCTCCTTGTCCCGCTGCAGCTGTTCCTCCAATCGGCGGGCCTGCTCCTCTTGACGGCGGGCCTGCTCCTGGAGCATCACCATTAGGGCCGTGATATCTGGAGCTGCTGACGATGTAGACGGTGTGGCTTCCATCGCTGGCTGCTGACCTTCCGGTGTGGGCAGTTGTGCACCTCCAAATCGCCTCAGGTCGGCCTCTTGCTGACGCTGACTCCTAGTTCGGATACCTTCCGTGTCTTCCTTTGGTAAAACCGGCATACTTTAATCCCACTTCTGACACCAAATTGTTACGAGCCGGGTATTAAATAATTAAAGAAAGTCGGTTGATTACCAAAAAAATAACACACTGTTTATTTACAACCCTTTTTACAATAAGAATTCGCTATGTCACTTGTTAATCGCACTAGAAGATCGCTTCGATGTTAACTCCGCTGTATCGTGAACAATACTCACTCGTACGGGTAACCCAATCTGCTTATATATGGCTTTGAAACCCCTAGAAAGATCTATAATATTCGATAGAACATTCTACACTAAACAGAAATTACCAGAGTGAGTAATCTAGCGCCATCTAGCATCGAATATCAGAGTTACTCCACAGTTGCGCGCTGCTTGACACTAGATGGCGCCTTCAATTCAATTCTCGCGACTGGTACATTGTTCTAGACTATTTTTCTCGAAGGCGCAACAATAATAAAAACTTGGTGAATATATTGAAAAACAAACAGGTAGATACTAAACAGTCCTTGATATGACCCAACAATCAATTTGTACTGTAAAAGAGAGTGAAAGGTTGTAACCGTCACTAGATCTTGTTGAAATTATTATCGTATCGAATTGTATTAATAATTTTGTATGTGCCAAACAAGAATGGTTAACACATTAGTGAGTACCCTGTTGATATAAATAACTGTAATTTACCCATATATAGTACAAGTAAAAGTTCCCAATCGAATCAATGAAGTTGGAACTGATTTAGCTTTTAGGAGAATTCGACTTTCATATACAAGACATTGTTACTGATTACTTTTTGTCAATTTCCAGGCGTGAGAACAACGTGAGAACAACGACAAAAACGTTAATCTGACTTACGCTTCACGTAAATTGGATTTTTATCGTTTTCGATGTAAATTGCATCGGTCTCCTGAGGAAAACAGACCTGCAAAAAAACATTGATGTAGGTGGTCGTACCATTCTCCGTGCGATGATATGAAATTAAATTGACTTAGCTACTCAAACAGATTGGTACAATCTATACTAATATTATAAACCCGAAAGTTTGTAAGTATGGATGGATGGATAGATGGATGGATGGATAGATGGATGGATGGACGTTTGTTACTCTTTCCCGCAAAAACTACTAAACGGATTTGGATGAAACTTTCAAGTAATATAACTTATAAATCAGAATAAATCTGAGCTAATTTCCGTCCACACGTACGATAAAACTGCATAAACGAACTGCACAGTTAAATCGCTACGATATATCGTTGTAGTGTGGACCGCCTAGTTACGTTAAATTGCTGAATAAAATATGTTCTTTGAAGTAAAACAGGGTCTATTAAGAAGACGAGTAATACTTATCAGATTTTAGTGTACCTAATGGTATTTGTAAGTAGACGTAATATATCACCATATAAATACGTCTATGTACCACTTTAATATTTTAATTATACGCCACCGCGTATTGCTATCATATCGTATCACCATACGATATGATAGCAATTATACTATTTCAAGCAGAAAACATAGGGTAAATTATGTCGTATAATCATAAGTTGTAATGAGTGTAATAATCTTACATCGTCATCGTAAGTAGAACGTTGTCGCTTAGCAATAATATGCGGTGAGGGGTGTCGATTTAAAATGTCACAGAGAATTTTAGAGGACATTTGTAAATAAATTGTATGCAGATGATTTTGTTATGATTTATAATGAACTTACCTGTGCACAATTTATATTTTTTTACAATTACAATTATTTTTATTTAATATATGTGATATAATAACTAATGAAGTTTGACTGTTAAGTTTTGTGGTTTATAGTCCATTAGTTTAGATAGTGTCGGTGCTGCTGTGGAAGAAAGGGTGTCATGTCCCTCCAACACAAAGGGAGGATCCTCCGACCAGGCGAGGTGATCATGCCGGGCGGGCCAACTGCCCAACGGTTGACGTTGGGATGTTGTATATATGATAATCGGCGCGAGAACTTCTATTGCGCGATTCAGGATTGGTAGTTTCTTAGTTTCCTTCGTTACTCCGTAGTTCGATGTATCTTTAGTAGATGGCGCTGTCGTATGTTTTCTTGATGCGCTGTATGTGGAAGTCGCCACACTGCCGCACGTAATTATGGTTATTGTTGTGAAATACGAATATATTAATTCATACAACACGCAACGGCGTAAAGGACAAATTGTACTTGCTCGTGGGTTACGCCGCAGGCGGGCCCTTTGATTTTGTGGCGGCTTGCCGCACGTGCGACGGGGCGCGGCGCAGCGGCGGCGCAATCAATGTGAGCGTATATAAGTGAATGGACTATACACAAGTGTCTTTCTTGAGTTCAGCTTGTTTTACTCAACTTTTTTATTTTATGTAGAAATCATAGTAGTCTGTTGTACGGAATTTAACATTCGTTCTTGTTATCCAGCAATTTGGGATGTCTGAAATTTGGTATACGTACGTAAAGTACCTAACTGGTTTATGAATAATCGACTCGTTGATCGATTTGTGAGATACCACAGTTAAGCATACGACTGCGTATATTTCTTTTGATGCCACTTGCAGTTACATCTTAACTGATCGAGATTATCAACGTCGGGCGTCGGCTTGCGTTCTCAAGGGAGGTGATCTATCTCACCGCTTTTGACGATGAGATAAGATTCTCATCCAAATTGTGACCTTCACCTTTAAAATATCTAAAATATCAAAGTTACAATATTCTCACTCTCTTTAGAGCTAGGTCTGGTAGATATCATTTATATTTTTTACAGCTATTTCTGCCCACATGATACCTTATAATATCATCCTAAAATACGGGAAAACTAGTCAGTTTTACAACCTGGTCGAAACATCAGGCAAATCAGAGATATGTACTAATACCTTTCAATAAGTGATCGCGTTAATTTCCGTAAAAATAATAATTATTATAACATGGAACGCGAAAGTCTAAAAATTAGTATCCTAAAATACGGTCAGTGTTAAGATTTTAATCTTATATATACAATTCTCGTGTCACAATGTTAGCTAACATACTCCTCTGAAACGCCTGAACCGATTTTTATGAAAGGTGTGCATATCGGGTAGGTCTGAGAATCGACCAACATCTATTTTTCATACCCCAATTTTTTTTTATGGCAAAACAACGTTCGCCGGATCATCAGCTAGTAACACTCTAAAGACAGAGATGACAAACATACCGATAAGTTTATCGAAAACCGTTTGAAAGTGAATTTTCTAGACATTGCGAGTGAGGCACTTCTCAAACTATCTGTGTCATTGTTTATAGAGGTCGCACATTAGCACGAATGCTTTTATCTCGTGAATTACAAGTCAAGCGCGGCTCATAAAATTGTGTATTTAGATTTTCAGTAAGTCAATCATACGTTCTCAGATCAATTGAATCTGAACGTAGTTGTTTATGTGTATGTAAGTTCGAAAATTGTCTAAATTCTAAATAATATTAGTGACGCCATTTTGATTACACATAGCCGGCGAAACAAAAAAAGGTAGATCTGTGTCGCGGGGGACTTTACAAACATGGACACAAAGAACTCTCAGAGTCAGAATAAGATTTGTAGATCGCGCAAAGTGTTGTCCCATGTGAGATTGTAACCCACAACACTTGGCACAGTAGAAAGCGGCGTGGCGACCGCTTGCACAACTAGGCCAACCGTGCAGTCAAAATCTTGTCCGTTTTATGTTTATACTAGCTTTTACACGCAGCTTCGCTCACGCAGACTTTCATCCCCTGATTTACCCCCTTAGGGGTGTAATTTCGAAAATTCCTTTCTTAGTGCTCACTTACGTTATATAAAGAACCTAAATGCAAAATTTCAGGATTCTAGCTTCAGCGGTTTTGGCTGTGCCTTGATCTCTGGGTATGTCAATCAGTCAGTCAGTCAGTGGTGGATTTACCACTAGGCTGAGTAGGCTGGAGCCTAGGGCGGCAAAGTTTAGGGGGCGGCAGAATTGGCCCAAAATTTTTTTTCTTACAGAAATAAAAAATGCTTAACGTGTGATAAAAAATAGGGATTAAAGAAGTCTTGAAAATTTAACAATACATAAGAACCAAACAGTGTGCCTATAGTTTAATCTCAACTTAAAATAATCGCGGCGACTGAATCATAACCTTCTCCTTTTTGAAGTCAGTTAAAAAGTACTAAACACTTCGTTACACATATCTTCGTGAATATGGATTTTTAAAATATTGCAATAGGTGTAGATTAAAAGTAGTACTTTTAAATTTTTACTATCTTATAATCACCACTCAGGGTGGCATGAGGCCTTGGAATGAGTGCTTCCACTATCCGGTTCGCCAACGGTTAATTGTGTCTGAATGGAAATCTTCCTTTCGAGCCCTCTTCGCCGCCCCCTTTCGCGAGATGACATCTTAGCAGAAGGGTCTGATGACTGCAAGGAGGAACAAACGCTGTTATTTATAAGCTGGGAAAATTAAAAGTCCTCACTACAATCACTGTAAGAGTAAATGCAATGGGTGGTTCTGGGGCAACGCGCACGGTGCCTCCGTAGATACGTTGCGGTAACCGCGTATGGCGCTAACCGCTGATACCGCTCTCTGAGAATGCCATATACGCGACCTTCTCTGTACGGTCAGAGCTACAGTCAAGACCAGTGTACCAGCGACCAGTTTTGGAGCAAGCCATCGGAAACCCTCATCAAAGAGCCATCTTTCGTTAAGGATTAGTTAGGCACCGATACTTAGTTTGGGCCCGAACCGGTACGAGGATCAAAATTAAGTCACCAGGGAGTGAGCAGCGACGGGGCCCATGAAATAAGAGGAACTCTGTGTAATACTTATGGGTGTCCCTGTCACCCATGTTCGCAACTAACTAAACCACTAACTAAAGTGTCATTGGCGTAAAGATTACACCCAGCCCAGCCAGTTTAGCGCAAGCAGGAGGGTTTCTCGAGGTCTGCACTGCACGACATGATTCATTCTGCCTCTGATGCCTCTGGTTCAGTCATGTCCCCCACGCTGATTCTTCTACATATCAATGACATGTTAGCTTTTGGCAACAAAGGTTGCTATGCAGCAATAGCACAGTCCATGGAAGATAATTGGACACCCTACAACCAACCTGGCAGACGTTGAGGAAAAACGCCGGGCGCTTGTCGCTGAGCTCGACCGGGTTTTGAACCGCATTTTACAATGGGGTGATGAGAATCTGGTCGAGTTCAACGCTAAGAAAACACAGGGGTGCGCGTTCTCTACCAAAAAGTCTTCGTTTCTTCCCCTCCACACTTTTTAGAGCACTCATCTGCCACTATGGGATAAGCTTGGTGTCCTGGGCATGAATATTTGCCGTGCGTGGAGTACTGTTCTCATCTTTGTGATGTATCCGCGCAGTATTTGCTTGATGCCTTCGATTGATTGCAGCGGCGAGCAGTCCGCATTATCAACAGTTCCGACGCCACCGAGTCCCTTAAGCCTCTGCAGTTGCGGCGAAATATCGCCTCTATGGCAGTCCTCTGCCGCCTTTAGAATGGAGAGTGCTCTAAAGAGCTCTTTCAATTTTTTTTCTATGGAATAGGGGGGCAAACGAGCAGACGTATCACCTGATGGTAAGTGATAACCGCCGCTCATGGATACCCGCAACACCATGGGCGTCACAAATGGAGGTCACTTTGAGGATGGGGAGGGGGATGGGGGAAGAGGTTGAGATATGGGCCTCCGGTATCCTCACTCACTCGTTGAAACACAGCGCAAGCGCTGTTTTACACCGATTTTCTGCGAGGCCGTGGTATCACTCCGGCCAAGCCGGCCCATTCATACCGAAGCGTGTCCCTCCCACGGTATCCCACCTTCTCCCTTCCTCTACAGAACAACACGTGCTGGCCTTGGAAGTTACCGCCTTAGAGTCATAGAAATACGCTCTCGAACCAAACGGTTTGGTTCCTCCTTCCTGTGCCGAGCATTTAAAAACTGGAACTCACTTTTAGTGCATGTGTTTCCTTCCCACTATAATCCCGAGTCCTTTAAGCGGGGCGAGAAAAAGCATCTCTGCGTGCATTGTCTGCTTTCGCAGTGAGAACGGTGGCCCCCACTGTTGGATTCTGCTTGAGCTTACCATCAGGCTGAGCAGAGTATAAAAAAAAAATATTTCCTCCTAGCGACGAGTGAAGTGCGAGAGAGGAAAGGGTACCGTACTGCCTCCTTGTCCAGTCGACGATGACCGACTGCATTTCCATGGTGGGAAAGCCACTACGTGGTGCCTTCAGCCTGAACGACCAGCGCGTCATCGTGGCTTTACTAACGCACGTAATCACTCGTGGTCATTTGACTCAACACTGCGACCCTCACAGCAATGGCAGTCGATGCGGGTCGAGAGATGCTCTCAAACAAAATATGTGAGAGAGAGTAAGATATGGCGATTCGCAAATTTCCCCAGCTGGGTGATGGTTTAGCGTCCGATAAGTCAAGGGACGGCTGAAGGGATACACTAGTACATATTATGGCGGTAAGACCCGATACGGCACCCTCTTGTACCAGCTAAACATACTTTGGAGATCACGTCCGACTGTAACAGCGGGTATAACAGAACAGTGTGAAAGAGAGAGCGGAGTGGGATTGAATGAGGTTTAGAACCATCTTACTCCACCAGGCCCGGGAATGGTCCAGGTTCTGCACTCAGTTCAGGCGCTGGATATCGCTAAACGACCTCGAAGTCTAAAAGCGCAGGCCTGGGGGTAGCAGCAGAAACAGGTTAGGGTGACACAGACAGGACCGGACAGGTCACCACACACATACTGTTGTGGGAAAAGGCTGTCAACCACTTCCTGCAAGAAGCTGGACATGAGAGGCTCAGAAAGAGGGAGGGGTGGGATGCGCAGAGACGGAGCTAAGGGGATATCGAAAGGGGATATGAAAAGATCAGGGAAATATAAAATTTTAGGTTAGTAGGGGCGGCAAAAATTTAATAGCCTACTGGCGGCAAATCTGTAAATCCGCCACTGCAGTCAGTCACCTTACTCTTTTTATATACAATATACCTACCGTAACAAAGTAAAACAATGTTTCTGTTGCCTAGCCAAGTTTACATTCTACAAACGTAACCGTTACTAGAAAACTAACAAAAATATGGGAATGACGTCATCTCAACGCTAAATCCATGTGGTTAAAACAAAATATTAGGCAATTATGCAAGAGAATACAGGCGTTAGCGATTTTAGAAAGAGAATCGATGTTAAACACCAGCATATTGGCTAAGGGGGTTGAATTCTAGTTTTAATCATCTAAACAATGTTTGAAGGCCACTAATCACTGTAGCCCTGACTATACAAAGTATAGTAGGTATAGTAAGGTATATAATACGATTTAAACCGTAAAAGTTTCATGTTAGAAATAAAAACATCAACTGTCATAGATTCGTGTTTAAGTTCAGATGACAAGGATATTCGAACTATAATAAGCTTGAGAGATTTCAACGGCACGAAATTGAAGATAATGCTCAGATAAAAAGGGTCAGGAACCTCTTTCCCTTTTCATTATACATTCCGTACATAGTTATCGGAGAAGGAGCCTATGAACATTTTATATATAAAATGCACTACTCACATTTGTATTCCTTTGTCTAAAATTAATTCGGTAGAAATAAAGATAACCCATTTCGTTCAATCTCATAGACATAAATAAAATTAGAACGTACGTTTAAGGGATATATTGATCATAATACTGTAATCAAATAAAATTAAGGAGGAACAGATGGATGGCGATAAAAAAACAAATGAAACCCGTCTCAATAACATTAATTTTGTACTATCAGAAGGGGCGCAGGTTGTTTTCTAATTGAATTTGTATTCTCGTACCTCAGAAGTAATAATTGTATAAATTTAAAAGACCAGTTGTATTTTTGTTGATTAATTAAGTTGCTTAAATCTCGAAAGCGGAATTAACCAAGTAGTGGGTGGGTACGGTGAAATTTATTAATTATAATTTCTATGTCGCGTGTCGAAATTGAGCAAAAATTCAAAAAAAAAAAAAATACACGCTTTTGTTAGATTAACCTGTATGTATGTATGTAACGGAATCTCATAATTTCATTTTCACCTACTTCTAGGAGTCTGATTAACTAGAAAATTTACTTGACCCCTGCCGATGACAATACAATAATTTGAAAATAAACTAAAAAAAGTAGTTAAACAAATAGTTTTAAAACAAATCAACAAACACGCTTTTATAAATACCAAACTAAAAAGTAGAAAATAAATTAGGTATTGTGGAAAACTAAAAAGACATGCTTTAATAGCAATCGAAATAAAAAATAGAAAATAATTTTAATGTAAAAAGCGTGGGGTGCTTTCTGTAAATATTTCAATATAAAAGTGTGTTTGTTTAGTTTTTTAAAACATTTTTTTTTTATTTTCAAAGATAAATAATGTAATACAGATTGTCTTAGTGCATTATAAAGTGCATGAAACGAAACGGACTCATATTAAAGCCTCGGGTATGTGAACAAGAATGTAGGTAATACTTGAATGCATTCATGCAGTAACAATTATGCTTGAATTGTCACCTGCAAGCTTTCTCCTGCTCTCTATAGCAAGCCGACTTGAACAATTTCAAACATTCAATATCCATTTTATCTTACATCAGAATTTGTCCGCTGTAAACAATTGGAACAAGAATTCTTTTGATTTCAGATATGTACCTACTCATTAAATGTCTGAGTTTTCTATAGTATACATTAATTAAGGTGGCACCTTCACCTTCCTTGTTTTCATATAAAATGAAGTAGACGGACGTCAAAGAATGTTGGAAACGTAATAAAAGTGGGTGGAATAAACGACGAATATAATTTAGGATTCTGTGAATGACATCAAAAGAGAATCAGCGTCCGCCGTCCGGTCTGTTCCAAACCAAACTTCCTATAGATTACGTTAAGGTCAACAGAGTAGACCTGGAAGAATAAGGTGTGTAATTAGTAAAATATAAACAAACGTTGTATTTAATCATATTATAAACAATGGAGTTAAAGATTTGGTACCAATAATGTTTTCAAGTAAGTCAAAATAAATATTTTCTAATTAATTTTTATAAAAAGGTTCATTTGTACTAGTACAAATATTGATATATCTTTATTTCTATTAATAATTAAACTTGTCTACATTTTTTTATTATACCTATACCTGATTTGTACTGTTTACTAAGCATGTAACAGTTTAGTCTTGTCGGCACTTTTATTACACTTTTGTCTAGCTCGAACAAAGGATTTCTTTTTTAGTATCATAATTGATTTCAATAAAACAAATAATAAACTTCTATGAAAGCTTACTAAAATCTTATAAAATAATAACATATCAGACAACACATTCAATAATTTTATTGAATTTAGTTATTTCACAAAATATTTGTCTTCTAAATGGAATTTTATGGCTTTGTTGCTGACGAGCAGTGCCTTTAAAAGAGAATCAAAAAAATATACGGCCGAATAGAGAAACATACTCCTTTTTTTGAAGTCGGTTGAAAAACCTTGCAGCGAGAGTAAAAGCCGAGTTAAACGACTATAACATTAAGAATTGGAGGATTATTATAGACGTTGCTGATAACTTGCCCTCTAATATCATAGCCTCTTGATTATTTTGGCGTATTCTTTACCTCTACATAACTAACTCATTAACTTCAGTACATCTACAACCAGAAGCAGATGGGACGTCAAACTAGCTACTTTGCCATATTACTAACTTATAAGTAGGTTCTGCAAAAGACTTCATCAACCGCGCCGTGCTGATGATGCAACGCTTAAAAGAGACCAGCATTTAAAACCCCAACGTAAGTTTTTCAACCGTCAAACATGAGTGCGAAGAACACTGTAATGACTACCGGTACCTTCTAGGAGCACGACTAACATGACTGCTCGGATGGCGTAATGGTTTCAAATTGTTGTTCTGAGTTTGGGTATTCTTTGAGTTCATGTATGTTTGTATAGTTTCCCGCGCCACATGACATATTCCTAGTGCGGAGTTGTCTATTTAAAAAATAAAAGAATAAAATATTATTGTAGTTGTTCCCACAAAGATTTATTGATTTTTATTTGTTTGTTAACATTCGTAACTCAAACAAGGTTCGTACATGACTCTATTTATAAAAGCTTCTTTGATTTTCTTTACTGTATGTGTGTGTTCTTTACGAGTACTAATTACGTGCCTAAGGATTACAGTAGGTACGTATTTTTGAAGGAAGTAAGTAGGTAGTTGATCTTTGCTTTATTATGGTAAAGTAATTTTCTGGTGTTAGGAAAAAGGTCAATATTCTGTGCATTAGTGTGCATATATGGATAATGACCCCAGGGAGTAGTATTTAGATCACCTTATATGTATACCGAGGGTTCGAAGAGTATTGTAAGCACCAAACAAAACTTCCAAAAGTTACACTACCCAAATGTAGTTGTTTCGAATTTATAAGTACTTTGTTTGTACTAGGTCTGCGGTTCAAATATTCGTTAAACCTTTCTGCCTATAGTTATCGATTACTAGCTTTCGCCCGCGGCTCTGCCTGCGTGTTTGTCAGATTTCAAGTTATAATGTGGCTTACTATTGGTAAATCAATTTTCAAAATCGATTCAGTAGACCCAGAGGTTACCCCCTACAACCTCAGAAATTTACAACTTTACCTCTTTATAACTATCGATAAATCGATTATATAACGATGAGTTCATATTAAGTACATACTACCCAGACAGTTGTTCATGTCACTGAAATGAAAAGCTGACCGCAGATAATTCAATGCATGCCTATATAAAGATGTATAAGTACGAGAATTACGGAATCGTGTAATAGTTACCTACTTAATATGTAGCTTTGAATTGTTGACATTTAGAATGATTTCGTAATCACTTTTTTTCTTTAAGTTTTTCTTTTTTCTTTTAAGTGTCTCTACTCTGCCTGATGGAAAGGATAAGAAGAATCCAAAAGTGGTTGTCACCATACTTATTGCAAATGCAGGCAATGCAACAATGCAGCATAGTGATCCACACCATGGCGGCTTAGTGAAACTTATGCATCACTGGGCCTCCAGTCTCGCACTCACTAACAAAACACAACAGCACAAATGCTGTCATTTTACGTTGATCTTCTGTGCGAGGATAGTACCGCCCCGGTCGAGCCGGCCCGTTCGTACAGAAATCAGCATGACCCTACTACCTTGAAAAAGTTGTTCTGTCTGTTGATCTTGGCACTGACGATTAAGCCCGAGGTCTTGGGTTCGATTCCCACTGTTCAGTCCTCTCACTAGTGGAGCGACATTTGAGATGTCTTAGGACCCATAGTAAAACATTCACTCGCTACACTTGCCCACTAGCAAGAAGGCTGAACCACGGCTGTGTCACCGTGTTCTTAATCTAAACTAAAATCATTAAGCACTTACTGGAGTTGTGTGGCGTCCTGTTTTCGGCGTTCCATTCCAAGAGATCTCTTGGGTAGTGGTAGTTTCTTCTCTGCGTCGTCACACAATCATAAACTCCTAAAGTGCTGTACAACTTTCAAGGTATTCGAATTACAATAAACTCGCTTCAGCTATCGCGGAACGCGCCTACAAACTCGCAAGTCCAACCAGACCTCACACAAACGGTTTATCACTAAAGACCGGGTCGATGGACAATACAATTAGCTTAATATCAAATACGGTTATATGAAATAATATGAAATACGGTTTTCAAACAATACTCGTCTACCATTCACAACGCGCGTCCTTCCAGTAATCGTCTCACGCTGGCATACAGCGAGCCTACAAGTATGTTAGCCTAACAAAACCCACGGTGTAATCAATCTCACGCGGAAGCTATGCGAGTATCACAATCAAATTAAATTACCGCCCGCCATTACTCGACTTGTTCACGAGAGTTCTATCACGATTCCCTCCAACGTCAAAACTAGAAAAATAGTGACAAACAAAAATGTTGCCATTATAATGACGTTCGAAATCTAACACCCACCCAGAACAAATAGCTGTGTGATAAGCATGACGGTTTCTTCAGTATCTGGTTGGAATTTACCTATAATTTGAATGTATTTACAAATATACAAGTATGTTTATAAGCAGTATGTTTACCATATACAGGGTGTGCGTGTTGCGATCAGACGGCCGTGTGTGAGAGTGTGAGATGTCCGAGGTTATCACATCACACTAACATATAAAGGCGAAAGTTTGTGTGTATGTTTGTTACTTCTTCACGCAAAAACTACTAAACGGATTTGGATGAAACTTTACAGTAATTTAGATTATACATCAGAATAACACATAGGCTACTTTTGCAGCGACAACCGACATACACGCGGGCGGAGCCGCGGGCAACAGCTAGTTATTAATAAGTCTGTGCACGATGATAAATAAATTGAATTGATTGATTGATTGAATTTTTTTGTAAATACCTAAATTTTATACATAGAAACACCCAAACTCCAAAACAAATATTTGCAGATCATACAAACATTTGGGCCGACCCGGGAATCGAACCCGAGACCTCAAGCACAGAAGTCGCATACGCTGCCACTGCGCACTACACTCATGATGGCAACACTGGTTGTTATGGATTTTATTTTAATTGGTCTTCCTTCTCTTTGCATTGATGGTGTCCGTAATTTGCTCCCATAGTCGCCTTTAACGATACCCATGGGATGAATAGGGACGGTGAAACTATGTATTCTTAATCGGTCACGAATATGCGAAAAATTATTTCTGTGCTTACCAATGACACTTTTTGCTCCTTTTATTATTTCTTTGGTCTGCGAATCTAATAATCCCCGAAGATACAGAAATGTAATTTTGCCGCACGATATTAAAGGTAATTTATCATTTTAATAGAATCGTTGTGACAAATTGAAGATAACAAACGGCGAAATCACTTTCTTTTTCTATTGCACTGTCTTTTTCTAATGCTGTAATAAGTTATATTACTTGACATATGTATACGATATACTTAAGTAGTATTTTTGTGAATTAAACTTCTAACCTACATTTAAATGAAAACACATGTGCAACTGTCCAAATTTTCCGAGTTCAAAGTGGACTGACTAAAAAGTGACATTAAAAACACCTAAAACTGTAGCTGTTCCCAAACTTTGAACGTATTATAACACTACTAAATTGAAGAGTACTGATAAGGCAAATAATTTACGTAGAAATGTAAAATGTTGTAATTAGTTTGGTTACACCGGCCATCTTTACTCCTGATCAACTCGTTTGAGAAACATTGGTTTCTTTGTTTACCTTTTGTCTCAGAGGAAGTTGAATAGGGTATAGTTAGTTATAAGTTTGTGAGTATGGATGGATGTTTGTTACTCTTTCACGCAAAAACTATTGAACGGATTTCGATGAAACTTTACAGTAATATAGCTTATACATCAGAATAACAAATAGGCTACTATTTGCCGCGATAACCGACATATACGCGGGCGGAGCCGCGGGCAACAACTAGTTAGTGATATTTCTAAAGTGTATCGGACAGAACAACATTCAAAGTTCAGAGTCAAGATGGGACTAGCGAATCTAACACGTTTCTTATTTACAAAAAAATGTGGTTTAAATCATCATGAGACTGATTTGTCTATGATGTGACTATGACTATGTATTAAAGAAAAATACTTTAATCTAGGTTTTGAGAATGTTCATTGGTTCATTGAATTTCATTTTTAGATACATCTCACTGTGACTTGGGACTACGCATTAAGACTATTTGCTCTGATTTAAAACAGATTATCAATAATTATCATCAACTTTAGGCGTTTGAGAGGAGATATGCAAGATATCTCACCACAATCACGTTTTATTTCTTTATAAACTTTATACACTTAAATTGTACATTGGCAGAATAATGCCTATGGCATTTTCTTTCTGTCAACCTTCGGGTGGTGTAGGAATCTTATAAGATAAGTGCACAGAGGTGTGTTATAAAACTGAAAGTAAAATCTATCTAAGTACAATTTTAAATTAATGTAATTTACCATTATGCTAAATTAATTTCATTATAGTTCCACCATAGTTTAGGCAGCAAAGGTTTCACGAAGAGGTTTTGATTTAACATTAAATGTTGACTTAATTTGTCAAGGGTCACTAAATTAATAGGCACGTGAATTCTCCTTTCAATGAGCTAAGGGTTGCTTCTAATCTGCCGTTATAGTAATAAACAAACAGACTCAACAGATTAATTCGTCAAAGTGTAGAGAAGTGAAGTAGCAGGGAGTTGCTGCATTATATTGCTTCCGAACTTCAACAAAGAAGCAGCAACTACAATATAGGTAGTACGTGTCTTTACATGTATAAAACGACAGCAGTTTATTCATTAGACATGTAGAAAGATGATACTAAATGTGCATTTAATTTACATACAACAAGGAAAAATACATCGACATAAAATCAAACAAAAATAACACCCTTTTTTTCTTTCCTCCCCCCTTTGCGTAGGAAGGACGTAACATCCGTTCACGGTCCTCACACATTGATGTCTACAAAGCTACGCTCAGACTGATTCAAGCTTTTATGTATCAAAGAATATAATATGATCAATAATCTCTAATCCTATTTCTACATATACGAGTAATATACTAGCTGAGGTGATACACGCGGTTATTGTTGTACCTTTACAACTGCGGGTAACACCGCGGGGCAAAGCTTGTCAAAACAAGTAGCCTAAGTTACTCCTTAGTACATGAGCTATCTACCAGTGAAAGTCCCGTCAAAATCGGTCCAGCCGTTCCAGAGATTAGCCGGAACTAACAGACAGTCAGACAAAAATTTTAAAAAATGATAATTTGGTATATGTACCGTGTATACTTACATGTGCATTTAGTAAAAAGCGTTTATTTTATTATTACAAACAGACACTTCCATTTTATTTATTAGTATAGATTAATTTATACTCTCGATCGTCGGCACTTGATGGAACTTGTTGAAATACATTGTAGAATAATTAAACTTACCTACTTGTGCTTATTCCACTATTTTTATTAACTTTAACCCTGACCGGTTTTGCCTTATGGCAAAGGTTACTATTAGGTTCTTTCTAGCACATATTAATTGTAGATAAGTTACAATGCAAACATATTTTCGTATTCTATTAGATCCTGTGAATCAAGAACATGGCAATAAAAGTTCTTTCATTATTTTAGATAGCCGAAGAACGTAAAATGAAATGTAAGAATAAAACGTCCTTTGATATTAATCTCTTTTACCCCGTACTACATAAAAGAATAATAAAAAAGATAGAATCTCATTTTATTACTTTGACACCTAAAATAAACTTTACTGGGAAGGTGATTGATGACCACCCTACTCAATGTAGCATCTAACTGCAGATTCTGTAGATTATTAATTGATTTAGGATTCACTCGGGTGCGGTTGCGGTAGATTGGCTTGTACTTGAGCGTACTTATATAGGTGTCATATAGTATAACACCTACATATATAACTACATATATATCTTTTGCATTAATAATGAACAAGTAAGCTAAAATAATAGTAATCAGTGTACATACATTAAAAAAAACCTATGAAATTGACAACCTCCTCTTTTTGGAAGTCGGTTAATAAAATCATTTTCAGATCGAAAACGAGATTCCTTAAAAGATTTGAGGTACCGTGAATCCTTTATATCATTGAATAAATAATGTAAGCAAGGGAGTTTTCCGTATCTTTGGAAATTATCATTGTTCATACGAAGAACAATGAAAAGGCGTAGAAGGTCGTTGATTAAAAGCACCTATCCCTTATTTAAGATTGACAGTTTTAAACTTTTTCTACACACGTAATTGTATTTCTGAATATATTTAATACCTACTTGCGGTATTGTATATTTATATATTGTATATTTGTTTGATATTATGCGTTAGTTTCTAAAGACCGTTTACCTTTGAGATCGCCATTTGTTTATGAGAGTTAAAATATAGATTTGTCTTTATACAATGGATTATATCTCCATTTTCAAAGATATAGTGCCATAATACAGGTAAACATGACCTATAACGTCTTTATAAATTATAGTAATATGTTTTTCTCGGGATAGAAGAGTTGGTGTTCTTATATTCGATTACTGCGCATCAATAATCCATAATGTCCAACTGCAGGGCTTGGGTCTCCACTTAGGAGAGGGTTGAGGCCGATTACTGCTCTAGGTATATGAATAAAAATATCTACACACTTTTATTAGCTACATTTATAACTAAATAACACCTATTTAAAAAGTAATGGCAGTTATTTTTTTAATGCGAGTAATTTTGAATAGGCATATTAAAATTTTGAAACGTATGTGTTGCTCGGATAACAACACTGTACTCAACATCTTGGAGCTGATTTTATGAATGACTCTCAATTTAAAACAGGCTAGTAGGTTAGCTTGTCATGAGCCAAAACTCAAGCAACTCCTTTGAATTTGGATTCAGGGTTCCGAGTCTAGGAGATTGTACCAATGACCTAATTGATGTAGATAATGATTTAATTTTTGAAGAGAAATTTTCTGTAGGCAAGTTTGGATGGGAAGTAAATGAATGATAAGTGCCTACCATACGCGCAAGTATCACCGAAGTTATAACTGCGCAGGTAAAACTGTCGTGTTACAGTTGGTTGGCGCGTGATATAGTTTTACCAGCCACACGCATGGTGTTCCGTGTAGAAGCCGGCCTGCGCAGGCAAAACTGTGGTGATACTTGCGCGTGTGGTAGGCCCATTAGTTGTCATCGACATGGTCACATGGCCTGTCAACACTATCACTATAATAACTGTAGCTATAAGTTTAACTTATTCCGCTAAGCTAGCTGTCAAGGTATAGATACATATATTTATGCTCACAGGTAAATACATAAATAATAGAAAAAAAAGATGATTATAGAAAAAGAAATATTATAGAATTTAATTTAAGATCAAACAATTAATTGTAATTGCCAAAAATAACAACTGTTTGTTTTTATATTTAAGTTTTCACTTCTGTCAGCAGTCCTCATGACTGCTTTGTGTTTTTTTCCCTTTTATTTACTTGAAATTTGTAAGTAATCATTAACACGTTCGGTGCATTACGGGAACTATTTGGCCGTATTTGACTTTCGTGCTGTGCGGCAGCTATCTGACCTTGTTTTGCGCTCTGTGCAGGGGGTGTTTTACTAGGATCCCGTGAAGTTATGAAAAAGACAACTATATATCCGATAATCTCGCTTCATTTAGTATCACTTACAATAGAAAAATAATACGGGAAGCATTTTATCGTAACGCACAGAAGTGATATTTTTTTCGTTTGGTGCGGTACGGGAACTATTTTGTCGTAATTGCAACCCCGTATAGCACCGAGGTGTGTGCGCGAGGCGCTTCAGTTTGCCATAGTATTGTGCGAAGTTCGATTTTATAATATTAATAAATAAAAGAATAGGGTTTATTATCGCTTACAATTTCTCATATAATATTCACTAAGCACTATATCGTTAGTTTACCAATTAATATAAAGTAAAGATCTCATGTGAATACTTATTTGTCAAAAATACTTGTTTAATTATAAATTAATCATAGTTTATAAAGTAAAGATCTCATGTGAATACTCATTTGTCAACTATTTTGATAAGGTAAGAAGGAAGAAAGAACAGTTTCTACAGAATGAGTATACTTGTTCAATTTTATGTACCATTTGATGATGAATATGATGTTAATGAATCTTCGGATTTCGGATATTCGTTCAAGAAAAGAGCTTACTGAAGCTCTTGGCAATCCAAGGTCTTTAAGCAGGTTATAGAGGGATTTCGCTGGTATACCCCTCGCACCCACTTCCACGGCATACAGCGCAACGACATAACCATTTTTAGTTATTTCGTTGGTTAAGTCAAAGTACTTGTTTCTTTTTAAAGCGTGGTCTTTAGGGATGTTCGTTTCCCACGGCACCGTGAGTTCTACTAGTACTACACGCTTAATTGACATTGCATAAAGAAATATGTCCGGTCTGGACGCCGAGGCACAGATATCCTCCGGTATTCTGTAGTGATTTTCATACGTGTCCACTAATAATGTCCAGTCACTGGCGGTATTTATAATTGAGTACGGCTTTTGTGTGAGTGAAGTCTTTTTTGTTGAGCCTTCCTTTACAAACGCGATGTTAGTTTTTATGTTTGTTGTTATTCCTTTTTTCGCTCTCGCCAGTGATAAACAGCTTCGCGTATGATGAGTAATACCCTATCATGGCGACGTGAATAATGACCCCGGTCTAATAGCGCCTTACAACCTGTCAGTAAGTGCCTGGCTGTACCTATTGCCGCATTGCACATCGTACAAGCCTTTTCTGTAGCTTTTCCCCACCTTACTAGGTTGCTTTGATCGGGGAGAGTTAATTGAAAGGCGTTGAGGTAGAATTTTAACAGGGCGGGTGACCAATCATATAAAAGTGTGCGCCATTTCAAAGCTGGTGGGATACAAAATTCTCCTAGAGTTAACCATTCATTCTGCATTTCTAGGTTCATTGCGTGTACCTTATAGGTCTCGTTTTCATCTTGTTGTATGAAAGATTTTGTTATCTCTTTGTCGGTCTGTCTTCTAGCATTTCCCAATCCCACTCTACTGGACTGCGTACCCACCATGAATTTTTTGTGGAATTGGAGCCGTGACTCTAGCTCTGATGAATTTTTGTCTTTTGGAAGGGATCTAACGATTTCGTCTTGGGATTTTGACAAGACATGCATTTTGGTAACTCTTAGGTGTTTGTAGAGTTCCGAAGGTTTTTTTAATTTCATTCCAAAATTATTCGAGCTCCTGTACAACGTTGACGGGTCTGCAGATGGTGCTAGCCCGAGCCACGACTTCAATGTCTTAGTGACTTTCGCGTCCAGTGTTCTAATGTGGTTCTGGTTTATATCATATACTAAAAACGACCAGTTGAGACGTGATGTTAAGTAGTTGTCGTAAATCCAAGCTTTTTTTACGTTACTAATTGGCTGTTGGTCTACCTTGTCAATGTCTTTTACGAAGTCATCGACTATTACGTTTATAGATGACCTTTGTAGTCTATCTTTCTTCCAAGGAATTTAAAGGGCACGGTTTCTGATATTATTGAAACACTTTCCCCACCAATAGTAATCCCGGGGTCATATGAGGTATACCTGGTGCCTCGCCGGCCCAGACAAAGGCAATAGCATTTGCTAGGTTTTGTTCTCATTCCCTCAAAGATGATTAATATTTGTCTACTGAATGTCAAAAGTGGCCATGATGAAATCCTGGATCTAGAGGTATAAGCCTTGACAAAAGAAACCTAATAAAATTCAAACGTAAAAAATCCAAAAGCATTAAGTTAGAATTTCTAATGTTGGGCGTCAAAGATAATACTAGTGGTACAAAAAATATCTACTATATAGTGGTCGCCCAACTGTCTCACGCGCCAACCAACTGTATCACGACAGTTTTACCTGCGCAGTTATAGCTGTGGTGATACTTGCGCGTGTGGTAGGCACTTAAATGACCACGTAAAGGTCGCTAAAAGAATACTTGTTGTTGTTGTTGATGTGTGGTACGCACCTGTGGTGACAGATTAACAATACAAAGTGTCACCACCTATTCATCCTGTGGGTGTCGTAGGAGCCGACTGAAGGAGCACGCAAAAAAACCTCACTGCAAAGAAAAGGAAAAGTACCACCCCGTCTGGCCAGCATGGTATAGTATACCAAAACCTCCTTTCTAAGGAGAGGCCTTTGTACAGCACTGGCCTATTACAGGCTGTTGATGATGATGATGACGATTTTCTGATGAAAGAAAGGAAGATTTCTTTTTCTTTTTACTAGCTTTTTATTAACTTGCAATGTATTTATGTATGTATGCTTGTATGTTCGGGTGGAATCTTGCAACTCAGTTATGAAGCAGATATCTGCAACCAATTTTGCTGAAATTTTGCAAGCATATGTATACAGCGTGATAATACAATATTATAATGACAAGGAGCTGAACTGATGCTGGAAATGGAAGGTGGCCATAGGAACTCTGTAAAGAAATGTCGCAACATCATCGAGTTTGGACTCGTTTGATTCGTCTCGAGGCAATAAAAGCTTGTTTTTTTAAAGGTTTTTAAATTTAATTTATTTTCTGTAATTCTTGCAAAGAATAAAATAGAAAATAGGTAGAATGAATAGCTAATAGTTACTTTAAAAGATCTGTTTTTCAATCTCGGAGCGATTTTCATACTATTTCGTCTCAAATTATTATATTCTCTTGAAGATCTTGATGTTATTAAATTACTAATGTCTGATCTGATACAGCGCTTGGCATTTCTTTCATAACATATCTTAGTAATATAGTTGTAATATGAATCATCTATTAAGATGAAAAATAAGATTTTGACGTTGATAAATGAAGAACATCCATTTCTCAAAGTGCTGGCACATTCGATAGGACATTTCCATAAATTATTATAAGACAGGTAGATAATGTTATATGGAGAAAAGTTTTTGTCCTTTTTGGATATGGATTCTAATAATTGATAGTTTTCTATTAACGGACCCAAACAAGGTCAAGCCATACAGCAGATATTTATGAGGGAAACACATTTTGTATGGCTGTCTGAGGTTCAAATCCTTAATGTGTGACTAAATGCTTTTTATTTATGGATATATATATTATATATATTCATATTGTGTGTATATGTATACATGTGTGTGCATTTATATTTTTTTTATTTAACACCACCTTAGGTTCTACACCTACACCACCCTTTATTTGGTTTATTGCTTTCTCCTGTCAATATGTCCATCCAAAGGTTGCCTGGAAGAGTTTGGTAAGGCCGCCCATAATTGCTGTACAATAAAGTACATTCTAATAATATGTATTTACCTATGAAATTGCCGTTTCGTATGCAATAAGTGAAAGTACTTATTTTTTCAAACTTTTTTATTTCTGTTATTCGAAGTAATCACCCATGCAATCGACGCATCTTTGCCAACGCATTGGCAATTTATTGATATTCTTGTAAAAATCAGCTGGACGGGAGGCAACAAACTCTTTAAAGGCATTTTGTACTGCCTCTGGGAAATTGAATTTTTTACCCACTAAAAAGTTGTCTAAATTTTGGAAAAAGTAATAGTCGGTAGGTGCAAGGTCTGGTGAGTATGGCGGATGAGGGAGAGCTTCCAACCCCAGCTCTTGCAGCTTGGAGACTGTCTGTTGCTCAGTATGGGGTCGCGCGTTGTCGTGAAGGAGCAGTGGGGACGACCGATTGACCAAAGCTGGTTGCAGATGTGCAAGCTTCTCCATCATTCTCTTCAGTTCTTCACAGTACACATCTGCATTAATGTTCATGCCGTTTTGTAAAAAGCTTTGGTGAATCACACCCGCACTAGACCACCAAACAGTGACCATCACCTTTTAAGAGGTTATTTTTGGTTTAGGGCATTGCTTTGGTGCTGAACCAGGGTCTAACCAACTTGCTGAGCGCTTTTGATTGTCGAACAGAAGCCATTCTTTGCCTGTTGAGCAGCGCAAGGCAGCTTTCGACGCGTACGTTGCGCTGGCGATCGTTAAGGTCGTGGGGCACCCATCTATCAAGCTTTTTTACCTTGCCAATTTGTCGCAAATGGATCAATATTGTTTTGATGCTTACATTAAAAGCTGCTGCTAGCTCAGCTGTTGATTGAGTTTCGTCAGCTTCCACAATCGCCTTTAATTCATTATTGTTAACCAAAGTCTCCGGACGACCACGAGCTTCATTTTTCAAGTCAAAATTTCCAGAGCGGAACCGGGAAAACCAATAACGGGTTGTGCGTTCGTTTGTACAGTTCTCTCCGTAAACGTTTTTGATGTTACGTGCCGTTTGTGTCGCGTTGGTGCCACGACGGAACTCATATTCCATAATCACACGAATTTTTAAAGTATCCATTATGACGAAAAATGTTCAAATGTAATGAAAATACAACGCTAAACACAAAACAAAAGACTGAGTTTGTAAATAGAATGTCATGGTTTTACAACAAAATTAATTTCAATTTAGAATACAGAGCCATTACAAACTTTTTTTTATTTGAAATGACCAGTACTGAAGAACGGCAATTTCATAGGTAAAGACCTAATATATTTATTATTTTGTTCTCTGAGGGTTTTTCCTATACTTCCTAAGCTAAACCGGGGTCGACATTTTACGACGAGTGACTGCCACTAGACCTGCAACCCAAGTAGTAGACGATATTGAAGTTCTTTTGAAGTCAAGGTAGTGCCACGCTGGTTTCAGCCCTGTTGGGCCGGCTTGACCGGGGCGGTACTACCCTCGCACAGAAGATCACCGTAAGATGTCAGAGTTTATGTTGTCATGTTTCGTTGTTGAGTGCGAGACCGGAGACCCAATTTTTTTTTTTTTTTTTTTTTTATGTTTGGCCCGCCAAAATGACTCTACTCTGCCTGATGGAAAGCATAAGCAGAATCCAAGAGTGGTGGTCACCGTGCTCACTGCGAATGCAGACAATGCAGCATGGGGACCCACACCATGGCGGCCTAGTGATGCTGCTGCATCTTTTAGTCTAGTCAACAAGTTTGGAACTTGTTGACTAGACTAATTGGGCCTCCGGTCTCGCACTCACCAACGAAACACGACAGCACGATCGCTGTCATTTTACGTTGATTTTCTGTGCGAGGGTAGTACCGCCCCGGTCGAGCCGGCCCGTTCGTGCTGAAATCAGCGTGGCTCTACTACCTACTCCAATGATGCAGTGTCGGCCAGGCCGCCAGGGTGTGGGTCACCATGCTGCATTGTTGCATTGTCTGCATTCGCAACAAGTATGGTGAAGTGGTTAAAGTGCTCTCCGAGGCTCGGAGGGGTCTCAACATATTAATAAATGGTCTAACTTTGGAATATGTTAACCTACGCGGTTCCACTGAGCCACGCGCCCTTCTTCTCTTTAGTTTATTACTTACTAGCAACCCGGCCCGATTTCGCACGGGTTCATTATGTAAAATATAATACAGCCTATGTTTCTCTGAGATTTTTTTCGACGCCTTCAACAAATATCGTTATATAATTTATACTCTCGATTGTCGGCACTTGATGGAACTTGTTGCAATACATTCTAGAATCAAACTCACTTGTACTTGTTCCACTATTTTTATTTTTTCTTTACACCTGACCGGTTTCGCCTTATGGCATTCTCAAAGGTAATAGTGGAACAAGCACAAGTGAGTTTGATTCTAGAAAATATTGTTATATTTTAGCCAATATACAAATAAAACATAACAAATTGTATACGAAAACCTTCTTCAAGAACCACTCTGTATCTATACTCACACACACACACTCACTCTGTGTCTATAAGTAAATACCACATAAAAATCCGTGCAGTAGCTTTTCAGTTTATCGCGAACAGACAGACGCGGCGGAGGACTTTGTTTTATAATATGATGTAGTGATTGATGATTGCAGTTAAACTTCATCTTGACAATAAAATGTAAATTGAGAGCTATGTGACATCGGGTCAGGCAGTTAGACTGTTTTTTTTCCAGAAGTTATTTCCAAAACATGTCACCAATCTTCAGAACTGAAAACGTAACAAACCTTGATTACTTGCGAGACTATGCCTGTGAGATAATATGACACGCAATTCTGAGGTGCGGCAACCAAGCAAGCACCTGAAGTTGACACAATATACATATTGTATAAATTTGGAAACGATTTACCCTGTTTACCTACAAGAGAAGTGCTACCGACCTAACTCCATTGAATCATACCGCTGTCTACTAAGAAGATACAAAGCTGACAAATGTATTTTTTACTTATATATATCTACATTCTCTTGTTAATCATGTGATTGATGATTCTGTTGAAGCTAAAAATAATAAAGGGCTTTAATTAAATCAGTTGCCATTAAAATCCCGTGGCATAATTATGTATATAATTATGCGGAGAGATTTCTTAATCAAAACAAACTTTAAAGGGCGAACTTGAAACAATTACTGGCGGTATAATTATAGCATACAGCGATAAGTTTATCTGAGTTACATAATTTATCACACTCTGCTTCCTTGCTCCTAAGCCATTACATTTTCATTTAAAATACAAAGTGCAAGTGCCTTTAAAAACTCTCTCTTAAGACTTTTGCTAGGCACTTCCACTTTGTCTCAAGCTTGCTTCTGTCAGTGCGACAGATAGCGTTGTCCATCCTCGGATTGCTGCGGATAGCTACTGGTCGTCAGAATAAAGGCATTGTAAGAGACATTTATAGTGACGAGACACATAAGATACAGAGTATTAGAAATACAGATGCAAATACAAAATACTTCTTCCTTCAAAATAATATTATTTTTGAAATTGCTTAAATATCTGTGATTATACATAAAAATACAAAGTCAAACGTAGAACGTAATAGTTTTTAAATGTGCTTAAAATATGCGTTAGACTAGTTCAAATTTACAGAGATGAATTGGATCTCTTAGAGCCTCTAGAGGAGAAAATAACACAATCCTAGCTGCTCCTAATCTTCTATTCCTCAGGAGCTTCTTCTATTGTCATTAACTTTATTATTTCTTCAAAACATCACTGCTACAACTTCAGAACACACACACATGACTACGAATAAATTTTATACAAATAGAGATATATATTTTGGTATATTTGTTTTGTTATTTATACCACACTTCTACTTTCTGTACGTCAAAATTACGTTGACATGCTCTTTTTCATTTTCGTGATTATTATCAAACCAACCTGCTCAGAAATATGCTATATACTCTATTTTCTTCTTGGTATTACCTAACTTAATTGCCTCTGTAATACTACACAATACCTGGAACTAATTCAGCGGTAGATAATAGTTATTTGTTATACAAGAGTGCAAAGTTGCTTTTTAACCACGTGCTCAATTTTGATGACCGAGCAAGCGAAGGATTCTAAAATTGAATCACGAGCGTAGCGAGTGATTAAAAAATTAGATTCCTGAGCGTCAGCGAGGGAATCAAAAGAGCACGAGGTGAACTATCTTTGCACTCGAGTGCAACACGTAACTTTTCATTCCACCTCAGCGAGGAAACAACTAAATGCAAAAAAAGCATTAACAATCACAAGATACTTTTATTTCAGTTTAGGTATTGATATTTATTAGGTACTACATTATGATAGGTAAGTATTACAGATTTATTTTTAAATTATTTCAAAAATACTTAGGTACTCGCTCAACCCCGCGGTGTTACCCGCGATTTTTGTCGTACCGCAAGTTACACCGCGGGACAAATCTAGTCTAAAAAAAGTAGCCTAAGTTACTCTTTAGATTATCAGCTAGCTGCCAGTGAAAGTCCCGTCAAATTCAGTCCAGCCGTTCCAGAGATTACCCGAAACAAAGAGACAGACAGACCGACTGACAGACAGACAATGTAACAGAAATTGTAAAAAAATAATATTTTAGTATACCTATGTACCGTGATACATACATATGCATTTCGTATATATATATTGTAATATTACAAACAGACATTTCAATTTTATTTATTTGTATGGATGTATAGATAAATTAAGAAAAATTGAAAGTTACGTTGCTATAGTTAAGAAGAAAATGATGCGGCCAGCACAGTTATACGTCAGTGGCGGCCAGAGCAAATAAAAAAAAAACTACACCAAGAAGGTTCCCAGTCTAAGTTTTTAACAAATTAAAAAATATTGTATGATAAATTCGGTAAAGTGAAGTAAATAGGTTTAATGATGTTTTGAATTCACAAACTTAGTGCACCCGAGCGATGTTCTAAATTCAATTTACATTATTCTCTAGAGGATAAAAACGGCTTTTACACTCAGATATCGAAGGGCAAAAATACTCTTTACGAGCTGGTGGGATGAAAATTAGTTTTTTGAAGAGTTTGAGGTTCTTGAAGTTTTTATTTTAAATGTCAAGAAATTATGGTTATTAATTATTCGTATGTAATTAGTCCTATTGCTAGTACAAACAAACAACACTCTGAAACAACAAAAGCTGCTTCAAAACAGTACTTAAATAAGTACCTAAAATATATCAAGTTTATCAGAAATTATTGACCTTCGTTTTATATTCATAAAAAACAAAAACCCGACGAAAAACTAAGACACATTTGTAAAGAAAGCACATTTACACATACTGTGGTTTAATATTTGATCACGCTTTTACTATTAAACGAATTTAAATTAGATTTGCACACTAGAAAGTTTGTGTCCTCTACTGACACCCTGGTAAACTGAAGACTGCAAATGTATAAAATGTGAGCCGGATTACAGAATTCACCACTTCATGACGTGGTTGAAAATTTCATGAGAGATGATAAATTTTTAAGTTATTTGTTACGCATTCCAGTCTAAATTTAACAAATTATCATATATTATTGTGCAAGAGAACAAAACTCTCAAAAGTGATTTGGTCAGAGAGTTAGTATATTGATTGACAAACCTACACTTCATTAGTCTACTTGTGAATTTAACTATTTCTTTATATCGCGTAAGTTTATACAGATAAAAAGAAAACATTTAAAATTAAAAAATTTAACAAAAAAAGAATCGACTTTAAGAACTGAACCAAATTGAAATGGGACCACACGGGAAGCACCAGGTTTCAAATAAAAAAGAATCATCAAAATCTATTCACCCAGTCTAAAGTTATGAGGTAACAAACAAAAAAAAAAACCGTCGAATTGATAACCTCCTCCTTTTTTGAAGTCGGTTAAAAATGTACCTAGACCTATATAGCCCATGTCACAGAACAGAGAGGCCTAATCGATTCACCCAGTCGAAAGTTATGAGGTAACAAATAAAACAAAAACTACCCTCGAATTGATAACCTCCTCCTTTTTTGAAGTCGGTTAGAAATGTATAGAGCCTATGTCACAGAACAGAGAGGCCTATGTCACCTGGGCCATTAATAAAACCGGTTCAGTAGGTTAGGCGCATACAAACATTACTGTCAAAACCATTAATTAGCCTTCCTTTTAGTTTCGTCGTAAAATGTTACCTACACAGAGCTGTGTACCAATTTTAACGGTTATAGGTTTCTACGTAGTAGCTCGATAGTGTGTCCAGGCTTTCGAATAATTAATTAGGTAACACACGGCGCAGACGGTCACTGGTTATCTCCTTGTAGCAACACGTCCTCTGTTTCTATCGAGTTTATTACACCGACGTATTCTATAGACTGGATAAGAAGTGTAAGGATTAGAAGTATGTATGATCGTAACAATGTTTAACAGTCCACTGTTGGACAAAGGCCACTCCGTAGAAAGGAGGCTTATAGGAACACATATGTATACAGAAATTTTTACATTATTTCACTAAAGACTAACTTATTATAAATTATCTAACCAGATAACATTTCTGACATTTGAATCTCTTTATCCATCGTGAGGAGATTAAAAAATTAAGAAAATACATAGGTACCTACGTGTTTTTGTAAATAAGAATCGTGAAATAAACTATCGGTAATTAATATTGTCGAAACTAATTCAAAGTTAGAACTTGCCCATTAAACTAAATTACGAGTCTGCGCGCCCACGATCATAAATAAACACAAATTCTGATAAAATGTAAATCCCAATTCTAAAGACACTATATTACACTCGTATAGTCGGTACACCGAGCGATGTCGTGGGCCGCTAAAATATAGAAGATTAGTACCTGTATGCAATTGGTTGTGCAATAATAATAATAAAAAAACTGGTAACTGGTAGTTTATTGCCTATCCAGTAATATAACATCTTTGTTCATTCCAAGTGTGCCTCACCGCCATGGCATGCCGCTCGGGATGCTCTCACCTTGAATATTTCACTCAACAAGTAGGTACTGCTAGAACAGTTTCAACATGTAAGGGTTTTAGTTCCCAATTAATCACTTCGCGGTTTAATGTTGTATACTTTAGTACAACTTTAACAATATTGGTTATAAATTCGACGTGTGGGTTTTCAGATCTGTTAGACTTCCTTTAGTAAATGCTGTAGTTAATTATTCCGGTTTGGCTACAACAAAAGACACAAATTATTGGTGAGTGAAAATTTTACAAATTAACGGGTGGTGGCGGTTTTGACTAGCTAGATGATATCTTTCTTTCTTTTTATGGAATAGGCGTGCAAGCGAGCAGACGTATCGCCTGATGGTAAGCGATTACCGCCGCCCATGGACACTTGCAACACCAGAAGCGTCACAAGTGCGTTGCCGGCCTTTTGGGGATTGGGGTATGGGCCTCCGGTATCCTCACTCACTCGGTGAAACACAGCGAAAGCACTATTTCACACCGGTTTTCTGTGAGGCCGTGATATCACTCCGGTCGAGCCGGCCCATTCATGCTGAAGCGTGGCTCTCCCACGGTAAAAATAGTTGTTAAAAGTTGTGCCTGCTGTCTTTATTGCTGGCCAACTTATTGGTAATATTATCATTTTCAGATGGAATAATGAAGATTTCTGTATATGTCATTTTCCTTAAGCCAATTTAAAGTAAAATTAGTAAGGGACATGGTGAAGAAGTTAGGGTACGGTAAATTACACAGCAGGTATCGCATAGGAAAATAAAATAAACAAAGAAAGCTTTGAGAAGCTTGAAGAAGTCGCACTTATACGTACCTTCTGTGATTTGTAACGCCACTATGACAGGGACGACTACTACCTACTACGGGATTACTGAGAACTCGAAGTGAAAGGAAATCTTTAAAGATATTAAATTATATATTCAATTCATTTTTTATTCAGATTACGAGAATTACAAGAACGGAGTAAAATTTATATTACGAACTGCATTGTACAAACTAAACTTATATGGTTACGGTGTATACCCCGAACCAAACTTTATGACGTCTGTGAACATCGTGCGAGTATCGACTCGCACGCGCAGCATACAATTTTAGGTATCAGAGGGAACGTACAGGGGTGCGGGTGTAGACCAATA
Source organism: Diaphora mendica (assembly GCA_949125395.1). Classification (NCBI taxonomy): domain Eukaryota; kingdom Metazoa; phylum Arthropoda; class Insecta; order Lepidoptera; family Erebidae; genus Diaphora; species Diaphora mendica. The sequence continues at coordinate 17,092,647 of OX421316.1, forward strand.
CACGGCGCATGTTCCTTGTGTGTGTGACCGTTTCCGTACACTACACATGCACTCATAATCTTGTTTACGTACAGTCGAGTTGTTAATAGTTTTGAATTGTTTCGTAACCTACTTGTTTTGTATTTTTTTTGTTTACTTGATTTATTATTTACTGTTGTAGTTTAGTGTATTTTACGTTAACTTTTCAATGGTTACATATTTGATGTGTTGATTAAAGTGATTCGCGGACTGTATAATCTTCTAAGTCAAGGTCATTTATTTCTGTAAATAGGTTTTCATAAAATACTTCAACTTGCTAGAAAACTTTAGTATAATTAAATAGAATTAGATTAATATTGACTGCCTCGTTGTTCTCGCGGTTGGCGTGTGCGACTGCTGATCATGAGGTCTCGGGTTCGATTCCCGGGTCGGACCAAGTGTTTGTATGATCTACAAATATTTGTTTCGGGGTTTGAGTGTTTTCTATGTATAATATGTATGTATTTACAATATATATATATATATATATATGTATTTGTATCAGTTGTCTAGTACCCATAACACAAGCTCTGCTTAGCTTGGGACTAGATGTCGTTGTGTGTTAGATGTCCGAAATATTTATTTATTATTATTATTTTATTTATATTTGAGATCATATTTTATTTGCCTCGAACAACATCAAAAAAATTTGATTTATAGTTGGATAAGAACGGTAGGAACCTACTCATGTTTTTATAAATTAATATGCTAAAAAATAAGTACATGTATTATTAAATTTCATATCATAATTATATCCAGTCATCTAATTATTTTAGACTTAACTGTACCTGCGCCGACCTTCTTGCGCAGCTAACTTCAGAAACGTCATAAAGATTGGTTTGGGCTATACCTACCTACTATTTAGCTTGTGTTAGTTGTAAGAATATGAAAGATTAATTCAGAAGAATTAATTTTAAGGTCTTTTGATATCAATTTTGTCATCTGGCTCAGCGCTTTCAACTTACAAACAAGATTTTCATTTGATGGGATGCGAATAACTTCTTAATGAAATGAACGACGAAAGTTAAATAGACAGAATATCTATCTAAGTTATGGAATCAGGCGTTACTTTGCGGAAATCCATGACATTAAATGCTATGAAACATATTTAGCTTTAATTCCGCGAGACAAATATCCAGGTCTGAAAGCAGGGCACAAATCCCACCGTCATGCATATGTACACATACAAAACAAGTGAGAAATAATTAGCATGCCATGCAACCAAACCTATACTCGACACGTGTTTCGCCCCTCCACGGGGCATCCTCAGGAGATGTTGACTCGTCGAGCGTTTGAGCTCGAATGCGCGGTAGCGCACCGCTGTCGGCCCTTTATATACCGTTTCGATGACGCTATAATCACGATCGATACAATGTCATTATAGCGTGTATAATGTATAAGTATATACGTGATTATAGCGTCATCGAAACGGTATATAAAGGGCCGACAGCGGTGCGCTACCGCGCATTCGAGCTCAAACGCTCGACGAGTCAACATTGCCAGGCAACTCTTAAAAATATAAACAAAGTTATTTCAATATTATAATAAAATATACATTTTTCGTTAAACGCCAACAAAAATTTCAACTTAAGTGAAAGTTATTTAAATTCCCAACGGTCATTTGAATCAATAGCTGCAAACAAAAGAATAGAAGATTGAAACTTACAACGGCCGAATGTGTCCACCAGATGTGCATCAGATGTGAACAAAAGCACTGAACTCTTATTGGAATTCAATAAGTATTTGGTCAAGTGTTCTTTTTTTATCTCCGTAATAATACGTGAAAAAGTGCGAAATGTCCAATAAAACCGCGGAAATTACTATTCTAGAGCTGAATAAGTCTGTAGTCGTACTGCAGAACAAAGTGTCTGCGCTCGAAAAGCTTATACTGGAGCAAAATAAGCTTATAAAAAAATTTATTGGTGAGGAATCAGCAACCACTAAAAACACATTTAATAATTGCGAGGGTAATCCCCGGTCTGAACCGAATACCCGTCCAATCCGCGAAGCACGCGTTCGAGCTACATCGGCTATCTCCGCTGGCGCTCGCAAGAATTCAACGAAACCGAGAGTGATACCAACACCGTCACCGAGCTTGGCCCCTACTACGGACAACAAAACATCGACACCGCCATCTGGTGGTGAAAAAAATGATCCGGTCGAGCTGCGCGAGAGTTCTCCGACAGCGAAAGAGGCTGACTGGAGCGAGGTAAGCCGCCCGCGCCCGCGCCCTTCATCTAAACGTGCGAGTGAGAACGCCACCCGTGGTACGGCCGCACCGATCCCCTCTTCGTTATCGGCTGCGGAACGCAAGACATACCTACATTTATATTATTTAAAAGTAGGAACAACAGCCGAACAAGTACTAGAGTACTTGAATAATATTTGTCCTGGAGCGCATTGCACTGCTGAGGTACTTAAAGCCCGCGGCGATTATGCATCTTTTAAATTATGTGTTCAAGCGAAACATTTGGACTGCTTCATGTCTCCTGACAACTGGCCTGAGGATGTGTATGTGAAACAGTGGCGGAATGGATTTCGTAAGCAAAGTGTACAAACCACCAAAGCCTAAGTGTTACAATATGTTTTATCAGAACGTTAGAGGCTTACGATCCAAATTACATGACTTTAAGTTATCTGTTCTAACTGAATCGGCTGATATATACGCATTGACAGAGACATTCCTAGTGAGTAGTATACACGACGGAGAAGTATTTCCCGACGGGTATACTGTAATACGCCGGGATCGCGCTAACGATGCTGGTTGGGGGGGAGTGTTGTTAGCGGTGCGATCACAATACTCTGTCCAGCAAATAGTACATAATGAATATTGTAGTGATATTGAAGTCGTGGCAGCCATTGTTACTTTAAAATATAAGCAAATATTAGTATGTGTTGTGTATATACCGCCAAATTCAAAAGATGAAAAATATTTAAATACATTTACATTTCTAGAAGGTGTCATTGAAAACCATGCACGATTAGATGTTATCATATTAGGTGATTTTAATTTAAACTCATGTTCCCAAAATGTAACATTGCACTATGCCTATTTTCTGTCATTTTGTAAATTGATCCAGCATAACACAATAGCAAACTTTTACGGTAATATGTTAGACCTGGTAATGAGCAACTTGGGCGATGAGCACGTGTGTATTATCGGCGATGTGGAGCCGTTAGTGCCGGCGGACGCACATCACCCGCCGCTCGGTGTTCGGCTGAGCGTCCCGCGGCCTCCGGCGGTCGCGCGAGCTAAGCCGCTACCCTCACATACATTAGAACACTGTTCACCTCAATGGAACTTTAAAAAAGCTAACTTTCATGATTTATATACATGTCTCGCATCACTGTCTTGGTCTGAAGTAGTGTCTACAACCAATGTCGATAACGCTTTAGAAATTCTGTATACCAAATTAACAACTGTTCTGAACGCTAATGTTCCAATTAAAAAGCAATTCTCCGAGTGTACCAGGTATGTGTATCCATCCTGGTATACTCCAGAAATTATAAAGAATATTAAATACAAACATTATCATTTGGTGAAGTTTAGACAGTCCCATCTCGATTTCAACAGAGAAATGTTTAACTTTTATAGGCAACATACAAAGAAATTAATAAAAGTAGCATATACTAATTTTATTGATCGCGCCGAGGCTGATATAAAGAGTAATCCTAAGACGTTTTGGAATTTTATCAAATCAGAACGTACTTTGCGTCAGTCCCATTCGGAATTCGAGTTCAATGGTCATAGTGTCTCTGGGCTTGATGCCGCAAATGCTTTCGCAGCGTACTTTAAATCAACCTTCTTAGCAGACCCGTTAAATTTTTCATCTGATTTCACAACAAATGAACTTGGTAATAATTTATGCTCTTCATGTGTCAATATTGACTATGTCAGTGAATCTGATCTACTCCAGGCAGTCAAAAACTTAAAGTCTCGATCATCAATTGGGCCTGATGGTATACCTGCCTACATTATAAAGGACTGTATTACTGTACTACAAGAACCTTTGTTACACATTTTAAACATAGCGATTAAAACCGCCACTTATCCCGAAGTATGGAAGATCTCGCGAGTTACACCTATTCCTAAGGACGGCTCCAGATCTCAAATCACGAACTATAGACCTATTGCCGTTTTGTCAGCGTTTGGAAAGATCTTCGAATACATCTTAAACACCCACATCACCAGACAAATAAAGCAACAGCTAAGCGAGTGTCAGCATGGGTTTAGAACTGGCAAATCTACCTCAACTAATCTTATTAACTTTGTCGACTATTGTGTCACTGAAATGGACCATAGTAGACAAGTAGACGTGGCATTCTTTGACTTTAAAAAAGCGTTCGATCGTGTCGATAATGCAGTACTTTTAAAAAAATTTGCAGCCTTTGGATTTACTCCAAATCTACTAAAATTATTTGCCAGCTATTTCTCTAATCGTAGGCAATTTGTACAGTTGGGTAATTATCAATCGGACGCATATGACACTCGTTCAGGTGTAAGTCAGGGCAGCATCTTAGGACCGACGCAGTTCCTAATAATGATCAACGACTTGCCCAGTATAGTTAGATCAGCCCACTGCCTGATGTTTGCAGACGATCTGAAGCTGTTCCTGGGAATCAGAAGTCCGGAAGACTGTGAAGCGCTCCAGCGGGACATAGATAGTGTTGTGGCCTGGGGTATTCACAACCGGTTAGAATTTAATGTATCTAAATGCAAAACGATGACATTTAGTCGATCTCGCTCTCCGTACACCCACAGTTACAAAATATCGGGTGTCCCGCTGGATCGAGTCTCAGAAATACGCGATTTAGGCTTATCTCTGGACTCGCGCCTGACCTTCAATACTCATATCACCAATCTATGTAAAAAAAGTTTTAAATCCTTAGGTTTCGTGATGAGGATGTCTTCGCCTTTTCGATGCAGGAACACTATCATCGTGTTGTACTTCTCTTTTGTTCGAAGTACTTTGGAGTATAACTCCATAATCTGGGACCCGCACGAGACGAGGTACAATACGATGCTAGAACGCGTCCAACGGAAATTCGCGCGATTTTTATACCAAAAGCTATATGGGTTCTACCCATATTTATACCCATCGCTCTTCGTTCTCGGCATGGTAGGCCTGGATACACTTACAATGCGTCGTAAGTGTGCTCTAATGGTACACTATTATTTGTTACTAAACAATAAAATAGAAAATCCAAATACGCTGTCTCGTTGCATGTTCTGGGTACCAAACCAGTATACACGGCTACGATCTTGCCGTCTCTTAACTGCGCCGCAGGTACGAACGTGTACGGCACAATACGCTCCCACGAGCCAGGCAGTTAGTCTGCTCAACGCTCTAATTGCTCAATACCCGGATATCGACTTATTCCATACCAAATTAAGTACATTTTTTAAATTCTGTGTACTTTTCCTTAGGAGTAGGCTTTAATATTAGTATTGATAAGCATCAATTATGCTATTGTTAACATTATTAAATAAAAATTATTGTACTGGCTCACTGTACGTGTTGGGCAAACTGTAAGTGCAGTGAGCAGCTGATTGTATAAATAAATAAATAAATAAATAAATAAATCTCCTGAGGATGCCCCGTGGAGGGGCGAAACACGTGTCGAGTATAGGTTTGGTTGCATGGCATGCTAATTATTTCTCACTTGTTTTGTATGTGTACATATGCATGACGGTGGGATTTGTGCCCTGCTTTCAGACCTGGATATTTTGCTCGCGGAATTAAAGCTAAATATGATTTATAGCATTTAAGAATATCTATCTGTTGATTGACATTTCTATTGTTTATAACAGTCTTTTAAGTTTACAGAACTGTGTTGTTCTTCAGGCGGTACAATCTTAGTCGATAGTTTTTGGAATGTTACGAAAATAAAGAAACCAAATACAATGGATCTTAATTGGTTCGAATATACTCATAAAATTACGTAGACTTAATTTAGGCGTATAATACGTGTAATTTCGCCAGTCGCTACTGTAAGATGTCGTTACTTTCGGTATAATCCGCATAAATCACAAAGAGAGTTGTTTTAGTTATGTTCATTCTAGAACCGATATCACTTTTTTTTGAAGTCATTATAAAATGACAATTGAAAACAAAATGTTGCCATTCTTTTCATAACACAATGAAAAGGTAGTTTTTTTTGTGACAAAATTGACAAAATTACACTTATATTTTAACTTTTGAAAAACTTGCTGATAATTATAGCATTTCATAACACATGATTCTACAAAATCTTAACTTAGTGCCTATATTATTAAATTATTGCATTGTTTTGGTACTTTTCATCAGCGTTTATTGCAGCCGCCATTGTCGTGAATGTCATCCGTCAACAATCAACATATTCATACATACTTACAGGCTTTTTTGTTAATTGAATGTTTACTTGTGATAGTGACTAACAACAATTCTCTGATTTATCTGTTAATACGTGAGTTGAGCTTAGCTTCCTCCGATTTTCGTTGAGTATATCCGCGTGTGTTGTTTTCAAGTAATATTGAGGCAGAGACTTTTTTTTAACAATTTATTTTCGTGTCGCAATGTCTCTTAAACATTGTTGTGTTCCTAAGCGCACGGATAATGAAGGTACGTAAATTGTTATTACTAATAATAAATGATGATAAATAAAAGCTTTAGACTAGCTAAAGACTTTATAACATCTTATATATTGAATGGTTGGATCTAATTCAAATTCTAACCTGTAGTCTAATTCTTATTCCTGAGAGGTATTCTTCAGGCAATCTCAATTTCTAAAACCCGCATAGGAAATAATATAACCTCACTTGATAAAGTAGTATTAGATCATACATACAACATACTAAAATGTTGCAAAAACATATTGTTTTGTATGCAAGCTATGCCAGCAGGTGATTTAACTAAAACCTTTTTGAGGATTCTTATTTTAATATACAAGTAACATTCTTATTGCACTATAAAGTTTTTACAGAAACTTATGACAACAAAGTATTATAACTATTGTTTGTAGAACGTATGAATGAACATACAAAAATGAAGAAACAAATAGTATATGTAGTAATACTTTCCAGTAATCCAATATCTTGTGAATATGTTTTAAGCTGTCATAAATGTTGCTGTCAATATATTAAATTTCATTAATTATAATAATAAAATAAAATAATGCTTATTGTATTTATTTTTATTTCAGGGCCATTGTTTTGGAGGCAGTTACCAACCAAACCTTTATGTGAAATTCATCGAGGGTGATATGTTACAAAAAGCCAAAATATATGCACGGAAAGCTTTTAAAAAGAGAAAATAAACTAATTAATCTTTTACATTGTTTTATTTTACAAAAGTCCTAATTAAATAGGTAGGTATATATGTATACAATAAGTATTATACTATGTTTATATAAGTATACGTACCAAATATATATACATATATATATATAGGTATAGTTTCAAATGTTGAGCAAGACTAAAGTTGTTGATCTCGACCTACAGATGGCGTTGTTATAGAATTTCCTCCAGAAGCGGTTGAGATATACCTCTATTTCAGTATATAACAATGTACTCTGTGGTTGTTCTTGTAAACAGTGTACATGATAACATGATACTTTCTCTATAGAGTTGGTATTTTTGAATATAACGACATCGCACGGAGAATCAGTACACTGAAGTGAAAATCGGCCGCTCATTTCTCCAGACGAACCGATGGTCGCTCGAGCCGAAATGTGTTGGAGCTGGATACCTCGATAAGTCAAACGTAGTGTAGGGCGCCCTACAGCAGCATGGACCGACGATTTGAAGAAAGTGGTTGGCAGCGGATGGATGCGGACTAGCCAAGACTGGGATAGTTGGCGCTCCTTGGGGCAGACCTTCGTCCAGTAGTGGATGGCGATTGGTTGAATATAATATCACACCATCAAACAGATATTTTATTCGAGTGCAAAAGTTATATGCGAGCTCGAAGGATCGGTCATATAGATTGGGGAAGTACACCATTCTTACAGAAAATCATTTTCGTAATTTTTGAAAATCATTCACAACGTTTACATTTACTCCGAGTAAAGTTAAAGTCGTAGATTAAGTATAAGCATATAAGTTGGGTGTTGAGCGATGATTTCTATTTATTTAAATAAAAAGAAAAACATTTTTATTACCATCCCAGGTGCGCCCCTCGGTGTCACCTGAATGTTATTGTTGTAGCTTACCAATAAAATCTGCGTGTAACGCGAAACTAGTCTAAAAAGTCTAAATAATTCCTTATATAATCAGCTTTCTGCCACTGAAAGTCACGTCGAAATCGGTCCAGTCGTACCAGAGATTAACAGGAACAAACGGACAGAAAGACAGACAGGGAGGCAGACCGATACACAAAAGAGTGAAAAGTAGATTTTTTATGTAAGTACTGTATATACCTACTTTCATATGCATTTAGTGACAAGGTGTTAATTTGAAATTACAAACAGACACTTCAATTTTATTTATTTGTATTGATAATGTGTCTTTATCCTAAAATATAATATCAGATATGTATTTCTATACTTGAAATGGATTAATTAGTACACCGTCTACAAAAGGAATACAATTCCTTTAATACAAAGACATTTTTGTAGTAAGTCCCTAAGTAATGAAGCTCGTATCTCTTTACATAACCACGAGGTAATACAGTAACAAATAATGATAAAATCATAATTAATACGCGTAATGTTAATGTAGCTATTTCTTAAAACAATATGAAATAATAGCACAAAATGATATTCAGGTAAAAACGGTTGAACTAGTAGCCGACACCAAATTATCTTGGGAATAATAAAGGCTAGGAAGATGATGAATATGAAATAATAGCAAAATGGAAAAAAATAAAGTAAACCATAACAATGATTGTGTTGGTGGCAATGTGGCAATAAAGTATTTAATTTATACTCTCGATTGTCGGCACTTGATGGAAATTGTTATAATACATTCTAGAATTAAAATCACTTGTACTTAATCCACTATTTTATATAAATTTTATAAAATTTTATTTTATAAAAATTGTGGAATAAGTACAAGTGATTTTAATTCTAGAATGTACAATAAAGTTTTGTCACATTGCCACCCATTAATGTGGCAATACGTTATATCTGCAACTATTAACAATTCTTAAAGGACATTGCACAACAAGAGGATTAGGTACGTAATTCCGTTGTGATTCCAGTTAATTCCGATGGTTTGCGAGAGGTGTAAGCTAGAGTTATTGTTTGTCCATCGCCACAAGTACCGAGCCCCGACCAGGCGACTGTGCTGCACACCAAATAGGATTATGGTTTGTCCTCGCCGGGCTTTCATTGTTCTCCTGTGTCGTTCGCGGCTTAAGTCTCGTTCAACAATCTGTACGTACTTAGGCGTACGTGCGTTGTTCGCCAATTGCCGACTTAGATAATGTTTATGAAACCACGTTACCAATTTTCACATTAAACTGTTCAATGTACTATTCTGTAAGGGAGTCGTGACTGTATGACTTTAAATTCCTTTTTACTTTGTAATATTGGATAATAAAACGTCGAGTAGATAGAAAGCACGAATGAGCATCTTAGATTCCACAGTATTGTTTCCTTGGCAAAAGGCTGATCGCGAATTTTTCAAAGACTTTGTAAAATTCGAAGTTATTTGAGGGCTAGAATTTAATAGCCAACATTCGTATAGACTTAAACTTATTGGAGCGTAATATTCTTTGTACTGGAGCGATCCTTGAATGTATATATTATGGTATGTTTATGTCAAATTAAATTCTGCGACATGGAAATTATTTGAATACAATTACATCATATAGACGCCTTGGAAAATTCCCAAGCATCTCCGCCGCCGCTTCTCCCAACACGATTTTAATTTCATTTTTTTCACGGCGCTTTTCATGCCACATTTAAATTTTATGTTTACACTTACATATTTCACCAAAATCAGACTGTTGCAATTTCATATAAGAAAATTTCTGTAACTTCTTTAATAAAAGTGGTACGAGCAGCAAACAAATGTGCATAAAATATTATTTTACGACATGTGCTTTGTTTTGTTTGAAATGGCCACTGTCAACTCAGCGATTGTTTGCTCGATACTTTGCTATATTCCAGTCTGAATGCTTTGTTGAATATCTAGTAATAAATCGAAAATAGTTTGAACATTTTGTTTCTGTTAGTGTGTGGCGGTGTTACCGCCACGGTACAATGCGAGGGGTGGACGGGGGTGAGCTGGGGCAAAGGTCCCCCGTCTATATATTGCGAGCTTTCTGTTATGGACCATTACCGGCGCATTACTGCGCTTATATGAAAATTACCTACCATACAAATTCAACAAAAGAAACGTGAAAATGTCTTCTAATACATATTGTCTCCGAATGTATATATTTATATTCAAGATAGGATATTTGTAACTTTATATAACAGAAATAAGGTTAATATAATACGTTCCTAATACAAGTATTTAGTCAAAGCTCGTAGCGCAATCATGAATGGAATTTTGTATTTACATACTTGGTAAATTCCTTGAAAGCATTTATCATCTCTTTGTGGGTGAAATAGAAAACGAGGCAATCACAAGATTGTGTCAGATTTGAGAAAACTTTCAGCCTAGCAAATTGACTACATTGTGTTACAGGCGAAAAGAATCATGTCGCTTTGGAATGAAAATATGGAACTGAGTTGGCGCTCAGGCAACAGATTTCACCACCCACTATGATAAATAATAGCCCGTAACTTTCCTATATTAACTACTTATATGGGAAGAAAATGTCTGATAAAGTACCTAAGTATAATAGTTTGGTGGACATAAAAGATGTTCAAAATAACATTTCTTTCTCTATTTAATATGAAATGATATCCATGTGTTTCGGTTTTATACGTATTTTATTCATATGAGAGGACCCGCAATACTTTTGTTAGCGCAAGTTTCACAGATATTATTATGATCATTTTATGTTTCTTTGAATAGTACTTAAAGCAAATATTTTTCTGAAATACCTTTTGCTTAACTCAAAATATTTTTTTTTCTCACAGATAAGTGTTTATTAAAGCCAAAACGTGATACTTAAATCTTTAAAAATGGTGGGTCTTTGAGAACATTAAGTTAAGCTGTTAGGGATTATTATTTAGGCAGATTTATAACAGGGATTGAATGAAAAATTAAATTTATCTTATTTTTGTCTTTCATTTAGTATATAAAGTCATCTCTTGCAGTAGGTAAATTGAAAAAATTAACACAAGCTACGTATGTTCGGCTCACTGTTTTAGGGATTGTACTTCATTTCTTATTAAAAAGATTTTGCGATTGATTCGGATGATTTTACGAATTTAATTCTTAGTTACTTTAATTTTTACGTTTAGGTAATCTATATTGTTAATTGTTAGAAACAATTGAAACGCGTTCTTTTGTTAGTTACTATTTAGATTCTTATAGTATAGTGCGGTACATTTTTATATAATGGAATACTTAATATGAACTTTAACAGATTCATTTCATCACCCATTCCTTATTTACCTCCCTTTCTTTCTTCAACACTATTAAAAGCATTAATATTTTGTTTCATGCAGCTGAACAAGTGACAACCAGTATATTTGTTCAATATCCCCTCTCTATATCACTCGACTTCCATGTCGGATTATGTGCGTTGAACAACCGTGTACCGTAGAATTGCGTCATGTGTGCTGTCAATAAAATCTAGATTTTCTAGGATCCTTGTTTAAGATACTAAGATTTATGTTTTATGTTATACTACATACATAAACTGGTGCCTTATCTTGTCTATGTAGGTTAACGGCTATTCAAGAACACGTAACTATTCAGACAAATTCAACCATAAATTGCGTATTTAATTTTTCTGAATCCTGACAGTAGGCTAAGCGCGCACTACGATTAAAAATCGGTGCGAAATAATATCGCAAATCTGTGAACAATAGAAAAACACTACAATCCGCGCACTACGAAAATAAATCGTTTGCGATTTAAAATCGCAGATGCGAAATCGTATGTAAATTTTGTACCGTATGAAGTGGTATCAAATCTCGTGCATTGCGGAAAAAATCGCAAACGATTTATTTTTCGTAGTGCGCGGATTGTAGTGTTTTTTAGACAACCCATTTTTAATATGTTTTGTAATATACCAAATTTATTATAAACTAAGTTTTATTCTATTATCAGCTCGGTGAAGCTTGTTCTTGGGTCGGATCTTAGACCATAACTATATTTTGCCTCCGCTATTCCGCAAGCGAAAATAAATCGTAGTGCGCGTAGGAACTATTGTCGTTTGCGATATTATTTCGCATTTTAAAAATCGCAACGAATAAAAATCGCAGTGCGCGCATAGCCTAACTCATTGGTACTAATATAAAAGTTATATGAATCATATATTACATATTTTTTTAGGTACAGTAAGTCCGAAGTAATTTAAGGCGACCTCTTCCAGAGTTCAAAATCATTTTTTGTCTAGATACTTTTCAGATATTTTCTGTATTGGGAATGTGCACGACGGTAGCGCCATCTCGCAAACGCAACTATCTGGGCGTGTGTCAAATAGTGAATGATAAGTTCGTACTTTTTTATATAAAATAAAGTAAATAAGTAATTTATAGAAAGATATAATAAATAGCTTTTTTAGAGGCATTTGTTACAAACAGTAATATAAAAAATGGATGTTATTATAAAAACTCGTTTTGAGAGTGTTAAAAACAAAATACCTAAGTTTTCAGTGCCAAACTATGCTGAAAGGAAATATCTATATACAACCCGGTCACATTATCTAGAGACCTGGCGTCGATGACGTCACGTTGCGTCGGCGCTCTGATATGGTGCGCAAAACAAGTATCCTCTAGTAGGATATTATTATAAACAAGACTTCCAACAAAACAAAGATTGTGTTACTTAATTAATTTAATGTAGGTAATATTATTATAATAATATTATCATTATCACATTAATTTTAATTTATCTATTTTACAAGCACACTGTAAATTAAATTGTACTATGAAATGCAAGAAATAAAAGGCTTTTTATTTTATTTATTAATATTATTATAATGATATGATTAAAATGATGGGAAATAAATGAAACAATCTTGGTTAAGTGGGTACAAGAAGTGTTTATTGCACAAAATTACAGACTAAAAATCTTCTTCAGAATATATGATTGGCTCGATGCCAGTCATTGTCTCATTATCGCTATCGCTGATCTCACTGTCCGAACTCTCTTCGCCTAGGGATTTCAAAATACTTTCACTGTCCCACTTCAAAGCAACGAAATAGTAACAAACATGTCCAAACTAAACCAAAATGTCTAAACTTAACAAAAATGTCCAACGTTGCAACAAAAACAATATTTTAACGTAACAGCAATAACAAAATAACAATAAAAGTCCAAACGTAACAATGAAATGTTTAAAAATATACCACGAAAACAAGTCGACGCGTATCGGCAACGAAAGTGCTAACCGTACTGACGCGCCGTGGCGAGCGCGGGGAGGTGAAAGGAGAACGGGGCGGGAGGTTCGCATTCCAGCGAGGTCTCTAGATAATGTGACCGGGTTGTATATATAATTGTCAATTTTCACTATGCCCCTATTTTTGTAAATTACTGCCACAGTAAGCGTTGTGGTCGTTTTCCATACACTTTCATACACATACATACAGCCGTGGGAGAGCCACGCTTCGGCATGAATGGGCCGGCTCGACCGGAGTGATACCACGGCCTCACAGAAAACCGGTGTGAAATAGTGCTTGCGCTGTGTTTCACCGAGTGAGTATGGACACCGGAGGCCCATACCCCACCCCCCTACCCCTATCTCCCCTCCCCCATCCCCACAAAGGCCGGCAACGCACTTATGACGCCTCTGGTGTTGCAGGTGCCCATGGGCGGCGGTAATCGTTTACCATCAGGCGATACGTCTGCTCGTTTGCCCGCCTATTCCAAAAAAAAAAAACGGACGATCCCAATAACCGTACACCAAGATAATTAGAGTGTACCTAGTTGTGTCGACACATATTGAAGTGAAGAAAGACTCTTGAAGCAGTGTTTTGCCAGATATATGATACAAATTGTCATTATTTAGTTACCTATATAAATGTACATATACTATACATATATAATATTACCTCCAAAGCTTGTTGTATACTCACTTGGCCGTAGAGTTAATCGCCATCGGCTGGTTTCGTATTACTATAATAATTGGATAAAGCTTTAATTGATGACGCAGCTTTTGGTAGCAAACGTGTTCGTAAATTGGTTTGTGATTTCCGGAAACTTTTTTTTTATTTTTTGTTCTTTAAAATGACAACTCCCGCACTAGGAAAAAATCCTGCGTCGCGGGGGACTTTACAAACATACATGAAACGAACACAAAGAACACCCAGACTCAGAACAACAATTTGTGGATCACACAAAGTGTTGTCCTACGTGGGATTTGAACCCACGACACTTGGTGAAGTAGGAAACGGCGTGGTGACCGTTAAACCACTAGGCCAAACGTGCAGTCAAATTTTATCTCTTTTTTTTAATTAATCTCGTTGATTTTATATCTTGTTTTAAGGTTTGGTGAGAACTATTGGCTATGTTATTAGATAAGTCTATTAGTTTTAAGTAATATTTTCAGTCATATTTTTTAAACCTCAATGTAAGTGTTTTTTTTTTACATAGGGGCTAGCGAGCAAACGGTGCTACTGATGGAAATGAACCCATGAACGTCTGTAACTCAGGTGTCGCAAGAGCGTTGCAGGTCTTTGAGACAAGTTTACTCCCTTTTCTTGTACGCCTGAAAGGCGTATCGGTCTGGAAATATCGTAGTTTATAATTTTTTTACAAAGTTTGGTTCTGCAAGAAAAAGTTCGATAAACGTAGGCAGATGGAGTGGATGACAAAATTTTTGGCGCGTGTTACGTGTGATGACAAAAAGTTGCTGCCGGTATTAGTCCAAAAGATTTCTCGGAGCACTCTACGTTGTTTGCCAGTTAAATAAATGTGAATAAAATATTAAGGGACCTTCATATTTAAAAGGAAAATTCGATTTAACCACGTACGTATTTCAGGGATGCTTGGCTACTTTCAGTTCAGTGCTGAAACTCACTTTACCCCTTGAATAAGGGCCTCTTCACACTTTCGGATCGGGTTCGCTACTATTATAGTCGGGCATCCCTGAAATCCTTATGTGAGTAAAACCTTTTATTAATCGATGAACGGTATTTCAGGGATCAGAAATAATGGTGTATATTTATAATGAGTGCTCATTGTATTTTTGAAAATAAATATGTAAAAGCTCAAGAACATAGAAAAAAAAAATACCCATAATGATTTGCAATCGATATACAATATATTTTAGATAATTTAAATACTAGGATCGTCACTTCTGTCGGAGAACTTATACGGTTACAAGGAATCCTTGTAATATTTTCTTGACAGATAAAGAGTGCAAAACCACTTTGATAATATTTGACATAACTTCTGTAAGAAATTGATAAATTCTATGCAACTTACATTATTTAAACATTGACGTACACATACAAATATCTATATCATATCTTAGTGAACCCATTTCAGTTAAAGTATGGGATGAAAAGGGTCTCACAAAATCTATTTCTATGAAATTTTGGTCAGTAGGCAAATATAATTAAAGTGAGAGTTAGCGATTAAGAAAGGTCGGCTTCGGACGAATTTCGATTCACCAGTTATGGGTAGGTACACAGACCACGACGTAAATGAATTGGTCGTGTAATTGCAACGATAAAATATCAATTCAGTGGGTTCTCGTCACCTGCGACCCGCGGATTGAGGTTTACAAGATTACTGTTAATAAGCAAATGAGGCTTTTATCTCAAGAGTCATCACTGTGAGTGCGTTTTGTGACAAAATTTAACAGGTTCAAATTTCTATGCAAAATTTCAACGTGCTTCACGAGCCTGACTTTCTGGTGAAAACTGAAGCCTTTGTGTTTTACGAGGTTTTTATGGATGCGGTGATGGCGAAACGAGCTTGTGAAAAAATCTACTTTCGTTCGAAGGTAACACAAACATAATATTGTTTGCAATACAAATATTTGCAGATATATTCTCATGTGAATAAAGAAAGAAAAAAAAACAAATTAAAGAGTACAGTAAAATCAGAGTACCAAAGTAAATGTTTGGATAACATTTCCTAAAACTCTTGTTGAAATACAAAAAATGCGCATAAGAAACACTTGACATTTTAAACATCGATAATTAATTGTAAATAAATTAGTGGCAATTCTCCAAAATAAATTCATTTTAATTACTTTTAATACAATTTGTGGCTTTTAAATTGGGTGTAATATTTTTCATGGGTGTGGAGGAACGGGTATGATGTCCCTCCAACACAAAGGGAGGATCCTCCGACCAGGCGAGGTAATTATGTCTGGCGGGCGAACTGCCCAACGGTTGATGTTGGGATGTTGTATAATATAATAATCGATAATCGGCCCGAGAACTTTCACTGCGCGATTCAGGATTGGTAGTTTCTTAGTTTCCTTCGTTACTCCGCAGTTCAGTGTAACTTTAGTAGATGGCGCTGTAGTATATTTCTGTTGCGCTGTACGTGGAAGTCGCCACAATGGGCATTATTTATTTATTGACTTCTGTTTATTTTCAGTTTGTATATTGGTCAGCTTAGTCATGTAAGACTGTAGACACTATATCAATGACATGATAATATAATTAAAACACATTGATTCAGCCCATTTTCAAAATGTTATGAGGTTAGGAGACTAAGGATAAATCTTTAACCACAATGCAATCGAAAAACAAAATATCACTATTTTGATAATTTTGGTTTGCACACCTTATGCAGTGCTTGTATTTTCGTCATTTTAGTGTCATCAGATCATAAATTAATCAATAGTTAATAATTCAGAATTTTTAGATCGAACGTAGAATATTATTGATTATAATTATATCACGAATACTTAAATATTCTGATGACAGTAATGACGGTTTTAGTTTCCACTAATCTTCAATTAATTCTGTTACATTAAAACTTTCACAACTAGAAACAATTTATAAATAAATTAAAATAAAAATCTAACAATCTGTTCCCATTTTGTACGTTAAAAATATAACAATTTGTTGAATATAGAACAAGAAATCGATTTACAATTAACAGTTAAGTTGGTAGCACATAGTTTCAAACTTTCAACAATACAATAAGTGTTACGCATACCGTAAATTTTAGAAGATCGAGCCAGTTATACAAGTTAAAATAGACGATTTTAGGTAAGATCTGAACTATGTAGCGATTTATTTAGATCTGAAGTAGTAACTTGAATGCAGTTATGTCAAACTGTCGAAGGAAAATTAGAAAATTTTGAAATACAACTACGTAAAGTTGTATCAGAGAAATTTAAGGTGAAGTTAAAGGGAATTATATATACATTAAGCATTATATGTCTTTGACTATAACACCAGTGAAAGTAATACTGGTAATGCCAGCATAATTGATGCCAAAAATAGATCAAGGAATTTAAAACGTTTAAAATTTAACTAAATATTGATTGAACTGCGACTAACGGCTGAATTGTGCACAGTTAACACGAATGGCATTGCCAAACTTACGTTATAAACCAACTGAAAGTTAAATAAAAACCATTTAATTTTTGTACGACACTAATCGACAAGCTTACAAAGTAAAATAGACATTTCTGAATTGTTAGAAATGAAATAAAAGTCCGATTCAAAGTATACCAGAGGGACACTGAATACAGTTTAATATTCTCATTTTTTGTTTGAAAATGTGTCTGGAATCGATAGCCGGCCGTCGGTTTTATGATGTAATCACCAATTTCAGTCCGAAAATGTGTCACGCGAAGACTAAAAAAGTCAATTGTTATATAGTTACTGGCCTGGGACAGTTATAATAAATTTAGTTATAAAGTTGAAATCACTCGGTCGTTGGCTCTTAAATATTTCTTGCTAAGACCAACTAAATTCAAACTTAGAGTAGGCTTTTTATGTGTGCCGAGAAAGTGATTAGATGCGGTTCGCTCGGTCAGTATTTTCTTCGGTGACCCAGACTGTAATTAGGTAAATATTTGCGGATTGTCCCTTAGATACAAGTTTAGGGATATTTCATAACATTAAGTCAGTTTATTTGAACTATTCATACCTGCAGGCTAGGATATATATTCGTTATTTCGACTTTACCGTACTGCGTTTATAAAGCGTGAATCGTTTTATTTATCTTTCATCGTAAATATACATGTCAGGGATAATATATTTCGAAAGTAAGTACGTTTAATAAATACTTCCATCTCTGTAACAAAAAGTTGAGGGATTACATTCGTATAAATAACACAGCGTGAAAATAACAATATCGCTCGGAACTCTTAGTAATTTTTCACTCGAGTGTCAAATGCTCGTAAAAGATATTGGAAACAATTTGAGCGATTTCTTGCCCCCGCGGTCGTATTTAAGAAAGAATGTATTTTGTGTGAAATATGAACATCCGTGCTTATTGAAACATGGTACTTAATTTAGGCGGTTTAATTTACCATTAAAACAGATTAGTTGCATCTGCTATAAGATAGAGTTAGCGCAAATTAGAATAATGTATCTACTCGGGAATTATCGGGATAAAGTATTAGGTACGTTCGTATTGTATTGACTTATTGACGCTGAATCATGATAAATATAAGTAACTGACTGAACTTTAAAAGTCAGCACAACATAGCACAGTTTGTTCATCAATATTGTGTAAAATCGCTACTAAAGTACCTAAACTGTAAAACGCAGTAGCAGTATTTAAATAAATAATAAACTGTGGTGATGTATGCATGGATATTTACTATGCTTATCATTATTATATTTAAAGTATGTTTCAAATATCCGGTATATGATATACTCTCGCAGTATGTAAAAAAGGATTATTTAATCCAGGCAAAACTACTTACTACGTACTATTGGTCGATATCCATTAATACATATATTAAAATCGTAACTGGTCGCTGTCTGTACACGAAATATATATAAAAAAAACTATTAGGCTATAGGGGGGCTTTATGAACGCAATAGAACCCAAAACAATGTTTTTTTTTAATCGTCTGTTTGTCTGTACGGTTATGCATGTTATTTTCAGGAACAGCTTAACCGATTTGAACGCGGTTTTTACTAATGTGTCGTGGTTTGCCCCACTTGTGTTTCATTTCAATTGGTTGCCTGGTAAAAAAGTTATACCAATTTAAAGAACCATCGCGATAACCCCCATATATGCTGGAGGAGCCGCAGGCAAAAGCTAGTATAATAATACAAATAATTGAATATTGATCAAATCATATACCTGATATGTAACATGTAATTAGTCATTTGGATTGATACTAAAATATACATATTTGTGCCTTTTACTTTTCATTCAAGACATACATTTTTTCTTAACCGTCCTAAAAAAACAAGTGAACGCGCCATCCGGTTGGAATCATCAACTGTAGCCGAGGGGTAAAGCGCCTTGTTTATTTATGTGATTGCTGCGTTCATTTCAGCTTTCTAGAAAACCACTTTATTTTTTGTTGACCTCATTTTATTTTTTATTTTCTATTACCGTTGCTGTTCCTAGTTCAAAATTTCTATAGCAGTCATTGAATTTCATTACTCAAGCCAAGCAAAGACATCTCTTTAATGTGAATAAATTAAGTATTCAGATGTAGTGAACAGTTGTGAAAATGTAAGTTCGTGCAAGTGTTTACCTAGGTATAAGGACTACCTACTTCTGCTCGGAACGGCTTCAGGGTTCCGAATTAATATAAGTAATGTCGATTCTCATTGGTGTTTAGTGGCGGGTGGAGGTCGGCGCGTGCGACTGGCGGCAGGCAGCCGGCCCGATCTCATTAATTCTCTCTCGGCCAACACACAATTCGGCCCGCGCTGTGTGAAAATGACAGCACTCGTTAGTTACCCACCCGTTTGTTATGTTGTTATGACCTCAACACTATCTATTAACCACTGATAGTGTAATTTACGAGTTATGACTGTACCTTCTCTCTGTTACAAGGCAAATTATAACAAGGTTAGTTAGACACGGCTTGCTCGTAACGAATACTGGGCGTAATAAAACTGAACATAAACCATGTACAAACTAAGTGTTCACGAACACGTTAAAGCTTAACGATGCTATCAGCTGGAAGTGTTATTTGAACCGTCTACTGCGAGATGTAAAGTGCAACGTTGAACCATCCTGACTTCCATAGTTAGTCTGCTAAGTACATGAAACGTGAAGAGACGCCACATAACCTTTCATGTGCTGCACATGTTACACAAACTTTTTACGACGCAAACTTGTTTATTAAGGGGCGAGACTTACTTAGAACAATAGACTTTGATATTATTTTTTAATAATGTTTTGTACTGTCCTGTTATCGTCAAAAGTGTATATATATATATTAAATAACATTAACAGGATCGTCGGCTCCATCATTTTTATTAATGCAATGTATGTAATGTAAATTGAAACTCGACTCGCAAAAACAGTCTCTAAAAATCTGATAGAATCGTTTGTATAAATGCTGTAGTACCTTTGTTATTACAATTTTGAACGGAGCTGAAAAGGCCTGAAACAACATTGATTACGCACGCTACAATGACTTGAACAAATGTATATCTCGTTTATATATATAATAGGGTGCTTAGGATTTCAAAGTGTACGAGCAATTATAAAGGTTCCGCCCTGAGTCCCTGACTAGAACCTTGCCCGAGATGTATCTAAGTAAATAATTAACGAGTACCGCTTGAATTAGGACACGCGGCGGCCGCATGGACCCATGTTCATTTTATGTTTATAGTGACAAATATGGACTTTCGTGTTAATATTGTGTTCAACACTGCTTACAACCGACTGAACGCTCACATGTGAGTACTAGGAGGGTCGGAAACAATTTCATCATTAACTATTCATATCGGTCGTAAGTAGGTGAGTACAGGTAAGTGGCAAACAAGATAAATTTGGTTCTCGTTGTAAATTAATTTTTACTTTAACTTAAATAATGACTTTTAAGCACTTGAAAATAAAATATGTTATTTTCTTAGACTATTAACCTGTTTTATTTATTCTAGGGGTAAAACCGTTTGCATACTTAAATTCTAAGATTAGACATTACAATGGTACTCTGTTTTGACAATTAGTGCCTATAACTCTGGCTAAGATCTTTTTCTATATAATTTGAGCCAAAATATTTGCCAACTGAGACATTGGAAATCAATGTTCTATAAAAACTCAATCAGAGTTTTTATAGAACATTGATTTCCAATGGCTATTAAACCGTGCCACGTGAATTTCAATTATTTTGTTCTATTACAATTACGCAATTACGGTGCGGTGTGAATAACGGGAAAACTCGTATTTGTGCGATTTCATCCCTAACAGTAAAAGTTCCGAATGTGGGCTTGGGTAAATAAGGTCTAGTGAAGACATTATTGGTAGGAAATAGTTACCTACTAACATTATTTATTACCGTATTTGGTATTAAAACGTTTAGAATCAAATAACGTGAGTAAAAGAATATGGTGTTTATAGCTATGATACGATAAATAATACTATTATGGTAAAATTATTATTATATGATTTTAAAAAATAATAATTTAATAGCTTGACTTGAGTCATTTCTTTTGAGTTGTTAACTCACACTCCGTGTACAAGACAAAGAGAAACTACAGCTGTTCCATATCTGTTACAATTCGAAATCCCAAAAATTCATTCCAAACACATTATTATTTTCATTATTTCATTTTAGAGTATGCTGAAACTGAAATTTTATGCTATTACGTGTAGACGTACCTACACAAAGTTGAACTCTTGACTTAGTCCTTCGTAGGAAAACTTTCATATATTTTAATGAGTACCTACGCCTGTGCCAGAATGTTGCCGGCTTGTTCACACTTCTCAATGCAAATATTACTGTTTTCTTTACGGCTGAACTCCCAAAGTTCCATTTCGAATTTTACATTTAAAAAACTCTTCAAACACGCTTAATAAACCTTATTGCTGTGACCTTACGCAACGTTTATTTATAAGTACTTACTGTATTAATAGGTGTACTAAAATAATTATGCCTGTAATTTGATTCAGGAATTATCGTGGGAGAGCCAGGCTTCGGCATGAATGGGCCGGCCCGACTGGAGTGATCACGGCCTCACAGAAAACGGGTGTGAAATAGTCCTTGCGCTGTGTTTCACCGAGTGAGTGAGGATACTGGAGGCCCATACCCCAACCCCTCCCCACATCCCTTTGGGATTGGGGGATAGGGAAAGCCCTATCCCCCATAGGCCGGCAACGCACTTGTGACGCCTCAGGTGTTGCAGGTGTCCATGGGCGGGGCGGTAATCACTTACGATCAGATGATACGTCTGCTCGTTTGCCCCTATTCCATAAAAAAAAAATAACTTTCCAAAGTAACGATATTCTTTGAGGAAAGTATAATGTGTCAAGCACGAATTCCATTATAAACTCACAGATATTTCAACGCATAAAATACCTACATAATTCTAACAATATTCGTTAACGACCATCGTCTTTGTTCTCCGTAACTACTTAATAAATTCCAAAGTACTACAAAACATTACAAACTAGTTATTGTTCTAAAACTAACTTGAGAGCCAAATACTCCGTTCAGACTACCGTGATGAAGGGGTTATCGATCGCTATAACCATTACTAGCGACTTATCCGTTAGCAGTTTCTCCACTAAATGACGCTCTGGTCATCCTTACTTTAAATTATTAGTCGACCTTTTTTCTCAAGAATAGAAATAAACAACGATATTTGTTCTGGTCGGTAACCCCCTGCCACGGAGAGCACGCTAAGCCGTGTCGGTCCCCGTTGTCGTGAACATCTATGGCAATCGTTATTGAAAAGTCAGTGCCCTCAAATAAATTGACAACTAGTTGGATCTTCAAATTCAGTTAGCGCTCAGTGTTGCGAAAGGCCGATGTCAGTCACTTCGTAGAAAAACTGATATTCGGGTGAAACTGGTTGATCTAGTAAAAAAATAAATAAATAAAAAAAAGCCTTTATTGCTGTTTGTTTGTTCTACATTCCTATGATACGATTATAACTTTTATTAAACTAACATAACTCTAGGTTTTTTTTTTGAAGTTAATTGTAACAACCGGTAACGGGTTTGACTATTTTCTTAACAGCTTGTCTTGCGACATAGGCCTCCTCTAGAGATTTCCACATTAGCCTATCCTTAGCGATTCGACACCATACCGTCTCTGGGGTACCACTCCGTTACAACTTTTGTCCACTTCTCCCTTTTCTCTCTCATCATGTGCCCTGTCCACTTCCATTTTATTGTTTTGGATTTAGTTATTGCGTCTTTGAACTTGGTTTTAGCCTTTAAGTCCCTTTGTCTTACTCTGTCATGTCTCCTAACACCACTTACGCTTCTTTCAATACTGTTTTGGCATACTTTTATTTTATTGCTTAATTGCTCTGTTAATGCCCATGTTTGGCAGCCATAAATTAGACAAGGTAATATAGATGTGTCAAAGACTTTAGCTATTACATAGATTGGCATATCCTTGCTTTTCATTATTTCACTAAGTGACCAAAAGCGTTTCCATGTATTGGCTATCCTTCTATCGATTTCTTTTTGCATGGTATTACTTGTGGAAATTAACTGGCCCAAGTAGACGTATTCGTTTACGTAGTCTATTCGTTCTTTATTTATTTGAATGTTGTAAGTTTGAGGAGCATTGGTAATTATTTTGGTCTTCTTGGTGTTCATTGACAACAACAACAGGTTGAACTAGTAGCAAACCCCAAATTATCTTGGGAATAATAAAGGTTACAAAGATGATGATTTGTTTTGGTCAATATGGCTTCTGTAGGCTCTACTTTTCTACCTATAGTACTTTCCCAAACAAAGAAAAGGGTTAGTAACTACCACGATTTTTTTAAATTAATTTGAACTTATATTCTATATTAATGACAGCATACCTATTTATAGAAAGCTATACTGCTCGTGTGGAATTAATAGTTGCCATTTAACCCTAGAAGTCTAATCTATTTTAGATCACTTTCTTTCTTTGTAATTTTTGCCATGGTCATTCAAAGCTTTAGGACGTTAAAAGACAAAGACTGGATTCTTAGTTCAACTTTAGTTGTTTAAAAAATGACAGGTCCTTAATGTTAGGCAGTTATTTGTTTTGCGCTCTGTACTGCGACTAAACTCGCCTTGTTTGTCCTCCTGTCCAGACCAAGACTGCCTTTGCACTTCGACTGTCTAAGGCATTAAGTGTGAAGGCCTATAACAGAATAATGCATTGAAATGCCTGTACAAACAATTGGTTGAACCTATCATAAGTTATGCTCTTGATTGCTACGGCTTGACTTTTAAAACCTATATGGATAAAATAGAAACATTACAAATTAAATTCCTAAAGCTACTGGTAAACAATAAAACTAAAATCAGTTGTAAAGATGATTACAAAAAGTTATTTAAAATATGCAATATCCTCCCGGCTAAATTAAGACATATATACCTGTTAGTAATAAACCTACGCCGTGGCAATCAAAAGCATGAATTATCACTTGTTCCGAACTCTCACGGAACAAGGTCGACGACTACTGGTAGGTTTCATGTACCAAGAGTTGCTAACTACTATAGTGACAGAACCCTAAAAAAACGGTTACCATATGTACTGAACCGTTTGCCGGTGGATATTAGACAAGAACCCAATATAAACAAACTTAAAAGAAAATTAAAGCAATTCTTATTGGATCTTGTTTGATGGCAAAAATATATATAAATATATGTATATATGGATGTAGCTAAATATATTATACCCACATATTATTATAAGTTTTATATTTATTATATAGTGTTATGTGTATCGCATATACCTATGTAAATATGCATTTGTGACTGTGCATTGTGCGTAGGACTGTGCATGCGCACGTATCATGTACCTATCTGAGGTATCTAATGCATGGGTGTGATGTGTGCAGTGTTGCGTACAAGCATATTGTATATAGAGCCTCAACTGAGTCCACAGACAAACTGTTTAAAACAGTTTTGTGGACCTTATGTTTTAGAATAAGGTTTTATTATTGTGAACAATAAATTTTAAATAAAATAAAATAAAATAATGAGCAATTATCTATATATAGATTAAACCTTTACAATGCTTAAAATAACTGCAAAGATGGTTGCACAATTTAGACTATAATGAAACTGAAAAACTTATAACTTTTATTAAATAAGCTGAATGAGATTAATTATAACTAAGTATGTATGTATGTACTAATGGATCGAACCAAGTGGCGTGCAATTGGAGAGGCCTATGTCTAGCAGTGGACTGCGGTAGGTTGATGATGATGAAGTACGTATGTATAACATTTATCGTTTAATTTTAGATAGGAAACATGTACACTCTAAAGTAAACAAAACAAATTTAAGAATTGCTCAAAGAGAACCACAGATTCCCTTAATACGAACCAGACTCAGTTTGGGAATCAGTGCATATTAAATCAAACAGTATTCAACTACTGTGTCAATATTGTGTGTATTTATAATTGTGATAAATTCCAATGTACTTACCTGCTTTCTTTCTGCCTCAATAAAGTTTATAATTGTTACTCTCTCAAAATTCTCGTATGTTCATCTTAGTGCACCTAGAACAGCAATCATTTCAAAATGTCTAAAATTCTAAATATTCAAACAAATTGCAAATGACATAAATATATTGGACGTCTAATGTAATATTGCTTATATGCATCATTGTTAAAAACTATTAGCAGAATAAATTAATCTCTATGGGAATACAAAGTACTTTGAACTTTAAAATTATCCTTACAAAAGGATTTACTGTCTAATGCGTTGAGTTTCGGATGCAAGATATCATCACTGAACTTCGTTTATGCATGACTCATATAATTTTATTCATACTATTCCATTTAGTTCTGCTTTCTATCAATATAATCTGTTAGCTTGTCCTCCAAGCTACCCTCCAACTAAGTTTAAAGGCTTAGTAAGGCAAGAACTTTGTTGTTAGATAATCACTTCTCATCGAGCACGCATAGATCGATAAGTGAATTTATGCCTATGTGATGAACCAAGCAGATATTAACTAACTAATATACATTGGTTTTAAGCATAATTAATGTGTGGCTAGGAATGCATTTATAACGTAATATAAGAGTAAAGTAGTCTAGCTATGATGATGTATTTTAGGTATAGTATTCATTAAAAGTATTAATTATGTACTAGATTTTGCGCGCGGCTCCGCCCGCCTGTTTTTCGGTTATCGCGGCAAAGAGTAGCCTATGTCCTTCCTCAAGAATCAAAGTATCTCCATGACAAATTTCATTGAAAACGGTACAGCGGTTTGGCCGTAAAAGAAGGGCAGACAGACAGACAGAGTTACTTTCGCATTTATAATATAAGTATGGATTTATATCAGTTGTCGGTGTGTTGTGTATTATTACTAGGTATCTATAATTGTATAAATTCTCAGAATTTAAAAAAGCCCCCGACATCATAACCTGAGTTCCCTTTAAGAAGTAAAAAACACGTTATGCGCTTTCATTTGCGACCCCACTTGATGATATTTTGTAGACATTCAGTTACTCTTCCCCACTTTCACCCCTATAACTTTTAAACGGCTCAACCGATTTTCATGAAACATGTCTGAGAACACTCGCACGTAACTCACCTTTCATACAAAAGAAACTAAATTGAATCCCTTCATCCGTTCGGGAGCCTCGGTGCCACAGACAGACAGACACGTGAAACTTATAACACCCCTCTTTTTGGTCGGGGGTTAAAAATCTTTAAAATATGTTCATTCACTAGGTTGGAGAATTTCCTGTGTCTTTTTTAAATACATGACGTAAATCTCCCGAGTGATGAAGAAAACAACAGTCGCATGACGCCTTAACAAATTAAGGGAAATTGGAGGAACACATTGTATAAAATATTAATTACTAATTAGAATGGCTAGATCTTATTCAAGTTTCAAAGTAGAGCCTCTTACCAATTCTCGTATTTGTTGAGTATATCAAAGTTTTAAGATCGTTGCTGCATATCACAAAATGAATACAATTACTCCTTGAAAAGCGACTAGTATTTAAGGCAAGAGTGCCTTAAATACCAGCCGCTTTTGTTATACAATACTTATTATATCGTCGGACGCTTGCACGGTGCGGTATACGTACAGTCTTATTTCGTGGAATTATAGTAGTTACAAGTCTAATTCCCTGCCCATTGCATGCATATATCCATTAGGCACGTACCACAGCACCCCTCAAATCAAACCAACCTTTTTTGTTAAACTTAGCTTTAAGTAAACTTTGTTAATTTACGATGTAAAAATAAATATGTAATTATATTACGGATTACATAAAAAGCCTAATCTAAATTAATTTGCTTAACAATATAAAACCTTTTAGATCAAATGGTAAGTATTCAACCTGTATAATTCTTAATTAAAGAAAGTCCCCTTTAATAATCCGAAATAACTCGACAGTTTAACTTCTATCAGTAGGTAAGAAAGATTTTATCAAATGAATGATGAATTCGATTCATCCTGGGGTAAATTACAGTCAAATGTAATTCATTTTAGAATTGAAAGGGAATACAGATCTTCGTCACAATAGAGCAGATCTTGAGTAATGTGTAATCAGCGTAGTAAAATCTAAAGCGGGTCTGTTCAAACAACGTCATCCTTTTGTTCTCGTAATAAACTGTCAGGGCACAAAGAAATTCACCGACATCGGATGTCGCCCTGGTAAAATTTAGAGGTTTTCTCACACGCTAACGGCCGTATTCCCTTCGCTCAAAGGCGGTTTATGAAAAGATCTCACATCCTTACTTGTATCGCAGCACGAATGTCGCACACGAATCCATTGTGGTGGAGACAATGAGACACATAAAAGAGTTAAACTAATAAACGCGAGCGCTCTCTCACATAGTCAAGGCTACATATACACGCAATGAAAACTGATAGATAATCTGTTTCGTTGCACGTTATTTTCTTATGGACTACGGACGAGAAGAAGCAATAGGAAGGAATATTATTAGGTTAATTAATGTGTATGTATTTATCTCAGACATCATAGCTTTCAAATAGATGGCCTGATTTATATATTTTTATATAAAGGAGAGTTGATGAAAACTTCTCATAGTTATCATTGAAGAAAGTCTGTTCAGTCATTCGAAGATCATTAGGTCTTTTCTAAACGCAATATTGAATCATAGTCTATACGGAATTGTACAAAATTAATGTTTATAGACCTATTTCGTAGAGGTTTGGTTAAAAATCCATTTGTTAGGATTATTTTTTAAACTAAACTACTCTATTGTGCATATTTGTATTACATCCACAGTCTATTTAATATTTCGATTCTAAAATGACAATTTTGTGTGATTGTCAGAAAATGACAACTTCGCTCAAGGTGCCGCTAATCTTAAGGCTCTAAAGAGGCTCGCAGATATCCTTTTCATAACATTTACCTTGTGATGGTTTAACGACGTGAGAAGTAGGATTTCTTTTACAAAAAAATAAAAAATTGAAGTGTAAAGCTATATAATTTATATAAGTACTAGCTTTAGCGCACGGCTACGCCCGCGTGTCTGTGGGTATCGCAGCAAAGAGTAGCCTATGTCCTTCCTGAATAAGTAAAGTATCTCCATGCCAAATTTCATTAAAATCGGTGCAGCGGTTTGGCCACAAAAGCAGGACAGACAGACAGAGTTACTTTCGCATTTATAATATAAGTATGTTTTTTTTTTCGTGTTATCTTCTTTACGCTATATTAAATACTTATACTATAATTAATTAGTGAATGTCTTTAAAAAAGTACATAAATTTAAAGTATAATAATATTTGTGTGCGTGTGAACTGAGGGACCATAGTGATATTTTTGTTTGAATTTTTTATAAGATTTAGTAGTAGGCTCAAAACAATTGTAGAACAAATATGAGAATTTGTAAAAAGATATATTAAAAACTACAGCCCTTTAAGTGTGGTCCCTCAATCCTCACATACCATCAGCCGTATCTCGGCAAGTATGTAAAAAAATAAGGTATTGTGACTGCAGACATTTAGTAGAGAATTTGTAAAGATATATACTAAATAACTGAGCACAAATCATCAACGATTAAAAAAATACAACGTCTATACTGTGGTCCCTCAATCCACACACGAAAGATTTTGTTATACTGAATATTATCGCATCAAGGGAATAAAATCTTTATTTTCTTACATAATGATTTAGAACAAGTCTTATAGCAATTTGTAAAAAATAAATTTAAAAAAAATATCGACGCACTTTGAAGATATTTATAATTAAAGCTGGTCCCTCAATCCTCACGTTCTCAAACATACTTGCATGTCTAGCTGCTAGACGACTAAAGTGTCACAAAGTGTAGAGTATTAAACTTTTTGTAAAAAGTTTCTACAAAATAATAGGTATCTTTAATTGTGTGTATCTTGCCTCTAAAATGAGATTATAGCATTTCAGTGATCCTATGAACAGATATACGAGTAGTGTGACCACACAATGAAAAAAAATGTAGACTACCAATATAATTTTTATTGTAATAGTCGAAACCCAAGGTTGTGCGGTTGATTTAGTGTTATATTACATTACGTATCTTTACAAAGCATGAAATAAAGTAGCTTTTAGTCGCTTATCACCATTTAGGCTATGTTTCAAGGAAGCTTTATGTACTTATAATATCCCAGTATTTTACAAACCATTATGGTAACGTAGTGGTATTATTTATACAGCTCAGTTTTATACGTTTTATTAACACATAAAATTGAACATTTAAAAACACAGGATTTTGTAAAATATTTACAAAAAGTCCGCGATAGTACCTATCGCGATCTATATTAATATTATAAATTTGAAAGTGGCTTAGTCTGTTTCTCTATTACGCTTTCACGGCTAAACCAATAACAGTGCCTGCACTCGGTAAGGCATATAACTTATTGTAATACTTTTGTTTAAGTACGTAAAATTTGGTTATAAGTTAATGAATGTAAGAAGATTTGTTGGTCCGTACTGTAACGCCCTGGCAAAAAATGCGAATGACTCTTTTTTGTGAAAAAAAGTTCTATCTAGCTTTTTTTCACATACTTAAACAAAAGTATTACAATAAGTTATATGCCTTACCAAGTGCAGGCACTGTTATTGGTTTAGCCGTGAAAGCGTAATAGAGAAACAGACTAAGCCACTTTCAAATTTATAATATTAATATAGATCGCGATAGGTACTATCGCGGACTTTTTGTAAATATTTTACAAAATCCTGTGTTTTTAAATGTTCAATTTTATGTGTTAATAAAACGTATAAAACTGAGCTGTATAAATAATACCACTACGTTACCATAATGGTTTGTAAAATACTGAGATATTATAAGTACATAAAGCTTCCTTGAAACATAGCCTAAATGGTTATAAGTGTCTAAAAGCTACTTTATTTCATGCTTTGTAAAGATACGTAATGTAACATAACACTAAATCTACCGTACAACCTTGGGTTTCGAATATTACAAAAAAATTATATTGGTAGTCTACATTTTTTTTCATCGTGTGGTCACACTACTCGTATATCTGTTCATAGGATCACTGAAATGCTATAATCTCATTTTAGAGGTAGGATACACACAATTAAACATACCTATTATTTTGGAGAAACTTTTTACAAAAAGTTTAATACACTACACTTTGTGATACTTTAGTCGTCTAGCAGCTAGACATGTAAGTATGTTTGAGAACGTGAGGATTGAGGGACCAGCTTTAATTATAAATATCTTCAAAGTGCGTCGGTATTTTTTTTTAATTTATTTTTTACAAATTGCTGTAAGACTTGTTCTAAAACATTATGTAAGAAAATAAAGATTTTATTCCGTTGATGTGATAATATTCAGTATAACAAAATCTTTCGTGTGTGGACTGAGGGACCACAGTGTAGTAGTTGTATTTTTTTAATCGTTGATGATTTGTGCTCAGTTATTTAGTATATATCTTTACAAATTCTCTTCTAAATGTCTGCAGTCACAATACCTTACTTTTTTACATACTTGCCGAGATCTGGCTGATGGTATGTGAGGATTGAGGGACCACACTTAAAGGGCTGTAGTTTTTAACATATCTTTTTACAAATTCTCATATTTGTTCTACAATTGTTTTGAGCCTACTACTAAATCTTATAAAAATTTCAAACAAAAATATCACTATGGTCCCTCAGTTCACACGCACACTAATATTTTCGGACGTCTCACACTCAAGACCATAAATATAGTTTCAAATTAAGCAGAGCTTCTACTATGATAGCTGGTTTAACTGATAGAATACTTATATACTTTTTTAATAAATATATACTTTAAATATATAGAACATATGCAAATCATGAGAAACAATTTTTGCAGATCATACAATTTGAGATCTGTCTGATCATATGTTACTGTTGTTATGTACAACAGTAACATATGCTTTAACTGCACCACATAGGCAGTCAAAACTTGATACTTTACATTCTACCAAGTACCTTTACAAAGTCTTCATAACTGGTGCCCAGGAACTGTTGGTGATTGATGGTTTGATCGATTGAGTATCGCCTGTATGCCACATCTCGGTATTAAGATATTAAAAATGATGTACACGAAAAAGGGGACAAGGCCGTTTTGGTTTAATAAAAGTATTTATTAATATCCGTTTTTGAACTGCGTATTAATTTAGCCCAAATACTTCCGAGAGATTGAAATAACATGTAAATAAATTTGGGACACATTGCTGCGGTTGATTCTATCTATATCTATATACAGTACACCCATCTATGTAATTGGTAGTAAATAAATAGTTATTGGACGTAGTAATCGAATGATTATTTTGCAATTAGATATGATAAGTACCTCGTTTTTGTCTCAAGTTGCACTGGTGTTGAAGATCTAGACGAACATACAGTGGTCTTAATTGGTAAATGTAAAAAAAATATTGGTAATTTTTTTTAAAGTGAAAACTTATTTAGTGTAGTTTAGTGTATTCATAACATTTCTTTTTGTATTTCGTTGGAATTTTCCAGCTTAACCCAAGGACAAATTTTTAAAGATCGACTTTTCTAGTAATAACAGCATAAGTTTAAAAAATATGAACCAATTAATTTTTGTTTAGTTTGTAAATATATTCATGGTATGCACACTCATGGTAACTACCTAAATACCCAAATCAAAATATCAAAATGTCTATGTTGGACTTATTAGAATTTGTATGAATAGTAATGACTATGAATGGCTATTAATGAATGAAATGACTGTTTACAAACATTTGTACGAACCATCGTTTCTAACGTAGCCAGTGGGCAAAAGCACTGATAATATTTTTACGTTACACTCTCTTATAAAATAGGACATAACACAGCATAACACCATTTTAAAAAAAACTATTTTTTCAAGAACTCATTGCCGCCGTTCGCGTCCTCTGCAAAGACGACATATTTTAGTTTGGTAAGGTGTTCAGGTACTTGTAAGTAGCCGAACAGACCTAACTCGTAGTTAGAGAGTACTGAAACAGGTGTTATTGATAGATGGGTTTATTTTGATCGTTTATCATCACTTGTTACTAACTACGTATGTTTATATAGAATACTATTTTAGGGCACTTCTATGTGCCATTTAGGGATTTAATTTTGTATACGTAGTTTGGAAGTAAAACTTTAAAAAGAAACAAGTACTTTGACTTAACCAACGAAATAACTAAAAATGGTTATGTCGTTGCGCTGTATGCCGTGGAAGTGGGTGCGAGGGGTATACCAGCTAAATCCCTCTATAACCTACTTAAAGACCTTGGATTGCCAAGAGCTTCAGTAAGCTCTTTTCTTGAACGAATATCCAAAGCGGCATTGCAAGGCTCACTTCAAATATGGTTAGGTAGAGGGGGTAACACGGCGGACAGTGGAGGTGAGCGTTGACGCGTCGTAAGGAGTGCTCCTTAAACCTAAACCTGGGTCGCAATTCCCAGGCACTGTCGAAGTCGCATGTGTTGCCCCCATCTATCACGCGATGGACCCGGCACCCGCACGGTGAATCCATGGAATGCTAAGAAATAGGTCTTTTCTTATGAGAAATGTTGTGCAGTAGAAATTTTCAGTGATTATTAATACCTCGTAGGCTTTATTAATGTCTTCGACTCATATGATTAATTTATTAAGTATAATTAATTATACTATTGTTAGAAACTAGGAGTGAGAATTAAATAAAAGAACCAATTGGAGGTAGCCTAACCTCAGTTCTTATTTATAATTAAAACACTAAACAGTTCACAACTAATGAATCTTATAATTAGAAACATAATTACAAGTAATCCACGAAATACATAACAGATCGATATTAAAATGATAAGAAATAGGTTTACAACGATATAACATTAAACAACAAGATATGGCTGATGTACGCCTTGCGAATCTACAAAAACACATCTTACCGACACCGCTTCTCGAACAACAAGAGAGCGCATAGCCAAGTACCGTCTTTTTTATAGGTTCGCACTGCATAATTTATCGCTAGGGTTGGGATACACCGAACACGGCCTCTCCTGACAGCTGGTCGTCCTCGAGCAGCCTCGTCCAGCAGACTGCCTTGCCGGTCATCTCTGCAGGAGGATCACCAAGTCCCTGGTCCTCATTAACATGGTCATCTGTAAAGTAACGACACTTGAGTTGTTTTATAGAGGTCTAGTAACTTTGCAACCTGAAGTTATGTATTTTTGTATTTTTTTATAAGCGTCGCATAGGCTTAACAGTTCAGGACTCGCGGAGGCAAGCGTGCACTCAAGCCTCCACCAGCAATAGCTTCGTAAAAAATAATAAAAATGCTAGTAGTAAATGATTCCAATAATTTAAATAACTTCAGTTGCAATTTAAAAGGCAGCATGATTATAAAAACAAAATAAGGAACATTGCGGGGGACTGGCCTCCGGACTCCAATCACCCACAACGCACCCAACAAAAGTTATGAAGGTACATAGGCTCACGCTAGCCAGTCGCTGTCATGCACGATACAGACATGACAATCGCAACATAACCAGCTAGAGTCACTCACAGAGGTGACAGCTTGACGCCGCTCACAGAGGTGTCACAGCATTACGCCGTTGCAGCTGCCAAGCGCCCACAGCGCCCAGTGTCTTGGTAGAGTCGTGGCAGTGCCACGAGTTGCAGCAGCCAAGCGCCCATAGCGCCTAGCGACGGCGCGTCCGTCTACGTGCTCACCGCATAGCGCAGCACGCGCTCACCGCATAGCGCAGCACGCGCTCACCGCATAGCGCAGCACGCGCTCACCGCATAGCGCAGCACACGGCGTGGCAGTGCCACGAGTTGCAGCAGCCAAGCGCCCATAGCGCCCAGCGACGGCGCGTCCGTCTACGTGCTCACCGCATAGCGCAGCACGCGCTCACCGCATAGCGCAGCACGCGCTCACCGCATAGCGCAGCACGCGCTCACCGCATAGCGCAGCACGCGCTCACCGCATAGCGCAGCACGCGCTCACCGCATAGCGCAGCACGCGCTCACCGCATAGCGCAGCACGCGCTCACCGCATAGCGCAGCACGCGCTTTAGGTCGAGCCCTGCGGCCCAACGTCTTCATGGAGGCGTGGCAGTGCCACGCGTCGCAGCCGCAAAGCGCCATCGGCAGCCGCGCCTCGCATCAAACCCAGGCCTTATGTGTTGATGCTCAGTATCTTCACTCGTCCGTAGAAAGCCGCTGAGCAGACTACGATCAGTACCACATCTGAAACATGACCCGACGAACAGGTCTTGCCCGATGTACAGGCTATAGACTTATCATCATTGATCGGTCTATGTTGCAACTTGGGAGTCCACCAAGCGCTAATATGGCGACGAACGCCAGGCCACGCTTCGTCAAGGAGATGCGACATACGCAGTGAGTAAAACTCAATTCACCAAAGTCAATGCGACGAACGCTAGGCGACGCTTCGCCAAGGAAATGCGACATACGCAGTGAGTAAAACTCACTTCATCAAAATAAATGCGACTAACGCTAGGCGACGCTTCGCCAAGGTGATGCGACATACGCAGTGAGTAAAACTCACTTCATCAAAATAAATGCGACGAACACTAGGCGACGCTTCACCAAGGTGATTCTGCCTTACGACTGCAAGCTTGCACTCAAGCCATCGCAAGTGAAGTTGAGCCGTAGCATAATGTAAGTAAGTACTACAAGCGACAGAGCTGCAGTTTTGTCACTTGTCCTGCATAATGAATGCATTCGATTATTTTAATACAGACGCTATGCCCCACGATAGAGGCACAAAAAGTTCGCAATCACGACTCCTTGACACGTAACATAGGCACACTGTTCGCATATTACGGTCACCATGATAACCCGTGTCATTTGTGATGTGACACCATAGTGTGGCCTGTGTGGCACACCATTCAGGCAGAGGCAACCAAGTTCGCATACCTTACCACTCAAATAGAGCCACACACGCATCCGGCGTTCATTCAAGTACATTAAACAAAAAGTACTGATGAAATTAAACGGAGAAAACAGAAATAATGTGGCCTGTAAACCACATTGTACGTAGAAAAAGAAACAAAACACTGTTGGCAGAGGCACCAAGTTTGCATACCACACAGACTAACACTCACCTCTAAAAAGGCGGATGCATGTCTCGACGTTCATTCACACGTCCACGGCACGAAATATTGAGTGGCGGCATACGTAGTCTTACCGTATGCTCATGCTATCAGTCGTAGCTCGTATCGACCGTTAGGCATGACCCTGATGACTCGATATGGCCCTCGCATTCCAGGACTCAACTTGCTCTTGGATTGCGCGTATTTGACAACGAACACAACCTGTTCGGCCGTCCTCCTTTGGACCACTTCCCGTCTGTAACATTTCTTACAAAAATACTGACAGAGTGGCGCTCCCATGACCCATCAAAAGGCTCAGAGCAGACGTTCGAGTCGTCAGTTATAAGTATTTTGTGTTCTAAAAATAATAGCCCATGGAGGATCGCGAGATTTGTACCACCCGCAAAGCGAATTATCTTAACCACTTTTATATTTTAAGATCTCCGACAGAACAATTGAAACTCCTCAAAAGTTCACTACACCACCACACTTAAGATTTAAATGAACTAGGCGTTTATACAAGGTTGGAAGTGTTACTTGATAACAATAGTCACTGCAG
Organism: Diaphora mendica; assembly: GCA_949125395.1. NCBI lineage: Eukaryota > Metazoa > Arthropoda > Insecta > Lepidoptera > Erebidae > Diaphora > Diaphora mendica. Next base: position 17,128,818 of record OX421316.1, read on the forward strand.
GTCCAGGCACAAAGTTTGCTTACCTCCCAGACTGCAATAACTCTCTCCTTGAACTCGATACAAGCACTAACTGCTTGAACTTTACATAAGCTCGGTCTAACCTGACCATTACTGATCATTCTGCCTAGGTGATACTTTGTCATGAGAAACTTACACTATTTGTAAGTTGATAGAAAACCCGGCACTAGTCAAGGTATCTAGAACCTTTCATAATGTTTCCTCATTTCGTAAATAACGCTTAACAACCGTAAGAAACGTTTAACTTATTCTGCATAGGTAGGGTAAATAAAATAATTATTTTTCATCACGTTAAACAAAGTATTTGCAATATAAATCTGTGACAAACGAGTTTGGTTTGTAATTTAACATTTGATCAACTACGACCGTCACTCTTAAAACATATGTTTTGACGCGCCAAACACTCGCTATCTTCACGTTGCATCGCTTTAAATTGCACACATAATTTACTTCCGTACACCACACATCAAAATCATGTAAACACATTAAAACTCGATATGAAAATGTGTTTCGACCTTACCTGTGTACATTACACATTACAATTACGCTCACAAGTTTTTCTGTAATCTCATTCATTACAGTTTAGGCACTGGTGCACTGCATTGTGCCCGTACAAGCTGGCGTGATATTTTTCTAGCTAGTGATCGTCACACGAATGCACCGAAACATTAAACTACCCGCGTTATTTTGTTTATCTGAAGTACCACACTAAATATCATCTAGAACAGTAAAATGTTTCAAAATCGTTTACCAACTCTAATCTAACTAATTGTTACTCGATACCAAAGATGTCACTTACTTCACGACTTCTACACATTTCTATGTTCCGATATAAGTGACTTTTATATGATGCCGGTAGTTTCTCACGTTAGTACAGACAAACTAAATAATTATCGACTAAATTTGAATCACGTCGACAACAATATCACTGCGCTTAGTGGACAGATTGGAACAAATCTAACATTAATCTGACCGCGCTGTTGTGAACGCTGTTTTGCGAAACATTTACTAATATCATGACCACCCTTTTAACAGTACACACAAGTCAAAGTACCATCAGGTTTATTCGATTATTCTGGCTTTAACTTCTACGATGTATCGATAGGTTTCAGTTTATTAGGATAACCAGCCTGTCTGTGTCCTATTTTGCCGCACAGAAAACATTTGTTAGAAACAATGATTTGACTTTCGGTGTAAGCCCGGCGTTGTCCATTCGTTACGAAACGTACTGTTCTGCTGCGCACGAATATCCGTCATCCGTCATTAAATCCTTAGTAGGTTTCACAAAAGTAGATAGGAAACCAACAACATCGTTCGGTCCTAAGTTGGCATTAGTATTGGATGCGTTCACATACGGGTTCCTAATTCCTTGAATAACAATTGAGCTAGTAGCGGAGGCCCCTTACAATTTGTAAACGCAGTAATGATCTACGCGCATATTCAGCGTAGGTACGGAAATTTAACGAATGCATGGCCTCAAAGATCTGCTCCGTGACCCGACCCGTGGATTGCTCTGACGGCTCAGTGACACGTACCTACCAATCCGCACTTTCATCGAACAAGCATTGCCGCGAGCGACTTCATTCGCTACGCCTGCGCCTTGAATCTACCAATCTTCGCTACGCACGGTGCGAATTATGTCCAAGAGAATTACGACTACGCGATTGCGAACGCCTTATACATAAAACACGCCCGTGTTTACAAATTCACGATCTACCCTCTCGATCCGATATTAAAAGAAACACAAAGAGGCAACAACAATACGTAATTAAAATGCCTATCGATGTAAACCAACAATTAAATAGTGGTAGTGGGACTATCCCACTTCTGATGTTAGAAACTAGGAGTGAGAATTAAATAAAAGAACCAATTGGAGGTAGCCTAACCTCAGTTCTTATTTATAATTAAAACACTAAACAGTTCACAACTAATGAATCTTATAATTAGAAACATAATTACAAGTAATCCACGAAATACATAACAGATCGATATTAAAATGATAAGAAATAGGTTTACAACGATATAACATTAAACAACAAGATATGGCTGATGTACGCCTTGCGAATCTACAAAAACACATCTTACCGACACCGCTTCTCGAACAACAAGAGAGAGCGCATAGCCAAGTACCGTCTTTTTATAGGTTCGCACTGCATAATTTATCGCTAGGGTTGGGATACACCGAACACTATATATAAAAAAAAAAAAATTCGCCACCATACCGTCACGAAGGGGAAACGAACGCCTTTTGTGTTTGCAAATATATTCTTTCTGAAGTAATGTGTTATACGAATATTTAGTTTCTGAAGTAACGAAATAGCCAAGCCATACATTTTAGAGTTAGGGCGTGTAGATAGAGAACCTTGGTTCAACATGAGATCTGATATCTTTTTCACAGGGTAAGCCATATGCAGTCGTCTTGGCAACATTTTACATGAAAATGTTTTTGGCGGGATTTCATTTCTTTTTTAAGTTTCCTTTTTTTTCTTTTTTTGGGCTGTATTTCTTGTACATCTTCTTTCTTCTTTCGAAAAAGTCCGTGTACTAAAAATAAAACCTCTAGCATAAACATTGGTGAAAGCTACAGTTTTGATGATCATCAGTGTGTCAGTGACGAAATCGGTGTTTTTTTGGTATCAATAAAATCTAAACTATCAAAGCTATGCAATTGAAACTTTGTAAGTTTCATTAGTCTATTAGTAACATCATATCCTGAAAATTTGAACGATATGGAATATGGGGAACCAAAGTTATGGGGGTTCAAAAAAACGACGAAACGCTTCGAGAAAAGGTAGGTAGTGCCCTTGCGCTACGCTTGGCTCGTCTTGGCGAGGGCACGACCGTGCCACCAGATGTAAAGTATTTTTATAAATTGTATAATTTCTATTACATAGCATAAAATTTCATATTTCCTAGTAGATACCTTGTAGAAAAGTACATATATTTAAAAAGGAAATCAGTTTAAAAATAAAATGATAAGGGTTCAAATTACGAGCCTTCTATTTCATTTAACAATGATGTTAGAAGCCTTATTCTCCAGAACTGACTTTAACTTCATTAAGCGATTAACTATTATCTGTTTCAAGCAAGTTTGATATTATTATCTTGGAATTGATTTTAACGAGCAAAGAGCAATGATTTTAATGCCCATTAAATGTCTGAAATTAACAGGACATTCTGAAAGTTCTAAACTTTACTTGTAATTAAAAAAACATTAAATAATTCGTATAACTAGGGTTACAACTTAATGATTTTTCATAATATTTAGATGATAGTCGTGTATCAATATGGCTAGTTAACATTCACTCACATAATATAGGTCTGAATGGAACTTAAATTGTCATTATCGGTCTCGTTGGTCTAACGGTCAGTGTATGCGACTGCCGATCAAGAGGTCTCGGGTTTAATTCCCGGGTCGGGCTAAAGTATCATTGACTTTTCTTATTCTAGAAATGCCTACCTGAAGATTGGAAATAGGGGGTAAAGCCGGCGTTCTTGTGTCTGATCACTCCCAGGTCACGTCGGATAGAGATCCCATCGGTTTATGAGAGTGATGGAATAGACAATCTCTATTTTTTGACGTGACACCTGTGTTTGCACACATACTAGTGCACTATAATATTTTCTGCATTGTTTGCTGGTCTCCGTCGAGACTGGCCGCCGTGGCCGAAAACGGTTAGGAGTACATCATTCTCATAATCATCATTAATTTGATGCTTGTATTTTCGTTTAATGTTTGTATTTTCGCTAATCCCGTATCTACCATTTGATTTAACTTTATTATATATATATACTAGCTGACCCGGCGAACTTTGTACCGCCATATTTACATATCTGTCTCAGCTTCCCGTTGCGGACAAAAAAAAAAGACTTTTCCCGCTATCTTTTAATTTTTCTTATACACAAACCTTGTCCTAACAATAAGGAACACATAAAAAAAGAATTATTTAATTTGGTGCAGCCGATCGGGAGCTATGCGCGTACATACATTTCGGCGATACATTTTTATATAAATACAAACGTTGATACTGAATTTTAAAAATATTATCTAATATCATTAATATTTACTTGATTAACCATTTTGATATTAAAATAATATCCATCTACTCCCTGCCAGAAGATTAATGGATATTGTAACGCGTCATAAGACCTATGCGTTTCAGACACAAGTTTAAATTCATTGTTCCGACTATGAAGCATAATATCTCTAGATTGCAAATTTCTCCAACAACGACAATAGCCACTTCGTCGATTGTCGGTGAATTAAACCTCCTTGCATGCTTACCAGCAGGTGTTTTGTCAGCTCTGATTACAATATTATGGCTGTCCTATGGCATACGATCTAAGGCCATTTTGAACATTTTTACTAAATTATTGTTCTGATGAAGAAACGTTTGCAGTTCTTGAACAATGGTTCGTTTTACTATTGAATTATAAGCACAACGCCTTTCAACTTCCGCATCTTGATTGTCCATAAAATAAATTTGTAAAAATTGGTGGTCCACATCTGGCAGTGGCAACAGTGCTCCCAGTCAGTGATAAATTGTCCTTGTATCTGCAATTATCTTGTTAAATTATTATTTGTGATACAAATGTATTTTAATGCTTTACAATATTGACAAATAATTGTCATTTCCCCAATTCTCACGGATTTGTCGGCACAATACTCATTCCAGGTTTACATGAGCACTGTTTCTGCGGTATCGTTCGATTTCATTGCGTCGTGCTCGCTGTTGTTGTGTTTGGTGTGCCCGAACTCGTTCCATTTTAAGCGGCTCCTTCCACTTGATCCCCTGCTTAGATACCCTGGGGATCCATGTGAAAATTTCGTCCACGATATGGGATTTTTTTGAATTTTTTGTGTGGCATGGCTATTTATGGCCTATATAGTATATAGGTTTATTACCATACCTATTAATACATTTCACCACCAAAGATTACCTACATAACTTAAAACTCATTAAAAATCCTAGTAATAAATCCATTGGTTAAAAAAATATTTTAAATCGTATAAAAGTATGAATATTTATGGAACTTTTGTTATGAAAAACTTCTAAATTAATAATAAAAATGTATAGAAAATTCTAAAAGATTCCATTGGAGATCGATGTGGATAAAAAATACAGATAAATCCCTTATCGGTTTAAGCGATCGAAGTGGATGAAAATCTTCCAAATGAAACCCCTGGGGGATCAAAATGGAATCGAAATCCAAATAGATCCCCAAGGGATCTGTGTGGATGAAATTTCCACATGGATCCCCCAGCGGATCTAAGCAGGGGATCTAAGTGGACGGAGCCGCCTGTCTGTGTCATTATTATTCACTGTAGAACGCAATTCTGCCATAGCAATACTAATGTTATCATTATCCGTCTCTAGCTGGTCATCAGGGCGGATTCATCGCACATCTGATTGACTTCGACGACCTATGTCAGTTCATCGTCGCCTAGGCATTTTCAAACAATAATAGTAAATGAAATTCCCACACACTGAGAAACTGATGATAGAAGATTTTAATAACGGTAATAGAATGACAGGTACTTTATATGCCATAGGTGCAAAAAATAGCCTGTATTTATAACCTTTCGTCTAACGTTCGACAGACGATTGACATCAATATATTTTTCGCATTCCAACAAAACAGCGTTTTGATTTTATTAACAGTGTTATCTTATTTTGTTTGTGATATGACCTCTATGGGTGTGGCACAATAAATACTTGTTTATTTGAATTCTAAACAGTGACAACCATCAAAATATGTCAATACAATGACAAAAATTTCTGAATGAACCAACAATAACAACTATCAAAATAATAATATTAAATAACGCGATAATAATATATAAATAATATGTGGTGTCTATTTAAAACCCTTAATTTGATTTGTGTAATAATATATGGTGTCTATTTAAACCCTTAATTGAATAAGTGCTTCAATTTGACAGTCAAAAGTTTGACAGGTAAGTTGGTAGAACAGCACAGAGTACATTGTTAATATAGAAATAGAACAGTTTAGATGGGCAAAAGGAAATTGTTGTTTTTATTATCTTCCTCGCAATTTTTCCATATTTTCTCACCGTTTAAACCTTCCCTGAACTATGACAAACATTTCAAAACCTAAATCAGCTAAATCGGCCTGGCGGTTCTCGAGTTTTAGCCAGACAAACGAACAGCAATTCATTTTTATATATAAGATTATATATATATATATATATATATTATTTAATATAACGAGAATCACTGTTCTCTTAGTGTAGATAGTAGAGCCACGCTGATTTCAGCATGAATGGGCCGGCTCGACTGGGGCGGTACTACCCTCGCACAGAAAATCAACGTAAAATGACAGCGTTCGTGCTGATTGATAGTGTGGACGGAAATTGGTTCAGATTTTTTAAGAAATATCTGAGCCAAATTCCGTCCACACTATCGATAAAACTGCACAAACGAACTGCACAGTTAAATCACTACGATAAATCGTTGTAGTGTGTACCGCCTATTATTCTGATGTATAAGCTATATTACTGTAAAGTTTCATCCAAATCCGTTCAGTTGTTTTTGCGTGAAAGAGTAACAATCATCCATCCACCCATCCATCTATCCATTCATCCATCCATACTTACAAACTTTCGCGTTTATAATATTAGTATAGATATAGATTATATCATTTTAATCTACTATAGGTAAAATTTATAAAAATCATATTATGCTAATGTATTGTATTTCTATATACCCACTGCCGAAGATTTAAGTTAAACTTAAACTGGAGGTTATAATTACTCTCTACTCTTATTTAACGCCAATGTAACAAAGTAAGACATTCAAAATGATGCAATTTCAACCATCATGCGATCTCTAATACTTAGAAATGCATAAATCACGTTTTTGTCACGGTGAATTATTGTGTTACATTTGCGAGTTCAATTAACTACGTAACGATTTTAATGATACTTAATGACGACATGGACTTAAAAGCGTCTTAAAGATGTCACAGCTGTTGCTTCGATCTTGCATTCCGGGCAGTAACGTAGGTACTTCATAATTTTGTACTAACCTGTGTAACGAAATCACTTAAGCCTGGAGGTCGATGCACAATGGGCTCATTACCGTATGAGTGAAGGTTAGAAAAAGACAGACCTTTGGCATTTTTTGCCTGTACTTTTTTATTCTATTTATTGTAACGAAAAATAAGCGTCGCGAATAACTAAATCTGACCAATTTCTGCATGTGGAAATAAAAAAAAAAAAACATGACCTCATTTATTTAAAAAATATGTTTTTGATTTTGGGTATATATTTATATAAAGCCATATTATAATTTAGAGCTTGAATTTACACTCCGGCCCTATGCTAATATTCATACGTAATTATTGGAGTATAAATTAGGTTTCGTGATGAAAATGAAGTTTAAATGTTTTTTGTTAACACAACCTATATTTTAGCGTGTTTTATATTTTAAACTGCCATCCATTTGGTTTCAAATAATTGTTGAAATTGTATTGTTGGCTTTTCGAAAGTTTAAATATAGCTTGGATTTTTTTCTTATATTCAGGCTTATTTTGTTAATTTTTGAGATTTTTTGTATAGCAAATGCACACTTAATATTATGTGTCATTAAAATTTTTGACGTAGAAGTGTTATATGAATATTTTACATTTTATAGTAGTATGCTAATTGTTTATAGAAAGGCCAGATTGTGTGAATTTAGGTTAAGTGTAAATTTGTATGGTGTGTCTAATGCCACCCATTTTAAGACGAGGTGTCTTTTCCTCTTCACTAACTTTAATAACCAGCCGCTAAGAGGGACGACTATGCGGGTCCGAATCAGTGTGACTGATCATGAAGATATTAAAAAAAATATGTAAAATAGTTTTATATGTTTAAGATTAATTAAAATACCTCAGATATAGCAAACACGGTCGTGAAACAGTGTCTGAAGATTTTCTTTTTTTTTATGTAAGTATGGCCCTGCCAAAATGACTCTTCACTGCCTGATGAGCAGACTCCAAGAGTGATGGTCACCATACTCATTGCGAATGCAGACAATGCAACAATGCAGCATGGTGACCCACACCATGGCGGCCTAGTAATGCTTCTGCATCATTGGGCTTAAGGTCTCACACTCACCAACGAAACACGACAGCACGTACGCTGTCATTTTACAGTGATCTTCTGTGCGTGGGTAGTACCGCCCCGCATGAGCCGGCCAGTTCGCACTGAAATCAGCGTGGCCCTACTACCTTGTAAAAGATTCCACTCTGTCCTTTTTCATAACACAATAATAAATTTGACTGCGTCGTTGGTCTCGCGGTTGGCGTGTGCGACTGCTGATCATGAGGTCTCGGGTTCGATTCCCGGGTCGGTCCAAATGTTTGTATGATCTACAAATATTTGTTTCGGAGTTTGGGTGTTTTCTATGTATAATATGTATGTATTTACAAAAAAAAGTATATAAGTATTTGTATCAGTTGTCTAGTACCCATAACACAAGCTCTGCTTAGCTTGGGACTAGAGGGCGTTGTGTGTTAGATGTCGGAAAGTTTTATTTATTTTATTTATTTAAATCTGTAATAGATTTAAGGAATTACAGAGAACTATGCTTTAAATGCTAATTTTGAAAAACTAAGTTGGAAAATGCTAATATATATATATGTGTGTGGCTTATAATATATTGTGAAATTTGTTATAATATATTGTGAAATTTGTGCAGCGGTTTAGGAGTGTAAGCGTAACAGACAGATATGCATAATAAATGTTTAAATATATAATACTAGCTTTGGCCCGCGGCTACGCCCGCGTTTATGTCGGTATTAACATTTAAAAAATCTCTATAAATTTTAACTTATTATGTTATTACGATGTCTTAGCTATATTACTGCAGTCTCATGAAAATCCGTTCAGTAGTTTTTGCGTGAAATAGCAACAAACACACATCCTTACAAACTTTCACATTTATAATCTATACTAATATTATAAACGCGAAAGTTTGTAAGTATGGATGGATGGATGTTTGTTACTCTTTCACGCAAAAACAACTGAACGGATTTGGATGAAACTTTACAGTAATATAGCTTATACACTAGAATAACACATGGCTACTATTTGCCGCGATAACCGACATATACGCGGGCGGAGCCGCGGGCAACCACTAGTATTAAATACAGTAGGAAGTAGGAAGGATGATGTCGATAGAAAGGCTACGACGTTGGCTTTTACGTTCACTACAATATTTTAAATATTATGCAATAAGAATAAGAAAAATCTTTATTTGCCTTTATGTTACAGAGTTACTTAAATTATTAACAGTGTTTAAACAGTATGACTGGCAAGACAAAATGAAACTATCTATTTTTATTGACCACTTTTTGTCTTCATTATTACTTTAGTAATTTATTGAAGTTTAAATAATAACACTAAGTAGTAGACACGGCAAATACAACACAAAAACACACCAAGTTTACAGTAATTGAATCTGATATCTAATATTTACGTGGCCACTCCCGCTGCGATGTGTTCAGTAACTTATACAGTGGCAATATCGCAAGAATTTCTCACACCGGTTGCAGAAAACCGATAATTTTATACGGGCCTTGATTCTCAACTGTATAGGATGGCTCTTTCCACTGGCCAATACGATGCCCGTTTAATATACAGTTATGCAATGTTCCATCATTCTGGCGGCGTGGCAGCATCCAATCAATCTCCTAGGTAGCTATTAAATCAGAGAAGCCCCTCCGTATTTGTTACTGACTGATAGAATTAATTGATATCTCAATAATTTGACCTGCTACAGTGTTTTCTGTGTTTGGTAGCCTAAAAACCTCAGTCTAACCTTGTTATAGTCAAAGACAGCTCACAAGTATGCTACGGACAAATAATTCAATCAATCAAGTAAGAGCTAGTTTCCAAAGATCAAATATCAGAAAAGTTGACACCTCTCTTCGACAAATGGTTAATTTAATTCGCAGTATATGCGTTCACATCGAATAGACATTTGAAAGACATGTCTTCGCACCAATATAAATAAATACAAAAAATATCATACAAGAAGTTTCTATTCAGTAAATGCTATTTTTTTCTTACTGTTTAGATAGTATTTAGGTTGGATTGTACAGCATTGTTCGTTCATTCATTTTGTTGTGCTTTTGTTATTCAATCATATTCAAAGTGAGTACATATAAGTTTGTTCTATTTAAGTTTGTTTATAATTTTTGTATGTTCGATATGCACAGTATTATTTTTGTTTTTAAAATAAAGTTAGCGTGAATTCACACCTTCACTTTAGAGATTTTGATTAGCCTCGTTGTGACACGAAATTTGAATGCCTCGTTGGTCTCTCGGTTGGCGTGTGTGACTGCTGATCTTGGGTCTTGGGTCCGATTCCCGGGTCGTGCCATATGTTTGTATGATCTACAAATATTTGTTTCGAAGTTTGGGTGTTTTCTATGTATAATATGTATGTATTTAAAAAAAGTATACTGTATTTGCATCAGTTGTCTAGTACCCATAACACAAGCTCTGCTTAGCTTGGGACTAGACGGCGTTGTGTGACGGACGACGAAGATGTCCGAAAAATAAAAATATACCTAAAAAATAATCTCACCTTAAAACAAATTTTACTACAAAATATAACTAATTACAGTTAATCAATTACACACGAGGCAACAAAATCCTATGAATTACTTATAGCATTATAAAAGACTATAAAGCTCATCGTTAACGGGCGTTATCAGAGTAAGGTACACTGATAACACCTACTGATGAACTAAATATGAAATATGTGTTACAAATATTTCGAGTAGTTTATAGTTATGACGTGTGCATTTCATCGTATGAAAAATAGTTATCAATAGGAGATAATTACTTTGTTAGAAAAAAGCAATATGTACTCGTAAGAAAATAGTAGCTCTTAATCTCGACTTGTACAAAGCTCAGGCGCGCGGGGAATACTCATACTTTAATGTTCACTCCTATACCACGTACTCAAGCCAATTTTCGAAGTAATCGCAGATAAGTGGTATCTGTATCGCGTATTTACTAATATGTTGATGTTAAGAAGCGACGAGTCTCATGGGCTACCAGTCGACGCTGTGACCGCTCATTAGTCACTGCCGACCCCCGCTGGGAACACCTGCTGGGCAATTTTATTTTATCAATAGCTTTGAATTTTCTACCAAAAATATCACCGTTCCTTGGAAAAAATCCTCTTGTTTTGTTTATCAAGCCAATTCTAGTAGTAATTCATATTTTGGCGGGCAAATTAAACTTATTTACGCATTACATGTGTATTAAGATCGCATAGAACTACAAATTCAAATTACTTTTCGCTGTAGATCGTGAAATATGTATGTGTAAACGCAGACAATGCAGAAGAAATTTAGTGATAAATTACATTCTTGTGACGAAGGTGTCATGTAATATTCTATCTGACGTTCGTATCCGTAGAAACGTAATCGAACATGGAACTGTAGGTAGATATTTATATCGTCAATTTGCGAACATTTGTAACTTTGTCAGATTTTTCAAGATGTGAAATATGTCAAAGCGAATGATAGACGACTATCGTTTCGCAATTTGGTATGGAAATACGTGCGAAATACCTGCAACAATATTTATGGGGACATTTTGCCAGTGTACTCGATTGACAGTCGCCTAGAGAGTGCCTTGTTTATAGCAGGCCTCAACGATTTATAACCACTTGGTCTGCGCTTGTAATAAACCAGATAACTCAATTTATGGCACTAAAATGGCTGCTGTGTCGTCTTCCATGATTTTGAAGTTATATCAAGCTGAGTTACGATGATCACCTCGGGTGTGGTTAATAGCTCCCGGACTGTGTATGGTAGTATCGCCACACGCACCAATGTTATTTGTAATACGGTATTAAACTATTAAGTTAAATTAGGATATTTGTGTGGTACGTCAAAATGGTAGAATTTGTTACAAAAATATAAATTGAAAAGTTACGTTTAATTTAACATCATTTTCAGAATGTTTGTATTAAAAATTAAAAAATATTATATGTAAAGTGGGTATTTAATAATCGACATGAACATAATTTATAAAAAAGTCACCTAATGGATAAGAATTAGTTAAACCATTCTCTTCGCACACAATATTATTTATAAGTCCAGATTTTTAGGTTGTTATTGGATTAGGATTTCGTTAATAAAGAAATTAATATTTATTAAACGTAATTCATAAAAACTATTTAATTGAATTCAACGTTTTCGCAAGCATTTACATTTACTAAAAGTGTCTACTTTATTAACAAATGTAGCGAAATTCATTACTAATCGAAGTATAAAGTGATAAACGAATTAATATTTTAATTCTTCGTCTGAATGATTAATAACTAGTGGTTGCCTGCGGCTTCGCCCGCGTATATGTCGGTTATCGCGGCAAATAGTAGCCTATGTGTTATTCTGATGTATAAGCTATATTACTGTAAAGTTTCATCCAAATCCGTTCAGTAGTTTTTGCGTGAAAGAGTAACAAACATCCATCCATCCATCCATCTATCCATCCATCCATTCATACTTACAAACTTTTATGTTTATAATATTAGTAAGTAAGTAAGTATAGATATAGATAATAAAATATTGCTTAGATAAAATAGCTCATACTTTCATTAAACAAATGATCAGTTTGTTGAGAAAACTTACCGTTCTTGTTTTTATACAGTGAAAATTTAAGGAAACATAAAATAATTGAGTTTTAAAAACAATAAACAAATGTTACTAAATATTTTTAACTGTTTTTAGGAGATTTATAATTTAATAAAACTTAACTATGTTTATCATCATCATTTTTTATTAGGGTTTCTATAAACGTGAAACAGTAACAATATAATATTTATTGATTGATTCATGTAAATATAAAGTTAAACCATTGTAAATTTCAACCATTCTCATTTTGCTGTATATACCTATCTATTATATTATCATTACATACCTTTGAATTACCTTATATAGATAATCAAAGTTATGAATCTATAATTGTCTTAGAACATTATTGGATAATAAACTGTTTGAACTTTGTTTATTGTTGAGAACTATTTCACATTTTTTTGTATATTTTAGGCCATCTAACACACAACGCCATCTAGTCCCAAGCTAAGCAGAGCTTGTGCTATGGGTGCTAGACAACTGATACAAATACATATATACTTTTTTTTTGTAAATACATACATATTATACATAGAAAACACCCAAACTCCGAAACAAGTATTTGTAGATCATACAAACGTTTGGTCCGACCCGGGAATCGAACCCGAGACCTCATGATCAGCAGTCGCACACGTCAACCGCGAGACCAACGAGGCAGTCTTTGATGTATTGTGTTGTGTTATGTGTAAATGTACAGAAAGTGTATGTTTATACTAATATGTATTACACATGTTTGTTCTCCACGCGAATTTCAAAATGATTACCGTCTTCTCATGTTAACAATTATAATATTCGTGTAGTTCCTTCCTCCATCATGGAATGTAAATTTCAAGCGTATCCCATTTCTGTTATTTATGTGGATATAACTGTTTACGTTTTGTTATAGTTTGTTAAGGGAATAGTGCTGACGTTTTAGTTATACTTTGTAGATAACGTAGTTTTGAATTTAACATAAATACAATTATGCAAACTTTTGTTACAACCACAACGCTTTTGTTTCATCAATCATTATAATATTGATACAATTTCGATTGCTTTCACGGTAAGGTTAATTTGTAAGACAGTAAAATAAAATCATTATTATAAAAGATTAAAAAGTCTTTTAAAATTAGGATTTAGTTTTTATGTGTACATAATATTTAAAGTGAACTTAAAAAAAAACGAATTTGACCACGGCCTTTTGACTTTGATGATAAATCGGGAGAGCCACGCTTTGGCATGAATGGGTCGGCTCGACCGGAGTGATACCACGGCCTCACAGAAAACCGGTGTGAAATAGTGCTTGCGCTGTGTTTCACCGAGTGAGTAAGGATACCGGAGGCCCATACCCCATCCCCTCCCCATCCCCCAAAGGTCGGCAACGCACTTGTGACGCTTCTGGTGTTGGACGTGTCCATGGGCGGCGGCAATCGCTTACCATCAGGCGATACATCTGCTCGTTTGCCCGCCTATTCCATAAAAAAAAAACTGTTCCTGTCATTGGTCTACAATCTGGAAACTGCTTCAAATTAAAGATTATTTGAGGCAGTTTTTATATTGAGACAACGTCGCATTGTGACTTTAAAGACATAAAAAAAAACATAAAAATTTAAATCCCGATTGCTTAAAAGTAATGAACTAAAAAGACAACAACAAGTATCACAATATCTATTTATTATTATATAAATTCGGATGCCAAATACAGTAAGTTGTAATAAAATAATAAAGTGACTACATTATAAGTATATTCAAATTGATCAAACTAAGGACATACCTACCTACATACATACGCCCCAAAAACATTAACCTACTTCTAACGCAGACGGGTAAAATGTAAATCATACAAAACTGTTAAGAATGTATTTTCTATGTCAAAGGACAAAATTATGTCTTTTTTCCAATAATTTTCTTGTATTTTGAAAAGCTGATAATATATTACACTTGTTTGGTCCTTAACATGTCATGTCGACCAGCGTAATATACTGTTGTATATCATAAGTAAATTATCCAGTTCAAGCACTACAATAGAACATGACGTAGAAATATCACCGGGCAGTGGGCCGCAGGGCGCTCTCCCCCATCTCTGTGGAGGCCGATAACAAATTGGAAATTGGATAAATGAGGTAATAGTACATAAAATATATCCGAAGCAGTTTTATTATTGACAGATCATAACGTTGCAGACCTTAACATTGGCAAATTGAAAGATTAAAGTCTTTTTCTTCTGTGGATCATTATACAAATTGTTTTCCTGCTTATTAATGATAACAGTCGTTTAGCGGCCGTGTGATGTCAACAAATTACTGCTGAATTTATGTCAGGAAACAGAATGATTGTCGAGTATTTGCTTGATCAAATCTATTGGTAGGTATAATTTTTAACAGGACTCCATTTTTAATTCTATTGAATAATATCTTTTCATGTGATTGTTACGCTTTAACTTCGCTACTTCTATTGTAATATTACAATAATTATTTCTTTAATACAATTATCAATGTTCGAGGCTTGATTCAACCCTTTAAAAGGGAATTATAGTAGATGATGGATTAGGCCATGTTCAGATGACGAGCGCTCAACGCGCGTTTTGCTAACGCGCGTTAACAACTCCATGTAAAAACGCGCGTTAGCATGTGTACGCCTAGAACAAATTATATGTAGTTGTAAACGCGCGTTAGCAAAACGCGCGTTGAGCGCTCATCATCTGAACATGGGCTTACTGTACGAACGTAGACAAATCAGAAAATTCCCTGGAATTTTTAATAAAGAAAATAGGTAGCGAATGAAACGGAAATCCATACGTATGTATGTAGAAATAGCAATTACAGGGTTAAGCAACATATCTTGTTACAAAAATATATTAGATTAAATAACTCTTATAAAACATTTCTCATTTATATTAATTTTAAATGCTACTTGTATTTCTAAATGAAAATTAAAAATATATACTTATATTATGAGAATCCTTCTATCGACAATAAATTCCAAATTCCCGCAAGTTTATTTAAACGTGAAATATACTATGGGGCTCATATTAAAACTAATAATTGATCTTAATTAATAAAAAAACATAAAATTTACCGTAATGTACTGTAAGTACAATAAATTCAATTGTTTTTAATCGTTAATTCCCAGACGTAAGTAACTTATTTTTCAAGAATTCCATATCTCAAATTTATTCTTTTTCTTTTCTATATAATGTTGATCTTGTTTCGTTACAGTTTATTTGTATCGTTCCTGTGTATTCCAGAAATATTATTATACCAATATTATAAATATGAATGTAAGGTTGTTTTTTACGCTTTCACGCAAAAACTACTTAACAGATAATCAAGAAACTTTGTACACATATTCTATTAGAAGTAGCATAGGATACTTTTTATTAAATGCGAGCGAAACCGCGGGTAAAAGCTAGTTTTATGTAAAAACAGTTGACTAATTTATTAATAAATCTACATACTATTAGATTTAAAAAATCTCCAAGTTAATATTAGCGATTTAAATATCATCATCATCACAACTATGGACATACATCTGCCTCTCTGTATGAAATAGGTTTAAAATTAGAAGTATTATTTTTTAACTTAACTATGCTACAATAATAATTGTGACAAATAAAATACTTTGTTTTAATTTTAGATATAAGAACGAGAAAGCATTTTAATATGCAGGATCAGTGTGATCCTATTCAAACACATATGTGGTCGCTATGTTATCGGTTTGACAAAACTTGCTTGAACAAATTCTTGCTGATTTCCTGGTGTTGTTTTGTTCGTGTCTTATATTTCAGCTTTATAGTTATGTAATCTCATTCGATTGTGTACACGGCGTAAATAAGAGCAACTTAATTAATTTGTGAGATTTATTGTTATTGGTCCATGGAAAATGGCAATAGAGAGGAAATACTCGCAGTTTCATTGCACGTAACCTTGAAAGATGGGATATCTAATATTACTTATGCTACAGAAGAGAAAAAAACCTTTACCTCAAGTAAGAGAAAATAATATTTGTTTTTTATAATTATAAAATTTGTATTATTTAGACCTTAGACATGTAGAATATTATTACAATGTGTGGCAACTTCCACATACAACGCAAACAGAAGCACAATACAGCGCCATCTACCAAAGTTACACTGAGCTACGGATTAACGTACAATACGAAGAAACTACCAATCCTGAATCGCGCAAGAGAAGTAGTCGAGCCAATTAACATATATACTACATCCCAAAATCAACCGTTGGGCAGTGGCCCGCCAGGCATGATCACCTCGCCTGGTCGAAGGATCCTCTCTTTGTGTTGGAGGGACATGACACCCGTCCCTCCACACAATGAAAATAATTATAAACTGGTCTAAGCTGAGTACTCAGTATGTGAAGCACTGTATTGTCGGGCCATTCATCACAAAAATGAAAACTTTATCTTCAGCTGGTTCTTATAAGATAGGTCTTAAAATCGTTACATCAGTATGGAACAAGAAGCTTTTTCATTTATCCATCCCAACTCGGTTTAACAAAGTTTTTGTAGAAAAACCCGCAACTGAAACTTCTGAATTGACTTATATTATTATTGTTGAACTTTTGTATTTTTACATATAGACAAATAGACCAAAGTCGTTGAGAGAGTTTTCTTCAAGGACTCGCTACGACTGAATCGTAGCTCTACGCCGTAGACCTTGTCGAGGGTAAAGAGGGCTTCACTATATTTTTTTGTCTTACAAAGAATGTTATTTGTTCAGTCAGACTTTCTCTTAGTTTGTAGTTTATCTCTATGTTTAATATTTAGTTATACTTGAGCCATTTTCGTAAGGTCTATCACAAAGTTTAAATAAATGTGTCTTATGAGCTTCGCTGTCTTACAAACTGATAACATGTTTCTGAATTTTAGATCAAATTGCGGGTAGCAAATAAATGAAATATAGCTGTGACTAGTACATGCTAGTTGAGGTCGTTTTATTTCAACAGAATTGTTTGTTAAGAATTAAACTTTTGAAAATGATACAATTTGTTCACATTTTATTTAATACCACATAATATATCCATTTATAACTGCCTCGGTGGCGTAGTGGTAGTTTATGAGACTACTGTGCTTGAGGTTTCGAGTTCGATTCCCGGGTCACACCCTTGAATGTTTGTATGATCTGCAAATATTTGTTTCAGAGTTTGGGTGTTTTCTATGTATAATATCTATGTATTTACAAAAAAATATGTATATTTCTTTATATCAGTTGTCTAGTACCCATAACAAAAGCTCTACTTAGCTTGGGACTAGATGGCGTTGTATGTTAAAAGTCCGAAATATTTATTTATTTACAACTCAATCTTAATAAACCTTAAGAATAACGAATTCTGTCAATCCCAAACGCTTTAGATTCGTTCAGTTCCGAGTGTACCTCGTACACACCACAAATAACAGAAACTTTACTCATTTGAGAGATTTATTGTTATTGGAGTATTGTGGGAAAACACCAGAAGAGAGCTAATGTACGCTGTATTTTGTACTAAAGATCGTTTGTTAGTCGAAACTCGACCATAATTTAATAAATTATGGTCGAATTTGTATAAATATACATGCATATTTGTATTTGTAACAAACATTAAGCCGATGACCAGTAAAAGTTAAATTCATTTTGTGTTTTCTGTTTACATTGTACACACTTTTCATACCTTTAAAACGTGGCAATATGTATATATTGATCACATTAATATTTCTTAAAGTTTAATTCATTTATGTTATAAATTAAATTAAAAAAAACTTTTAAAAACAAGCTTTTATTGGAATGACCTAAAAAGAAAAAAAGACGAATTAAACGAGTCCAAACTCGATGGTGTTGCAACGTTTCTTTACACAGTTCATATGCCCACCTCCCAGCTCCAGCGTCAGATCAGCTCCATGTCATTATAATATTGTATTGTCACGATGTAATCATATGCTTGCAAAATTTCAGCAGTTTCTTTACACAGTTCATATGCCCACCTCCCAGCTCCAGCGTCAGATCAGCTCCATGTCATTATAATATTGTATTGTCACGATGTAATCATATGCTTGCAAAATTTCAGCAAAATCGGTTGAAGAAATCTGCTTCAAAATTGAGTTGCAAGATTCCACCCTAACATACATACATACATTGCAAGTTAATAAAAAGCTTGTAAAATTAGTAACTCGCAGTAACTTTCCGTTAAATAAAAATCCCGGATAAAAGAGCTAAGTTTACACTCGTTTGTAGGGTAGAACAACGCGTTATGAAAGCGTCTTAATTCCTTTTAGGCGAATTTATTTCAAGTGTCAGTCAAAAATTTTCGAGATGCTCTTAAATGAAGCATTTTCAGAAAAAGCTTACAATGACATTATGATCTTGTAAATTTAATATACAAACGACAGTTTATTTTTAGAAGAAAAATAATATATAAATTACTGGAATATTTTTGATCCTGCGAAAAATGTGAAAATCTTTATTGCGTAAACGGTATGACGGGACTTAGATATAACGTGGTTAATGTTCTAAATATATATTCTTCTATATATATATATCAGGTGTGGACCACCTGATATATATATTGAACCCCAAAATATGGTGTCTAATAACTGTAAAAATAAATGCAAGAGACAACTAAATCTATTTAAAGTAAATGAGTTGTTTAGATGTTAATCTGAATGTAATAAAAACGTAGTGGTGGATAGTTTAGATGAGTTATTTGTAAGGGAATTATTTTTTGGATTAGGAATAAAATTTTTGGCAAATAAGATATTAGAGAAATATATTCCATTTCTAAAAACTATGATTGTAAATATAATATGATTAGTAGGTATTTGCTCTTTTAAACAGTATACCAAAAATGTCGCCGAGTTAAGGTAACGCAAAACCGACTTATGAATAATGTATTAGGAGCACCTTCAGTCTAAGCACTTAAAGGGTCGAAATGAAAAAATACGCCAACTTTGCAATGCTGTAATACATTTTTTATCTAAATTAATAAATTCAGTTTCAGTTAAAACATTTAAAAGATATTTATCAAAGCATGTTCTTTTAAAGGTTACGTTTCATTATTACTTCTTATTATGTTTCTAAAATGTTAAGAATTTATTCAAGATCTGAAAATAATATTTTTTCATTGTATGCTTATCAAAAGATAACGGACAAAATATTTTTATGCATTTCTAGCAGATTCTTGAAAAAGTAATCTCATCTTATCTTTGCTACGTCGTCCACGGATTCAAAAATAAACGTAATGTATTGTTGTGCACAACTTACACAAAAAAAAAAACAGTAAACGATCAACTAAAAATGAGAAAAGTTTGTTAAACCAGTCAACACTATATTTATTTTACATGAAACATAAAACTTTGCAAGATGAAAGACGAACGCAGAAGAGATATAAAAGGAATCGCAGGTAACGAGAGGACAGTAGGACGAGTCGGTTACGCCACGTTACGTCCCATTATTTCATCGTGCAGACTCAGGAAGTTATTACGAGTAATGTAGTGGCGTTGTACGCGTCGCTTTTTGTCATACGGACAAAAGAACTCGTGACTAGATAGTTTCATCCTAACAAACAACGAAGCCGCAGTGTTCCTCCTAAACTGAAATAATAATAGAATATTTTGGTTTGTTTAGTAACAAGAGGCCTTAACTAATTAGGGTAGTGTCATAACCATGGGACTGTTATATATACTTTAACTTAAATATACTAACTTATGATAGGTTAATAACGGAATGCCGTATAATTATACAACTATCATAATTTTTTTATGTTTGTACCTAATGAGGTACAACTGTCATTATCAACGAAGACATGGAATACGTGTTTAAAAAGACTATACGCTTTTTTGTCTATGAATTACGAGTAATAAGTTAATCAATACTTTATGTCAAATACTGTCAATCATCACTGTTAGTTCACATAAGTCTTTCAAAGGAATAAGTTCCTCGTTTTTGTATCGTTTTTAATAGTAACATGATATTACGTGGCCTACAGACTTCCTCAATAAATAGGTTGTGCAACACTGAAAGAATTTTGCAATTTGAACTAGTCTTTCCCTAGATCAGCCCGGTCAATTAAATTAACAAACACGCGTTCACAAAAAGAGTTCTCAACGTTATAATTTTATATATAGTACTTAGATTATGAACATATACATTATCTAAGATATGGCATATATTACAAACACAGTTTTTAAGCTATTGCATAGCTTTAATCGCGGGCTTTGGGGCCTTTGTGCAGAAGTTCCGTAACGTACAGACAGAGACAGAAACGAATCTGTGTCACTGTCACGCACGAACATACTGCTTAAAAAAAATATAATTGCATAAGTTGATAAAAATACTATGCAATAGCTTTACCGCGGCAGTCCCCAAGTGCCACAGGTTTTTTTTAAGCTATTGCATAGCTTTTATCGCGGGCTTTGGGGCCTTTGTGCAGAAGTTCCGTAACGTAACAAAAAACCTGACACCCGAAGCTCGCACGGATCGAGACGAGCTGCTCCGAACGACGAATCAACGAATGTTTCTGTCTCTGTGACAGAGACTTCGTATTTTTTCAAAGTTGAAATATTACAATTAATTATTTTTAATATTAATTATTATCTCTCTATGGATCTTCGCTATTCTTCACAATAGTCTAATAATAATGACGTCATTGTATATATTGTACAAAAACATAACACATATCAGCAGTTTTCCTTATCCTTTTACATATTACATGTATAGGTAGCACTGTACGCACGAACAGACAATGCTTTATCAAATTTTCTCCCCTCTCACTGGCACCTACATAGAATTTGTTTTCTTGTTTTCAATGTACTTTTCTTGAGAATAGAATATATTAACTCTTATTTTCTCTACGTGTTGTACGAATAAACTAGGGTATTTACATTGATACTGTGTTTAATATCAATGTCTTGAGTTGATACTAGTATAGCATAGAAATTAACACAGGTTATCTTTTTATAACCTATTTCAGGCACCAGTCTTTCACAAAGGTGGAATTCGGAAGCCAAGTCACTACTGTACCTACCATTAAGTCATATTTTTGTGAAAAAGAATAAAGTTTATAATAATAATTATTATTATATTATATTTTGGTTCAAATGCAGAACAAAAGAATACAGAAGAATTTATTGAAGTCTGTAAAAAATATTAAACTGGGAACATAAAATATTGGTACTCAAAGTCTGCATTCATGTCAGATAGTATCGCAATGGCTTTTTTAATTTAATTCACATTATATTAGACGACTACGTTACTAAAGAACTTGATACACGAACATTTTATTATATCTATTAAATAATAAACCTTTATAAGTAACTAAGAATCTGTACCTTTGGCAATATAGTCTGGAAACCTAATGTCACTCTTGTTACAATAGTTATTTATTATTCTTGTTGTTTATGTAGGCGAGGCATGTACCAAAAGATAGGTAGCCATAGGCGAGGGCTTGTTATTAGACTTTGAGATACTCTTATTTTCTCTTTAATAAACAAAAAAATATTAAAGAAAAAATGTTGTGACAAAAGAATTTCGTTATTAAAAAGTGTAGTAGATATTCTGGCATAGAATAAAATAATTTGATGGCGATCGAAACTCAGTACTAGATATGTTAGTTTATATCGTAGATTTTACCCGTGGTTTTACCCCCTGGTATGTCGGTAAAAGTAGCCTATGCTACTCGCTGACTGCTGCGTTCCCTTGGTGAAAAAAATTTGAAAATCGAAATGGTTTAAAAAAAATCAAACTCACATTTGCATAGATAATGTTAATTAGGATTTACGTACTGACGAACGATTAGTATGATGAGAGAATTTTGAATCATAAAAAGACATACTCTTATGAGCTATCGTGTTCAGTCGACTAAATAATGGTAATAAATAGCAATAGTATGTTGAGTAAACGAACCCCTCTCGCATAAAAACCTACACGGTTTAAGCGAGTGGTTGTGATCTGTATAAAATTGTATACTGTAATGCTTTGTCCATAATAATAATAAAAAAAAAAAAATATATATTTATTTATCTCTTATCAGTCACATCTACTGCATGAAATCTCTCATAAGTAAAGTTTTACTCTCTATTCCACCACCTCCGAATTTTATTCTAGGAACAAAAAGCAACCTGCGTCTTTTGCCAAGAAACCTTGTTTCTTGTTACAAGAACTAAAAACCTTAAACGTAGGCAGATAGATATATTTAGATTACCTTTCGATATTTGCACTGATAATACTTATGGTTCGGAGCATCCTGTCGATATTGAAACTTACTTAACTTATCATTCAAATGATACAAGTGCCAAAGTTATACTAGCTAACCATCGCCCCTTCGTCTACGTTTCTTTTCAATCTTAAGCATGCCATCGAAACACACACCTAAAAAAATTCGGTTAGATAGTGTTGGAGTCCATCGTGAGCAAGAACATGACACGAGAATTATATTTAATAAATAAGAATATAATAACAAGAATATGTAAACAATACACAAACATATAACCAAGATTGTTACTCTGCAAATATATATATATATGTGTTTTTTTTTATTATTCACCTAAATCACATTAAATGTTCTGATTAAAATTTTCTTTTATTTATTTCTATTATAAAATGAACGAAAATGAAACCAATGTTTAATATTACGTTAATTGATATTGCGAGAGTTTAAAATCAGTCTTCTTTACCCAATTGGCATTACTAAGGCCCTCTTACAATCTGAAATTTTAAAATAGCGGGTCGATTCATTTGTGAGATTGTTGCTGCGTATTTTGTTATAGCATGATCTTCTCGCAGAGCTATCAAAAGCGAAAGAGGCTTGGGTTAAATCCGACGTATATGTGTTCGGGGCGAGTTTGAATAAATCAGGAGGCAAAGGTCGCTAGGTGAGTAGGCTTGCCGTCCAGTGTGCCGGCGCGCTCCGTCGCGGCCCATATTGCATTTATATGAGTTCGTTATATGTCCGGTCGAAAACCTCCCTTGTGTTATCGAACACCACAGGCCTATGCCGTTGACAATATAAGTGAGTTATTTAAGCTTACGGAGATTTCTTAAATTTACGTTTTTTTTTGTTTTTATTAAGAATTTCTTTTCGATGAATCTCGATGATTCGAATAATCGAAAATCGAAATGAATATGGTTATTATATCTATCTAAAGGAGGCCTGTACCCAGCAGTGGATGTCTTGTGGTCGAGATGATGTGAATATTTATGTCATTGAAAATGAAAGTATATTTGAACAAAAATTACTACTTCATAGTACAATACTTTTCGCAGTAGCTTTGTGCGTTGAGAATTAGTTCAGTAGTGCCCCAAATAGTCAAAATTTTGAAGAGTATATTTCGAGGGACTAAGAACTTTGAATACTCTAAGCCCTAACACAAATTAGGGCTTTGACATTCGTTAATAATGAACCCTAGATATATAAACAATGAAACCTTTACGGTATGCCCCTTTTAAAAGGAATTTAGCCGATCGGCGACCCGCACTGCGAGCCTGCATACCGAGTATAAAATATAAAAATGGAATTTTTAATTTTATTAATGTCATTAAATAAATGGCGAATTTAGACGTACTATTTATTTAATGGCATTCAGAAAACGTAGCTGTTCATGAGTTCAAGAGAAATTAGATATTAGTTTTAATATTATAATCACGAAATAGTTTTTTTTAATAAAACACAATCTACTCTACTAGGATTTCTTTATTTTATGCAAAATTTACGTCGCATCTATTATGTTATGCGACCACAACGCAACAAAAAATTATCAAATTTATTTTTGGCATTGCAATAAAGTAATAACAATAAGCCTGATTAAATGATCTTAATTAAATCTGCGTCCAATAATATTAGAGCAATTATTTCACTATAATACTAAAACCCCTTCATACCTATGATCGAAATAGTAAAACATGGTTTTATGATATAAACTAAATGAATAATTTGGGTATAGATTAAAAAGATCATACAACTGAACGATCACAAAATCTTATACCGCTATGTTTCTAGATTCTCAACATAATTTGAAAATAGAGAGCATATTAAATAGGCTAAGCATTTTAAAGGTATAAATTATGCAAGATGGCTTTCTTGCTCCACAACACAATAGCTTTGGTTAAAATATTTTCTTTCATAAAGTGTAGGTGGTTTGCTGAGTTGAACCGACATCTGCCTTTCGGCGAACGACGTACAGTGAGGCTCTTTTTGTATTGCCAGCGGTTTGGACTTGTTTTATAGCGAACTTTACTCAACCAAAAAGTGATTCTTCTGTAAAGTGAAGTACCCGCGTTTATAAGGGAATATAAATAAGTTTTTACTTTATCTGGATAATTTGTTTTGTCACTGACAATTGTAGTATCTTACCGAGTATGTATCCATGCCATATGCGCTGGAAATCTCGTTGGTAGTGAATCTTGTTATAAAATATTATCTGCCACCTTGAACGCACTGTGTCGTACTGTTTCATACGCCCCGGCGACATTACAAAATCGTAAAATAAAAACGACTCCTTCTGTATTACGGCATGCGATGAGATTTTGAATGACTATCATGAAATAAAGAGGTTAATGTAGTGTAACCTTTCACCTGTGTAGCGCAATATTATTATATTAGGTGATTAATAATAAAAATAGCTGTGCTTGACGTAGATAAAACTTAGCTTTTTTTTAAGTATTCTGTTACCATCTGGAATATACTTTATTAAAGCATTTTACATTCTTCTTTGTATCTACTGGCTGAAATTTTTAATTTACATACTTATAAAAGGTTTCATAACAGAAATCTGGAATACAAAACCAGTCGCCTCTGAATATTCCCTTTGTTCTTGCCGCATTTTCGTTAAGTAAAAAATGATGATGTTGTGGCGCCTTTTTTCTATTAGGTACATAATAAGATTTAATAAAATTTTATAGGATTCAATTTTGAATAACATTTTATTATAAATAGAAAATGTTTCAATGTATAAGAGATTAAAAAATTAAGAGAATTTAATAAAAAAATATACACACACTACGCAACATCTGTAATGTCATACTTAGCTCAAGGCAATGCTGACATAATGTCATTGAGAATTTTCTACGTCATGTCCAATCTGAATGTAGATTTTAAGCATATTCTGGATTAAGGAGTATTTTTAATTAAAAGGTATATAGGTAAGGTTATTTAATAAAAGATAAAAATAATTTGAAAACATTATATCTAGTTCAGACGTTATAAGTATAAATTTTGTGTAAAGAAGAACTTTCGAAGACAATGAGATTGAGAAGGATATCAAAGTTACTATTCTACTAGGTCTGGCCCTATGCTAGCTGGTTAAATGAAGAAATTCA
The DNA here is from genome assembly GCA_949125395.1 of Diaphora mendica. Lineage (NCBI taxonomy): Eukaryota > Metazoa > Arthropoda > Insecta > Lepidoptera > Erebidae > Diaphora > Diaphora mendica. The sequence continues at coordinate 17,154,778 of OX421316.1, forward strand.
AAGAAAAAAATAAATAAAAAGTAAGTGATATTCACCATGAGTGGGTAACACCAACGGGGTGTGCTGTCTTCACACTGAGACCCTGAGACTCTTCATCAGTAAAGCTAAATCACGTCAAAATAGAACGTCGTTCAGTTCGGTATGAAATAAACTATAATTCCAGAGAGTTTGTCATTTGTTTCTCATTCCGAACGTACTGCCGCAACAAAAATATTTTCACAGTTGGAAACCTCTTCAGTCACCTAACAAGTTTAAAATACACAAAAACCAAACATTTCTTCAAGGTTTATTAAAATACGGATACACAGAGTTCTGTTTTTCCCAGAATGGTTCCTTTTGTTGAAAATAACGTGCCAGTAGATTTGATAGATCGAAGATCGGTGTAAAACCATATTTTTAAACTTACAGTTATATCTAATATATAACGTAATAAAAAAGCATTATTTCAAGAATATGCTATCAAGGCTACTAGTTCGCTACTTTCATATTCAAGATATATTTGGATAGTTTAGGATCATATTTTGTAAGGTTGGCTGAATTAGATTTGATTAGTCTAACTTTTAGTACATCATTTTCGGCTTTGATTAATGCCTGGAAGTTACTTTATATTAATATTAGAATATGATGAAACTTTAATAACGGTATTGACGTCAGTAGACATATTGATTATAGGTACGGACGATGTAGAATTGTAGTAGCTCAGTAGTTATTCGAGTTGTCATAGAACGCATGGAGAATCGGTTATTAAATCAAGTAAGTCTATTTCTCCGTACGTTTAATTGTAATAACCCTGGTGATAATAATATTAATCCATTCAGAATAAAAAAAGTAAAAACTAAAACCCAACTACGACAAAAAACGACGCTGAAAAATTATGAAACAAGTTTCAAACGCTGTAGTCACACGTTACGTAGAAATGTACCATATCCATAACACATTAACAACGCGTGACTACGGCTTTTGAAACTTGTTTCATAATTTTTCAGCGTCGTTTTTTGTCGTAGTTGGCTTTTAGTTTTTACTTTTCTTTTATTAAAAATGTTTTGGTGCCTCTATAATATTAATTTCTTTGCAAAGTATATTTAAAATAGGTACCATAGAAATATCACAATTACAGAATAAATACGGACAAAGTCACAAGCAAATGCTAATAATATATATATTTTTGAAATGTACAAGTAACGCACTTTCGAATGATACCAAACACGGCATATTTATCTCAAATTAATTTTTTAATACAGTACTTTATGACGGCTAGAGGACACCACATTAGATTCGGTGACACGTCATATAGCCTATAACCAGCGGACGATCAAGACGCTTCTAAAGATATCTTATTTGTCCAGTTCCAATAAGTGGTTAAGGAGCCATGAGGAAACAAATGAACTTACAAACATATCCCTCCTTTGGCTTTGCCGTAGTCGGGTAAAAAAGACAGTTCCAAAGATAGTTAATGGCGTAATTAGTATTTTAGTCATTTTTATGTCCGCAAGAGTTTTGGACAACTTCATCATTATCATCATCCGTTAGGAACATGTTTTTTTATGGAATAGAGCAAACGAGCAGAGGTCTCGTCGCCGCCCATGGACACCAGCACCACCAGAAGCGTCACAAGTGCGTTGTCGGCCTTTTGAGGATGGGGTAGGGGATTGGCGTATGGGCTTCCAGTATCCTCACTCGGTGAAACACAGCGCAAGCACTATTTCACACTGGTTTTCTGTGAGGCCGTGGTATCACTCCGGTCGAGCCGGCCCATTCATGCCGCATGATGCCAGTAATACGCAATATTAAAACGATATTGTCCCCGTTCATCATTTTTGATAGATCGACAGATTTGTCATTACACGCACTGTCCTTGTGACGAACCTGATTCAATTAATTCATATTAAAAATATTTTTATAAAAAGTATATCCTATTGAAGTAAAGGTCCCGAGTCCAAGTCTTTCAAATAGGTAAAGTATAAAAATAGTTCTTTAGCCCACTTCAAGGAGATTACGAAACATTAGATGTACTACCTTTGAAGAGGGTAGAACTTTTGGAACACAATAAAGAATTATCTGGTTTAATATTCTTTTGTTAAAGTTTTCGTGAAATAAAAAAGTGGAATATTATTTATCAAATATCTGTGGCATTGTATTTTTTCATTTAATTACAAAGGCACCAACACGTTTAGATTATTTACAAAATAAAACTAAATCATTTTAGATTTTGTTTACTTAAATACATCCACCTGGAATTTTGGGTGAAATATAACACTAGATAAAGTTATTTCGTCGAAGGCCAACAAAAATGAGATATGTATTCATTTTATCCAGGACAAAAATTCTTCAATTATCTTCAGAGAAAAACAATTATAAGAGAGAATACATGTATTATTTGTTTTAATATAATGTGGTGAAAATATCAAACCGGCTGTCTATTTAGCAGATATATTTCAAGTCGAAGATACTTCATTGTGTACATGTTTAAAAAAGGTTTTGATTGATTTCGCCTTTTAGATATGTCGTGTTTCGTTGGTGAGTGTGAGACTGGAGGCCCAATGAGGTAGAAGCATCTCCGTGCTGCATTATTGCATTGCCCGCAATCACAATGAGTATGGTGACCACTACTCTAGGATTCTGCTCTTGCTTTCCCTCAAGCAAAGTAGAGTCACTTTGGCAGCCATTTAAATAAAAAAATTATAATAATAATACTTGTAATTGTATTTAAAACCCCGTTAATTACAAACATAATTCAAACTACTAAGTGAAACTTGTTTATATAACATTTTACAAATTATTCACGCTTGTGATAATTTAGCCGTGACGTAACCGAGGTCCCAGTGGCTTTGATCTCGGTGAACTCCAAAAGTTGGTATGCTCACTCATTATTCTCGACTCAGTCCTCCTGGGGATTCAGGAATACGGTAACTTTTCCCTAACTCGTTGTCTCGTTATGTTAATCTCCTCAGGGACGTCGGTCATTATTATTGCGCATTGACCAAAACGTGCCGGCAACACTGCTAATCTCAGTGTATCTGTATTATTTTTCTGTTTTTAAAATCAAGGTATTCATATACCAAAGATAAAATATTGAAAAGAGTTTCCTTTCAATTGTGTCTTCAAAAAGGGATGAGAAATTATAATTGAATCCATAAACTTTTTGGAGATTGAAAAACTTGGGAAAGTAAAATTACGACATTTTTGTGGACTTCGATTTTAATTGTATTTGAGCCGCCTTTGTTATAGTTTTGAGCGATTTATGATGTAAAATATTTTGTGGCGATCTGATCATCTGTTTGGACAAATATTGTCTGCGAAGTTTGACGATCCATTAATTTGGGCGACATATGCAGTGAATACCGCTTCCAATTTTATTTGTAAAAAACTTTTGTACATATTTGACCTCAGACAGTGAATTTATCTGCGGTTACTAAGGTCTGACTAAACACTACCACAAAGGAAAGTCGTTGATAAAATAGGAAAAAAAGCCGTGGCATATACGCTGAGTTAAGCTTCAGAAGTCGCGGATTTTTTTCTTATTAACAACGCCTGCCTAAAAATTTAAATAATCATTGGTATTTTCATAATTTCAAAGAAGGTAAGATCAAAATGCTTTGACGGAGGTTTAGCTATCGAGATTACCTTATTATATTAAGTCTAGGTTTTATGTTTCTTAGATGTTTAATGAGAATGCCTCCATTGATGTGAAACTTTTACCTAATAAATTAGACAATTTCGTAAGTTCCAAGTTTCAGAGTGATATTGTCGGTATTTCTATAGTACCTCATAAATAAAAGAGATCATTATCATGAGCCTATCGCAGTCTACTGCTAGACATAGGCTTCTCCACTTGGTGCAAACCTCGGCTTCTCGCATCCAGCTTAAATGAGAGAGTCTCTCTCTCTCCCTAAGTAAGAGAGAAACAAGTTTATTTAATTTGTTACTTCATAATGGTCACGTCATCGTCAACATAAAACTTTAATCACTTTAAAGCTGAAACTACTCATCACGTATCCAATTAATTGATACAAAATTAAGAATCAATACAGAAATTGTAACACTTGGTACTTCGATATTTCTTTGAAATAAATATAAAAAAAACAGGAGAAAACTACTAGGTTGGAGCAATCTATTGGAGTCAAGATGTCTCATTTTCTAGCAACAAAACAATTGCGGCATTTATATGCCGCATTTGTTTAGTTGGTTGCCGATATGCCGAGTGCCCGTAAGATATTTGCTTGCTCTTATTACCTCCTATAGGTCTCCAATCCGTTGAACAACCATTCAATCCTTGCAAGTTATCTAAATAACTATTGCGTAGGTGCATACTGTGTCGTGTAACAAGTTCCTTAAAAGTCTTTAAATTATTGTATTAAGTGTTTTTAATACTATACACACATAGACAATAAGATCATTGTTGTCATGAACCAGGTTTATAGAATATATTTCACAAGGAAATAATAAGATTTTTTAATGTTTAATGGCAGCCGTTATGTAAAGGGAATGAGGTAACTAATGGTACTGGTATTTTACTGTAATTAAGTAGAAAGCGTTAAAAGTTAGTAATTAGCAATTAAAATAATACGCTAGCTTGGTGTACGTTAAACAAATTATTACTTTTATTTATTCACGGGTGTAGAGGTGCGGAAAGGTCTTGACTATGTTTGACTGCGGCGATTTATTTAACGAGTTGGTTTATTTGTTTGCGACGGTGTCGGCCGACGGTGGCGTGCCCTTCTAATGCTACCCCATTAACTTTGTGTCCGAAGAAAATTACTCCACTTTGAACTTTATTACTTACTAGTTAAGGACAATCTCGTGTGACTATAAATTGTCTTTCTCTACATCGTCGTTGCTTAATTAATGACTTAATAGTGGCGTCGTCATGTGTGCACGCTGAGTGATGTATAGTGTTAACTCAAGTTTTTGCCACATCAGCTCAGATGGAATACAATGAGGGATAATTAGTTACCGACGCTAATTTGCTGATTGAACTAATATTAAAACCATATAATGTACCGCAGTAATATGCCTATACACAAGTATTCAAGCCGCTTAAATGGCAACAAAAGCGAAACGAAGCGAATGCCGTTAATGTATAATTTTCCAATTGTACGAATTTTAATAAGGTACGAAGACAACTAAGAAAGTAATTAGAGGAAGTTAACAAAATATTATCATAATAATAAATACGTGTTTTGCGTAATCGTGTTTATCCAAAACATTTGTTGGGAGTCTCTGTAAGTTTGTATAAAACGAAATAATGTACCCAATGTCAACTTGTGGAGGTCCGGACATTAGCTTTTCTTGTTTAGTTTTCATCATAAAGGGTTAATCGAGTAAGAGTGGAACCGTTTTCTACAGTTGTTTAAATGTAAAGAGGACACAATTTTTATTCAACATGAAGTAAGAGTATTTTTTCTTCCAATTTTCTATGTCTGTGTACGTGTTATGATATGAGGAAGAAATACGTGCTCATAGTTACGTTAATATGATTTTCAGATTGTGATGTGCCGAAGAGACAGCCAAATACTATATACGATGATTTATAGTGTTACATTTTATCAGTGTATGTGTTTTCATTATAGTTATATTAGTGTAATAACATATAAGATGTTAGAGTGTTTTTTGGGTATTCTGTTAGTAAAGTGCTCCAAGATACATGAATATTACTGGTGAAGAAAGTTGTCTTTCAAAAGAGAAAAAAATAACCATTTAGTTCTTTTACCTCAAAATTTATACTCTCAATAGTTTTTTTAACGATTATTATGTCTGCCTGGTTTAATCGTATAAATGGCAAAAGCCAATTGTGGCAATTGATAACTGTATGATGTGTCCGACTATCATTAATCGAGCGTATTTCATGATTTCAAGATTAGTTATTTTTTTTCACGGTTTTAGTGAAACGAATGACGTAATTCATTCGTTTCACTATCTATTGCTGCATCAGCCTGCTCATATATTTCAATTACGCAGAACTCAATAGTGTGAGTGAGTGTCTATCTAATGAAAAAGATAACACGAGCACAGGGGGTAAGGCCCGAGTTTTTGAAGTTAGGTGTATTTTTAATAGTGCCATAGTACTAACTTTTGCACTAATTAAATTGGTATATACTCGGTGCTAAAATCTAATACTTACTTTTGTGCCACATGCTAAACATTTCTTATACTGTCCATTTAAATTGCATTTTTTGTTTAAAATAATAAGTAACCTACATCTATATAAATAGATTTTTTTTAAATCATCTTCTTTTCTTTTGGAAGTCGGTTAAAAATTAAATCCAAATCAATAATTATAATAATAGTAGTGGTACATACTTTTAGTACTGCACTACCTATCCATGCAACTGAATGACTTTGTGTAGAGAGATCTAAGATATTCCATCCAAATCGTTTAACGAAGCACAAATTGATGCGGTTGAGAGCATTTCAGGCAAAACTCTTCAAATCTAATAACTTACAGAGGCTGCCTCCAGTGAAACCGCGATGGGATTAGAGTCCCGATAAGCGCCACTTGTTGGGTGCATTATAAAATATATTGAACATGAAAGAGTGAGACGATTTAATTTTTGTCAGATATATTATTATAATCCATACTAATGTAATTAATATTCTCAACTGTCGGCACTTAATGGAACTTGTTGCAATACATTCTAGAATCAAACTAACTTGTAGTTATTCCTCTATTTTAATTACTTTACACCTGACCGGTTTCGCCATGATGCCATAAGGTGAAACCGGTCAGGTGTAAAGGCGCGTCTTCACCGAAATTCGATAACACAAAAGTTGCCAACTTTTGTTCAGTGGAGACTCGGCTTTATAGAAACTTTAATCATCAACACAAAAGTTGACAACTTTTGTTCTGTGGAGACTCGGCTTTACAGAAACTTAAATCATCAACACGTGTTGACAACACAAAAGTTGACAACTTTTGTTCTGTGGAGACTCGGCTTAAAGTTAATTTAAATAGTGGAATAAGTACAAATGAGTTTGATTCTAGAATGTAATCCATACTAAAATTTGAAGTTCGAAAGTAACTCTGTCTGCCTGTCTGTTACACTATCACGGCTAAACCGCTGCACCGATGTGAATGAAATTTAGCATGGAGATATTTGACTCTTGAGGAAGGACATAGGATACTCTTTACCGTGATAACCGATGTACACGCAGACGGAGCCACAGGCAAAAGCTAGTCATTAAATATGTAATAGAGCGTACCAACATGAGAGAAATTTATTAAGTTTTTAAACGTACCATTTAATTCACTTTATGTAATTTCATGCTATTTATTTAATTAGTTTCTAATACGTGAAAAATCAAATCAATAAATCTATATATATATATATAAATGAATCGCCGAAATGTATGTACGCGTATAACTTCCGATCGGCTACACCAAATTAAATAATTCTTTTTTTCATGTGTTCCTTATTGTTAGGACAAGGTTTGTGTACAAGAAAAATTAAAAGATAACGGGAAAAGTAATTTGTATCGCGACTGTACACTGCCTGTGGGAAGCTGAGACAAATATGTAAATATGTGGGTACGAAGTTCGTCGGGTCAGCTAGTATTAAATAAATATCTAATACCGTAGGTATCATTAATTTAAAATGTTTTTATGACAAAAAAACATTAGATCTGTTTTCTAGGCACGTTCTTATTTTGTCTCGATCTGTTTATTGCTAGTTATTTATTCCAAAAAATTATGTAGTTGGGGTTTTACGAGAAATTTTCCCACTCACCTGCGCTTGAGTGATGATACGGTGACTGAGAATATAACTCGATTATCTCCGTCGGCAATATTGCCGGCTTCCGACCAGTGATCCTGAACATGAATATTTCTTCAATACCGCAGACCATGACAGACATTTCACGGGTAGCATCGATCTAATAAAATAACTGACGTTCACATTGTACCGAGAAAAATAAAACACAGGATATGCTTATATTAGTATCTTTTAGGGAAAATGCCGATGTTTTTCTGTAAGTAAAACTAGGGCGAGCGTTATGCAGCGTTCATGTTAGGAAATCACCAAAAAGATAGGGCGCTATCTTTGGAAGAGTGTTTGAGATTGCAGATAAGTGACGTCTTGAAGTCTTATTTCATCTCGTGTTCCACAGCGGCAGTGCCATGATTTGAATTAAAATGCTTTGTTTACTTTTCTGTATTTCAGGATTCCACTTTGAAATCCTAGTTAAGTATAATTTCGTGAAATACGGTGTCTTCTCAGCGGAGTCATAATCGTATTAACACAATACGTTACTAAATATCTATATGAGATTTATGATTGTCGGACGTTAATATAATAGTTCTAATTTAAAAATTAACGTTTCTGATTTTTTTTTATGTTTGGCCCGCCAAAATGACTCTACTCTGCCTGATGGAAAGCATAAGCAGAATCGAGTGGTGGCCACCATACTCATTGCGAATACAACAATGCAGCATGGCGGCCTAGTGATGCTTGTGCATCTTTTAGTCTAGTCAACAAGTATGGAACTTGCTGACTAGACTAATTGGGCCTCCGGTCTCGCACTCACCAACGAAACACGAAAGCACAAACGCTGTCATTTTACGTGATTTTCTGTGCGAGGGTAGTACCACCCCGGTCGAGCCGGCCCGTTCCTGCTGAAATCAGCGACCTTGAAAAAAAAATGGACATTATATGTTCCTCTTCACATATTATGTATTTCCGTACTATTATAGTAATAGCACTACTAAATAATAAATGTGATAACTTCAACAAGAAACTAGTAAAACTTGCAGATAATAATATAAGTTATATAATCGGAAATAGCCTTATTAGGAATGGCCATTACTTGGCGGTACTTTGGATTCTAGTTTTCCTACTTCTTGGCTGGTTGATTTCTCTTTCCGCGAACCATTTATCTTTGGCTCAGCGGTCCATTATGTTAACGACCGTACAAATAGTTCCGGAAGGAATAATGTAACGTAAAAGAAAATTAACAGACACCTATTATACTGTGCTTGTGGTATCTTTATATTTATTTGTAATTTTGACGTGGAAGGGCAATGTGATGCCACGGTGTGACCAAAAACAAAAACGGGTACAAAAAATGCATTCATTGCTTACACTAAGTGTGTAAGAATACTGGAGCAAAATTTCTCAATAACACTAAGGAGGAGGTGGAACTCATAGGTCGGTCGTCACTCACAAAATAAAATGCAAGAAAGTTTTATTTTTTTCCATATTTTTATAAGCAGATACGGCAAGAAACATGCATTTCGATAATAATCTGTTAAAGCTCCGTGAGAGCTTATTACATACTTAACTTGGAAAACTAACTAACACATCTATCTGAATTTTATGGCAGCAAAATTGAATATTTATCGATAGTTTAATTCTAGACTAGTCCAACATTAGTGGTTTGGTTCTTTAGGCTAATAATATAATCAATTCTTGTCGTGCTCGCCCGAACCGCCGCTTTTATTTACCTTTCTTTTTTCTCGTTCGTCTGATACGTGTTTTGTACCTACAAAGTTTAAAAATAGAACATAAAATTACAAATAATGGAGTCTTCTTCTTCTTTTGATGAAATGGACCACCAGCCGGATCTCTCGGATCAGCTATTTCTGCCAATGTCAAGTGTTTATAGTCTTCATAAGTCTTCAAGTCTTTAAGTCTTCGTCGTGATGAAATTAATTGTTTTTGAATTTTGAAATTTGTTACGTGCGATAAAAATATATGAAACTCGATCGATTATAGTTCTATGGTTAGATTGAACCTATTTCCCAGATCATTTAGAATATTTAGTATATAGCAATGTGTAGACGTAACTTAGAAATCAAATTGTTCGAATAACCAATATTCAATAACAAATATTAACGAAAAACGAAATGTCTTGAATAGCAAATTTTGTTTAGGATATAATACTGTGGAACTAGCTACATAACGTGTCTATAATGATGCACTAGCTTATTTATAAATCAATCAATTGTCGATACCTTTAACTGTGACTAGATGAAACTAGAACAGGAAGTAACTGAGATGAAATAGGAACAAACTGCTTGAAACACTGCATGGATACATTTTCTCTGAACAATGTACAGCTAATTCGATGGTCCCTACTAATAATGTCGGTTCTGCAAAAATATTATTTTTGAGTAGAATAGTTCATATGTCGTTTTAACGATAAATAAATAAAATTAAAAAGCTTTTTAAACACAAGCTTTTACTGGAATGCCTCCAGACGAATCAAACGAGTCCAAACCCTAGGATGTTGCGACGTTTCTCTACAGAGTTCCTATGGCCACCTTCCAGCTCCAGGATCACATCAGCTCCATGTCATTATAATATTGTATAGTCACGCTGTATATATATGTATGCAAAATTTCAGCAAAATTAGTTGAAAATATCTGTTTCAAAATTGCGTTGCAAGATTCCACCCGAACATACAAGCATACATACATTGTAAGTTAATAAAAAGCTTGTAAAAACTACTCTAGTCAAAAAATTTCTTTTTGCACATCCAACATTGTTAATAGGGACCATCGAACTGTTGTGCCGTTTTTAGGCAACCAGCCATATAATAAATAATAAATATTTTCGGACATCTAACACACAACGCCGTCTAGTCCCAAGCTAAGCAGAGCTTGTGTTATGGGTACTAGACAACTGATACAAATACATATATACTTTTTTTTTTTGTAAATACATACATATTATACATAGAAAACACCCAAACTCCGAAACAAATATTTGTAGATCATACAAACATTTGGTCCGACCCGGGAATCGAACCCGAGACCTCATGATCAGCAGTCGCACACGCCAACCGCGAGACCAACGAGGCAGTCAAACTTCATACTTAAATTATTAAAATTACTTAAATAGTCATACTTAAATTATTTCGCAGCAAATAAATATGCTGAACTATAGTGAAATAATTTTGTTATGTTCTGTAATGTTTTAGTCTTTATTTTTCGGTCAATATATTGAAACAAGTTTAATTCACTTTCTAAATCTACGCCACCCCCAACTCCAACTATTTCGAACTTTACACTACATGTTGGTATTATTGGACACAGACATTAAAATAGACATAAAGTTGTAAATGTTTCACCGAAGGCAGTTTGACAGAAATAAAAAATCTTTTGCTTATGTAATTTGGTTCTTTACAGAATATTACAAGGTCAAAGAAATGTCTTAAGCCATAGTAAAATACTATTTTTTTATTTAGAACACTGTATATTTTCCATTCGGTAATTCAGTAGACGTATTTTAAATCGCGATAGGTACGTGAAAGATTTACTACCACCGGGTCCGCAGGCAGTGTAAGAGCAAAGCGAGAACGGAGCTTAAGCGGAGGTATTCCCGTCGGTGATGTGCAGTAAAGGCCGCAACCAACCATGCAATCGCAAAGATAATTCTCATCGTGAATTGCGTTACTGCCTTTATTAATATTTCTGGGCTAGTGAATTCTTAGCCTGAAATGCTAAAATATGTTCCTGGCATTTACTATAAACTTCAAAGGTAACTAGCCTGTTAAAAGAATCTTATTGTGTTAAATGCAATAAATAGCGACCGCGTCTGTGTATTTATCTACTAAACTTCAAAGGTGTGGACAGCCAAACCATTTATCTTTATCTGTTGTTGTAACCTCTTTGCCTCTAGCTGTCTAAGTTTAGTATTCTTTTTTTTTACAAGCTTTTATTTAGCTTTACCTGTCCCGATGTTTATCTGTACCCATATCTTGCAAGTTAAATTTGAAGCAGATATCTTCAACCGATTGTGCTGAAATTTTGCAGGCCTAAGTAAACAGCGTGACAATGCAATATTATAGCGACATGGAGCTGATCTGATGCTGGAGCTTGAAGGTGGCCATAGGAACTTTGTAATGAAACTACTAAACCCATTGAGTGTGGAATCGTTTGATTCGTCTTGACGAGTATTTTATGTTGTGATAGTATCCAGGGTCTGATGATGGAGCCGGAAGGTGGCCATAGGAACTTTGTAATGAATCGTTGAAACCCATTGAGTATGGAATCGTTTGATTCGTCTTGATAAATACTTTATGTATTGGTAGTATCCAGGGTCTGATTATGGAGCCGGGAGGTGGTCATAGGAACTCTGTAATAAAGTGCCGAAACCCATTGAGTGTGCAATCGTTTGATTCATTTTGACGTTTTGACGAGTACTTTATGTTTGGATAGTAACCAGGGTCTGATGATGAAGCCGGAAGGTGGCCATGGAAACTCTGTAATGGAACGACACAACACCATCGAGCTTGGAATCGTTTGATTCGTCTTAACGAGTACTTTATGTTTTGATAGAATACAGAGTCTGATGATGTAGCCGCAAGATGGTTACAGGAACTCTGTAATAAAACAACGAAACCCATTGAGTGTGGAATCGTTTGAATCGTCTGACGTCTTGACGAATACTTTATGTTTTGATCGTATCCAGGGTCTGATGAAGGAGCCGGAAGGTGGTCATGGAAACCCTGTAATGGAACGACGCAACACCATCGAGCTTGGAATCGTTTGATTCGTCTTGACGAGTACTTTATGTTTTGATAGTATTTAAGGTCTGATGATGAAGCCGGGAGGTAGCCATAGGAACTCTATAATAAAACGGCGCAACACCAACGAGATTGGAATCGTTTGAAGCGTCTTGGCTAGTACTTTATGTTTTGATAGAATACAGAGTCTGATGATGGAGCCGCAAGATGGTTACAGGAACTCTGTAATAAAACAACGAAACCCATTGAGTGTGGAATCGTTTGATTGGTCTTGACGTCTTGACGAATACTTTATGTTTTGATCGTATCCAGGGTCTGATGAAGGAGCCATGATGGTCATGGAAACCCTGTAATTGAACGACGCAACACCATCGAGCTTGGAATCGCTTGAGTCGTCTTGACGAGTACTTTATGTTTTGATAGTATTCAAGGTCTGATGATGGAGCCGGAAGGTGGCCATAGGAACTCTATAATGAAACGGCGCAACAACATTGAGATTGGAATCATTTGATGCGTCTTGGCTAGTACTTTATGTTTTGATAGAATCCAGAGTCTGATGATGGAGCCGCAAGATGGTTACAGGAACTCTGTAATGAAACGACGTAACCCGTCGAGTTTGTACACGTTTGATTCGTCTTGACGAGTACTTTATGTTTTAATAGTATTCAAGGTCTAATGATGAAGCCGGAAGGTGGCCATAGGAACTCTGTAATGAAATGGCGCAACACCATCGAGCTTGGAATCGTTTGATTCGGCTTAGCGAGTACTTCATTTTTGATAGTATCCAAGGTCTGACGATGGAGCCACAAGGTGGCCATAGGAACTCTGTAATGTAACGACGCATCACTATCGAGATTAGAATATTCAAATTAGTTTAGTCAAGTATTTAGTTTTAAATGGTAACCGGGGTTTGACGATGAAGTTGATAGGTGTTCATAGGATTTGCCTTGATAAGTAGGTACTTCGGTCGTCGATGTCTTGCAATATTGATGCGTTTTAATGAGATGAAGAGACTGAAAAACCTGTTCAGCGATAACTAAAAAGTAAAAAATAAATTTAATAAAAAAACTTTTTATACTCTGTCCATTACTTTATTTTCTTTTTGACAGTTCAAGAAATTTTGAAATTAGTGACGCCCTCACTCATTACCGATTCGATTTGAAACGAATAGCGATTTTATTTATGAAGAACTTTCAATCGTTTTAATTAAATATTTTTAGTTGAAATATTAATTATGCCTTCATTAGTTTTTTATATTATGTAAGAAATAAACAAAAATATAAATAATAAATCAGTAAATTAGATGAATGAACAGAGTTATTGTTCTTTACTCTTGGTTTGATCCTAAATTCCAAGATTTCGACTTAATTCCTTGCAAAAATTCAATCTTGGAGTCATAGATATTTTCATTTCCTTTTTTTATTAAATTTACAGAAAAAATACTTACATGAAGTCAAATTATTTTTATCACATGATCGATTTGTCGTATTTCAAGTACTGTTTTATAGTCTGTGGTTGTTTGTTATGCACAGACCACTTCACTAAAGTACCGTCACCGTCAATAAAGTACGACATTACTGTAGTACATAATTCCGAAAAAAAATATGATAATTTATAGGCGTGATCTGTCAAAAAGAAAATAAAGTAATGGACAGAGTATAAAAATAAGCTTTTATTGGAATTCTCTAAAAAGAATAAAATAAAGTATTCCTTGAAATCTTTTCTATCAACTTATAATGTCACTAGCTGACCCGTGCCCACTTCGTTGGGCGGTAAACATTTTTTTCTCCGACTTACTTTGCAAATTCAGCTACCACGAAAAAGTCTTTCCACTTTTCGGGTTATTATATAGCCTATGTCACTCCCAAATAACGTAGCCTTCTATTGGTAAAAGAATTTTCAAAATCGGTTCAATACATTCCGAGATTACCCCTTACAATTTAACAAACACACAAACTTTACCTCTTTATATAATAGTGTAGAAGTGTAGATGTAGATAGTGTAGATGTAGCTTTTGTATATTATAAATTGTGTAATCTACACAATTATAATGTCTATCAACTTATAATGTCATTACACAATTTATAATATACACAAGCTTGTTGCGAGATTTCGTTACCAGTATTTACTTAGTTTGAGAATTTTAAACATTGATATCAGTCAAATCAAGTTCTTTAATTGACTTTCGTATCTACACAGGCAAATCTCGCGACAAGCTTTTGTTTATTATAAATTGTGTAATGACACTATAAGTTGATAGAAAAGTTTTCAAGGAATACTTTATTTTATTCTTTTTAGAGCATTCCAATAAAAGCTTGGTTTTAAAAACTTTTTTTTTTAATAAATTTATTTTATATAAATAAATAAATAATATTTTTTTTAAAGAAACTTCATAGATAAATTAAAATTTGAGGTTTTGTATTTAGTTAAAAAAGTACTGACTGATATAATTTCTACTTGAGTTACTGTAATAATAATATTTTTTCGATGAACAAAATGTTATTGGAAGTATTAATATAGCGTGAAAGTATGAACTTAGCTATAGAATTGTAACTCATAAATCAGAATTACCGCGACCGATAGGCATATTACACTGATCGTGGTCATAGTGCGCCTATGACAATCCAGGTCATTGCAACTTGGTCGAAATCTGAGGCAGTTCAAAGATATGTTATCACGTTTATTCCTGTCGGTAAGTGGTAATTACTGACCATAGAACGCAATAGTTGTAAAGTTACTTAATTATGTCATCTTAATACTTCAAATGAATTATTTTGACTCAATTTCATTATGCGTTAATCGAAATACAAAAACGAAAACACATCGGATAATTCAATTCAATTTCCATTGTAAACATGGCTCAGCTAATAATGTTGGAACGATTCATAAATTGGCAATTTGTATACAAAACTCGCAATTATTATGTTTTAAAAAGCTTTTCGACCGACTTTTAGAGCAAACAACGTTTGTAGATATTTGAATTTCTTAATTTAGATGAAAATTATAATAAATGTACCAGAAATAACAAACGACCAGCATCCGGGATGAATAAATTCGTTAACTGTGTATTATTTAAACAATTATCACGATATATTAACGGACGCTCAAAATGTTCTGGGAACAAATTGTGTTGATTTATGGCGGTTGCGCCACCCATGTCGCCAGCGCTCGTATGGAAATAGAATGCATGTGGTGCGACCACTAACTTGTTGTAAAACATAAATATTGGCCCTTTCAGTCGAGTCTCCCTTTTAAACTGATATTTTTATAGGCGTGACCTGCGTGACGTTTTTAAGTTCATGAACCAACATAGATTTGCCTTATGTGTACCGTAAAACACAAAACCAATCTTTTGCCTAATAAACTTAGACCTTAGTAATATTGTAATTAGAAAATCTGCAAATTAGGAAGAAATAAAACCCTCTTTTATTAGTATAGAAGTGAACTTTTATTGAAGAAATATGTATTATGTAAATATATCACATTATTAACTCAGTCCTAACGGTTTGATAAAATAAAATAGTTGCAAAAGGTATTGTTTCAAAGAAAACAATGTATAATTTGGAATTTTATTATCTCGTCTATTTATGTGAGTCCAATTTCTTTAATGAATTTCGGACAAAAGCTGGATTAGTTTTAATTCTATCATTCTATCAATTAAATAACTTTTTCTAATGAATTAAATTACTGGAAAGAGCGGACTGATTACAAATTTATTTTTTATCTTTTATCTGCTTAATTAAAAAGTTCAGAGTTTTTTTCTAAATCAAACATCTCTTTTCGAATGGTTTCTTATTCGAGTATCTATTGTCATCTATTGTTATTTTATTCCTAAAACAAAAGAGAAAACTACTAACGAGTACCTGCTTCAAATAATAAAATTCTTATAAGTTAATTTTGATTTTTGTTCTTGATCTTTTTACCATTTGTTGTTTGATGTTGTTTGTAGATCCAGCCTCTTGATAGTGTATTGTCGTTGATGGTAGTCCTACTCCTTCGCGTCTTCTATGACAGTGATCAAACTAGAGGCTGCCGAACTTATTCTTGATCGTTGCTTGATGTAGGTTATGCACCAAGTATTTTAGTTTCAAATTGTAACCATACTATCTAGGTCTGCAATAAATAACGTATGCGGTACTTCAAATAATACTCGCACCTTATCGAGGTACGCAGTACAGTACAGTTATGTTTTCCATTTCTACTTTCATACCATTTCTCAGTTGTAACATGAAAGCAAGAATATATCACTCTTTCATAGTTTACAACAATTTTAAAATATATCTTTTAGTTTTGTTTTGACACTCGATTGACTAACTGCTGCCTACACAATAATTGGTAGAAACGGAATAAAGCAAAAACCTCTTATACATTTTTAAGTAGGGTAAGTATATAATACATTATATTTTATGATGGATTACAAAAGTAACTAACGGATACCCCGAAAATGTCACAATATCAAATTTATTTAAGCAAAACAAGAGTTACAGTAGATCAAGCCGGATACATTTGGAAATAATAAGGAAAAAGAATACTTATTTTTCGAATACAAATTTAATCCATATATTAATATTATCTGTCAAAATTTGAGTTCTTTAATCCGTTTTGATAACGGTGTCCAGGCCCCTCTACCTATGCTCTGCCTGATTTAACATTAGATTTTTTAAGACGCGAGTGTGGGTGGATTCTGTCAAAAACGTTTTTCATAAAAATACAAGAGAATTTTGTTCCATTTAATATAATTGTGTTACAGTACAAAGTGCCAAAGCTTTGTCCCGAATGAAAACCTATTTCATCAGTACAATGCGCGTAATACTGACAATACAGAGATGAAACGTGGGCTTGTAAGTGTAACTGCGAATGTCTTTTTGCATCTTAAATATAAATTTTCCAAAAGCGAAACGCAAATTAAACTCAGCTCATAAGCTTTGCTTTGATATCCGAATTATGTTAAATGAAGCATGAATTTCATAAGTTTCCACTTCCATAAACTGTTGAATAAACGATGAAGATAATGTTTACAGCTGCAGTTCAAGCGATATTTATTACAAATATTTTTATTAATTAGCACAGACAGTACTTTCATTCAACCTTCTCTCCGAGTCTTCTTTTCTCTTCTTTTCTTTCTAGATAGGATCAGAAGATTTTCGACGATATTTTTTTTGTTTTCGACTGCGATGTTGATATTTATCGATTCTTACGTGGTAGAGATTTTTATTAATTATTTTTTTGTTGATATTAGTATTTTAATTCTCATCAAAGTAATAATATTTAAAAAGATACGAAAGGTAAAAAATAAATACGTGTGTACAAACTTGTAATAGTTTTAATTAAAATATGTTACTTAGGTAACATATTTTAATTAAAACTATTACAATTTATAAAAAATTACAAGAATGTGTACACAAACGATTACTGGGTTAAAAAAATATAAATATAAGTTATTTCCAAATCACTAAGCAGAAAATTTTAATCATAAGTTTCCACTTCCACAACATAGTAGTAGATATTCTGTAACTCTGTGATCTTTAGTTTGGTAACCAAGTTCATAAATATTTTAGTAATAAAAGTTATCATCTATAACGTGACTACTGAGGCAAAATAAAACCCATGGATAAAGTTTAGCAAACACCTCTTGAACGAGTCTATATTAAGATTATTACTTATTACATTTCTGCGCACAAAGATGATCTTTCATTTGGTTTAGTTTACGACAGAATTATATTGAACATAACTATTGTTTTGTACGTTATAATTTCCCTAACCGCCGTAAACATCATCGGTAGCAATTTCAGAACTAATTTGTGTCTAGAATCCATAGAGAACGATGAGCTCTAGACATCAAATTAGTTTTGGAATCGCTGTCGTAGATAGACATTTTGTTTAATACCTAACATTCTCGAAATTACACGCATAATTTTGTGATATTTGTGTGTAAAGGTAAACCAGATACTAGTTAGTTTTAATGTACTAACACTTATTAAATAAATAGGAAAAATTGTTTGATGGATATAGCTTAATATGTAAAGGAATATGAAAGAGATTAGAGCTTGTCAGTAGTCATTCCATATACTATACTAGATGAAAAAACAATTTGATAAAAGATTATCCTGGATCTTTTTTACTTTCAGTAAAACATAAGTCGTTTTGCGTTCTTAAATAATATACTTTTAAACTAAACCATGAATTTGTAACTAAATTTTATTTATTTTAGTTTCATTTTTTTGTAATAACTTACAAAAAAAAGTACAAGTGAATTACAAATTGTGTATTACATAACAATAACAAACAACAAAGGCTTCTACAATATTACAGTTCAAGTTAGTTATACATATTAAATCCTCTATACAAAATATAGTGTTTCTTTTACAGAAATTTGGAGAATATTGGAGAATCATTTTTTAATTGCATTTATTGTTACTATTTTTGATTTCATTACTAAATTGGGCAGGGTTCATTTATCAATCAAGGGATAACTATATCTATATATAACTATATCTTATCTACATTGTTCTTTCGGCGTTAACGTTTGGATAACTTTTATGAAAATTTTCAAATTAGTTCGAATTTTAAAATTCTTTCTTTTGCAACATGTATATAAAAAAAAAGGTTCAATACTGGACATAGTCCTCTCCTTAGAAAGGACGCTTTGATCTATTATACCAAGCTGGTCAGGTAAATTGATATAGGGTTTATTTCAAATTTTCTTTCTCTTTGCAGTGATATTCTCGTGCTTAGTTTACTGCTCCAGTTGCCTCTGACGACACCCATAGGAATAAGAATAGGAGTAGTGAAACACCACATTTCTAATCCATAACCATAAGGAAAAATCTATAATCATACGGCTTTTTCTATTTTCCTACCTCAAATCAAATAAAAAATGTAGGTAGATAACGCACCGCCTTGTTCTTGTTGAAGCAGAAATAAGGCGCGTAGTTCCAAATAAACACACGCGATACGCACTAACTATGCTATAAACTACGCTTCTTTTCGTCAGTATCGTATAAGTTGTCGAACGAAGAACAAGGCAGTGCGTTATTATCCTACAGACAAATTTTTGAATACGAATTTTGTTCTCAGAACACCCAGTGCTAGTTTACATGCTTGAAAGCTCTAAATGGATATCTAAAAGCATTCAAAGTTCTTTAAGGATTAGTACAGATAGTGTAAGATCCTTTTTAAGAAACTCTACCAATAGTATTATATTATTCGGTCGTATTAAGTATCAAGTACTTTCGCTAACGTAACTTTGCTTATAAAATATGAGATGGGAGTGGGCGAGAGTTTAGGGTTATATACTTGTACAATATCGTAGATTATAATAGCAAAGAGCTGTTAAGGGTGTACATTAAATATTTACAGACGTGTACACTGCGTCCACCTGTGTCCTCAGATTCGAATAAGGGACCGTGTATAAGCTGTGTTATATTTTTAGAGGTACCGCAGCATTAACTTTAAATATTGAGCAAACAGTACGTAATTTAACGTACACATTTTTAAGGTTCGTGTTGTATATGTGAGAGACATTAATGGATTTAAGTATCTATCTACGTATTACAACAAAATTGTTTTTAAAAATAGAAGCGTTATTAACGGAAGTAATTTATAATCCTTTTACTTTTAGGTAAACAAAAGCATCTATTACCTACTGAGTTATAAAACAGTGGCAAAGTCGCAAACTAAACTTTTCCTAAAAGAAAAAAAACATTTATAGGATGAAAAAATACCTTGAATGGATTAATTTGTTCAAAATAGTACTATTAATACCAATGTGAGTTCGTTTTTTATAGCTTTATGCCTAAGTTCGGGGTGGCTAACTAACTTCCTGAATAGGGTGGTCTTCCAGAAGGATAGATCAAAAATTTTTTTCACGAACGCAGCCGCGGCTAAGATTAATATTAACAATTGTGTCCTGAAAATTTTCAACTGTAAAAGAATGTGAGTACACAAGTACAAAAACCTGAATATATCAGCATCTGCCAGTAAGAAACGTTGTGGTCGACGTATATGACTTTGTTTATTGTAAAAGTGTATTAGTTTTGTACGAAGCTAAAAGGAATTATGTCCTAATATACACTAAATTATGGCTGAAATGATTAGGATTTTGGTTACCTCATAAATTTTGCAACACCTCAAATTTTCACTCAGATCCGGCCTAGGTTCGGGCGTCGCGGGCTTAGAGGGAAATCCGGCTTCGTAGGTAAACCACATTTATATGTGCCATTATTAAACGTTATTTGCAGAAATATTATTAACAGTCAGTAACTCGCCAGCCATTTTGTAAACACATCACTGATACTTGTACTTAAAAAGAAGGGTTTAGGCTGTTTAAGGGGGAATAAACATTTCATGATTGAAGCTCTAAAGTTGTCTCCCTCATTTGTATTTTTAAATTTAACTGACTCATAATATATCTTAGAAATAAATTAATTCTATATTGATCTCGTGATTAGTGATGTTGACTGTTAAGTCAGTATACGCGGGTTCTATCTTCCACCTGGACGAATAACGGTGTGATCAGCACGACCAGTTGTTCTATGTCCGTTGTTGTTTGTCTAAAATATGTTCGCATTTAGAAATGTATATGTATGTTTTTATCAGCAATAAATACCACAGACAGTGACAGACCACAGACAATAGCAACATTTTAACCCAGTAACATTTCAATCTGGCAGTCTTCTTGCCCACATCTGCAACTTTAGTTTTGGAACGCAGCTCTGTGTTTCTTATATATGGTCCTGTCGCTTGACACCCAACATACTGCGTACCATTGCCCTTTGGCATTTTCGCAAACCTTGAGCTTACACTTCTGACCCTCTGTCAAAGACCAAGTTTGGGTACCATATGTAAGGATGGGCATGGGCAGGAGACACATGTCGAAGAGTCGGCGTTTCAAGGAAAGGGGAAGGTCGTGTTTCAAGGAAAGGGGAAGATCTCCTTTCATGTACTGTTTCATGGACCAGTAGCTCTTCCAGGCGTTCGGATTCGATTCCAAAGTATCATATATATTATAATTAAAAATAACAGACTATGTGACCGATTTATTATTTAAATAGGTTGTTATGAGCCACATAAAATGATGAAGTATTCTATTCTGAGCTGAAAGAGGGCGTGATACGTGCCTCGCGATAGTACACGAATATAGCATTTCATATAAATAAATATAATATTTGATGTCATTTCGTATTATTAAGAATGTTTGCGTTTCATCATTCCTGGGGTATGTTTATTTCAGACATACTGATCCACTCATCTTTCAATTATAAACTATTCTTAAATTTTGTTCAAAACTAATATTGGTATGTATTGCAGTTTTGATCTTGTTCTTGCAATTTTGCAATATCAAGACAGACACAGTGCAAGAATAAACTTTGAACTTGAGAGAATCTTGATATCTGGTCTGGTTTCTCTTAATTAAATATCGAATACTATCTACCAATACTAGCAACTAACTAAAATGTAGTTAATTGTGTAGTGTAGGTGTATAAGACTACGATTTCCTTCACCTAATACAAAGTTATTGATTATCAGTAGCTTGTTTTGATTAAAATATAGTAAAAGTTTCACTCACATTGATAAAATATATTATATAAATGCACCAGCCGACCCACGCAACTTCATCTGCGTCTCTTTCAATCATGCTCGGCTCCTATTGCTTTAAGCGTGATATATAACTATCCGATCTTAGGCGTTTGCCTAAGATCGCACACATGCATTGCACACATTTAAAAAACACGCGAAAATTGGTTGGATAGTTTCCGGAGTTCATTTCATTTCACGTGAGCATCAACGTGACTCGAGACTCATAGTATTTAATAGATGTAATACTAAAACAAATTTTAACTAATTTAATAAAATCTTATCCAAGAATAAAATAAGCTGTAAGAAACTTACAACGGAAACGAATACAGATTGTAATTATTTCGTTACTTCGCAAGAGATGTATAATGTGATATCAAAAGTTTTAGCTTTGTGCTTCGAGTCTAAACACTACAGAGGTAAAATAAGTCCAGTTGCAGTATTCCTGTACTGCTTAACTATTTGATCCTGGGATGCTTGCAAACTTAGAATAAAGCTTATAATAACTTCAAATCGTTTAAGTTTTTATGTCATTGTTTCACAATAGACTCAATTTTGTTGAGTGAGAAGATTTTAAACGAGTAATACGATATTTTTTTATCATAAAAGTTTCGTAAACAAAAGTTTTTAATAAACTTGGCAATTTGTACGTATTATTTAGATATAGACCAGTGTCGATAAGTTTTAAAAACCAAAAAAAATAATAGTAGAATGAAACCCATTAGAAAGGAGGGGAATATTATAAAAATGAAAGGAAAAATAATTTACGGGCGATCTGAGGTCGGGAAGGTGATGGGGGGGGGGGGGGGGTTTTAAAGGGTAAAAAACGGTTTTTCTCGATTTTCCGGCAAAACTAAAAAGTCCTTTGAAAAAAGTCAATCGCAAAGTTGTAGGTAATAAAAAGATGTAAGATGTTTTTTTTTTTTTTCACGAAATTTGGTGAAACTTAACCTTTTTATGTTCCAAATACGCTGTAATTTATTTGATTAGAAATATTTATTTTTTCACCTTATATTGAATTAATATCGAAAAAGCATCCTAATTTTCAATTGAAAATTCACCGTCAAATTATCAGCTTTTTTCAAAAAAATGGTATGTTTTCTATTCGCTGAAATCTCTACTTTCCGATGGTGACATTTAATAGTACGATTACATTTATATTTATACTAATGGGATTTTTTATGATATAAATGTAATAAGCATTAAATAAATCAACTTTTCAATTGAAACAAATTGCAGGAATCACATTTTTTTGATGAAATTATTTATAATGATTAAAATTTTTTTTTCGAATTCGAGTTTTTTTCGATTTTTTGCATTTTCTGAGAAGATTTACTATGGTAACATATATATATTTTTTTCACCATCAAAAGTAGAGATTTCAACGAATAGAAAACATACCAACTTTTGAAAAAGCTGATATTTTGACGGGTGAATTTTCAATTGAAAATTAGGATGCTTTTTCGATATTAATTCAATATAGGTGAAAAAATAAATATTTCTAATCAAATAAATTACAGCGTATTTGGGACATAAAAAACGTAAGTTTTCACCAAATTTCGTGAAAAAAAAAGAAAATTGTAAAAGATAGAAATAAAAAAACCAAAAAACGTGGTTTTTTGAATTTTTCACATAAATTTTGAGGTTATGTGATAAAAGTGTAAAGACAAAAGCTTACATCTTTTTATTACCTACAACTTTGCCATTTGACTTTTTTCCATA